>OZ025296.1:199181019-201581019 GCA_964019185.1 Maratus speculifer
ATGGTGGTTATTTCAAAACTGCCGTTCGAAAGGAAAGCTCATTTGTAAACTTCTCTTACTTATAAACTAAGCCATATTTGTTTTACTCTTGTTTGAAAATGTTAATAAAAAACACTAAAAGAAAAAAATAATCTCTTGCCTTTTTTTTTACATGTTTTCAAAACTTTAAGAAAGGAAAAGCACAGAAAAGCAGGTAACACGTATTTTTATAATTTTTCTAAATAAGAAAGTACAGTCTTATTTTAAGGAAGTGGAGAAAATTTACGATTGTTTACATTCGCATGAAAAACTTGAAAACAATTTTAATGAAAGACTGAACGTAAAAGAGGAAAAGTTTTTCCAAAAAAAATTTAGAAACAACTTGGTGTAATAATTTTATATAATTTAGAAGAATTATTTTGTTACTTAAACAAACATAAACTTCCTTCCAAAAGTATGAACTTCGAAAAAGTTTTACAATTAGTACTACTTTTTGCTAAGATATAAAAAATAAGTTTTTCATTTTAAAAATGTACACAGATTTTTATATTTGTCTTCGTTATTCTTATTTTGAGTATGAAGTTGAAATAGTTGTTTCGAGTAACACAACATTCTATTAGAATTTTTTTCAGAATGAATTCTACGTTATCAATTTATAAGGGAATTTCACATTTAAATTCATCCATGAACACATGTACAATACAAATATGCATTAAGTAATATATATATTTCGTATGAACAAAAGTTTGCAAATCCTGAGTGGACATTTGTGAAGACTAATTCCTGAGTTAACTACTTTACATTATGCCAAGTTACGCCCAAAATAAACACAGATTTGATGTCTAATTATATTATATATAAATATGAACTTAACAAGAAGAATATCACACAAAAGGATACTGAAAAAGATGATTGATTACAGATAAGCATTTTCCCTTGACTGAAGTTTTTTCGATGAATTAGGTGACTTTATTCTTTGCGCGATCTCTCTCGGGTTAATTAATGCTTTACAATAAATGTAACACAATAGTTTACTAAATACCACGAATATAATTAATGAATATAATTACTATCATAAATGTACACCTTTGCAATAAACTTCTGGATGAAAATCTGTAAAATTGCTATCACAATCTCTGGATAGTTCACGAAAATCACAATTAAAAATCATGAAAAATAATTAAGAGAACCTTTTATATTCTCCTAAATTAAAATTTTGTTTTTAGCCTTTTTCACACACACACACACACACACAAAAAAAAAAAATAAATAAATAAATAAATAAAAAAAATAAAAAATAAAAGGAAGCCACAAATGTAATTTTCTGGTTACAGTTATGTCGTGAGCAGTAATTAATGGATTCTTTTTTTCAATTACGATATTTCCTTTAAATTTAACTATTTTTTTAATGTCATTTGATTTATTTCTCAACGTGAGATCACGCCACACGATTATCCTTCATTATTCCACTTGAAATATTTTTTTAAATTTTTATTAGATAAATGTTGGCAATGCATGTTTTCCTGTCTATGATTGATTAAAGAAATAATTGACTGGTAATATAATTAATTTTTAAATTTCAAGATGTTTTCATTCTGTTTGGAAGAAGTACCCTGTTTACTCTTGTATAACGCGCAACTTTTTTCAAAAAATTAGGGCAAAATGCCTAGGTTCGCGTTATATACGGAATATTTTTCAACTGTTGGATCTAATCAAACAATATACATACGAAAAAGATATTATTCAAAGAGGACATTAATACTTGGAAAATACAACTTAATTGAAGTATTACTCCATCTGTATTTCACTCCTTGCAGTTATTTATGCAACAGAGCTAGTAACATTATCTAAACGCTAATTAGCAATTTTCATTACATTAGATTAATTTATAGCACGATTACTCAATCGGTAAATCAATTATAACACATGTAAATTTTCAAGGCGGGTGAAAAAAGGCCAGGATTCGAACCAGGGATGTATTGAAGCCGCCAATGCTCTTCTAACTGAGCCATCCCGGACACGAACACTGGAGAACTATTTAACCCAAATAGCCTTATCGATCACATAAACTGGTCTGATACTATGGATCAGCTCAACAGAATTCTCATTACCGAAACTCACTCCCATTTCCCGTCATTCACTTAGTATTCTAAGTCTAAAAATGCATTTTCGTCTTGTTTTCAGGCCTGATGTAATGTTTGTTTCGGCTTTTTTTTTTTACTGAAATTCATTTGGTCATTCCTCATAAGAATATCGAATTTAAGGTGCGCGTTATACATGAAATTTTTAAAAATCGCCAGTTTTTTTGTTGTTTTTGTAAAGTACGGGGTGCGCGTTATACACGAGTAAATAAGGTATAATAATGCTTTTCTTATGAAGATCTGAGATGAAAATCGAACCGTTGATTTATGTCAACTTTAATGTCTATATAGTTTTCAAACTTTGCTACCAATTTGTTTACCATTTAGAAAACTTGTTAATTTCTGTTAATAAACACGTTTATTTCTGATATTTCATTCTGTAACTGTCCAGATCTTTTAGTGTTACTCGTTATTTTTACCTCGGATATAGGACTGTACAAAATAACTCATTTACCATTCTGATAATTAGCAGAAATTGCTGAAAAATATTTTCAATTGATGCATGTTTAAATTTTTGCATGCGTATGATTAACACATACAATTCTGTATATTATATACAGAGCTCAACAAAAAAGAAATGGTTCAAATGCTTTTCTGATTGTAAAGGGGGATTGCTAAAATTTTGGGTTTTCGAATGTGTTATAAGTTTCCATAATTAGACATAATATGTTAAACTATTAAGTGGGAGGGTTTTGTTACATTATTGGAAATGTGTTTAAAATTATTTTATAATCTACGCTTAAAGAAGGATTTTTACTTTCTGTTGTCTTTATAAAATATTCAATTCTTGAAACATTTCTAATTTCGTTTTTCAAAGAATTTATTCTTTTAGAAGATTTGTCTTGATTACGATTTTTATATTCATTCTCTGTGCGACAACCCATCTTGTTATTTCTCTCTGACGAGAAATATTGTGGGTGCTCTGTATCAAGAACTAATACATACAATCTGTTGAAACTTTAGATTAAATTAGAACTTGATATAAATTGAAGCTTATTATAATATATAAATATCATTCAACAGGTGGCTTGCAATTTTTAAATATTAAATTATTTAAATGGCAAGTTAAAGAAGAAACAATCATAATACTGTATTTTTGGCTCATTTCATCTTATCATGAATGTTATTGAGTCATAACACTGGCCATATCCTCACAGATTTTTGATGATCAAATCAAAGATTAGTTAACATAAACATGATACAGTCTACCCTCAAACCCACATCACGTCACATGTTCTCCATAGAACTAATTTCCTTCGTGCTTGTGGATCTATAGAAAGAACGAAGGAGTTTGAGAGGATAAAAATTTAGAAAGAGAAATGTGAATTGACAGTATTTGACAAGATTGATTCTCAGCGATGGTAAAATGTGATGCAACTCGTGGGAAGCAGAATTAGTTAGAAATATTAGAAGAATATTTAATACAGTTTGAAGACATAAAATATTGCATAAAATTAATGAGATTCTTTTTGGTTTTTCAAAGCTACGTGCACTTAAAATAAATTACTAAATATTAAAGTTCACAACTGAAAATATACGACAGGCATGACTGTATTTAAAAAAATATCTATATGACTATAAAAAGAAAAAAACATGTTTTTAAGAAAGCTTACATGATTTTGATTCTGACATTACCTAACCGATAAATATTGATTTTACTACAGTTGTCATAATTTTTAAATATTGCACAATTTAATTTTTTATATCGTTAGACAGGATAAATATGTTTTCCAATGCAATTTTCCCAAAAACTGAAAACTGTATCTCATTTTTTTAATATTTTTTATGCATTTTTAAGCCTTATTGAATTCTGGTTATTGTGAATCGTGCTCTATCGTGTGCATCCCGATTACAAAATATTATCCCATTAGCACTGAAAATATAACATACTTAAGAGTTTGTTCCCGACTAATACACTACAGTAAAATTAAACTTCATCAATCAATCAATAAAATAATAAGAGATGTTAATAAACACTAGTAGATAGATTTATAATCGATTTTTGAGTGAAAAGTTCTCAAATTAAAACGAAAAAAATTTGTAAATAGTTGCTATAAAAAGCAAAATTAATCTCGATTTCTTGAGCTAGTAATTCCTGGTATAGTATCGGTACTCCTGGATCTCCTGTTAGGGTACGTATAATTTTTTCAGTAGGGGGAACTGGGGCACATTGATACTTGAGCTTTTTTCTAAAAAATTTTTTTGGTGTCTAGGAAGCAGAAATTTCAAGTTTTTTTTCTATGTGATGTCAGCAAAACCTGTGTAGTGTGTTATAAAAATGTACAATCGTTGTTTTATATATTATTCTTGTATGAAATTTAAAAAAAAATAAAAAAAAAGTAATTTGTATCAATGTGCCTCATCCCCGGGACAGATTGATACACCTGGGAAAATGGAGACAAAATAACACCAATGCATATTTTTCATAGAAAAATAGTAGCAAACCATTTTATATTATTTAAAAAAATTCAAATCACCCATACGTTTATTTGTAAGCAATATTAAATCAATCAAAATGAAATGAATAATGACCTGATGTTCTGGCTGTTCCTTGTCTGATTGCTGGCTAAGGTAACTTTGTCATATCTGGTACTCCAACCCCAGCATTATCTTCTTTCTTAGGAAAGATGAAAAATTACCAAGCTTTCTGTTTATAAATCGGTTTATAAACAGAAAATAAAGGATAATTATATTAAAAATTCTGTTTTTAATATAATTATCCTGTGCTGTTCTGCAGCTTGTTTCTCTTATGTAACACTTTTCATGTAGAAAATACTTTTTTCTCTGGAGAATTGATATAAATTTGAGATTTTTCAGGCTGCCATCCTTTTCTTTAATTAGTTCTACTGGCACTTTATGTTGAGTAAGTTCGCACGTCTTCTCTTTGCAAAAATACTACAAAATGTTCTAATATAAAGAAATTAAAGCTATTTCACTTGAATAAAAACTAATATTAGAAATTTTTTGCGAAAAATGTTTGGATTAAAGAGTGCATTGTAAAAAAAAAATAAAAGGTAATGAAAAAATGAACTAGAAAAGGATTTAGGTTGTATCAATGTGTCCCGACAAAGACTGTATGAATGTGCCCCATACAGCCATTTTGAATAATATGAGTCTCAAATCCAATACTTCATAATTTATCTAACAAAAAAGAATGAGAAACTGATAAAGAGTAGTTTTACTTGCCAGAGAGAGTATTCTTTTCGGTAGAAAATACTGGAACAGTTGTATAATACCATTTCAATTGTAGAACTCAAATTTACTTTTGACCTACCAAAACAATTAATCACCCATCCCATTTCAACAAACAACTAAATCATTCCAAAACTTTCTGTATATAATTGAGTGCACTAGTATCACCTTTTGGAGCTGTTATGAAACTTCCTGTAATGACCCTGTGTGCAATACAGGGGGTATATCAATGTGCCCCATGTATCAATGTCCACCAGTTCCCCCTAGCTTTAGCATATTTGAACAAACAATTTAAAATTTTCATTAAAAATAACTTTCAGTGTTGTTAGTGGGGAACATAAAGAATTATATTACAGTAAAACCCCGATAATTCGGATTAATTGGGACCAGGCCCAATCCGGATTATCGAAAATCCGGATTATCCGGAGAATAAAAATGAAATAAAATAATACATAAGTACAGAAAATCATCTTTATGTTTAACTTATTGATTATTTAAAGAGAGTAAAAATGTTTACTTTGTAATAAAAAAATTTGTTATTTTTTGCTGTGGGAGTCTTCTATACCTTTTGTGAGCCGTACGGTCACGCATCTGCTTGAGCATAAGTAGTTCGTTGGGTGTAGTTTAAATAAGAGTTTAAATAAGAAAGCTTAAGGTATTCTTCCGAAAAGATTTCAGAAAAAAAGTTTTTCTTTGTTCAGAATATGACGATGAAACAAGTTTATGCTATGGAAATTAACCAAATCGTTTCTCAATCGCTTGACCAAACTGATCCGGATTATCCGGAGATCCGGATTTACGGGGTCCGGATTTGCGGGGTTCTACTGTATATTGAAATGATTTAAAGCAATTTGACTTTTAAATCACTTTAATATGATATGATATTCTAAGAACAATTGCCGAAGCTTTTCAAATTTTTTAACGATAGTAGTAATTAAGTAATAAAAAAATAAAAATTATCTAAAAGGGCAGATTTTTTTAACACTTGAAAAAAATGATTTCTATAAATAGATCAATTATTAAGTCAACAAGATATTATGTTTTTAACATCATATTTATTTATACATCTAAATACAAAAATTCTTGTTATATGTACCATTTAGCAATTCCATGTGTTTTTATGAATGCATTGTTGTTTATAATATTGTTGCAATTGTCCAGCATGTGTTGATAACAATGTATACAATATATGTATATATATATATATATGTGTGTGTGTGTGTGTGTGTGTGTGTGTGTGTATTAGAATCTTCAATAAAAAAATTTTGTTTACGTATGTTCTGTTGGGACACAATCATCCAGATTTAAACTGGAGGTGTCTACCTCAAATGCAAATATAATAATGCAAATTTTTATACATTTTTTTTAAAAACAAAAAATTTTTTTCGAAAACGATATCGATAGCAAAAATTTTTATTGTGTTCAATATAAAAAATAGTTTCAACGCAAGGTAAGTTTTATTTTACTAATTTCTCTTGTATTTTTTAATTTATGTGTTTTCCTGTAAATGACTTTTTTTTCATATTTTGCCTAAGTTCAAAGTACTGGCTTAGTGGTATAATAATTTTGAAACAAAGTGTTTATGTTTTTAAAATCTTTAAAAAATTTGCAGAAAATGTAGGGGAGATACATTTTTAAAATGTTTCTGATACGAAATTATAATGAATTTCAGAAAATTTACCATACGTAACGTTTCGTTTTTTTTTTTTTCAAGATCATTATAAAATAAAATTAAAAATATCTCTCCCCTGGTCTTTTTTGTATACCATGATACTGTTTAAGAAATTTTAGTAATACCAAAATATTGAAAATTGAATGAGGAGTAGTATTTTAAAAAAGTACATATTTTGACAGCTTGATGGATTTTTGTCGCTGAAAATCTCGGAATTTTCTTCGAAGACAAAACTGGTTACAATTTTTTTTCTATTGTGTTCAATATAAAACATTTTTCTTAAAAATAGTCTTGATATATTAGAAATTAATATAAAAAATAGTTTCAACATGAAATGAGTTTTTTTACTACTTTCTCGTGTATTTTATACTTTGCATGTGTTTTCCTGAAAATGACTTTTTTCATATTTTGCCCAAGTTCGAAGTACTAAGGCTCAGTGGTAAAATGATTTAGAAACAAAGTGTTGTGATATCGGCCGGCTCCGTGATGTCGACGCCAATAAGTCTGCGATGACGTTCCATGCCTAGTGCCATGGGGTCTGAAAACTGTCCGCTCCGTGATTTTTTTCATTTTGAGACTTTTTGAAAGTAACTTTTCTGTTTGAAATGGAACTGAAACGAAGTGATTCAGTTGTTGCCTGGTGTGCAGCAAAGAAAGAACGTTTTTTTCGGCGGGCTCGGGTGTGAGCCGTGTATGGTTCAGGTTTTAAAGAACATCGGAAAAGGGTGTTCGAAATCTCATGCCTGGAAGGGGCTGTATATGCTGTATATGCTGTATATGCAAGTGCTTTTCCTAATGGATATATGGTGTAAACTAACTGTACATAATTGTAAATAGCGCAGTGTGGTTATGTATATAGAATTCATCGTGTATTCTGTGTGTTAGTTTTATTAAAGTGAATTGTGAAATTGTACAGAGAGTCGGAGTATATTTAGTTACGACGTCACAGCTAAGTGATATAAAATTATTGGTGGCAGCGGTGGGATATAGGAACTGAAATAAAAAGTTCCGCTAACTCATCATCTCTCCTGTATTATTTCGAATGTGGACTGAAAACTCATCGTCTCCTGTATTATTTTGAATGTGGACTGAAAACTCACTCATCGTCTCTCCTGTATCATTTTGAATGTGGACTGAAAACTCATCGTTTCGCCTGTATTATTTTGAATGTGGACTGAAAAGCTGTGTCGGTCATTGAAATCAGTGTTCGAAGACTGTGAATTTCAGCTCGGAATATTAAAGGATCGAACGGTGAGTCCCTATTGTTTCTCTTGCGCGCTGAATTTTCGGGAGGTCTTAATAACATACGCTTAAATGTTAGAAAACTTAAATAGCGTGTTTCGTTTTGTTTTTGTTTTTTTTTAAGGTTATTGCACGAGAGTATTTTCGTGATTTATTATTATTATTATTATTTGCTAAATTCTGTTTTGTTTTAAAAGTAAAACAAAATAAGAAGTTTAAAAGTAGAATATATTAAGTATTTTAAATATATTTTTATTGTTTTGCATAAAGAGTAAAGTAATTTTCATTGCACAAGTAGTATGGTAATGAACTTAAATGTTTAAGCTACAGTGTAAAGTTTATTAAATTAGAAAGTTGAGTTTACTGAAATTACTATTGACTTTTTCGTAGTGCATTAAAACAATGTGATTTAATAAATTAAATGAATGCACTGAGTCTTTATTATTTTATTGTGCATTTTTTATGAATACTTTAGTTACGGTTTTAATTATTTACTGTGCTTAGAGAAAAGTGTTACTCAGTTAAAAAGAAAAAAAAATCTTGTTTTTCTTTGGTATTTTAATGCTATTGTACTCAGGAAAGTTATAGAAATATTTTGTAATTGTATTTACTTTTTTGTAGTGGGATATTTTTCTGGGTTTGATTATGGCTTCATTCTTAAATAGGCAAAATAAAGATGTATTGCTTTTGCTCGCAGCAGAATTTGATACAGAAATATCTGCTGACATTAAAAAAGTGCCTTTAATTCAGGCAATTTTGAAAGCTTCTGATTATGATGAGCAAATTGCAAAAGATATGTTAGAAGGAATTTTAGAAGAAAGGAAAAAATTAGCAGAACAGGAAAAATTAAATAAATTAGCGGAACAGGAAAGGTTAGATAGATTAAAGCGCGAAGAACAGGAAAGTTTAGAAAGAGAGAAAGATAGACAATTGGAATTAGAGAAGCTGCGATTACAATGCAGTGCAGATAGTAGCTCATTAGTTTCCCCTGATTCTGTGATAGCTGAAAATAAAGATAAAAGAGTGAGTTTAAAGGACTTAGTTCCAAAATTTGACCCAAAATCAATTGATATTACCTTGTTTTTTATGGTTTTTGAGAGTCAGGCGTCAAAAGAGAAGTTAGGAGAATTAAAGTACGTTTCCCAACTTATACCTTTGTTACCTGTAGAGGTAGCTGAAATTATTGTAAAAGAACCCTTAGAAAAAAGGGATGACTACCAGCATATCAAGAATGTTTTGTTAAAGAGATTCAGATTAGGAACAGGGGCCCTGAAAACAAAATTCGAGACTCATCAAAGGAAGGCAGGTGCGTTATGGACTGAGCTTGTTTATGAATTAAGAGGGTATTTAGAATACTGGTTAGAAACTGTTGAAGTAAATGATTTTGAATCACTCAAAGAACTTATGCTCACAGAGCAGGTTAAGCGTAGAGTTCCTTTCGCGATTAAGGATAAATTCCTCGATGAATGGGATGAGATTAAGACATCGTCATATTTAGCAGAAAAATGTGATAAATTTGAAAGTGTGAGAGGGAATGTTAGGAAGTTTGATAACAAAACGTGGAATAATAAACCATACTTTAGGGATAGGAATGGGCAAGATAATGCTAGAAGTAAACGGGATCAGGTAGTTAAATCAGGTGGGGTTGATAAAAGAGATAATGTTCGTAGGGATTTTGGGAATAAAGATAAATTTGATAGAAAAAAGCCAATTATCTGTTTTCAATGTAATCATGCAGGGCACATTAGGCCAGATTGGCCGGATTTAAAATGCAAAAGTTCTGGAGCTTTAGTCAGTCACGTGGACGTAGGTGTACGTTTAGGACAGTGTTTTACACCTTATTTGAAAAAAGCAGAAATTAATGGGATAGAACGAAATTATTTAAGGGATACAGGGGCTGGAATTGATCTTTGTGACCGTAGTTGGATAGATAATGATGATTTAATTGGGGAAGTAACGTGGATAAAGCAACCCTTGGATAATGCGTGTAAATGTTTGCCCTTGGCGAGAGTTACAATTAAAGGGGATTTTGGAATGGTGATTACTAAGGCAGCTGTGATACCGACAGAATTAGAGCAAGGTTATTATTTGCTGGGAAACAAGACAGCTGAACTTATTGAGGAATCAAAAGGTAATCCTGTGTTGGTAAATGCTGTAATGACGCGCAGTCAGAAGCGGGAACGTGAAAGGGAAATATCCGTGGTTGAAGTTGAGAATGGATTAGATTTGGAGGATGGAGATAAAGATGAGGTGGAGTTTAAAGAAGAGGAGGAAGGGATGGTTATACCGGAAAAGTTAGAGACGGAGACAGGTTTGGTTAATGTATCAGCGGAGAAATTTAAAGAAGAGCAGAAAAATTGCCCTTCACTTAAGCAGTTGTGGGAGAAAGCTAAAAACTCTAATGATAAAGAATTTTGTATTAGGGAAGATAAGCTTGTACGGGTGTCGCTATCAAGGACAGGTGAGGAGAAAATACAATTATGCGCCAACATATTTAACCAAAGGTTATTTCCAAATACCACTGACCAAAAGCGCCCAAAGGTACGCTGCATTTGTCGCACCTTTTGGGGTATTTTTGCCTAAGGTCATGATGTTTGGTCTCGTGAACGCTCCTTTCTACTTCTGTAAATTAATTTCTATGGTTCTTGGAGGTCTGGAATCGTTTGCCTTGCCGTACATTGATGATATTGCGGTGTTTTCACTTACTTGGGAAAGTCACATGAAGGATATAGCCGAGGTCCTAAAGCGCTTATTAGAGGCCGGTTTAACAGTGAAACCCACAAAATGCAGATTTGCACAAGACAGCGTGAAGTTTTTAGGTCATGAGGTAGGTTCGGGAAAGAGGTCCCCCAGTGACGTAAAAATTAAAGCAATTTTAGATTTTCCAACACCCTCCACTATAACTCAAGTAGGGTCATTTCTTGGAATGACGGGCTACTATTCTCTTTATATAAAAGATTGTGCAATAATTGCGGTTCCTCTAACTAATATCTTGAAAGGGAAAGTAAAAAAAGAAAAGATAGAGTGGAATGAGGATTGTGAAAAGGCTTTTCAGGAATTAAAAAGGAGGTTGACCCAGAGTCCGGTTTTATATGCCCCTGATTATAGCCAAGAGTTTATTGTGCAGACCGATGCAAGTTTATATCGTGCTGGTATAGTTCTGTCACAGATTCGAGATGGGGAAGAGCATCTCATTTTATATTTAAGTAAGAAATTTTCTAAAGCAGAGCAGAACTACAGCACTATTGAACGCGAATTAGCAGCGATTGTATATGGTCTTAAAAAGCTGAATCATTATTTGGATGGGCAGCGGTTTGTTATACAAACAGACCACAATCCGTTGACCTATCTTAAAACAATGATTGGGAAAAATGCTAGATTGACTAGGGGGGCATTATATTTACAGACATACAATTTTGAGGTTAAGCATAGACCAGGAAGGCTTCACGGGAATGCCGATGGACTAAGTAGAACTGAGTAATGGTGTGTGTAAATATTAAAATCCAATCATTGAATTCACTCATTTGTATTTATTTTACATATATTGAATTTTGTTTAATTGTATTAATTTTGTGTATTACTTAGTATAGAACTTTGTGTTGCATATTCGAGAATGGTACTGTGCTATTCTTTCGGCTCAGATGGATATCTCAGATGACTAGCTCATTGTGTTTAGTAAAATTTAATAGTAAGTTTTTTTAATTATTAATATGCATTTATTTTAATAGTGTTCTGGTATTGTGACCTCTCAGGTTTGGCGTGTCGGGAGTGATAGGGGGCTCAATGCCGTCTTCCCAATCTTCAATTTTCATAGCTGTATGCACCCTATGAAAATTTCTTTAGGGGGAAGGAGCTGTGATATCGGCCGGCTCCGTGATGTCGACGCCAATAAGTCTGCGATGACGTTCCATGCCTAGTGCCATGAGGTCTGAAAACTGTCCGCTCCGTGATTTTTTTTCATTTTGAAAGAGACTTTTTGAAAGTAACTTTTCTGTTTGAAATGGAACTGAAACGAAGTGATTCAGTTGTTGCCTGGTGTGCAACAAAGAAAGAACGTTTTTTTCGGCGGGCTCGGGTGTGAGCCGTGTATGGTTCAGGTTTTAAAGAATATCGGAAAAGGGTGTTCGAAATCTCATGCCCGGAAGGGGCTGTATATGCTGTATATGCTGTATATGCAAGTGCTTTTCCTAATGGATATATGTGTAAACTAACTGTACATAATTGTAAATAGCGCAGTGTGGTTATGTATATAGAATTCATCGTGTATTCTGTGTGTTAGTTTTATTAAAGTGAATTGTGAAATTGTACAGAGAGTCGGAGTATATTTAGTTACGACGTCACAGTGTTTATGTTTTTAAAATCTTTAAAAAATTTTGCAACAAAAGTAAAAAGAGATATTTTTTTAACTATTTCTGAAAATTTTACATAATCTGGTAAACATGAAAATTATAACGAATTTAAGGAAATTTATCATGCATAATTTTTTTAGCTGATTAAAATAGAAAATTAAAAAATATCTCTCCCTAGGTCTTTTTCGTATACTATAACACTATTTAAGAAATTTTAGTAATACCAAAATATTGAAAATTGAATGAGGAGTAGTAATTTTATAAAGTGTATTTTTCGACAAAAAACATCATAAAAATCCCCTTAAAAAATATATTTTTTAATAAAAAGTGAATTTTTTAGCTAATCATAGAAGGCGGCAGCCTTCAAGTGACGCAGCTTTAAACCTACCATCGTCATAAGGGTAGATGCGGAACTTCATATATACAGCTAACTCAACATCAAAGAAAATCGGAAAAGCCGCCTTCTAATAACTCAGCAAATATTGGTCAGAATGGTCCAATTTTTTTAATATAGTCTTATATTCCCAGTCTAATCCTATCCTATAAATTTTACATTTCTACGTGCCGTATATTTTTAGATCTCGATAACCATTTTAAAACTGAAATTGATGGTGTTTGTTCCTGATAATGAGATCTAGAAAACGGGCTGGGAGATTTTATTAAATCTTATATATAATATGAATCTCTTTAAGATAGAGGTAATAAGACTTGCCTTGTTTCTAGGAAAACTCTTATTTGTTATATATTGGTCTTGGAAAATCGGACTATATTAGCTCGCGGATTACATGTTATTCTATGGGTTAGCAGACGAAGACACTGCAAAAAGGCAAAAGTAGTTATGGTGACAGTTAAAACACCTGCATCGAAGCAATAAATGTTTTTTAAACTACAAAAACATCTTATCATGTGCTTTAAAACATTCAATAAATATATACTAAATCAAATTTCGATTTATTTTGCCTTTATTTTTCGTAAGAAGAAAATATTACGTTTCTTACATCGCATATTTCTGCATTTTGTGGAAAAAATATTTTGAATCCTTTTTTGAAATAGGAAAATATTTTTTAATTATACAAATTCAATATAATTTCGACTTACATATTTTTCTTTAAAGTTTTCAAACAAAAATTATTTTAAATTATTTGCTCTTAGAAAGGTATGTATTCATACGCGTGGTGGCGCTACTTGTCTGGTTTTGTTTTGAATCCGCCGAACCCGAACGCGGCAAGTTACACGGAGCATTTTTCATTCAGGTAGTAATATTCTTACATAATGTCCATTAAATTGATATAGAAAATGCACGAATTAAAAAATATAAACCAGACAAGATAGAATCATTAAGTAATTTTCAGGTTTTAATAATCCACATGTTGTTTCTTGTTACGCCAATTGAATCTCGCAATGTCAATATACAACGAATAAGCTCTGCAATAAAGTTAACCGGAGAATCTTGCAATGGATTATTAATTAATACAGAATGTGTAACTTTGCAATAAAGTTATTTGCTTGTATTTTTGAAGACTTATAGATTACAGTGTGGAGGCAGGATATATTCAAAATTTTACGATAATGCCAGTTAAAAATCTGGACTGCATTTTGTTTTGTTTTGTTTTGTTGTCAGTAATTTTGGGTGAAATGCAGTTTACTCTCCTTTGCCAAGGAACTTTTTATGTGTATTGTTTGATAAACAAAAAATATATAGAGGTAAAATTGTTTATTTTTTTTATTTTTTCGCTGCTTGAGCAAAGAATAGGTTTGCATTAATCATAATTAATAAACGGAAACTTACTGGCTTGCTTAAAGTATTGTTTTTAAATACAGGGTACAAAATACATGAATTTTCTTAAATCCCAGTTTATTTTATTAAAATTTGTCATTTCATGAAAATAAAATTATTGCATATCTTTTATCTTTGAGTTTAAGTGTTAAAACACTTTTCAATGTTTGCATTTTAACATGTTTTGCAGATAATACATTTTGCGAATTTCACAGAATTGACTGTATTATACTCTATTATAAGCATTCATTATGATTTCTAGTACATTATTACATTAAAATTACTCTTTTTAAAAATGTAAACAAAAGATGAGCACATTATATTTGTGCAATGTCTGGTCCCAAGTTACACACACTTGAGGGACTTTACAATTTCTATATATTGCTTGTTTTAAACTTAAGTGAAATGTTGGCTAAAACATTTTCAGTTTCATAAATTATTTCAATTTGAAATATTTTAGTAATCGCTACTACTGTTATTCCGTCGACCAATTTCGCCAAATTATACATAATCACATATTTTTTTATTTTAAATAGTGAAAAAACAAATAATTAGTAAAATTTTAATAAAAAGTCGAAATAAAAATCAATGACATTTTAAATATACAAATTGTATTTAATGTCATTGAATGTGACATTCACAATCATCCATTATTGGAATTTAATCTTATAGTTTGGCGATAATTTTTTGGTCGACGGGATAACCTAGTAGTACCTAGTAATCTATAAAGCTAACAAGTAACATTTATACAACATTTCATTAACTCTATTCCTCTTAAGTAAATTTTAATAAGCGACGGCAAAAATCTATTGCAAGATTCTCTGGTTAACTTTATTGCAGACTTTATTCATTGTATATTAAGACATTGCAAGATTGAATTGGCATAACAAGAAACATCCATGTGGATTATTAAAACCATGAAAATTACGTAATGATTCTATAATGTCTGTTCGATGTTTTTCAATTTGTGCATTTTCTTTAGCAATTCTATTCTAAATAAATAAATTCTACCTGAATGAAAAATGCTAATAACGCTTTCTGATTCAAATCAAAACTAGACAAGTGGCTCCTTCTTAATATGGAATATAATATAGAATGTATGAAAACTTATGAATTAGAGGGGGGAGGCAGAATATATTCAAAATTTTAAGAGAATGCCAGGTAAAAATCCTGTATTGTACTTTTTTTTGGTTTGTTGTCAAAAACTTTTTTTCTCATGTCTATGAATAAATTACTCCTTGCACCAACATAAGATTTTGTTGTCAGTGGCACAGCCAAGGGGGTGGTTTTGTGAACTACATCCATGAATCGCTAAAAGAAAAAAAAAGCAAATTGCATAAAAAATGGGAATTACCTCCACAAATTGTTTAAAATGTGAATAACGTCCATGAATCATGTAAAAAAGCGAGAATTATATTCATAAATTGTATGAAAAATGCAAATTACGTCTATGAATCGTGTAGTAAAACATAAATTATGTTCATAAATCGCTCAAAAACACGAATTTTGGCGGCAAAAAGCTGAAACGGAAATTACCTCTATAAAACGCATGAAAATAGCGACTTGCATTCATGAATTGCATAAAAAATGTGGATTACGTTCATGAATCACTCAAAAAATGCAAATTACGTCTATGAATTGCATAAAAACGTGAATTACGTTCATAAATCACTCAAAAAATGCGAATCACTTCCATGAATTGTGCAAAAAAACACGAATAACGTTCAGAAATTGCAAAAAATGTGAATTACGTCCAAGAATTGGTAAAAAAAGCGAATTACATTCATAAATCCTATAAAAACACAAATAATGTCAATAAATCGATCAAAAAACTCAAATTTCGTCAATAAAAAGCTCAAAAGATGCAAATTATGTCTATGAATCGCATAAGTATAGCAAATTACGTCCATAAATCATGTAAAATGTAAATTACATTCATTAATCGCCTAAAAATCGCGAATTATGTCCATGAATCGCTCAAAAAAAGCGAATTGCATAAAAAACATGAATTGGGTCCACAAATCGCTCAAAACATGAATTACGTCCATGAATTGTTTAAAAAAGTGAGAATTACGTTCAGAAATTGTATGAAAAACACAAATTATGTCTATGAATCGTGTAGTAAAACGGGAATTATGTTCATAAATTGCTTAAATAACACGAATTTTGGCAGCAGAAAGCTGAAACGCAAATTACGTTCATAAATCAATTAAAAAAATGCAAATCACTTCCATGGATCGTGCAAAAAAATACTAATAACATTCATAAATTACAAAAAATGCGAATAAGGTCCAGCAATTGGTAAAAAAAGCGAATTACATTCATAAATCCTATAAAAACACAAATAACGTCAATAAATTGATCAAAAAATGCAAATTTCGTCATCAGAAAGCTCAAAAAATGAAAATTATGTCTACAAATCGCATAAATATAGCAAATTACATCCATAAATCATGTAAAATGTAAATTACATTCATTAATCGCATAAAAAACGCAAATTATGTCCATGAATCGCATAAAAAACGCGAATTGAGTCCACAAATTGCTCAAAACGTGAATTGCGTCCATGAATTGTTTAAAAAAGTGAGAATTACGTTCAGAAATTGTATGAAAAACACAAATTATGCCTATGAATTGTGTAGTAAAATGGGAATTATGTTCATAAATCACTCAAAAAACACGAATTTTGGCAGCAGAAAGCTGAAACACAAATTACGTCTATAAATCGCATAAAAATAGCAAATAGTGTTTTGCATTCATGAATTGCATAAAAACGCGAATTACATTCATGAACCGCTCAAAAAACACAAATTACGTTCATGAAACGCATAAAAACGTGAATTACATTCATAAATCACTCAAAAAATGCGAATCACTTCCATGAATCGTGCAAAAAAACACTAAGAACATTCATAAATTACAAAAAATGCGAATTACGTCCAAGAATTGGTAAAAAAAGCAAATTACATTCATAAATCCTATAAAAACACAAATAACGTCAATAAATCGATAAAAAAATGCAAATTTCGTCGATAAAAGCTCAAAAGATGCAAATTATGTCTATGAATCGCATAAGTTTAGCAAATTACGTCCATAAATCATGTAAAATGTAAATTACATTCATTAATCGCATAAAAATCACGAATTAGTCCATGAATCGCGCAAAAAAGCGAATTGCATAAAAAACATGAATTGGTTCCACAAATCGCTCAAAACATGAATTACGTCCATGAATTTTTTAAAAAAGTGAAAATTACGTTCAGAAATTGTATGAAAAACACAAATTATGCCAATGAATCGTGTTGTAAAACGGGAATTATGTTCATAAATCGCTCAAAAAATACGAATTTTGGCAGCAGAAAGCTAAAATGCAAATTACGTCTATAAATCGCATAAAAATAGGGAATAGCGTTTTGCATTCATGATTTGCATAAAAAACGCGAATTACATTCATGAATCACTCAAAAAATGCAAATTACGTCCATGAATTGCATAAAAATGTGAATTATGTTCATAAATCACTAAAAAAATGCGAATCACTTCCATGAATCATGTAAAAAACACGAATAACATTCATAAATTGCAAAAAATGTGAATTACATCCAAGAGTTGTGTAAAAAAAGCGAATTACATTCATAAATCCTATAAAAACACAAATAACGTCAATAAATTGATCAAAAAACACAAATTTCGTCGACAGAAAGCTGAAAAAAACGTAAATTATGTCTATGAATTGCATAAAAATAGCAAATTACGTCCATAAATCATGTAAAATGTAAATTACATTCCTTAATCGCATAAAAATTGCGAATTATGTCCATAAATTGCCCAAAAATGCAAATTACATTCATAAATCGCATAAAAAACACGAATGATGACCATGAATTGCACAAAAAATGCGAATTACGCCCAACATTAAATTAATTTGCAGAAAGTTTTTGGTTTTATACAAGTCTGCCAACAAGAACCTACAAGTTATCCTGAAACCCATTCTAAACCAACAAAAATTTAATGGAAAGATAAATTTGTCCAAGAAAGACAAAATAATTTCCATTGACATACATTGACCAGAATCGAAAAATTCCTATTGAAATCTATCCTATACACTCCAAAACCAGAAAGAAAAAAATCCCTCCAAGAGTAACTCAATCTATTTGCTGCAAAATAAAATACATTGAAATGCAACTGAACAAGAACCTGAAAATTACATTTGAAATCAAACCGAAACCAGATTCAACCCCAACCCCCCCCCCCCCCCCAAAAAAAAAAAAAATCCAACCATATCTCGATTCGGGAAAGAAAACTAAATTTCCATAGATACGTGTGGTCAGAAATCTGGAAATTCCAATTAGTCTATGGGTTAGCAAACCTTAATTCAATCTGAAAAAAAAAAAAAAAAAAAAAAAAAAAAAAAAAAAAAAAAAAAAATTGACAAGCAGAGTTGTAAAATATAGACGCACGCCATGTGCAGAAAATTTTATGAAGAAACAATTTTTATTTATTTATTTCGACAAAGAATTGCGTAAAAAAAAAGTGTATCTCAACAAAGAATCGTGTAAAAAAACCCAACATTTCGACAAAATACCACGCGAAAAACGTTAATTTCATCCAAAGACTGCAAAAAAACATTATTTCAATCCATGAATCGCATAAAAAATACGAATTCCATGCATGAATCGCATAAAAAATGTGAATTCCATGCAAGAATCGCATAAAAAATGTGAATTACATGCATGAATCACATAAAAAATGTGAACTACATCCATGAATCGCTAAAAAAAAGCAAATTGCATAAAAAATGGGAATTACGTCCACAAACTGCTTAAAATGTGAATTACGTCCATGAATCATGTAAATAAGGGAGAATTATATTCATAAATTGTATGAAAAACGCAAATTACGTCTATGAATCGTGTAGTAAAACATGAATTATGTTTATAAATCGCTCAAAAAACACGAATTTTGGTGGCAGAAATCTGAAACTGAAATTACCTCTATAAAACGCATAAAAATACCGAATTGCGTTCATGAATTGCATAAAAAATGTGAATTACGTTCATGAATCGCTCAAAAAACGCAAATTACATCCTTGAATTGCATAAAAACGTGAATTATGTTCATAAATCACTCAAAAAATGTGAATCACTTCCATGAATTGTGCAAAAAAAAAAAAAAAAAAAAAAAAAAAAAAAACACGAATAACGTTCATAAATTGCAAAAAATGTGAATTACGTCCAAGAATTGGTAAAAAAAGCGAATTACATTCATAAATCCTATAAAAACACAAATAACGTCAATAAATCGATCAAAAAACACAAATTTCGTTGATAGAAAGCTCAAAAGATGCAAATTATGTCTATAAATAGCATAGGTATAGCAAATTACGTCCATAAATCATGTAAAATGTATATTACATTCATTAATCGCATAAAAATCTCGAATTATGTCCATGAATCGCTCAAAAAAAGCGAATTGCATAAAAAACGTAAATTGGGTCCACAAACTGCTCAAAACATGAATTACGTCCATGAATTGTTTAAAAAAGTGAGAATTACGTTCAGAAATTGTATGAAAAACACAAATTATGTCTATGAATCGTGTAGTAAAACGGGAATTATGTTCATAAATTGCTTAAATAACACGAATTTTGGCAGCAGAAAGCTGAAACGCAAATTACGTTCATAAATCAATTAAAAAAATGCAAATCACTTCCATGGATCGTGCAAAAAAATACTAATAACATTCATAAATTACAAAAAATGCGAATAAGGTCCAGCAATTGGTAAAAAAAGCGAATTACATTCATAAATCCTATAAAAACACAAATAACGTCAATAAATTGATCAAAAAATGCAAATTTCGTCATCAGAAAGCTCAAAAAATGAAAATTATGTCTACAAATCGCATAAATATAGCAAATTACATCCATAAATCATGTAAAATGTAAATTACATTCATTAATCGCATAAAAAACGCAAATTATGTCCATGAATCGCATAAAAAACGCGAATTGAGTCCACAAATTGCTCAAAACGTGAATTGCGTCCATGAATTGTTTAAAAAAGTGAGAATTACGTTCAGAAATTGTATGAAAAACACAAATTATGCCTATGAATTGTGTAGTAAAATGGGAATTATGTTCATAAATCACTCAAAAAACACGAATTTTGGCAGCAGAAAGCTGAAACGCAAATTACGTCTATAAATCGCATAAAAATAGCAAATAGTGTTTTGCATTCATGAATTGCATAAAAACGCGAATTACATTCATGAACCGCTCAAAAAACACAAATTACGTTCATGAAACGCATAAAAACGTGAATTACATTCATAAATCACTCAAAAAATGCGAATCACTTCCATGAATCGTGCAAAAAAACACTAAGAACATTCATAAATTACAAAAAATGCGAATTACGTCCAAGAATTGGTAAAAAAAGCAAATTACATTCATAAATCCTATAAAAACACAAATAACGTCAATAAATCGATAAAAAAATGCAAATTTCGTCGATAAAAGCTCAAAAGATGCAAATTATGTCTATGAATCGCATAAGTTTAGCAAATTACGTCCATAAATCATGTAAAATGTAAATTACATTCATTAATCGCATAAAAATCACGAATTAGTCCATGAATCGCGCAAAAAAGCGAATTGCATAAAAAACATGAATTGGTTCCACAAATCGCTCAAAACATGAATTACGTCCATGAATTTTTTAAAAAAGTGAAAATTACGTTCAGAAATTGTATGAAAAACACAAATTATGCCAATGAATCGTGTTGTAAAACGGGAATTATGTTCATAAATCGCTCAAAAAATACGAATTTTGGCAGCAGAAAGCTAAAATGCAAATTACGTCTATAAATCGCATAAAAATAGGGAATAGCGTTTTGCATTCATGATTTGCATAAAAAACGCGAATTACATTCATGAATCACTCAAAAAATGCAAATTACGTCCATGAATTGCATAAAAATGTGAATTATGTTCATAAATCACTAAAAAAATGCGAATCACTTCCATGAATCATGTAAAAAACACGAATAACATTCATAAATTGCAAAAAATGTGAATTACATCCAAGAGTTGTGTAAAAAAAGCGAATTACATTCATAAATCCTATAAAAACACAAATAACGTCAATAAATTGATCAAAAAACACAAATTTCGTCGACAGAAAGCTGAAAAAAACGTAAATTATGTCTATGAATTGCATAAAAATAGCAAATTACGTCCATAAATCATGTAAAATGTAAATTACATTCCTTAATCGCATAAAAATTGCGAATTATGTCCATAAATTGCCCAAAAATGCAAATTACATTCATAAATCGCATAAAAAACACGAATGATGACCATGAATTGCACAAAAAATGCGAATTACGCCCAACATTAAATTAATTTGCAGAAAGTTTTTGGTTTTATACAAGTCTGCCAACAAGAACCTACAAGTTATCCTGAAACCCATTCTAAACCAACAAAAATTTAATGGAAAGATAAATTTGTCCAAGAAAGACAAAATAATTTCCATTGACATACATTGACCAGAATCGAAAAATTCCTATTGAAATCTATCCTATACACTCCAAAACCAGAAAGAAAAAAATCCCTCCAAGAGTAACTCAATCTATTTGCTGCAAAATAAAATACATTGAAATGCAACTGAACAAGAACCTGAAAATTACATTTGAAATCAAACCGAAACCAGATTCAACCCCAACCCCCCCCCCCCCCCCCAAAAAAAAAAAAAAAATCCAACCATATCTCGATTCGGGAAAGAAAACTAAATTTCCATAGATACGTGTGGTCAGAAATCTGGAAATTCCAATTAGTCTATGGGTTAGCAAACCTTAATTCAATCTGAAAAAAAAAAAAAAAAAAAAAAAAAAAAAAAAAAAAATTGACAAGCAGAGTTGTAAAATATAGACGCACGCCATGTGCAGAAAATTTTATGAAGAAACAATTTTTATTTATTTATTTCGACAAAGAATTGCGTAAAAAAAAAGTGTATCTCAACAAAGAATCGTGTAAAAAAACCCAACATTTCGACAAAATACCACGCGAAAAACGTTAATTTCATCCAAAGACTGCAAAAAAAACATTATTTCAATCCATGAATCGCATAAAAAATACGAATTCCATGCATGAATCGCATAAAAAATGTGAATTCCATGCAAGAATCGCATAAAAAATGTGAATTACATGCATGAATCACATAAAAAATGTGAACTACATCCATGAATCGCTAAAAAAAAGCAAATTGCATAAAAAATGGGAATTACGTCCACAAACTGCTTAAAATGTGAATTACGTCCATGAATCATGTAAATAAGGGAGAATTATATTCATAAATTGTATGAAAAACGCAAATTACGTCTATGAATCGTGTAGTAAAACATGAATTATGTTTATAAATCGCTCAAAAAACACGAATTTTGGTGGCAGAAATCTGAAACTGAAATTACCTCTATAAAACGCATAAAAATACCGAATTGCGTTCATGAATTGCATAAAAAATGTGAATTACGTTCATGAATCGCTCAAAAAACGCAAATTACATCCTTGAATTGCATAAAAACGTGAATTATGTTCATAAATCACTCAAAAAATGTGAATCACTTCCATGAATTGTGCAAAAAAAAAAAAAAAAAAAAAAAAAAAAAAACACGAATAACGTTCATAAATTGCAAAAAATGTGAATTACGTCCAAGAATTGGTAAAAAAAGCGAATTACATTCATAAATCCTATAAAAACACAAATAACGTCAATAAATCGATCAAAAAACACAAATTTCGTTGATAGAAAGCTCAAAAGATGCAAATTATGTCTATAAATAGCATAGGTATAGCAAATTACGTCCATAAATCATGTAAAATGTATATTACATTCATTAATCGCATAAAAATCTCGAATTATGTCCATGAATCGCTCAAAAAAAGCGAATTGCATAAAAAACGTAAATTGGGTCCACAAACTGCTCAAAACGTGAATTACGTCCATGAATTGTTTAAAAAAGTGAGAATTACGTTCAGAAATTGTATGAAAAACACAAATTATGTCTATGAATCGTGTAGTAAATCGGGAATTATGTTCATAAATCACTCAAAAAACACTAATTTTGGCAGCAGAAAGCTGAAACGCAAATTACGTTCATAAATCACTCATAAAATGCGAATCACTTCCATGAATCATGCAAAAAAATACTAATAACATTCATAAATTACAAAAAATGCGAATTAAGTCCAACAATTGGTAAAAAAAGCGAATTACATTCATAAATCCTATAAAAACAAATAACGTCAATAAATCGATCAAAAACACAAATTTCGTCGACAGAAAGCTCAAAAAATGCAAATTATGTCTACGAATTGCATAAATATAGCAAATTACATCCATGAATCATGTAAAATGTAAATTACATTCATTAATCGCATAAAAATCGCGAATTATGTCCATGAATCGCATAAAAAACGTGAATTGGGTCCACAAATCGTCAAAACGTGAATTACGTCCATGAATTGTTTAAAAAAGTGAGAATTACGTTCAGAAATTGTATGAGAAACACAAATTATGTCTATGAATCGTGTAGTAAAACGGGAATTATGTTCATAAATCGCTCAAAAAACACGAATTTTGGCAGCAGAAAGCTGAAACGCAAATTACGTCTATAAATCGCATAAAAATAGCGAATATTTTTTTGCATTCATGAATTGCATAAAAAACGCGAATTACATATCGCTCAAAAAACACAAATTACGTCCATGAAACGCATAAAAACATGAATTACATTCATAAATCACTCAAAAAATGCGAATCACTTCCATTAATCGTGCAAAAAAACACTAATAAAGTTCATAAATTACAAAAAATGCAAATTACGTCCAAGAGTTGTGTAAAAAAAGCGAATTACATTAATAAATCCTATAAAAACACAAATAATGTCAATAAATTGATCAAAAAACACAAATTTCGTCGACAGAAAGCTGAAAAAAATGTAAATTATGTCTATGAATTGCATAAAAATAGCAAATTACGTCCATAAATCATGTAAAATGTAAATTACATTCATTAATCGCATAAAAATTGCAAATTATGTCCATAAATTGCTCAAAAATGCAAATTACATTCATAAATCTCATAAAAAACACGAATGATGACCATGAATTGTGCAAAAAATGCGAATTACACCCAACATTAAATTAATTTGCAGAAAGTTTTTGGTTTTATACAAGTCTGCCAACAAGAACCTACAAGTTATCCTGAAACCCATTCTAAACCAACAAAAATTTAATGGAAAGATAAATTTGTCCAAGAAAGACAAAATAATTTCCATTGACATACATTGACCAGAATCGAAAAATTCCTATTGAAATCTATCCTATACAATCCAAAACCAGAAAGAAAAAAATCCCTCCAAGAGTAACTCAATCTATCTGCTGTGAAATAAAATACATTGAAATGCAACTGAACAAGAACCTGAAAATTACATTTGAAGTCAAACCGAAACCAGATTCAACCCCCCCCCCCCAAAAAAAAAAAACTATCCAACCATATCTCGATTCGGGAAAGAAAACTTAATTTCCATAGATATGCGTGATCAGAAATCTGGTAATTCCAATTAGTCTATCTTAAACCTAATCTGAACCTGAAAAAGTAAATTCCATATAACCGGAGCCCAGTATCTATACAGGACAAAATATTTTCCATTAAAGCGCAACCTCACCAGAACTTGAAAATTCCATTTGAATTGAACCTGATTGAAACCTGAAAAAAATTTCCATCGAACCTTAACCTAATCCGAAAAAGAGAAAATTATTTCTGCCGATACACACTGACAAGAGTCTGAAAGTTAACATGAAACCTAATCCAAAACCGAAAAGGAAAAAACAATGGAAACACAAGTCTGTCCAAGAAAGACCAAATAATTTCTGTCCACATACACTGACAAGAATTTCAATTGAAATCTATCCTAAACCCAGTTCAAACACTACCCCCCACCCCACCCCCCAAAAAAAATTCCAATTGTAACCCAATTTATCTGCGACAAAATAATATACTTGAAATGCAACTCAACAAGAACCTGAAAATTCCATTTGAAGTCAATCCGAAACCAGATTCAATCCCCCCCCCCAAAAAAAAATATATATATTTAATCAAATCAAGATTTTAGAAAAAAAAGAACAATTTATGTCGATATGTATTGACCAGATCATGGAAATTCCAATAGAAGTCTTTCTCAAACCCGATCCGAATAACCTGAAACCCAATCCAATCCCCCCTCCCCCCCAAAAAAAGTAAAATAAAAAAATTAGGAAATAAAAATCTGTTCAAGAAAGACAAAATAATTTCCGTCCCCATCCACTGACCAGAATTGAAAACTAGTACTTGAAATGCAACTCGGCAAGAACCTGAAAATTCCAATTCAAGTCAAACTGAATCGAGATTCAACCCCCCCCCCCCCAAAAAAAAAAAAACAATTATCTAACCAAATCAAGATTTTTAGAAAAAAAAATTATGTAAATACGTACAGACTAGAGCATGGAAATTTTAATAAAATCTTAAACCCGATACAATCTCCCCCCCCCCCCTTACATAACTAACAAGAAGCCTTGATGACCCCACAAAACATAACTAACAAGAACGAAGAGTCATGCATACTGCATCGATTATGATGCATTTTCTGACTCATTCTGAATATGTAAACTTATTGTCATTCATGTACAATAATTTTACCATTCTGTGCAAAAAAACAAAGCATAATTAACGAGAGTAAAAAATTTTCCATTAAACATGTTTATATACTTTCCATATTATTCTGAATGCTTCAAACCTATCAGTTTCATCTTTGTACAGTAATCTTCCCATCCAAATCTCTCCCCCCCCTGTTTATATATGTTTTGTGCAAACAGCAAAACATAAATAAACTAACAAGAATGAAAAGTTACACATACAGTATAGATTATGAAACACTTTCCAACACATTTTCATTATTGTAAGCCTATCATTTTAATCCATTTGCAGTAATTTTACCACTCTATATAAAGAACAAATCATAATTAACAAGAAAGAAAAACCTGTGTGCAACATAGATTATGAAACACTTTCCAGCATATTCTGAATATTGTAACGGATATAGTTTTAATCAATCTGCAATATTACCAACCTATACAAAGGTTGAAACATAATTAACAAGAATCATGCACGCAGCATAGATTATGAAATACTTTCCAGCACATTCTGAATATTGTATTCCTGATCATTTTAATCCATCTGCAGTATATGTATCATCATGTGTAAAGAAAAACATAGTTATCTAGAATGAGAAATGATACATACAGCATAGATTATGAAATCCTTTCTTAGAAATACAGTGCTGAATGTACATTACTTTCTTATCTTATACTAACGTACTTTACTACAGAGTTGTTTTTAACGAATTCAAGTAGCACAGCATATATTAATAATAAAATATGAAATATCTTTTTTTAAGTGGGTGGGGGAGGGGTAATTAAAGGTGATCAGAAATCATGAATATGAATTCTTTGCATTAGTCTTTAATTTTTTGTTTTTATCTTTTTATTATTAACCTAAAAAAAGCACTGATATCAGTACAAAAAACCCTGAACGGGTTAAAAGCTTGTGACGCAGCACTTTATCTTATATATCTAAGAATTTTAAATTTGGGACTTAAAACTAATGATATCAAAATTTATGTGACGCTATGCTATTAATTAATATATACATATATTAAAATTTATTCATTAAGGTTTTATCAATTACATCTTTAATAAATTCAAAATATGAATCTTAAAAGATATGATATCAAAATTTAAGTGACGCCTTGACGAGGCTTTAAACAATGTTTTAAAATTCCATTTATTTATTTATTGTCTAAATACATTTTCATATCTAAACAACACTTTTCATTTTCCAATACACTGTTAAATACATCACTTTCACTGAATATATATAATGCACTGAAATATATTTATTTGAATAAATAGATTTATCTTTTGGGCTACGCTATCCAAAATCAAAAATAACGTTTGAATAAATATTTTTTGCGTCATTGTATCCAAAGTAAGTTAAATAGATGCAAATAGATACAATGACGCAAAAAATATGTATTCAAATGTTATTTTTGATTTTGGATAGCGTAGCCCAAAAGATAAATCTATTTATTCAAATAAATATATTTCAGTGCATTATATATATTCAGTGAAAGTGATGTATTTAACAGTGTATTGGAAAATGAAAAGTATTGTTTAGATATGAAAATGTATTTAGACAATAAATAAATAAATGGAATTTTAAAACATTGTTTAAAGCCTCGTCAAGGCGTCACTTAAATTTTGATATCATATCTTTTAAGATTCATATTTTGAATTTATGAAAGATGTAATTGATAAAACCTTAATGAATAAATTTTAATATATGTATATATTAATTAATAGCATAGCGTCACATAAATTTTGATATCATTAGTTTTAAGTCCCAAATTTAAAATTCTTAGATATATAAGATAAAGTGCTGCGTCACAAGCTTTTAACCCGTTCAGGGTTTTTTGTACTGATTATTCCTTACAAAAATATTTCTAAATAGTACACCAAAATTCATTACTTTAAAATTAATAATACAAATTTTGGGTTTTTTCTTAAGGGTCTCCCTTAATATTTACAAATTTATCTTCTAATTTTAATCTGAAGATTTCTCGCAATACAAAAAAGGAAGCTATTGAAAATTATTTTAAGCTTAGTGTCTTTGAACCATACATAATATGAGATATTAGGTCAATTTATTAAGAAAACTAATAAAACTTGACATGGTTGTTAATAATTACTACTTTACATTGAAATTTTAATCAGAAAATTTCGCAAATTATAAAATTACAGTGATTAGAAATTATTTTAATCTTAGTTTATTTTAATCATGTAATATCAATCATTAGCTCTGTTCCTTAAAGAAACTAATAAAACTTGATATACTTATTAATAATTATTTCTTTATCTTCTAATTTTATTCATAAAATTTCTCGCAGTTTAAAAATTGAAGCAATCAGAAATTACTTAAATATTAGTGTCTTTGACACGTCAATAATATCAGTTATTAGGTCAGTTTTCTACAAAACTAAGAAAACTTGCCATAATTCTAAATAAGTACTACTTTTTCTTCTAATTTTCATCAGAAAATATCTCACAATTTAAAAATAAAGCAATTGGAAAATATTATTTTCAAAATATTATTATTAATTTTAATGTTTATCATAACAAAGATTCAATGAAATATTGCGTACTGACCTACAAAACAATGAAACATGTTTTTCATAAATAATGAAAGATGTACTTAAAGTAAATTTAATAAACGATGAATGCTACTGCACATGATCATTATAAAATTGAAATATTTCTATGTAACATATGAACATAATGAACATAAAATTCGGGTAAAGTTCCAAAAAATGTTCATATAAGCTATGCAAATAGAGAAACAATAAAACTTATGTACTTTATTAATTTATAATATGTACTTTCTAATATTAATATATTATGTAATGTATATATAGTATAATATCTATAATAATATATATTATAATAAATTTTAACTGTTTATTATGTAATATATTATGTAATATTGTATGTACTTTATTAGTATGAGCGAAGCGAACCCTCTACTAGGCTACACAAATCACATTTTGTCGTACACATTTCAAAAAAAAAAAAAAAAAAAAAAAAAAAAAAAAAAAAAAAAACTATACAGAATTTTGACTTGAAATTAAACGTAAAAATAAATTACGATCTGTAGATTTGCACAATATTATTTTTTTCCAGAATAACCTTAAAAAAATATTATATTAATTAATTTATTTTACATGATTTCCATTACTGACGCATTTGTGCAAATAAAAAATGAAACGCGTATATTTTGAAAGTTAAAATAAATCATGGAGTTTGTAATTACAGATAGAATCATGATTAATTAAATAAAAAAATGTCCGTATGAAACGTCTTTTACGCATTTAATTTTTTTTCAAAGTGGCAACAAACGAACTATAAACAAATAAATGAATATTTTGTAAGATTGTGCTTCGAAAATATTTTTATTTATACCAGTCCTATATCATCAGTAAACAATTTCGAGAAAATTCTTAGTTATCTTGATAAATAACAAAGGCTAAAAGCTTCGAAAAGTTTAAAACATTTATTGCGGGCTATATTTAAGCAAAGAATTTTGAATATATAAATATTTTGCACTACTAAACTGGAAAGTAAAATCAATAATAATGTGTGAATAATAGAAAATATAAAAAAAAATTCTTTGCCTGTTTTTTTTTTAAATTACTATACCTAAGTATAAATTGATTTCCTTTACGAATTTTAAAGGAATGAAGACGACCGAATTTAAAAGGGAAAAAATGTATGCATTTTATTTAGTGACACTTTAAGCTTCAATAAATCTTTTCAATGTCAATTTTCCTCTGTCTTTTTCTGCTACAACCGTTGAATCACCATTCAAAGAATCAAGACAAATTCAACTGGTAACGTGTCTTCTATTTTTATTTCTGTCGAATATAATCGATAGAGAAGAGAAAATATATTTCGCTCCTTTAAAAAGGTTAAGTATTCTCTTGCTGAAAGAAAACCTTTGGGGAATAGAAAATTATTTAGTTTAGAAGTAGAATATTTGTGATTTTTCGTACAAATTTTTCGCATGTGAACCTTTTCAACTAAAGCTATCTTTTTTCTTCTTTTTATCGTCCATTTACAGATTTCAAACTAATATATATATATATACAGGGTGTTTCTAAATTCATGGTCCAAACTTTAAGGGGTGATAGTACACATCAAGACAAACAATATTTAAATAGGAAACCAAGGGTCCCAAAGTCTTCCGAAGGAGATAGGCGCCATTAAAGTTTAGGGTCCAAAAATTCAAATGATTATGAAAAACAGAAAAATTGGTCGATTCGTTTGCGGTTTTCACTAAAACTATTCTTTATGTCAGTATTGTCTTGAAAATAAATTATAAAGATAAATTTCAAAAAATGACGATAGAGGGCGCTTTAGACTTTAGAGTAACGAACAACTATTTTTTACCGTTATTTTTTGCATCTCATTAAAGGTTTCGTAAGCTTAGACTTAAATTTTGAGCTCAAAATCTGAATAGTTGGAAGCAGTTAAGTAGCACAAATTTAACTGTGTTCAGAGGGTTTTAAATTCAAATGATTATAAAAAACGGAAACATTGTTCGATTGATTTGCGGTTTTCACTAAAACTATTCTTTATGTCGGTATTTTATTGAAAATGAATTATAAAGATAAAATTCAAAAAATGCCGATAGAGGGCGCTTTAGACTTTGGAGTAACGTACAACTATATTTTACCGTTATTTTTCGCATCTCATAAAATTTTCTTAGAATCTTAGACATAAATTTAAATTTTGAGATGAAAATCTGAATCGTTGGGAATGCTTAAGTAGAGCAAACTGAACTGTGTTCAATAAGGGTGGGAAGGTTCAAATTTCAAATTATTTTAAAAAACGGAAAAATTGGTCGATTCGTCTGCCGTTTTCGCTAAAACTATTCTTTATGTCAATATTTCCTTGAAAATAAATTTTAAAGATTAATTTAAAAAAATATCGATAGAGGGCGCCATAAACTTTAGAGTAACCAACAAATATTTTTAAGCGTTATTTTTTGTATCTAATTAAATGCTTGCAAATGCTTAGATTTAAATTTTGAGCTCAAATTCTAAATCGATGGAGGGGTTAAGAAGCGGAAACTCAACAGTGCTCAGGAGTTAAAATGTTACCCTCCCCACCCCTCGAACACATTTCAAATTTCCGCACTTAATTACTCAAAACGATGCAGATTTTGAGCTCAAAATTTAAGTTTGAAATTTTACAAGCATTTAATTAGATACAAAAAATAACGGTTAAAAATAGTTGTTGGTTAGTCCAAAGTTTAAGGCGCCCTCTAACGGTATTTTTTAAAATTAATCTTTAAAATTTATTTTCAAGGAAATATTGACATAAAGAATAGTTTTAGCGAAAACGGCAAACGAATCGAACAATTTTTCCGTTTTTTATAATCATTTGAAATTTGAACCTCCCTACCCCCATTGAACACAGTTCAGTTTGCGCTACTTAACTACTCCCAACGATTCAGATTTTCATCTCGAAATTTAAGTTTATGTCTAAGCTTCTAAGAAAATTTTATGAGATGTGAAAAATAACGGTAAAATATAGTTGTACGTTACTCCAAAGTCTAAAGCGCCCTCTATCGGCATTTTTTGAAATTTATCTTTATAATTCATTTTCAATAAAATACCGACATAAAGAATAGTTTTAGTGAAAACCGCAAATCAATCGACCAATTTTTCCGTTTTTTATAATCATTTGAATTTAAAACCCTCTGAACACAGTTAAGTTTGTGCTACTTAACTGCTTCCAACTATTCAGATTTTGAGCTCAAAATTTAAGTCTAAGCTTACGAAACCTTTAATGAGATGCAAAAAATAACGGTAAAAAATAGTTGTTCGTTACTCTAAAGTCTAAAGCGCCCTCTATCGTCATTTTTTGAAATTTATCTTTATAATTTATTTTCAAGACAATACTGACATAAAGAATAGTTTTAGTGAAAACCGCAAACGAATCGACCAATTTTTCTGTTTTTCATAATCATTTGAATTTTTGGACCCTAAACTTTAATGGCGCCTATCTCCTTCGGAAGACTTTGGGACCTTTGGTTTCCTATTTAAATATTGTTTGTCTTGATGTGTACTATCACCCCTTAAAGTTTGGACCATGAATTTAGAAACACCCTGTATATATATATCATGTATTAGGTCTTGATAAAAGTATTTTGAATAATTTTTGTTTTGTTTAAAAAAATCATAAAAAAATGAAAATAGTATTTTGAAATTTTAGTGTGGCCAACAAGTCAAGATATGAAAAGAGAAATATGGGTTTAATTCTTTTCATCGTTTGTTCATTCTGACTGGACATCTATCTTTCTACACATTGTTTTTTTTTCTTTTTGAAAGAGCGGGGGGGGGGGTAGCTCACCAATTATATAAGAACAAAAATGTTTTATTCAATTAATTTTTTTTTAATGTGTACTTGAAGAAAACGTCTTTTAAAAAAGTGACATTAATCGAATAAAATTTGTGCAATAGGTAGGTCCAAATGGAAAGGATTAATTTTAGTGAATGCCGGTTTTTTGGAAATTACGACTTGTTGCAGTCATATAATTAAATTTCTTGCTCATGAATTTTATTGAATTCTGTTATTTACTACCACTAGAGCAAAACTAGCTACAACATTGGCGTTACTTCACGACACAGTGCCAAATTTGGTTTTAATTCAAATTCAATTAAAACTGCAGATAAATCTTTTCTAATCACATTTTTTTTTATTATTTGTTTTTTCGAGTAAAATTAACAAAAATCTTAAAATCGCGAATACGACTTAATTTAAAACTATTTTCTTATACTTTGTATGTTTTCATACTTAATAAACTAACACACTACATCATTTATGCTTATTTATTTCATAAGGTAAAATAATCTTCCGGAGAGGCCGGAATTTTTTATAAAAAATAGAATGCATCGCTTCATATTAATGTGCAACAGTATTCGTATTTCATGTGACCCCATTTGCAATTTTTTCAAATAAAAAAAAGAAGAAATACAGGGTGTTTCAAAAATGACCGGTGTATTTGAAAAATCAATAAAAACTAAACTGAAAGCTCTATAAGTATATTGTTTGTTGCAATACGCATGGGACAACACTAAACTTTCAGATAGACAGGCTTGCGAAATTAGTCACAATTTTCAACTAGAAAATCTAATCTGCATTCAGGAAAAATCTAAAGTACGATATTTTCCAAATATCCACTATGCGCATTAATAATATGGCGTTGTCGCTGAACGAAATCACCAGAAACCTTTGTAAAAGTGTCTGTCAGGATGGCTTCACATGCAGAGGAAATGTACTGCTTCAGTTGTTCAATTGTTTCTGGATTGTGGCGGTACATCTGGTCTTTAAGTTAAAAATCCTCTGTTCTAAAGAATAAACCAATTTTTTTTTACAGAAAAATTGCAATCTGTGAACAGCACACGCTTACAGCAGAAAGATAACTTACAGAATGGGGAACTCACAAGCTACGTTTTCTTCTATATCTTTCAAATCACCTGTAGCACCGTCAGTTCTTGAAAATTATAACTAATTTCGAAAGTTTGTCTTCCTGAAAATTTGCTGTTGTCCCAAGCGTATTGCAAAAAACGGTGTATTTCTATCGCTGCCCGTTTAATTTTTATGGATTTTTCAAATATACCGGTCATTTTTTAAACAAACTGTGCAAAACAACTAAGTTGATAAAATTATGTAACAGACCTTTATAGTGCAATTTCATGAAAATATCTTTATCATACACATTCTAAATGAGAAAAAAAATATTAGAAATTGCCCCATGGAGTAAAATTGATGTCATCTGAGTACTGCGTGTTTTAAGTAGTTTACCCTACTCGGGATACAAATTTTTGGTATGCTATCCATTCTCAAAGAAGCATTTTCAGGTTTTTAGGGGATGTTATCCATTCTCAAATACGGATTTTCAAGTTCAATAAAGACATTTTACATTCAAATGTGAAAGATTAACAATATTAAAATTAACAAAATCACGAATATTAAATGTTATTTCAAAATTTAATTAACTAAAATGCCTACCACCAACATATTGCATATGTGTCCAAGACGGGACTCGAACTCGGTCCATCGTTACAGAACACAGACGTTCTACCAACTGAGCCAGTTGGCACGATAATCAGTTTTGCACTTCTCACTACATACGTTAGCAAGGCTACAATTGAAGCTACAATTGAAATACTTTTTCATGAGCCACTAACCCTTGAACAAACACGAAACGAATGAAAATTTAGCATTGATGATATTGAATAAATCTACATAATTATTGAAATTTATCAGTAGAAAATACAAGGCATGCGAAATTTTCTGTAGATAAATTTCCAATAATTATGGAGATTTATTGAATTTCATCGGTGCAAGATTTTCATTAGTTTCAGAGCGAAAAATATTTAATTGAGGCAGCATCCTAAAACAATATCCTAAATTTAAAAAACTTAAAAAAACTCATGAACACACTGTAACAACTACTCGAAAAATTTCTCGCTAAAACAGTAGCAGAAAAATGAAAAAAATATTTTATTAAAACTTCTTTTTTTTTTAAATCTCAAAAATAAATTATTTTCTGATGTTTCTAAAAATAAGTAACATTCTTCGGAATCATGAATAAAATGATAAGGTTATTATCTATTTTCTATTATTGTTATAATGTATTGTCGTAGATTGAGAAACATTTGCCTTTTTTACGTAACAATATTTTATAGTTAATCGTACGAAAAGATCCGCACCAAATGGAATATTTAAAAAAATATTATTTAGCACAAGAATATTATTTTACGCACAGTTTTGTAATGCAGTTTTGATCTTACTGCAAATCCATTATTAAAAAAAAATCCTAGTGGAAAGGAAATGAAGAAATTGAATGCTCAGCATTTTCAAACTATTCAGAAATTCTATTAAGATATTGAATTAAGGCTTCTTGAAATAGTAATTAAATTTGGGAAAACCGAGTAAAGTATTTTATTTTGTTAAAAAGAAATATATATTTGATTTAGAAAAGAAGATATATTTTGAAGTTTCAAGCGTATATAATCGTGACTACAGACTTTCGAATAGCTAAAAAATTTAAACACTTCTAACGTGTATGGAGTGGATGCACATTTTCATCAAACGCATGAATTAAAGTATGTTAAAACGTTTAGATTAAATTTAAAATCACATATCTATATTATAAAGGCCAAACGTACCTGAGTGTAACGCAGAACGCAGTTTTTTCAGAACGTTTTTCGTCACACTCGTTCCTGTCACTGCTGGCCTCATGCATATAGGAAATGTAAAATTAGCAGTATTTTTACCTTAATATTCGAATATTATGTTCGGATAAAATTGAAAATTTTCCATTTATTTAAATTGCACATTTTATTGATGGGATTTGAAGTAATGGGAAAAATTTTAAATGGATTGACATGTTGAATTGTTACGTAAACTTTTTCTGTAATTTCAACTATGCTTGGAAAAATGCACCAGAAGGAAAAACAGTTAAGTTTTGTTACTCCATAACGGGGGTCCAAAAATATTTAAAATCAGCTAAATGGTAGTTCACTATTGTATTCGTAAGAAGATATGAGCTTGGAGAACATAATTTATTATGGATAGCAAAAAGATCCACAAGCGACTACTGCCAGATTAAATGGTTTTTCATTATCTGCAGTACATTTTATTGAGCGGTCGATATGGCAAAATAGATGTTGTTAATACATACGCTATCTGATTAAAATATGCCCGCCCATTGTCGTTTCCAGTAGTTGAAACGGTAGAGGTCAATTTAAATCTAAAGGGATTTAGCTCGACTGCGGGCCATTTTTAAAGTCTGGTGGGAAATTTAGGTTGCTAAAATATAGATAGATTGATTTCTGATTTAATTGCTGATTTTTGTTATTCATCTTGTTCAAATTCTTTTGTTCTTGACAATATCAAAGTTACTTTAACAGCAATTTCAACAGATTTAATTTAAAATGTATAAAATGTATCAATAATACGAAAAGTGGCGGAGTTGCGACAAACAATATCAAAGAATGCCAAACTAGACACCACAAAGTTAAAAGCAATAGAGGCGTTATATATGATTTTGCGAACTGAATTTTAGTGTACTTTGTGTATTTTTCGTGATTCAATTGAATTTTACACAAACACTGTACGTTTGTCAAAAATTAAAAGACACATTTTCTATAGTGTTAATTCTGAATGCACATAAATAAATTTATCTTGCAAGAGAACTGCTCTTGGTGTTGCTTGCACCTAACACTGAAACCGGGCGTAATTTGTAGCTTTATGCATAAAAGTTAGAGAATCGATAAAATTTCTCTGGTAAAATTGTATTTTATATAATTGTATACTTAATTTTTTTATTAATGGATTTTTATTAGTTTATTTCAAGCCAAAAGTGAGTTAATTAAGTCGCCAAATATGGCACTACGAAGTTTCTGTTTGTGTTATTATGGGGTTGCGACATTTTGCTAGGGCTTCCGGAAAACTCTACTTCTTAAATTACGTTTTTATTTACCTATTTCAAGCCAAAAGTGAGATAAATCGCCAACTATGTCATTACGAAGTTTTTGTTTGTTTTATTATGGGGCTGCAACATTCTGCTAGGGTTTCCGGAAAACGTTACTTTTGAAATTCCACGAACTTTTTCCCCGCCATAAAATGTGAATATAATGTTGTATATTATCAAAACCAAATTCGTACGTTTTTGAAGAAAACGTTTTTCTATAAATTATATTTATCATTAATTAACTTATATATTTATATTTCTAAATCATTTTCTTAAAAAAAAATGTTAATAGTTTTATAAGTGTCCTCGAAAAACACCTTCTTAAAAAAGTCTCGATGCTCAAACTTCCTAATATTTGGCTTTAAAATGCATCAAGTCTCAATGCTATGTGCGAGCAACACCAAAAATGGTTCCCTTGTTAGTATGATCTATTTTATGTTTGAGTGAATAAATAGAATGCGACCTTATTTTTCAGTAGATTTTTTCCTTGTTTTAGTATTCTAGAAAATTTCCCTATCCGTCTTGCTATGTTGCGCATGGGCGCACGTATCACATCATGTTCATTTTAAATATAAGAATATCGAAGATTCAAGACTGTCTGCAAGGCTTATTTTATTTTAATAAGCAAAAAACATTAAATATGTCCATTACGTCTAGCCTTGTAAGAGATAGACAAATTAGACCTTTCCCAAAATGTTATATTTCTTAGTAATAAATTTACATCTGTCTTCAGAGTCGCACTATAACACATTTTTACGAAATTGTTCAAAATTTAAACACATGGCAGTGAAAAAAAAATAAATTCCATGACTTCTAATGATGTAATTTTGGTATAGATAAGATGTAATCTAATACTTAATCAAGGGCGATATATATTTTTGCGATTGACATTCTTTTGTCATTGTCGATAGATTTTGATATAACAAATTTTGAAAACGGAAGGAGCTGCGCTCACTCTAATATGATAGCACATACTCCTTCTAATATCTATCAAAGCTCGATATCTAAGTTTCATTCGCTCTAAAGTTATTGGAACATTTCCCGAATTCATTTGAAACTTTATGTATATATTTTTTCTTTCTTTCAGAGTGGTCTCGCATAATTTTTTTCAGCCGAAAAGCTCCTGAAAGTTTTCAATTGATAATTTAATAAATTAAATCTTATAAATTGAAAAACATTTATTGTTATAATATTTTCACTGACACTTTACAAAACTAAACAATGTATATATATATATATATATATTTCTCATTTAAAAATGTTTCTTCACTATTTTCACGTACAACTATATTAAATATAAATTGTTTTCAAACTTCATTAGTTGCTAATTTTTATGTAAATTTGAACTCAAAAAAATGAAAAGAAAAAAAGGAAATGCATCTTTAATGATGAAACTTATTTTCAAACTAATAAATTTTTGAAAGCATAAGAAATGGAAACGTCTAAAAAACAATTTGGGAGAAATGATCTATCTCCTTTTTTTTCTAAAGGAAATTTAAAAAAAATTTACCGGCTTATTCTAATATAAATTTAAAACTGCTTTTAAAAACAACTTGCTTAATTTTTGCAGTAAAAGTGATGTACAGTAGAGTCACGTTACTCCGAAAATCCTGCTATTCCGAACACAGTTTTAAAAAATCGAATTTTTAAATTTAAAAGCACGAAAAATTAAAAATAAATTCGTGAAAAAACGTGTATTTATTGCAATAAAAAAGAAGTTCGATAGAGACATACATATACCATTAACCTTGATGAATGTGCTTTAAACCAAATTGGAATGAAATCCGGTTACGTACAGTACATGTCGGCTGCATTATACAATTCTGTAGAATTATTCTTAATCACTGCTAAACACAAAAAATAACGGTACTACTGTGTTATCCCGACGACTAATTTCGCCAAATTATACAAATCGCCAAACTAATAGCCAAATTATACATATTGACATAATTTTTATTTTAAATAATAAAAAAACAAATAATTAGTAGAATATTAATAAAACTACAAATAAAAAGTCGAAATAAAAATCACTTAATGACGTTTTAAACATGTGTATCGTATTTAATGTCATTGAAGTGACATTCATGGTCATCCATTATTGGCATTTAATGTTATAATTTGGCGATAGTATTTTTGTCGACGGGATAACAGAGTAGTACTAAAATAACTAATTTACACACGCATATAAAACAACGTTGGTTTTTTCTCTTTTTTGACAAAGATCATCGGATCAACTAAGTAACATATTTTTTGCCATCGTTGACTCAGATTTATGTGTGGAGGAAAAACGTATTTATTGATTAGGTACAACATTTATAGCTTTTATTTGAAAAATCTGTTATATAATAACAATCAATTTAAAATTCAGTTTTTAAAAATAGCAGAACCTTTCCAATACAAGCAGATCAACGCTGTATAGAGTTGACACTAGCAGAATTACAGGACTCTACTGCACTTGCTCAATAGATATTAAAATGAACGGTATTATAATTTAAACAAATTTTGTGCATAAAGAAATGTATGGATTTTATGCTTATTTTTTGTATTTACATAGTTTATTTATGGCAACAACTAAAACTAAGACTTTTTTATCCAAAAATATGTATTTTAAGAAATAATTTATCGAGATAAGATATTTTAAAAATCTATTGAACATGAAAAGTTTTATATATAACAATAATAATAACTCGTTGTAAATAAAAGTTTCTTAAATAAATAGCAATAATAATAAGTTTATTTTTAATTAGTTTATATATAAACACAAAATTTATTTTTCTTATGTAATTAAAGGAGAACTGAATTTTTATGAACATTATAAGATATTTTTTCTTAGAATGCAACTATCAGTAGTGATTTTCAATAATCTCTAAGCCAAGAATTGTTATCCTTTGTTCTTTTATTTTGATTTTTTTTTTACTCATAAATCCAATATAATTTGTTTCAAAAAATTTTTATTAAAAAAAATTTTGTTATAAAATTTTAAAAGGCAATTTATCACTTTGTCACAATATGATGTGTAGAAAAAACATTTTGGTGGAAAAAAAACATTTTTAAAGAATATATCTGTTTAAAAGTACATAAAATGTAAATATTAACAGCCATGACTCAGAAGATTTCCTAATCCATATTTTGAAACGAATTAAAAGTTTCACGCTACTTGTTGAGTGAATTTTTAAGTATAAAATATTATAAAAAATGTTATCATAAGGTATTACTTCTAAATAGCATAAATAATGTAAATAATATAAAAATTAATATATACTATCTGATTAATCTCATTAAAATAATAATTTCAATAAAATTCAAACCTGATTTTTTTTCTGAATTTTAATTTTAATTTTAAATAATTTTTCATAATTGTTCCTGTTTATTTTTAATGTACTTAAGCAGGATTTTTTAAACATGATAGATTTTACAGCCTCTAAATACACGGTGATGTGTTTTTTTTTAATAAGATACGGTCAATTAAATGATGTTATCAAGAATGGTGACTATCCTCGATAATCCAGTTGTCATGCTTTTATGTTTAAATGGGGATTATTCGGTTACCATGGCGTCATTCAGAGCTGTTTCGATAGCTTACTTTTTTTTTTTGGGGGGGGGGGGAGGTGATAAATAGAACAATTAAAAAAAAACAGCTTGTATAAAATGGTTAAAGTAAAAATATCGCTGCCTCTCGTACTCTTATACGATGACACTGAAGAAAAAATCATTCCTTTAAGTTCGTGGTAAAAAAAAAAAAAAAAAAAAAAAAAAAAAAAAAAAATCTCCGTCTGTTTATGAATAGCAATTAGAAGAACGGCATAAAAAAGCACTGTATTATCAAATATTACTCTTATATTTTATATTTTGATCGTGTTTTAAATATTTTCAGGACAGATATAGCTTAAGCATGAATTCTTTTGTCTATTTTAATGCGTCATAATGCATATTTTATGTTATTTTTAAAGTATAGCTTACTTATTAAAATTAATAATTAGATGTAAAATTATTAATACTATTTATCGAGCAATATTTCGTACAAAATAAATCGAAATCATTTTTTGTATGCATTTAACAGTATCTGCGATAAAGTGATGTATCAAGTGATAAAATAGATAAATCTATTCAGTACACAATTTGATTTCTATTTGACATCCCAATAATATTGTATATAAGAAAACATTTTAAAATGCAATGGTATAATATGTGGCGTAAATTTTACCATTAAGTGCCATTCGCTTAAAAAAATATATTTATTAAAAAAAAAATCTCTTAAGAGTCACTTAAAAGTTAATTATTCAATTTTAAATTATTTAAGGAAATTATCATTTGAGCTTATTAAGTATGAATAAATTTCCATCATAAAATGTTTTTGAAGAATATTTTATTTATTTTAGACATTTTACATATGATGAATTTTAATACTTGGGCATTTTACATAAGATATAAATGTCGTTCCAAAATGCTTTCGTGTCTATTATTTTAAATTTTTCTGACATTTTTAGTATTTAAATGTATGTACAATTTCTACGCTTATTTTTCTAAATTCCCTTCTTTTAGCACGTGATAATTTAAATTTATATTTTATACTTTCATTTTTTTTTTTAATATTCGAGGGTAAATGCACTTTTTTGTGAGAAAATATAATTATTTCTGCTGTTTTACAAATTAGCATAAATAGCTAAAATAGCTAAATTAGCATATAGCTATTAAAAACAATTTTTCTAAACATGAAAAAAAATATATCGTTTAAACTTAAGAAAATTTAAATACAAAAAGAAAATAAAAGAAAATAAAGAAAAAAATTAAAAATTAGCCAAATTAAAAATATAAGCGCTGCTTGCACATCACAAGTTGAAGAAGTTACTGCGTTCACGAATTATTCATTTACAGGACAGCGTTAGTTGCTTTTTTTAATAGAGAAATAAGTGTTAAAAAAGGTATTTTTCTTATGACAAATATATATATATACTGATCAACCACGTTTGATAGATACCTGGACACAACTGCGCATGGGCGAAACGAGCGAGTCCACATCGAAAATGGGAAAGTTCGTACGATCTCGACATGAGTTTGTTTATTAAACATCCTAGATCTGTCGAATTTTTGTGGCGAATACCTTTTTATATTTGTACTTGAATTATCTGTTTTTAAACACAACATTGAAATTCTGTTACAGTAAAATAAGTTATAAAAAGACAAATGTAATGAAAAGGATGATTTAAAGGTATGATTATTAAACATATCTTAATAACATTTTCCCCTCGTAATATAGCGTAACTAAATCTTTTTTAGAATTAACAGCTGCATGGCGTGATTTTAAAACTTAACAGATTAGCAATTTTTTTATTATTTCTTTACATTATTGTGTACATTATTTATTTGCATTACTTGCATACATTAGATATAAATGTGGCGCAGATATCATAAACGCACAAGGTTTGGTATTTTTTTCTAACGTCAATTTGGCGAAAACCTCATTTTCTAATGCTGATTAAGCATACCATTTTTAAATTATTTTATATTATTTAAAAAAATAACAATAAACAAAACAATTTTTAAATATATTAAATTTTAAAAACTAATAACTATAGAACAAAAAACATTTTATATAATTTGAAAAAAGAAAAATTAAGGTAAATAAATAGTTTATCTAAAAAGAAACAGCAATATCAGGTTTACCATATTAGGCAAAATAACACTATTTTTGCGCCAGGTAAATCCCAGTGAGTATATGACATACTACTATACATGTGCCTTGAATATTTAGGTTGTTAGAATTGGCGAATTTCTCGCATAGCCTCCATGTCAGATGCCAAGCAATCGTTAAATCTGCATTTTAGCCATAAATATAAATATATATATATAAAAAGAAAAAACAGACATGCTTTTATTAAAATTCACAAAAATGTAGGAGAAAATATATACTTTGGAATGGTAATTACTTTGGAAGGCGCACAATCAATTCAATTTAAAATAAAATTTTACTCAGAACAAAAAATAGAAAACAATATTTAATATCATTTCCATGAATATGTTGAAGCAATCTAGGCTGTTCTCCCCGAAGACTGAATGGTATCGGCTCGGCCTTCTTCCAAGTGAGGACCTTACAACTATGGTATATCAGTATATATATTTACCAATATTTTATATATATTTACAAAAATTTTATAGTTTTGACCAATTTTTTATTAACTACTTCTTTCAAAAATTAATAGTTTCTGACCAAATGTGTATAAGTACATAAAAATAATGCTCAAAAATAATATTATTAAATATAATTATATTTCTAGATGAATTTAAAATGTTTTTAAAATATATAATAAGTGAAATTTTAAATAAAAATATTATAAGTAAAAGAATATCCTCAAAAACTGATGTTTCTCATTTAAGTAGAAACAATAAGAAATTTATAAATCATACCGTTATGATAAAGATTTAAAAATATTTAAATAATTTATAAAACTGCAAAATATTTTATAATATATTTTAAGAAAAGAATATTTCTTACTTAATATCTTCTATCAGTAATTATTTCAATAAAATTTTATTTCAAAATTAAAGACAAAATTCTTATTTTTATTTTTCTTATGAGATCTATTTTCTTGCATAAAAACTGTACTTCAACGTGTTTTGTAATAAATTTTGCAAAATGTAAATTCAATCTCATTAAATATGGACAAAACAAAAGCGCATTTTGAATACTGCAATACATTTTTTAAGCATTGAATATTTCGGAGGCTTAAAAAATGTAAATACTTAAATAACCATTAAGCGAAAACATTGTTTTCAAAAATATAACGTTATGTTTTTACTCACTTACTCTGATACTAATTTAAAATAAACTTAATGTGTAGTTAATTTTATGAATGTTACAATAAAATACTATTATTTGTATGCATATGCCCAATATCTGGAAAAGTGGAATTAATTTTTTTAATGTGTCTTTTAAGAGCCATTATTTTGAAAATCAGAAAAAGTGCGATAGATGTATTTTTTGATGTGTTTGTTTTTTTAAGTTGAAGTAAATCCTATTTAATAAATAATGTGCAATTTTGAACCTGAAAAAATTTCCTCTTTTCAGTAGAAAATGGCAAAGTTCAACGTCGTGCAATTCATCATGAAAAGTAAAATGCTAGTATGTTTGGAGTGCTATAGCTCATGCAAGCTATAGCTCATGCAAACAATATTTGGAAATTCTTTAGATATAAACTTCAGCACTATCTGCTTATTAAAATTTATTTGTTTTCATGGGGCATTGTTATTTTACATTGTTAAGTTGCCACAAAATACAATTAAAATAATATTTTTGTTCATTTTCCGCACTTAATATTTTATTTAAGCTATAGTACCCCAAACTTTTTATTATAGAATATGAAAGTGTACTACTAGGACAAGTTAAATTATACAGTACTCTCCAAGGATATTGATACTATTAGCGGATAAAATCTGTCAGATATTATAAATTTTCAAAATCTGCAACAACTAAATTAATGTTTTCTTAAAAAAGCGTCACAGTTGACTAAAACACGTTATTTCTTGCAGTAGTTGAACATATGTACAATAACATGGAAAAGAAAAAGCAATGGGGTCTTTTGATTTAAAAAAAAATTACAAAATTTCGAAATAAACAATGTCCATGATCACACGTCTTCCCTATCAGAAAATAATGAAACCAATTTTCCTTTCCTCTTTCTATGTTTTTTCCCTATCAGAAAAGGGAACATCGCTTTTTTTCAAACTGCTTAACCCATCTTCATAGGAAGTAAAAATAAAACTGAAAGTTCATTTGATACTTTTAAATTAAAAAATCTTCCGAAGGAATGTTTAATTTAAACAATCATTAGTTATTAATTATTTTGACTATAACAAAGAATTGTTGATTAAATTGGTTTGTTATCGTTTATCATATCTCTTTTCAGAAAATATATTATTAAAAGTATTATAATATTCTAATTCATTAACCTTGTTAAATTACAGTAATTTCATAACGATATTAAGTAATTATACTGTAATCGGTCACATCAAAATATTTCAACATAACTGTATTTATACTGCTACACTACAAAAAATTTACATAATACTGTACCGTTTTTACAAATAACAGTTACTTTGTCATATTAGAAAACTTTCTTATTGGTTAGGATCAATTAAAATTACGTTTCAATAATCGTTATTTGCAATAATGGTCGAAATGTTGATTGAAAATGGTATTGCAATAGGTTTATATATGAAAACACACATAATTTTACATAACATAACATTTGAATTTTTTTGTAACTATTATTATAACTAACATTATTATAATTAACATTATTATAAATAAACAAATTAAACATAAAAATATCTCGACAAAAAATTACATAGATTTTCTTGTAAGTATATAAATATTGGTAAATATTTAAAACGCTGATACGAAACACTGTTTTCATCCAATCTATGATGATTGTAAAATTCTTTATTCAACATCAGATGAACAAAATGAATTTTTAAAAAGAATACGATAAAAAAATGTCATTTATTCATTGAAAAACAAAATGTATTTAAAAAAAGAAAAAAAAGAATAAAATAAATGAAATTTTTAACTGCTCGGCCATAAAATAATATCAATGTTGGATTAGAAATATTTTTTTAATAGCATATCATTAGTGTTTATGATTATTTTCTTCAAAAAAAAATCTTTAAATTTATATGTAAATAATTTTATTTTTGAATGTTAAAAATAATTTAACATACCATAAAAAATAAAACTAATAATGTTGGCAATTGAATTCAGAAGCTGAGTCTCATAAATATTTAACAGAAGCTATATCGGAGATAATTAACTCAATATAATTTTAGTTTAACTTTTTTATTTATCAATTTGCGTGGAATAATTATTCCAGACAAATTTTCGAATCGCTTTATTATTTATCAGCAAATAAAATTAGCATCTTGAGTACTTATGCGTTTGAAAATGGACGTGATTTTATTGATTTACTATATAATTATCAAATTAAGTATGTGCAAATGTTTAAGTTTATTTTTAACAGAGTTTAACATCTTCAGACCTGAGGTACACAAATGTATATCTCCATTCCTTTCCCCAGAAAAACTAAACTGTTCGAATTTTTTGCTGTTTTACTTTACTTCTATACAGCTGAATGTTTTTTGCCTTAAAAAAAACCAACAAATGTCAGAAGTGATGAATATTGCTTTATAATAAAATATAATTTTCAACCGAGTCTCAAAAATACCTTCAAGAGATTGTGGCCAAGAAAATAAATAAAATAAAACAAATACATAATAAAATAAATAAAATGAAAATATAGTAGAAATTAAAGGAAAATTCAAAGTAACCTAAATGTCACAAAAGCGATCAACATCCAAAATTCAAGAGCTTTGCTTATTGAGTATTCATTCTTTTGGAAAAAAAAAAACTTCTAACTGCTAATTGTAATAAAAAAGCCTTTATTTAGATCAACATACGTTTCATTTCACAAACGGCGACACTTTCAAAATCATTCTTGATTGAAATATTTTCGAAAAAAATTTTGAAACACGAACTTGCGAAATAATATGTTAACGAGGCTTCCTGTATAATAAAAACCAGTGACAATATAAAATAAAATTAAAATGGATATTCTTGACCGTGAATTAATTTCTCCTGTTATTACTATTACCACTGGTATATTTTGTAAAACACATGACAATTAACAAAGCAAAAAGAATGCTTTTTATATTAGAAGTACAATTTTCTTCAACACAGAAGATTTCGGGAATTTACACGTATGTATCACCTCTCATAGTGAGTTGAAATAATTTTCGCGATTTTAAAAATTATTTGGAAATTACAATATACAAACACAATGTTCTATCGTACATTCATTTTAGGGATCAATACTTAAAAAGAAAAAATGGAACCATTACAAGATTATATCCGTATCTGTGTGTCACAGCTATTTTATTCGTAAACTATACAACGTAGAAAAATTAAATTGGGAGAAGAAATAATGACTATTGGCTAACATATTTACAAATTTTTAGATATTCCCAAATATATTTAGGAAAAATATACAGAGGTCTAATTTTAGGTACTATAGTTTCAGATATATTGTCGAAAATTTAGTGCAAAAATATGCTTCCCCCCCATTTACTTCTGAATCTAATAAAACTAAAGTTATGAAAAAAGTATAGGTAGTAGACATTAATTTAAACCTTACAAGAGAAATATAACGATTACCTAAGTCATATAGTTTTTGATAAAATCGCAACTATGCAAACGAATTTGCATTACAAACGAAAGTTACAAACATATTTGCATTTGCGGACATCAGCAAAAGTGTTGTGGAGCGCTGGAGGCACATTTCATACCAGCCGCATCTAGAGTAGATAACATCTTTTAAAAATGTTAGCTATTAGGCGAGATAATATCCTTAAAGAATGAATGGTTTAGACATACTTAATGGTACGGTTGGCATACTCCGTGCACGATTGGATTTTAAAGCCTAGATGCATTTTTAATAGTATATTTTTGTAATGCAATGCCGAATAGCAGCATAAAAGCAATGAACTTCAAGCTGATAAAGAGAGACTAATTTGATAACAATTGATCACAAAAATATATAGGATTCGCGCCTAATTTACTGGCATTCTTAAAACGTCTTCCTAATCTTTGTACGTTAATTAAAAACTATCTGGAAAAACGCAGCACGGAAAAAGCCGTGCGACCCCCTTTTGTAGACCGTTTCGTACAATGCCAAGTTTAAACTTTTAACAACTTATTTTTTTTTAGAAACACTATAAGGAAATAGATTATCATTAGTCTGGTGTTAGGTTTATGACATGCCAATTAAGTTTAAGTATGCATTACATTTACTCTAAACACCAAATTAAGTTCATCCTGAAAGATTAGGATAAGATTAAAAAAGATTTACTCATAATAGAAATTTTTGATATCTTTTAGGTTTTACAGACTTTCATGGTATATCCATTTATATTTTCATAGTATATATGTTTATACCCAACCCGACGTTGTATAGTTTTTTTAAAAAGTCTCGTTATTTTCTCAGCAACGATTTTTATAATAATACAGTTATTAATTTAAATATTTATTGTACGAGACATTCAGTGCACGAGTAATATTCGCACTTGACTGTGGATTATCATCATAAAGTACCGAAAGTATCTCCCCCCCCCCCTCATATGCAAATTATGTAAATCTGGTAAATTATAAATTCGAAACTATATAAATCTGGGAAATTTATAAATTCCAAACATATTTACCAGCATCCGAGTTTTCCTCGTTATTTCAGAAAAGTTATAATTAAAAGACTCCGTTAAATATATTAGAATTTCTTGTCGTAAAAAGGTAAGCTTACATTAGGTAGTATTCTTGAGAGTTTCAAATCATACTTAACAGCAACAAAGCGCAATATAATCCAAAACTTAAAATAATATTTTGTGTTAAGAATGAAAATCTGTCTATTTACGTCTTTTCTCTTACTTTACAATAAGCATGAATGGTAAATCTTGCTTCAGATATAAGTTATCAAACATTTTCCAAAACTAACAGAAAAGTTTAATATTTTTTTCGTACAATGGAAGGAGACGTCTATACGACCAGTTTAACTCAATTGCACCACAAGCAATTTTTACCCATAGGCAGTAATGTAAAGGTATTATTTTGTGTATCCCTGTAAACGAATTATATATATTACCCATTTTATTTTCAATTGCTACATTCTTCGCTGAACCTCGTTAACCAGTAACAATTATATGCGATAATGAGTACATTTTCAAGGAATAATAGCAGATATACAGTCAAACGGAATTCATAAACGCTTTTTAACTATTTTGAAAAGTGTTAAAAATTCAATTCTTAAAGTAAACTTATTCAATAAATTAAAAAAAATAATTTCTATCACCTATGTCAGAATTTATTAAATTGGTTTTCGATTAAATATATTTTGAGAAAGAAAGTTAATAAAATAGTAGCTTGTAAAATTACATTTATCTGTTTTACTTCAAAGATTCTAATCTAAATATTTATTAAACATCATGCTTTTATATAGATTTAAGAAGAACATTTCTTGCTAAGAGGAACATTATTTGCTTTTATATTTAAGCGACTTATTTGAATAGATTTATAAGCGATATCAATAAATTACCTTAAATTTCCAATGAATAAATATTTATATAAGGAATCAAAGCTCTGTGTGAGAATGTGTCTATTTTCTGAAATTTATCCTTAGATAGAAAGGACGATCTACAATGTACTTGATAAATATTTGATATTCCACTGGCAATGAATATTTAGTGTGAAACTTTATGTAACTTGAATCATTTTTGCTGCAAATGAAATTGAATTAATGTATACGACAAACTTTCACATGATATTTTTTTTTGCTTGATTTGTATTGGTAATGCAGAATATTCTATGGCTTAAAAAATAAATTATTAATAAAAACACAGGAGACATGATGCAATATGTTAAATAGTAATAAAGCCTTGGTGCACAAATGTTTAAAGATAGAAAACCAACGATTAGATATGCACAAATAAAGTATGAGAAGGTAGCAAATATCTATTTCGAATCTACTATCGAGATTCTTCATCAGTGCAAAACTCAGCGAGCTAAAAATCAATTCGCTCAGTTTTGCTATTTTTTAGCTCGCTGAGTTTTGCACTGATGAAAAATCTCGATAGTAGATTCGAAATAGCTATTTGCAACCTTCTCATACTTTATTTGTGCATATCTAATCGTTGGTTTTCTATCTTTAAATGATGCAATATAATTTACGAAATTCTATGCTATTTTTAATTTCATTTAACAAATGCATAGAAACATTGTATTTTTTCTGTACCCTGTTAAAAATCTGTTATTTTAGTTGCATAGTCAATACACCGCTTTTATAGAAAAATATTACTTGACGATAATATGGAGCATTCTCATTAGTCAGAATAGAAATATACTTTAATAATGGAGGAGTGACTATGGAACAAATGTTGCATATTTTTAAGAGTGTATATATGTGTAACATAAATACTTACCTACTGTTTTATTAAGGTAGTCTAGGGTTTTGTGTGTTGACGTGTCGTCCTGTTTATAACATCTGTATTTGAAATTACACTACTGGCCATTAAAATTGCTACACCAGGAAGAAATGCAGATAACAAAATGATAGTTACCAGACAAATATATAATGATAGAAATAACAAGTTATTAAATTTTCAAGAAATTTGGGTGCATAGATCCTGAGAAATCAGTACCCAGAAAAACCACCTCGGACAGTAATAAAAGCACTTATACGCCTGGACATTGAGTCAAACAGAGATTGGATGGCATGTAAAGGTACAGATGCCCGTGCAGCTTCAACACGATATCACAGATCATCAACTGTAGTGACTGGCGTATGGTTATGAGCCAGTCGCTCGGCGACCATTGACCAGATGTTTTCTATCGGTGAGAGATCTGGGAAATGTGCTGGCCAGAGTAACAGCCGAACATTTTCCGTATCAAGGAAGGTCCGTAGGATTAAGGAAACATGCAATCGGGCATTATCCTGCTGAAACTAGAGTTTCGCAGTTCACGAATAAAGGGTAGAGCCATGGGTCATAAAATATCATAAATGTAACATGCACTGTTCAAGGTGCCGTCAATGCGAACAAGACATGACCGAGACGTGTATCCAATGGTACTCCATATCATCATGCCGAGTGATGAGCCAGTATGATGATGACGAATGAACGCTGCCTGTGTTCGTTCACCACGATGACGTCAAACACAAATGCGGCCATCATGTTCTTGTAAATAGAACCCGATTCATCTGAAAAATGACTCCTCGGCATTCGTGCACCAAGGTTCGTTCTTGAACACACCAGTGAAGGCGCTCCTGTCTATGACGTAGCGTCAAGGGAAGTCGCAGCCCTGGTCTCCAAGCTGAGAGTTCATGCTACTGCAAACGTCGTCGAACTGTTTGTGCAGACACTTTTTCTCTTGCAAATGACCCCATTTCTTTACTCAGGGCTTGTGACGTAGTTGCACGATGCAATACGGCCATACGGATAACATGCTTGTCTTCTCGGCTGCTAGTGATAGGGAGCCGTTGAGATCCCGTACGGCGTTCCGTATTACCGTCCTAAATACATCAATTCCATATTCTAGGGACAGTTATTGGATCTCGACCAATGCAAGCAGCAGTAATGCGATACGATAAACCGCAATCTCGGTAGGCTACAATTTTACCTTTATTAACCCGTTCGCGACGGCGCGCGCATTTTGAAGTGCGCATCTGAGGACGGAGAGGGGAAATTCGATTTCACCTTCTGGGCCGGAGGATTTCACGCAGTTAAGCCTAATGCTTGTCAAAAATTCTTTAAAAATTAATAAAAAAACAACTTTCGCATGAAACTATTTGAAATTCACATACATGAAATTTGATGTTATTTTACATATTTATTCAAAAAATGATGCATATTGTGGGATATTTTAATTGGAAAAAAATGGTTAAATGTAAATAATGAATAGTTAATATCCTGTTTTTAGCTTTTAAAATAATATAACATGACAGAAAAATATTTACCAGGCTGTTAAATATCAACCTATGAAACATTTTGCTATAATAGAAAAACAAGCCTAACCATCTTGATATTTAATAATTTTTAACACTTTCAGTAAATAAAATAAATGTTTTACAAAAAACGATTTATTTAGAAATGAAAAATATTAAATAAAACATACAAACAACCTGGTACTGTTGCTTTGTAATACTTATATATACATGTGTGTGTGTAAGATTGGATTAAAAAAAAAACTTAGTTTAATTTTATAATATTTTTGAAATAAAAAAATATATATAACACATAATTAAAAACAAACAAACAGTCTTGAATCAGTAATGATGTGCAAATCAGAGTAAAAATTAAAAATGTACCTTTCCAAAATATGTTTATGTTAAAATTATTTCAGAAATAGAAAATATATTTCCATATGGTATATCGTATAATAAGGTATATCAAATAAAAATTATTGGATAATTATGAATAAAATTTAATAATGATTTGAAACTTTGAAAACTTTCGTTGATGTTAAAATTATCTTTTAAAATCCATGTTAACATATAATCTAATATATAAGTAAGAAAAAAATCTTGAATAATAATCAATAAAGCACAATAATACTTTAAAATACTCTTTAAAACTTAAAACACTCTTTAAAAACTTTTGTTCATGTTACTAGTAATTTTTAAAATGAAATGTATATATATGCAAGCATGTAATGTAAAACATATTAGATAAATATATAGAATTATAGAAAAAAACTGGTCAGTAACGCATAAAAATATTCTTAATTTAGCTGCACTGAGAAAGAATGTTATCAGCGTATCAGCTCTCAAAATTAGTATGTAACACTTTTCTTTCTTTCTTATTATTTTTTATTTTTTAACTGCGAAGCACTCCTGAAATAAAATAAAAATATAAAAAAGATAAATCTTTCCTTCTAAACCAAAGAAAACACGCAATCTTGATGACGTCGATTTTTGCAACTAAATAGTATTTCTGATCGAGATAAAAGCGCGAAAAATAAAGCCATGAATCAGATATTCATGTTGTCATTCATAAACGTGCATATGCTTATTAATATGCTTACTTAAGTGAATTATATGCTTTCTAATGATCGTATTCTTTAACCGCAAAATTTTCCCTCTCAAGTTCAGTAGAATTTTTCTAATAAAGAAAAATAAAGTTTTACTAGACTCGTAAAAAGATTTATGAAATACAAAGACGTGATGAAAAAAAAAATCTTTTTCCCATTGTAGTATTTCCATAAAAAATTAAATTCGCGTGGATTAAAAAAAAAGTTTTCATTAGCTTTCCTAGTTTGAAGGAGAAGTCTTCTTCCTTAATATACATTCAAATAGAATTAGGATAAATTTTTTATATGCTAAACTGTGAAAAACAAAACGTTCCGTTTGATCGGCATGATTGGTAGTCTCGCGGGATGTGAGTACAAACAGCGCCGGCATCTATGGTAGTCTCGCGGAATCTGAATACAATCGGTGCCGGCATATATAGGGGTCGTTCGTCCCCAAGGAGTTAAGGTCAGAAACATGCTGGTACGCATTTCCTCTTCTTACACGAGACATCACAACAATTTTTCACCAGGCAACAATGCTCAAATGCAATTTCTGTGTCAGACACCGGCTGAACAATTTCCTCATTTAAACACATTGTAGGTGTCGCTACCGGCTCCTGCTTTGTCAGAATGTACTGAAAAGCTAATCATTTGCATATCACAGCATCTTCTTCCTGTCGTTTAAATTTCACGTCTGTAGCATGTCGCCTTCATGGTGTAGCAATTTTAATGGCCAGTTGTGTATAATCAATTTTATTCCTTTTAAATTTTGGAAAGTGTACCTGAATCTGCTGTTTTACCTTCCGGTGAAACTTAATCTTATTCAATAATAATAATTCATAATAATATTCAATAATAATAATTCAATAATCTTATTCAATAATAATAATTGAATAATCTTATTCAATATAATTTTAATCTTATTCAGCTGCGTGCAGTGGCGTAGCAATGAAGAGGCTCCAAATGCTCAAGAGAACAATAATATTGTAATGTTTTCCTTGACTTTATTAATAGCAGGAAATTCTCTAATAAAGTAAGGTGAAGATAACTTGTATACAGAACATTTATATAATCAACCTGGCAACTTCAGAACGTAATAAAGTGTTGAAACTAACATAAATAAATAAACTGCGAATATGCGGCATTTCGTCTTTAATTGTATTGTTTTATTGCTGAACGACGTGCATTGTGATGTTTTAAAGGGATATTTGCAATATTTCTACTGATATGAGATAGTTTTTTTCGGCTAATCGAAATAGCCATTTTTCCGTAAGTTAATGTTTAAATTTAAAGAATGTTTGAGGAATAGTATTCTGTCACTCAGTTTTAATGCTTGAAACTTGATATGAATGTTATGAATATAATATTTAAAAATTTTCTACCCTTTTTTTATACATTTTAGTTATATTTTTTTAGTAAATCATAGCTATTGTCATTTTTTATGTTATGACTTACTTTTTCAGCTGATTACATGGACGAAGGATTAGCAATCCATCACAGATTATATATAAATATGTATAATCTGTGATACCAGATATATATATATAACGTCTACAATGCAATTTTTTTTTATATGTTTAGTTATTCTGATACATTTCTCTTTTAAACCAAACATCCATACCAGATACATTTAAGTACAAGTTGTATATTTTGCTTTAATGTGTAAATATCAATATAAATTTCAAAATAATATTGTACAAATTATTTTACTCTCAATTTTTAATGTTAAATTTTATATCCGACGTTTTTTTTTTATTTCCAATAAATTTGTGACTGACCTCTATTTTGCAGCAACAAAGATGTTTGAACTTTAAACCGCTATTACTTGGTCACTTTTAATCGCAGAGAAATGGGACTTTTTTTTGTCTTACTTGTTAGAGTAGTGGTAAAAATTTGCTAAATATCACTTATAGGACCAGGAAAAGTCGAGAATCTTCGAAATTTTCGCATTTTTTTAAATCTAAATCAGTTAAAAAAATTCTTTACCTTTTTAAAAGCATTTTTGCAACTGGAAATATATGTCTATGACTAACGGTTCAGAAATTAGCCATTGGCTACCTTTGAGAGTGGACACCCTGTATAAATGTTATTTTATAAAAAAAGATTAATAAAAGTAGACAGTGGCTGCTTTCTATTATTTTTCTTTTTTAAAAATAAAAAGTTCATGCTTTAAGAAGGTAGATCACGTTGTCAGTTGAAAAAAAAATTCACAAACTTGAGTATGTATATCGTAAAATCTTGCGAATACAATGAAAAATAAATTACAAAACTACCAATTAGAGCTGAAGTGATAACTAAAGATATTTTGCATTAATGTTGTATGTTATAAATTTTCTTCAATGTTATAAACCAACTTCGATGCCATTTTTTCATTAATATTTTATATATTGCGTGCATTTTCATTTGAAAAATAATTATCATGGAACATTGAAATTATGTATGTTTTTAGTTACATGTGTTAATTTACACTGAACCTCGATTTTTATCTCAAAAAAGTGTGTATAGAAAAATTTATATACATATTTTTTAATGAAATTTAGCGACTATGATTAAACAAGTAATCAATTATGATAAAGAGTTTCAATATACTTTCAAATTTAGGTTCAGTGTAAAATATAGAGTTATAAGTAACAAAATGTGAAACATTAAATGTATATCTACAGTAAGATTTGTAAAATCATGCGCGGAAAATGTGTATTCAAATATGCATGTTTTTCAAAAGCCATTTATGTTGTTATGTTTAACTAACTGATATTACTAAAAATGTATGCGTTTCAATATTTTATCAAACAATAAGAACGTGTGAAAGCAAAGAAATAAATTGTTGCTTTTCATTTATTGGTTAAAGAATTATCGATTTTTGTACTGCTTTAAATATGGTCATTTTCTGGCAACTCAACATGATCTACCAATTAAATAAACAGTATTATTATTTCCAAAAAGAAATCCACTTTATGAATAAAATATTGAATTTAAAGAACAATATTGTTATATTGAAAAAAGACATTCCAATATATATACAAGTATATAATTGTTTAAGACAAGAAAATGTCATGAAGTTAAAGCAAAAGTAAATGCTAAAGCTTTAGTTTTCTTTCAAGCGCGAAAAAGAAAAGAAACAATTCTCTCAGGGGAAAAAGCTAATTAAATTTGCTTTAAAAAGTTCGATTTATTTTAATATTTTGGTAATTTATCTTATGTAAAAAAATGTAATAATTAATTATACTTTTGCGTTACATTAAGGTTTTTTGAAACCTTAGAGAACGTAAGCTATTTATGAAAACATGAAATAATAAAATTTAAGTCACTTTAGTTTAGAGTTGCAGTTGATGCCCATTAATAATTCCTATAGATTACGGATAGGGTAAATTTTTAATTAAATTTCAACGTTTATTTTTAAGAGCTGTTTTTCGTTATTTTTCTTATTTTTCCTACTTTCGTTGGAAATATGAAAATAATAGGTATGAAAATATATTTTAAAGCTTTTTAAAAAATATTTTTGCATTTATAAAACATCAATCAATATTCTGTAATTTATACTTATGCCAAATCTGTCGTCGCCAAACATAATTGTTTGCGCTAAAAAAATATGGGATTGATTGATTTTAATTCGCTAATTTTTCATTTAAGGAACTTTTGCAAACTATTTTATTCAAGCAATACATGAATACATTTAAATTATAACTAAATATTAATTAAATATCGAACAATAAAATAATGAAATAACATTCAATTTAACCTCCATTGGTGAATTTGCAAATATCTCGTTTACACTCAATAAACCTTTCATTTATTGAATAAAGATGTCATCTTTAGATCTCTTTCAGACATCCATCATATTTGTTAAATATGTATGGGAAAATATTCACTTAACAATTAAGGATGTTAGTTAATGAAATATCAAGTTCCACTTCCAAGTTCTAAATTAATGATAGAGTAATGTATTCATATCTTTAAAATATATCTACACTGAAAACAAAATGTAGATTTTACGGTATAAAATAGCAGAAATGAATTATGCAGTACATTACTATTTAAAGATATATTACTTGCTAATTTTACAATGTATTACTATTAATTTTACAGTTTTAAAATGGTGCCCCAGCTGGCAGTATTATACTTTAAATTCAACATTTTTTACTTTGCAGTGTAAGCAAGAAATTATTATTTTTAATTTCCTTTTCTGAAAAATATTCTTATATATATATATATATAAGACCATTAATAGTAAACATATATATATATATAAATATATATGTATCTATATGTATATATAATAGATATGTATGTACATATAATAAAAAATAGTCTTAATCCTAAGTTAATTACTTCCGAATTCTAGCTCGCGTTATAATTGCTAAATTTAAATTTAATTGGCATGAAAACAAATTTTTTTTAAACTTTCGACTCCAGATGACAGTATTGTGGATCAAGTCAATGTGATTCTTCCCTTCTATGACCTTGTGGGTCATAAGACCTACCAATTCATCCATCTTGTTGAGTGGGGACGATATGTAATAATAAAAAAAATTTCGCCTTAATACTAAGTTAATTATTTCCAAATTCTTTTAACATTGAACTTTTGCTTTCTTTTACTAATATTTTAACATATTATTTTTAATTCCATAACTTTAATCAGCATTTTTTATTTTGTTTTGTTCTAAAAACATTAATCTTTCAAAACAAATCTTTTCTTAAAAAGAAAATCCCCATTACTTAATTCATTGCATCTGTTGCATCATATTTCCTAGTTTTTTTTAAACGTTCGTTATCCCATCATTTCATTCGGTCATTTTTCTTGAATCAAGGGATTCCAGCGGCGTACTATGCTGCCGCCTGAGAAAACTAGATGAGGTTTGTATCAGCGGGTTACATTTCATGGGTAAAAGGTATGTTCTCGAAATTTTATTTGCAAATTAGGAGTTTGTCGAAAAAATCCCTTTCCCCAAGCACAATAAGGCTATATAAGACCGGTACGTTAGCTTCGGAGAGTCTTTTTTTTAATTTGTACCTGCATTCTCAGTTTATCACTTCGAGGAGACGTGAAATTTATTACGATGGAGCTTTACTTTTTTATGGAGTTTATGCTTATGAGTCGTTGACACGCAGTCGCAGCCGAAAGTAGTGGAGTTTCGTTTGCTGGCCTTTGGAATGTCAATAAATATTTTTATTGAAAAGACGATGTCTCGAATTATGTCATGGGAATATTCTACAAAATTTCACTCCATGTTTCGACACATGGCACGATGACTGCAAAAAATCTCCCGAATTTCATTCCGTGAGTAATGTGTGTACTGTGATGGAGTCGCACGAAAACACTGATGAGTGTACTGTGATGCAGTCGTACGTAACAACTGATGTGTGTACTACGATGAAGTAGTATGTAACATATATATACATTGCTCAAAACAATTAAAGGATATTGCAGTTTTAGGTGGATTTTGTATCTGGGAAACTTTTTAGCTGATTGATACATGGTCGACAGGCATAGTAGGTTATATGAGAGTAAATTACACATGTTTGGCAAAAAAAATGCATTTTATTGCGCATTTGTGTACAAAAGGAAAAAAACACAATTTGTGCATATGAGAAAAAAAGAAAAGAAAAGGTGTTTTATTCAAAGAAAATCATTTTCAGTAGGGGGTATGGTTTTCACGGGCGGCCAGCAACGTTGAACACCTTTGAGGCATGGACTCAATGAGGCTATTAATGACGAGTTGAGGGTATTCTGCCCCACTTTTCCAGAAGAGCTCTTTCCAGCTCTTGGAGAGTTTGTGGGGGTTGTTGGCGGCCAGAAACTCGTCTTCCTAGAGCGTCCTAAACGTGCTCGATTGGATTCATGTCTGGAGAACACGCTGGCCATTCCATTCGAACGATTCCTTCCTCGAAAAGGAAATCCCCCACAAGGTTTGCACGATGTGGCCTGCAGTTATCGTCCATTAAAATGAATTTAGCTCCGATTGCTGCAGCGTAAGGGACTACAATAGGTCTGAGGATCTCATCCCTATATCGGTGACCAGTCAGAGCTCCATCTCGAATGATGTAGAGGTCAGTGCGCCCGTTAATGGAGATGCCACCATACACCAACACTCCTCCACCATCAAATCTGACACTTTCGTGCACGAACGCAGGATTATTCCTACTACCACGGTCCCTCCAGATGAAAATACGCCTATTATCCGGATGCACAGAAAAACGGGACTCGTCAGAAAACAGAATATTGCTCCATTCATTTCTCCTCCAGTTGACATGCTCGGTCGCCCACTCCCTGCGATCGCGACGATGCCTTGATGTTAATCTAACACATACCATCGGTCGGCGAGCATACAGACCTACAGCATGGAGCCAGTTTCGGACAGTCTGAGTTGAAATCGTGGTGCCTGTAGCCGAGCGAAGGTGTTGTTGGAGAAGAGTAGCGTTCATGTTTCGGTGTCTCCGAGCTGTTAACGCTAAATACCGATCTTCATTGGGCGTTGTTGCCCGTCTACGACCTTGCCCTGGTCTTCGGCCTGCACATCCACTCCCTAAAAAACGGTTCCAGATCCTGGAAATGACACTTTGTGACACTCCAATGGCTTGCGCTACTTCGGTTTGAGTTTGGCCCCGTTCTAACCTACCAACAATTCTCCAAGCTTCTGAATCTGTCAAATGACTTCGCTGAGACATCGTACTCATGGAAACAAAGCAATCACTGAATGCCAATCATCCTTGTCTTCATTCTCTTTTATCCAGTTGAAAGTCGAATTTCATTCGCTGCCGCTGAAGCGACGTTTTTGACGTCGAACTGAAAATTTGCATACTCCACAGTTTGAAAACTAGAAAAATTTGCAGTTGTGATTCTCTTCTTCTATTTTTGGCAAAAAAAAATTAATTTATATCTTTATTTTATATAAAACTTCAAATATCCTTTAATTGTTTTCAGCAGTGTACATATTGTTAATTGTCAATTAATAGTACACCAGGGATCGTCGATAGTTGATGCATCCCGTCTCTCGTCGCTGTGGCTAGGGAATTCGTGATCCCCCGTAAATGAAGCCCGATACTCTATTCATATACCGGCTTATGTGTGTAATGACACATAGAAATAAGTCTTTTTAATTGGGATCTGGTTTATTAATCATTTTCATACATCTCCTTTTGATAAAACTGGGCCACCTTGGCTTGACTTATACTTTCTCAAATCCATTCCTTTCGGACGATATTTTACTATACCAGTGTCAGGGTAAAAAAGTTTTCGTTTTTTCTGCTGCCGCGTATTTAAATGACGTTAACTTGCATTATTTCCGCAATATCGCGGCACTAGAAGGGACAATGATTCAATTTAATTGGTTCAAAAGTTTCTGTGCATTGTGACGTTAACAAGGCGCGGCTTGCGTTTGCGAGCTAAAACCACAAAATGTGAGCTGTTAAGCTTTTTAATCTTAAAGAGCATCCAAAAATGATACTTCAAAGTAATAAACTGTATGGCTGGAAATAAAGTTATCAAGGGCAACTTGCTTTTAAGCAACAGAATTAAGGTTAAAATAAACTTATATGGGACATTTAAATTTTAAATTAAAGTTTATTTTCTCTTTTTTAAAGGGTTTAATTTTATTCTTTCATATATACTTACTTTAATGTAAAATGGAAATTCTTATTGAATTTTACGAAGATTGCAATACATAAAATTATAAATTAAGATATTATTTTAGAATTGTTAAAAAAAAGTACGCGTCCTTTAAAAGTGCCCAGAAAAAAATAAAGAATCTAATTTCGGTTGAGATACTTTTAAAAATGCAAATACATTTCATACCTATATCCATCCGTTTAACATTAGCCAAGAAAATTTCAGTAAATTTTAGGTAAAGATTTTATACATGATAAGTTGCACGCAAAAAAGTATTTAAATTAAAAAGTGCTTACCGAAATTAAAAACGCATTTAAAATCAATATTTCCCAAAAACAATACCGTAACCACTTTTCTTTTGTGTTACCCTGTACATGTTCAATAAATGATATGAACGCCCAGTAATTACCATGCAGTACACATTTGTGATTTATATGAACTTCACTGAATATGCTTATAATATAATTTCTTAATATAATTAAAATTACATTCCAAACGATTTTCCCCATTGAATACTGTGTAATGGTTTATATTGAATGCCCCTGTAATTGAAATGTTAGTGCTAGACACTTTATAGTCAATATAATACATGCCATGATAAATATAAAATCCGTAAACACATTTCAATAATGTTGGAAAATATTAAAATATTCAAGATTACATGGAGTAACTGATCATGATTTTACAATGTGAATCTGCAGATTCTGGCAATTCAGTTTCTAAAAGCTAATGTTCACTTGAATTAAAGTCTGAGCCTTTGTAAATGTGTTCAGTTAGGTTTACTTTAGAAGGTCCAGTTAAACCATAAACATGGTGCAATAGGATAATGCAGGTTTGTGTACCACATGCCTATGTCTTTTTTAATATGAAGTATTAGATCCTGTTTCAAATAATGTGAATAATTATAAAAAATTAAATCAGACAGATCATGTTAATTATATATGAGGACCCCAGAAGCCAAGGGGTACAAGTGACAAAATTTCGATTTGGAGTAAATTGAGTTTAAAGATAATTGATGTTAAATTCGAACATCAATAACAATTGAGTGAATTGAAATAGGAAATTTCTGCTTGTTGCATTCTGGTTTTTGAATTCTTATTTCAACAAATGTTAAAATAAAGTACAATTTTCTTTAAATGTATAATTAATCAATATTGTTTGTTTTTCAAAAAAAGTGGTTTGCCTCTATAACTCAACAAATAATAAGAAAATCACTTATATTTCTTTACCTGAAATGAAAAAAGCATAATTTAGGTCGTCTGTGTATTTAGTTTATTTTTTTCAATTTTGTCACTTATACCCCTTGGCTTCTGGGGTCCTCATATAAACTAAAGGGCGTTGAAAGGGAAAATTATGTTGTTATGTTATGTAAACAAAGCACTAAATATGAAATTATTTGATTTATTTATACAAAAATATAAGAATAAGTAAGTGCATGTATACTTTATTGCAGGTAATAAATATAAAACTTACATAAATATTTTCGAAAAATATAACAAGATAACTTGAATATGAATGTGGTACTTAAATACTTCCATGAATTCGGGAACACCCTGTAAAATCAGTTATGTTTTATATTTAATTAATGCTATTGTAAATTGCTAATAATGTTATGACATTTTAGTAATAAATACAGTTTACAGAATGCAGGATTTTCTAAAATTCTGTAAGGAAATGTTTAGACTAATTAAATCGAATGCATTTAGAAAAATAGCTATAGTGTGCTCAAAAATGAAAGAAATATTCTTATCTAAAATTCTGAACACAATTTTCATGAAATATATAGAAATATTTTTTGGCTAATATAAAAGCTTATACTTTAAGAAAAGTTTAAATGTTGAAAAATTATGATTAATTATATTATTTCTTTTATAAATAATTTCATTAAACTAGTTTATTGTAGAAAAATAAATAGTTCACCTACATACAATACATCATCTTAAGATGTAGGCACATCTTTAATATAATACAAGTTAATAAACAAAATCATTGAGACATTTCATTAGGAGAGGAAATTATGTAATTATTATTCATATATTTTTGCTTCGTCTCTATTTTTTCCGGTTGAGATAGATAAATATTCCATTATATTAACATATTCTTCCAAAAGCTAAATTTAGATGAAACTCAGGAGGAATAAATCAAAATAACCTTAATTTTTCGTAAAAAAATAGAAATTTATATGCAAATGTATTCAAATAAGTCTGTAAATAAGTATATTTTCTTAATTATACAAATGCATTCCCAGAACGTATACGATATATTACGAAAAAATGTTAATGAACAGGATATCATTGATAATTTCACTCAAAAGAAATCTTTTTCATTAAGATAAATGTTAAACCTTGATTTATTTAACAAAGCCAAAATCTTCCATTTAGAAAAATAATCTGTTTAATCTTATGAAATAACATTTAGCTTTAAAGAACTTTTTTCTTTTTCTCATCTCATTAATTAAATCTCTTTGTCACTACAGATTAATATTCTTAACCAAAATCTCAAGTTTAATCGCCAGATATTTATCCAATATGATCCTCAAAATTCGTCTTCATCTATTTTTCTTATCGTACAGTAAGAAGGATGACATTCCAAGATTCATATTTTTGATAGAATATGTGATTCATAACCAAATTTATAAATGAGGGTTCTCTATTTTTTATCTTATATTTCTTTTATACTAAATGATAATGTAATTTGGTAGTAATTATCTTTAAAAGATTAGGATAGCGTAGATAGTTCCAAGTATGAATGCATTTTTCTGATGTTAATATTTGATAAAATATTTTGAGACATTAAACGAAAGTGAAAGAAATAGAATTATTCATTTGAAAAAATATTTTTTTTTTTATCTATGTAACTTGATTATTTAAGCAAAGTAAATAATTCGCCTATATATGATAAAGCATGCTTAGCTGTAAGCACATGTTTAATTTAGACAAACTAATGAACAAAATCATTGAGACTCTTTATTAGGGATTTTTTTTATCCGGTTGAAATAGCCAAATATTCTGCCATGTTAACTTTATCTTTTAAGACCTGAATTTAGATGCAATTTGGGAGCAATAAATCAAAATAACCTTATTTTTTGTAGACAAAAAATATTTTTATTTCAAAAATTAGAAATTTTCATGCAAATATATTGATATAAGTCTGTAAAAATGTATATTTTTTAATTATACAAATGCATTCCCAGAACATAAACAATATATTACGTGAAAATATTAATGAGCCTGACATGTTTGATTATATCACGCAAAAAAAATTTTTTCCTCTAGATAAATATGAATCATAGTTTATTTAACTAAGTCAAAATCTTCCACTTAAAAATATAATCTGTTTAATTTTATGATATAACATTTAGCGTTAACTAACTTTTTCTATTTTCTCATCTCATCAACTACATCTCTTTATCACTATAGATTAATATTCTTAAGCAAAATCTTTAGTTTAATTGCCAGATATTTATCAAATATGATCCTCAAAATATGTCTCCATTTATTTTTCTTATCGTACAGTATGATGAATGACATTCTAAGATTCATATTTTTGATGGAATATGTAACCAAATTAATAAATGACGGTTCTCTATTTCTTAACTTATGTTTCTTTTATAATTAATGATGATGTAATTCGGTAGTAATTTTATTAAGAAGATTATAATAACGTAGATAGTTCTAAGTGTTGAGATTCCTTATATATTTAATAAATCAATTAATGAACTGAATAACTGTGGTGATTAAAAAAATTAATTTGCTATTTAAAAAAAATGTTCGAAAGAATGCTGTCAAAGGCACTGAATTATAGTTCACTAAAAAAGTATCGAAAAAATAATCTCTCTTCTTAAAAAAAATTAGAATGAAAAAAATGTATAAGTTACTTTCCAAGTTCAATTTTTATTTTATTCTTCACTAAAAATGGAGAATCTTTTTTATTTTGTTTCTTCAGAGGAATTTTATGATCCATTTTATTAAGAAATAATTATTCTTCTTTAATTGAAAAAAAAAACACTGAGACTAAAATAAAGGAAAAACATTACCTGCGCATGAAGAAAGCTCGCCTTTTCTTCAGAAGAGGAACATAAAAATTAAAGGGATGCATCATCTTGTATTTTTTTTATATATTCAAAAGTTAAATATTTCTTGTAGACACTTCCCCATTTTGTAACTGAAGCACTTCATAATTTTTAAAAAACATGGTACGGAGCCCGGAATAATTTTAATCCGTAAAATAAAAAATAAAAAAACTTTATCACCTGTACTCATTCTTCTTTGGGTGAGGTAAAGATATGTAATTTTTCTGAAAATAAAGGCTTCAAACAAACAAAAAAATGACGAATGTCTTTTCATCTAACCAGCTAATTACAATTATGGAGAATAATATATATTGAGGAAATGTCCCAGATAAACTCTAGCCCCGCATTTTTTTTAAATTTCAAAAGCAGCTGATGTTACTTAAAAACCGAAAAAAAAAGAAACGCACGGCGAAACAAACCGAATTCCTATCCCAAAGGATGCTGTCCCTCATTGTTCCCAGAATAGACATTTTTTTAACAACCAAACCACACGGCAAGACAAAACTCAACTCCCGTCCCGTACCAGCTTGAATTTTAAAACAGCGAGAAAAACAAATGTGGCCGTAATTATGAAATCGCCAACCGGTGGGAACAAAAGAAGTTAATAAAAAAAATGATAACCTCTTTGCAAAGTAACATGGTATGCTACAAATAGGAGAATAGACCTTATTAAAAATAAATTTTCATAGGTATTATTAAGATATAAAGCCAAAAATTGAAGAAAGGTACTCACATTTTGAATTACGTATCAAAACTGAAAGAAAGTAAGAGAATTAAAATAATTTTTGAATGGCAATACTAATATTAAAGGAATAAATACTAACAAAATACCTTCTTAAATTAAAGTTAATAAAAATATTTCAGTGGCTGTATGAATCACAACATCAAGTATAAATGTAATTTTCTGATGATAATATATGAAAAAATATTTTAAGAAATTAGACAATAGCAAAAGAAATAAAATTATTAACGTGATTTTTTTTTTATCTATGAAACTTTTTTATTTAAGCAAAGTAAATCATTCGCCTACATGTGATAAAGCATATTTAGATGTAAGCATATGTTTAATATAAGACAAACTAATGAAAAAAAAAAACATTGAGACTCTTTATTAGGGATTTTTTTATCCGGTTGAAATAGCCAAATATTCTGCCATACTCTTTATCTTTTAAGACCTGAAGTTAGATGAAATTTGGGAGCAATAAATCAAAATAACCTTATTTTTGTAAACAAAAAATATTTTTATTTCAAAAAATAGAAATTTGCATGCAAATATATTCATATAAGTCTGTAAGAATGTATATTTTCTTAATTATACAAATGCATTCCCAGAACGTACACGATATATTACGTGAAAATATTAATGAGCTTGACATGTTTGATTATATCACTAAGAAAAATAATCTTTTTCATCTAGATAAACATGAATCCTAGTTTATTTAACAAAGTCAAAATCTTCCAGTTAGAAATATAATCTGTTTAATCTTATGATATAACATTTAGCGTTAACGAACTTTTCCCCTTCTCTCATCTCATTAATTACATCTCTTTGTCACTATAGATTAATATTCTGAACCAAAAGCTTGAGTTCATTTACCAGATATTTATTCAATAGGATCCTTAAAATATGTCACCATTTTTTTTCTTATCATATAGTAAGATGGATGATATTTTAAGATTCATATTTGTGATGGAATATGTGGCTCATAATCAAATTAATAAATGAAAATTCTCTATTTTTTAACACTAATTTCTTTTATAATTAATGATGATCTTTCTGTTGTAATTACCTTAATAAAAATATAATAACGTGGGTAGTTCGATATATGAATGTGTTTTTCTGCTGCGAATATATGATAAAATATTTTGAGAAATTGAACAAAAGTGAAAGAAATAAAATTATTCACAAATAAAAAAATCAAAACATTTCAATAAGTATATATTGTGGCATAAGAATATTCAAATACTGCATTACGCTGTGTGGAAAAGTTGTGTCCTAAAAGTCTTAGAATGAGTAAAAGTTAATGAACTCAGAATCTTTATACTGAAAAAAAATATATAGATAAACAGGATATCTTCGCCTATAAAAAATGAAAAAAAGAGAAAAAAATGGAAATCCAGATAAAAAATATTTTCCTTTTTTATTTTAATGTTACCAAGTAGCATTTACTTTAACAACGTTTCTATTTTCTTGTTTAAAATTAATCTTCATTGTGCGATTAGCTTAGGATTTTCATTAAAGACTTCAGCTAAAATGTGAGACAAATATTTAACAGTATCTTTAAGGATTTATCTGATACCTTATGATCTAGTAATAAATTTAATGAGATTCAAAAACTTATAATTTTGCTGAAATATGCGATTCTTATCAAATGTAATTTTGAATGGGTTTAATTTTTAAATGTTTTACCAAATGTGAACTTAGCATATGTTAATCAAGTATCTCCTTTTGAAATTAAAAATATCGTATTCCTGTAATAATTATTTGAAGAAAAATACGATAATGTGAATTGCTTAAATTATGCGACATTTTCCTGACAATTATTACTGAAACATTTTTGAAAATCTAATCAAGTAAACATAGGCAACTAATAGAAATATATTCAAATTTCTCCCTGACTTTTGGGTAATAAGAAATAACTGGAGTTAAGGTTAAGTAAAAAAAAAATAACTACACCACAAAAGCTTTGATTTTTTATGTGAGAAAAATATCCTCTGATCTCACTTATATCGATCATTAAGATTTTGATTGTGACATTTCAGCAAAATCAAATTATTGCAGTGTACACTGAGGACATGACACAGTAAGAATTCATTCAGATTCAAAAGTCCAAAAGTTCAAAATTGGACTTTGTCGGAAGCCATAAAATGACTGTTACAGCTTAGCCGGAATATAGATCAAATAAGTTGAAAGACACCGTCAATAAAAGAGAAATAAAAATAAAAACGAGTTAAAAATCAAGCCTGAAACGGTGTATTAAATTTGAATGAGTTCTTTGGATATGTGGCTTAAAAATTGAAGAAGTGTTTAAAATTTCTCAGTGCATGTACCCCCTCCCCCTCACGAAAAAAATTTAAACATAGTTTTGGCTAAAATCATTTTAAATATATCTTTTTAAATTTTATAGTGGAACGCAACCATAATAGACATCATAATCTTCTAATTGTATTTGAATTCATCGCCTTTTATCGAAAGTAAAGAATAATCCCTACCTATTAAGATTTGATTGAAGTTTGGATAAGAGACAGGGCATAATTTTTTTAGTTGCCTGAAAATCTGTCATCAAGTATAACATTAAATTTCCATCCTGTAAAAAACATTTTGAGTTGTGTTTTGTTTCGCTGGTCCCAAGACATAATATTTAAAATTTCCAGAAACATTTTGCTTCGTTAAATCCAAAAAATAAAGTAAAATGTTGCACGTTTCATCTGTCTGATCAAATACCGAAAATGGACCTTGTAATTCTTTAAGTGTGTTTTTTTTTTTCTTTAATTCAAAGTTTCCTAAATGTTTTTCATTTTCCACATATTTTAGCCGTAGACTTGTGTACCAAAAGCCTTTTAATTTTTTACTAGTTCTTGCTAATTGAACGCAACGTTACAACAATATGAAACTTTTTTCTACATACACTTAGGTACACTCAAAACCCAAACGTCTCAAAAACATGTCAAAAATGAATTTTGAAACCTTAACGAAAAAAAAGACCATCTCGAAAATTAAAAACAGTTTCATAATCATGTTTTTGAAATTGAAAGGCAATATTTCTCGAGAAATCGTCCAACGTCCTTCAAAAATCGAGTGGCAATCATGCGTTAATCTGTCTGATCAAATACCGAAAATGGACCTTGTAATTCTTTAAGTGTGGTCTTTTTTCTTTAATTCAAAGTTTCCTAAATGTTTTTCATTTTCCACATATTTTAGCAGTAGACTTGTGTACCAAAAGCCTTTTAATTCTTTACTAGTTCTTGCTAATTGAACGCAACGTTACTACAATATGAAACTTTTTTCTACATACACTTAGGTACACTCAAAACCCAAGCGTCTCAAAAACATGTCAAAAATGAATTTTGAAACCTTAACGAAAAAAAAAAGACCATCTCGAAAATTAAAAACCGTTTCATAAACATGTTTTTGAAATTAAAAGGCAATATTTCTCGAGAAATCGTCCAACGTCCTTCAAAAATCGAGTGGCAATTATGCGTTAATAATAAATTATTTTTTTGACTTAGATCACCGAAAATAAAATTTTCGGTTATAATTTCATTTTCAAGATCACATAAAAAAAAGTGAAAATGGCATGTTTTATTTAAATGATCGTCATTTTGCCAAAAATCAAATTTTTAAAACATTACGATCTATAATTTAATGTTATATATGTATATATATATATATATATATATATATATATATATAATTTCGCGTTCTAATTTATTTTAGTTGTTTGTAATGAAAACTGACGGACCGATCTTGCAGCTGCTTACTTCTGCACAAAGAATATTATCCCTTTTTATTTCTTTGCACACACAATTTTCAATATTTAAGGGGATGTTGAGGAGGGATAATTATAAGGATATATAAGGGAAATATAATGGGAAAAAACCATGAAGATGATCCATTTTTTGTAACGCAAGCAAATCGCAGAAATTACACACATTTTAGGCTAAAAAAGTAGAACATGTCCTCAAATTTCAACCTTAACTTATTTTGTACACTATCAGAAAAATTCTTCTTTATACACTGAATTAATAGTCATTTTTAAACAATTAATTTCCGTATGCGTAGAACATAAGGTTTTGCTATTAATTCTTCCCGGTAATCCGAATAAGAGGGAAAATTTCCGTTAATTCCTTTTACGCATGCGTATTGGCTGTATTAATACCTAATTTCAAATTTATTTCTAATATGAAAAACAGAAAATTTAATAAATAAAATTTTCTGTGTATATTTCAAAAGAAACAACAACAAAAAAATAATGCTTCCTAATTTAAAAAAGGAGCGATTTTCTCATTCATATAATATTATTAAAACAGATCAGTTTTAATCTTATTAAAACAGAATATTCGCATATAAAATATATTCTAAAAGAAAACATTTAAAAAATATATTACAGGTTCAATGGAATTTAAAAAAAACAATTTTATTAAAAAACAAACAAACATTTCTTCTCAATCTTAATTCCAAATGTAATATTTATATTTTATAATTATCAATCAAATGATATCATTCTTTAAAATATGTTTAATATGTAATATTTTTTTCCTCTATTGTTCTTTAAGTAAAACTCCAACTGATATTTCATAACGAAAAAATGTCCCTGCAATTAACAAATTTGCAAGCTTCCTGACCAAGACATTTAACATCTCTTATTAATTCCCAGTTTGAAGATGTCCCTTATTTTCAATTGTTCACTGGCTCACTGGTTAAGATGATCGATTCTAAACACGAGGTCCGAGATTCAAAACCAAATGGATCAATGGAAGGAATAGAGACTATTTTTTATAAAAACTTCCTTTTCAGATTACTGAAATTTTACATACTAGAACGGGAAAACAGAACGGCAATTATTTTATTTCTCGGATATATTTAGGCAGCAGTACTGCTAGGAATATTTCCGTGAATTGAAGAAAGTATTTCAGGGAGTGATGTATCATCCGCGTCATTATAGTTGTTTCTATACTTCGCACAAATACTTATTTGCTTATAAAGTGTTATTTACATGCTTTTCTGTAAAACTAGCCCTTGATGAGAATCGACATTTAAATGCAATGAATGTTTTCCTCTATTCAGTAATATTTATTCGGAATTCGTATGAAGATATTTAAATTTCTCTTGTTTTCTAAATATGATTCTTAGAGGATTTTTGCATTCTCTAGCCATTTTATTGTGCATTCATAAATAAAAACCGGTTTTGAATGTTTATCATAATATAGTAAATTTTATCCTACACGATTTGTAATTCTTTATCTATTTTTAAAGCAAATTTTTAGATTTTTTTCTCGTTTTAAATTGATTTTTTTTTATATTAATAAGAACTTGATGTCAATCTATTAGCTTAATTAATAAATTTTGTCGGAATCAGACCAGCAATTTAACTACACATATGCAAATATTTTCATCTAAGTGTATTATACATAATGTTTTGCATTTATAGGGAAATAACATAATACATAAGGCATTTGACTAAAGATAACAAAATACAATGCATTTTTCTAAACTACATAAATTGCTTTACAAAATGGATGAATTTTCATAAATTTATCATGCGTCAGTGTTTTAAACCTAAATGTTTTTTTAAATCTAGGTAATTACTACATCTTTATTTGCCTAAATCAAAATATTGAAAATAAGAAAGTGAATACTATATATTTATTTCATTTTAACCTTATGGAGTAAAGTTTTATGTTAAACAAATGCATCCCTATTTTTTTCTAATTATTTATAGCTCTTTGTCACGACAATTCAAGATTTTTATTTATTTATTTATTTATTTATTTTAAACAAATACCTTTTTTGCATTAATATAAGTTTATTTCATTGAGAATATCCAAGAACTGTTTTCATATCTTATTCATAAACATATAACAAGATGAATGGGATTCTGATATTCCTATATTTGATGGATTATGTGATTCTTATCGACAGTAAACCTAAAAGTCCTTTATTTCTTTGCATTATTTTGAATGCAAATATAGCAGAATAGAATGAATCGTATAACTTTCATCAGTAAAGATTTGTTTTTTATATTAGTTATTTTTAAAAAATAAGTGGTGATGCGAATAATTTACAATAGTATTCTAGTAATTTTGTTAGACTTGTTAATAGAATATATTGTAAAATTAAATGTAATGAACTTAAGCTAATTATTTTACATGTCCCAATCTTAACAACATTTATTTCCCTAACTTTTTATTTACCGTAGTAAAATACTTGTGTGAAATTTTGATTAAAATAATTGCATGAATTTTAAGAAAATTCACATTTGAAATTTTAAAAATGTTATAGGATTTAAAAAATTAAATTAATGTTCTTAGCTGCAAGAAATTAATAAAGACATTACCATAAAAATAATCTTATCAATAATTCAAAAAATGCCTATTTTTAGGGTGTAGAAATTTTAAAAAGCTATCTATGTTTAATGAATTTTAATGGTTTTCCAATTTATAATAACGTTAATTATCTTCATTGAATGACACTAACATGTTGCAGTTTAAATAAAATTACTTTTAATTTATAGAAGATTTTAATTTTTCGCAAGCAAATGAATATTTAAACGCCCAACTTATTTCACCTTCTAATTAAATTCTTTCTTGATATAGAACTTGTAAGTGTCACTTATTATTGTTCTTCAAGTACATAATTTCAATTAAACTTTAATTAAGAAACATACATTTCTGAATTATCTCTTATATTTTATTAAAAATTTCCAACATATTTCTAATACATCATAAGAATTAAAACACAGAACCTGTTTTTATTTTTTAAATACTCCAAATTAATTGCATAGTATATCAGTAATTAACTTTTGACAAAACTTAATTGAGAATATTATATTAGCTAAATTTTTTACAACGTTTTAAACGTTTAAAAAATCAAAAAACGTGGTTTTAAGCTTTTTAAAAGTTATTTTAAGTCTTTCTGTTTGAAATATTATGTATGTGTGTGAATTCTTGAATCAAATAAAAATATTTCATTAATTTTTTTTAAAAAGTGAAAGTTTGAAGTTAATAACATGGCTTTGTAGTATTTTGTACAAAAACAAATTCTTCCTTTTTGTTGAATAATGCACAAATTACTTTCAAATTGAAATTTTAATTAAAAAATTTGCGAGTTGCAATTCATCATTTATATGCAGTTCCTTTAGCTGCGGTTTATGCTGTGGAACTGTCAAAATGTTAGGCGAAATTTAATAACCAATAAGCTTATCTGATCAAAATATGTTAGCTGGTTGTCGGCGCAGATAGCTTAAACAATAGCGTACTGACCCCGTAAGCCAAGGTTCTGTGTTCGATTCCCCAGTTGGTTGTATTAAATTCGCATGTTAAATTAACTAATCGGTTTGAATGGTTAAAATAATAGTTTATCTACGTATCCACCGTTTATATGGAGTTCCTTTCTGTAAGAGTCAAGGAGCTTTGCGGACAAACTCTACTGCCCTGAACTGACTCTGTTATGAACATGCTCGGCTGAGGACCAACTCTATTGCCAAGGACTGACCCCATGGCTTTGCGTGAACTGTCACGGACAGAATATTGTGCTAAATTCAAGTTTCTTCTGATTTCGGAAAAAGTGGCAACGGCAGAACAGATGAATGATTTTCTGGAATTTTCGATGAGTTTAAAATAAAAACCGTAAATTGTAGTATGAGATATAGATATGTAATAGTGATTTTTTTTTGTTAAGAAAGTGAATATATTCGTTTTTCTTTGTGGTTTTGTGTCGCGATAAATAAAGATGGAAAATTATATTGTATTCTTCAGTTCAAGACTTAATATGTATTCATCTTCTACAGATTATTGTGTTTTTAAATGAACTAATCTACAGACCTATTCAGCGGGAAGTTTAGTGGCGTAGTCTGGAAGGATATGCAAGGTGAGAGCTTTTATTAATGTGACTTCCCATTATAAGAATTTATATTGTATCTATGATAAATTTATTAAGATTTTTGCGATTTTATTTCATATTTTGACGTTAAGGAAAGGAATTTATTTTGAATGTAACTAAGTAGTACATCAGTGCTAAGGTGTAGTAGTATTGTAGCAGTATAGGAGTGGTGTTTTGTAGTGCCGGCTGGATGGAGGATATTTTGAATTGATTTTGGTTGTGATTTTCTTTATTGTTGGTTTTATATATGAGATGTTTTGCTATGAAAGGAGGGCTGTGTATATTTCGGAGAGTAATTGAGTATTGGTTGTGTATATATGTTAATTGAAGGATTTATAAATTATGATGAGTGTTCATTGATGTGGTGCGCATAATTTTTTTTTAATATGAATTTGGATTGATTTATGAAGTAGTATTAGTTGAAGTGTTGTATTGTGACGTGATACATGTGAAGGTATTGAATTTTGAAATTGCTATGGTACTCGCAATGGTATTGAATTTATGTGCGTGATATGGTTACAAAGTGCGACTTATTTCTGGTGTTTATTAGAGTGGTTGATTAGTGATTCCGAGTTACGGTTAAATTGAGTTTTCGCCAATTTGTTGGACAGATTACTATCCTCTTGAGAAACTATTTAAAAAGTAACAATGTCATTTTTGCGTAAGGCTCGTAAAGAAGATTTACAGTGTTTGGCTGAAGAATTGGGAGAGCACCCTGAACCGGATGCAATAATAGCTGATTTAAAGCAACTAATTATGGCGAGTAAAAACTATGAAGTAGAGTTTGTGAAGGGATTGATGGAAACTATTATAGAGACAAGAAAAGAGATGGAAAAAATTGCGTTGGAAAGAGAAGAGAGGGAGTTTGAGTTGGAGAAGTTGAGGATAGGGAAATATAGCGAAAAAGCAGGAATTGATGGATTGGAAATGAAAACCTATAATTATGGAATTGAATTTGCGAACTTATGCCGAAATTTAATGTCAAGGAGGACGACATTGCTTTGTATTTATTTATTTTTGAACGCCAAGCAAAGAGGATGTGTTTAGATCCAAAACATTGGGTATCGAACTTGTTGGTTTTGCTGCCGTCCGATATTATACAGGTTCTCGCACGTGAGGCAGAGGAAAAATTTGAAGATTATGAATATATTAAAGGGATTCTACTGAGACGGTTTAAGTTATGTCCTGAGAGATTCCGTAGAAAGTTTATGGAACATCAAAGAAACCCTGAAAGCACATGGCGAGAATTTGTATTTGAATTAAATGGTTATTTTCAAGAATGGATTGATGGACTTAAAATTGTTGATTTCAATTCTTTAAAAGATTTGATTGTAACCGATCAATTAAAAAGAAGAGTGCCTGATGAGATTCGAGATCATTTTGTGGATGAATGTCCTAAAATAGTATCTCCTGCTGATTTGGCTGAGAAACTTGACTTATATGAAAGTGTGCGACAAGATTTTAGGAAGTTAGTTAAGAAAGACAGATTTTCCGATGAGAAGAGTAATTTTTCATTTTATTCTAAACACACTGATAATAGAAATCCTGGTTTCGCATCGGACCGCAGATATGAGTCAAGAGTTGGTATTTATAAAGCAAAAACACGGATACCTAATAAAATTACTTGTTATTCGTGTGGACAAGAGGGTCACAAGGCTTCATTTTGCCCAAATCAACGTGGTACTCAAGGTGTAGAAAGAGCACAAACGAACTCTGTGCAATCGAATGAGAATGTTGGAGAAGAGCAGTCATCGATATTAACTGCAAGAATAACAATACCTGTTTCGTCCTGCGTGAAAAGAGAAGGAAAATTTAATGAATTGGAAGTGGTTAGGATTAGATGTGGAAGTAATGTGTTGGACGGTATCTATGATTCTGGTACACAGATCTCGGTGATACGGGCAGACTTAGTCAAAGATGTATCAGTTGAAGGAGAAGGAAAGATTGAGATAACTTCAGCATTCGGAGAGAGTGAAGTCGCTCCATTAAAAATAATACCGATGAGAATAGATGATAAAATTCATGGAAAAGTAATGGTAACTTGTGCCGTTTCCAAGAAATTGGTGAATGAGATGCTTATATGTCCAACTGCTTATGAAGCATTAAACCATAAGGTTATATTATATACGAAGGTTGAGAGTGTCTCTGATCTCACTGGTGATGTAGATTTGGAGGGTGGAAATAAGTTAGAAATGAACAATGAGCATAGAAAGGTTGAAAAGTTGAATTCTAATCCTGAAAAAGATGAACTTGATTTGAGTGAGAAGGAAACAGAGGAATCTTTTATAAAATTACAAAGAGCTGATGATACTTTAAGAAATATTTGGGAAATGGCTGAAAAAAATAAAAGTGCTTATTTTATAGAGGAAGGTATTCTTATGCATTCTGAAGATGTCTGTGGTGAAAATGTGAAGCAGGTGGTGTTACCTCAGTGTAAGAGACAGTATATTTTATCTGTTGCTCACGAAATTCCTTTGGAGGGTCATTTGGGAGAACAGACAACAAAACAGAGAATAAAGTATTCCTTTTATTGGCCTGGATTGAAACAAGATGTTAAAAGGTTCTGTACAAGTTGCAAACAGTGTCAATTAAGAAGAACTGTCACATATAGAGATAGGATACTTATACGCCCCTTGGTTCGACCTGAAAATGCTTTCGGGGTGTGGAGTGTGGACTACATTGGTCCTTTGGAACCGCCTTCTCGTAGAGGTCATAAGTTTGTGATAAGTGCCGTCGACTTGTGTACTCGGTGGGCTGAAGCCGTAAAAGTTAAAAATATTACTGCAAAAACTACTTGTGACGTTCTGAAAGTTTAAAAAATAAAAAAAAAGTAGTTGTATGATGTTTTAAATTTTGATGTATTTTGGTGTTTCTGTTGTTCATGCTTATATTTAGTGTATATATTATGGTATTTGTATATATTTAATTTAAAAGAAATGGGAAGATTCACATTTCTCTCATCCTTGCTAATATTTTTTTTTGTGTGTACGTACTTTAAAGCTTCATTGTGCCAAAATCCACTAATGAGCTGTTTTAGGGGGGAATTGTAAGAGTCAAGGAGTTTTGCGGACAAACTCTACTGCCCTGAACTGACTCTGTTATGAACATGCTCGGCTGAGGACCAACTCTATTGCCAAGGACTAACCCCATGGCTTTGCGTGAACTGTCACGGACAGAATATTGTGCTAAATTCAAGTTTCTTCGGATTTCGGAAAAAGTGGCAACGGCAGAACAGATGAATGATTTTCTGGAACTTTCGATGAGTTTAAAATAAAAACCGTAAATTGTAGTATGAGATATAGATATGTAATAGTGATTTTTTTTGTTAAGGAAGTGAATATACTCGTTTTTCTTTGTGGTTTTGTGTCGCGATAAATAAAGATGGAAAATTATATTGTATTCTTCAGTTCAAGACTTAATATGTATTCATCTTCTACAGATTATTGTGTTTTTAAATGAACTAATCTACAGACCTATGCAGCGGGAAGTTTAGTCTTTCCCTGGTGTTTTATGTTGAACTCTCTAAATGACATAGCAGTGTCTACCACTAATGGATGTAATAGGGTGATGCGAAAAAACAAAAGTTATTATTTCCGAATCGCTATAGTGCGGAAAAGTTGCGATTGGTAAATGCAAGAAAAACAACAACAACAAAAGGAATTTTTGGAATCGGACTTTATTTTCCAATAGCGCAAACCGCTTAAAAATTAAAAAAATAACTGAAAATTTCAGATTTTTTCAGAAATTTTTAAAAAGTGTTATATAATTATATTTTTTATCGCTATAGTGAAAAATATGTGCAGATTGTACTATTTAATAACTGTAATTTTAAAATAACATGCTTAGAGAATATTTTCCGATCGAGCAAGCTCAATGAAAATCGGGAAAATTTCCATTTTGAGGGATTTTTATGAAATAAGAAAAATATGATTTGAGGTGAGTTTGCATTTCATTGTTAACATTTGCATAGCTTGAGCAGTACTTTGCTTGTTTAGATATTTTCAAATATCTAAAAAACCCAGAGCTCATTATAAGAAGGCGGCTACAGTTCGAGTTCCACCCACAACTTTCTCTCCATCCAACCAATGGCGGAAGTTTGCTATTTACATTAGTTAAATACATAATTTGTTATTTTATTTGTTTAAGTGTGACTTTTAGACGCAACTCTGTACTTAAATTTTATGGTAAATTCTGGTATCATGGACCTTGATTTCAGTGCGGCTCTAATGAATCCATATCTTGATTGGGGCCTAGATACCTTAAGTGATGCTTCCGTTACCGATTTCACGCACCGCTCTGCAGCTTGCGTGTGGTCGGGAAATTCTTTAACATCCCAACTTGGTATATCACCTGACTGGACGAAAAAATGACTAACATCATTGGTTACTCTATGCAAAACAGGATAAAACAGTATCAATTTAATTTAAATGCTTTAAGTGACAAATTAAAATAACATAAAAAAGATTACAACTTGACATGTTTCATTGCTCTTACGGCAACATTTTCAAAAACCAATAAAATGATAAAAAGGAATTTCCCGAAATAAACAGAAAAAAAACACAAATCATATGAACATGAGCATATAAAAATAAACTGGAAAATAAAAATGAATAAAAATAATTGTGAGCGTGACATATTACAAATTATTGTCTTAAAAACTTTTGAAGCATTTCCTTCCATATTTTAGGTTGTTCCATGGAGGCAAATTCATTGCAAATATTGTCTTTACGTATGAAGATTTCTATTGATTCTCTTATGATTGATGGAAAATATGATCTAGAAGGGTATATTATTCTGCTATTTTTAAAATCTATTTGTAATTACGATTCATACAATGATACTGTTTTATATATAAAACAGTATCATTGCAAATCCTTGCAATCATTACAAACAGTATCAGAAATGACGTCATTTCATATAATATTCCGACACTCTGGTGCCATATCCTTGGTGTTGCGATGAATTTATCGTGATTTTGTTTATACACGCGGACTGTTTTTGTTTTTGTTTTGTTTTGATGTTTTATATTTCTAATCAATTATCTTCTTTTATGTTCCTTTGAATATAAATGCATGGGCGTTCGAAAGATCTCAGGTAAAATAAATAAATAGTATCTCTATTTTTGCAACACCGTTTAATTAGTTATTTGTATCTGATAATATTTAAAGCTACGAACGAAACTGGATTTTTTTATTGTTATTATTTGCATAGTATAATGACAATTACTGTCCCAGTGTGTCTCTGAACAGGTAACATTAGAACGTGTTAAATTAATATGGGATTTTTAACTCTTAGAAAATATTTAATGCATTTTTATGCACAGTAGTATCAAATAGCAATAAAAAACAGTTACATCAGCTTTTGTATTAATATCGGACATCAAAATCATTTAAATTATGGCAGAATTCCGCGATTATTAATACCTTCATGATGTCCTGAATGATCTCAGGAAAAGTTTTGAATATTTTCTTTTTTCATAATACTTACAATTTCAATATTTAGTTGAAAAACCAAGAATTTTCAGGCTTTTTTTTTATTATAAGAAACAGTAATTTCTTCACTTCAACAGATTTTATTATGGCAGTGTAATAGAGAAACGTATCCGAAGCAGTGGGTTTCTGACGAAATTAAAATAAGAATAAAATAATTTGTCTCTATTTCATCAGTGGCTCGTTTGAATAATTATTTTCTTCTTAAAAATTACTTCATTGACAAGTGCAGAATCAGAATTTCTGTCTTTAAAAAAATTAGATTCAGAATCATTGAGAAATTGTCCTATATTTTAGATTTTTTTCTGATATTTTACGTTTAGTTAATTTGCATTTCTCCATTTGTGTTTCACCGCTTTTTCATTCTTGTCTGTTTTCTCTGAAGCAGTTTAAATGTAAATAAGATATGTACCGGGTGTCCCAAAAATGACTGATGGATTTTAAAATTCAATAACTTGCAAACGGTGACAGCTATTAAAAAAATTTTTGCAAGAGGATTATGTATAATGCCAGGAGTTTTTTTACCGTACTTTTTTATTTTAGTTCGAATTTCAAACTGTAGGTGGCGCTGACGGTGACTGAAGGCCACGTTGATGCTTCACTCAGCACGGATCACCTGGCCTTCAATCGCCGTCAGCGCCACCTATTGTTTAAAATTGGAACTAAAATAAAAAATTACAGTAAAAAACTCCTGAGATTATACATAACCCTCCTGCTCAAATTTTTTAAATAGCTGATTGAATTTTTTAAATAGGTGATGCTTGAATCTGATATTGGTGTGTAAATCTATAAAGGTACCTGTGAAAGTTTTTGTACATATGTAAATATTCGTTTTTTGTATCATTAAAGTATATAGTTGCATTTTTTATGGAAATGGAATATAATTTAATAAGTGAGTAATAGTCATTCAGTAACGACGTCATGCTGCGAAAGTCATGTAAATTTAAGTCCACTTGGTAATTTTTCGAGTATTAAATGAGGAAATGATATGTAAATGCTATGATATCTGGAATTTAATCTCTTCCCTTATTTGGTTATACATAATACTGGAAGCATGTATTTGCGAATAATGCTTTTTCCGTACATCGGATGGTCATCCATATTCCAATCACGATTTCTTATTCTCACCAGTAAAATTTTATTGTAAATGTTTCATTATTTAATCCGAGCATTTTTCTGATTGAATTCGGCAAATATTTCTGTTTTGAAAAACCGGTGATAAAATTTTAAAATTCTGTAAGAGACATGAAAAAATAATACATTATTTGAAAGTTTTTTTTTTTCAGAATATTGATCAGTTAACCTTCTTGTACATACAAACCTCATATGAGGTCATGTAATTATTGCATTATTAAGGAAAAATATTGACCATTCATTTATGATTGATGGACAGATAATAACTAGTACAGCATAATAATAAATTAATTTTATAATGAGTTCTCATTTATCCCAAAAAAAGATTTTTCAACAATAATGAAAAATAATGAAAGATAATTTATGCTCGAAAGTATTAAATAGTTATTATATAGATATCCTATTTCTAGAATTTGATATCAACGAGTCACATGAAGCTGTTTTGATACGCAATTTGAATGAGCGAAAGACTCTTACTACAAGAAGTTGCAGACAATAAAAGCACACTATTAACAAAATCTGTAAAGTTACTGGGTTTTTTTCTGGGAAACTGGGATTCCTAGATCTAATATCTAACGTTTATAAATATCTAACGTCAACAGCAAAATTTCATGTGCCAGATGCACGTTTGAGCTGAGATTACGTTAGAATTTGTTAATCAGTGAAATCCTACTCAGTTTCACCGTAATACACAGCATTCCTTTGTTATGGTTCTTTATACTTTCTTTAATATTAACTGTTGACAATTTTTTTACCGTAAACATGATATGTAATTTTATAGTCGTTTGAATGTTATTATACTGATGAGGGGATAAAACGTACCCCGAAACGTTTGCATTTTTCATTGTATGTGTGTTTATGTATTCTGTTTATTTATATGTTTGATAAATTGTACTAAGACATTTTTTTTAAATTTTGTATATCAGACGTTAAACAGTGTTTAATTATTTTAATTTTCTCAATCTCAGTTTCCTCATTTCATTTATTTTACATGTGATTAATTCTAATGTTTCTTAAATCATAGAAAAATATTTTTTTTTAACATGGAATGGAGAAAAAATGCATTTATAATTGGGTTTCAAAGTACATGCTCATTAAATATTCTATCGCCGTAATGAGGAAGTTAATTAAACTTCAACTTTAATATTGATTTATCTTACTTTTTTCTTCACTTACTTAAATAATGAGAAAAATGTTTCAGCATTCTCTATTATTTAATATTTAGGAAGATACATTGTATGCATTTAGTTGCCAACATGGTTTTGTTAGCTTCAGTATTAAAGAATAAGCATTTATACAATATCCCGATTTGTGAAGTAATATAACTGAGTAAATAAAAATCCTATTTTTTTAGTATTTTTTATGTGAATAAATATTTTTTTAACTTGCATTAAGACATCATTCCATATTACATATCTCCGAAAAATTTGTAGTGGTACTTTGATTAAAAATAAGTGTTTCAATTAAAGCTACCGGAACGATCAGACATACAGTATAAATATGATCATGTCCAATGAAATTTACCTCACAATTGGTCAATAAATCGATTTTATTAAGTGAATATTGTTTAATTTTGAATATTTTGACACATTATTTTAAAGCATATGTCAATTATATTGCGAAATATGCCAAATTTTGCTAATACACCCAACTTAATTTACCACACAAATTAAAAATAAAATTTAAACGGCTTTTTTCCATGTTCATATTTTCATCATTTTCATGTTTTAAAAATGCTTACTTTTTTATGAATTTTAAAGAGAGTTTTTAAATGTTTTGTGTTTATTTTTTATGATATAAGTGTTAAAGCTGTGCATAACATTAGCCTTCAGATTTTTTCAAAAATGAAAGTACATGACGATGTTTTAGATTTCAACATTTTCACTATACGCACATTTTTATGTACATATATGTGTGTGTGTGTAACAGCTTATTTAACTAATATTGCTCAAAAATATTCAAAATATGCATTTTTAAATTTTTTTGCTGTTTTTTTAAATAGGGATATTTTTGCCCAGAGTTTTTTTTTAACGCTTTCAAATGTATATTACACATAAGTGCGTAGGGATTTTTAGGTACATTTAATATTACATTGGAACAAATTGGATATGTTTTTCGAAATTCTGACAGATTTTAGCTGGAGTTTAAAGTTTTTTGTCAACTGTTGGAAATATAATGCCGTGCTTATGCAGTTAGTTCATTTTTTAGGATAGTAGGTACAGGCGGAAGTGGAATAATTTCTCGCATTTTATATTGTTATTATTTAGGATTTCATAAATATAAATGCTTTCTTTTTCTTTTTATAAGGTTAGTTATGATTTCATTTACTATAGTGTTTGATTTTTTGATTATATATATGATTATATATATATATTTTTTGATTGTATATATATATATATATATATATATATATATAGCACAGCAATAATATATATAAATAGCTTTGAATGTTTTTTCTATACTTCTTTCATGATCATAAATTTCTATATCTGTTTAATCGAAAGGAATTTATAGGTAAGAATTACGCATAATTTCAAAGGAAGTTGAAAAGGGTATAGCCGGGTTTTATAGCAAAATATGCCCTTGAGTCAACCACATCGAGTCCTACATGGATCGATAGCTCATAAAAATAAATTAATTTCTCCCCAGTTTTAAGTTTGTATCTCAAGACGATGGGGGGTAATGACCGTAAATGCCTGTTTTGGAAAAATGCGCATTGTGACGGAATTACTAAGCAAATTTCAACGAAAAAAATAAGGGATGTAAAAAACCACCATACGAATGTTTGATAATTTTTCAGATTTTTTTTTATGCAAAAAGACAAGTTTTTTAACTTTTTGCTTAGTGTTTTTAAATGAACATTTTAATTAAAAATAAACTGAAATTTCCGAGTGACCACCTTAAACTTTTGCATGAAATACTATGAGATATGATGCATATTCACTATCAATTTCAACTTTCTACGTATGGTGCATCATATTAAAAAAGGCAAAATCATATTCCGGCGATTCTGTGAGGCGTGTCTCGGACAAATTTCACGCCTTCTTTTCACATATTAAGTCACACGGTTTTTTTTAAAGAAGGCGTGAAATTTGTCCTAGATACGCCCACATTTCCTCCGGAATGTAAGTTTGCCCCTTTTTAATATGATGCACCGTACGTAGAAAGTTGAAATTGATAGTGAATATGCATCATGTATCATAGTATTTCATGCAAAAAAAATAAGGTGGTCACTCAGTTTATTTTTAATTAAAATGTACATTTAAAAACGGGAAAAACGTTAGAAAACTTGTTCTTTTGTTTAAAAGAAAATCTAAAATTTTTTTCAACATTTGTATGGTGGTTTTTTACATTCCTTATTTTTTTCGTTGAAATTTGCTTAGTAGTTTCGTCATAATGCGCTCTTTTCCAAAATAGGCATTTAGGGCCATTACCCACCATGGTCTTGAGATACAAACTTAAAACTGAGGAGAAAGGAATTTCTTTTTATGGGCTATCGATCCATGTAGGACTCGATGTGGTTGACTCAAGGGCATATTTTACTAAGAGACCCGGCTAAACTCTTTTGTTTACATACTTTAAATATAATTTATGTTATAGCCCTTGGTCACATGGATGGCATCAAAATATCTATTTTGTTCATACATCCAATACCATGTGTATGTTGTTAGAATTTGAACTACTACTCTGTTATCCCGTCGACCAAAATATTATCGCCAAATTATAAGATTAAATGCCAATAATGTATGATCGTGAATGTCAATTCAATGACATTAAATACGATACACGTGTTTAAAACGTCATTAAGTTATTTTTATTTCGACTTTTTATTTGTATTTTTATTAATATTCTACTAATTATTTGGTTTTTTATTATTTAAAAAAATACGTTTATATGTATAATTTGGCTATTAGTTTGGCGATTTGTATAATTTGGCGAAATCGGTCGACGGGATAACAGAGTAGTACCGAATTTGGAGATGAATGACAGTATCGCTGGCAAAGTTTTCGTTACACTAATGTCTGAAATGCAAAATGTCAATGAAATACTTGATTAGGATAGAAAGATTATTTTATTTACTCATTTTTTAACTATTTGGAAAAATAGTTGTTGTTCTCTGTAGAGAATTTGGAAATCTAAAGCATATCTGAATCTTTTAATTGATTGAATTCCGCAACTTATTTAATATTATTCGTTTTCTGATTGGTTCAAGTTTAATGTCCAAAAATGGAGTATTTCTGTTTTTTATTTCATTCGTTTTCTGATTGATCCAGGTTTAATGTCCAAAAACTGAATACTTTTGTTGCCACGATGACAAAAAGAGTAATAAAAACTAAAAAAACAAAAACAATAAATTAAAAACTAGTTGTGATAGAGATTTCAAACAAATTTCATTAAAAAGAGTATTTTTTTTTCTAACCAACGGAGTAAAAATTTAAAATTTGTAATGTTAAAAAAATGAAGAAATTACAGTTCTAAAAATTGTAAGACTGAAATTTCATTTAAAATTTGTTTGTGATGGGTTCAGGAATATTAATGTTTAATCTCTGTCGTACGTAACATGATGCATTCAAAAGTCGGTCTGATTAACTCCATCAAATAAAAATGCATATTTTAAACAGTTAAAGTTGTCTATCCTTAATCTACTGTTTTTTCATCATTGGTCTAGGAATATTAATGTTTAATACACGGCGTACGTAATATATGACTCGTTAAAATCATTCTAAAAATGATTTTTATTATTATTATTAATTTAAAAATAGAATTTACTTATAAGTCTTTAAAATTTGAACCTTTGAAAATGTTATTTTCCAAATAGTTGTTGTAATTTGTTAAATTACAATTTTGTTTGCTTTTATTTTTTATTTATTTATTTTATTTTATTTTTTACATTACATTTCTGTTTTTTTTTTTTCTTTTTCTTCCTCGGTTGGAAATAGCTAAGTATTCTGCTTTGTTTAAGTATTCTGCTTGGCCTTACAAGAGCTAAAATTAGGTGAAATATGGAAACAGTAACGCGATGTATTTTTTTTTCTTTTAAGCACAAAATTATTTCTATTTTAAAAATTAGAAATTTACATAACAGATACTGATTAGGGTATAAAGTTTATTTTATTTATTTATTTATTTATTTATTTCATTTTTTACATTTCATTTCTGTTTTTTTTTCTTCCTCGGTTGGAGATAGCTAAGTATTAGGTTTTATTTACTTGGCCTTACAAGAGCTAAAATTACATGAAATATGTAAACAGTAACGCAATGTTTTTTTTTCTTTTAAGCACAAAATTATTTCTTTTAAAAAATAGATATTTACATGAAAGATATTCATATAAATCTGTAAGCAAGGCTCAATTCTTAATAACATAAAAAAATTCTGAAAACATAAAAGTTGTATTACGAAAAAATGTTAATGCCTGATATGTTCGGCTATTTTATACCAAAAGGAAAACTTTTCATTTAGATAAATACAGCGTCTTGGTTTATTTAACAATCTCTAAAGATTGGTAAAATAATCTGTTTAATCTTATGAAATAACATTTGACAGTAAAGAACATTTTCTGTTTCTCGTACATTAACTACATCTTTTTGTCACAATTGATGTATGTTTTTAACCAAAGTCTTCACTTCATTTGCCAGATTTTTACAGAGTAAGATCTTTGAAATAAGTATTTATTTACTGGAATTTTCGGCGTATAATCCGGGGATCAAACAATTATTTTTAGACCCAGAAATCTTTTTAAAAGAAATGATACTTATCACATCATCGAAAATATTTTTCTTGCATCCCTAAATAATATTTTTGGGTCCAAAATGAATTGTTTGATCCGCGGTTTATACGCCGGAAATTAAAGCATTTTTTGTTATCTTATAACAAGTAGGATTGTATTCTAAGATTCATATTTTTGATCGAATACGTGATTCTTATCCAAATTAATCATTAATCATTTTTTATTTCTTAGCATAAGTTTTTATTATAATTAATGAAGTTCTGTTTCTGTTGCATTTACTTAAGTATATTATAAAAATGTAGATAGTTCCTTGTATGTATGTACTCATCCAGAGCTAATATATAACAAATACAAAGTAATTCAAAATGAATACAGCGATTAAAAACGTCTACAAATATTTTTCGAAAGGAACTTATCGATAATAATTACATAGGTTAAAAAAATAAGTCCAAAATTTTGCTTACATACGTTATAAATATTGTATGTGACTCTCTTTGTTCACAGGGAAGACATCCAAATATCCCTTTTGTTCAAACATCCGATACCAAATGTGTATGTTGTTAGGATTTGGATGTGTGTGCACAAAATAGTTTTAAATTATTTTGTACCATTTTGTTAAATACATGTTAAAACATGCTCATCTATGCACATATATTAATCAAAATAAAAATTTACGTTTTAAAAATAAGTAACATTAAATATGCGTCTGTGTGTAATAAAATATATAAAATATTTCATACATAATTTATACATTTTTCTGAAAGTATCTAAAACTAGTTCAAAATAAAAAACAATATATATAAACTTAAAAATTCTCAACACAGAGTTCTTTTTAATACTGCTATTCTGAAAGTTATTCACTAACAGACGGAGGGTTATAAGAAAGTAAATGATTTATCTACGTGAGATAAAGCAATCCAAATGTAGGCGCTAGAACGACTAATGAAGAAATCAATAAAATACTTAATTAAGGTAGAAAGTTTTTTTTTTTAATTTTACATTTTTTTCTTTTTTTCTTTCCGGTTACTATAGTTAAATATCCGGCTATGTTGACTTGACTTTGCAAGATCTAAATTAAGATGAAACATGGGAACATGTTGATAACATTCAATGATGGGGATTGATAATATTCAACATACTCTTTTTAGGTGCACTCGTAATTACATAAATATGAATCACCTATAGTCGTCGGTCCATCGATTCGTCAGTCCGTCTGTCTTGTTTTTCTATCAGCGTATGATAGAGCAAAAACTACCCAAATGAATCGTTTGAAATTTAAACTATATAATTGTTGCATAACTTTGTCGAATTATTCGAAATTAAGAAATTGGATGTATAATTTAATCACAGGGACACTAAATAGCATTCCGTCACATTATGGCCGATGGTAAAATACAGTTTCAAGTGTATTTTAATCAGGTTACAGTGTTCATAAATTAGCTCTGGAAGAATACTTGCATACATGGAACCTTGTAATATTTATTCATGAGTACTTGCCACAGAAACATACCTTCGTTAATTATAAAATGCTAATCCGTTAATTATAAATGCTCCGTTAATTATATATGCTAAGAAACAGATAAACTTCATTTATTAATTTGGAAAAGAATCACGATTTCCATCAAAAATATGAATCCCAGGATTATCCTCATCCATCTTATTATAAGATAGCAAAAAAAAATAAAAAAAAAAATAAAATAAAATAAAATAAAATAAAATTAAAAAAAATTAAAAAATTAAAAAAAATAATAATAATAATTGAAGACTTATTTCGAAAATCTTATTCAGTAAATATCTGGCTTAGTTTTTGGCTTAGAACATAGAACAATTGTGACAAAAATATATAATTAATCGACGAGAAACGGGAAAATGTTTTTTAATGTCAAATGTTATTTCATAAGATTAAACAGATCCTTTTCCTAAGTGAAAGATTTAAAATTTCTTAAATAAATCCAGGCACTGTATTTATCTAGATGAAAAGTTTTCCTTTTACGTGAAACAGCCAGACATGGTAAGCTCATTAATATTTTTCCGTAATAAAACTTTTATATTCTAAAACGCTTTTATATAATTAAGAATAGATCCTTGCGCACAGACTTATTTGAATATATTTGCAAGTAAATTTCTAATTTTTTAAATAGAATTATTTTTTTTTGCTTAAATAAAACAAGTCAGAAATTGCAAGTCAAGCGTAACAAATGAGAAGCGTTCACACTACACGAAGTTTTAAAAATATTCAGATCTTGTTGTAATATACTGTAAATAAAACCTGTGAAGTTAGTAAATTTTTTCTAGTAGATTTGTGCTTAAAGAACGTTTCATGTAACAGTAAAAACTCATGTATCCTTCCTCGGTTACATGAAATTTTACTGTTATACTTATATGAAAAGTTCTTGGATTACAAATCTACCAGAAAAATCTTAGTAACTTTGCTTTTTTTTTACAGTGTAGTATGCAGCATATCTGATAATGTATAGTGGCCTAAATCTTTTGAGATTTATAAATACTATCTGCTTTGTATTACACAGGAAATAACTTCTAGTAAACCTCAGCAACGCATAGCAATTTCATGAAATGAGAAATAGTTTAATGCAATTAAAACTCACTCCAAACAATATACTATTATATAATGGAATACTTTTGTGTGGCCCTATAAGTTAATAAAATATTCTTTACACAAAAAATTGTACAGAATGTCCATTTTAGTAAATGCTTCATAGATGCATATATATATATATATATATATATATACATATTTATATATATATACATATATATATATATATATATACATATATATATATATATATATATACATATATATATATATATATATATACATATATATATATATATATATACATATATATATATATATATATATATACATATTTATATATATATACATATATATATATATATATATTATCGTACCCATATCCATCCTTTTCTTTCTATGATCCTTACACAAAATATACTTAAATAATATTAACGAAACACGCAAGCATCGTTCTTCAAAAAGTCGTTTTCCCGCATTGATCGTTGTAAAATTTTTCTCCTAACAGAAATGAAATTGAAAGTCTTGCGAATCCATATGACATACAAACTGGATTTACTTTATTATCCTAAACTTTTTTATGCTCATTTGTCCTGTTTCTGTTGATGATGGCGACAATAATGAAGATGATGTGTGGTTATATATAACAGAAGAATGCGATTATGTTTCCAGTGATGTGGTGTCCTAAACACAGGAGAAATATTTTATAATGCAAAAAAAAAAAAAAAAAAAAAAAAAAAAAAAAAAAATAGCGGCGAAGAAGCAGAGAATAACGTTTATACCGATGAAGCTGAGCCACCAGTGTCAACTCTGTCTGATGCAATTACTGCATTTTAAATTGTATAAACTTTTAAACTTGCATATGAAGTTACAGAAAATGACCAGAAGAATGTTGCATATCTTGTAAATTTATTTTTTAATTAAAAAAAATTATATTGATTTTTTAAAATAAATATCAATTTTTTTTAACTTTGATTCATTTTTTTTACAGTTGACCAAACAACGAATTAGTATTTATTAGCATACTTTATACACTGGATGCATTAGTAATGCATAAACATTGTGATTTTTTTTTTCATTTTTATGTTAATTCGCATTCAACGTTTACTCCGCATTCACCATTTTTCTTCCTGAGCATCTTGAAAAACGATGGATCGAGGTTCTACTGTATTAATTTCAAATAAATTTAAACTAGAATACACCGAAATATTATTACTGATGTATAAGATTTAAAATGTTTTTTTAGTTGAAAATTTAAACGTACTTATACAAACATACACATATACATAAAAAACATTCTTTTTTTAATTACAAATATACATTTTAATAAACTTAGAAGCCTTATTATGGTTAAACGTTAATGAACATGACAAAAGTGAAATATCATATTTTAAAAGATATCTCTCATCTAGATAAATAGAATACCGTTGTTAGTTAGAGATACAAAAATATTTTTTGTCATCAATGTTTAGTCTTGTCAAATAACATTTAATTTAACAAACTTTTCCTGTTCTCGCTTCATAATTAAATATCTTTATCACTGCAGTTTCGGATTTCAACCAAATAATTTATCATTAATATAAGATAGAGTTTAACATACGAGAAGTTTTTTTATTACTATATTTTATCTAATAATACAATTTAATAACTCTCAATCTTAATGGGCTTAAAAGTCTTTGTGATATAGTAATGAATTTGAGAAGTTCGAATATTCTATTGAAAAAAGTAACTCATTTAGATAAATGGAATACTTTGGTTTCTTTAAACAAAAATTCAGAAAAAATATTTTTCCATTATTTAATTTTAATCTTATCAAATAGTATTTCCTGTTTTCTCTCTCCATAATTAAATCTGTTTTTCACAACTCGGGATTCCAAGTAAAGTCTTTAGACAAAAAGTAAAGTAGCTATTTAACTGAATGATAAAGATTTATGTAATATCTAATAATCTAATAAGAAAATAAATGAGATTCAGAGACTCATAATTTTGATGAAATATTCTTATCAAAAGTAATGCAAATCGGTCTTAAGTTTGCAACTTATTGGTAAATACAATTTAGTTTATGGTTATCAGATATTCTTTTTTTCAAACAGAAGATGTGGTATTCCTTTTATAATTATTTAAAATCGAGCACAGTAAAGTGAATTTCTTAAATTTTGCAATGTTATTTTGGGTTTCATTAATAAGATATTTTTACACATTTTGTCAAGTAAATGCAGACAACTAACACAGTGTTATTCAAATTTTTCTTCATATTTTTTTTAATCATTCTCATGCGCAAAAAACAAATCAAATACAGGTTGAAAAGAAACAGCAACAAAGAAATTCACAACAAAAATTTAATTCATCTGTAGAAAAAAACCTCTGACATATCTTATACTGATTGATAAGATTTTGATAATGGTATTTCAACAAATTCAGATTATTCCACTGCATGCTGAAATTACGTGATACTAAGAATTCATTCGGATTTTGAAATCTCCAAAATAGATTTTACAGAAAGCCATAAAATTTTTGTAATAGGTTAGCCGTAATTAGGACTACATAAAAAGCGAAATGTCAGGACGCAAACTTGCCACAAAACGCGTTGAAGATATCTGTAACGTTTTAAGCCCTTCGCGACGGGAGCCTTTTACGAATTTTTTAATGATTTGTCACCGGTTTTTTAAAACAGAAAACTTTTGGCTCATTAAATCAAGAAAATTCTTCGATTAAATAAGCTAAATTTTACGGCAAAATTTTACTGTTGGGGATAAACGAGGATTCTTAAGCCTTTTTGCGCCACGTATACGTGTCGCTCGTACTAAAAGGGTTAATGAGAAAAATGGCGAACAAGATGAAAATTAAGAAGTGATTTGCTAAATTTGAAAGAGTTCCTTGGATGTGTGATTTACAAATCAAAGCTAAGCTACAAAATATTCGGTAACCTCTTCTTATTCACCCAATATTCCAAAATACGTTCCTTTACCTTTAGCATCCTCAGAAACAATACATATTCGAAATTTAAAGACGAAATTATAAAAATAAATTGTCATTAGCTGCCCATAATTTTAAGAAATGTTCTTAAGTAGCTTATACAATGCTATTTAATTCTGTCTACCTGGAAAATCGTTTTTTTCAGATATTATAAGACCTTAAATAAGCATTTTCTACTGCATAACTCAAATTATGCATGTAATTGTAAGAAAAAAAGGTTAATTTCAATTTTAATGTTAATGACATAGTTCTATGTGGTTTTGAGTTACACATGTTTAGTTTGACTTGAGACCTCATAGCATTTGGAAAATCAATTTTCTTGGTAAACAGAACTGATTAATCCATTAATATCTGAATTATTTTCTTCGTTAAAATTTAAATTTTGCATTTTCCCACCACTTTTAAAGCAAGAATAACTTTTATCTTAGTTTAGAGAGGACTTTGTCTCGAGAAAGAAAAGTATTTATTTAATCTCCTTTTTTACTTGTATGAAATGCACCTGCTGGAATATTTTAAAATTGTCCTAAACATGGGACGCTAGGCACTAATGGGTTAATACACTGTAGAAGATACAAGGAATCGTTTTCGAAACTTCGAGTAGCTAATAAAGATTTGTTTTTCTAAATTCCTTTTTAAATTAAGACAATAAATTCTTTTGTGAAGTTTCAAAGATAAATGAACACTTTTTTAATCTTGTATGATTTGAATGCAGATATTGTGCATTTTAGTTCATGTTTATAGCATATTTTTGTATATTAACCCTCTCACTGACAAGCCCGTCTATAGACGTTCACTAAGCTCCAGGTTTCACTGCAATGCAAGCAATAATTAAAATGATATAACTTAGTTGATTTAATGGATTTTTAATACATTGTGCAATGATTAACTCATTGAAGGATAACATTCATATTCGTAAATAAGATTTTTCTATAATTTTGAAAGAATCATATTTTTTTAGCAATTAAAACAAAATGCTGAGAAAACAACATTACAATTTTGCCCTTTTGCAAGACTGTCAGAGGGTTTAAGAAATGTTTGTCTTTTTTTTACAGAGTACAAAACAATGGCATTAAGCATAGAATATATCAATGAAATGAGACTTGACAAAAAATGTTTTCTAAAGTTTTATAGTGGAACGTAGCTATAATAGATTCTGTTGGTTACTCTTCAGCCTTTTTTCTAAGGTAGAGAAAAACGCCTGTCGTTTGTGAGTAAATAAAAATTTCGACAACTGGTAAAATATAGTTTATTTAATTTTCGAAGAAATTGAAATCAATCATAGATCATATACTAAAGGGGTCCGGGACTCAAAAATCTTCAAATTTCTTAAAAGTGCCTTATTGCATTAAAAATTTCTCTGTTTTTCTTATGCTTAGAATGACTTTTAAATCATGTTTCTATCTTAATTAGAAGTAGAAACATTATTTTTTTCATTTTCATATATTTTCAAAAACTAGCTTTCAAACAATGGTTGTCATAAAGTGACGTCTCTCGAAAATGCTTTTTTCCTTCAGGATGGATTTTTTCACAATTTCGCGGTTTTAAATTCTTATAACTCAAGAGCTGTAAAAGTTAAATACTTCAAACCCTAAACATCTTTTTTTTTTTACTATTTGACTTTAATGTTGAGTCAGGAAATTTGAAAAAAATATTTACTTTTGAAAACATGATACTTTAAATAAAAGTTACACCATTTTTTCAAATTATTATTTTAAGTAATTTTAATTTTTGTTTTTTACTAATATTTGTTTTAAATGCTCAATTAAAATTAAAATTTGGATATTTTTGTTTATTTAAATGTAAAAAAAATTGAAATTCTACAAGTAATATTTTGAGTTACAACAATTTTAAATTACCTCACTTTTTTAATATAGTCTAAATTTTAAAAATTTCTTGGAAAATTAAGAGAAGTTTTATCAGGTGAATTTATTTACAAATGACATGGTTAACCATCACAAAAAATTCTAAATTTTAATTCAATAAATAAACATTATTTTAAAAGGTGTTCCGTACCCCCTTAAACATCTTCAATTGTATTTTGTTTCACTGGTCACAAGAATTGGCCAGTGAAAATTGTACTCTCCTACAATATTCTATTTTATTACATGAAATAAGGAATAGAGAAATGTTACACGTCGCACCTGACTGGCTTCTTAAGAAACCAAAAATGGACCCAGTACCCTTTAATGATATGATCATTTCCTTCAAATCTCTTGAGAGCAAATATATATACATTGAGTCTACAGAATAATGCACATTTTCATTTACACTAGCCAATTTTAAGGACTATTCGTGACCAAGGTCGATCCGGTTAATGAAAATTCGGATACAAGGATAACTATGAGGAAGGAGAATGGCTATGGCAATGTTTTCTACGTAGCTTTCATTCACACTTTTTTTAAGTTTTAGCAGTAGAAATTATTCTAGTGCACATTTTATTTAACATTTCATAAATGGCGCATTTAGAATTTATTTCATTTAACTTTCATTTTTTTCAAAATTCGTACAGATTTATGCGTAGACATTATACACACATACATAGACACATACAAATTATTGCATGCAATATATACACAATGGTATATAAACAAACGCAAGTGGAGAGAATGGGAGAGGGTAAATCTTTTACAGGATACCAAGGAATAAAAAAAGCAAATTTTTGACTTCCATTAGGGAAACCGAAGAATAAGAACGATTTTCTTGGATGAAAAAGTAAAACTTCTAAGGATCTGGAAACATATGATTTTATGCATTGCTTTATTTTTCCTTCTTGATGGCGATTTTATTATTTTAGGTTTAGTCAATGGTTATTTAATAGTTAATTTTTGTGACTTCCAACTGAATTTATCCTAATGTGCCTAAAGAATATTCACTTCAAAAAATTTCCAGAAAGAGAGGAAAACATGTATGGACTCCCATCGATCTGGTTGATTGGATAATCCGATTAATCATCGTTCGGATAATCGGCGTTCTACTGTACTTGTCCAATAAAAGTGATGATGAATGCACTCAAGACTTATATACCTCTACGAAATAAATATCTGATATCTTGTTGCTAAAATTTCCTTTTTTTAACATTTAAAAAAGTTACAAGAAAAAATATTACAATTTTGCCCTTTTGCTCGGTGGTCAGAGGATTAAGCGCTTTTTTTACATTATTAAAAGGAATTCAGTTTTAAAATTCTAGCTTAATATCGAGAAATTTGTCGTACTCTATTTTTTTTTTATCTTTTAATGATTTTTTAAACCGATTCCTAGCATTTTTTTTTTTTTTTGCATTTCGCGTTTATTATTATTATTATTATTATTATTATTATTATTATTATTATTATTTGCATTCGTAAAAAAAAACTCGGTGTCAAAATGCTACTTTCTTAAGTAAATTTGTAAAGTAATTTATGAACAATATATGTAAATACTTTCATTACATAAATCAGACTCTTTCTTAATTACATAAATTATTTCGCAGTGCCAAATAAACTTTAATGAACTTGACATGACTGAGTATTTTATAGAGAAGTAAACCTTCTACAACTATATAAATAATATATCTTCCTTTCCTTAAATAAAAGTTTGATTGATGAGAAAGAAAACCCTACTTCGTTATTTATTTTAAATCTTGTGAAATAATGCTTTATTTTAAGCAAATTAACCCCTTTTCTATTCTCATTAATTATGTCACTTCGTCAGGACTATGAATTATTTCTTAAAAGAAATACTTTCGTTGCATGACTATATGTTTATTCAGTGTTAATACCAAAGAACTGTCTTCATGTATTATTCATAATCTTATAATAAGATGAATGGGATTCTGGGATTCATACTTTTGATGGAAGATGTAATTCTTATCAAAAGTAATCCTAAAAATTCATCGTTTCTATACACAGTTATTAATAGTGCTAATGTGGTGCAATATAATGAAATATATAAGGCTAATCAGCGAAGAGTTTGTGATTTTGTGTTAATAAATTCAAAGAATAAGTGTTAATGTGGGTGGTTTATGCTAATGAGCCAGTATTATTTTTCGAATATTTGACAAAGACAAATAAGGTTTCGTTAGATGAACAAAAACTCTTATTTTTCATAGGTTAAAGTTTCATTGATGAGAAAGAAAAACCTAATTCGTTATTTATTTTGTATCTTATGAAATAACGTTTTATTTTAAGCAAACTAATCCCTTTTCTTTTTGCATTAATCAAGTCATTTTTTCAGGACAGTTATTTTTTTAAAGCAAATAATTTCGTTCCATCGTATATATTTATTCAGTAAGAATATCCCAGAACTGTCTTCATATAATATTCATAATCTTATAACAAGATGAATGAGATTCTGAAATCCATATTTTTGATGGAATGTTTGATTATTATCGAAAGAATCTTAAAGATTCATTTTTAATATATATAGTTGTTAATGCGAATGTGGTAGAGTATAAGGGAATATGTAAAGTCAATCAGTGAAGAGTATGTGATTTTGTGTTAATTAATTAAAAAAATTGGTAATAATGTGAGGGATTTATATTAATGTGCAAACAATTTTTTTTAAATATTTGACAGAGACGAATAAAGTTTCAAAAGACGAAAGAAACCCTAAAAAAGAAAAGAAAAAGAAAAAACCCCAAAGTTTGTAGTTTGAGCTCCGACATTTTTATTACCATAACTAATTAAAATGGGGTATAGAGTTTTCTTAAAATGAGCAAATTAAATGCACACAGATATATAATATTTGAAAACTGATACGTAATTTCAATATAAAATGTTTCTGAGTTTACCTTATATCTGTGGCTTCCGGTAATAACCAGGTAAGGCGCATTTTTAATATTTTGAGCAATTAACGTTTAAAGTTTTTAAAAATGTCTTTTTATCATTACTTTTAATATATATAGTTGTTAATGCGAATGTGGTAGAGTATAAGGGAATATGTAAAGTCAATCAGTGAAGAGTATGTGATTTTGTGTTAATTAATTAAAAAAATTGGTAATAATGTGAGGGATTTATATTAATGTGCAAACAATTTTTTTTAAATATTTGACAGAGACGAATAAAGTTTCAAAAGACGAAAGAAACCCTAAAAAAGAAAAGAAAAAGAAAAAACCCCAAAGTTTGTAGTTTGAGCTCCGACATTTTTATTACCATAACTAATTAAAATGGGGTATAGAGTTTTCTTAAAATGAGCAAATTAAATGCACACAGATATATAATATTTGAAAACTGATACGTAATTTCAATATAAAATGTTTCTGAGTTTACCTTATATCTGTGGCTTCCGGTAATAACCAGGTAAGGCGCATTTTTAATATTTTGAGCAATTAACGTTTAAAGTTTTTAAAAATGTCTTTTTATCATTACTTTTATAAAATAGATTAGAACTTAATAATTTTCAATACATTCAATTACGATATAAGAACCTCTTTTTTTGCCAAAATAGTTATATAAAAATTATTTTTTATTAATTATTTATTATAATCATTAATTATTATTAGTTTTTATTACTTATTATAATTGAATGTAGTGAAAATTATTAAGTTCTAATCTATTTTATAAAAGTAATGATAAAAGACATTTTTGAAAACTTTAAACGTTAATTACTCAAAATATTAAAAATGTGCCTTACGTGGTTATTACCGGAAACCACAGATTTATAGATGATTTAAAGAAATAAATAGAAATCTTATCTGGTTATTACCATTACTTTATGCACTAACCCGATTATTACTGTTTTTTTCAATTTTTCAATTAAAATTTATAGTCGTCCTGTTACGGGAAGTATTTGATTTTCGTTTTTTAGTACTATGGCAGATGAAAGTACTATTTTAAAGCTAGATGGTCCCAAAATATCTCATTTTTTTCAAAAATATGCCTTACCTGGTTATGCCTTACCGGAAGCCACAGATAAATGAAAAATAGATAGTTGAAAAAATTTCTGAACAATCAAAAAAGAATTACATACAATTTAATCTGATCCGAATCACTCCCACTTCTGAAATTCTATCATTTTTCTTCCGAAAATTCAGAAGCCAGTGGATTTACGAAGATCAAAAAGAAATTTTTCAAGCTCCTCTGTGTTTTAGCATTTAAAAAAAAGAGAGAGAACATTACAATTTTGCACTTTTGTTCAATAATTAACACTTTCCAACTTTACATTTGTAAAATGAATTCAATTTCACAATTCTAGCCTAATATTGTAAATTTTGCCGTGATCGTTAAAAAAAAAAAAAAAAAAAAAAAAAAAAAAAAAAAAAAAAAAATCTTTAATGTTTTTTAAAAGTGATTTGTAACATTTTTTCGCATTTCGCAGCGTTTTTTAATTATTATTTATATTCGTAAAAAGAAGTCGGTGTCAAACTGTTACCTTCTTTAGTAAATTCGTGAAGTAATTTATCAACATATCGCTCTCTCCTGCATGAAAAGTAACACAACTCGCAAAAAATCATATTGCGTTTTATTCCACTTAAAGATCTGTCATAAGTGTGTTTTGCTACACAAACAGTTTCATAAGCGTAGCTGTGGGGAAAATTACTTTATTAAGCAGTATGTCCATATGTGACCATAGAAGAGGAGTGGATTGTGTGAGGAGGTAAAATTAAACAACCCACATCACCTTACCACACATTTTTATTTTTAAGTATTTAATGCTTTTATGCAAGTTTTCATTCTTGCATGCGGCGCTTTTTGCTGTAATTTCATGTTATAGGAAAATCATGCAAATTGTTGTTTGCATTTACTATGAAGTTTACTTTCCCCGACAGCTGTCATTTTACTTGCGGTTGAGTGATAAATGTAATTATTTTCATTACTTATATAATGCACTTTCTTAATTACACAAATTATTTCGTAGTTCCGAATAAATTTTAATCAACTTGACATGCTTCAATATTTTATTTAGAAAATAATCTTTCCTCAACAAGGTAAATACTATACTATGTTCCCTTTCTTAAGTTTCAGTTTTACTGATGAGAAAGAAAACCCTATTTTGTTATTTATTTTGAATCTTATGAAATAAGACTTTCTTTTGAACAAACTAATTCCTTATCTATTCTCATTATTTATGTCACAATGTCAGGACAGTTATTTTTTTAAAACAAATACTTTCGCTGCATCGCTATATATTTATCCAGTGGGAATACCGAAGAATTGTGTTCATATATTATTCAAAATATTATAACACGATGACTGGGATTCTGAGATTCGTATTTTTGACGGAACATGTGATTCTTAACGAAAGTAATACTAAATATTCATCGTGTTTTTTTTAAATAGATATTAATACGTAATTGGTAAAATATAATGAAATATATAAAGGTAATCGGTGAAGAGATTGCGATTCCGTGATAATTAGCTTAAAAACTTAACATTAATATGAGATGCTAATATGCTAATATTTATTATTTTAAATATTTGACAGAGACGAATAAGGTTTCGTTAGATGAAGGAAACTTTAAAAAAAGGAGAAAGGAAAAAAACCCAACGATGTAAATTTTCAAGTCCCACGGTTTTCGTTACCGGAACTAAATAAAATAGGAAATATAATATCGTGTAAATAAGTCAGTTATATTAGTATATATGTATAACATTAAAACATTGATGCATAATTTCAATGTAAAATATTTCTGAGTATACTTTTTATAAAAAGTTGAAAAAAAATTCTGAACTATCAATACGGATTTCATACAAATAACATACAAGTGAACTGCATACAATATAAACTCATACGAAGTACCACCACGTCCGAAATTCTATTCTTTTTTTTCCGAAGCACACACTGAGAAAAAAATATGGTTCTGGCATATGGAATCTAAGTAATGGCTCTAGAAAAAATAGTTCCATGTCATCCCTATAAATTTTAGTTCCATTTCTTAGAGAGTTCCAGAGTCTCTTACTAGAATTCAAGCGCGTTTTCCTATATTTTTGTTGTCAAATTTATCTAAAAATCTCTTCAAATAGATGCGAACACAATAGATTTGATTTAGTAGCTAGAATTATAGCTTAAGAAACCATTCCTAAAATTAAGCGATAATTTCTCGCTACTGAAACGGTTCAATGTCGTTTCGTCTCCTAGAAAACACGAGACTAGAAATGTCAAGTCATTTAGCCTATTCAGCTTAGTTGTTTACCCCACTCGCATAGTTTGGACATCTATATTTCTAGTTTAGAGATTCAGAAAGTGACTAACTATTCATTCTAGTTGAAGGCGGCATATTTTTTTTCTCAGTGCATAAATCAACAGATTTACGAAGATTTAAAAAGGAATTTTTCAAGCAAAGGATTAATTGTTTTACCAATAACTTTCAGAAGCTTTCTCGCGTACTTTTTCTCGCATGCAACAATTTTCCAAGCTTGGTATCTATAGAAAATATCGTTTTTTCAAATGATATCAATTCTCAAGTAAATATTTTCAGTTACGCAACTATATTTATTCATGTGAAAGTAACAAATTAATGTTCATCAATAGTATTCAATCAACATGAAATTTTGTACTTCATAATTGGTAGCATAAAAAAATTGATATTCTGTGTTCATTTTGTAGTAAGAAAACTGATTTATACACTATAAAATAGAAGCGAAACATTTCGAAAATTACAGGCAGCAAAAATGAATTTTGTTTCAGAATTCAGCCCGTTCCTTGAAACTCATTGGTATTATAATTTTCAAGTGTCGGCTTTCGGTAACGACATAGCTATGAGTAGATTATATTTTCCCTCGGGAATTTATTCTTTTATTTATTTTATTTTATTTATTATTTTTCTTACATTAAGAAGATGCAGTTATCTATTTTTACACTGTAATTATTTTCAAAAACTCAATTTTATAATTTGTGTTTTTTTTACAATCATTCATTCAAAAAATTGTTTTTAATAACGTTATTTTAATTTTTTACATGACATTGAAATGTTACTTGGTAAATGGAAATAAATTTTACAGAATTTAACTTTTCCAGAAGCAAATGAATAGTGTTTAGACATGCAACTTACTTCACATTCTAATTAAATTCTATCTTAATACAACACTTAAAATCGTCATTTTATTATTCTTATTCTGATATATAATTTGGATATTTTTTAGGAAATACACATTTACCAGTCCCTCTTTTAATTAAATATTTCTAATATATTTCTAGCGTATGAAATAATTGAAATTCTAAACCATTTTAATATCTGAAAAAAAAGATTTATACTCCAAATTACTTACATAGTAGATTAGTAATTATTTTTACAATGCTTAAATAAATATATTTTAATGGATTTAACTTTTATGTAGTTTTAAATATTACTTAGTTTTAAATATTTAAGAAATCAACAGCATAAATACACAACAATTCTAACACACTTTTCTTAACATTTCTATAGGAAATATTTCATAGGTATGTTGAAATATTTCATATGTATATTAAATTTTATAATAAATTATAATATTTCATTAGCCCTTTGTATTGTGTTGTAGATTTTCAACATACTCAAAAGTCAATAGTACTTACACAGTAAGTTTTAAAACACGGTTTTATTTGTGTTCCTATTTCCCAACGTGCTAGTTAATGCAAATCTTTTATTGGAATTCTCAATAAAAGATGATGTTGAATTAATTTCTCATACCAAAGTTTTGTTTATCATTTGATATGCTTCAGGTCGGTTTTGCAAAATTTAACATAGTAAATTTTGTCAAATTAAAAAGACTGGTGAAGTCTATTATATTTTTTATATTTAAAAGTACATTTTTGATGCTAATTTTTCACACTTTAAAATTTTGTATTTGAAAATGAACAATATTTATGAAAAGTATGCCAATTTCTGTTTATTGAAGATTTGAAAAAAGTACCTTTTTATCAATAATTATTCTTATTTTACGTTCTAAAATTTTTAATTATTTTTTACATTTCTAAATTGATGTATTAGAACACCTGGGGCAGTATTTTTCAAATCTGAGTTGTTAAGTCACAAAGGGTTCTATCTATTTTACAAAAGGGAATATTGTGTTTTTTATTGTCTTTTAAATTTTTTATGTCTTTGAAGCTTTTGTATAAAAACTAGTCTTTTCATTTTTATGGCATATGGAAATGACATGCAAAGTGTATATTTTAATTTAAAACTTAAATGATTAATTTGAAATTGTAAAATTTACTATTCAACATTTCTAGATTGTATATACGAAGATAAAGTAAATTATTTCATTTTTAATTAAATCTGCAATTCATATCCTGCAATATATACTTTGAAATAAATCCCTTTAAAAATAATTGCTCTATCTTTTTTAGGGTAATATTTCTTTAGAAAGGAATTCATTTTCAAATAATGTAAGTCAAATAATGTATTTCATATAACACAAAACCTTATAAAACAATGATATTTAAAAAATTAATAATAACGTAATTCATGCCCAAAGAAAAATTGTAAAAATGCAGGATTAAAGTTGTCGGTCATATTGAAAATACGATTTCGGTATTTGTAAACCATTGCTTTATTTACTAATTTGACGAAATCTATGACAAATAGTTGTTAATGATATGCCCAAAATCCTATTATTAGAGATAAGCGAGTTAAACTTAATAAGGTTTGGGAAAAGGATTTTGACCTTTATTAGTCTTCCATAACGCTCAGTTTATTTTTAATTGTCTGTATGTTCATACTGTTAAAAAGAAATCTGTGAATTGACTGAAAAACTACTGTCAACAAAGTTGTCACACTTTTTCCATTCCCTTAGTAAATTCTCCGTTTTGGGAAATAAAAGATGGAAAATTTCCATTTGAATAAACAACAATATTTTTTACAACCCAGTTAGGAAAAGTCGGCAAAAAATGTAAGAAAAAACTGCACAAAATCTGAGCGTATTTGGGCCTTCTCATAATGCATAAAAAATATAAACTGAATTGTGCATAAAAAGTGTGAAAAAGATGCTGGTGGCACCATCTTTGGACAGCTTCGGAAACACTTATGTTTACTAGTACAGGAAATATACATCACATGTTTTTTCCCTCCAATGAAAACGGAACTCACTACCTAGGGTGTGGGATAATAGCTTTCTTCTTACCTTGTTACTGGAGCCGCAAACATAATCGATTGTAAATGCGGGTGATGAGTGATGAAGCTGATTCTGGTGTAGTGATAGCTTTATAAGATAGAAAGTAAATTTATCGATGCTATTGTAATTCTCCCAAGGTGAAATTAATAATGTTAATTTATTATTAGAGTTCTTCTGCCATTTCTATTATAAGAAAATGGCTTGATTAATATAATTGATTACTCTATTTTTGCATACTGATTTGTTTGAATATGGAGTGAATTATTTGTTGAAGAGAAATAAACAATTTTGATGTGCATTTTGGATAGAATTTATCAATTTCAAGTGGAGATTAAGATTTTAAAACTAAGATTTTAAAATTTTTGTATTAACTTGACGGAGGTATCAATTATTGATAATTTTTAAATTTACTTGTTATGAGTAAATTCCTTAAACTAAAAAGTGTTCCATTAATGAACTGATTTAATTTTCTTTTCACCTATTTTAAAAAACAAAGTATTTTTTATTTATTTATTTACTTTTTAATAACTCAAAATAATGAAACACTAAGTATATGAACAGCTAAAAATTTTACGATGCGGATGGGGAGCTGTTTCTCTAAAATACTAAAATTAATTTTGAGTTAAAATTATATTAAAAACAGGTAGACGAAGGCAGTGATAAATTAACTATATAATAGCCTGTACCGCCCCTGGATTTTAAACTTTAACAAACGAATGTTTTTTTTCTGAGTTAAATAAACACAGTAAACTTAATCTTTTCGAGTAACTTAAAAAATAAATATTAAGAGAAAGTACAGTACAAATGTTCTTCCTTTCTGGAGGAGGGGGGAGGAGGAGGAAGTTTCCCTTTAAATCCATCGGGGAAACTTATGGGGGTTTTTTATGTTGAAAAATTATCTCAAATGATTTCAAGTGGCAGAATTTAATTCAGGTGGGGGTGACACAGCTCTTCTACCAGGTTTTGAAATTTAATATACAAAATTTTATTTTTTCCTTTGTGTTATATTATTTTTAAGTAAGTTAAAATAGTACAACACTAAAAGGAAGATCAACTAACTATATTTTTCCTGTAAGGAGTAGAGGGAGGGGGGCGTGTTCTTCTAAATCCATTATGAAAATAAAACTTTAATTTTGCTTTTATTAATGTTTATTTTATATTTTTTAATGTGGTAAAAGCTAATGTTAAATCGGTTGTTTAAGACAGTATTAAAGATACAGTGTTTGGACAGAAAATGATACAGCATTTTTTTGCAAATTTTAAATTTTAATGGACGAAAATCACTTTTTCTTCTCTTTTGACTTATTTATTCGAGTAAGTATAAATAAGTATTATAAGTTCCCGTATAAATAAGTATTATAAATTCCCGTATAGAATTAACAGGCTTTATTTTTTAAATCTTGTAAAATTGCAAAATACAGTAAAAGCTCCACAACAGAAAGCCCCACAACATTTATTCAAGTGGACATTCACTGTATAAAATACTGGATAAATTCTACCTCCGAGTACTGGATAAATTCCATCTCCGAATACTGGATAAATTCTACGCACTAGAGGTGTCAGTTCTTTAAAAGTTTTACTTTAGTTCATAAAAGGCATAATTTTTTAAGCATTGAATATGCACTTATTTTATTCAAAAATATGTGCAGACATTTTACAAAAATCAAATATTCACTTATTTTATGCAAAAAATATGCACAGTTTTTAAATACATAAAATACGCTCTCATTTGTAAGCATAAAAAATACAGATATTTGCACAAAATGTGTATACTTTTGAAATATTAAAAAATACTCACTTTTTATGCACAAACTGTGTACAATCTATTATTTTTTGCAAAAAGAGTGCAAACATTTTATAGCTGGGAAATTTGATATAAAGTTACTATTATAAAGTTATTATAAAGTTGGTAAAAAATATAATAATCTTTAATCTCGATGACAAAGATCAACACAGTTGCAATTCAGCAACACCATACAAGTCATACAAAAAGAGACAGGACACTATCGTTGATTTTTTGTTTTCTTTTGCGCAGCAACATATCAGTTTCGTAAGCAGTTTTCAAAATAAATTTGCAGCTTATGGAACTTTCCAATTTTTAACGGAAAATGCCGTTTTGTCGTAAAAAGCTACTTTAATCGTGAAATTCAGGAAAAATATATTCATGAATTTCACGTTTTTTAAACAGTGTATCCATGGAACTGTTCGTTCTCTTTATGCATTTAAAAATAAATTGTTTATTGAATTATTTTTTTTCTCTCATAATCTTTTTCCAATGAAAATGGCTGAAATTAGTGAAAGTGAGTGGAATTAAAGCAGAACATAAAAAATGTTCCCAGCGCTATGTAAGAATAAAAATTTGTAAAATCCTCTTCCCAAACCTTAATAATTTAAACTCACTTATTTAGAATAAATTACATCACCATTAGTTCAACATAAACTTAATGAAATAAATTGCAGCGATAATTATAAGTGGAATCCCGTGGATTCCTTTATTTTGTTGTTCATAGTAGAATGACCTTCTTTCCGAATTGAGGTAGGATCATAGCTGAGTTTTTATTAAAATTGGCATTCAAAATATTCTGTTAAAGTTATTGTATGGTTCAGTCTTTTGACAGAAGTCATTAACTGGTGTGTAAGATGCGTTCCAAAATCCTGTGACACTATCCTTTGCAGCACTATTTATAAATACTAGAAAGCATAGATACATGATATACATATTTTTTCAAAAATAACTCTGGCAATCAGATCCAGGAGATTAATATATTCTTTGCAAATCATAACGAAGTAATATTATGCTTTTACAAAGAAAATTATATTATACCCTACACTGTTAGAATCCGCACGCTGAAATCGCTTGTAAAATTCCAAAACACACTCGATCAATAGTTAAAATTGTTTCCCCATAAAATGAAAGAGTGATAGGTATTTTGCCTTACAATTTTATGTAAAATGATTATGTAAAATGATTAAGTGAAAATTTAAAAAAAAATCTGTTTTTCATTTTCAATAAATGTGATTTCTAACAAGTAATATAGTAAACGGTCTCATTTTAGAAATTGCAGTATGCATATGTTAATTAACATAGTCCAAATTTTATTAACAGAAATTGAGATTACTTTTTAACTTGAACTCTTCAAAACCCAGGGTTTATTTATATATATATTTTTTTCTAACCTCAGTTCTGAATTAATTAATAACTAAGAAAGACTAAAAAGCAAAATAATTAAATATATAAAGAAAAAAATATTTTTTGAAAATAAATCGTGATGATGCATAGAAACGCGATAAGTACATTTTTTGGCAACTTCTTAAAATTTTGTATTTATTTTATTTTATTTTGCATCGCGAAAACATTGAAAAAGATTTTAAAAATGATACATTTAATATTTTTTTTATTAATAATGGATTATACAAATGAAATCTTAACGTGCAGAAAAATTATTTACATTTTCGTTTTTGTACATTTTGTGAATTTTTGCAGCAAGTCATTATGATATAGTACATATCTCAATAGAAGAGTGGTATAAAATATTAATTGCTATTTTGTTATGCAATTAGTTAGGCTTCATTCACAACAATTACCATTTTTAACATTATTAACATACCTGAAAATCAATTTTTAAATATGTGTATCCTATAAGACACATCGAGTCTAAAGAAATTAAATGGAAACTTATGTCATTACAATATTTAATATAAAGATATTATTTTAAAATTTAAAATTAAAACACGTAAAAAAGGTTAAGACGAACATTTTAAGCTTGTATGCTTCCATTTATAAATTTAGATTCAATTTTAATTATTTATTCTATAACCATTTTTTGCTGTCACATGAATGTCAGTCGAATTTTATGAATGATTGTCTATCCGGTTTTTAAATAATTGCACATTTTTCAAGCCACTTTCACAATTTATATGGATTTCTCAACAGCGAAATGGTTTTATACAAATCACGTTTCGTAAAATTTTATGTAATTTAAATTAAATATTATTTGATCACACTGTAAAGCTTCGTGTCTGTAATATTGACTATTACTGAGAATTTGTGAATGCGAAGCATTTGTTATAATGTTCTTTGAATAGACTTAGTTTAAATACAACGTTCCTTTAAAGTGATTCTGAATACGTTTACTAATGAATGTTTTCAAAATTCAAATTAAAGGAATTTGGTAAATTCGTGAATTTCAGAATTATGAAATCATTCAAGGAAAGAGGGTGATTATAATAAATTAAAAGATAAAAGCATGTTAAAACAAGTATGTGGATGCTTTATGATAGTATGTATTTTTACTATATTTGTACAATAGGTCTCAAAACTATACGGACAGGTGATTTTTTAATAACAGTTCAAAAAGCGAATCTATGATAATGAAAAAAATAATAAGCATATGGATTAATAAACTAAGTTTATTACAATAAAGAAATACAGTATAAGTTTCACAGAATTTTTGCAAAAAAATAAAATTAAAAATAGCTTGTCGCAAAAAATATTAAGTTTGGGATACTTTATATTTTAATTAAAATTATTGGATCAGATTTTTTTTTATTTATCCTATCAAGCATGCTTTGAATTATTGTTTAAAGAATGTACGGCTGTACAAAGAACTAACTCGGCTTTACGTGTTGCTTTAATTTCTTAGTATTATAAAAATGATGATTGTGGGATGCAAGTCACATGCAAGTGTCTTCCTAAGGTTTTCAGTCGTTTTCCGGAGTTGGCTGAGAGCTTGCCAGTCTATAACAGCACCTTACCTTTGCATAAAACAAGCTGTTTTTCATTAGGAGGTTTGAATCGATGCATTGTCTTATTGGAATTTCCCGTTTTCTCCTCCAAAAGTATTTACAATTAGACAGAGATTGTTTTCGAATGTATTTCAATTATTCTTAGAGCACTCTTGGCAATTAAGATAAGCAATCTTCGTTGTTCAGTTATGAGAGAACGATCCCCATACCATGAGACAACTTCTTCCTTTTTGTCATCTAAAGAACTCACGATATTTTCATCTAAGATCATTTAAACAGTATACCTTCAGAAGGAGCTTTATTGGTCACTGGGAGGAAGCATTTAACCATCCATTCATTCAATGCATATGTTTTGTAGCGCAGAAACGTATGGTATTCTATGGTGTAATTTTAACGTAGATCTCCGACATGTTCAGCGATATTTTTCAAATTCGCTCCTGTGAATACGATGGCGAACAGTAGATTTTAAAATAGGAAACTGTAAAGTTCTAGCACAGTATTTCCTTCATCGGCATCCGACTCTTTGCTATAAGACTCGGATTCCATACCTTTTTCAACATAGTGCTGCAGCTGTTTGGACACTTTCACATCACAAATGCATGGTCTCAGTCATCAGTTTTTCTTTATTTTTATTACAGTCTTATTCTATGGAGAGGCAGGAGTTGAGGTTTTTTTTCTCCCTGTTTGTACACATGATTTTTGCTTAATGTTCTGTTTTTGAAGACTATCCGATTTCTCTGATATTTACGGAGATGTAACATCCTTAGTCGGGAGTACAGATGGTTTTTTGATTGAACTGAAGATTTTTGTGTTTGGTTATTTTGGCTATTGTGAAAAGTTCTAAAGATAATTGCCAACGTTCAAAGTTTGGTAAAGCATATCATTTAGTTGTATATCACGGGTTCATTTCTTTGAAGTCCTGGGAGTTACTTCATAGGTGCAATAGTGGATTCAGTCTTGGTGCTTATGTGTCTACAGATTTTCATTGTTGCTTGACTAAATTGGAATAAGACACTTCGGTAGATGGGGTTCTAGATTTAACAGCTTTATGAGGCCAGCGTTCAACATTTATGCAAGATTTACTATCGTAGCCGACTTCTGGATAGCGTTCACAGGTAACTGAAGTACGGAAGGTACTAGTGAGTGACCAAAATGCTGCCTTTTTAAAGCCACGGGGAGGATTAGACATATAAGGTTTGACAGGGCTGCTTGTGTACGCAGATTTAATTCTAGTTGAACGAGCAAGGCTGTTGAAAGTGAGGATCACTTGCTCTGTAGGCAGAACTTTCTCATTTCTACAGAGAATAATACGGCTAACATCTGTGACATTTTGGTCTTTAAAATTTTTTAGGAGTTCTTCTTTTCTAGAAAGTAATTGTTTTGGTTCTGATATTACATTGTGACTTGTATTCACAGTTTGATGTACTTGGGTAAAAACACAAAAAATTATCTATTGTTGTGCTGTTTTAAAAAAATCGATTGGTTGGCTGAACCTCAACCAACAAATCTTAGCATAACAATTTTCTTAGTGAATGACCATGTTTCAAAACAGACTGGAATGATATGCTATAAGGTAGGGAGAATTTAAAAGAATTATCAGGCAGGTTATTAGTCTGTTTGATGTCAAAGTAATGTGTAAATGAAATAGTCTGTACTGTTTGTTGCTCGCCATACGGGGGAGATTTAAAAGAAAGTTATTACTTTCACCCATATTTTTTTTTTAAGGATCAGACTCCGGCCACACGACCCACTACCGAGACCAACAAGAGGGGGCACACTCATGCACCAGTGCTAACGAGGGCTCATACGTTCACAAAACACTCATATGCCAGTCTCCATCCTTAATGAGATGGCTAGTAAACACTTGCTCACTTGATCTCCAGCCAGTGACACAAGACATGGCCGATTGATGCACATGGCGGCAAAAAGCACCTTCCGTTTGCTTGAAAGCAGAGGCCAAAGCAATGTAATGTTTTTCCTCAACTACCTGGATCCCTCTTTTCAGGGATAAGGGGTTACCATGCATGGAAAACATGCGGGTTTTTTATAGTTCTCCACAAGTGGATATAGTCAAGATAATATCGGTTTATGTAGAATTGCCCTCACCTGCGAAGACCTGGCGAAGCCGAAGAGTACCTGAAAATATACCTCTTAGAATGAAATTTCATACAAATTAAAATAATAGAAACAAGCATTTTTTGCATATTAATTGGAATATGATAAATATAGGTAATTTCATTGTTTTTTTTCTACAAAAACTTTTTATCGTTTTACAAGCTCTGCATATTTAATTTAATGAACAATTGAATTTAAATAATATTAATACAATTAAAAATATTACAATATAATACAATTATTACAAAATTATGCAATTAAAAATTGAGATATATTAGCTTGAATATCACAAAATGTTGGATTTTGATCATTTAAGATATTGAAAGTATCCACTGAAATCAATTCAAAATTTAAAGAGGTAATTTTATGGTATGGGCCATTTACAAATTTCGATTACATATGCTGTCCCAGAGTAAAAAGAAGAAAATTCAAGCATAAATTAATATTTAAAGTTTGATTTGAGCTATGCATTAGCTAATGAAGATTATATTGAATATTTCTAACATGAAAAATTAAAAAAAAAATCAATAAAAATTTTTTAGATAAATTTATAAATCTTTGAAATTTTTATTTTAAGCAAAAGAGCCTGTCCCATTCCACGTTTTATGCTTTTAACTGTTTTTTTAATTTGAGCTAACTTTTTAAAATAAAAAATTTTAATTATTTTAAAAATGAACTATTAGTGTTCTATATTAATGAAAAAAATTATTACAAAAGATATTTTCTTTAAGAAATTAGCAGAAATCTTTTGTCCCTCACTTTTTGTCAAGCCCGTTACCTTGTGGTTATTTTAGTCAAAATAGGTTTAGAATGCTGCCTAAAGTTGGCAGCAAATATTCGGCGATACAGTTAAACTATTCACGCTACTACTACTTGCCATTTTTTACTCTTATATTGTGAAGAAATGTTATAGTGGCAAGAATAAGCTTTTATCTAAGTTGGTATTTTTTTTCACTGTCGCGTCTGTTACCGTAAATTTTAATATTACAATAATGATTTCTGCACTTTTGTAATTAAATATTATTTACTAAATAGTTTCAGGAGGTATGTGTATTATTTTCTAAGTTAGAAATTATACAACTTAGTTCATTTCTAATAGTTTTATTTAAAATGTCAAGTCCGTTATTTGTCAAATCCATTACCATGAAATGTAGACGATAAAATGTAAGCTGCTAATTAAGTTTACTAAACTGTTTTACAAGGGTATGTAACTTATTATCTAAGTTATAAAATATACAAGCTAGTTCATTTTCATAAGGTTTTTTTTTAGTTTTATTTGACATTTCAAATCCTTTACTTGTCAAGTCCGTTACCTTGAAACGTAAGCAAATGGTGAAAATGGCCCATATCAGAGAATAAATGATTTTTCATGTAAAGTTGCTAAATTTTGAAGAACTTAAATAATAAGTTAATTTTCTGTAATTATAGATAATTCTTTAGCGTAAGTATGCTAGGATAGTGACAACTTTATTCTAAAACTTTCTTTTTTACATTCCTTTTTTATTACTATTATTAGATCTAACATTTTAGTTTTGTTTAGAGGAACATGTTTTGAATATAGTACAGCAATTTCCAGGTAATTTTCCATTTTATCCGTTAATTAATGGAAACCAGGAAAATAAATGTGTGTTCAGTTTTTACAAAGACTTAAATTACATTATTTTCTAAGAAATATCTAAAAGATTTTAGTGGTAGTTTTGATTTTACCACTTCTGACTTGAACTACGTCAAAGATAAGAAGAGTTACTCTATAGCGCCATATTTATACATTTTAAAGAACTCAAATTTTGGCCAAGAAAATGACATTCATTTTCAGTGACAGTCACATTTTAATTATGAAAATTATGTGTAAAATACAGAATTTGTTATCCTCTTTATACATTTCCTTTATAAATGACAGTCTGTAATTCTAAATCTTTTAATTGCTTTACTTGTGTTATTAGAAATATAATGGTACCTTAAAAATACTCCTATGAAAATTTTTTATTAGAATGTATCAAAAGAAATTTCATTATATAACATTTAATAGTAATTTTACTGTGCAACTGCAATTTCGGCATTTTTTTATTGTCACCCATTATCCAAAAGCCCCAAAGTAAGCTATTCATTGTGAAGTTTGACAATTTTAATTGAAACAAAATTGTATGCATTATTCTATAATGAATAAATTTAAATAAAAGATAAATGGTTAAAAAGGCAACATCAGATAGTACACTGTGAAAAAAGGATCGGTTTACTAAAACAATTTTAGTGTCTCTCTGTGATCCTTGCAATTACTAAAAAAATTCTTGTAATCTTACTGAGTTACAAGAAAATCTGTAAGAATTACTAGAAAAAAGCTAGAAAGGAATAGAGTTAATAGTTTTATATTTTTAATAGCTATTACTAAAACTCACTTGGTGTGGCCGTGGTAGCCTTGTGGTCATGGCACCGAATTCCAGACTGGCAGGTCCCGGTTCGATGCTCAACACCAACCAAAGGCGCACCGAGTGCATGCAGTGTAAGTACTCGTTAAATAAATGGGTTATGAAAATCGTGCAGTAGCAGTTACCATGCGTAATGATATCATGACTTTCCTTCCCCTTCAGAAGCATATCAAAATTGAGCAGGTATCAAAGTTTCATGCTGCCATCGCTGCCATCTATTGAGGATTTGTCAAAAGTCTTCCGCTGCAGAAGTCTATCTTCTTAGCCCCTGGATGAAGTTCAAAGGAAGCACCTGCCCTTCGAGCACACGTCAAAACAAAACTCATTTGATGGTTCTCGCTAAAAAGTTTTAAGTTTTTTATACGAAAAATTCATTTATACAGTTTACAAAATAAATGTTTCTTTCACTTGCTAAAATTGCGTTTGGAATGGTTACTAAGAATCTGTGAGTAATGGTTACTAAAAATAATTTTGGATCTGTTACTAAAATTTGCTTGGTGGCTCATTTAAGTTAGTTATACAAAAAATTCTTTTGTTCAGTTTACAAAAGAAATTTTTGCTTCATTTTCAAAAAAAAAGGTTGGAAGGGTTACTATTTGTACTGTGAGTAATGGTTACTAAAAAATTCTGTGGAGTACAAATTTACCAATAAGTTTTTAGTAACCTCGTGATTTTTTTTTTTTTTTTACAGTGTATGATTTTTCACAAATACATTAAAACTTTAACTATAATAAAAAAATATATATATATATTTTTTCTAATACACATAATGTTTCTTCTCAAATCCAAGGTCTCATATCACCAGCATATACGAGAAGAGAATTAAGCCTACTTTGCGAAAAGTTTTTACAAAATAGCATTTTGTGGGAAATTTACTTTCTTAAAAAAAGTCGGATCTCTTCCTCTCCCGTAAACTTCAAAATTACACCACGAAACGTAGATCTAAAATATTAAAATTTTCTGTCACGTTTCTGAAAATATAGCCTTTTAAAACAATGCAAAATGTCTAGTTAACATTTCAAAAATGTAAGCATTAGGCATATTAATTGGATCATGATAAATTTAGGATTATTTCATTGCTTTTTTCTACAAAAATGTTTTTTCGTTTTACATATTCGGCATATTTAATTTAAAGAACTGTTGGATTTAAAGAATTGAAATTATGATATGTTAACCAAACAGACACAACATAAACTATTCATAATTAAGTTAGACAAGTTTAATCAAAACAAGATTTCTTGCATTATTCTATGATTAATAATTCTAAATATAGTATAAATGGTTAAAAAATACAACATTTGATTGTATGTTTCTTCACAAATACTTTAAAGTTTTATCTTTAATAAAAGAATAGAAAACTTTTTTTCTGATACACATAAAATATCTTCTCAAATCCACAGTCTCATATCACCAGTAAAAATGCAAGAGGAATTAATCTTACTTGTATAAAAGTTTCTAAAAAATAGTACTTAAAGGAAAACTTATTTTCTTTAAAAAGTCGGATTCCTTCCTCTCTTGTAAACTTCAAAGTTACACCATAAAACGTAGGCACAAAATATTAAAATTTTATTTCACATTTCTAAAAATATCCTGTTTTAAATCAGTGCAAAATATCTAGTTAAAATTCTAAAAATGGAATTATTTTGGTATTTCACTATTGTAAAAATATTCTTTTCACGTTATATAGCAATGAGTACATTTTTTTATGATTTTTTTTTCATTTATTACCAATTATTTGAAATTTAACTACGTTGCACAAGTGACTAAAAGTTTCTTTTATAACAAATTGAGACTAAAAAATATATTTTTCAAGTAGGAATTTGATATCTAATAATTTCTAATTTTACTTATGACTATTTATGACTACTTTAATTTCATTATCATGCAATGCATATGCTAAATTATATTATATTCCATTAAAATCAGTTGATGTGTTATGGTCTGGTTTATTACATGTTAAAGAGTGTACAGAAATATATTTAAAATATTTTTAAATTCAATAAAATATTCATGTTATTCTCTCATTAGTGAACCCAGCAAGTGAGTAATTTCTTTCCAGAGTTTTTTTTTTTTAGTTTCAAATATCTTCGATGTATGGCGCTGACCGTTCCAAACTGTAAGATGGCATATTCAAAAGTAAAGTGATTAAATGTAAAAAGCTGAATGAATATTTGCCGATTTTTATAACTTGTCACTGGATTTTCAGACGTTCTATACAATTAAGACTAATTGTGTTTCCAGAAAATTACTACAGATAATTAATTAAAAAATAAATTATTATCAAAATTTCTTTCTATTTATTAAATTACCATACTTTAGATTTAATTTTATTTGTTATAGGTACTCTGTTTGCATGATCATTCGAAATTACAACAGATACGTATGTTACGCATGCATAACGCAAAAGATAGAGACAATGTAATAACGTATACATAGAATACAACATACACGTATCGTATTAACTAAATACATAACCTATGACAATACATAATATCTGATAAAGATAAAATACTTTTTTTTTAGCTGGAAATATTATACACTTTATGTTTATTTTTCATATAAATTTTTTAGAAGTTTTATATGATGTAAAATTGATAGGTGCAAATCTTTTTCCAATGAAAAATAGAAAAAAATCTGCATTACACAGGACTATTCTATAAAAAAAGAAGGTATTTTCTTGAGACAAATTAATAAAAGTATTCTAGAAGCAAAGCATGTATATTAATCTTTTTTTATAAGCAATAAGATGAGATCTGCTTTCTACTTCTACAAAAATAGCAAATAATTCTTACTTTACATACTAGCACTTGATTTATTATGTAATGAAAAGTCCAAAGAATAAATCTGTGAAATAACTAGACTTCTTTTTTTCTAAAAAGTGGTGATTTATTCCTAATTCAAAATGAATATTTCTTTCCTGAGAGAGTTTTTTAAAGTAAAAATTCGGCGTATGTTAATTGACTTCGACTCATTATGTCAGAGGTGAGTATCTACAGTTACTATTCCTCTTGAATATTTTTCGTCCTGCTGTTCGTCTCATGTATGAATTTAGTGTGATAATTTTGGATTAGAACATAGAATGGTTTCAAGTTATCGAGATGTGTTATTTTTGTGAAAAACATAACAACAAAACACTAAAATTATATAACAATATGAGTACTATTATACTTTTTCAACCAAAACAATATTGATGTTTATTAAAATGAAAATTATAAAATTGTTCGTTATTTTTATTTATTTTTTTTTTTTGAAAAAGAGAAACATTTATGAAATTAAGTCATGTTTTATTTAATTAGTATAATAATATTGGAGGTCTAATTAGCTATTATTATTATTATTATTATTATTATTATTATTATTATTATTATTATTATTATTATTATTATTATTATTATTATTATTATTTTTTGTCTTATTATTTCTTCGTCTTTTGACAATATATATATATATATATATATATATATTTCAAAAATAGAAGTAATTTGGAAATTAACTCATGTTTTATTTAGTTTGGTTTAATAATAGTGGAGGTTTAATTTATCATTATTATTAATATGATTATTTCTCGTCTTACGAATGCTTCGTAAGTTTACAATACATTATTTCAAAAGGGGAAATAATTATGAAATTGATTTGTGTTTTATTTAGTTTCATTTGATAGTAGTGGAGATATAATTTATTATTATTATTATTATTATTATTATTATTATTATTATTATTATTCATGTTTTAGTTGTTTTTTTAACATTAATATTTTTACAAATTACTATTAATATAAATAAATGTGTACATTATTATTAGAATATCTAAATATAATAATGACGCATTACATGCTTGGGTATAACATTTGGAATAAATGTATTGAAAGTAAAAATCATAACATTTCTTAATTTAATACAAATGACAAATTATTCGGCGATATTCTTGAGACATTCCAATAACTAGGTTGATATTCTCACCATTAATGGGATATTACAGACAAATCGATCAGTGGATACAGAAAATGCACCTCCTAAAATCACAAATCCTTTTAGTGATGGAGCCTTCAAATAACACATTAATAACGAGATGGAACACATGAATAATGCATGAGCTTTATGTTGAGGAAGAGTAGTCGGAAATTGTAGATACAGACACCAGAAAATCCGCTATCGATTCGTTTTCGGAATAGTGAAATTTTGTTCCCGTAATAATAGTTAATTCAACGTCCCTTAAATTATGTTTTATTTCTGCCGGGTGTATTTTTTCTTCAAAATAAAAATCAGTCATTTTGTGAAATCTGACTATTTAATCATGCAGAATATGCATACATATATATATATACACATGTAACAATAAATATATAAATATTTTTCGCCTTCATTCTAAATTATTTCCGAAATCTTATTTTATCTAACTTTTCCCCTGCCTTTTTATAATTTCTTAACACATTAATTTTAATTCAATGATTCAATACCTTTAATCAATCTTTAAAGTAATTCTTTCCTTAAAAAATACCATTACTTAATTTTATTAATTTATCTGCATCACTCACTAATAATATATAATCACTGCATCTCACGCTGATACGACGTTTAAACCAGCGTGAATGGATTTTTTTTACATATGTGGTGAATGTGTAAATATGATTTAAAAAGTTCGTGGTTTCTGTCTAAGTGTGAAACATGCCAAAGTAAATTTATTTGTTGCTTTACCATATTGTGCCAAACGATTGCTAAATCCACAATTTTTTTGCTAAGTGGTGTGATTTATAGCAGAACTTAACATTTTATGGACAGTATTCTAAATAACTACGTTCTTATCTCACATTTATATATACCAAATATTTTTTTAATAAACAAGCAATGCTACAAAGGAACCGATCTCTTTCAAGATATTATTGTAAAATAAATAATTCGATGAAAAGATAGACATGTTAATATCAATGTCTACTAACAAATAAACTTATCGTCGATATCAATAATCTCATATTGCTTCATTCATACCATATTTATCAAGAAAGAAATGTTTTTTTACTGTGAATATACACAATGGAAAAAATTTTTCATATAATTTTAAAAACAATATTTACACACTTAAATTTAAGGAAGTATATCTCATGGCAAATGTACTGAATCCGGATGCGTTGTTTTACCATATATTCCATCGTCCGCTGCATGACCAGTTACCCACGATTTGATCCTATAATTTTCTAGTGTGCATATTCAACGTAATTATGCACAAGTAACATTCGTGTGATACATAGCATTGAAGTAATACAAAGTACATTTAAAACTGAAAATACGAATACGATCTGAACAATATTAGCAAATTCACAAATATCCAAACTAAAAACATTATTTTTCTGCTGAATCCAGTGAAACTGTTTTGAATCGTGTTTGGTACATTAATGTACCGAAACTTCTTCCCCCCCTCCCCCCACATGTTAAGACATTTTATGCCTACGCGAATATTTTTTTAATTTTTCATCTGTCATTTTTTATCTTCTTCTATCTTCAAGAGAAGAAAGTATTGTAATCGAAACTTTTTCAACTTCCAATTTTTGACGGATTTACACGTTTAGGAGCCAGAGATTCCAAAAAACATGTTTTTACAAAATGTTTGTCTATCCATGAGTGTAACTGTGTGTGCGTCCGTATGTCGCAATTCTATCATCATAAACTGTACAAAGTCTATGCAAAGAATTGAACCATATTTTGTATGAATGTTTTTAGCTGTGGCAAGCAGGTCGTCCTTCAATTTTGAAATATTTCGCTGGAAAAGTCGCTATAATAGCGATTTTTTGAGTAATTTTCAATATTGTATCACCTAAAAGTGCATGAAGTTGTGCATAGAATTGAACCATATTTTTAGTGTGAGTGTTTGGCTATGGCTAGTTGCTCCCCTCTGAATTTGAAAAAAATCCGCCTGACGGGGTCACTGTAATATCTATTTTTGTATTATATTGTAAATATTGCACCACCTAAAAGTGCATGAAGTGAGCAGAGAATAGAACCAAATTTTTTGTGTATGTTTTTGGCTAGAGAGAACAGATCTTCTTTGATTTTAGAAATATTCCCTGGAAAAGGATCATTGTGACGGTGTAGCACTTTTTGTATCATTTTCTCGATTTTCCGTGGTTCTCATCGTGGTCTCTCGTGGTTCTTGATCATCGACTCGAGCAGAGATAGGAACTTGCGCCCTACGAAGCCGGCTATTTGGAAACACCTTGTTGTGAAAACAGAATATGGGAAAACTATTGATTTTAATAAATATCATGATCCACATTAATTTGTTTTTACCTAGATTAGTTGACTGAAGCAGCAATTTAAAACGAAAAATTAAAGTTGGTGTACCATTGAAATAATGATATTAAGGAGTGATTTATCTGTAAGTACTATCTGAAATATTAAATGTACGCATGAGTTGGAAAAAAATTGGGATTGACACATCCAGCTACTATATACAATGAATAACGGGCATATCTCGAAGTATAGATGAATTTACATTATTTCTAAAAATTGTGCTTACTCCATAATAGACGTTATTTATAACCCTTATATCGTAGAAATACATGCGTATAGTCTAATATATATATATGTATATTCCGAAAAAATGGACTAACAGTATTTTTACCATTGCTCAATAATTGTGTGAACATTTAGGAAATATTTTGTCCTTATAGTTAGAAGAAATACATTTTTCGAATGCTTTGCCTTCCTTAGCATTCGAAATTCACTATTCGCCTTGGAAGATGTACGCTCTGTTCTCTTTTCCATCTGGAAAACTACAAATACTTAGTTCTAAACCAAAACACCAAACAATCTTGTAAAAGAAGTCTATCTGTCATTCTCTATATGTCTGTCATAGAACGATTTTTTTAAATATTCTTCAAGTAAGGCTAAGAAGAAAATTTCAAAGAAGTTTATATACATATATTATATATATGATGTGTTTATGAAAGAGAAATTATATAAAAACATATATGAATTTAAAAATTTTAGTACACGTTTTTACTTTAAACGTATTTATTTATTTACGTTCGTACGATCAAATTTATAAAAAGATTAAAAAATATTCAGAAATAAATTCATTTTAATTATTTATAAATAGAGCCAGTTTCAATGATTCATTCATGTGTTTTCATAAACATAGTGTAAACCTTAAATTTTAAAAAGAGATCAAGCAATGATTTTGTTTGAAAAAAGTGCATTGAAAAAGGATACTTAAATTTTAGTTTAAATTATTTTATAAATCCTACAAGTAAAAAGTCATTTCGTAACATTAAACATTCTAAGGATTTTTCGCTAAAATGATTAAACTCAAACATATCATAACCTATTTTTTTCTATCTGCATAAAATTGCTTTCGATTATGTTATAGCATTCGGTTGCTTTAACAAAGTGAATAATGTGTTCCCTGTTTAAATAAATGTTTCTGACGAATAACCTGATTTGAATTAAATAAATGTTTAAATAAAAAGTTTAAATAAAAAATGCTTCGAAAATTGTCTGACGACACTTTGAATATTTTTTTTACCTTTTAAAAAATTCCATAAAATAAATTACATACTATGAATTAGTGTTAACCAACATAGAACTAGACAGGCGGAAGGGTGGCGGCAGAACAGCCAATCACTTCATTGATTTCACAGGTAATATTCCAGAGTAAGTTTAAACTCAATTCGCATATTAAAACGCAATTGATCTGGCACGTCGTACCTTGGTGAACAGTACTTGAAAAACCGATTTTAATGGTTGAGTCGTAGGTTTATACTTGTGTATTTCTGTACTCAAAGATATGAACCCAATGTGGGATAGGAAGAAGAAAGTACAATGGTAAATCTATGAGTCAACTTCTAAAATCGGGTTTTCAGGCGTTTTCCATTTTCTCGATTTTCTGTGATACGAATATTCCCTTAATTTTATTTTTGTATTATGCCACTAATTAGTTTATATTTATGCTAACTTAATAAAATCAAACTTCTTATATTATACATATATATATATATATATATATAATATTTTCGTCCTTAAAATAATTCGTTGTTGTGGTTTGACAGCCAACTGGCCTTTTTTAGCGAGCGTTGTTCTGTGCAGCATTAACTCTAATGTTTTTTCAACTCAAATATAATTATTAATATAAGGTATGTATATCGACGATTTTTCATATGCTCTTGCTGACGAAAAAGTCTTAAAATTAATTAATGCATTTATAATTAAATTATAGAAATATAAATAAACTTGTGCTGACATCGGAAAGATACTTGTGTACACATTGCTTGTATATTCTATGTGTGTGGCTAGACAAAGCATCCCCTAAGCACTATTGTATAAAAGAGAAATAAGCTATTTAGATGAATAATTTAATTCAACGCCAGTACTTATCTTCATTTCCGAATAACATAAAATATGAGACCATATTTTATCAAAAATGATATAATTTCTGAATAATCACTTTTTAATACACCTCCTCTAAATAATGCTTTCATAGACAAAAATATATTAGAGTATTATTTTTAACGTTTCCTTTTTAGCAGGAAAATCTCTACACTAGTTCAAAGATAAATGATGCGAAAAGGGAAAAACAGGGGGGAAAAGGGAAAACTGGGTTAAATGGGTGATAAAAGTTCAACATCCGTTCTTTGATAGATGAAATATTATCTGAAGGTTTCGCTGTCGTGGTAACATTCCTTATTTCAGCACATTTGTTAAAAAACAAAGTTGTTTTTATGTTAATGAATTTATTGTACAGTTGAATAATGATGTGTGATATATTTTTGAGCATAAATTAATGTTAAAAAAAGATTATATATATATATATATATATATATATATATATATATATATATATATATATATATATTATATATATATATATATATATATATTATATATATATATATATATATATATATATATTATATATATATATATATAATATTAAATAAGAATAAAATAGACAAAATTTGCAATACAATTGCAGATTATTCAAAGAAGTGGTATTGTTTTTATTAGACTGTATAAAGAAACATATTCAGTGAATTAGATCAGCTAAATATTAGTTTGTTTATTAATTTGTGATTAACATATATTGTTTTAGTGAATTGTTATTTTATTTTTAAATATCCCATTTAAAAAAGGAATTGTGCATTTAAAGTATTACAATAACAGTTTCAATTATTTTTTAAGTCACTATTTAAATGCATTACACCCATGGGAATAACTTCGTTGCAGTTTTTTTAATAATAAAATAAAAAACGATGTATTTCCTTTTGTTCAATTATTATTATTATAATTGTGATTTGTATCATTTAAATGGGATTAAAAACGAATATCCCTTGCATAAATTAATTTTCATAAATCGATAACATTTTTTATCATTATTTTCTTTATTTTATAGTAATATATCATTGCAATTCTTTATTAAAAATCCATTAAATAAAATTGAATTAAAATGCTTAATGAAAAGGACTTTGGAATGCACAATCACTTGAAAATTCTCTATTTGTTTTAAACGATAAGGGAGTTTTAGATGAGAAATGTTTCATGTTAGCCATAGGACTTTTACGTAGGTATGGTAACCATATGAATCTATGGAAGAAATAATCATCTATGTAATGCCCTATGGAGGTTGTGATGGTATATACATTAGTTAAACAGGCAGATCTTTACAAATTCGCCTGAAGGAACATAGCAGTGCTCTAAAAATCGATAATTTAAATTCTGAAATTGTCCAACAAAGCGTTCAAATGAAACACATCCCGTAGTTTGTGAACGCCAGTCCCTTAAAATCAGGTTGTAGCAGTTACCATGGCAGATTACTCCTTGGTTCACTTGTTTATGACTGCCAATTCTGAATGATGCTCGTACTGTCCCAAATGAATATTATCTTTTCTGAAAAATAATAACTAACTGTAACTGTCTTGATTTGTTGCAATGTTTGTTATACAACGAATAATTATTTATACTGATGACGCCTTGGATGTAGCTTGGCGAAATGTTTACTCTTCTAATTTTAAATGTCTTTTAGTGTTTTAATTTTTATATATAAATGTATTTTTTTTAATATATTCAAGTCATACTTAGTTTATGTAGTTCAATCTTTTAACCATAGGATGACTTCTTGAATCTTTCTATTTTGCCAGCCTGCCTTTACATTTTACGGAATTACTAACAAAAGCCTTAGCGTAAACACTGTGGCATTTCTTCCAGCAGTTATACTTCTACTTCACATTTTCCGAAATCTCTTCGTACGGCTGCCTATATAAAAATAGTTTTATTACACGAATTTAATTTTTCAGCAAATATTTGCAGTTACGTAACGCATGAAATCACTCCGTATATTTTTTTGAAACATAACATTTAGAATTATACAACTATAACTTTTACAATTTTTTGTCACCAGAAGTTTTTAACAATGGGATGCAATATATTATGTCTAGAAATTAAATAAAATTATAAAAAAAACATCTGCAGTGTGGGTTCTTATTCCACAAATAATACTCTCTGTACCGTCTTAAAACTACTCTGATCCGAATTACCTCTCTTCTACTAAAAGCAAAAGCCATGCTTTGTTTGGATTCGCGAAGCATTTTTTTTATAAAGCATATATTTGAAAGTAACAATATTTTTTAATATTATTTTTGTATCTTTATTAAACAAAAACTCTATTTTATGTTTTGGCGCATTTTAATTCTACAAATGTAAGTTCAGCCAAATAACTATCAATTTCCTAGGAATTTTTTATTTATGATGTAAGACTGGCATAAAAAAATATTTTCGAAGCAAACTTTTACAAAATATTTTTAAATTTTCAAATAAAAATTCTTTTAAAGATTTTTTTTTGCAATTTCTAGTAGCCACTGGTGTTTTATAAAGTTGTTTGAAATATGCATGTTTCCAATCTTTGTAATTAAACATCAAATAATCTTTGATAGCTATTTTAGAATAATGTATTTGAAGAGAGCTTGAAGAAAGTTACTTCAATATCCTATTTTCTGGAAAAACATTTGAAATCTGCTCTCGTCGATACTATGACTTTTTAACTGTAAAACATTTTAGTTAGTGCATGAGAATTTTTGATATTGTAGAATTTTTCGCAAGGAAAATTTCTATTGAATGCTTAATTTTGAAGGATTTTCACGCTTGACAACGTTACATACGTTTTTAAGCCAACTGGTGCCTATATATTCTCAATATCTACAACTGCTTCATCTAATGTTAAACCTTGGGATTTATGAAATGTAACAGCAAAAGCTAACTGCAGAAGAAACTCTTTCCTTGAGCAATTTATGCTTCCATTTTTCCAGAATTCAATTATTGGGGGAATTGGTACGCACCAATTCTTATAAGTTAAATTACTGTAGTATTCAAATTTATCCATGATTATTCGCGATATCTAGTCTGGTGGCTTGTGATTTTCTTTAATACATGCAACAGAGTCCTAAATCCCGTTCACTAAACCCTTTTCGGTCCACAAATAAGAACGTAACATTACTTTCGATACAAATGATAAAGTAAGAAATGGTTGAAGTCCATTTGTCATTTCTGAATCGGTTACCTTTTCTTTTAGTACATTTATAACGAGCTTGAATCGAAGCAACAAGTTCACGCAATTCTTTTAATTTTTCATTTATATAACAAATGTAATAATTAATTTTATTTGTTTACAATTCTTCTGTTGCCACTTTACAAAAAAAAAATCTATAATACAATTTTTTAAAAATGTTTAAGTGTCATTTGTGCAAACGATTTTGCTGAATAATGAAAGCATATTTTATTTATTAAATTAATCATGATTCTATCTATAATCACTTACTCCATGATTTATATTTTTTTTCTGAAAATATACGCGTTTCATTTTTTATTTATTTGCTAAAATGCTTCCGTATTGGAAATGCATGTAAAATAAATTAATTAAAATATTATTTTTTTAACGTTTTACTGTAAAAAAATTATATTCTGCAAATCTACAGATCATATTTTATTTTTGTGTTTAATTTGAAGTCAAAATTTTGAATAGTTTTTTGGTAAAGTGTACGACAAATTGTAATTTGACGTAGTAGAGGATAATTGTAGTAGATGTAATTTGACCTAGTAGAGGATTCGCTTCGCTCATCCTAATTAAAGTCAAAATAGGATTTTATATTATAGCATTCAGTTAGTGTTAATTAAAGTACCATGTGCATCGACAATATTTATCAAGTTATAATTAAAATAATTAAAAAAACTACAATGTCTATGAAAAATTAACCTTTGAACGAATGGGATCAAAGGGAAATCAAGAAAAATTTCAAATAAAATAAAAATTCAATATATAAGTCAGTGAACTGTGATAAATAATGCAGATTAGTTTAATTTATGCCAGTTCTAAACCATTCTGATACACATAAGTTGTTCATTTGATGCCGCAAGCAAACTACTGTTAATTTTAAGCGCTGTTGATTTGTTTTAAGTTATGAGATATAGACGCGTGTCAAATTCTTCAAAAAGATCATTTAAGTGATTATCTAAAAAACTTTACTTTAAAAGGTAATTCATCATCGTTTTGAAAAGTGCCGCGGAGGTTATGTCCTGTATGTACGAGAAGTGTATTGTGGTTGTGAAACTAAAATGATAATAAAATAACGTGAATCCTTCACGTTATTTTACATATATATCCTTGCAAAAAGTGGTTACTATACCAGCTATTCTCAAAATATACCACTGAAGTGATGTCATTTACGAGTAGTCTCTGGCAAAAAATCAAAAGAGAAATACAGTGTTTGTTTAATGTTTTCTGGAAAGATAACGTAGATTACGTACTGTGGTGAATTTTTACATCAGTACACACTATACTGACATATGGGCTACACTATAATAGATTATTTTCCTTTCATGGCGACGACACAGTTTGATTGAACCAATTAATTCTTTGTCGGCGCGGTATTCCTCGGAGTAAGCTGTCCGGTATCTGCATATAAAGGGTGCATACAGTCCTATAAATGTAGTTTAATACCTCCCTGTTTCGCATAAACATGTTATATTCATATTGTGAGGTAGTCACTTACTGTGTATTGTAAAGTTTACCGAGGTATACTGCTCCACGTTTCGGATTCATTGAAGACAGGGCTCAGGCAGGGTGGGGAGGCCTACCAATTGGCTTAAGCCAAACAAAATCATTTCGGCTACATTTATTACAGTCAAAGGAATAAAATTAACAGTATAAAATAACTGTTCTCCAGATAATCTCAGAATAGACTGCCATCAATTTTTTGGCTGTTTTTATTATTTATATTTCCTTTTTTATCTCGCCACCTCCTTTATACTGCCAGAACAAATTGTGGAAGGAGTGGAACAACTTCAGTTAAATATTATATTTTAAAATCGAGTATTTGACTTACTTACATTAAATATAAAACTGTCATCATCTCAAAGAAGTAATCAACTACAAAGATTATTTGTCTGCTGAAAAAATATTAAATCCGTAGCACAAACATTTCGTAATTTAACGCATAATTCTTTGATTTTTTGTATTTAATGATATCTGAGTTTTACTGTAATTGAATTATTACATAAGAACTTGCTATATACTAATCATGGATACATAAATTAGAATATAATTAGAAATCGCGAAAACAAACATTGCAATATCATTTTGTTTGATCATTTGTTTGATCTTTATCATTTCAGTTTTATTCTATAATTGAATTAGATAATAAATTAAACATTATGTATAGTTACTTTCAAGATTTTATTTTATTGAATTATGCAGGAGGAAAAAGTAAACTCAATGCTCAGGCGAAAATCATGTTGCTTATATTTACTTAATAATTCAATAACTGCAAATTTAAGATTAGTAATAAATAAATTCTTAAAATAAATTAGATATAATTAAATTTTAAGTAATACGAAATATTTAAAAATAAATTACATTTCATATACCTAATATTTTAATACATATATGCAAAAGATACGCTAATATATTCGTAAATATATTTTTTGTTAATTACTAAATCGCTTTGCAATTCATATCTTGAAAAGCGTCTTGAATATCCAATGAAATACAATAAAATGACAATAATATTCACATACAATTCCCTTGATATATAAAAAGAAACAAGAAATTGCTCTTTTACGTTTAAAAATGTATTTTTGAGATTTTAAATTGCCATTTTAAATAAATTCCGAAAAGTAATACTTTGAAGTAAAAATTCGAAAAAAAAACAGCACTGTCTTTAAAATACAAACATGAAACTAGTATGGAAATAAAGGTAAAATGTGAAATAAATAGTATAGCATTGAATTGTATCGTAAAGTTGTTGTAAAATTGTTAATTTCGACACTAGAAAACAATTTAAACTAATTATACGTGTTATATTCCAATAGATAGAAGATTTGCTCTCTGATAAAAACATTTTTGTCTGTCTAATATTTATTCACACGAACGCAAACACTTATGAGCAGACAACAATATAAGTGCTAAAAATAAAGTGTAAAATATAATTTTATCATAAACAAAAATGTATATTAACTTTTTTCGAGTTATATACAATATCGGAAAACTTTCTTTATCTATAAAAAACGCAGAAACTAATATATTGAATGGCCTTAAATAAACGTTTATAAAAACAAATTTTATTTTAGTAGTCATTGAATTATGAAAACGTTACCGAGAAGTTTTTTAGAAATAGATTTTTTTACTTATTTTAGAACAGTATAATTTTTAGAAAAATAATTACAAATAAAAATGTTTACTTGTATTAAAAAGTGTTAAATTTCATCATATTTTACTCTACATAACAGTAAAAGGGATTCATGAAAGTTAACATTAGATGTATTGAAAAATGCATTCACAGTACTGTGTAATACACACCTGGAATATTTAGGTAAAAATATCAGTATTAATAAAAATAGAAGCAATTTTTAAAAATTCGATTTTTTTTTATTTTATTAAAATTATAATTAAATATACAATTCACTGTTTATTTAACACTAAATTCACTGTTTTTTAAACATTGGAATGCAGTAAGTTCATCGTATAACCAATTTTAAACAAGTCAGATGTGGCAATCACAAAACTTTCTTCTATCTTCTGCATTTTAATACTTCCTAAAAAATGCAGCCTAGGAGCGTCACTGATGAGGTGATTTAACCGAAATCAAGTCAGCAATAACTTATGTCAATTTATAACTGAATCTGAACTTTGATTAAAATCCGTGCATTAGTTTTTGGAATAGAACTATTGCAATACCGTAAAAAAAATCTGAGTAACAGTGTTACATGTTGGATGATGTGCACCAAAAACTAATCAGGATCATTTTTTTATCAGGTACTAACTGAATCTGAAGTTTCATAAAAACATGTTTTAGAGGTTTTCTGACACTTAAAACGTATAAATTCGTCGAAAACAGAAAAATTTCAAAATTTTTCATGATTCCAAATAAAGAATAGTGTTCAATAGGTAAACTGTGACCTTAATGGGTAAATCTACAGTTTTGGAACAACTGCCCACTTATAGAAAAACGACTTTTCCGGATGATATGAGAATGAGTGTAGATTCTCCTAGAGGTGACAGGTGGGAGTTAACAGTATAAAACTCTTAAAACTCGTAACCTATTTAAAAATCCAAACTTATCTAAAACAACATTTTTTTAAAAGCTAAGAGTATCGCAAAAATATAATGAATTACAGAAGTGTAAAATTTAGTTCTACTATATAATAACATTTAATATAGTTTAAAATGTTATTGTACACGCAAATGCTAACTGGAGATCGAAGAAAATTTCAGATTCGTTTTGGGAATGAATTCCGTGTTTTACCGAAACTTCTTTTTCTGCGAAAATGCCGCTAAAAATTTGATCGGAGCGAAATTATCCGTATTCCAAAGAGGTCGTTTCTGTCTTCGGAAATTTTCAACATTGCACTCAATTTGAGCTGTCTCGACTCAAATGAAACTATTTATTGCTAAGAACTAAGAACGCAAATTATAAATCAAACAATGCATATACATGCATAACTGAACTTTTTTACGTGCGCATTAAAAGCTGCAGACATAATACTAATGGGGAATTATCAAAACGTGGGATCATTAAACGTTAACTATTAGGGATTTTTTAAATTTTCAAATCTAAGGCTGGTTTTTTTACAATACAGTATATAAGTCTATAACAACATATGTACAAACAATAAAACACAGCAGTTATTCAGGAAAATTAATTATTGAAGCATTTAATTAATCAATCTACACGTGAAAGTTGAGCGTGTTTCTAATAAAATTATATTATTACAGGTACTAAATACGATTTATTTACACAAAACACATAATTATTTATAATAAAACATTATAATAAATATTTTATTATACGTTTCAAAACATCAGATCATCTTTAAAAATAAATTTACGGGAAAAAAATCGGAGTTTAGATCGTCACGCAATTCGGACATTCCAATTTCTTATTTGAGAAAAGAGCATTTATTGTAAAAAATGTTACGAAAGTACATATAGATATTTTCAAATTAAACTAAAATGATTTTAAAGATAGATAATAAAGATTAAAGTACTTACTTAACGTGTTTTGCGCGAAAATAATAGCTTTGTTTTCGCGCATGTTTTCGATTCTTTTGGACATAAAAAGATAGAAAAAAAGTCTTTCTAGAAAAGTCCTTCTAACTGCAAAAAGCAATAAATTGGTAGTGTCATTTGTTAACAAAATTATGAAACAATCATCCATTTCCTTTATGCATTCGCTGTTTATCATTAGAAACTCCTGGAAACAGTTTAAACTTTTTTTTCTTGGTAATTTGGAAAAGTTAACGTTGTAAATGTCCGAAATTGGCCACTTTAGTCAAAAAATTTAAAATTTTAAGATATTTATACAAACAATTTAATATAAATTACATCAATTTTTGTCTCTGAATAGAATTAAGAATTCAGTGAAAATAAAAACTAAAGTCAATGATGATTAAATTTATTTATTCAAAACCTTAAAGTTATGATTTGTGTACTTTAGAGCATTTTGTACCTTTTGAGAACGTTCCTAAGTAGAAAAGTCATATTTTGAAACCGCAAAACTGTTTAGAATACTTATTGGAAAAGTTCTAATGTAACTGATATTATTTACAAATATCATTATTCAAGATATATAAACATATGCAGGGGGAACTGGGGCGCATTGATACAGCTTTTTTCTAAAAAAATTTTTGGTGTCTAGAAAGCAGAAATTTCAAGTTATTTTTCTTTGTGATCTCAGCAAAAACTGTGTAGTGCGTTAAAAAATGTACAATCGTTGTTTTATATATTAGTTTTGCATGTAATTTTAAAAAATCAAACAAAGAAATTTGTATCAATGTGCCCCATCCCCGGGGCAGATTGAATCTCCTGGACTGGTGGATCCACTTTGATACGTCTGAGAAAAATGGAGACAAAATAACACCAATGCATATTTTTCACAGAAAAATAGTTAGCAAACTATTTTATATTATTTATAAAAATTCAAATCACCCACACTTTATTTGTAAGCAATATTAAAGCAATTAAAATGAAATGTATAATGACCAGATGTTCTGGCTGTTCCTTGTCTGATTGTTGGCTGTGGTAACTTAGTCATATCTGATACTTCAAACCCAGCATTATCTTCTTTCTTAGGAAGGATGAAAAATTACCAAGTTCTCTGTTTAAAAATCGGTTTAAAAACAGAAAATAAAGGATAATTATATTCAAAATTCTGTTTTTAATATAATTATCCTGTGCTGTTCTGCAGCTTGTTTTTCTTAAGTAACACTTTTCATGTAGAAAATACTTTTTTCTCTGAAGAACTGATATAAATTTGAGATTTTCTAGGCTGCCGTCATTTTTTTAATTAGTTCTACTAGCACTATATGTTGGGTAAGTTTGAACGTCTTCTCTTTGCAAAAATACTATAAAATGTTCTAATATAGAGAAATTAAAGCTATTTTACTTCAATAAAAACTAATATTAGAAATTTTTAGTGAAAAATGGTCGGATTAAGGAGTGCATTGTAAAAAAATAAATAATTAAAAGGTAATGAAAAAAAGAAGTAGAAAAGGATTTAGGTGGTATCAATATCCCCGAGAAAGACTGCATCAATGTGCCCCATACAGCCATTTTGAATAAAATGAGTCTAAAATTCAATACTTCATAATTTATCTAACAAAAAAGAATGAAAAACAGATAAATAGTAGTTTACTTGCCAGGGAGAGCATTCTTTTCGGTTGAAAATACTAGAACAGTTGTATAATACCATTTCAAATTTACTTTTGATCTACAAAAACAATAAATAACCCATCTACGTTTCATCAAACAACTGAATCATTCCAGGACTTTCTGTATGAAATTGAGTGCACTAGCATCATCTTTTGAAGCTGTTGTGAAACTTGCTGTAATGAACCTGTGAACAGTAGAGGGGGTGTATCTATGTGCCCCATATATCAATGTGCCCCAGTTCCCCCTATACATAAAATTAAATTATTTTTAGTTAAATGAAATTCGTATAGTTAAAAATTATTTCTCTAACGTTATAAATAACTCATGATTAAATATATGTATGTAGGAATTACTTATGTATGTATAAATACATGCAATATAATTACTTAAACTTTTTGGGACATTTTCTTTTTCGTTTTCAGCCAAAACTATGAAGATTGCTAATATTTAGTTTCGGTTTCGGCCTTAAAAACCTGTGTCTGTCAATTCTTAATGCTAACACTAAAAATAATTTTTATACAAGCGCAGAAATATATATATTTTTTATTTCTATACTACATGTGTCTCGTTGGTCGACGTTTAAATGTGTAAGATTCTGGAAAAATATTCAAATATTTTAATTATTCAAGGAATCATTTTATTACATCCATTTAAGCGAAATTTTTATTTTGATTAAACATTCATCGTTTACATATCTAAAGAATTTTAATAGGGAAAAAATGACTATTTTTTTTAATTGCTTTATTCTTTTCATTTTAATATTGTCTTTAAACTTTTGGAACTGTAGTACTAAATGTATGGTTTTATACTTAAACGAAATTTATTTGTTAGATATAAATGTAGGTATGTGAATCGATATACGCCTGTGTTTCCTATTCGAAATCCACTAAATGCCGAAGATAAATGAACTGAAAACATGAGATATAGGTGTCATTCTTCATAAAAGCATGGATTACCTAAATTTGATTATTACAGATATGGTTTTACAATATTAATGACTAAATATTTTTATTTTATGATTGAAGATTCGACTGTTTCTAAATTGTGTCGGACAAAAGAAATTATAAAATTTTGAAATTTTGAAATACTGATATAATGAATTGAATAATTATAATTTTCCGCCAATTTTTAAAAGTAGTGGAAAAAATAATGGAATCAGAGATAAAAAAAATGGAGTATATTGTTCAGTCTATATAAATTTATATATAAATAATGTATATTTATATAAATTAAAATACAGAAAATCACTTCTGTAAATATAGGCATATTTCTATGATAAATTCCACAGTCTTGCTGTCATCTCTAGATACACTAAAGAATAATAGAATCAAAACACTGTATTTAAAAAACTACTGTCAACAAGTAATTTTCATCTTGCTATTAATAAAAACTATAAAATATACACATAATAACTTACAATGCAATACCAATATATAAAAATATTATTTGTCTGCGATCTCCCGAATGAGTGTGCGTCCATTTTCAAATGGTAAAAAAACCTTGTCTAGCATAGGAAATTAATGAATTAAATTAAATGTTAATTATATTGAGGTTGAAATGATCATTTTTTGATAACTGTTATTCTTCAGTGATTCCTGAATACATTGTGGTTTTATTTATCTGAAATATAGTTTGTAACGTTTCCCTTTTTTATAATATTCCTATAATTTTGTGTAAAACCTTAGGTAATTTAAGAAAAGGCGATGACCTGAAAATATGAATTGATCTTTTTAAACCCTTTTTAGAGCAATGAATTGAAATTTACTTGTTCATGCGTATTTATTTATTTATTTTTGTTTATGTTCCCTATTCTAGTCATTCATCTTTCCTTGTTTAAAAATGTATGCGTGTGAGTTTAAAGATAATGAATTAAAAGTCAATGAACTAAGTAATATATTAATACCTTTCTAACTCCTTTTAAGCAATTATATATGTGGCTTAAATTTTACACGAAAGAACATTTTAAAGTTATTTAAACATATATATATATATATATATATATATATATTAAATAGATAAAATAAATATTTATTATTTGTATGATGTACTCTTTTCTGCATAAATTGACTTTTCCACCAAAATTGCATTTTTTTTCTTTTTAATCAATTTTTGCCTTAAATCTTTAGTAAACTTCTATGTCGCAAACAAATTCCTGTTTTGTGCACCACTTAGCAGTGTGTTGTATTTTAATAAATACATTCTTATTAGTTAAATTTTATGGTGCCACTGTCGTATATACACTATATTGCCATTGATTATTGGACACTTGCGATTTTAGACATTTTACTAAATATCTAGAAAAATACATGAGGAATCATTTCGAAACTGTTAGTGTATAAATATAATTGTATACGCCATACATCGCCGTGAAGTTTTTTTACCGAAACTCCATAGGGGACCGTCAACAAATTAAAAAAGAATGAATATCTTTTGAATAACCCTGTCAAAACTAATAAAGCAAAAGTGCTCAAACTCTAGATTATGATTGAATGCCTTATTGTAATACACTGTGTTCATTTTTATGCAAATAGCATGCATACTCGCAGAGTAATTAAGGTTTTTATAAAAATGGTCCCAAATTTTTCGAAGTTTTTTCCTTATAATTTTCAGAGTTCTTAATGTAAAATAATATTTTTTTTTCAGAAAATAGGACAAACAACATTGCAGACAGTACCCTGTAATCAGAATTAAAAAATAATAAAAATTGTTTAAAAAATGAGTAGGTTTACTAAATAATTTTTTACTGCGCATGCGTCAAAGATATCAAAATTTCATTTGCATATTATGTTAGCTAAATGTATAGAGCAACTTTTGTAAAAGTCTCAAAATCATAGCTTGAAAATTCTGAAAGTAATCGTCTATAGAAAAAGGACAAAATCCGTCGTTTCCAAAATGAAGCAAAAAAATGAGGGATTTTATCCAAATGTAGTAGTACATCCCGTATTGTGTATTCTATATTGACACTAATCAATGAATATATGGATACAACCCCTCTTGTTTTTGCTTCATTTTGAGAATAACGGATTTTCAACTAATTCAATTGACGATTATTTTCAGAATTTTCAAGTTATGATTTTGTGACTTTCACAAAAGTTGCTCTATACATTTAACTAACATAATATGCAAATGAAATTTTGATATCGTTGACGCATGCGCAGTAAAAAATTATTTAGTAAACCTACTCATTTTGTACAAAATTTTCATTATTTTTTAATTCTGATTACAAGGTACTGTGTGCAATGTTGTTTGTCATATTTTCTGAAAAAAAATATTATTTTATATTAAGAACTCTGAAAATTATAAGGAAAAAACTTGGAAAAATTTGGTACCATTTTTATAAAAACCTTAATTACTCTGCGAGTATGCATGCTATTTGCATAAAAATGAACACAGTGTATTGCAATAAGGCATTTAATCATAATCTAGAGTTTGAGCGCTTTTGCTACATTAGTTTTGACAGGGTTATTCAAAAGATATTCATTCTTTTTTAATTTGTTGACTGTCCCCTATGAAGTTTCGGTAAAAAATATTCACGGCGATGTATGGCGTATCCTATTATATTTATACACTAAGAGTTTCGAGATGATTCCTCATGTATTTTTCTAGATATTTAGTAAAATGTCTAAAATCGCAAGTGTCCAATAATCAATGGCAATATAGTGTATAACTGTTTACTGCACATTTCCTCAAATTTGTTTTTTCTACATCATTACTTTGCACATTAGAAGAAAAAAAAAAAAGGTTGAATCTTAACTTTTGGAGGTCAGTGTATTTATTGCAATATAGCACGTATTTTAATTACATTTTTTCAGTTGTATGAGAAAATGACAATATAATGATAAAGTAATGTATAATTTTCTAACTATTTTCCTGTTACTTTCGACAGAAATGAAGAACTTCATTTGCCACCATTACAGAAATGGTAATTAAAACTACAAAATATCCATGCATCAAAAATAAATTAAAATGCAATTTTCAAAGAAATTTCTGTTATACTTACTTTTATTTCCTTTATAATAGTGTATAAAAATTTAAAATGTGCAGTGCTTAGAAGTTTTAATAAATGAAACAGAAATTAGCAGCATTTAACCGTAAAATGATACATCTGCTTTGTTTTTTGAATGGATTATGTAACGGAATGTTATTTGTTAGAAACGAAACTCAATTTTTTAATCGGAAGAAATAGCATATCGGGAGCTAATTGTGTTTAATTTTTATGTATTACCTTTATTAAAAATATGTGTAACCTTTATTAAAAAAATAATCAGAAAAACATATTTATTATACAGTAATTTGCTTGAGCTTGCTCGGAAATGTAAAAAAAAAAAAAAAAAAAAAATTATAATATATTTTTAAAAATTCACTTCTACCCTTTAACAGTTTCATATTATTTACGTTATAATTACATTTTGAAATCCTGAAAATAAAACAATGTTAAATTTATTTCTTTTTTAAAAACACGACAAAAGTTATATTTTCTCGATTTCTTTCAGCATAAAAGACCGTGATTTTTCATAATCCACTTCCTTAGCAAGGCTAAATGAATATATTGTAATGTACACTTTTGGAACAATGCACGCATTGCAGTCAAAATATCGGGTTGTGCATTAAAGAAGAATATAAATGCTTAAAAAAGAATGTTTTTCAAAAAACATTTTTTACATTTATATTCATATAATATATAACCTAATTGCATAACACTTTCTACTAAGTGAAAATAAAAGCAAATAAAGAAGTCCACCCCAAAATTAATGTGTCACAAAGAAATGTTTCAAAACAACAAGCATAGTAGCTATGAACTTAAGCGGGGATTGAAAAAAAAAACAAACAGTGATTGCTTAAAAATACATTTTTTAAATTTTATAAATATTTTTTATTTAGCAGGGAATGTTAGAAATTTAAATGAAAATTAAAAAGCAATATATATACCTTTTATCTATTAAGTCTAATGGAAGAGGATGAAAAAAATTCAAAAAGATATATTGAATTCTTCAATAAATGTTTCTTAAATTACGCTAATAAATAGCAATACAAAACAAATTATATACTGCTGGATATGAATTGATAGAATTAAAATAAAAAGTGCGCATTAATTAAAAGTTTTTTAAATCTATATAAATTTAATTGTGTAGTAAAATTTTAATAGCAAGTGAATTATATTCCAATCTATCTTGTCTTAAATGCTGATTAAATTACTATTTCATAAAGGAATAAAAATATGTGTTTTTTATTCTTCTTCTTTCAATATATAACTTGTTTAGATTTCAATGAAAAACGTATTCCTTAACTGCATTCAGCTCTTAATTAAATATTTTTTTTTTAGAACGCGAAAATTGACGAAATGAAAAAGTATAATTTATAAAAGGAGGACAAGCTTTAAAAAGAACCAGAATCAAAATTGGTTACATTAATATATTTCTTATATCGGCTAATTAAACTATTTTATTTCTTTTACATTTACGGTGTTTTAAATAGCTTTAAAATTCCTTTCATTAGTAATTAAAATTGAAGTATTACGAAAGTGTATTGAAATTCTTCAATCAAAAAAATGTATTTATCGCTTCTGTGAAGCGAAATTTGATGCTTCAAAATCATTTTCTTCTGTTCATGAGCTGAATATATTTTGAATTTGCGACATTCCTTTTCATTTGTAAAAAATGCGAAATGATTTGTAAAGTTAGAATTTTAATTAAAAACCTAGAACCATAACAAAGAAAATATTTGAAATTTGATGTAAGATAAAATATTTAATGTACTTTTCGCTATTGCACCATTTACCTTTAACACCAACAAGAAATTTAAACATGTTTAACAGTTTCAAAGATAATCGAAAAGTGTTCATGAACCCGGTGTGTCGGTCGTCTGTCTGCTTATCTGTTTGCGCCCAAACTCTTGTAAATATTTTGGACGTATATGTCTTTTTGAAACTTGGCATGTCATGCTCGGTATTGAAAATACGTGCGCAACTTTGTGGTTTGTTTATCAGATTTCTCGAATGTATTCTATCACTTAGAGATCAGTAATGTATCAACGTCATGAAACAATAAAATGTTTTCTATAAAGTATAGAATAAGTAACGATTATTGTTCGTTTTCCGGTAAACTAAAAATATTTAATCCTGTTACAATTATTTGGGAAAAACAGTTTTCATAGCATTTTAATGCAGTTAAATTTTTTGAAATTTATTAAACTTGATATGCAACAATGGTATGGACCAAACAAAACATTTTTTCAACAGTATACAATAAGTAAGTCTTATAGTTCGTTTTCACGGGACTCAAAATTATTCAGTCAAATTACAATTAATTTGGAAAAAATAATTTGCAATGCATCTTAAGAATGTTAAAATATTTCTAACTAATCATAATTGATATGCATTAATGGCATGGACCAACAAAATGTTTCCTATTGAGATAAGCAAACATTATTATTCTTGTACAGGGACAGTGAAAATATTTTTCCCATTACAATCATTTTTGAAAAATTGTTTTCAATAATTTTTAATGCTATTAACCTATTTCAAACATGATAAAACTGGTATGCATAATGAGATTGAGTAACAAAGTGTCTTCTGCAGACAATAGAATTAATAAAGATTGCAGTTTGTTTTCAGGGAAATCCAAAAATTTTGAGCCCCGTTACAATAATTTGGGAAAAGTAGTTTTGATTGCATTTTAACTCAATTAATTTTTTTTCAAACTTAATAAAAATGTCATGCATGAAAGTGAGGAATGAATAAAATGTTTTCTGAGGAGTACAGAAAAAGCAATGATTATAGTTCGTTTACACCGAGACTAAAAGAATATTCAGTCACAATACAATCATTTGGAAATCGTTTTCAATATATTGCAAACGATTTCAACGCTGGCAAATATTTCAAATTTAATACTTTATGAATATATATATATTACAAATTTAAATTTTTTTCGCCAAAACTAACCGTTATACTATCTTAATTTTCTTATAATAGTGTTCCGTACTTACTTCAAATTATTAAATTAAAATCTTGTTTCTAAATCTAATCTGTTAATCCTTATGCAGACGATATAAATTCTTAATTTTCCTTAAAAAACATTATTCCAGTATGCGTAAATTTAAAAAGATGGCTCTAAATTAAAACTATTCTTAATTAAAACTTTATTTCTTAATATTCCAAATAAAACTGATTTCTTCTATGTTTTTATCAACCCTTTTTAAGAAAGTCTTATTAAATTTATTCCAAACCCATACCTTTTAAAAAATATCATTATTTTATTTTATCTATTTATTTATTTTTCCGCCGTCAACGATAATTTGCATATTAATAAATTCATTTCTTTTCTTTTTCTCTTAAAATTAATCATGTATAAAAATCGTCTGCCTAAGATATTTAAAATTCTGAGTCAATTATAAATTGGTTAAATAATATATTTTTTTTTAAATAAATTTATCGTCTGTTTAAAATAATCTCGTAGCTGGACAAGAATTCTGTTTACATAAAATAATGATGGTTAGAGATTACAGAATGTTCCAGAACTTTCTTTTTAGTTTAAAAGGGGGAAGTCTCGAGATGAAGAGAAGATTCTTCTGAAGATTTCTTGGGTTGCTTCTTCGATGAGGACAGCTCGCTGAAATAATGATGGAATTTTTGCAAAAAGGAGCTTTTCCTTCCTCATTATTACGAATTTAATAAATGAATTTACAGCAGCCCATGACTAATTATTGGATCTTCTACATTTATTTATTATTTTTGTTTTTTCCCTCGCTTGCCATGACTGCGTGTTTCTGTTTAACCAGTGGAAATAATTCGAGTTCTCCTGAAATCGTCACAACTAATCGAAAAGTCGGACAGGATAAGTAATGCCTGTGCTAGTGCCTGTTTCGGATTTTGAAATGAATCTACTGAAGAAGTAAAATGCTATGTAAATGAATCGAATGAATCTACTGCAACGAAGTGATGACAAAAATATGGATCGCCGAAAATTTTTCCCGCCATGGTTGAAAGTGTTATTAAGCAAGAATTGCCATTATCTTTTGATTCCTCGAGTGAATGTAACAGAGGAGATTTTAATGTTAAACAGCTTTCTGTGCGAGTGGTTTGAAAGATTTCTTCTAAATATTTCGTGAATTCCTGAGGCCTGATATTCCACCTTTTTGCTGTTTATGTGTAACTGATGACTCAAGATAATCATGGTCATAATGACAAATTTTTGAAAATTAATATTTTCAAAGTGGTGAGTATGCGAAAGGTATTTGATGAGGAATTTAATGAAGAATGGATTTTATTGAAGATTTTTCGTGAACTGTAAGTTTATTTTATTAAATGTTTTGATTATTATTTCTATTCTATTTATGATTGATGGAAAGTATTTATTATTTATTTATTTATTTATTTATTATTTTATTGATGAGAGTAATTTGAAGTTAATTTATTAATTTACTAATTTATTTATTTATTTGATTATTTATCTGTGAATCTTACTTACTTACCAATTTATGAGCATTATTATTATCATTATTATGTGTTGGAGATTGAAATATTTTTATTCTTAAGGATTTAATTGAGGAGTATGATGTTCTTAAGATATTTACTGTTACTTATTAAGACTATTATGACATTTTTATGCACGATTAAAGGCAATTTTGTAATAATAAGGAATTATATAAAAAACTTAGTAGCTCAAGTTTACTTTTAAAAAGTACATTTTCTATTTTATTGATATTTGTTTGTTATCAAGAACTATTCTCAGAATGCAGTATTTTCATGATAATGTTCCTACAACTAGACATTTGAGCTGAAAATTAAGTTAACATTTATGTTTTTTCCTTTATTTGTTAGAATTTCTAGTACAGTGAGCTTTGGTTCCCGGATTCTTATAATTTATTTAAATTCAGTAAGAAAGATGGAACTGTGCAAGGCTGTTGCTAGAATTTTGACTGATAAATATGATTAATTTTGTCAGTAAATTTTGTGATTTTAAGTAAGAAATTACCTATAGTTAAAATTTTGAATCTGTTTATGATCTATAAAATAATAGAATTAAAAGTTGATCCCAATTTAAGGTATATCTATGATATTTACAATTTCTGTTTTAGATAAAATTTCTGGTTAAAGTTAGCAGCTAAATATAGTTATAATTTTCGCGATAATTTTGATTCAGATTTTTTTTTTAAATGGTGGGTAATGGTTTTGTGTGAGGCACTTAAAATGTATACAACATCAGTAGACAAAGCCCTCAAAATTGCGAAAGCGCGAACTCATGAATTTCACCTTAAAAGTAAAAGACTCTATGATCGAAATTTTGTTGAATGCCCATTAAAAATACAAGACTCTGTAATTTATGAAGAATTTAAATACCCTAACACTCGAAAATTAGAACCTACTTTCTCTGGACCATATAAAATTATAAATAAACTTTCTGATGTAACTTATGAAATAGATAAATTTAGTTATGAGACAGGACAGAATTCCGTTATTGTGCATGTTTCTAAATTAAGACCCTATTTTTCACCCGAAGATTTTAAACTGTTTCATGAGCAATCCAAAAAACAAACAAAACCTCAGATACAATCACAAGATCAAACTAAAGTCAAGACAATAGATTAAATTTACCATAAAAAAACCATAATTTTCAACATCAGCGGGTATGTTCTTGGAGCGCTACAAGAATATTACTTATTTTTGGGAGTTTTTGGGATTAGATTGGGCTCCTTATGCAGGCATAAGGTGAACACTTTGATTGTAAAAGCTTTCAAATTGATGTTGATAAATTAATTTTAAGTGGATATAAGTCTAACTATATTTACTCATTTATTGACATTAGTATTATTCTATTTATTCAGCAGATATTTATGTTATAACAGTTATAAAATCTAATGATTCTACTCAAACCTATAACATAATATGTGATTTTCAGTGATTGTGAAAACTACAGAAATTAAAAGTTTTTCAAAAAAGCACACTATTTTTATTTCTATTTATCAATTAAGAATGACACCTTTTATTTCTATTGTATTTTATTATTAAAGTTTATAAACCATGTGTAGATAAAACATTATTCTACATTTGGCATTTGAAAACTTATAACCAAATTTGACAATTTTGTAAAAGAGTATCAGAGAGGAATTATTGTAAGGAAATACTGGTTGAGAGTCCATTTTCTAAATAGATTTAATTTAATTTGGATTTTGGAATTATTATGATTTTTTTTTATTTATACTTTCGGCTAGCAAAAAATACTTTCTTATGCTATTAGAAGATAAGAAAATTATTTAGTTGCTATGTAATTATTTTTATCCTCAACCAATATTTTCCCTATCAATAATAAACAAATAGTGATATTTTCTTTTGATTATACTCTTGTTTTACTATTATTATTATTATTATGATTTCTATAATGAAGTTTAGTATTAATTATACTCTTATTGAAAAATATTAGGATATGGAGTCTTATTATACTATTACTTATTATTGTTGTTATTGTTATTATTTAAATTTTTCTATATTATTTATTATTGATATTGAGAGTGATGCTATTTATTATTAAAAAAAATTGATACATTATTGAAAGAAAAATCTGATTGATTGTTAAAAGATGTTGGATCCAACATAACATTAAAACCAAAGATTAAACTAGGTTTGAAGATTTTTAATTAAAGAGACTGTATTCAGAGAACATTGGAAAAGACTCTTTTATATATACTTGAAAGACTTGTTTCATTTAAAGGACTTATTTAAAATAAACTATGCATTGAGTCATTGTAATTGTTTAAACTTCCATGAGAACGAATTTTTATTGTTTTTATTATATTTTTATCTCTTGCTTATAAATTCATAACTTATTTACTGTTATTATATGTATTATCTCCTATGCACTTACAAATGGTAAGTGATGTTGTAACATTATTGTATTTCTTTCAGGGAAATGCTCCTACCTAAATTTAATTCAGAATTATTTTCTCTTAACTATTTTATTTTAATCGCTAATATTTTTTATATTGCGTTAATTTCTTTTCTTCCATCTCTTGGCTTCCTGAGTTTGACAGTTTTATTCCAAAATTTAACTTTTCTAAATTATTTTATTTCTGTTGTCTGAACTTGTAGTTTTTTTTAACTATCAATTTCATACAAAGTCTTGGGGAGGGGGGATAATATTACAAATTTAAATTTTTTTCGCCAAAACTAACCGTTATACTATCTTAATTTTCTTATAATAGTGTTCCGTACTTACTTCAAATTATTAAATTAAAATCTTGTTTCTAAATCTAATCTGTTAATCCTTATGCAGACGATATAAATTCTTAATTTTCCTTAAAAAACATTATTCCAGTATGCGTAAATTTAAAAAGATGGCTCTAAATTAAAACTATTCTTAATTAAAACTTTATTTCTTAATATTCCAAATAAAACTGATTTCTTCTATGTTTTTATCAACCCTTTTTAAGAAAGTCTTATTAAATTTATTCCAAACCCATACCTTTTAAAAAATATCATTATTTTATTTTATCTATTTATTTATTTTTCCGCCGTCAACGATAATTTGCATATTAATAAATTCATTTCTTTTCTTTTTCTCTTAAAATTAATCATGTATAAAAATCGTCTGCCTAAGATATTTAAAATTCTGAGTCAATTATAAATTGGTTAAATAATATATTTTTTTTTAAATAAATTTATCGTCTGTTTAAAATAATCTCGTAGCTGGACAAGAATTCTGTTTACATAAAATAATGATGGTTGGAGATTACAGAATGTTCCAGAACTTTCTTTTTAGTTTAAAAGGGGGAAGTCTCGAGATGAAGAGAAGATTCTTCTGAAGATTTCTTGGGTTGCTTCTTCGATGAGGACAGCTCGCTGAAATAATGATGGAATTTTTGCAAAAAGGAGCTTTTCCTTCCTCATTATTACGAATTTAATAAATGAATTTACAGCAGCCCATGACTAATTATTGGATCTTCTACATTTATTTATTATTTTTGTTTTTTCCCTCGCTTGCCATGACTGCGTGTTTCTGTTTAACCAGTGGAAATAATTCGAGTTCTCCTGAAATCGTCACATATATATATATATATATATATATATATCACTGAGATAGACAAGCAAAATGTTTTACATACAGTACAGAATGAATAATTATTATATATATATATATATATATATATATATATTTTTTTTTTTTTTTTTTTTTTTTTTTTTTTTTTTTTTTTTTTTACACGGACACTCAAAAATAAAATATTCAGCTACATTACGATCATTTGAAAAGTGTCATTTTTATTGCATTTAAATTTTTAATAATAATAAATATTTTTATCTAAATATATTTTTATTATATATACTTATATTATAGCAAAATAATTTTATAGGTCATAGAATAAATAAATATCATAGTTTCGTTACAGGAACACTCAAAAATATTTAATCGCATTACAATCATTTCCATTGCCTTTTGTCGCAAATTATCTATTCCAAACTTTATAAAGTCAATGCACATCACTGAAATGGACCAGGAAATAGTGTTTTTTTAATACAGTTTAGAATAAGTAATGAAAATAGATCGTTTACAGGGACACTAAAAATGTTCAGCTCCTTTACAATCATTTGAGAAAATTTTTTTCATTGCATCTTAAGGCTGTTAAACTATTGCAAATTTAACGAAGTTGATATACATTACCGAGACGACCAAAAAAATGTTTTCCATACTGTATAGAATAAGTAACGATTGTAGTTCCTTAAGAGAGATTTCGGAAGATTAAGTCCCATTAAAAACTTTTCGGAAAGATCGTTTTCGTTGCATTTTAATGCTGTTAAACTACATAAAACCAGAGTTTGAAAAATCCAGGTTTTTTCGAAAACCCCCCAAAAAACCGGTTTTTTAGTTTAAACTAGTTTTTTTGGTTTAAACCGGGGTTTTTTAGAACATACTTTTTATTAGATATACATGCATATTTATTGATAAAAATAGACATTGTTGGATTATAAGTACTATAACTTCATTTAAAAGTAATTTAAATTAAATGATTACAGTGAATTATGTCGAAAATTGAAAAAAATCATATTTTAAATAGTTATAATAGTAAACAGTCTTGTGCTCGAAGAATAAATTATACAATCGAACATTGATACTTTGAGAAAATTTATAAACAATCTTTTGATTACTAATAATAAACCATTTGATGCAGTTTGATAACTATAATATTCTTTTCTACAATTAAAAAAAATCTAAAATACTTCTTGTTTTTTTTTTTTTTTTTTTTTTTTTATGAGTAGCAATTTGAAATGAACATTTTTGGTCATGAGAATGAGCAGATAACAGGGGAAAAAATTAGATTGGTAATTTTTAAATGCTTTAACTAACACTAGATTTTTGAATACTCTGTTATTGAACTTCATATTTTAATTTTAAATCTTAAAGATAGTTTCTCCAATAAAAAAATTTAAAAAATGGTATTACAGTTTTACCAAAATTTTAAAGATCATTTATTATGTAGCTACATATTCACAATCACTATGCATGTTATGATAGATTGCTTTTTTTTTAATGAAAATATTTTATACTAAATATTGCATGTTTTTAAATCTATTTTATCTTTGATCAATTTACAGGTTCTAAGTTTTACTTTAGAGCAATAGAGTATGATCACTAATGCATACCAATTTTTATCCTATGCATAAAAAATTATCTAAACCCATTATATCTAATACTTATTGCTGAAAAACAACGTTAAAAATAGAAAACATTTGTAGCCAATAATTTGTAAATCTTTAATTATAAAGAAAAATGAGAAAATGTCACTCGATTTTTTAGAAGAAAAAAACAATTGTTTTTTGAGAAAAAAAAAACAGTTGGTTTAAACCGTGGTTTAAACCATGGTTAAAACCAATTGGTTTATTATGCCAACCCTGTATAAAACTAATGATATTGATATGCATTACCGACATGGCTCAATAAAACGGTTTTCAATAGAATATAGACTAAGTAATGAATCTAGTTTGTTTATACAAAAACTTACAAATATTTAATCACAGTAAAATCATTTAAAAACAATCTCTTTCGGTACATTTTAATGTTATTATGCAATTTTTAAAATTATGCTTTAGATATGAATCCCTGAGGATGATGACAACATGCTTCAAGTAGAGTATCAAGAAACAACCAATTTTAGTTAGCTTAAGGCGAAGTACATGCTTAGCGAAGTTAAACTTCCGTTATTCTAACGGTAATTGACCACTAGCACTGGGCGGAGTTCGCAATGTTTCCCACAAGTATTGAGGGACTTGATTGGCTTTCAAAGAACGGTTGTGGGATAAATCGAGAAGTTGATTAGGTAGAATCCATCGTGACGTTCTATGACGTCAGTAATGCTAGTGGTCCGTTGAGGCCGTTCTTCTACTATGAACTGACAAATTTTAGGAAAACCCACACTTAGGAGGATACACACGAAATTTCCTAAATAAAAAATATAATTAGAAAAACCTTTACCAGATGGCACAGAGGGGCAGCACTTTTTAGCAGTGAGAGAGTACCGCTGGCACACGACGCGGATCGATGTCGGAACGTGCTCTCAGACGCATGATGGTGAAATGGGAGTGAAGAGGACAGCTAGGTTTTTTTTTCTATGAATTGGTAAAAAAAGGGTTTCCACTGCCATCCCCTATAGAATGTTGTTACAGCGATCGTGGAAGCAAAAAGTAAGTCGTCTCTCAGCTCTGTTATGGGAAAGACTATTTCACCAACTCTTGATATACATTATTCCAGAGTCTGACGTATCATGCATAGAAATATGAACTTCAATACAATACAAGATTCAAACGATTCAGCAATTGGAAAGGCACGACCCGGATACTCGCAAAAAATCACGCTGAAACGGTAGTTGATGATTCCTAGCCATGGGAAATTCTGTAGACGGATGAAGCCCACTTCCATCTTATTTAAAAATTAAATACCCATAATTATCGCATCTGGTCGCAAACTATCGCAAAACCCCCCACGTGGTGCACGCCTAATCAATGTTAGATACAAAAGGGTGCGTATGGTGCGGTTCCATTGCTGTATTCACTATCGGACCACATTTTTTTGAAGGAGTGACCAATCAAGGACTCGTGTCTTCTGTTAATGCGCTACGGTATCATGGCAGATTACAGACTTACTTCAATCCTACTCTTCAGCAACTAATGCAATCGACAACTGCATTTTTAATACTCATTTTACTCTTGCAAGGGAAAGTGTGATGCGATTGTGGATGAATGGAAATACAAAATCAAATATTGATAAAAAAGACCTTAAATGATCATACTAGGGTGTATGTTTAATAGAACTAATGCTTATATGAAGAGAAACTGCAATTTACTGAATGTAAACAAGTGATGTATATCATTATTGTTATTATGCTTTCTATTGTTTTTACTAATTATACTATGCATTCATGTAAATTCAAATTTTTTTCTTTTCACTTTCATTTTTTTCTTAAACTACATTTCTTTATTTTAACCTTTTGCATTTTAGTTAAACTTTTCACAACTTAGTGATAGTATACAATTTTTGTAAATGTACTGCTATTTACTTTCATTTAAGTAATTTGAGATAACAAAAATGTTATTTGATTGCCCAAAAAAATTTACCACACCTCTATCCACAAAGTTGTTTTCGGACTTTCTTTCATAAATATTAAAAAAGATTACGTACAATATTAGAGAACATGTAAATTTCGAAAGAAAGAAGATGGTTATAATGGTATTAAATCAACAAAATGAGTACAAATTGAAAATTTAATGGAAAAAATTACAGAAGAAAATTGCAAATGCAGATATAGATTTTTTTAATGAGAAATTATAATTAATACAGCATATTTATTTACTTTACTAATTTATTAGAAAATATAAAATTGAATTTTAAGAATGAGAATATCAGCAAAAAATGATTTATATTGAATTCTCAAGCGAAATTTATCTTTAATGATGATACCTAAAGATTACCATTCAAAAAATATGTATTAGAAGAAATAATTCATAAATAAGATAATTCGATTTACATCCATTAGTATTGATGCAAAAAACGATTAAATATAAACAAATTAAACCATTCATTATTAATGCATCAATAGAAGCTTAAATATAATTCTAATTTATAGATTGAGCCTATATAAAGTTATTTAATAATTGCACAGGTTCGAAACCCTATTCATCTTTTGTAGGACTTCTCAACAGCCTACCAGTTTTATACAAATCATGTTTTATCAAACATTACTTAGGTATAATTTGATCATTTCTAATACTAGTTTTATTTGTTGCAGAATGTCATGGATGACATTTTAATGAGAAGCGTGTTCATGTTTATAGATGAATGGATTTTGTATAAATGTACGTCTCATTTAAACGCATTATGAATGGTTAAATTGTTGAAAGGTTTATAAAATCGTATAGAAATAATTAATGAATCTCTCTATTTCAGTTTTATGCAGTCATTAATTGGAAGAGAGTAACATGTTATATCAGTTCAGAAATGGAAATTACATTTAGACATGCATTAGGAAGTATTGTTTCTGAACAGTATTTAATGATGTTGATACATAAATAGGAAGCATTTCATTTCGTTTAATCTTTACATCTGCTAGACTGTTCCATTTACTTGAATATTAACGTTAAACATTCATTCACTGAATATTTTTGTTCGATAATTTCCAAGGTAACTCATTGAATGTAAGGTCATATTAAATTAAGCTAACTTGTTAGAAAAAAAATTTTTACTTGGAAATAAATGTAAAAAAAAATCATATATATATATTATTTTTGTCTGTGAGAATTGTATTCACTTCAAAACTGTGCAAATTTTGTATAAAGTGTTGATTTTTATAAATAAACACATTTTATGAGTTTTAAATTATCTGCGTAACAGCGACATCTGTCCTTAATTTTTGCTTAAATTTCTGAAATCTGTTTGTGGATCCACAAACACAATTACTATGTAGTGCGGTACATCTATATTATAAAGGCCAAACGTATCTGTGCGTAACGCATACGTCATTTTGCGAATGGCAACTTGAAATTTGAAATGAAATTTCGGTTTTGCAATTTTTGCTATTGGATTTTTTTTTTTCTAAACATCCCACATTTTCAATTTTTACATCATCGTACAGGGAAAAAAATGCGCTTTTAAATGCAATTTGTTTGAAAACTATACCTTAATTTATTTTTGAGATATTAATTTTTTAGTAGTTTTTAATAGAGTTTTTCTAATTGTGGCAACAGAAGAACTCCATTTCTATTAAAATCAAAAGGGAAAAAGGCCAAAAAAAGCAGATTACTGTATTTTTATGTTGCTTTTCATTAACCTTTGCCTTTTCACATGTCGGATTTAGATTTCACGAGGGGAAAATTCTATGATTAAGTCAAAGTGGAATAAATTCTGCAATTTTTTTTATTTTGGCATACCAAACATAAGAGCCTTAATTAATAACTTCGTCATAATAATAGATCTTTATTATATTTTACTGCTTACATTACGACTAAAGTTTAAATTTAATAATTCGGACAACTGAGTTTCATAGAAATATTATTTTGTTAACTTTAGGTTAAAATAATATGTGTATGACAGTTTGAAAAACCAAGAGTAAATGCATTTTTTATTGTAACTAACTTCGTAGGTTTATCATAAGTCAATGAAACAGTTCCTTCATAAACGTTTTCTTTCGTCGAATTTCGACGGGTTCCACCTTGTTGTTATTAAATGTGTTAATCATTAAGTCTCATTTAAAGTGTCTGTGGCTTTAACGGTGGTTTTAAGCACATAACGCTGGTCAATCTAAAGAGTATACAAGCAGGATAGAAAATTCTAATCACGGGTGTTGGCTCCAGACCTGCATACATGTTAAAGCGAGACTAGCCTATTGTGTTTTGAGTTAAGTGTATTTACTTCTAAAGTTACGTGTATTTACGCATAAACTATTTAAGAGGCATTTTTAAATAAAATTTATAATATCTATATTGCTCATATGTAGCGCTAAAAAGAAGCTGAATTTCTACTTGTATTTGGCAACGATTCTCAGTGGTTAGTTTTCGGTCACATGACACGACCCTCTGAGCAAATAAGCCGTTTGAGCAATGTATGGAAAATAATCGCTATTGATTCGTTTTGCGGTGACGTGTTGAATCAGCTTTTTGACCAAAACAGTATTTAGAGGACTGCCAAAAACGGTTTGTTTACAGTTCATTATCGTGATACATAGTGTTCTCTTAATTCTATAGCGTCCTACTATAGTTTTAATAGTTTGAAATGAATTTAAGTCGTTCTGTTGAATGCTACAGGCGACATGAAAGAAGAAGGGCTGAACGCCCTGGATGAATCGCATGCCCGCAGATAAAAAAGAACATAACTTGACGGGCTGTTACAGTGATTATTACAGTAGTCATGCAGTAAACGTTTGTAAATTTCATAAAATTAAAATGACAATGCACCTAAATGCATTTTTATTTACATTTTTGCCAATTTTTTGCATTTTTTTATAATTAAAAATATTTGCAAATTTTTATTATGTCAAAATAATTTATGCCCATCGCAGAACCAACTAAATGCATTTTTATTTACATTTTTAACAAAGTTTTGCATTATTTTTGTATGTATTACAAATATTTGTAAATGTCATATGTTGCTTGCTCCGATCACATAGCAATCCAGTTAAAAAAATTCATTGAGTTTTCACTAATGCTTTAAATTATATATATATATATTTCGTAGGGTTTTGTTTTTCAAGATTATTATTTGGCATTTTATAATGTTGTAAATTTTATATAATTAAAACTATTTATTCCCATTAGCAGTACCACCTAAATGCATTTTTATATACATTTTCAACAACATTTTGCATTACTTTTTATACATTGTAAATATTTATAAATTGTTATTATGTTAAAATGATTTATGCGCATCGACAGGACCAACTAAATTCATTTTTAATTAAACTTTTAACAAAGTTTTGCATTATTTTTTACACGTTAAAAGTATTTGTAAATTTTTATTATGTTAGAATATATTATGTCCACCTGTAATACCACCTGAATGTATTTTTATTTACATTTTCAGTTTTTCCTTTCTTGAATACATCAGAAATATTTGTAAATTTCATATGTCGCAAATTGATCCAATTAAAAATGCTTGTATTGTGTTTTCACTAATGTTTTAAATTTACATTATTATTTGGTATTTTATAAATTAAAAAATTTCATACAGTTAAAATTATTTATGCTCATTAGCAGAACATCTAAATGCATTTTAATTATCATTTTAAACATTGTTTTGCATTACTTTTTATACATTAAAATATTTGTAAGTTTTTATTATATTAAAATGATTTATGCCATCTGCAATATCACCTAAATGCATTTTATTTACATTTCAACAAAGTTTTTTATCATTTTTTAATACTTTATTGGATTTCCATGGATTTGTTTTTATATTTAATGAATTTGAAAACTTCATACAGTTAAAAGAATTTATGCCCATTAGCAGCAGCACCTAAATTTATTTTTATTTACATTTTCAACAAGTTTTGCAAAACTTCTTATGCATTACAGAAATGTGTAAATTTTGATTTATATTAAAATGTTTTATGTCCCTCCCCAGGACTATTTAAATGCATTTGTATTTACATTTCAACAAAATTTTGATTACTTTTTATACATTAAAAGTACTTGTAAATTCCATCTACTGCTTGTCCAGCAGCCCAATTAAAAATATTTTTGTTATGTTTTCACTAACAAGGAGAGGATCAACTTTGAATATAGATTTTGATTACTTTAATATATGTTATCGCGCAGAAAACCCGCTTAGCCTCAGGTTGAATGGATTTTATACAATGCTAATTAGTTCTTGAGAAACACGGCTGTCTAATATAATGACACATCTGAAATACAGTCGACTATCGTTAATTCGAACTCCTCGGGACCACAAGAAATGTTCGAATTATCCGAAGTTCGAATTATGGAAAATATGAAATAAGAACATGCTTACTAAGGTATATCACAAGGGAATTCATTTTATAGTGTTTTTAAGTTTATTTCGTCTGTTATCATTAGAATATGACTAAATATTAAATTAGAATGTATAAATACATAAACTAATTAAAAGGTTAGAAACAATCACAGAAAAATTTCAAAAGTCACTGATGGACAGACGAGGCACTAAGAAAGTGGATATCAAATGCATTGGATTATATGTATACTCGTTCGGAACAATTTTAACAAAAACCAAAGTAGGAAAGTTATTCAAATGTCTAAAATCCGTGAAAAAGAAAAGAAAAATGAAAAATCGGAATTCTCGTTAGTTCGAACTAAACGAAGTCAAGAGAAAATGAGTTCGAATTAATGAAAATGTTTAACGTTATTCTAACATTGAACATTTCGGGACTTCATGTTTAGTTCGTATCAAGCAAAGATTCGAATTATCCGATTTCGAATTAACGAGTAGACTGTACCTTACTTTGAAAAGAAAGGGTGTGCGTGGTCGCAACTCAGTCATATAAGCAGTAACCAATCAACAAGCGAATCCGGATTCGAGGTCGGGATGCGTTCCTTCTGTTTTCCTCATTTATTATTTTATAAATATACTTTTAATTGTAATTTAATAATCTCGTTGTCAATTAAAAATTATAATGTATATCAATTCTAAATTTAACCCATTTATTTTTGTCGTGACTTTTTAGTTGTATGAAACATCATAAATAAATGCAAACTGTTATTATTTTTTTTAATAATTTTTTAAGTGTATTTCAAACATAATTTATGAATGTAATGATATTAAATAACTATGTCAATTCGTGATTTTTCGTGATTTCGTGATTTCGTGAAGAAACATCATTCATATGTATTGCTTTGATAAAAGAAGTCAATACGATGGAAAAATTACTCTTTTTTATATTAATAAACATAATTATTTTAAAAATAAGCATAAGAATTAAATTAAAACCTACTCTTTGCATATTAAAGATTTTTAAATATTGTAAAATGTATGATTGCTCTTTGAATTATTTTGCTTAGATTTTGGTGCTTTTTTTATTTTGCTCAGAATTTATTTTCTTTCTGCTTTTATTTTTACTTGAATATATTTTATTTTAATTTAAATAGATGGCACCACAACAAATTTTTGAATTTATATTATTTAATAACAATGAATTAAAAAAAATCCTTAAGTGATGAGAAATAGTGGTTTAAAATCAAAATTGCTAAATTAATGTTTAAATATGCTAACATTGTAGTGAAGGTAAGATATTAATATTTTTAATAAAGATGATTAAATTATAAATTATGAAAAAAGAAAAAAACCGAAAAAGAAACATAGCGCACCCGAGCATCGATCTCGTGTCCACTGGTCTGCGGGCAAGTCTATACCATCTGAGCCACGATCAACCTCAATATATTTTTTCAAAGTTAGTATTTAAATTGTGTCATAATATTAGACCCCCCCCCCCGTTGCTTAAGAATTAAGGAGTGTTGTATAAAATCCATTGCACCTGAGATTAAGGGATCTATGTCTTACAACATATATTAAAATAATCAAAAACTATGATTATCAAAGTTGATCCTCTCCTTGTAAGTTTTTAATTAATTCTATTTCCAAGGCTTTTTTATTTCCAGATTATTATTTTAAATTTCATACACTTAAAATGATTTATACTCATTAGCAGCACCACCTATTTGCATATTTTTTTACAGTTTCAACAACGTTTTCCATTATTTTTGTATAAATTAAAAATATTTGTAAATTTTATGTATTATAAAGATTTATGATAGCGCTCATTGAGGCTAAAGTCGAAAGAAAAAGTGGTGAGATAGCGAAGCGAGCTAGGATTTTAGCTCAACTATGATATTAGCAACACCAATGTGAATAGCGTAAGGATTCACGGGGGGTTGGTGAATGTCAGCGATCAAAAGGCTGCTCTACGCCTGTCCCGTCCTATACACAAATTGCAATACTCCTAGTTATTTAAATAATATATAAATTTACTACCTATAATTGTTTTTAACATAGAAAAGCTAAATTTTTCTTCTTTCATCTTTTAGTGTGATTTGCATTTTTAATTGCATAGAATCATAGTAATAATAATATGTATAGTTTGAAGTTGATTAATTTTACTGCTTTATACAATATTATCCTTGTTAAATTTAAATAATTGATTTTAAAAAATGACAAAATACTTTTCAATATAAGACAAAATTTTTTGATATGATAGCGCAGTAATATTTTATTGATTAATAGAACGTTATTAATATTAATAAATATTATTAATAAATCATTTATATTATAAATGAATACTTTTCAATAAAAGGCAAATTCCTCTTTAGAAAAAGGAAATAATATTTTATTAATTAGTAGAATATTAATAATATTCATATTTCTTATTAATATTTTATTAATTAATAGAATATTGATATTATTAATAATTATTGTTAATATTTTATTAATTAATAGAAAATTAATAATATAAATTATTTTTATTACTAAATTACTTATATTATAAATAAATAGGTAATAACAATTTTAAAATGGGGAAAATGCTAGATTACAGTACTTGTAAATAAGTACTTCTGTTAGCATTCCTCGCTGAACCTCCTTCATAAACATTTTTTTTTAAATTGGTTGAAAAGATCGAATGTTATACAGAAATACTAATGCTTATCTTAAAGTAAGTTTGTGTTAATGTACAGAACTTATAAGCTGTTGGAGCACTATATTTGAATATTTCAAATTATTCTCACTGAAATTCGCACAGAAAATATTTGCACGAAATATTTTACTGATGTATGGTATCCCTTGTGATTTTAGATAAACAAGTTTCAAAAATGTATTTGTATATTTCATTTTTCTTTATATAAGTTGGTTGTTCATTATTTGCGTGAAATAAATTTTTTTAATAATAAAATGTATGTCATAAAGGGGAAAACTCACCAATTTATTTTCTCAAAATTATTATTGCATGAAATCCTGGTGAAACATTCATTCACAACAGGTGGCGCTGCCATGATGCATTTTTCCTGATTATCGTATCAGCTTTATCTCACGATCTAATGTACGGAATTTCACAAAACTTTAGATTCTGTGAGACCTTGATGTAAACTAAATATGGTTAGTCTTTGGTGTATATAGCTCAATAGGTTACGCTGTTAGACTGCATTATTTACAATTTCCGCAATAGCTATATCTTAAGAACAAATCCATAAATTTTCATAAAACTATATTTAGTTAGTAATTGATATAACGTAGTGCTGATTACGTTTATGTGCAAATCGTTCAACATGTGGCGCTACCATGGTGCATTATTGGTGATTATCGCAATATAACTAATGCACGATATTTTCTAAAACTTCAAATTCAGCTAGTCTTTGGTAGATTAGTGTTTTTTGGTTGTTGGTGTAAATATCCCTACATATGGCGCTACTATGTTGCATTTTTCATGATTTCTCAATAAATGTAAGTTTCAAACTTCAGATTAACTTAGTATCTAATAAAAAATTAATTTGATCAACTTTTTGTGTACATCACCCAACATGTGGTGCTGTTCTGCGGATTTTTTAAAAAGTTTTTGCAATACCTCTATCTTAGAAACTAATGCAACGATTTTCATTACGCTTCAGATTTAGTTATAAATTGACATAAGATGGTGCTGACTAGATCTTGGTTTATACCACATAACCAGTGAAGCTGCTATGCTGTATTTTTCAGGAAGTATTAACATACATATGATAGAAGAAAGTTTTGAGATTGTGACAAATGACTGTTTGAATTTATTCTCTTGAAGTTTTGCAACCGAAATATTTAATATATTTATGGTGAACCCGACATTAGACCAATTTACAACAGAATCATATTTTTATGCTGTTAATTATTTAATATATAGCATTTGTTTTGTCATCTTTAGCAAATAAATCAATTAAAATATCAAATAAAGCCTTTGTGAAAAAATGTTTATAGATAGAAAAACAACGTTTAGAAATGCACAAAAAATAGCTAACAGCCGTTTCGAATCTACTACTGAGATTCTTCATGCTGCTTTTATCTCATTGGTTGCTTTTTGGTGTGTTGGATCCAATAACGTGTAATAAGCTTACGCCTCTCAGTCGCTTTCTCAGCTTTGCTTTTAGCACGCTGCGACTTGCAATGATGATAAATCTCGGTAGTAGATTCGAAATTGCTGTTTGCGACTTTTTATGCATTATTTGTGCATTTTTAAACGTTAGTTTCCTTTTTTATAAATAATTGTCTTTTTAGTAATTAAATGTATCTTATAATGTTTTAATTTTCTTTGCAAAACTATGCCATTCATATTTTTTAAAACTATGATGACAAAAAAACGAAAGAAGAAACAATCCTGCTTAAAAAATTGTTCGTTAATTTTGCAGAAACATAAATCTGGCTAAACAAAATTATAGTGTTAGAAATTTTAAATAACTTAGTGTCCGTAAAACTGTACTTAGTACTTTAGCAAACTAATCGATTTTGGTCTTATCTACAATATTCTGATCACCGTTTCCTGTCATCGTGCTCATACATTATTCATCTGTTCCATCAGAAAATGGTGCGATAGTAGATGACTGCTTTAGATAAAATAATTCCTGATTTTAGGAGTAACATTTCCTCGGTGTTTTAATCAGTAAATCTGGATTTCACATTACGTGTAAAAATACCAGTCTAGTGTGATGAATACATCTCATTACTACCTTGAATTATTTATAGATTGTATAAAAAAAGCCTTGTGATCCTTTGTTCATGTTCATCTGAAAATGGTAATTACGGATTTAAGGGAATACAGTACCTTGTAATTTGTCAAAAAAAAAATATATATATATATATATATATATATATGACGATTTAAGGAGAACTCGAATTATTTCCACTGGTTAAAAAGAAACACACAGTCATGGCAAGCGAGGGAAAAAACAAAATAAATAAATAAATGTAGAAGATCCAATAATTAGTCATGGGCTGCTGTAAATTCATTTATTAAATTCGTAATAATGAGGAAGGAAAAGCTCCTTTTGCAAAAATTCCATCATTATTTCAGCGAGCTGTCCTCATCGAAGAAGCAACCCAAGAAATCTTCTTTTTCATCTCGAGACTTCCACCTTTTTAAACTAAAAAGAAAGTTCTGGAACCTTCTGTAACCTCAAACCATCATTCTTTTATGTAAACAGAATTCTTGTCCAGCTACGAGATTATTTTCCACAAACGATAAATTTATTTAAAAAAAAATATTATTTAACCAATTTATAATTGACTCAGAATTTTAAATATCTTAGGCAGACGATTTTTATAAATGATTAATTTTAAGAGAAAAAGAAAAGAAATGAATTTATTAATATGCACACATCAAAGGTTGACGTAGGAAAAATAAATAAATAGATAAAATAAAATAATGATATTTTTTGAAAGGTATGGTTTTGGAATAAATTTAATAAGACTTTCTTAAAAAGGGTTAATAAAAACATAGAAGAAATCAGTTTTATTTGGAATATTAAGAAATAAAGTTTTAATTAAGAATATTTTTAATTTAGAGCCATCTTTTTAAATTTACGCATACTGGAATAATGTTTTTTAAGGCAAATTAAGAATTTATATCGTCTGCATAAGGATTAACAGATTAGATTTAGAAACAAGATTTTAATTTAATAGTTTGAAGTAAGTACGGAATATTATTATAAGAAAATTAAGATAGTATAAAGGTTAGTTTTGGCGAAAAAATTTTAAATTTGTAATATATATATATATATATATTTTTAAATACCAACCGGAAGTTTCTTTATATATAAATATTTTGACACCATATTTTTGCCTATACAACTATTGCGGAGTAAAATACTGTAAATTTTGTTAATAGATACAGTTCAATTACCTGTAGAAATGAAAACATTAAAATCAATTTTTCGCCTTGTTTATGCTTTGTAACTTGCTTGTTCGAAAAATACCAAGTTTTATTTGTAATATAGATAGAGGTTTGAATTTTTTTTACATGTTGCCCATGGTATATTTTATATTTTTGTGCATAGCTTTAACATTCAATTTTACAGTTATTTTTTTAATATTTGATTTCAGAATTTGTGGAATTTTGTTTTAAATATATACGAGACAAAAAATATATTAAAGAAAAATCCCACACATCTAAATACACAGGTACAGTTTTATGTGGTATTTTCTATTGAGTGTGGAAAAAAAATCGAAGCAAAAATATTCATAATTAAATATATAGTGAGGATTTTAAAAAAGTAAAATTTTTGTAAAAAAAAAAAATAGTAAAATAGGCTGTTTTAAAAGATTATTTTTAAAATTTTATTTTTAATATTAATTATTGTACTACCTCATATATTACAGTACTATTCAAAATCGAAGAGATGGTTTCAAAGGTACTGTGTCAATCTTAAACAGAAAATTAATATACGTTTCTGATATTTAAACATTTTCGAATCGTTTATATAGATAACAGAGAAAACATTTATCGTATGTCGGAACGTTGATACTTTTATAATAAGTTACAAGCAGAGATAAATCAATGAAATGATAATCCAAGAGCCAACAGCACAAAAATCTATGTTATCGAGGACAACAAAAAAATCTTTATTTTACGGAAGAGTACTAATAGGGGAATCTAATTATCCATATCTGCCGGTAGTTACCTATTCACTTCCGGTAGATCTTGGGTGCATAAGTCAAAAATTAATACCACTAGTGGTTTACTCGTAGATTTAACATTGTTTTTGCCGTACAATCAAAGATATGAAAACATACAAAACTTGGAGTAGGAAAACAGAATGATAAAACTCCGAGTGAGCCACTACTGGCATTAATGTTTGGCTTATGCATCACCTCACTTCCGGTAGACATGGATCATGACATTCCTCTAATACTAATTTCCTATAAAAAATATATATATTTTTTTTTTCTTGTGTTTGATATTTTGGGTTTTTGTGCTATCGGCTGTTGACCTATAAGGAAGTGGATCTGTTAGTTTGATTATAGGAGTCCTTTAAATATGAACCGACAGGCAACGCACATGCACGCAAAAGGCGGCACTCACAACATGCATAATATGCTGTTAAAACTAGTGTGTTAGCGTGATCGAAGATCGAACCGAGGGTTTCTTTAATATTTATTTCAAAACTGATTATTCTTTAATTAATAAATCCAAATTGTTAATTGATAATTATCAATGGTATATACATGGATACATAGATAGCAACAATAACAAATTTAGTTTTAAAAAAGTATCAAAGGAAGTTATTTATTTTAATCAAATTAAAAATGTTCAAGTCAAATTATTAAAATAAAATCCAAAATTCTATTTTTTTGAAAATCCGAAATTGGAAAAAAGTGGACATAAAATTTTAAATTTCTGAAAACGAAAAAAAATTGTTTAAATTTAATATGCTGAATCATTTATAAATCGTAATCGATTTTAAAAGAGAATAAAATTTGATTCCAAAAAATATTATGAATGTCAAATGAATGAAACCATAATAAGAGTAACCCTTAAATTTGCCATAAATACAATTTTTTTTCTTATTAAATCATCTTAATATGAAAATTTTCCATTTCAGCATTTATTTCCAGCTTTATCTCCAAGCTGTAATGTCAGTACGAAAAATATTGAAATTAAGGTTCTTTTTTAAAATTTAAATGACAAAAATTGACAAATGGCATCAATAAAATTTATTTAATTAAATTCATAGACTTTTAAAAAACTATATATTTGTCGTCTGACACGAAGTATTCAGCTCTAAGTACAAAAAATTTAAAACCTCTGACTTATACAGTTTTTGTGTACAGATTCTGTGACATACGACTGCGACGAATTGAATTTCGTCAAATGAATGAAATCTTAAAAAGTCAAATAGTTTTCAATCTGTGACATTAGAGTATAACAACAAATAAAAATATATAACATAATTTTTTTAGTTAACTACAAAACTGAAAAACATTTTTTATGTTTAAAAACAGCAGAAAGTAACATATTTCAGAGAATTGAAAGAAATATTTATGCAAACAAAGTCAAAAACTATCTCTGCTTTTCGAAATTCTTTCGGAATAATTTTATAGTGAAACAACTATACCGTAAATAAACACAAATGTTTCTTAATCTACAAAAATATACATTAATCAAGAACGAAAATTATGCTACAATATTTTCCCAGTCAACGGTGATTCTGAAAAGCGTTCCTTTACCCTTAAAATGCAACAGAAAACAATTTATTTACGAAATTTCAAAAATACAGTCGAACCTCGTATTAACTGAAGGTCGCGAATTTTCGTCGAGTGGTCTATATAATAACAATCTATGTGGAAAAAACACATTTTTTGTCAATCATTAGTGTTTTTAAGACATAAAATGACATTTTATTTATTGTAAACATTATGTGCTTATTAAGCAGGAACGTTTGAAAACTAAAAATTCAAATAATCTTATTTTTCTCAAATAGTAATCCTATGTCTTTTCAAATTTAGATTTATTATATGTGACACATAAAATTGAATAAGACGAGTACAAAAACTTCTGCTAACCATATTAATTAAAATTAATGTTAATAAAATTGAAAACTTTGTTAGCTATACAGAACAGAATTAGGCGATAATAGTGTTGATAATAATAAAAAGTCAATTAAAAAAACTTACTGAAGTCAATAATATCATGAAAATTACTTTTAGGAAAAGTAATTGTCAATATTGGCCTGTTTGACATGCGGTCGTGCCATCACCATGAAGTTTTCCGCCTTTTTTAGGTAGTCGTAAAGTTCGCTTGTTGAGGGTCCTTCGTCCAGTGATGACGCATATTGTCTTAGGAAATTGATTGTCTCTGTAGCTTTTGATAATGTGGATGGGGCCGGAAACGCAGGTTCATCATCTTCTTCCTCCTCATTCGGTTTGCCAATCGCAATTACATCGGCGATGATATCATCCAGATTTCTAAGTTCGGAGGCAACTAGATATTTGTCAATATTAATGAACGTGTCTAAATCGACAAAATTTTCTTCTTCAGTTTCTTGTTCGGCAAGCCAATCTTCTTCAACATTAGTATGTGATTTAGACTTTACGTAAATGATGTCCTCGCTACTTCCGAAACCCACTTTGTGAAAGCAATTTGTAATTGTTGTTGGTGTAACACGCTTCCATGCTGCAATAATCATATGCATAACGTGTAATTGGACGACACTCTTAGCAAGAAGGATTGTTGCAAGGTTCCAATTGGTGAAAGTATCGCCGTACGATGCAAGCCTTGTAATTTACTTTGGCGCTGTTAATTATTCCTTGGTCCATTGGCTGGGTGACACTAGTCGAATTTGGAGGTAGAAATTCTACTTGGACATTATTCAGGTCTTTGTTATCTTTTGGATGCGCAGGGCAGTTGTCCACAAGCAATGCCACATGGCGCGATTCTTTTCTCATACACCGATCAAAATTACGAAGCCATATTGTAAAAATGTTGCCCGTCATCTATGCTCTACGTTGGTTTTTGTACAGTCAGCGAAAATTCTTGACATTTTTAAAGCATCGAGGGTTGCGTGATTTCCCTATGACCAGCAGCTTTAATTTAACTGATCCATCAGAGTTAGCACTGAGCAGAACAGTAAGACGCTCTTTGCTCAGTTTGCCTCTATGACATGTTTCTCGTTTCATGGCCATTGTTTTATTGGGTGTCAGTTTGTAAAAAGTCCAAATTCGTCCACATTGTAAATATCCAAACTTGAGTAGTTTTTTACAAGCTGCTGAAGCACATAAATTTTCCAACAGTGAACATCTTCAATGTTGACTGGAGCTGACTCACCACACACTTGCTTGAATTTTATGTCGTACCGGGTTTTAAATAGATCCAGCCATCCATTTGAGTCATCGAAATCTAGAAATCCCATTTTTTCTGCAATTTCAGAAGCTTTTCCTCGTATTAACAAGCTGCTTATTGGGATGTTTGTAGAGCACGCTTGAACAAACCATTCGTGAAAGGCCTTCTCCATGTCCTCAAACTTGGCAGTTTTGATTTTCTTGTTCTCTTTTCCTCCAACTACAGCTTGGTTAACAATAACATTCCTACTCTTTAACAAAGTCTTAAAAGTTGACTCAGTTCCTTTTTCTTTGTTGTTCCTTTTTCTTTGGCGAACGCAGACTTTTTAGAGACAACTTTGGCATCGTGTTGATTTATAATTTTAATCGTATACTACATAATACTGGGAGCGACAAGCGACTCTCTTTTTTAAAAAAATTCACAACACTGATGAAAATGCGATAGAAAGACTCATGTGGATTAATCTGCGATTGTAGCGCATGCTCCATCTATCGGTTCTACCGTTCTAATTTAGAGGAAGGGGAGAGTCACATCATTTCTTAATTATAGGGAAAAGTTTTTATAACTAACTGACTCGTTCAGCCCGCGCCCGCGATTAAGGAACCTTACAAGAACTTCAAGTTTGTATGAATTTATAAATCCAATTCCCTTTCTGGCTACATTTATATTTTTAAGTGTCAAAAATCGCAAGAAAAGTACTGAATCGAAAGTAAATTCTGCTTTGCGCAATTCGACTTTTTGAGCCTATGCGTACACATAGCGAGCAAATCCACGACAAAACACTCAGGTTTTTACTGATTTCAAAAAGTTTTGTATCAATTAGTTTTTTATTTACATATTCTTAATTAGCGTCTCATGATAGACCGAAATTCATACGTTGAAGAACTTTTAATGCTGTATTTTTTAGAAATTTGACTTTAATTAAAATTTTGAATTTCCATTAAAATTTTACACTGTTGTTTTATATATTCTCCAAATGAAAACAAATGTTTTTCAAAGCAGACATAATGACTTCGTCTAGCTTATGAGATTTCATTGATAGAGTTTTGATTGGGCAGTCTTGTATTAGCCTCGGATCGAGGTCCAAATCAAGTCAGCGTATGGTTTTAACTGAAAAACATTCTATTTAATTGGATTTAAATATTTGACGTATAAAAAATAAGTTAAATAATAGTTATATAAAATACTTGGGAAAATACCTTATCTAAAATTTGGTATGTTTATAACTAAGCTCATTCACTTATTAAACGTAGGTCTTTCTTTCTAGGGACTGATAAAATTTCGCGTATTAAACGGGTTCGCGTATTAACCATTCGCGTATTAAAGAGGGTTTTTTATGTGCGTAAGATAAGAGTATTTCAAGGGACCAAAGAATTTTCGCGTATTAAGCGGTTTCGCGTATAAATCGGGGCGCGTATTAACGGGGTTTGACTGTAATTTATAAAAGTAAATTTTTGTTAGATGTCTATCATTTTCGAAATTGTTTCTGAGTAGCTTTTACTGTGCAACGAACATCATGTTTTAGGATGCTATCAATTTTCAGGTAAATATTTTTATATTCAAAGAACATGTTTGGCAGACTACCTTACAATATTAACATGAAAAATAACTTTATTTTGTTACAAAGAATGCACAGTTCCAATTATTCAGCTAAAAATGTTTCCATAAAAATCGGGAAAAAAAATATCCTGATTAGTGCATTGTAATTGCTACTTGGAATTGTTTCCAAAAATTACTGGCAGCGAATAAAAAAGCTATTTTTATAATATTATCTTTAAATTTCGAAGATGAATAGTTCTCAGATATTTCTAGTATTGTTAAGTACTGTTTGTTATTTTGTTTGACGCAAAGCTGGTTATTACATATATGCGTTCGTGAGTGATTATTGCAGATTTTTATACATTAAGAATAATTCGTCTTTTTTTTACAGTGAAGTTTCACACTCTGGAAAATAGATTTCTGATTTCTATCAATTCTCAAGAAAAATTTCAACGTTCAATATACATGTTTTACAGCAAGCATGCCAAATATAGAACATTAAAATTAACATGAATACTTTTACTTCCTAACGTGGTTGATCTTGCATACATAAATTCACCTACACGGAAACTTTTCCGAAAATTAAGGATAGCAAAGGAATTAGTTTTTTAAGTTATTCTTTTAAAGTTCTAAAATATTTACTTTTTTCAGGTTTGTAAAGAAATCTTATTTAAACTGTGGATAACACAAAAATATTTATTGCATATTTTCGGTGGTATGTTATATTTTTGTAGGTTAAAAAACACTACTGATATGGAAATGGGCAATCAAAAATGCTTCGATATATGTTAAATAATGCAGAATGAAAATAGCAATGCCAACGATATGTACTATGCAGACTTTCGATAACTTTATTTCAATATTGTACTTGCCAATTTCATTAGTATGAAGTATTTTCTTTGTCAGCAATGGAAAATAAATCCCTTTTTAACAATTAAATGTAGTAAATCAGATTTTAATTTTCTTTGCAAAAATCCTCCAGTCATAATTTTTTAATCTAGGATGACAAAAAAAATGCATCACGAAACTAATTCTGATCGATTTTGGTGCTAGCTACATTTTCTAATTACTGTTTCTCGTCGCCATGTTCATATATTATTCATCTGCTCCCTCACAAAATGGTGCGATAGTAAATGACTGCATCAGGCAAAATTATTTCTGATTTTAGGAGAAACATTTCCTGAGTGTTTTGATTGGTAAATCTGGATTTCCCGATAAGTGTAGTAATACAATCTGGTGTGATCGATACATCTCATTATTAACTCAAAACTACACTATGTGTAAATTACTTAAAGAGGTGGCAAAAATATTTTCAAAGGTGTTAAAATACTTTAACCCTTAGTACTTTCAACTGTAAACACAGCTATCGACAAAGAATAGAAAAAATATATTCTCCATATTTTTATATTATCCGTCGATAGCTGTGTATACATTTGAAAGCACTAAGGATTAAAGTAATTTAAAAGGAAAGCATAATGGCAAATTTACGATTTAATAGCTAAAATCGTGTTATTAGCTGTTTTGAACCAAAATAAGACTTGTAGATAAATTGCGTTTATATGTGCTAATCGAGTTTTAATTATATTGTAATTTCATCAACGAACTCAATTAGCTAATTGTCTGTGCTGCTGCCTCGTGGTCTGGTTTATTGCATGATTTATTCATTGTTGTTTCTAATAACTGTTTCCATAAGAACTCTTCTTTGAGTACCAGGATGTTAAATCAGTAACTTTTAAATTGTATTTCCATAGCATGATAAATATGCCATAAACTATAATTCTAAAACATTTGCAAGTCCATAGAAAGGCAGACTTTATTTCTACGTCAAAGGATTTGGCCATTACATTAATGGGTTTTGTCCGTAAAACGCAAAAATTACGGAAATTGACCATTTATGTTTAAAAAATTACATTTCGCATAAATTTACTGGCTAATTCACTGTAAAGTACCTTAAAAGAGGTGGGCTAATAAGGGCCATTTTTCGCCCATCAGCACCTAGATGTGACATACATTTTTTTCATTAATGTATTCCATAACAAGAAAAAAATAACAATATCTTGAATGAAAGTCTAATAATTGAGGGAAAAATGAAATATGTATTTAAGTAAATACCATGTATATTAATGAACATAAACACTATTGCCATTAGTTTTAATCCAAGAAATCTATAATAAATACAGTACTAAATGCAAAATTACGATGAATGGAGCTTATTAAAGGTTTTATTTCAATATATGAAATATCGAAAATAATCAATAACAGAAAATATAATCATACCGTTTCAGACACTTTTGGCAATATGTTTCAGATTATTTTTCTCCTTGATTGCTTCACCAGAATCACTACTGGACCATCCATTGGCCACGTCTTGTAGTATATGAGCATATTCAATAATTGTTATTTAAATTATGATTGAGTTATGGCACAAGTAAACCAGAAACCATAGTACGGAAGCAACATGCGTCTAGTACTTTTAGACACTTGCGCCTACTTTACATTGACAGTGCCATTTAATGATGATGCTTCACTGTTTTTTTAGCCAAGTATTATAGATATAGTTTTTTTTACACTTTTGTGTCGAAAAATCAAACTTTGGTCACAAGAAGTGTCCCTTAGCATCCTCTGTTGAAAACTGTTCTTGCTATTTAAGAATCTTGGTACGTCATGTCCGATATTCATTCCTTGCAGAAGTTTCAAACAATCCCGTAAAAACCTATCAGTTCTTCTCAACATCGTTTATCTTCAGAAACTCTCTCATATTATGTGAATCATTTTTAATATATGTGCAAGCATGTCAGCGTAATTCTTCTTTGAATCCGCGAAGTAAGGACCGAAAACATTCCCAATATAATTTGAAGTAGTGACGAATACCGTACACTTAACGAAAGGTCTAGTCATTGTATAACCACAATGAATTTCTCTGAAAGGATTAGTTCGCACTTTTCCGGATATAAATGTACGCGCTTTCTGTTTTACATATTTAAAGAATATATATTTTTATTTTTCTTATATTGAATAATGTGGACAAAACACCATTAGAGAGACCATTTCTAAGTTTTACAAGTAACACTGCAAAGCAAGTACGAAATTACCTCTTTTTTAAGGAACGTATTTTGAACTTTACTAGTTTAAAGATATAGCTGAAATGGTACATAGATATACCCACGAGAGTATAATAATCGTTTTCAGAAAAGTGTCCAGGTGTATCGAAATGGAGGCCTTCTCCTTTGTAGATTTCCATTAGTGTTTTAAATAATTTCCATATATATTTCATACATTGATGTATTCTCACTTATAGAGCGTAAATCTTTCAGAGCAATTTACTTTAGACCGTTAAAGAAAAATGAGTTTTACAGCATCGTTTTCCCGTCAAAATATAGATTCAAGTTTCTATAAAGGCTTGCATTACAACAACTTTTGCTGCAATAACGAGGCAGTTCTTACCTTTAAATATTATGCAACAGTACTTACAATGAGATATTGATAAATGTAAAGTATGTTTCTTATTTGTGGTCTAGCGTAATCGTTGACGCATAATCTCTTATTTTTACATCACAAGAAGAAATAGAAGTATTTCGAGACTGAAGATCACGAAATACATACTATATACATTTAGAGCACTACATAAAACCACTCTGTACCTCGCAGTTTTTCGAACATCTAAGTATCGATATAATTTTTTTGTTAGAACAGATAAGAATTTTTTTCCGCCAGGCTTTACAACAATGACACTGACATCCAATAATTATTTATAAGTAATTTCTTTAAAAAATATTCACAAAAAAAGTTTCAGAAAACAACATTGACCTCACAACAACGTAAATATTTTTAAGTACGAAAAAACGAATCTGAACGCTCTCCAACAACAGTAAATTTGATTCTCCCGGATGATACATTTTTTTTTCTTTAGAAGCGCACACTGAACCCAAATAAAATAATGCTTTTATGAAAGCTTATAAGGAGTAGTATCATTGCATGTCAAAATTAATTGGGTTCATCGAGCACTTCATAAAAAAATATTAACTCAAAGACGCAAAAAACGACAAAAATGTCGAAAAAAGTTAAAACACTCTATTTTGGGGCTATAATTTCCATGACATAGCATTTTATTTATCATGTAAAGCTTATTGTAAACGAAAATACATATATTTAATTATGCAAAACCACTGAACAATTATCGGAATTCGAAACTTTTTTTTTCGGGTACATGATGAGCGAAAAATAGCCCTTATTAACCCACCTCCTTTGCATTTTTTTCTTCTTACAATGTAAATCTAAAACGAGAAATTTGGCTTGGAATTTGTTGTATCAAAGACTAGTCTATCTCCTGATATTGTTTGCATGTCACTTTACAAATATTCATTTTAGTGAATTATACTAATTTACAGAAAAAATTCCCACAGATATAAAATGATTGATAGCGAGCTTTTAACTTTAAAAAAGATTTAAGAGATTGCCATTAATTAATTAATTTCCAGTAATTTTCAATCAACGGAATATCAAATATAGTTAAAAATGAAATAATACATTAAATTGCTTATAATGAACCCATTTCTTACGTATGTACACAACTGTAGAATGTTGTTTTATTTGATTTTATAAGATTTTTTTACAATTACACTCCCATGACTATTAATAACTAATAAAATTTCTTAATAACAAGATCTCATATATTTTTCTATGTAAGCAAAAATCAGCAGACATGTACTTCATCCAAGTTTAAATAAAAAAGTATAAGACTTTCCATTTGCATTTGAAATCAACTTCTAAAAAGGAATATTTGTATAAACTAACGAATAAGGATATGATTTGTTTTAAAATGTGTTTATGAAATGTATAATAGTGAAATTGGGATGTGGTGAAAAAAATTGAATAAGATAGGAAATTATATTTCATGGTGAAATTATTATTCTAAATTCCTTTTAATCTCCATAAAAAATGCTGGTCTAAAAATTCGTGTAGTAATAATGAAAGTCATGTTTAAAATATCATCTCCAAATAGAAGAAAGCTTTTTCGCAAGAAATATATCATCATTTATCAAAAATGTATTAGTATTAACAAGTACAGGACGATTGTAATTAACGTTTAAGATTCCAAACGCTATAAAAAACGAACCGTAGAATAGAATAACGTCGGAATTGTACGACAGATTATTAAAGAAGGTTTGAAGAACATGATCCAAAAAATTGATCCGAATTTTAAAAACTCACTGACAGATAACGCTGATTAAGCTGACAGATAACGCTGTAAGCTCCAGAAGATTTATATTAAAATACCTGGCATGCGCACGACCTTTTCTAGTGTTATAAAGCTTTGGGTAAACGGCGTTTTTCTCATTTCGCGTTTCAGGCTTTCGTCATGTATATACATGTATTTTAAATGATTACCTACAATATGCAAAATATTTAAAAACAAACAATGGATATTAATGTTCTTTTATTATATACAAATATTTATCGTTAATCCTTCTTTCTAGAATACATTCAGTGTTTTGCTACTTTTTAACCCTTTCCGGCGCAAGCAAATTCTATTAGTAAAATGTGAAATTGTCGATTGACACCGGAATTTACAAAGGGTTTGTCTAGATATTACGAATTCCTTAATTTAAGCTTTCATTGTAAAAACAAAATTATATTAAAATATTACTGGTGCAGGTTGCAAGTTTGGAATTAAAATTAGGTGTTACCGGCCCGGCAACACTGCGCAAGAAAGGGTTAAACCAGTGTATTACAGTGTTTTGTTTTTTCTGTTACTGTTTGAACCTGTAAGTTCTCGAAAAAAAAACTCATCAAATATACTGCTACATGTTAGGTTGACCAGGTAGCTAAAAATATTCCAGGGTAAATAAATCTCAAGCTGCCCCGTGCACTTTGAAGAGAGTCAAGCAAAACAAACAATCAAAAAAAAAAAAAAAAACATGGCATGAAGAAATAATTTAGTATAATTAATAAATAGAAGCAAATTCAATATAAATAATTATTTGTATATTATTTGATTGTATGAAATATGAAAAACATATTAAAACAGTATTCGTGGTAACTAACAATGGAATTAAAAATGTGAATAAATATACAGGAATATTAGTTTAAAACCACTGCTGAAATGCCTAACCGAACTTTGTCAAAAATTAACTACTGAAAAAAAGGTAATATAATAAATAATTTATTATGATATAGTTTATAATGTATTATTAGGGAAAATGCATATAACAGTTTGATTGCAAACTTTAAGAAGTACATCTAATTTTCATGTAATTTTACTAATGGTGATTACGTACTATGCGCGCCAGGTGGATAGATAACCAAAACCGTTCCTCAATCACCAGTTTTCTTTATCGCTGCTAATCGTCAATCATATTCAAAGCATAATTAGGTCTAAGATCGTTAAAAATGATAATATAAAAGAAGCTAATCTAATTAAAACAGTAATTTAGCACGCATTTTTTAAATACATAACATTAAATTGGCAGCTGTTAGCAATAAATGATGTAATAATGGAAAAATAATTTCCATTGGTTTGTTATGCCTATCGGAATAAAAAAATAGTAAAGACTAAAAATATCTTTCTGAAACTTTTCAAAAACCTTCTTTCGTCAGACACAAAAAAGACGTACTTCTACTAGAAAAGCAGTAGCATGCCTGAAATGTTAGTTAAAGAAAGATATAGATTATAAGGAAATAAAAATCAACAATGAATAGTAAATCAGAAGGCAACAGCAAGTCACAGAAAATTAAATTCAAAACAAAAGAACACATAATAGAAAAATAAAAAAGAAAGCAAAATGAAAACAATAATCCATACCAATAAAATAAAATTAACTATAGCAAAAGAAAAGCGCACAAACGTAAAAAATAGGGGAACATATAAAATAAAAATAATGATAAATAATACAAAGATCAAAAGAAAAGACTCAATTAATACGACTATTTATATAGCAAAATAAAAATTTACTTTTATTTGCTAAATAATGTAATTCTGAATTTTTGATAAAAATGTCAAATATTATGACATTTAAATTTTATTTTTTAATACAAATGAAGAGCGAAACATTTCATACCCTTTATAGAACTCTGATTTTTCACATTTTAATAGATTTTTCAAATCATTTGAACCTCAATACTCATCTTCAGGCAATTTGCAATCAATAATTTTACTAACTTATCGATTTACAATGTATACATACTTTGTATTTCAGTCAATGCACTCACATTTCATATTCTTGATACGAATAAATAACAAAGAGAATTGCGAGAGTAATATGTGATTTATCATCAAACATACAACGGCCGAATTTTCCCGTTATAGTGTTTTAGGAATATTACTTAGACAAATGACGGATTTGTTTTTTCTTTTAATAATGGTTTAAGTTTCTGTGCTTCTAAATTGCGTAAGAACAATGATACTTCCAAACATACATTTAACTGAAATTTATTACGTGTTTGACAAATTTAAATAAAATGCATAATAATATTATAGTGTTCCTGTAGAAAATTTTACAGTTCCAATTTCGCTATATTGATAGCACTTCATTATAAAATATTCCATAAAAAATTGTTTAAAAATGTAGTTTTTTTTTTCTGTGAATTAATACAATACTTTTTTCTGAAACAACTGCAAGTGTAAGAATTTGAACTTTGGAATGTACTTTAAATTAATGAGAGTTGAAAATTGTTATTCCATCGGCTGTATTATTTAACGGCAGAAAAAATATTACTTTGTCTGTCGCAACTTCATTTTTAGAAATTTAAATCTTTAATTTTTTTTAAGCAATAAGGTTTTTCTGCAGGCAATTTGTCTGACTTATCAAATATACACTACATCATCATTAATCACTGGGCACTTTCAATTTTAGATATTTTGCTGCATATTTTAAAATTTTCTTGTTATATTTTTCTCTATCTTCAGTATTATATAGACTGCCTTTGATTTCATATTTATCTAAGTCCATTTGATAAAGTGGACAATAGATGGGCCGACAAATAATTTAATAAAAATAATAACATTTGGGGCCAAACGCTATATTAAAATGTACTAAATGATCCATTCTTGCAAAATAGAAATATGTATGTACTGTAAAAACGTCCAAAAATTTTTCCAAAAATTGCACGAACATTAATGGAGATACAGCGATTACTTTTAAAATTTAAAAAAATCTTGCATATTTTTAGTTTATATCATGCATGATTTTTAACCAGATTTAACGCGAATTTTAGAAAAATTCGCAATTTAGTAGTATTTAAATCGACGTTAATAATTATGAGGTGAAACATATTATTTATAATCCCGAATTTCCAAATTGATACGAGAAGAAAATTTTAAAACATTCGACAAAATACCTGAAATTGAAAGTATCAAGACATCAATGGCCATATAATATTAAAAAAAAATTCTTTTTTTTACTATTTCTTTTTTCTCACATAAAATATTTTGATGATGTCCATGCCTTTTCAGATATATCTAGGAATAATTTTCTTTTACCTCCTTGCACCGTGCTCAAATCCCTGTTTTTCAATTAAAACAATCATTTTATTCATCACTTTTGCAAGTGTGTTATAATTATGTCTAATTTACAAAATCAAGCTAAAATCCCTTTTTCTCACGACAGACATTTAGAACCAGTTATGATTAGTACATCGTCATTAATTTGTCACATATTTTCCACATACAGTTCGATCTTTAACGAGTATCCAGCTTCTTTGTTCACAAGTTTCCTTATACCAAAGTATCAAAATTTTACAATTATAGTCCCGTAATGTTATAAACTATTTTATAAACTATACATGACGCAATATTTTCTTTTTTATTAATTTGTGAATAAATAGTAGCTTCTAAACCAAATAAATAAGTGATAAAAATATGAAATAAGTAAAAAAATATATATAAACTAATATTATTGAAGTATTTTAAGTGTAAAACTAATTAATCATATTTAATGACAATAGTAGTATTTTGAGTTATGATAAAATATTCTATACCAAAATATCAAAACTTCATAAAGAATGTTACAAATTTCTTTATAAATTATACAATACACAAAACTTCACGTTTCTGTTAATTTATAAATAAATAGCGTCTTCCAAACCAAATAAATAAATAACTGACAGAAAAATACTTCCATACTATTTTGAATAACAAAGAAATTCGTATTCTACGTATTTTGATGACTGATGACCAAATGATTAAACATTGTCGATATTTACATACATATTGGGCTGAGTAGTTCTATAACTTACTTTAGAATTTATCAGATCCTTATGTAATAGTTTCATTTTTATGCTATTTTATTAATGAACTCGTTTAAAACATTTTGCTGTTTCTTCTTTTGTTTTACTGAGCATTTCTTTTTACTGTAATGTAAGGATTGTATGCAATTTTTCAAAAAAAAATTATTACCTTCAATTCTAATGTATTTGAACGCATAAGTAAGATATCAAAAGAAAATTTAAAACAAATTGTGTTACTTCCAATATACCTGATTATTTCCAAAGTTTATTAACAAAATACCTGGTTTTTCTCTCAAAAGGTCTAATTTATAAAAAGCTTGCATTCTCTAAAGATTCTGTTTATTGTTAGGAAACCCCCTTTTTTAGTTTTTGCAACACTAAATCATCTGCACAGTTACGAATAAAACTAACACATGTAACGAAAGAACATTTGTTTTAATAAGAAAATCAACTTTTATAAGAAAATCTACTTAATTAACTTACGCCATGTATCTGACGTCAGCTCATATAATCAGTGGCACATTATTGGTGATGGTTGGTGGCATCTTTAATTTGAATTTCTTATTGAAAACAAAACAGAACATTGACTATATGTGTTATATTTTTTAGTAAATCTTTGCTTTAAAATGTCACATTTTTACATGGAGTAAGCTTCGTATTTACGCTTGTTATTGGCTATAAAATATTCGTATTTAAGTATTTCAAATATTAATTTTTTCAGATATAAGTTTCTACTGTTTTAAAACTTTGTCATTGCGCGTTTGATCGTATTTTCTACAGTTTGTTGAGATACAATATCTGTTTTCAGAATTTAATACTATAAGACACTATATTGCTCAAACCCGGGTGAAACATAACTGTTGCGATACACATAAAACTCATTTCCAGTGCTCTATCTTTAAGAATACGCTAGTTATTTTAAGAGTAACGGAATTAAGGAATTCCTACCAATAAACATTTTTATAATTGTTTTAACTTTCTATCCAAGGAATAATTTAGTCATTCTTATGTGAAAGTGTATTCAGTACAAACGAAAAAAAAAGAATCTTTAAAATAAAGAATATAATTAAAATTCATTAATATGCATTATTATTAATAAGTAACTCATATCAAGTATCTATTAGATGGCAATTAACATAATACCACAGATAATCGATACTATTTTATTCTAATCGTTCTAAAATGCATTTAGCAATGATGCGATGTAGATATTAGGTAGCGTCTAAGTTACAATTCATTTTTTGGGAGTTATTGTTGGAATAAAAACATTTGTGTCAGATTAGTGTCGGAAATAGTGTGTTAAACTGCGAGATATCTAAGGTGTGAATAGATTTCCTATACTGTGATAATGCCACAACAGGGGAGTGCAGTAACTCCCTGACTTCATTATACTAATCTGGTATATCCTACTATAACAGTAACTGATTATTCACTATTGGGAACAATACTTCTGCTTAACGATGTATACTTGGCAGATATTAATATCTTTTCAGGAAAGCTTAACGTATCTTAAGATATATGAGCCTACTATTACGCATTATTATAATTAATCACTATAACGACTAATTGTTTAGCGTTAAAACATAGTCACTTCAAAACAACATTGCAATGTGACACTAAACGAAATCAATCGAATTTAATATTTGGGTAAAAATAAAAAGTTTTGATTTAAGGCTCCACTTTTTATGTGAAATAGAAAACGTATTTATACTTTTAATGGCCAACAAGTAGATCACACATATATTTTAAAATATGAGATAAAATTAAATTATCTAGAATTTTTCTTCGACAGTTTTTGAGAATGCATAACAGATTTAGTTCTAAATGAAATTTTACACTATCTTCACGAAATAAAATTTCCACATTGTCAACAGAATATAACAATCATTGTTCTTGAATTCATGACCAGTAATGTAAATGTCATGGCAAAATATTACAATAAATTTTTTATCACGTAATTGCAGAATTTATTTATTTTCCAGTGAAGTTTGTAACGCATAAATTGGAAAAACTGAGGAATGGAAGAAAATTGAAATCCTAAAGGATTATTTGAGAAATACGGGATGTTTCTCGAATATCGGAGTTTTATTTCTTGGTAGTGTTTATTACAAAAACAAAAAAATTATAATTAATGCATAAAATGAAAGAGCAACTCAAAGAGTACTTATCTACAAGCTTACAAGTGTTCAATATGAGCAGCTATCACCACACGGTACACATCAAGTCGATAGCTGAGTTCTTCCCAAACGTTGATTAGTATTTCTGGGGGTCACTGTTGCAACAGCTGCAATAGTCAGCCACTATTGGAGACACAAGCACACGATCCTGTATAAACTCCCATAGGTACTAATCACATTGCATCACATCGGGTGAGCGTCTGAACAAAACCTCTATGAAAGTTAACATTGGAGGAGAACTGAACTATCGATTTGATTTGTGCTGTGTGACGAAAAGTGTTCACATTCAACACTTGTAAGTTTGCAGGTAAAGCTATTTTAGTTGCTTTTTCATTTTATGTATTAATTATAATTTTAAATTTTATGTAATAAATATTACTACGTGTTAAAACAAGAATATTCATTTAGAAACACCTCTTATAAATAAAATTTAAACATAAATATGTAGAAACATTGTCACTCGGCAGGCTTCTTTTAAACTAAAATACTTGCGATATTTATTTAAAATTAGCATTTTCAACAATTCCGAAATAAAGAAAGTTATACAATTCATTTTTATTTGGATATATATACATATATGCGAAGAAGAGCTACTTCTAAATCTGCAGTATATGAACTTCGTTCGATAAAATAATTCAATCAAAACGATGGTTGATTTTCTCAGCAGAACAATATACATGGAGTAAATAGAAAAAAAAGGCTTGGCTGAGTTGGAAAATTTGTTTGATGACAGAAAGGCAACATACACCTATTCATTGTCAAATCGGCATGCAGTTATTTAAAAAAGTGTTTACTCACTATCCAACATCTACTGTTTCTTTCTTTATATTTGTGGACTGTGTTTAACTAAATATTCTTATTATTCAAATCCAGTTTAGTTATTAAGTTGGATGAGATGGACACCACCATATTTCCTTTTATGCATGTTAACTTAACCACATACATCGTGGTTAAGTTATTTATTATATATCCTTTTCACAAATATAAACATAATCATATATGAATAAGTTTTAAATATTTATTTTTTTTGCGGTGGTTTTTTAATGATGTTGAAATTGACAGTACATAATCCTCACAAATGTTTTCTTAACCATCTTCGCCAAAAGACGAGAGCTCTATAGCAATTATTAAATTATGTGATAAAATAATTCATTCTCTCGTACAGTCAGATAATGTCGTTCTATTTTTTTTATTAAAAAGTAGGATTTTATGCATTTATTTATATAAATTAAGAGAGGATGAAAACACCTTAGTGAGCACAGGCAGCTGGGTTGTTCAATAATTATTTTTTCTGGGGTATATAAAATATTTGTACTTAGACTTTTACATATGGCATCAAAGTTTAATGTCTTAGAAATATCTAAGACATTCTATCTGAGTAAAAATCTAGTAAGTATCTAAAAAATCTATCTAAGTAAATGTATCAGAAATAAAATTACAATGTTATGTATGGAATAAAATCCCGTGAACTATATTATCATCATATGTAATTATATGTGGGTAGTGCAAAAATTATTGCCCTTAGTGTATATAAAATATTTGTACTAAGGTGATTGATGTGGAAAATTCAAAACTAATGTCTTAGATGTCTATATACTCAATTTTAGGACCGTACACTGTAAAAAAAAAAGTTTCGATCTACTAAAAAAACTTTAGTGATCCTTGTAATTACTAAGAAATTTTTAGTAATCTTAGTCGGTTATAAGAAAATCTGTAAGAATTACTAGAAAAAAGTTAGCAACGAATAGAGTTATTAATTTTATATTTTTAATAGCTATTACTAAAACTCACTTGGTGTGGCCTTGATAGCATAGTGGTTATAGTAACGGACTCCAGGCTAAAAGGTCCCGGATTCGATACTGGCCACTGCGGAATACACCCCGAATGTATGCAGTGTAAGTACGCGTTAATAAAGGGATTATGAATATCCTGATGGAGCAGTAGCAAAATTTGGTGCTGCCATCTATTGCGGTTTTGCCGAAAATCTTCCGCTCCAGAAGTCTGGATGCAGCTCGAAGGAAGCTCCTGCCCTTCGTGCCCACGTAATGGTTAAAAATAATTTTGGAGCTATTACTAAAATTTGCTTGATGGCTCATACTAAAAATTTTTAAGTTTGTTATACAACAAACTTTTGTTCAGTTTACAAAAAAAAATGCTTGTTTCGTTACAAAAAAATAGTTTGTAACGGTTACTAAAAAATTCTGTGGAATACAAATTTACGAAAAAATTTTTAGTAACCTCTTGAATTTTTTTTTACAGTGTAGCTGCTATAACTATATATCTTCGGACGGAGGGAATTGGTTGTGAAAGGCTGGTTTAAAGCTTATGGGACTAGATTTGTGACAGTGGTTGAAATTTGGCTGCTGTCGTTTGGACTCGGAATCATAGTAATGTAACTACGCTTCATTCACTGACACAAATGTAATACCATAGTCTCCAAATAGGCCTTTCACCCTCACACTGCCCTTAAAAACCCTTTAAAAATACGTTTTTAATACTTTAACCCTCCTCCCAAAAACATGTTAAAATAGCAGCTACGTTTCTGAAATTTAGTATATAGGCATATAAGACATTAGTCTTCGATATTCCACATGAATCAACGCAATACAAATATTTTATATACACTAAGGACAATACTTATTGCACTACCCACGTGTAATTAGATAAGATAATATAATTTACGGGATTTTATTCCATACATAACATTGTAATTTTATTTTTAGATACATTTACTTAGATAGATTTTTTTGGATTGATATTTTAATGTGTATTATCTGTATCCGAGAAGATTGTTTGGCAATTTTGTAACCGATTATAGTGTTGTTGCTTTAATATGTATAATTTATTATATAATACTGATAACGATTTTATCTATTACATGGCAAACCAGCGAAGAACGATGACACGGAAACAAGGAGTAGCATACTATAATGTAAACAGAACGGCAATGCTAATAATGATCATATATCTGAGTAAAATAGATAATAGGTTGTCATACATCTTGTATTGCAGTGGTTAAAGACCTCTATCCTCACGCAAATTCGCCAGCAGACTTACAATTTTGTTATCTGTATCATATAAATAATCTCATGCATGAAATTCACTGACATCAAAGAGGATTTCGAATATTAGACGTTGCTCCCAGATTATATTGGTGAGAGTAAAAAAAAAAATGACAATATAAAATATTTTTATTTTAGAGTGTAATTTATTGTAAAAAATAAAATATATATGTTACTAAAGATTTGAAATAAAAACAAAATAAAAAATTACAAATCATATTTGAAATATTCAAAATTGGATTAAAGTACGTATTCTCTTTCAATATTCTGAAGCATTTTTAATTAACTTTCTCTTTTATTTTCAAAATTCCTATTTGAGAAGTAATATTTATGCGACAAAATAAAATAATAATAAAAATAAAGATAAAACAATACTATAAGATTTATTTCTCATTAAATAGAAAGTAACAAACTGAAAATCCATCCATATTCAAATGAAACATTTTTATTATTTTTTTTTCTACAGCAAAAAGTAAATTAAGAGAAGATAGAATTTGTGAGTTATAAACATGTCACTTCATGTTATTTCTATTATTTCTATAAAATAAGGTTTTTAAGGGGGTCTGGGACACATTTTAAAATAACTTTTATTTAATGAGTTAAAATTTTGAAATATTTTGTGATGTTTAAAAATATTAATTTGTAAACAAAATCATATAATACAACTTCTCATAATTAAAATTAATTAAATAAAAATTAGTTTAAAATAGGGTAACTTAAAATCGTTATAAAAATAAATAATATTTATAGAATAGCATTTTTTTTCATTGTAATAAACTGAATAAGCTTTAATTTTGGTACAACAATTTTTGATGCGTTAATTTAAATAAAAATTAAAAATATTTAAAGTAAAAAAAATAATGTAATATTTTTAAAAAATGTTGTTTTTTAAAAGTATTTTTTTTTTCAAATTTAGTGGCAATTGAAAAATACATGATCCAAATTTGAAAAATTATCTTTAAAAGTTCTTGACTTATAACAACTTAAATACGTGAAATGGTGAAAAAATTTTATTTGAAAAAAAAAAAAAAAAAAAACAAGATTTCACAAAAAAAAAAAAAAAAAAAAAAAAAAAAAAAAAAAAAAAAAATCTAGGTCAATTATTCCTTAAAATCTAAATTGTCAAAACATACAAAATGAAAAAATAATAAAATTTCCTGTTTTAATTAAGACAGAAACATGATCTAAACGTCATTAAAAAAAAAAAAAAAAAAAAAAAAAAAAAAAAACAGAGACATTTTTATGCAATAAATTATTTATAGAAAATTTGAAAAAAAATTGCGTTTCGAACCCCTTATGCATTTATCTATTTATTGAATAATAATAATGCTTTCCTGTACTTTAAACGAAATTAATCTTGAAATTATTAATATCAAAGATAATTGTGATACAGTTAAAGATATATAAGGGATTTTATTCAGATCATAACATAGAAACTTTATTTTGAGATATATCATATTTACTCACAATTTTTTAAAACTAAGATTTTAATATTCGCTAGCTGTAGTTCGAAGGACATTTTGCAAGTAGTTTTAGCGTTCTCAATTTCGATATGCATAAAAGATAAAATGATACAGATAACAAAACTGTCTGTTGCATGGAACACCACAGAATCATGATGCCGTAGGAACATCGGGAATTCCAGGGAGTCATGACATAAATGGCAACCCATAAACACTGTAAAATAACGGACGATTTTATGGAGGCTGTGCTGGCAATCGAGACGCCAGTACAATCCACAGTTTTTAATGATAAAATACCCGCAAATTCAAGATAAATTTCCGTTTTTTCCTGGAATTTACAAGAATTTTCGTTAAAAAAACAATAAATTTTAGACATCCCGATTAGTACAATCTTCCTAAAATCACCTTTTTTTTAAGAGTGTACTGTTGATGATACTAAGCATCGTAACATCAATAATGAAATTGCCACATATGTTGCACCGCAATAGTTACAGCATAACTTCCGTCACGTTCGTGTTCCGACAGACTATGGCATCTAGTTAATTATAAGTATTAAATTCATCGGTGAGAAAATTGCTTTAAAAAATATAACGTTCCCTTCCACAAAACTGTTCAGAGTCAAGAAACTGACAGTGAAAAGTATTTTTTTTAATATATTGCATTAAAAATTTTTTAAATAATCTATCAATCATTTTGAATAGAAACAAAATAATCTTTATTTTTTGCTTTAGGAATATTTCAAATTGTATCAGAAAAAGTATATTTTCTTTTAATATTTTGAAGCACATTTAATTGACTTCTTCATTGATTTTGAAATTTTTACGAACGTTGAAAAATTGATGTTGACAAATGAACGATATCAAGCAGAAAAAAATACCCAGATTTTATGCTTTATTTTGCGTTAAACAAAAAGTAACAAATTCATATTCCATCTTTGTTCAAATGAAACAGTGTTATTCATTTGTTTATGCATTTTCAGTTTAAATTAACTTCGGAAATGGAAGACATCAGATAAAATGTAGAATAAATATAAAATTCATTATGAAAATATGATTTTTTTAAATTTATATTTTGAAATGGAATATAAAAATAACGAGTCAGAATAGATCATACTTTATTATTAAAATGTATTAAAACTTCAGACACCTAAAAAGAGATGTAGTCATTCCATTACATTGACGTATCAAAAAATTATCTCCTAATATTTCTGTTTGTCATCCCTTTACTAATATGAAAAAATAAAAATAAAATTACAATTATTTTAAAGAAATGTCATGGTTCCATTATAACTGAAATTTATCTCTGTTTCTTTACCTTTTTTCCATTAAGGTGGCAGTTTACCTTTCAAAAATAACGTTTTTCCTCCTTTAGGTCTAAATTATTTCAATTTTATTTCCGTTTCCAACGCCGTCTTTTTTGTGTTCTATTTCAAGATCAACTTACTTTTATAGATTTTTGCTTGGATCATGAGCTAAAGGGACACTATACTGACTTTATTTTGAATTTTACCGCTTAATACGCTGAAAAAAATGTCAAATGTTCCTTAATTAATTTAAAAAAAATGTGCAGTCGTGGGAAAAACGTAAGCACCCTCTACTAACTCCTTTACAAATTATCGTACAGGAAAATTACTGGTACCGAACGAATGGAAATCAAGTCTATTTTTAAATTATGAATATAAATCAGGGGGCCATGTACATATTAAAACGTACAAAAACTTCAATTTTTTGTTCAATGGAACCAATTTTGATAAGATATTTAAAATTTTCTGTTCAAATTATTCCCACGCACGAAATTTCAAGTTATTTGAATGGTAAGTTTTTGAATTATAAACCATGAATATTTAGTGCTTCTAATATCAAACTACATTTTCATATTTTTATTAACATCTCCTAAAATTATTGTCCTAATGTGTTAATTTTTATGTAGTAATAATACTAAAACAGCCAAACATAAATACATCGAATTTGCAATTTTTATAATTTTATTATATGAATTATGAAATTAATATTCCAAAAAATATGAATTGTAGCCTACAATTTTTTGATGGATTTTAATTGATTAAGACCTTTTTTATGGAAATAAAAAATTTCAAAATTTCTTCCTAATAGTTCTCAAATTATGCTTAAAAAATGAAAAAAATAATGGTTTAAAGTGCCGTCTTCTATATAAGTGACTAGATATTTTGAACTTCTTATGGGATGCTGTAATCTTGCAGTCTTCAATGACTATTTGAGTGACGCTTTGATGCTTTGATCAAGATGGGGCTCCCTTAGTCAACAATCAAGTACCGAATTTCAATTTGGATACAACCCTAGAAATACGTTCGTTATAAAATAATTAATGTCTCGTAAAGTTGTCATACAAATTGCATGAAAATTTTTTTGGCTAATTAATTGGTGTAGAGTTCATTTATGCTGTGAGAATCTATTACTGCCATTGAAAAAAAAACAATATTATGTCTTGTTTCAATATGTAGATGACCCTTAAACCAATTTTATGTACACCACTTAAAAGGAGACATTATTTTCAAATTTTTGGTACCAGTAGATATTTTTTGCAGAATTACTGGGCGATATTTACTTTTTTTTCATGCCTACGCTATAATCAAGATCAAAAATATACTGTAGCCTCTTCCAAAACACCGAAGATATTAATAAGTGTTCCTTTATCATTAAATAACACTTAAAATTATTTTTTTTCGAAATTTAAAAAATAATTTGTAAAAGTAAACTCTTTATTAGCTGCCCGTCACTTTCAGAAACATTTCCGAGTAGTTTTTATAGCTCGATAATCTGTTTTCTCAAATCGGAATAGCACGTTTTCGGATGCTATTAATTCTCAGGTAAATATTTTGGTATTAAGAAAAAATATTTAACATACCAACTTACAATATTAATAGCATCAATAGCAATATAAAAAAATAATATTATTTTCTTACAATTGTAAACACAAACTAGGTTACGCAGCTGTAAAGACTTCAAAATTCATAGATTCTGGAAAACGGATTTCCAGGAAAAAGAGAACTAATTAATGCATTACAAAAGAACCAAGAAATCGTTTCTGAATTAACTGCCCCTCACTCTCGGAAACGTTTCTGAGTAGCTTTGACAAAGCAATAATCTGTTTTCTCAATTCAGAATAGCACTCTTTTGCATGCTAATAATTCTCAAGTAAACATTTTAGTATTCAGAATATATATATTTAAAGATTGTTTAATTAAAAAACCGTCTGCATTTTTATTCCAGTGCTTTTCCCTCTGCGTAGGGATAATATGTGTTTTTCCTTCTGCGCAGGGATATTATTGTTCTCTTATGTTTACCTTATAGTTGAGTTTGTGAATCTCGACGATATGTGCATTCTGTTCCCTCAGCGGATTTTATTTGTGAAATGTGTTATTAAATTGTGTGAAAAGTGATAATACAGTCTACTGCTTTCATTAAAATATATCGACGCAACATTTTGGTCGGCATCGCAGCCGGAGTATTGCAAAATGTAAGTAAAAAAGTTAATAGAAAAATTCGTGCGTAAAATTTCATTCGAAAGTAAAATGAGCTAATTGGAATTGCGCCAAATAGAATAACGCAAAAAAATGGATAAGAAAATATTGACTGGTAAAAAGTTTTAAAATCCTCAATTACAAGAGTGAAAAATAAATTATTCAAAACTGATTTGAGTGTGTGCGACTAAAAACAAATTCAGCTATTTAAAAAAGAAATTGAAAAATTAGACGAAGAGTTAAAGAATTTATTTAAATCGATTTTTTATGCGTGTGAAGAAAAAGACATTGGTTTATTTATAGAAGACAAGGATGAACAACAAACAACAAGACATCGTAGATGAATTAACGGTAAAAAAGGAACATGAAATTAATGCTAGAAAAATAAATACGGACAATCCAAAAAAGGAGATGAGTGAAATGAAATTACCTAAACTTTCTTTACCATATTTCAGTGGAAATATTCATGAATGGTTAAGCTTCAAGGATTTGTTTAGAGCAAGTATACACGAAAATGCTAATTTGTCGCCTTCTCAGAAACTGCAATATTTAAAATTATCGTGTCATGGAGACGCGTTAAAAATAATTAAATCAATACCTATTGAAGATTTGAAACACAATGTAGCATGGCAATTATTAACGGAACGGTTTTCAAATAAAAGAGAATTGACTTATTCTCACATTAGAAGATTATTAAGTTTTCCATTCGCGCAAGGCGATTCACCGGCAGCAATACTTAATTTAGTGGATATGACGAATGAATGTGTTCGATCTTTGGAAATCTTGGATCAGAAGGTAAGTGGCTTTTCAGAAACTTTGTTGATTTATTTACTTTTGCAAAAACTTGACTCTAATATTAAATTGTGGTGGGAATGTCAGTTAAAAAATGACGAACTTCCAACGTTAGATTAATTAATAAATTTTCTGAAAGATTATGCTCGTTCATTACAATCTGCTAAAGGAAATAGTATTTATAAGAAAAACAATTATCCTAAATTAACTGCGATGACTGCTTCTGTTAATAATAGTGAGTGTAAATATTGTTCTTCACCTAGTCATAAAATACCTAAATGCAGTGAGTTTTTAAAATTATCTGTTCGTGAAAGGGTGCAATTTGTAAAAAATGAAAATCTTTGTTTTGCATGTTTATCTGCTGATCATAAATTAACCAATTGTCAGTCGAAAAGAGTTTGTTCAAGATGTAATTTGAAGAGTCATAATAGCTTATTACATTATGAAAGACGAGAAACTAACTATCCAGATATAAAAAAACCAAGTAACGCCTCAGTCCTCGTATCATACTAGTGACACTGCTCCTGAATCCTCTAATAATGCAAACATGTCCATAAATTCATGTCCTGGGGAAATAAACTCAAAATCATTTGGCATACTTGCAACTGCGCTAATTAATGTGAAAGATAATTATGGAGGCAATAAATTATTGAGATGTATAATAGATGTCGGAAGTACTAACAATTTTATAAGTGAGCGTGCAATACAATTTTTAGGTATAAAAAGAAATTCTGCTAATTTACAGATTAAATGCTTGGGAATGGGATACTCCGAAGAGACACGTGGCGTTGTAAGATTGGAATTTTCTCCACATTTTGATAAACAAAACACACGATTAGGTACTTTTTATATTTTGAAAAAGATAACGAGTAATCAACCAGTTGTATCATATGATATTAATGCATTCAGTCATTTAAAGAACATAACACTAGCTGACCCTAAGTGGAATGAACCGGGACCTATAGACTTATTATTTGGCGTGTCATTATCATTATCTATAATTAGAGGAGAAAAAATATTTGGAAAACCAGGACTTCCTTTTGCAGTAAATTCAGATTATGGGTGGTTAATAACAGGAGATAGTGATACATTTTCAGAAAATAAACCAAATATTATAGTTAATTTTGCAAATGTTGAAACAGATTATATAAAAAGGTTCTGGGAGTTAGAAAATTTCCCCTCAAAAGAAATATACACAAATGAAGAAAAATATTGTGAGGAAATTTTTGATACAACTCATTCACGCGATACTAATGGAAGATATATTGTGCGTTTACCATTTAAAAAGCAATGTAAAGAATTAGGGGAATCAAAATCATTAGCTATGAAAAGATTTCTAAATTTAGAAAAACGATTTAATAGAGAGCCTGATATGTATGAAAATTATTGTATATTTATGAATAAATATCTTGAAATGGGACACATGGAGAAAATACCAAAGAGTGAAATTCAAAAACCCGTTAATGAAATTTATTATCTGCCACATCATCCAGTAATCAAGGAATCTAGTACAACAATCCGTCTTAGAGTTGTGTTTGACGGTAGCGCAAAAACTACAAATAATGTTTCCCTTAATGAAAATTTAATTGTAGGTCCTAGGGTTCAACAAGAGTTATTTTTTATTTTGTTAAGATTCCGCACACACACTATAGCTATTAATGCTGACATTGCAAAAATGTTTCGTCAAATTAAAATCTTTCCTGAAGATCAAAAATTTCAAAGAATTCTCTGGAAGGATAATTTCTCCGACGATATAAGTGATTATCGTCTGACTACAGTTACATACAGACTAACATCTAGCCCATATTTAGCTACTAAAGTTCTATAGAAATTAGCGTTGGATGAAAAATTAAATTTTCCAATAGCGTCAAATATTGTATTACGTGATTTTTACGTAGCCGACTTACTTACAGGTGCATCATCTCCCGAAGAAGCTATAAAATTAATATCAGAGTTACAAGAATTAATGAAAAGAGGCGGATTTGAGTTACGCAAGTGGGCCTCGAATGACATTAGTGTACTAAAAAACATTCCTGAAAATTTAATCCAATCTAAATCAGATTTATCAATTGAAAACGATAACTCAATAAAGGTGTTAGGATTAAAATGGGACTCAAATCTCGATGTCTTTAAAATTAGTGTCATCATAGAACCAACATTAAAAGACGTCACAAAGAGATCCATATTGTCAGATATAGCAAAAATTTTTGATCCACTTGGTTGGAACTCCCCCTTTGTAATCGCTGCAAAAATTCTACTTCAGGAATTATGGAGAAGTAATCTGGCGTGGGACGATCCTGTTCCTCTTCTAATTAAAAATAGGTGGATTAAAGTTCGGAAAGAACTCGCATGTTTAACATCAATTACTGTGCCTCGTTTAGCAATCATTCCTTCAGCTAAGAAATTTGAAATTCATTCATTTAGTGACGCTTCCTTAGTGGCATATGGTGCAGTTGTTTACTTAAGATCCTTATCAAATGATTCGGCTGTATCAGTTAAAAAATTAGCAGCAAAAACAAGAGTTTCACCTTTAAAAACAATAACTTTACCTAAATTAGAATTGAGTGCCGCGCTGCAGTCAGCCCGTTTGGTAAAATCTGTTCTAGATTCATTGTGCTTGAACATCTCTAAAATTAATTGTTGGAAGGATTCAACAATAATTCTTTCTTAGCTATCAACCGAATCAAGAAGATGGCAAACTTTTGTTGCGAATCATGTTTCAGAAATACAGCAACTTGTTCCGTCTGAGTGCTGGCATCATATAAAGGGAAAGGAGAATGCAACAGATTGTGCATCAAGAGGTCTATCACCCTCAGAATTATCATTGCATGATCTGTAGTGGAATGGCCCCAGTTGGCTCAGAGATCCATCTTTCACTTCTCTAAAACCTCAATTAGGGAGTGTTTTCTGTGACGAAGCTTTATTAGAACAAAGGAAAAATTATTTTTGTGCTACAGCCCAATTAAGTGAGGAAATGCCTATTCTATCAAATATATCATCATTTACAAGCTAAAACGTGTTATTGCTTGATGTTTGAGATTTCTTACAAATTCTCGTTTACCTGTTTGAAAAAGAAACTTCGGCTTTCTTACACATACAGAAATTCAGAGTGCCTTAAAGGTGATAATTAAACAAGTGCAAGAATCTTCATTTCCTGATGACATTAAATGTATGACTTCTGGAAAGTGTTTACCTCGCAATAGCAAACTGATTAATCTTTCTCCATTCCTTGATAAAGAAGGAATACTCAGAGTCGGAGGACGTCTTCGTCATTCAAATCTCACACAAGAACAAATTCATCCAATATTGTTACTAAAAAATCATCCAGTGACAATGATGATTATCGGATATTTTCACTTATCTCATTTTCATGCTGCCCTTCAGCTATTATTGTGTGTTATCAGACAGAAATTTTGGATTTTAAGTGGACGAAGTGCTGTAAGAAAGTTCGTAAGGAATTGTGTAATCTGTGCTCGTGCTTCTGCTTCTACAGCTAAACAAATCATGGCTGATTTACCTACAACTAGAGTGCAACCTACCCGTCCGCTCCTTATTACAGGAATTGACTATGCAGGACCTGTATTGTGTAAATAAAAAAAAGGTAGAGGTTCAAAATCTTTTAAGTGTTATATTTCATTATTTATATGTTTTTCTACTCATGCGATTCACATCGAATTAGTGACTGATTTATCTACTCAGGCCTTTTTAGCTTGTCTGAAGCGATTTATATCCAGACGAGGAAAACCAAAAGAAATTGTAAGTGATTGTGCCAAAAATTTTGTCAGTGCGAGCAAGGAGTTGAAAGAATTGTATAAATTTGTGGCTTCTTCTCAGCATAATGAAGAAGTTACAAAATACTTAAGTTCGGAAGAAATAAATTGGCATTTCAATCCACCCTCAGCCCCTCACTTTAGAGGACTTTGGGAGGCTGGTATTAAGTCGATGAAATTTCATTTAAAAAGAACCGTTGGCAATTCAGTTTTGATATTTGAAGAACTTTCAACTCTTTTAGCTCAAATCGAAGCATGTTTAAATTCTAGATCCCTTTGTCCTTTAAGTTCTGATCCTAATGATTTACAGGCCTTAACCCCTGGTCATTTTTTAATTGGTGCTCCTCTTACTTCAGTACCAGAAGTAGATATTTCAGAGGTACCTGCATCAAGATTGACCAGGTGGCAATTAGCGCAGAAAATACAACAACACTTTTGGAAAACATGGAGCAATGAGTACCTTTCGACCCTACAAAAGAGAGTAAAATGGTTTAAAGAAGAACCAAAAATTAAAATAGGTGATTTAGTTATAATAAAAAATGAAGGTGTCTCCCCTTTACAGTGGAAATTAGCTAGAGTGATCAAAATTCATCCTGGATCTGATAAAAAGGTTCGTGTAGTTACCCTAAAAACTGAAAATAGTAAATTAAAAAGGCCAATAACTAAGTTATGTAAATTACCTTTAGAGTACATTTTTTAAACCCTTTCGGCTTTCAAGGCCGGGAGTATGTTTAATTGAAAAATAGTCTGCATTTTTATTCCAGTGCTTTTCCCTCTGTGTAGGGATAATATGTGTTTTTCCCTCTGCGCAGGGATATTATTATTCTGTTATGTTTACCTTATAGTTGAGTTTGTGAATCTCGACGATATGTGCATTGTGTTCCCTCAGCGGATTTTATTTGTGAAATGTGTTATTAAATTGTGTGAACCGGGAACAATAAAATGATTAATGCATTTTACAAGCCGTAGTAATCCAAGATCCGACAGTACAAAAACTTAATGTATAGAGCACAAAAAACCCTTTATTTTATAGAAGATTAAGCCAAAATTAAAACCACCAGTGGTTACTCGTAGGATTTTCATTGTGTTTGTCCTTCATCATTCCATACTTTTGATTGTAGGAGAAACACAATGATTAAGCTAGGCAAAACCACTAGTGTTATTAATTTTTGGGTCATGAATTACTCCACTTTCGGCAGACATGGATCATGAGATTCCTCTATATTCTCTGCCATAAAATACAGGTTTTTTCCTTCTGCTTGATACCTTGTATTTTTAAGCTGTCGGCTCGATAACTACAGGAAAAATTTACAAAAATTGCTTACATTTAACTTACATAAATAAATTTTTCGAAATTTTTCCTTAAATTAAAAAATAATTTGGTTATTGAGGTTTCTATATTTAAAGGAAATCTTTTCTAAATCTTCGGTGGATTTGGGCAAGTTATTATATATTTACGCTCGTGATTGTTGTACCTTACCGCAAATTAAAAAAAAATCAATTAAAATAAGAAACATTTTTTACAGTGAAGCAGATAGTAACTGGAGAGACAATTATGCGGGTGAATGATGTTATAAATGTACTTAATAGGAAAACACTGATTTAAGGCAATTTACATTATAAAATTAAGCAAAATAGTTTTAATTGTATGTCAGAACAAATTAGAAAAGACAGCTATATAAAATATTTCAAGATTGCAATCCGGTAATAAAAAGGTAATTTAGCATTGCATGATATGCAGTAGATTTCATAGATTTTTTTTTTATTAACGCGGCTCAGTATCGGACCATTGCGGTGTAAGTGTACATCTAGGAAGGAAAAAAAAGAACATTTGTAAATTTCTAAGGTGTATTGTACATTTCTATTAAGGTTATTAATATTAGAAAAAAATTTATAGGGGATTTATAAGTAAAATCGTTTTATTCTTTTATTTATTTGATTAATTTTATAAAATTATTTAATTATTTTTATAAAAATATTTAATTAGTTTCATAAAATTAATTTTGTTTAAAAAATAGTTTGCATTTTAAGTTACTCTCAAATTTTTCTCAAATTGAAAAACAAAATGCTTATACAATTAGAATGTGTATACAATATGGTTTATAAAATGTTTATACTATAATTGAATACTTTGTCAGGTTTATCTCTCCAACTTAGATTGTGATGTCTTTTGTTTTTTCAAATCAAAATGCACTTTATGAATCAGCACTGTTCACTGTTCAAAAGGGCAAAATAATGAAGATTGTGATTTTTTTTTTACATTTCGGATTTCCCGGTGATCATATTATTTTTTGAGTAGTTATGTTACAGAAACTCATAGTTTTTAAACAACTTTTGTTGAATGAGTTTAAAAAAAAGTTTAAATAACCAGTTTTAAAAACTTTCGTATCATTATAACATAAATATGTTACTGTAAAATATTAATTCTAAAAAAAATTTGAAAAAAGCTCATTTTAAAGCATTAAAATACTAAAATAGCATTGTTTCTTCAACTGGTATATAAATTTTTTGCTTTGATTTCTTTTGCGAGTTTGTGTATTTCAAGATCTAAACTGTATTTATTTATAGTTTTTTAATTTAATAATTTTAAGTTTTTTACATGAAAAAGAAATATTTATATGATTACACTCAGAACATAGAAAAGTTTTTCTATTTTATTTTATTGTTGTTATTGCTTTAGGGGATTTCAAATTACATCATAATATTCCATTAAATGTTTATCTGCTCTTATGTTAATATCCGATTGAAAATAAATATTTACTTTTTTTTAAAAATAAATATAAACACAATCATACTTTACTTAATGGGGTTATATCCCGATTATATCGTTTTAACGTAGGTTTTTCTATTATATTATGGAACAGTCCTAAGAAATATTAAAAGGATTATATTATATGATTACTATAAATTCTAAAATAAAAGGTAAGTATCATTTGTACCAAATTTTAGGAGATTGTCTCTTTGTAGAAATAATTTTAAATAAATTAAACATTTTTGGAATGTTTAAATTTTGCAATCGATTGTAAAATCGATTTTTTCGCATTTTTGAATATTTTTCCTGTAGTATTTAGACACAGATTTCTGAAAGTGGCAATATGTATCATTTTTAAGGAATATTTTTACGAAAATATTTATTAATGTTTTTAGCTACAAAACTATTATTTTTTTGAATAGATATAGTTCATTAAATCATCATTCTTTTAAAAAATACTTTCTTCTTTTTTTAAAAGGATAAAATATTGGATTCGTGAAGATTTTCGATTTCCGTTTTTGACGGAATTAAATCTTTTAGGTGTCAAAGATACAAAAAATATATTATTTTACAAAATGTCTGTGTGTGAAGTTTGTGACTTGTTTAGTTGTGTGTCTGTCAATCTGTCACAAAAATTGTGGGCGCTCTATCCCAAGAACTAAAGGACGGAATTTAATAAAAATGTATATTCAGTTCATCTCCGAAAAATTAGTTTGGATGAACTAATGGATGATTTGGTGTAAATTGCTCAAAAGGTGGCACTGTTTGACAAATGTATGCGATTCCTACTATAGCTCCATCTCAAGAACTAATCAACAAACTTTCATTAAACTTCAGATTCAATTTTCCATTCAGATGACATGATGTTTTCCATATTTTAATATAAAACACTCAAGTAATGGCGTTTTTATACAACATTATTCACGAATTCCACAATAGTTTAATCTCCAAAACTAAAGCATGAATTTTCATCAAACTTCAGATTCAGTTAGACATTGACATAAAATCACATTTCAATATTTTGGTGTAAATCGCTCAACAGATGGCTTTGCTATGCTGCATTTCTTACGTTTTCCGCAATATCTCTATCTCTAGAATTATTGCACGGATTTTCATAAAATTTCAGATTCAGTTAGTCTTGAATATATTTTGCTATTGTTTGCACTTTGGTATGAATCGCCAAACAGGTAGCACAGCTATGTTGCATTTTTCATGATCTCTGTAGAAACTCCATCTCAAGAACAAATGCACGGATTTTCATGAAAATTCAGTTGGGTGTTGACTTAATTTGTTGCAAATTAGGTTTCGGTGTAAATTATCAAACAAGTGGTGTTGCTATGCTGTATTGTGCAGTATTTACGTGATTTTACTGATAGTCATATCACTAGAAATAATCAGATTTTCATTTCATTAGAATACCATCATGAGCATAAATTGCTTTTGAATTTTGGCACTCAGATAGTGAACAGTCTTAACATGAATGAGATAAAAGGAAGAAATTTCCACATCCGACTAGTTAAACAATAAAACACATAAACGAGTTCCAAGAAGAGGGTGAAAACTACAGCGCTTCCCTTTAAAACTGGCCATTTCATCAGGAAAAAAGTCTTACATACTTTTAAAAAATGCATAAATGTTTCTTGATTTAGTAAAAAGGTTTATGAAAATATAAACTCTTTTTACCAGTGATTCCAAAACGTGTTTTTATATATATATATATATACAAGAAGCATAAATCAAAATAATTCCGAGATGCTGAAAAACTTTTGTGAGTAAACCTTTTTTGTGATAAAAGTTAAACGTATGGCTTTGAGTTCACAGCTGTTCACATTAATTGTTTATTAAACCCTTATCTCAAAAAATAATAGCCTTCGGAAAATAAAATATCGACAAAAAAAAACCATGTGGCTAAATAGGAGGGCTTAAGAGGAGGGGATTAATTTCCTTAACAGAATAATCCGGTACGACAAATTTTTAATCAAAAAAGATAATTCTGCATGAAAAGCTCCTTTATCTAAATTAAGGTAGAGGATCAGTTCCCATTTCTGACCTTTACCCTAAACCTAAGAACCAATCAGGAACTGTGTTATCAGAATAAACCAATATATCAAATTTCAAACAAATTATGTAATTCAGTGTGAAAATCACATTTATTTATATTAATCGTTTATATTTATCGAGATATAATCTCGATCTCTCCTTTATTCTTAACCAATCTTCCTTGAAATCTGATCAGGGAAGTTTCTTTACAGTTTAAATACCTAATATGAAGCAAATTGAGTAATTCTGAATGAAAAATGCATTTATCCAAATTAAAAGGAAGTATCAAGGAAGTACCGCTCTTCTCTTTTATTTAACCAACAAATATCCCAAACTTACCAGGGACGCGCCTTATCAAAACAATCTTTTATATTAAACTTGAAGCAAGTCAGATATTTCTATTAAGAGTTATTGCGTTAGGCACATAGATACATACGTAAATACAGGACCTGGGGTTTCGTTACTCTCTGGATTTGATAGTCTGTGAGCTAAAATCTACTCTTTAATCTACTTAAAGAGCAATATATACTTTTATTTCTTAGGTCTAATGGAAGAGGCAATTTTTTAAGACATGCTGAACTCTTACAGAAATGTTTCTTAAATAAAAGTAAAAAACATATTGTATACCACTGTATATGAATTGAGTGGATTAAACTAAATTTTGCGCATTAATAAAAAAAATATTTTTTTAATCTATAAAATTTTAATTCCCAAGAAAAATTTTAATATTAAGTGAATTCTATTTAAACTTCTTGTTTATATTCCATTGTATCTTGTTTTAAATACTAATTGAATTACTATTTAATAAAGGAATAAAAATATGTGTCTTTTATTCCTCTTTTTTTATTTATAATTTTATTACATTTTCAGAAGAAAAACGCATTTTTTAATTGTATTTAGCCCTGAATTAAAATTTTTTTAAATGCGGAAATTGTCGAAATGCTAAAGTATTCTTTATGAAAGATAGGGAAGCTTTAAAAAGAACTATATTCAAAATTGCTCACATTATTATATTTCTTATACCGGTTAATTAAATAGTTTCATTCCTTTTGCATTTACGATGCTTTGAATAGTTTTAAATAACCTTTCATTAGTAATTAAAATTGAAGTATTTTGTTAGTGCATTGAAATTCTTCAATCAAATAAAAAGTGTTTATCGCTTCTGTAAAGCGAAATTTCATGTTTCCAAATCATTTTCTTCTTTTCGAGAGCTGAATGAATATACTTTGAATATGCGACATTCGTTTCATTTGTAAAAAATTCGGATATGATTTGTAAAATTAAAATTTTAATTAAAAACCTAGAATGATAACAAGTAAAATGTCTAAAATTTCATGTAATCATCATCAAGATAAAATATTTAATGTAACTTTTCGCTATTTCACCATTTGCCTTTGACACCAAAAAGAAATTTAAACATGTTTAAAATTTTCAAAGATAATTAAAAAGTATTTATAAAACCAGTGTGTCGGTCGTCGTCTGCTTATTTGTGCTCAAATTCTTCTAAATGTTCTCGCATTTATAAGAATTTAAGAATTATCTTTTTGAAACTTAGCATGTTATGATCGGTATTGAAAATGAAGTGTGCAACATTATGATGTGTGTACCAAATCATTCAAATATATCCTGTTGCTAAGAAATCTGTAAGGAAATTTTGTTTTCTTTATATTTTAATGCTCTTACTACCTGGATCAGTGAAATGTTTTCTATAAAGTATAGAAAAAACGATTATTGTTCGCTTACAGGCACACACAAAAATATTTAAGCCCGTTACAATCAATCCGTAAAAATACTTTTTTTTAATTTTAATGCTTTTAAACTATTTCAGACTTATTAAAGTTGAGATGAACAACAAATTTCAACAACAAAAATGAACAACAAAAATTATGTGAAAACAAATTTCATTGCATTTTAAACCTTTCCAACATATTAAATTTAATATGCATCTCTGAGATCGAGTATCAAATTATTTTCTACCGGGTATAGAATATGTAACGATAATTGTTCGTTTACATAAAGACTTATAATATTCAGTCTCATTGCAACCTTTTCGAAAAAATCGGTTTCATCGCATTTTAGTGATGCTAAAGTATTTCACACATTTTTAAGTTGATATGCAGCAATGAGATAGACTAAAACAAATTCTGTACAGTAAAGAATAAGTAAAGTTTATAGTTCGTTTTCGTGACACTCAAAAATATCCAGTCACATTACAATTTATTTGAGAAAAATTATTTGCATTGCATTTTAAGAATCTTAAGCTATTTCATACTTCTTCGAGTTCATATGAATCACAGGACATACAAAATGCTTTATATCAAGTATAGAATAAGAAATGATAACTGTTTATTTACAGGAAGATTTAAAATATCCAGTCATATTACAACTTTTTCGGAAAAATGGTTTTCAGTAAATTTTTTGCTGTTAAATCATTTCAGAATATTATAGTTTAGATGTATCAATGAGATGAATAAAAAAAAATCTTTTCTATACTGTATACAAAAACTACGGATTATATCTTGTTTTAATAATCATTCAAACATATTTAGTCAAGCTACAATCATTTGGGAAAAAATCTTTTGCATTGCATTTTAATACTGTTCAACTGTTTCAAACTTTAAAGTTGATATTCATCAGTAAGATGGACCATCAAAAAGTTTCATATTGTGAATAGAATAAGTTAAAACAATAGTACGTTTACAGGGATCCACTGAAAAGTATTCTTTTCCTATATAATTATTTGGGAAAAATAGTTTTTAGTAATTTTTAGTGCTATTAAACTATCACAAATTTGATAAAGTTGATATTCATACTGAGATAGACTAACAAAGTGTCTTCTGCCGACAGTAGAAGGAATAATGGGTATAGTTCGTTTACATGGACATTCAAAAACATTGATCCCCGTTAGAATTATTTCAGCGAAGACGTATTATTTGTACTTCAATGCAGTTAAAAGTTTTCAAACTTAATAAAAAAAACGCATCAGTAAGAGAGAGGAATAAAATGTTTTGTATAAAGTATAAAACAAGGAATGATTATCGTTCCTGATATGGGTATATAAAAATATTCAGTCTCATTACAAACATTTGGAAAAATTGTTTGTAGTGCACCTTCACGAATTCAAACTATTTAAAATTGAATAATGTTTATATGCATCACTGAAATAGATGAACAAAATGTTTTATATATAGTATAGAATGAATAATGATTATAGTTGATTTACATGGAAACTCAAAATATTCAGTTACCTTGCGATCATTTCGGAAGCAACGATTTCATTGCATTTCAAGTCTGTTAAAAACTTTCAAATCTAATAATGTTGCTATACATCACTTAAATGAACCAACAAAATATTTTTATAAAACATAAAATAAGTAAGGTTATAGTTCTTTCACAGGAACACTCAAAAATAACTAATCACAGTAAAATCAAATCATTTTAGAAAAATCGTTTTCATTGCCTTTTACGACACGCAAATTATTTCAAACTTTATTAAGTTGATTTACATCACTGAGATGGACCAGGAAATTGTTTTTCATGGAGTATAGATTAAGTAACGTGTATAGTTCGTTTACAGGGACACTAAAAATATTTAGTTCCTTTACAATCATTGCGAAAAAATTGGTTTCATTGCATCTTAAGGCTGATAAACAATTTCAAATTTAACTAAGTTGATATGCAACACTGATGACCAACAAAGAGGTGACCAACAAAATATTTGATATAGAACATTGAATAATATTCTATATTGATTATAGTTCTGATTACTTACCGAATATAGTTTGTGGAGGATGCGCTAAATATTTCCGTTACGGTGAGAAAGCAGCAGCTGTTGATGGACTAATGGTGCAGGAGTAACGTCGGCACTAGAGGCAACGACATGGAACGATGTCGGAGAGTGCTGTCAGAGACAAGAGGGGAAAATTCGAGGACAGCTAGGTGAAAAAACTGGGAAAAGCAAAAAAAGGGGAGTCTCCAATGCAGTTGTCTTAGAGAATATTGCTAGTGCGGTCGTAGAAGCAAAAACTCAATCGCCTAATGTTTCTGTTAGTGTACCGGCTATTTCACGTACCCTTGATACGTCCTACACCATAGTCTGTCATATCACATCTAGAATGCTGAACTTCTATATATATAAGATTGAAACAGTACACAGTTGTATACGATTCTGTCACTCGCAAAAACGTTCACGTTACAGTTTCTTTCGAGAATGGCAGTTGATGATTCCAAGCCATTGGAAATTTTGTGGACGGACAAAGTCCACCTCCATCTTAATCGTTTGGTAAATACCCATAATTATCGCATCTGGACAAGTAAAAACCCTCACGCCAAACCTTTGCATAATACGAAAGCAAAAATATGGCGTAGTTCTTTGCCGCATTCATTATCGGATCGTATTTTTTTCGTAGAAATGGCTCCTCAAGGGGTCTGTTCTTTTATTACGCGATGATATCATGGCATGTTACAGACCTATGCCATTCCTACTCTCTAGCAACGAGGTTTATTACCATAAAACATATTCATGCAAGATGAAGCCACACCGTATATCGAAATTCTAATCCAACAATTCATTAGCCCAAGACATACAAACGTACATGTGATCAGCATATGTTTTCTAATAGCTTGGTCGCCATGTCCACCCGATCTTACGTCTTGCGATTTCTTGTTATGGTGGTTTTAAATAAACAACGTACATCGGGAACGTTTTTTGAGAACTCTGTCAGTTTTGAAGAACAGTACTCTCCGCCATATTTAACCCCCTGACTGCCTTGCAAAAGGGCAAAATTGTAACGTTTTTTTTTCTCCTCAATTTATTTTAAATGTTAATAAAAGAGGGATTTTCAATCATGGTGTATTTTTTTTGTTACGTATATGCTTAAAAGCCTTGAAATTATCAATCATAACTTAATTTCTTAAAACTGGATTTTATTTGTAGAATTATATTAATTTAAATAAAGCTTTAACTGCAGTGAAACCTGCAGTCTATTGAACGAATATATGCGGCGGTGGGGAGATTAAAACTTCCATGTTGATTAGTAGGATAAGTGATAGAAAGTGTAATTTTCGGAATTTAGTATATTGTCGAACATGATGTCTCGCATATTGAACGGGTTTCCTGCATTGATTTGCATACTGAGTAATGTCAGTTAGAGAAATTTTTTTGTTATAAAAAATTGCAATTTCAAAATTATAATTTACTTTGTTGTTCTCATTCTTTTCCTTTTGTGTAACACCACTGATCCTTCCATATTTATTGATCTCAGTTTGTTTTCTAGCTTCATTATAAGTCGTAATTCCATTTAATGGCAATTGTTTTAAGCTATTTTTTTTTTTCATTTTGGAATTCTTGAACTCATCCTCCGAAATGTCTGTTTCCTAAGTATTCTCTGTTGGGACTAATATGGCGGCCTCCTGGTCACTTTGAGTAGGGGAAGTTTAATCTTGGTAGTCCTGTACAAAGGAATCAAAGGAATACTTTTACAATTAATCTATGGATGAAAATCGTTTCGAATTAATATCAATGCTTTAACATTGATTCAGTGAACATGATTTTTAAAACATTATTCTACATAAAATTATATATATAATAATTTTCAATTAAAGTAATTTTTTATGAATTAACACATTGAATAATGAGAATCGATAATAAATCTATATACTTATGTATATCACCAATATAAACTAACTATTTTGTAAGGTGGGTCGAGACGCCTTAGTGCGACAGATGCCGCAGGAGTGTGTGGGGGACAGTAGTGCTGCCTAGTCCAAATTAAGAAGTTTATAGCGTCCGCCTGTGTTCCATCTTGTGTTTTATGTATTACCACCGCTTAATTGTCAGTATTTGTAAATTTATGCAAGTTTTTGTGCTTCAAATCTGCGTGATAAGTTGCTAAAATTATTTTAATAAAGTGTTATTACATATTTTCAGCCAAATAAGCAGGTATTTCATCCGAAAAGTGATTGAGATTGTAGACTAGATCCGTGTAGAATACAGGTATGTGTTTGTCTTTCTTACGCGCCATTCACATGGTGCAAAATGGTGGTGCATCATCTTGCACAAGACTATGGGAATGGTGGCACGCCAAATTTTAAAGACAGATGCAGCAAATAATATTTTTGTTTTTCGGTTCAGTAAATTTATCACTATCATTCACTAGAACTTGCATGTAAATAAACGTATATTCAGCGCATTTTGCTACTTATCAAAATATTCTGAGCAAAAAGTTTGGTTCAAAATATGTGAATAAGGAAGTCATAGTGTTGTATTTTTGGACTCTAAATTTCGAAACTCCATGGCGCACGAACATTTTTCCAGCTGCGTGAACTAATGACTTATTTGTTTTCTATTTTTGTTTTGTTTTGTTGTTGTTCGATGATTGTTCTGAGCAAACGAGAATGAGACGTACATTTGTACGCATTATAAATTGAGATGTAAATGAAAAGAATTATAGTAATATTTATGTTCGTGTTGTGAATTAAATGTCATTGTTTCGTCCAAAGGAATGTTTTATTGAAGAATATACTTATCATTCAGACGAGATAAACCACATAAAAACGAATAATCTACATCCGAAGTAAGAGATTTTTAGAATAATAGAGATTCTAGTATTTATTACGAAATATTTTGACGCCCATACGTCGCGCTTTTATTTGGGTTGAATATTTTTGTTTGATAAGTATTTATTTTTTTTTGAGAATATTAAAATGGAAACTTTAGATGCTTTAAAATAATAACGGAAAAATATTAAGACTAGCGCAACGAAGCTTATGAATAATATTAATGATGTATTTCAAAATCATGATAGTACGATTGATATGCTTTGGTTAGAAGAATCGTCTGCGCAAATTAACGATTAAGAAAATCAATTTCTTGAATTGTGTAAATGTATTGAAGCAGAAATAACAGATTTAAAAAGTTTAGAGTAAGAATTTGAATCAAACCAAGAGTATAGGGAAAAATTTATTTCCGTAAAAACTAAACTGAATCGCAAAATGAAAGATTTACAGATAAATGAATGTCGCTTTAAATTCGGCTGCTGCCTCTAGTAATATAAACACCAATTTGCCTCTGTTGGCTGAGCATAGAATTCGTGTTAACCTGCCTAAGCTGAACATAGAGAAATTTGATGGAAATTTAGAAAATTGGCAAGAATTTTATAGTCAGTTTAAATCAGCAATTCATGACAACGATGAAATTAGTAAAATAGATAATTTTACATATTTGAAAAGTCTTCTAAAATCATCGGCGCAGATTGCTATTCAAGGATTATCGATTTCTGAAGAAAATTATGATATCGCTGTTAATATTTTAGAGAACCGCTACGGAAAAAAGGAAATATTAATCAGATCTCACATTAACAAGTTATTAAATTTGCCACCTGTCCGTAATTCGTCTAGTGTGAAAGAATTGCGCAATTTGTATGATACTTGCGAAATACATATTCGCAGTTTAAAATCATTGGGAATCGAATTAGAAAGTTATGGAAGTTTATTATTTCCTATAATGACAAAGTTAGTACCGAGTAATTTAATGTTGAGTTATAGTAGAGATAATAAAAATGAAACAGAATCGTGGAATGTCTTAAAGCTGTTAGAATATTTAAGAGTGGAAATAGAAACAAGAGAACGCACATTTTCGTTTCGCAAGACAGAATCAGATGAAAACAAAAGATTTGAAAACAAAGTATTCGTAAAAAAAGAATTTTCAGATACAGACTTTGTTAACAGTAAATCATTTAAGCACAGAATGCCTACGACAGCTACTTTGAATGCAAACGTTGAAAATAAATGCATATTCAGTTTAGAATGCCATGATATAGAAACTTGTTCTAAAACTACAAAGGAGAAGAAAAATATTATAAAGAGTCAAGCAAGATACTTTTTATGTTTGAAAAAATTTCACCTAGTTAAATATTGCAAGTCTAAAAATAGATGTAAATTTTGTTTTCGGAGACATAATTTAGTAATTTGTGAAGAAAAGGGGGATAAAGGAGAAATAAGCGATTCATTAGTTTCATCAATTCAAAATGCGAATTTAACACGAGATATTTATTTGCAAACCGCTACTGCACTGGCTATTGGAAAACGACATAAGTCGAAATTACGTTTATTATATGACTTAGGATCGCAGAGATCATTTATATTGAGTAGCGTTGCAGAAAAATTAGGTTTACAAGAAGTGGGTGAGGACGATGTTACGATTCACGCTTTTGGTTCTAAAGACGCGATAAATCAGAAATGCAAGCGATACTGAATTATTTTGAAAAATCCCGAAGTGAAAATAAAGGTATTACAATTGAAGTGTTAGAGACACCAGAAATTAGCGAAGCTTTACTTGCCGTACCCGAGAAGAAAATTCGAGATGTTGTATTCAGAAGTAAATTGCAATTAGCAGATAGAACATATGCCGATTCAAAATATTTTCGACTATCAATTTTAATCGGAAGTGATTATTATTGGAAAATGGTAACAGGGAAGATTCGTAGACTTTTGGATGATCTTGTACTTTCAGAAACAATTTTAGGGTGGACTGTTAATGGTTCTACTGCATCTAAAGATGCTAATATTTTACAAATTTCGATTAGTGTTATGAAAACAGTTTCGGAGCATGTTCAGTTGGAGAGAAATGCAGATATAAATGATACTTTAAAAGCTTTCTGGGAGTTAGAATCTATAGGAATAAAACCAGAAAAGGAACAATCTGATATAGAGAATGCCGTATTAGAAAATTATAATAAGACTGTTAAATTTAAGAATAATGTATATGAAGTGCGGTTGCCCTGGAATGAAAGAGTTGTAGAATTAACAGATAATTATGAGTTAGCGAAGAAAAGGCTATACAGTTTAAATAAGAAATTTGAGAAACGTCCAGAATTTTATGAAAAATACACCAATATTATAGATAATTATTTAGAGAAAGGAATGACAGAAGTTGTCATTTCGCAGCCAAGCTCAGTACCTTATTATATGCCTCATCAAGCAGTTATACGTGAAGACAAAACAACAACCAAGCTTAGAGTAGTTTTCGATGCGTCTTCTCACTCTGCCGAATCTATTTCTTTGAATCACTGTTTACATGCCGGTCCAAATTTAAATCCGGATATACTTGATATTTTACTTCGGTTTCGATTACATAAGATCGCAATTACTGGAGATATTGAACAGGCATATTTGCAAATTAGTTTAGATCCTGCAGATAGAGATGCTGTTAGATTTTTATTGATTGGAAATTCCCCTAATACTGAATCAGATTTTAAATTGAAAACATTAAGAATGACAAGAGTTTTATTCGGAGCGAAACGTAGTTCATTTCTGTTATCTGCAACGATAAAATATCATATTAATAAATACAAGTACATATTTCCAGAAGCGTTTGATATACTAAATAAATGTCTATATGTCGATGATTTACTCACTGGTGTGAACGAAGAAGTTCAAGGTTTGAAGGTATATGCTGAGGTTAAGACCATTTTGAAAGATGCTAATTTCAATATGCGCAAGTGGACTACAAATTCCAGAAGTCTTCAATCGCAATTTGATTCAAAAGAGGAAGCTGTCCATCAAAAACTTGCTTATACAAAAGTTTTAGGTTATAAATGGAATACCCAAGAAGATAATTTAAAAGTTGAATTGCAGAATATTATGAAATATGAAAATAAGAACAGCGGCGTAACCAAAAGAGAAGTTTTAATGATGATAGGAAAAATATATGATCCCATAGGAATTTTAAACCCTTTTACAGTAACTGCAAGAATTCTTATGCAAGAAATTTGGAAAGAAGGTCTGAATTAGGAAGATAAATTAAATGAAGACATGCACAATAAATGCATTAAGTGGTGCGAGCAACTAAGTTCTATTGAAGCTGTAGAGATTTCCAGACATTATTTAGGTGAACACTCAAAAGATACAATTCAAGATGTACAACTACACTGTCTTAACGACGCTAGTTCCAAAGCTTATGGATCTGTTATATATTTAAGATATCGTGTCAACGAACAAATATACACTAGTTTTGTCATTTCCAAATTCAGAGTTGCTCCAATCAAGAAATTATCTCTGCCAAGATTAGAACTCATGAGTGCAATAGTTGGGACTAGACTAAGAGCCTATGTAAATGAACATCTTTTCAAAGAAATGAAAACAAGTCTACATTTTTGGACCGATTTAATGATTGTCTTGCATTGGATCAGAAGTAATGCCGAGGAACGGAAGCCATTTGTTCAAAATAGAATTCGAGAAATACAACAAAAAGCAAATCCAAGTTTATGGTCACACTGTCTTGGCTCAGAAAATCCAGCCGATCTGTTAACCAGAGGTGAAAAAGCAGAATCACTTTTAAAAAATAATGCATGGTTTAACGGACCCAAGTGGCTGCGAGAAAATGAAACATTCTGGCCTCAAGAAACAAAAGTAATTGATGTCAAAGTCGCTGAAGAAGAGAAAAGAAAATCAAAGAGAACAAAAATTGTCCAAACCAGCTATGTGACTCAAGAAGAGAATACAATTTTTAAAATTGAAAATTACACTACAATTACTAGACTACTTCGCATCACCTGTTGGATATTCAGATTTGCGAATAATACAAAGAAACATGCTAATAAACTTTCGGGACCTTTGAGTGCTGAAGAAATGTTGAAAGCAGAGCAATATTGGATAAAACAGACGCGAGGAAGATTCTTTCCAGAAGAAAAAGAAGCATTGTTTAAGAAGAAATAAGTCCCAAGAAATTCCAAAATTCTAAATTTAAATCTGTTCTTAGACGAAGATGGAATCATTCGATTAAAATTAAGACTCCAAAATTCAAATTTAAGTTATTCAGAAGCCCATCCAATTATCCTTCCAAGCAAAAGTCATTTTACAGATCTTCAAATTAGAAAAGCTCATGAAGAAGTAGCTCATGCTGGAGTTTCCGAAACACTTGTCCAATTAAGAGAAAGATTGTGGATTATAAAGGGAAGGCAATAAATAAAACGTATAATAAGAGGATGTATCATCTGTAAAAAATTCAGCACCAAGCCTTATTGTCAAGATATTGCGCCCCTTCCTCCAGATAGAATTAAAGAAGCATCACCGTTTGAAGTGACTGGAGCGGATTGTCTAGGTCCCCTATACCTAAAAAATGGTGCAAAGATTTACGTTGCTTTATTTACTTGCGCAGTAGTAAGAGCGGTACATTTAGAGATTGTTATGAATTTAACAACAACCGAATTTTTAATGGCTTTTCGAAGATTCATCTCAAGGCGTGGAATTTGCAAGATTATTTACACTGACAATGCTAAGACCTTCAAGAAAGCGGATAGGGATTTACAGCAATTGTGGAATTTGATAAAGAATCCCGAGGTGCAAAATTATTTTAGTGAAAAAAGAATTAAATGGAAATTCATCGTAGAAAGAGCAGCGTGGTGGGGAGGATTTTATGAGCGACAAGTGCGTTCAACTAAGATGTGCCTTAAGAAAATCCTTGGAAGATCTTCATTAGACTACAAAGAATTTGAAACTACTTTACTGGAAGTGGAAGCTATTTTGAATTCCCGCCCATTAACCTTTGTGTCCAGTGATGCCAATGAGCCAACTCCCTTGTGTCCAGCACATTTTCTTGTGGGAAAATACTCACAGCGTTGCCACCAGAAAAGACAAGAATCACTCCTTCTACAAAAAATAAATTAACTCGCAGATATAGATACAAATTAAACTTAGTTCAACAGTTTTGGTTGAAGTGGAAACAGTTTTATCTAATGGACTTAAAATCTCTCCATTATACAGATCACTCCAAAGGCATACAAGTAATAAAAGGAGCTGTCGTTCAGTTTAAAGAAGACAATCAACCAAGGCTCTTGTGGAAATTAGGTATTATTACAGATATCCATCCTGGTAGAGACGGAAAGGTTCGTGCATGCACCATAAGACTAGCAACAGGCAATCTTATTCGGCGAGCAGTGCAACACTTATATCCATTGGAACTTGCCTGTAAAGATGAATAGCTTATCTTTCTGGGCCGAAGGATATTGTATTTTTGGACTCTAAACTTCGAAACTCCATGGCGCACGAACATTTTTCAAGCTGCGTGAACTAATGACTTTTTTGTATTCTATTTTTGTTTTGTTTTGTTGTTGTTCGATGATTGTTCTGAGCAAACGAGAATGAGACGTACATTTGTACGCATTATAAATTGAGATGTAAATGAAAAGAATTACTGTAATATTTATGTTCGTGTTGTGAATTAAATGTCATAGTTTCATCCAAAGGAATGTTTTATTGAAGAATATACTTATCATTCAGACGAGATAAACCACATAAAAGCGAATAACCTACATCCGAGGTAAGAGATTTTTAGATTAATAGAGATTCTAATATTTATTACGAAACACATAGACCTTTTATGATTGTCATCATATATTCTGCTAAACAATATATCTCATAATCCAATGGTCAAAGAACCTATACAGCCAAGTAAGAGAAGCAAAGGGCTGCAAATATTATAAGCAAAAAGATTATAAACAGTAAAAAAGTAGAAGTAAATGAAAGTCAAAAGAAACTAGAAAGCATCAAAGAACGATAGTTTGAAATAAGTAAAATGTGTAAAAAAGGACTGAAAAGATTAGTTTGAAAACACCTCTTTTGAGGAAGAAATGAGATATGAGAATTTTTTGACAGCGACAAAAGCGTTTCTCTGTGGATTTTGATTGCAACATTGGATTTACATTTCATGATTCTTGATGTGCTAAGTGTCTGCAGTCTTATCAGTAAATCTGACTGGATTCAGTACATCAAACGCAATCAGTGAAGCGTTTTCTCGTTGATCCCTTTTCTCTTTTTTCTTTTTTCAGTATTGCAGAATCTTATCTTCAAATAAGTCTGTAATATTATTTTGTACAAATTTCTTGTAAAAAAATACACCGTTCATTAAAACTTTCGCGTATCCTCTTATTATCTTTATTTCGAACATTTATTTGTCTTTTGTTTGAGAAGCTGAAATCTTCATTTTATTTTTTCCAAGGCTTCATCCTACTGTCACCTGCAGAGATTTTGTGGGAAAGAGTGGCAACATCAAGTCTTAGTCTGAAAAAACAACTTTGTTTATTACTTAACAAAATTGATTAAATAAATAAATACTTTCATGTTGCTATAATCTTCGAAAATAAAGTCATATGTCAATCGCAAGCAAACATTCATTATGAATGCTGTACATGCACAAAACTAGAATGAACTTCGTTATACAGAGAATATTTTTTGTAATAATCAGTTTAATTTACATGTTAACGCTGTTCAGAACTAAACTTCAAAAAAAATTTCTTTAAGTAGGAAATCGTTGAATAGAGACTTCTTAAAATGAAGTTCTATTTTATATGTAGAAGAAATCGAAAATTAATAATATTATTAAAATTTAGAATATACTAGGAATTCATCAAAGAACACTGGAAAAAATTTAAAGAAACTGTCGAGACATGCCATATTTTAAAAGATAACGGTTAATTGATCGTATTATAAAGCGTATCATGACTGCATTAACAAGCATATTATGGTCAGAATGCATATTAACCATTGTCTGGTAAACGGAACGTATTCTATATAAACGGTCGAATGACTGAGCCTTTTCTTGAAATTTATATTTTACAGTGAAGCTTTTTTAGTACAAAACATGGTAAGAATAGTAACGTAAAATAAAAATTCTACAAGCAAATGTAAAAGAAGATTACTTACAATATTAGAGAACATGCAGATTTTTAGGGAATCAAATGGCTATACTGGTACTAAACCAAAAAATGAGTACAAATTGAATGTTGAATTCAAAAATTACAAAAGAAAAGCAGAAATTCAGATGAATATTTTTTATTAGAAAATGTAAAATTGAACTTTTAAAAAGAAGGTGATAACTTATAATATATAGCTAAGAAAAATTCACCCTTCCCTGATAATTAAATCCCAACTAACGATTGCAATTCAAACAGCATGGATTAGAAGAAATAATTGATAAATAGGATCACTCTATTAACATTAAATAATTTTTATGTGAAAAACGATTTAATTTAAATAAGTTAAGTCATTTATTGCTAATGCATCGACAGAAGCTTAAATATCATTCTAATTTATAGCCCTAGTCTATATAAAGTTATTTAATAATTACACATGTTCCAAATCCTATTCATCTTTTCTATGATTTTTCAACAGCCTACCAGTTTTATACAAACCACGTTTTATCGAGCATTATTCAGGTATAATTTGACCATATCTATAGTTTGGTTTGTAGCGAAATATCATGAATGACATTTTAATCGGGAGCGTTTTCATGTTTACATAAATGGCTAGATTTTGTATAAATGTACGTCTCATTTAAACGCATTATGAACGGTTAAATAGTTGAAAGCTTTATCAAATCGTACAGGAATAATTAATGTATCTCTGTATTTCAGTTTTGCGAAATCATTCTTTGTAAGAGACTAACATGTTATTACAGCTCAGAAATGAAAAGTATATTTAGACATGCATAACGAAGCACTATTTCTGAACAGTATTTAATGATGTTGATACATAAACTGGAAGCATTTTATTTCGTTTAATCTTTCCATCTGCCAGACTGTTCCATTTAATTGAATATTAACGCAAAACATCCATTAACTGAATATTTGGGTTCCATATTTTCTAAGGTAACTTATTAAATGTAACGACATATTAAATTAAGCTAACTTGTCAGAACAAATTTTTACTTGGGGATAAATTAAAAAAAAATATTTATATACATATTTTTTCTAATTATTAACTGTGAGAGTTGTATTCATTTCTAAACTGTATAGATGACACGCAAATTTCGTATAGAGTATGTATGTTGAGTTTTATAAATGAAAACAGACCAGATTATTGTGTTTCGAGTTAAGTGCATTTACTCCTAAAATGAAATTTATTTACTCATAAACTATTTAAGAGGCATTTTAAACTAAAATGTATAATATCTATGCAATTATGTTTTTTCTTACGAAGCTCTGAAAAGAGGCAGAATTTCTACTTGCTATTTGGCAACAACCAAGTAACGATTCTGAGTGGTTTATTTTTGGTCACATGACTCGACTCATTCAGCAAACAAACCGTTTGAGCGATATATTAAAAACAATCGCTATTGGTTCTTTTTACGGGGGCGTATTCAATATAGTGAATCAGCTTTGACCAAAACAGTATTTAGACGACTGAGTTTTTCATTATTTTTGTATACATTACAAATATTTGTAAATTTCATATGCTGCCTTACTCAGATCACATAACAATGCAGATAAAAAGGTTTTTATCGTGTTTTCACTAACGTTTTACACTATAAATATAGTTCCTAGGCATTTTTTAAGACTATTATTTGGCATTTTATAATTTTGAAAGTTTCATATAATTTAAGTTATTTATTCCAATTAGCAGCACCTTCTATATGTATTTTTGTGTACATTTTCAACAAAATTTTGCATTATCTTTTACACATTACAAATATTTGTACATTTTATTATGTTAAAATGATTTATGCCCACTGACTGGACCAACTAAATGATTTTTTATTTACATCTTTAACAAAGTTTTGCATTAATTTTGAGTATCTTACAAATATTTGTAAATTTCATATGCAGCTTACTCAGATCGCATATTGATACAATTAAAAATGTTGTTATTGTGTTTTTACTAAGATTTTAAATTAAGATTATTATTTGGCATTTTAGAAGTTTGAAAATTTTATACAGTTATAATCATCTATGGCTATTAGCAGCACACCTAAATGCATTTTTATTCACATTTTCAACAAAGATTTGCATTACTTTTCTATACATTAAAAATATTTGTAAATTTCATATGTTTCTCGCCCCGATTAAAAATACTTTTATTGTATTTTCACAAAGGTTTTAAACTAATTATATTTCAAAGGCATTCTTACTTCAAGATTATTATTTTGTATTTTATAAATTTGTAACCTTCATACACTTAAAATGATTTATGCTCTTTAGCAGCACTACCTATTTGTATATTTATTTACAGTTTCAACAATGTTTTTCAATATTTTTGTGTACATTAAAAATATTCGTAAATATCATATATTATAATGATTCATGATAGCGCTCATTTAGGCTAGAGTTGAAAAAAGTGGCGAAAAAGCGAAGCGTGCTGGGATTTCGTAGCAATACCAATATGAATCGTGTAGCGATTCACGGGGGGTTGGTGAACGCTAGTGAGCAGGGGGCTGAGTCTCCTCCTATACACAAAGTGCAATACTCCTAGTTACTTAAATAATACGTACATAAATTTTGCTAACTATTCTTGTTTTTAATATATAAAGAGTTAGAATTTTTCTTCTTCAATCTTTTCCTCTTATTTTATTGTTTTTAATGCATTTTTAATTCCATTAAATGACAATAATAATAACATGTAAACTTAATTTAATTAATTTACTGCTTAATTAATTTTTACTGCTTTATACGATATTATCCTTGTCAAATTTAAATGACTGATTTTTAAAAATGGCAAAATACTTTCAAGCAAAATACTCTTTATCATAAATTAATAATATTTTATCATTTAATACAACATTAGTAACATCAATAATTATTACTAATAAATCATTTATATTATAAATAAATATTTTTCAATAAAAGATGAATTCTTTTTTATAATAACGCAATAATATTTTATTAATTAGTAGCATATTAATAATATTAATATCTATTATTAATATTTTATTAATTAATAGAATATTAATGATATTAATATTTCTTACTAATATATTATTATTAATATAATAATAATAATGTTTATAATTATTATTAATAAATTATTTATGTTATAAATAAGTAAATAACAATGATTTTAAAATAGGGAAAATTCTAGATTACACTGCTTGTAAACAATTACTTCTGTTAGTGTCCCTCGCTGGACCTCCTCTACAAAATAAAACTACTTTTTTCTGAAATGGTTGAAAAGAGCGCAGGTTATATAGAAATATGAATGCTTATCGCAAAGTAAGCTTGCGTAGTCTACGGAATTTATAAGCAGCTCGAACACTATATTTGAATATTTGAAATTATTCTCTCTAAAATTCGTATACAAAATATTTGTATGAAATATTTTACTAGTGTATGGAATCTCTTGAGATTTTATATAAAGAAGTTTGAAAAATATATTTATATATTTCATTTCTTTTATAAAAGTTATTGTTCGTTGGTTGTAGAAAATAAATCATTTTTTAATAATAAAATGTAAGTTATAAAGGTGAGACCTCGCTAACTTTCTTTTCTCAAAATTAGTATTGCATGAAATCATGATGAAAAATTAATGCTCAACAGATGACGCTGACATGATAAATTTTTCGTGATTATCACAATAGCTCTATCTCAACAACTAAGGTACGGAATTTCAATATATATATATATATATATTTAGTATTTGATATAACATAATGCTGATTACGTTAAAGTGCACATCGCTCAAGAGATAGCGCTACCATGGCGCATTAATTCGTGATTATCGCAATAGTTATATATTAAGAAATATTTCACGAAATTTCCTAAAACTTTAAATTAAATTAGTCCCTGATAGATTAGTGTTGTTTAGTTGTTGGTGTAACTCTTCCAACAGATATCGTTACTATGCTACATTTTCCATGATTTCGCAATAAATATTTCTTAAGAACTAATACATGGACTTTAATCAAACTTCAGATACACTTAGTACTTAATAAAACATTGATCCTGCTTAAGTTTTGGTGTTCATCACCCAACATGAGACGCTGTTATGCGAGGTTTTTTAAAAAAAAGTTTCAGCAATAGCTCTATCTCAAAAACTAATTCAAGGATTTTCATCACTCTTCAGATTCAGTTATAAATTGACATAAGATGTTGCTCATTGGATTTTGGTTTAAACAACCTAAACTGTCATGCTACAATGCCGCATTTTATCATATTATTAAATTATCATAGGAAATATTATCATACATAAGATTGCGACATCTAACTAGTTGAATTTATTTTCCTGAAGTTTTGAATAAGAAATATTTAATATATTTATGGTAAACCCGACATTAGGTAAATTTATTTCAAAATTATGCGTTTTATCAAATTATTAATTATGCAGCATTTGCTTTGTCAGCTATGGGAAATAATTCATTTAAAATAGCAAATAAAGCTTTTGTGCAAAAATATTTATAGATAGAAAAACAACGTTCAGAAACGCACGGAAAAGTAACAACCAGCCGTTTTGAATTTACTACTCAGATTGTTCATGCTGCTTCTATCTCATTGGTTGTTTGTTGGTGTGTTATCTCCGATAACGTGTATATAAGCTTGCGCCTCTCTGTTGCTTTGCTTAGCTTTGCTTCTAGCACGCTGTATGTTGCAACTCACTGCAATGATGATGAATGACTAGCACTGATGATGAATCTCGGCAGTAGATTCGAATCGGCTGGTTGCGAATTTTTATGCATTATTTGTACATTCGTATTTTTAATAATTAAATGTATCTAATGAGATTTTAATTTTCTTTGTAAAACTCACCGACTCATATTTTTAAAACTGGTATAGCAAAAAATGTATGAAGAAACAATCCTGTTTCAGAAAATGTTTTTTTTTTTAATTTTGCAGAAACATAAATCTGGCTAAACAAAATTATAATTTTAGAGATTTCAAATAACTTAATATCTGTAAAACTGCACTTAGTACTTTAGCAAACTAATCGATTTTGTCCTTATCTACATTTTCTGATCACCGTTTCTCGTCATCGTGCTCATACATTATTCATCTATTCCATCGCAAAATGGTGCGATAGTAGATGATTGCATTAGATAAAATATTTCCGGATTTTAGGAGGAACATTTCCTGAGTGTCTTGATCGGGAAATCTGGATTTCACATTACGTGTACAAATACTCGTATTTGCCTAGCATAATCAATACATCTCACTATTACCTTCAATTATTTATTATTTGTGTAAAATAAGCTTTCTAATCATTTGTTCATGTTTATCTCAAAATGAAGACTATGGTCTTAAAGGGATACTATACCTTTTAATTTGTCAAAATATTGATTTTTTTTCTTTTAATTACATACTGGAAGTTTTTTTATGTGTAAATATTTTGTCACCAATTTTTTGCTTATACGTCAATTGCATAGTACAATACTGTAAATTTTGTTAATAGATACAGTTCAACTACGTTTAGAATTGAAAATTTTTAAAACCCATTTTTCTCTCTGTTGATGTTTTATAACTTGCTTGTTCAAAATGTACTAAGTTTTACTGCTAATATAGATAGAGGTTTGATTTTTTTTACATGTTGTCCATGGTAGTTTTAATATTTTTGCGCATAGGTTTCACATTCAATTTTACAGTTATTTTTAAATATTAGAAAAAAGTCATATTAAAATTAAAATCCCACTCATCTAAAAACCCAGGCACAGTTTTATGTGGCATAGTGTATTGAGTGTGGGAAAAAACCGAAGCAAAAATATTCGTAATTAAATATGTAGCGGGGATTTTTAAAAAGTAAATTTATTGTAAAAAAAATAAATTCTAGTAAAATAGGCTATTCTGCAAGATTATATTAAAAATTTTTAGTATCAAGTATTAAGCCACCGCATATATTACAGTATTATTGAAAATTGAAGAGATGGTTTCAAAGGTACTGTGTCAACCTTAAACAGAAAAATTAATATACGTTTTTGATATTTAAACATCTTCGAATCGTTTACATAGGTAATACCCAGCTAAAAATGAACTGCAGTTTTTTTGAAGAAGTGAAGTGTTTTTGAGGTTTTTCTAAAATTTCTCTAGTCTTTCTGTAGTGCAATCTCAACTATAAAATCACTTCAGTTATTTTGTAGTTAATTAAAGGTGATTTTGCAGTAATTTATTTTAAACATCCTGTGCGCTATTAACTTTGAAAACTCTGTAGTTTTTATAAAGTCATTTTATAATCAAAAATTAAAAAATATATAAGACTTTATAACCGTAGAATCACTGCAGTGAATTTGAAGTTATTATCCAACCATTAATTTAGAAGTACATTTCTGATGCATCTCTCGTATAACTGTAGTTATTGTCCGATAAATTCACAGAATTTAATCGGAGAAAAATAATTTCAAATATGCTTCAAAATCGAACTAGGGATTTCTCATCCCATCGAACCACTTCCGTAGTAAAAAAATTATTAGTTCCTACTTTGTTTTGTTACTTGGAAATTACAAGTTTTAATACATTAAAATCCATTTCTTTTTTTTTTTTATGAGACATGGGCGTCCCTATCTATGCTTCCTTCCCCCTAACTTAAAATTCTTAGTTCCTTTATTATTTTAAGCTAAGAGAAAAAAAATAATTTCACTAATTTACATTTCGAAATCCAGTGAGGGGTAGTGACTACCTGCGCCCCCTGCATACAGCGGAAATTTCTCAGTTCCTTTATTTTAAGTTACTCTAAACGAATAAATTTTGCGAGGTTTATCAAAATCAGAGAAAAAATATATTAAGTTACAAAAGTTATGAAGGACAATGGGCCTTTCACTAACCAGCCCCTTAATGCGAAATTTCTTCTTACTTTTTATTGTAAATTTCTTGAAAATTATACATTTTACTATGCTTTTGAAAATATCAGAAAAGAAAAATTTTGTTAATGTATATATACATATATTAATTTAGGAAGTGGCAAATACTTTCTTCTACCTTCCTCCCCCTAACAGAAAATTCTTAGTTCTTATATTTTAAGCTAAAGAAAAAGATTGAATTTTAGTATTTTTTCAAAAATCGGAGAAAAAAATCAGTTAAATTTCAAAATCGAGTGAGGGAAAATGGCTTATCTATTCCCCCACCCCTCACGGAAAATTCTTCTTTTCTTTATTTAAATCACACTAAAAGAATAAATTTTATTATGCTTTTGTAAATTGGAGGAAAAATTGCTAATTAAATTTCAAAATCCAGGGAGGGGCAATGAGTCTACAACCCCCTCCTTAATGGAAAATTTCTTTTTCTTTCTTTCTAAGTAACTCAAAAAATTTACATTAGGTTTTTGAAAAAAAAGGAAGAGGAAATTTTATTTAATTAAATTTTAAAATCCAACAAGCTCCTCTGCTTCCTGCCCCCATACATCTCCATCTTCATAACTGAAAATTACTTGCAATTAATTTACTATTACTTCATTTTGAAATCGACATACGAATATTTGAATCATAAATAATTTTTTAAATCGCTCTTTAAGATTATTTTCGATCTAAACTTAATGAATAGTAGAAAGAAAAAAAAATACTTCATCAGTTAATTGAAGTGTATTTTCTAATTATGTATTCATTTTAAAAGCGCATCAAAGTTTCTTATTTCATGCAAATATTAAATTAATAAAAGTGTTTAAAATTATTTTACAAGTCATAAATATATTGAAAAATCTAGTCATTTTTTATATTAAAATTTTTAAAAAAATCAGTAATTGCCCTTTGTAAAAAATTATTTACCAAAGAAAAAAAAAGAAGAAAATTAAATTAATGTTTCTATTTTATTTTTAGGTAAAAATGTAGATAAGTTAACAATCAAATATATCTACATAATCATTAAAAACATATGCTACATTAAAAAATAAAAACGACATAAAATGAGTTCTTATTCTAATTCAAAGATATTAATTATGAACTTCTTATTTTATAAAATTAATTTTTCCTTTTTACAAATATATATTTCTTAAATTAACATATTTAATTACATTATAATTCCTAAAAAAATTATATTATCAGAAAAACCTCTAAATTTTTTTTTTTTTTTTTAATTTGCAAGAAAGATTCAGAAATATTCCCCATTTAAAAAACTCACTACCAATATATATATATATATATATATATATATATATACATATATATATTATTTTTATTTAATTTTTAAATTAAAAAATGTTTATAAATAACAAATTATTATTCTAACACAACATTATATTCTTATTTTATAAAATTAATTTTTTCCTTTTTACAAATATATATTTCTTAAATTAACACATTTAATTACATTATAATTCCTAAAAAAATTATATTATCAGAAAAACCTCTAAAATTCGTTTATTATTTTTTTTTTAATTTGCAAGAAAGATTCAGAAATATTCCCTATTTAAAAAACTCACTACAAAAAAATAAATAAAAAATAAATAAAAAAAAAAAATAAATAAATAAATAAATAAATAAATAAATAAATAAAAATAAAATAAAATAAAATATATATTTTTATTTAATTTTTAAATTAAAAAATGTTTATAAATAATAAATCATTATTCTAACACAATAATAAGAAATATGTTTTACCTTATCATTAAACGACATAAAATGAATTTTTATTCTAAGTAAAAAATATTAATTACCGACCCATAATTTATTAAAGTAAGTACTTCCATGTCAAAAATATATATTTTATAAAATTAACACAACGCATGTAATTACATTATAATTCATAATAAAAAAATTATTATTTTCGCAATTAGCCTAAAAATAAAATTATTTTATTAAATATTTACTGATTTTTAAATTCAGAAAAAAACCAATTCATTTGCTTTGGCTAATTCGCTAAAGTATTTGTTTAATTCATTTAATATTAAATTGTTTTTAAAATACACGCCCATATAAACGAATTACAATAAATAAATAAATAATAAAATAAAAGCACTTTAAAACATCTAATTTTTCTGCCTGCCATTCAGCTTTTGCAACAAATAACCTTTAATTGAAATGCCTCCCCTTTATACCGCGCACAACACTAACCACACAAGTCTCAACGGGCAAGTGGTCAAAGCGTGTCTCTCCTGAACCTGGGATCGTCAGTTCGAGTACAACTGTTTCCACAGTCAAAATCTGCCTTTGAAATGTTAAAAAGCAAGCTTACCAGTATGGTCAATAGATGGCGCCAGCAGAGCCAATTTTTTTGGGTGGGAGGGGCATTTAACTTTAAATTCACTGCAGAAAATGTGTAGTTATGAACTACACATTCACTGTAGTGATTTTGTAGTTGTTGACTTCGAAAAAACTGCAGTGATTTGTGCCAAATCACCACAGTTTCGCAACTGCATTTTCTTTGCAGTTTCACTAGAGTTCATTTTTAGCTGGGTAGAAAAAAGAATTATCGTACGTCGGAACGTTGATACTTTTATAATAAGTTACAAGCAGAGATAAATCGATGAAATGATAATCCAAGAGCCAACAGCACCAAAATCTATGTTATCGAGGACAACAAAAAAAACCTTTATTTTATGGAAGAGTAATAATAGAGGAACCTAATTATCCATATCTGCCGGAAGTTACCTAAAATAAATCCAAAGTGTTAATTTATAATTATCAATGGTACATACATGGATAGATAGACGGTAACAATAACAAATTTAGTTAAAAAATATATTAAAGGCAATTTATTTTAATTGATATTTATTTTAATCAAATTAAAAATGTTGAAGTCAAATTTTTAAAATAAAATCAAAAATTCTAATTTTTTGAAAATCCGAAATTGAAAAAAAGTTTAGATGGAATTTTTAATTTCGGAAAAACAAAATTGTTTAAATTTGAAATGCTGAATCATTTATAAATCGTAAACAATTTTAAAATAGAAATAAAAAATAAAATTGGATTCCAAAAAAATATTATATATTTCAGATGAATGAAACTATAATAATAATAACCCTTAAATTTGCCATTTATACGATTTTTTTTTCTTATTAAAACCTTTTATTATAAAAAAAATTTCCACTGCAGCATTACATTTCGAACTACGAACCTTCCGTATCATGATACGCGTTAGCTCCAAGGTGTAATGTCATCACTCAAATTGTTGAAATTTAGATTCTTTTTTAGGTGCGTTCGTAATTATGTAAATATGTAGTACCTATTGTTGTCGCTCAGTCTGTCCGTCTGTCCGTCTGTCTGTCTGTCCGTCTGTCGGTCTGTCTGTCCGTCTGTCTGTCTGTCTGTCCGTCCGCATATAACAACGCAAAAACTACCCAACTGAATCGTTTGAAATTTAAAATACATAATTATAACATAATTTTGTCGAGTCATTTCAAATTTTATGAAAATCGGATGGATAGATCAGTTACAGGGACAATCAGAAGGATTCCGTTACATTACGGTCAATGGGGAAAAAAGTTTCAAATGCATTTTAATCGTTTGAAATTTAAAACATATAATTATTGCGTAATTTTGTCGAGTCATTTCAAATGTTATGAAAATAGAATGCATAGATCAATTACAGGGACAATCAAAAGGATTCCGTTACATTACGGCCAATGGGGAAAAAATTTTCAAATGCATTTTAATCGTTTGAAATTTAAAACATATAATTATTACGTAATTTTATCGAATCATTTCCAATGTTATGAAAGTCCGATGCACTGATCATTTACAGGGACAATCAAAGGTATTCCATTACATTACGGTCAATGGGAAAAAAAGATTCAAATGCATTTTTATGATGTTACACGCATTCGAACATGATAGAATTGGCACGAATCTATGAAATATATTTACTAAAATATGCATTCTGTACAATCTGTGATGCAAAGAATTTTTATTGTTAAATTACAGTGTCACACAAAAGTATTCCACTACATAATGCTATACGGGAAAACATTGTTTGGGGCGTGTTTTAATTATATTCAACTATTTCACATTTTATGAAAATAAGATATACGTTTGTCAGGTGTAGTAAAAATTACTTTCTGCATATTTACAGAAACACAAAGATTTCGACTACTATACTGTATCCAAAGTACGCTCTATTCTATCAGCAAGATCTGAATATTTTTAAAACTTCGTTATCGTACGAACGCACCTCATTTGCTACGTTCACGTGCAATTTCCAACTTGTTTAAATTTTAAATCGAAAAAAGTAAACAAATCACATTGATAAAATGGATTGAATTAAACTAATAGACTTTTAGAAAAATATAGATTTTTCGTTTGCCTTTAGATTTCAGCTCTAAGTACATACAATTTGAAATCACTGACTTATAATCTCTTGTGTACAGATTCGGTGACAGACGATTTCTACGAATTGGGTTACTTCAGAGGGGCAAAAACATGAAAAGTCAAACAGTTCTTAATCTATAACATTTGTGTCCAATAACAAATGAAAATACACTGCTCAAAACAATTAAAGGATATTGCAGTTTTAGGTGGATTTTGTATCTGGGAAACTTTTTAGCTGATTGATACATGGTCGACAGACATAGTAGGTTATATGAGAATAAATTACACATGTTTGGCAGAAAAAAATGCATTTTATTGCACATTTGTGTACAAAAGGAAAAAAACACAATTTGTGCATATGAGAAAAAAAAATAAGAAAAGGTGTTTTCTTCAAATAAAATCATTTTCAGTAGGGGGTATAGTTTCCACGGGCGGCCAGCAACGTTGAACACCTTTGAGGCATGGACTCAATGAGGCTATTAATGACGAGTTGGGGTATTCTGCCCCACTCTTCCAGAAGAGCCATTTCCAGTTCTTGGAGAGTTTGTGGGTGTTGTTGGCGGCCAGAAACTCGTCTTCCTAGAGCTTCCCAAACGTGCTCGATTGGATTCATGTCTGAAGAACAAGCTGGCCATTCCATTCGAACGATTCCTTCCTCGAAAAGGAAATCCTCCACCAGGTTTGCACGATGTGGCCTGCAGTTATCGTCCATTAAAATGAAGTTATCTCCGATTGCTGCAGCGCAAGGGACTACAATAGGTCTGAGGATCTCATCCCTATATCGGCGATCAGTCATAGCTCCATCTCGAATGATGTAGAGGTCAGTGCGCCCGGCAATGGAGATGCCACCGTACACCAACACTCCTCCACCACCAAATCTGACACTTTCGTGCACGAACGCAGGATTATTCCTACTGCCACGGTCCCTCCAGATGAAATACGCCTATTATCCGTATGTACAGAAAAACGGGACTCGTCAGAAAAATAGAATATTGCTCCATTCATTTCTCCTCCAGTTGACATGCTCGGTTGCCCGCTCCCTGCGGTCGCGACGATGCCTTGATGTTAATCTAACACATACCATCTGTCGGCGAGCATGCAGACCTACAGCATGGAGCCGGTTTCGGACAGTCTGAGTTTAAATCGTGGTGCCTGTAGCCGAGCGAAGGTGTTGTTGGAGAAGAGTAGCGTTCATGTTTCGGTGTCTCCGAGCTGTTAACGCTAAATACCGATCTTCATTGGGCGTTGTTGCCCATCTACGACCTTGCCCTGGTCTTCGGCCTGCACATCCACTCTCCAAAAAATGGTTCCAGATCCTGCAAATGACACTTTGTGACACTCCAGTGGCTTGCGCTACTTCGGCTTGAGTTTGGCCCCCTTCTAACCTACGAACAATTCTCCAAGCTTCTGGATCAGTCAAATGACTTCGCTGAGAAATCGTACTCATCGAAACAAAGCAATCACTGAATGCCGATCATCCTTGTCTTCATTCTCTTTTATCCAGTTGAAAGTCACATTTCATTCGCTGCCGCTGAAGCGACGTTTTTGACGTCGAACTCAAAATTTGCATACTCCACAGTTTGAAAACCAGAAAAATTTGCATTTGTGATTCTCTTCTTCTATTTTCGGCAAAAAAAATTTCGTTTATATCTTTATTTTATATAAAACTTCAAATATCCTTTAATTGTTTTGAGCAGCGTATATAACATCATTTTTGAGTTACCAACATATCCGAAAAGGGTTCTTTATCTTTAAAAACAACATAAAATAATATATTTCAAAGCTTTGAAACAAATATGTATGAAAACAAAGACAAAAACTGTCATTGCTTTTCGAAAACCTTTCCGAATAATTTTACAGTCTATCAACTACCCTGTAAATAAACACAAATGATTCTTAATCAACCAAAGTGTACAAAATCAATACGAAATTATGCTATGATCTTTTCCGAATCAGCGATGATTCCTAAAAGCGTTCTGTAATTTTTGAATACAGCAGAAAGCAATTTATTTATGAAATTAACATATATGTGTATATATATATATATAATTTATTTCTAATAGATGCCTCGTCATTTTCGAAAATGTTTCTGAGTAGCTTTCACTGTGCAAGGAACATAGTGTTTTAGGTTGCTATGAATTTTCAGGTAAATATTTTTTTATTCAAAAAACAAGTTTGGCAGACAAGTATACAATATTAGCAGCAATATCATTAATATTAAAATTAAATTTGTTTTATTTTGTTACAAATGCATACACAGTTGCAGTTATAAAGCTGAAAATGTTTACTTGAGAATCGGAAAAAGGATTTTTTCGGGAAAAAAGAACTTATTAATGCATTGTTAAAGCTACAGGGAATTCTTTCCGAAAGTTACTGGCAGCGAACAAAAAAATATTTTTATAATATCATCTTTAAGATTTGAAGATAAATAGTTTTCAGAATTATCTAATGATAGAAAAACACTTTTTAGTATCTTGTTTGGCACGTTCAACATACAAATTTTACAGTATGTGTAAAATATGTATGCCAAATAAGCAGCATTAAATTTAACATGAATACATTTGCATACATAAACTCAGTTACTCGGAAACTTTTCCGAAAATTAGCGATGGCAAAAGATTTTGTTTTTCAAGTTATTTTTTTAAATCTCTAAAATATTACGTTTTTCAAGCTTATAAAGAAAATTTTTTAAACGGTGAGTAACACAAAAATGTTAATTGCATATTTTTCGTGGTATGTTAAATTTGTGTAGATTAAAATACTCTACTGATATTGTGTCAAGAAGATATAGACTGGAAATGGGCAATCAAAAATGCTACGATAAATGTTAAACAATGCAAAATGATAAATGGCAATCCCATCGATATGTACTATGTGGACTTAATTTATTGTGGAGATAATTTTATTTTCGAATTAAATTTGTGTTTGTCAATTTATTTAATATGGCTAGCGAAATCTGCGGCACGTACGAGGCTCAAATTTATTTTTAGAATAACCCAAAATCTGTCTTTATGTACTTCATATTCAAAATTTCAAAATTCCAGTTATCAACTGAGTAACTAATTAAAACTCAGAGCTCACTCTCATAAAAAAATCGCCTTTTTTACACTTTTTTCCCTTCGATTGCTTACGATTGTTTTCTTGTACAAAACTTTCGCAGTTATAATTTAAAAAACTGGAACGGAATTAAAGAAACCAATTTAAAAGTGACTGTTTTTCTTTCTAAAGACCTTTAAAATTCATAGATCGGTGAAATGTCTATTTAACTAAGTTCGCACTTCGTATATTAGAATTTATGAGTAGTTTGAGGTGTTGCAATAAAAAAAAACATACAAGGCTTTTCTAGGAGTTTTTTCTTTTTAATCATTGCTTAAATTTAATGTATTCCATTTTATATAAAATTTTATTGTGGCTTTAATTTGTTTTTAAAAGGAAATTACAATGGCTGTTTGGCATACAATTGTTCGAATCGGCAGACGATTCATACACCATAATAAATTATCAAATTGCAAAGTAAATTATATATCAGATATAGTCACTAAAAGAATAAAAGCAAAACTGATTTCAACCATAATATATAATCTTATTAACACACAACTTGATCCCAACACGAAAAAATAAAACCATGCTCCAATTCAATCAAGACAAAAATTCCATGAGCATAAACCCGACCCAAATCTAAAAATTTCATTTATAAATAAAACTGTAGATTTGATATTTCATCCGAACCAGATCTGTATCTCACAAAAATGCTCAAATGAAGCATAAATCGGCACGAACAAGGGAAAAAAATAGCGGACACTGCAACCCGACCCGAACCTAAAACTTTTCTTTAAAAAACCCGAAATGTGACCCTAACGAAATCTGAAACCTATAAAAATATTCCAAAGAACTATAACACGATCGAAGCAATATAAAAAAATTATGTAGACATAAACCAGATTCGAAACTAAAAAATTCCATTTGAAAAAAAGCCTGAAATTTGATCAAAACCACATCTGATGATATTTCCGAGATCAGATTTGGTTCAGGTCAAAAAATAATACCACTAAATTTCTTAAACTCTTATTTTCCCACCATCTCGACTAATATATCTACGAATAGGTTTGATAACGGAGTTTGTTTCGGATATAGGTTTGTTAAAAAATGAGTGTGCTCCTGGAGGTGAAATGTGGGATTTATATATTTTACAGAGAGTGCGCAGCTTGCTTTCTATTTAGTGAAGCAAACAGCAGCGTCCCGAGTAGGAGGCTCTTATAGATCAGTATTGGAGTTTTAATTGAATGGTGGTTACCGTTATTACCGAATAGAAATTTCAGAAAATTTGCAAAGCTTGCATAGCACGTCTTTTATACTCGGCCGCGGGTGGCCATAATCCGTGTCGAATGTTCCATGAAACATAATGTGCATAGGCAAATGAAAGTGAAACTAAAGTATTTAGTAGCACGTGATAGTTAAGATATCGTCTTAGGTTATATTTAATTTCCGGTTAAGTTATAGTTAGATTAAGGTTAAATTGAAGTTAGGTTATGTTTTAATTACGGATAGGCTACATTTATATTGTATTTAAGTTACGGTTAAGATGCAGTTAGGTTACAGACAGGTTATGTTACGGTACAATTACGTTACGATAGGATTTTATTCACGGAGTGAATATCAAACATACTTTGATTAAAAATATGTCTTTATTTTTGTACACTGGCTCTGAAACTATTATACTAAATACTAATATAATAGGTAATCATAGAGTATCGATTTCATTCATGGCATAGTTGGATTTTAGAGTGATATAATTAGTTTGAAATTTAAACTGTTTCACTTAGGATGTCTATGTGAAAAAAGATAATTAAGCGACTTAACAGTGATTTTTTACGGATAAATATCAACAGTTTATCATGAAAATCATGCAATTGTTAGACAGATATTCCTTCCCGCGTTTTCCATTGCAGTCATTTTGAGTAATTTTACAGTTATATATTAGTAGTTTGTATTTCAAACGATTGTTCACCAGACAGAGGCCACATTTTTCAGACAATGTATTTCCATATATTTAGAGTTAAACAAAAATTCATACAAATTTCAAGTTTGTTTAATCTTTTTTTACAGACCCAGGCAACTCCGGGCGGGTCAGCTGTTTGGAAATAAATCCCTTTTAATAATTAAATGTATCCAATGAGATTTTAACTTTCTTTGTAAAAGTCAACTAGTCATATTCTTAAAACTAGAATGACAAAAATGCGTTACGAAACAAGTTCAGTTTCAGAAAACATTTCTTTAATTTTGAAGAAATATAAATCTGGCTAAACAAAATTATAGTTTTAGAAATGTCAAATAATTTAATATTTGTCAAACTGCACTTAGTACTTCAGCAAACTAACCGAGTAGAATCGATGCTAGCCTTATCTACATTTTCTGATTACTGCACTGTTTCTCGTCCGCATGTTCATACATTATTCATCTGTTCCATCAGAGGATGATGCGATAGTAGATGCCTGCATTAGGCAAAATTATTTCCTAATTTTTGGAGGAACATTTATTGAGTGTATTGATAAGTAAATATGGATTTCGATTTAAGTGCAGAAATACAAATCTAGTATGATCGAAACATCTCATTATTAACTCAAAACTATCCTCTATGTAAATTACTTAAAAGAATGTCAAAAAATATTTTAAAAGGTGTTTAATTACTTTTACCCTTAGTACTTTGAACTGCAAACACAGCTATCGATAGTGAATAGAAAAAATATATTCTCTATACTTTTATACTCTCTGTCGATGACTGTGTACACAGTTAAAAGTACTAAGGCTTGGAGTAATTTAACACTTTTTATAATATTTTTTGTCATCTTTTTAAGTAATTCCCACATAGTGTAGCTTTAAAATGCCTTTTTAAGGATGAATACAACATTCTAATTATTTATTTGCTGATCTCATTATTATTTATCATTTCTATAAAATAAGCCTCGTGATCCTTTCTTCATGTTCATCTCAAAATGGAGATTATGGATTTGATCAGAAAAAGTAATACACATTTATATAAAAACATTTTCAAATCGTTTGCGGGATAATAGTGAAGACGTTTATAGTGAATCGGTAAGTTGACACGGTAAGTTGATTTATGGTACATGTGATGGTGTTGGTTCAAAGGCCGAGGTGATTTACCAAAAAGAAGCACACACAAAAAAACTCCGAAAAGAGAGTTACATTTTACGACGCATTTATTTTGCAAGAGTTAACAGACTGTAGGTCCCCCATAAGGGGGGAGGGGAATTCTCAGAGCTCTAGTGAGCTACATCTTGACTGAATGATGGCAATCGGTGAAGTGACGACACAGCGTCATAGCCCTTATCGCCAAAAGGCGTGAGAAGTTTTTTATACAAAGATTTTTGGCGAATGTCTTTGGTAGACCACACGTTCAGGATCGGCTAAACTTTGCGGTCTAGGAACTCAAGGATTATTTTCACATCTGCGAATATTTTATAGGGTTATAGAAATATTTTAAGCCTGGGAAATAGTTGAGCTAAGCAGGCCGTTATATACATTGGAGTTTTGCAGACCAAAATTATATTATCCAGATGCACAATTGAACAGATAAGAAAGCACAGTCAGGATAAACAGAGATAAAAGTATTTCTAAGTTTAAGCATTAATTGTGAGAATGAAAACAGGGTGTGTAAGGCAGATGTTAGTAAAAATGTAACGGATAAAAGATTATGATGAACTAAGCCCAGAGCTTTCTTTATTTTGTTAATAAGTGCGGTATTTATTGGGCAGATGTTTTTCAAAGACACAACAGAAAATTTGTGAGAAAGGAAGTTCTATTACTATTTTCTACAGAGAGCTCCAAAAGTTAATAAGTTTTACTTCTATTAGTGGGAGTATGAAAGCTAAAGATTAACTATTAAATGTAGAATTAATTTAAACTAATGGGTTTATTAGTGAAAAGGGAAACTAAAATAAAATTAAGAATTTATTAAAGGGAAATAATTATTGCATTTATGAAGGGGAAAAGATATGTAGCGATAATCTCCGCTACAGTACACACATGTAATAGTAGTATACTTTTATATTACAATATTACTGTAATTTTTTATCTCTTTTACATATACTATTGCTACTTTATTACTATTATATTACTTTTACATACACTTTTATAGTACATTTTTATAGTATTTACCCTACATATGTTACAGACCATGATGAATCAATGAAAAAAGTAAACGGGATGCATTAGTTTGATTATAATTGGCTTTAAATTTAAACCAATAGGGAATGCATATGTTTCTCCAGGGATACAGAACATGTCTGATCCGGCAAACTAGGATCCGGGGAAATTTTGGTCATCTAGGAAAATCTTGCACAAAAATATACAATTGCTTTTCATTTTTACTCAAGACAAAAAATTGCCACTACAATTAGAAAGATTCATATGACGACCTTTACAAAATTGATCTCAAAATAATTTATACTCGCGCATATATTTAGAAAGTTTGGGGAAAAATCTCTACCTGTAGGAATACAGAATTAATATAAGTCTACAGCAAGACATTTTATTTTTCCACAGAAACACGGAATTCCACTTTTTTGGCCTAGATTTTATCAATCCTGGAATCTATACAAATATGCATTAAAATTTGATGACATTTTTAATGAGGGGGGCGGGAATCAGCTGTAGCGGATAAAATACGACAAAAATGAGAGTACAAACCGCACAAGACTGAGTAAATTTCTTCAAAGGATCACAGAAAAAAACAAAACATAGTCGAAATGTTCGACTCGAACTCGATTAAATGTTTGTCGACGCTTCCGTCTCCTGGTCCATTCGTTTATTTCCTGCTTTATTCTTAATTCTTCAGAATAATAGTTGTCACATGAACACTTCTTTGAGTACAGCGATATCAAAAGAGTAATTTTCGTAGGATATTCGAACAGGATATTTCGAGAATTTATCATGAAGTGGAATTCTAAAAAGTTTGCTTGATAAATCTAAAACGAAAATTTATGCTTGGAAGTTATTGTATGTGAAAAAAAGACTGTTTTGACTATTGTGATTGTGTACATGTTACCTTACAAATATTATTTTTAGGGACCTATAATAAGTAAGAGAAAAAGTTCCAACGTTTTAAGGGTGTCCGGGACACATTTTAAAATAATTTTTATTTATAGAGTTAAAATTTTGAATTTTTTGTGATTGATAATTAGATGTTTTGTTAAACGAAGTAACACGATAAAACTTCGCATATATATGTTTAAATTAAGTTATAAATCGTTATAAATCGAAATATTATTTGCAGATTTTTTTTCATTTAAATATACTGAAATACATAAGCTTTAATTTTGATTGAGCATTTAAAAATATTAGTTTAAATAAAAATAAAAATATTTAAAAATATTTTTTTTAGCTGACGTAACTTTAAAAAAATTACATTTTCAAATAATAATAATAATAATAATAATTTTTTATTTTTTTTTTACAAATTTGTTGAATCAAAATTAAAGTAAAACAAATAAAAAAAAGACAAGTTCGAAATTTGAGTCGTTTATATTTAACCGTTTTTGATTTATAACAATTTATATATGAGATAGGATGAAAAAAAAATCATAATAAAAAGCACAGTTTCACAAGAAATCATTTTCATGACAACCATTGCATGTAAGCAAGATTCTGATAAAAAAACTATAAAAAAGTAATATTTGCTATTACAATTAAGAGAGAAATATGATTGAAACATCCATTTAAGCAGAATAAGGCTTAGACATTTTTTATTCAAACATGTTTTTTTTTTTTTTTTTTTTTTTTTTTTTTACAAAATTTAAGGATTTTTGTATCTCGCACTCCCTTTATATGAATTCATAGCAAGTGTTTAAATCTTAAAAATGCTTAAAAAATTGTCAATAATAAATGAAATTCCAGCATTTTTCATTCAAAGAAAAATATATCATATATCGTTACATGTAAAATAATAAATCAAACTGCATTTAATGAGACCATTTTTTACGCAAATGAACAAAGATAGAATGATGTTTTATGTGATTTCATTAAATCGTTTTACAATTACATTCGCATAACTATAAATAAGTAATAAAAGTTTTTAATAACTAAATCTGATATTTATTTCTCTGTGTAAATAAAAAGTAGCACACATGTAATTCATCCCAGTTGATATAAAAAATGTATGTAATTTTTCATTTGTATTTGAAATCAACTTCGGAAAAGGAGTATTTGCATAAAATGGTGAATAAAGCTATGACTTGTTTTAAAAAATGAATATGAAATTTATTGTAAGGAAATTGGGATATAATGAAAATGAAATTAAATAAGATGGGAAATTATATTTCATGGCGAAATTACTATATAATATTCATTTTAATCCCCACAAAAAATGTTCATTTAAAAATTCGTGTTGTAATAATGAGTGTCATGTTTAAAGTATCATCATCGAATAGAATATTTTTTTTAATTCACTCTCTATCAAAAATATATTAGCAGTAAGTACATTTTTGGGTTCGACGAATATCTGGATAATGAAAAAAATCAATAACTAATTAAAGGAAAATGTTCTTATTTCGATGTAGTACGATTATTACGTGAGTATATATGAAATACAAAAGTGAGTTTCGAAAATTATTTCACATTTATGAGGCTGATTAACTAAATCTATATAATATTTTGAGGATTAGTCTATTGATACTGATTGTAAAGCAAACGCTCTATTTAGAGTTTTCTTTGAATTTTAATCATTCACTGTAGAATTTCGTCTGTATAAGCTATGCAATAGAAGGCCAGATAGAAATTCCAATATTATACAAGAAATGGATAACAAAAAACTAACCACCCGTAAGACATGGTGACGACACTGCGACGTCGTTGTGAAGTCATATTGTGACTTTGTGACCATCGATTGTCGATGTGAAGTCACAATACTAAAATGTGAAGTCGTTATGGCCGTTTTAGAGCTTTTTGTGACGTCACATTGTGACCACTTTGAGAAGTCACGGTGTAAAAAATTTGTGAAAAATGTGTCATTTGTGACTACTTTGACATTAACCTTGTGACGAAATTGTGACAAAAGCAACGATATTTAAATTGCCAGAAACATGTTTATATAATATTTGTAATTTTCTAAAAAAATTAAAGAAAGTCACATCTCAGTCACAATGTGACGTCACTGAGTGGTAACATTTTCGTCACAGATGTGATGTGGCCAAAATGCCACCACTCAGTGACTTTACATTGTGACTGAGATGTGACTTTATTAAAAAATTTTAGAAAATTATAAATATCCTTCAAAACATATTATTTACTTTAAAAAACATGTTTCTGGCAATTTAAATATCGTTGGTTTTGTTACAGTTTCGTCACAATGTTGATGTCAAATTAGTCACAAATGACACATTTTTCACAAATTTGTCACATTGTGACCACTTTGTGAAAAGTCACAAACAAGCTCTAAAACGGCCATAACGACTTCACATTTTACTCACTGTGACTTCACATCGACGTCACGTGACGTCACATCGACAAACAAAGTCACAATGTGACTTCACAACAACGTTGCAGTGACGTCACCATGCCTTAAGGAGAGGTCAAAGATCTCTACAAATTAACATCAAAATTATGTAAGATATTTTGTACAGTCCTCAATATGATCTATAGCTTTGTGTATGGATTTGCATAGATACAACATAGTATTTAAAAACCCAGCTCAGCTGGGAATCACACTATCAAATCGAAAATTTCCGTTCACCAATTTCCGTCAATAAGCAGAAATGTACTTGAATACTTTTGTGGAGTTTCGTACACTACATGGCCATTGATGACCGTCCATTTGCGATTTAAGACATTTTGTTGAATATCTAGAAAAATACATGAAGAATCATCCTGAAATTCTTAGTGTATAAATATAATAGTACAAGTCATATACTTCCGCGAAGATTTTTTCCCGAAACTTCATAGGGGACCCTCAACAAATTAAAAGAGTATAAATATCTTTTAAATAACTCTGTCAAACCTAATGTAGCAAAAGCACTCAAACTGTAGATTATGATTAAGTGGCTTACTGTAATAAACTGTGTTCATTTTTATGACGATAGCATGTATATTCGTACAAAAATTAAGGTTTTTACAAAAACAGCCCCAAATTTTTCCAAGATTTTTGCTTATAATTCTGAGAGTTTTCAATCTGCACAAAAGTTATTCAAGTAAATTTTCATTTAATGTATCATCAATAAAACTATAAAAGGTCGTACAGATTTTAATCTAGCAGAAAAATATTGAACAGATTCCGAATAATTTTGATAGCATTTTCGGAATTTAAAATGATCGATAAATTTATTGAGGGCGGGGCTTAAGTGTTTATGAAAAATATTATCATTATCGGCATATTTTAAAGATTCAGGCTCTTTTGGAAAACACAAATTACACAGTAAATTACATAATTTGGGTTTTATACAGAATAACTTAGCAGGAATTTTTTTTCATCTTTTATATTATTTAGAACGAAATTTTGTTCTAATATTTTTACATAAGCTTGGAATGATTCGAATTTATCGTCTAATTCTTTAAATTAAAAAATTTTATTTTACTAATTACAGATTAAAAGAAAAAAATAAAGTAGAAATTAATTTCTGCACTTAGTACCGCTATTTTAGCAGCTGGTGATACTTTTTTTACAACGCCATTAAATACTATGCAATGGAACACTTGAAATCGGAAACTGAGCCGTTTTAATTCAGCTCGTTAATTATCTTTCAACTTTTTCTAGTGATGCATTTTTTATCCCATTCTCGTCACCATTTCTTTTATGTATTTATGTAATATCCTCAAATAAAGAGTAATACTATGAATAAGTTGAGGTGGAACATTGTAAGGAACAAGACAGATTTAATGTACACAAACTCTACACATTACATACGGAATACACACATAATAACAGAGAAACATAATCTCGAACTCACAACATTTTTGCTGCTTTTATTATTCCATGGAATGAATCTGTAGGCATCATCGACAGTTTTAACTGAAAATTAAAAGTATAAAACGCCAGATTAACAATAGATAATATTAATAAAGGAAAATTAATTTCATCTCTTTTCTTATGCCCATGAGAATGAAGAAAAAGTAAAAACTACAAAATCTTCCTGAAACCTCTCAAAAAAGTTAAATGCGCAAGTCCTTTTGAAAGGATTAAGTCTTCCTTCCTCAGGCGATAAGAAGACGTGGTTCTACTATAAAAGCTGTAGCAAGACTGAAATGAAAGATAAAGGAAATGAAACATTCTGAAGAAACAGCTATTAGGAAAATAGAAACCTACAGGCAATAGGTAAACAGAAGACAACTGCCAAGCTCAAAAAAGTAAACTCAAAACTAAAGATTATTGAGGGCAATACAAAAGCTAAGTAAAAAAATGAAGCCATAAAAATAAAATAAAAAAAATTATAATAAAAAAACACACATATATAATTAAAGTATGGGAATACATAAAAATGAATAAGAATATACTAAAACAAACGAAGCATTAAATAATACAATAAATAAACCAAAAGACCCGATTAACACAACAGGATATATAGCAAAAAAAACTTTCTTTTTCTAAGTAACGCAATTCTAATTTTTTTTTTTTTTTGATAAAATTTCAAGCATTGTGGCATTTGAAATGTATTGATAAATCCAAATGAAAAGTGTAATATTTCTTTTCTCATAACCTCATTCTTCACATGTTAATATGTTGTTCAACTCATTTGAACTTCAATACTCATCTAGTGACAGATTGCAGCCAATAATGGTACTGACGTGTTGATTTAGAATGTAGACATTTTTACTTTTCAATCGATTCATTCACATTCCCTATTCTAGATACGAATAAGTAACACAGACAAATGGGCTGTGAATACAAGAGTAATATGTGATTTATCACCAAACATTGAATGACCGAATTTTCCCTTTATAAATGTTAAAGAAATATTACTTAGATTAATGGCGTTTTTTTTCTCTTTAGTAATGGTTCGGTGCTTTTAAATTGTGTAAGGAAGAGAATATTTCCAAACATTCATTCAACTGAATTTTACTATGTATTTGACAAATTAAAACAAAATATGTAATAAAACTATAGTGCTGCTGTAAAACATTTTATAGTTACAATTTTGCAGCGTAGATAGCACTTCATGATGAAATATTCTACAAACAGCTATTTAAAGAATATAATATTTTTACTGAATTATAATAATACTTTTTTAACATGTTCGCTGCCGCAGACGCCCCAGTGCATGATAAGGCGCAAACGTTAAGGGGCCACTCACGCGCCAGCGCGTGATGTAGGGTGATGTCCAATAGCCAGTCACTCGCTAGGGCGGGAAAATCTTTCACTGATTCTTTGTTACAAAAAGTAAATCGGCTACTGGGAAAAACCCACTTCTACAGTGCGGCATTAACTATCATCACATCTTCACGTAAGCGGCAGCGAACGTGTTAAAGACTGTCAATGCAAAGGTATCGACGATAGAGTGAGTTGATTATTAGTTTATTTCTATAGGCAGATGAATGATAAAGAATTTACGTCAAATTGTTATTTTTTAATAATTTATCACTTGCTAACTAAGCGTAGAAACCAACAAGTTGAAAATTGTCTAAGCCGGTGATAGAACCCGGAACTCTTGGAATGAAGCCCCAAATGCTCAACTATTTAAGATACAAGAATGATTCCCGGCTTGGCAGTTTTACACCCATATGTTGAGACAGGGTCTTCGCTAAGACTTTTTATTGGTGGGGGAAAGAGTCTTATATTGCCAAGTCAAAATTCAGTATTTGCCAACGAAGTGAAAAGCAAACATAAATAGTTCTTGGCGTTTGGCAATTATTTTTATAATTTTGCCAAGTTATCACAATTAGATTCACAATTAGAATAGATCACAATTAATAATATTTCTAATTATATTGGCAACTTTCGTCAAATCTATCAGGAATAGGAAGTGTATTATAGTTTTTTATTAAAGTTTTGAACTAATTTGCCAGTTTAGTTTTTAAATTTGCCAACTATAACAGCATGTATTGGGGGGAGGCTCCTCCCTGTCTCCCCTTAGCGAGGTCCCTGTGTTGAGAAGGCTGTACTCCAGTACAGGATGAAATAGTCTTCATGAGCACACAATCCTGAGGTGTTTGTGTCGCACAATCATGAGACACAAACAAACTGAGCATCAGAGAAGACATATACAATTTAATTAATTTTCAGCAATGAAATGTCACTCGAAATCATTGAATATTTAATATATGGTTTATCCCTTGCTAACTAAGAGTAGAAACCAACGGAGTGTAAAATGCCCAAGCTGGGGATTGGACTCGGAACCCTTGGATTCCAGGGGTCAGGGACATTTTCACCCTGCTGATATCTACAGTTAGTTAGCAAGGGATAAATCACGTATTAAGTATCCAATATTTTTGAGTGTAATATCATGAGTGAAAATTATTTGAAAAATTAATTAAATTGTGTATGTCATAATTTATTAACTGTCTTTTAGGAAAAATTAGTATTTAATGAATATCAATGATTGTATTTCGAACAAATGCTTAAAATTTGGTATAATTTTTAACCATGGAATAAGTTCATTCTAGTTGTTATCCAATAAGATCTAAAGCATCATTAAACAAGTCAGAAAAATCATGCATTAAGCATAGATTATGAGGCACTTTACAACGCTTCATGAAACAAAACTTCATTCATTCAACAAAATTTCATTATTTAGGTAAATAAGGATATAAAGCCAAAAATAGCCTAGTATGTATTCCAGTACTATTGGAAAGCCCTGTGTTTAATCTGTCAGCTAATATACATATTATATAATGGGAAAATTTAGTTTAGCAAAAATTGCCTAATAGCTTGAAATTTCTCTTTCAGCAATTTTTACTAATAGATAGAAACATATTTGAATACTTTGTTCAGCCTTGCAGTTTGCCTGTTACCTTTATTACACATCAGTGTCAAGATAAAATTTATTTTAAACTAAAATATTCTTAAAACAATTGAAATCACTTTCTCATAAATTATCATTCATAGGCTCCATGTACTCAATTTTTTGCTTGGCCTTGTATATCATTTTATCTATATTATGCAAACATTTCTTAGTAAATTTAATGCAGTTCAGCCTAAAAATGCATAATTTATTTAAGAATCACCTTTTAGTAATTTATACTCATATTCAGTAACATTGGCAAGTTCTTTTGGGTATTCCTGTATATTAACTATAGCATTTATACACACCATATAATGTTCATAAATTTAGTAAAACTTATATGCGCATATCATAATTAAAATGCATTTCATCCATCTCTCAACTATCATCGGATACATATACAATACTTCGGAAAGAATGTACTATTTGAAATCTTTTGTATGTCCCTGTAAATACTATGTACTTTATACCATTTACTATTACTATTATTTATTTATGTATACCATTTTCATTATACTATGTACTTTTTTACCATTATCTAATGGAGTTTTTTTGTGTGGCCCAGTAAATGAATAATAGCTACATTTTCACCTTATATTTTATAGAATGCATATTTTAATGCACCTAGTAAACGCATATAAATTTTGATATGTTTGAAAAGGGCATAACATCTTTAAAAATCTTTTGAACGATTTTTCCCCATAGGTCGTAATGTAATGGTAAACTTTTGATTCTCCCTGTAGATAAACTAATCACTGTAGAAACTTCATTTTCAATGGGATTCATGGTAGAGTAAACGTCAATAAAATCCTAAAATTTCATTGCAAACCGAGTATAGTTACGTGAGTTAGAGCGCGGACAGTCGGACAGACAAACTTAATGCATAAGCACTTTAAAACGTTGTTGGAAAGTGCTAAAAATAATTATAAATAAATTAAATTTAAATTGACAGTTTGTGGAATGTCTCTTATCATTCACCTGCCTTTACAGAGCAAATAAAAATCAGCTTACTTTTTTTAACCATATCTCTCCTTAATTGTGCCGATATTAGAATAGTTTTTTTTATTTAAAAGTTCCTTAATGGAATTGATTATTAAATTATGCAAATAAATCTTTGTTATCGTTCGTGCATGGGGAGAAAAATATTATTTCTTTCAACTGCATGCATTTCATAAAAGAATTTATACATTTATATTCTAATTATACTAGATTATTTCTATTACATTTTTCTAATTTTTCTAAAACAGGTGTTAAATTTGGTTGAAAAACCTAAAAGCAATAAAAACATGCAACGATTTTTTTATGTTTTCAAAAGATTTGCTTTATCTACATGAATATATGTGCTATTCTTACTAATATTAGTATGCACATACTTGCTTCTGGAGCGATAGATCATTAGTTAATTGTAATATACAGTGTGATCCCAAATATTATCATTATTAACCTTTTTATCGGTCCGCCAGTTCTTCCTTTTTATCAAATGGACAAAGATAAATATCACGTCAAAGATAGTTTTTATAATCATAAAGTTCGAAAAATATCTGACAAGAAAATTTTAAAGTATTCGACAAAATGTTTGTAATTGAAAGTGCCAGGTCATTAATGATCACAAAGTGTACTTAGTTATTTTTTTTCACAAGAGGAAATATTAAAGAAAAATGTTCATAAAAACAGCATCAGTTGCTTCTCTTTTCAGATATATTTAAGAATAACTTTCTGTTACTACTTGCATCTTACACTGTTAAAAAAATCTATGTATCCACTATGCAAAACTACTGGCATCAAAGTTGCCAGACATTTACCGTTCCGTTAAAAGAAGCGGTAACTTTCCGTTTCAAGGTTTCTTTTTTAACGATAATAATTTAATTTAAATTTAATGAACCGAACAATCGTCAAAGAATTCGAACTTTCCGAGTGATTTTCAGCTGCTATATTATTTAATTTAGTTTAACTTATTCATTTATTTTTTTGAACAATTTACTTCCATATAAGCCGTCCTAAGAATCGAACTTGAAACTTTTTAACAGTGGAATAAGTCCTTACTGACTCAGCCAAAGAAGCTGATGCCACTCTGTACAAAGTATGTCTTTTACGAGTTAGTGGGAAAATCTGTTGTGCTTTTCAAAGATTTAGTTTAAAATATATTCGTTAGAGTATTCGTAAACTGTTTATTTTCTTTTCTTTTAGACCGATGCATAATACTTATTATTTTTTAAAATCAATTTTAATGTTTTAACTAGTTTAAATTTTAAAAAAAGTGACTTTAAAATCACTATATGTTTTTTCTTTTTTGAATGAATGTATAAAAAAAATATTTATTTTTTAACAAAAATAATGTTATAGAAATTTTTTTGAAATTGCTGCACACAATGTTGTTTTTGGGGGGGGGCAATTAGTTAAAAGATTTTTTAATAAGAAATAAGAGAAAAATAAACAAAAAAATGTAATTGAAAGGGCGTGCTTATGTTTTAATTATTTCATGGCTCGTTGGGATTCGAACTCACAATTTACGCTCTCAGGCGTTTAGTGGCGTGGTGCCTTGACAACCTGGCCACGGAGACACCCAGATTACGGAGTGTCTCCGTTTTTTATTTCTATTTCCATCCGTTTCGTTATTTTTAGGAAATATCGTGGAGTTTTCAGATTTTTAACGGAAAATGCTCTTTTGTTGTGAAAAGGAATTTTTTTGTGAAATTCAGGAAAAATATATCCGTTGATTTCAGATTTTTTTTTTAACAGTGTATTCAAATCCCTGGTTTTCAATAGTAATAGGTATTTTCTAAATTGCCTCCGAAACATATTTACATCTCATTAATAAAAGTAAGCTATAATCTGTTTCTGCTATGACTGATATTTTGAACAAGTTATGATTAGTGCATCTTCATTAAATTTTCACATATTTTCCAAATATAGTTCAATCTTTAACGAAGATCCATACTCTTCATTCTCAAATTTCCCTATACCAAAAAATCGAAATTTCATAATGATAGTCCCGTAATGTTACAAATTGTCTTACAGACTACCATAAGGTAATATTTTTTTATGTTAACCCGTCAGTAGTCGCGTGTCGGTCTTTTCGCCGCCCGTATAACTTATCTTCTCCTAACTTGTATCACATTACAAATACAGCGGAGATCTACCAGGTACCTGACTTTGAAAGTTTCTCGACCACCTTAGTTAAGTAACAGGACACCTCTGTTTTTCTTTCAGGTACATTTTTAGAAAAAAAGTTGAAATTGGCTAAAAAGTCTACGTAACAATCACTAATGTCAGTTCATTTTTACTTTCTAATTACTCCAGATCTCTTGAATAAAATGCATAACTTAAGAAAACTGCGAATTTATATATTAATTGAAAGGTTATCTTTGTATATTAGGTGAAAAATATTTCTTATTTTACATATTTGTTATGCGGGGGGCCAGCGGCGAAAAGACCGAGCGCGACTAATGACGTTCTGAAAAAAGTTGCGACTACTCGCGGGTTAATTTAAGAATTAATTTTCATTCAAAACCAGAATAAATAGATAAGTAAATAAATAAATAAAAATAAGAATACTAACATTACGTCACCTGAGAATTAAAAAGTTATATCTGTGTTTTTTGAAAAAAATTGACTTATCGATATACATAGGTGCTATTTCTGTTGATGAAGATATTTTTGTATCAAAATGATGTTATATATAATTTACATATGACCTTACAATCAGAATATGACATTATTTTACTTCAGAAATGCTTTCATAGATAGAAATAGAGCATTTCTACATCGGTATGTCATTTTTTCAAAAACACAGATAGAACTTTATTATTCTCAATTGACGATTTATTGAAGCACGTAAAATACTAATTAATTATCTTTAGTAATACGAATTATACTTTGAGTTATGATAAAATATTCTACATATAAATCTGTTAAACGTGAACAGAATGTACAACTTATAAGAATGCAAAGAATTAGAGTCATTCAAATTCAACCTTATATTGTAGAAATGCCACAAGTTTCACAATTCTATGATTATTCCCCATGTTAGCTAAATATTTTCACACTATTCTGAATAACAAACAAATTCGTATTTCGTGCATTTTGACGACTGTGAAAAAATGCTTAAATATTGTCGATTTTTACATATATATTGGTCTGTATGAATCTAGAACTTATTTTAGAATTCACCAGATCTTTATATAATAGTTTCATCATAATGTTATATTAATAATGAACTCGTTTAAAACATTTTGTTATTTCATTTTATGTTTTATCGAGCATTTTTTTTACTGTCATGTAAGGATAGTACGTAATTTTTGAAAGGGTAAATGTTTAGCTTCAATTTTAATGTATTCAATTTACTTGCAAAAGACCTTATTTTACTCTTTAAAAATCTAATTTCCAAAAGACTTGGTTCATTGCCTAAAGATCTAATTTATTCATATGTAATTAAAAAAATCAACTGAATTGTGCACCATGTATCTCATATCAGCACATATAATCAAACGTACATTGTTGGTGATGGTAGATGTCATCCTTAATTTGATTTTCTTATTGAAAAAAAACTGTACTTTGAACAAATGTGAAATTAGAAGATAATTAGAAAAAGTGCAGTCGCCTTGTCACAGTTTTACATTGAGTAAATTTCGTATTTACGTTTGTAATTGTTTATAAAATATCTGTTTTTCAGTACTTCAAATGTTTATTCTTTTTACATGTATGTCCTTACTTCTTTACAAGATTGTCATTGTGTGTTTGATCATACTTTCTATATTTATCGAGATACACTGTTTATTTTTAGAATTTAATAATGGGGGATACTATTTTGCACATTACCGTATAAAGCATATCCGTTCTGCTACACATTTAAAACACTTTCAGGTCTATACCTTTCAGAATACACTAGTTATTTTAAGCGAAGAAGAATTAATGAACCACTGATCAATGAAGATTTTTAAATTTTTTTTAATTTTGTACTTATGTAATGATTTACTCATCCTTATATGTTCATAATTAGATGTAAAATGGTCGTATTTCAGTCCAACAAGTAAATATTTCTTTTGCATGTAAGTTCTTATTGCTTTACATCTCTGTCATTGTGCATTTGATTGTATTTCTGTAGTATCCAAAATACAATATCTATTTTCAGAATTTAATACAAAGGGACACTATATTGCACATCATCGTATGTGGATTAATCGTTTTGCTACACCCAAATATCACTCTCAGTCCTATACCATTCAGAATACATTAGTTCTTTAAAGTGAAATGGAAATAAATGAATCACCGTCAATACAGATTTTTCTAATTGTTTTAACTTTCTATTTAAGGAATAATTTACTCATCCTTATATGCAAATGCAAATGTATTTAGCACAAACAAAAAAAATAAACTTTATGATTAAGAGAATAATTCAAATTTATTACTTTGTATTTAAAAAAATAATAATGTATGTATAGTATCTATTACAGTCTAATTACCATAATACCGCAGATAATCAAAACAATTGTACTCTAATCGCTGTAGATAGCATTTAGGAATGATACGATGTAGATGTTGGTTTGTTTCTAAGTTACATTTTTTTGTCAGTTATTTTTCGATTAAAAAACATTTGTATCATATTAGTCTTTGAAATAGTATATTAAACTGCGATATAGATGTTTGCTTGTTTCTAAATAAAAAAAAAAATTTATGTGTTATTATTGGATTAAAAACATTTGTGTCAGATTTCAGTCGGGAATACTATGTTAAAGTGCGACATGTTTAAGGTGTGAAATGAATTCCTATACCTTGATAATGCCACAATAAGGGAGCATAGAAATTCTCTGGCTTCATTAAACTAATCTGGTATATCCTGCTATAACATTAATTGATTATTCGCTATTGGGAACAATAATTCTACTTAATGATGTATACTTGGCAGATATTAATATAATTTCATGAAACCTTAATATATGTTAAAATATATGATCTTACTATTACGCATTATTATAATTTAGCCCTATAACGACTTGTTGTTTATGGAATACATGTTATGGTGAAAATATATTCACTTCAAACAACTTTGCGACATGACTCTAAAGAAATCAATTTATATATTTAGAGAAAAAAAGAAGTCTTTATTTAAGAGTCCATTTATGATTATAAATGGAAAAAGTATTTAGTTTTTATATCAAGAAATAGATTTGACACATATTTTTAAATATGGGATAAAATTAAGTGATCTAGAATATTTCTTCGACAGTTTATGAAAATACATAATAGAATTGTAAAAGAAATCTTGCTTTATCTCCATGAAATAAAATTTTCATACTGTCAACAGAATATGAAAATAATTTTTCTAGAATAGTGGAGCGGTAAAGGAACTGTAAATGTTATAGCAAAATATTATAACGAATTTCTCATTACGTGCCTGCGCATTTCAACCTAATCAGCGTTATGCTCGCATGAACCAGTGACGTTTGTTACGCATCAAACTGAAAAACTGAAAATAGAAAAAAAATTGAAATTCTGAAGGGTTAATTGGGAAATACAAATAAAATTAAATCATAAATATGTAGAAACATCCTGATGGAGTAAGATTATTATAATATAAAGTGCATGTGATATTAAAAAATTAGCATTTTCAGCAATGCCAAAACAAAGAAGGTTATACGATTCATTTCTATATCAATGTATATGATAGGAAGAGCTACTTCTAAATTAACAATATCTCAATTTGATTGAAATAAAATGATTCAGACGAAACGGTCGTTGATGTCTTCAGCATAACGATATACATAAAGCTTTTAGGAGAAAAGGCATAGCTGAGTTCATCAATTTTGGTTAATGATAAAAAGCAAGAGACGTGTAAGTAATTCGATTAATGTAAAATCAACGTGTAACCATAGTGAAAAGTGTTTACTCTTTATCCAACGATCTATTGTTTGTTTCATTATCTTAATGTATAGTGTTTAACTAAATATTTGTATCCTCCAAATCCAGTGTAGTTAATTAAGATTTGTAATTAAGTTATTAAACTGTTTACCATTTCCACATACATATACATAATCTTATATGTCTGAGTCTTAAATGATTCTTTGTGGTGGTTTACTAATGTAGGTCAAATCGATTGCAGGTAATAATAGATAATCTTTATAAATGTCATTCTTAACCACCTTCACCAAAAGACGCGAGCTCTATAGCACTAATTAAATTACATAACGAAATAATTAATTAATTCGTGTGTTAAAAATAAGTCAGATAATTTTGTTCCTTTTTTTCTTAAAATTTAGGTTTTTAAGCAATTTTCTATACACAAAATATGTATCGTGCTCCCTGCAAACTTTGCGAAATGCATATTAAAATTCTTAATGTCAAATTCAATTGTAGTGCAATTAAAAATAATAATAATTATATAGGATAATGTATTTACTTTATAAAACGATAATATAATTTACAGGAATGTATTCTATACATAATATTTTATTTTATTTTCATGTACATTTACTTATATAGATTTTTTGGGTTGATAGTTTAATATACATTAACAATATCACGGGGTGCAGTGTCACAGTTCTGCAGCCAATTTTAGCGTTGATGATATTAATATAATCGATTATATGTTACTGATAAAAGGGAGAACAATTCCGGTACATGAGAAACCAGTGGGGAATGATGCCAAAGAAACATCGAGCAGTATACTAGAATTTAAAAGGAATGGCAATACTAATGATGACCCCACGTCGTATCCAAATCCATAACCAGGTTTCCCTACATTTTGCATTGCAGTGGTTAAAGACCCCTTTCCTCGCGCAGGTGCGCGAAGATAATTGCAATTTTGTTATCTGTATCATATAATCAATCATATTTGTGAAATTTCACGCCAAAATTTTAATTCAAATATTAGACGTTGCTCCCTGATTATTGCTCAGAGTCAACAAACTAACAATATAAATCACTTTTATTTCAGAATGTATTTCAATATAAAAAATGTAAAAAATAAGTTACTAAATATTTGAAACAGAAACAAAATAATCTTGAGCAATTACATTTGAAATTTTAAAAAATGGGTCAGACTTTATGTATTTCTTTTCAAATTTTCAAATTTCGTTTTGGTAAAGTAATACATATGCGAAGAGAAAAAAAAGAAAAAGAAAGAAAAGCTGTATGATTTATTTCTCGTTAAACAGGAAATAACAAAGTAAAATTCAATCCATATTAAAAAACGAAGCATTTTTATGATTTTTTTTTCTCTACATTAAAAAGTAAATTAAAAAAGATCGAATTCATGGGTTAAAAACATGTCACTTCAAGTTCTTTCGTTTTTTTCTTTAAAATTGTGTTTTTAAGGGGGGTCTTCGACATATTTTAAAATAATTTTTATTTAATGAGTTAAAATTTTAAATTTTTTGTGATGCTTCACCATATTATTTATAAACAAAATCACATAATAAAACTTCTTATAATTAAAATTAAATAAGTAAATAAAAACTAATAAAAAAGTGGTGTAATTTAAAATCTTTATAACTTGAAATATTATTTACAGAATTGCAATATTTTTCTCATTTAAATAAACAGAATAAGTTTTATTTTTGATTCAGCATTTTTTAATGTAATAAAAATTAAAAATATGTAAAGTAAAAAAAAAATTAAAATGATGTGAAATTAAAAAAAAAATCGTGTTTTTAAAAGGGTCATTCCACGTCAAATAAGCAAAAATTTAAAAAAAGTCGTGGCCCCATGGTAACCGATTTTAATAAAATTTCATACACGGGTTTTATTCATATTCAAATAGAGCTCTGCAAAATATCTTGACAAAACTTAAATTATTTTAGGAGTTTTGGACTTTTAAAAAACTTGTGATGTAGAACGGCATGTGTGCAATCGTCCAATGTTGCAAGTTTAAAGCTCCGTATCTTGAAAAATGCTTAACATAAATGGACTTGGCTTGCAATTTTATAACCTCTGAATAATTATCTTTTTATATATTTAGCAATAGCAATCTGGTGACAACGTAATTAATTTTAAATGGGTTGTTAAAACTGAAAATTTGTGAATTTTGAGAAAATTCGAAACAATATAAAAATTTTTAAAAAATGATAAAACAAGTGAGAAATTGGTCCATGATACAGTATTATATATGAAGATTGAATTCCCCAAGTTTGATAATTATCATTAAATTCCTTCATATTCAAAAAAACTTAGAAACTTAAAAAAAAAATTACAAAATCGTATTTTTTCCTCTTATTTATGCGCGAATAATAATAAAGGGACAGGTCCGTCCTTAACAATATTGCACAGACATAAAGATTAACAAGTCCATAATATGCTCGAAAAATTTTAATAGTGCCTTTTGATTCCTAACATTGAAAAAAAAAGGTATTTTCACGCAAATTTTCCTTTGAATTAGCGCGCTTTTTTAAAAATATTGTACGATTTCAATTAAAAAATAGTGCTGCCATCTATTGGATTTTAAGAGTACTAGATAATTAATCCTTCAATTCTCATTGCTTTTATTATTAGTCTGAAACAAAAAAAGAAAAGAGAAAAGAAAAGAAGAAAAGGCGAGAAGTAGCATTTGAATATTTAAAATAGACACTTTTATCTTTGATATCAAGTAATTTGAAATGATATAAGAGATTTCTTTCATGACTAAAAGAGCAATAGAAATAATGCCTTTTCTCGTCCTTTTTTTCATATTTTTTTTTTCACATTAAGGAATAAAAAAGGCATATATGAAACTTCTTGTGTTCAAAATATATACTTTTATGTAAAATGTCAAACAGTTTTGAAGTAATAACGCCTGTCCTAAAATTTTTATGAGCAAAAGAAATATTGAATTTTCTTCTTTAAAATTTTCCTTTTCTATATTTTTTCTCAATAAGGAATAAAAATTCAAATCCTAAATTACGCCAATCTCTTACTTAGTATCCATTCTTATCTGAAAATAATTTATGATATAGTTTTTTTTCATTCCTAACGCGAATAATGCAGATTGAAATTTAAAGCATGTAAACAAGAACTTGATTTTGTATCAACAACATGTTTAAGCAATCTGTCCTGTAATCTCTTATTTTGCATTTCTTCATAAATAAACATGTTGTACTGATATGCCAATTTTCATTCAAATCTGTGACATGGCAGCCACAGCTAATTTGCTCATTTCGCCTGGAATGACCCAAAAGTAAATATTTTTTTTCAAATGCGCTGTATCAAAATTAAAGTAAAACAACTGAAAAATACATGTTCCAAATTTAAACCATTATGTTTAATTTTTCTTGATTTATAGCACGTTAAATACGAGAAATGGTGAAATAATCCATTTTTGAAGCATTTTCACAAAAAATATTCACAAAAATGTTTTTTTTTTTTTAAATCGTTTCCATAACAATCATTGCTTGACAGCTAGATTTTCAAAACATACCAAAAGAAAATAATATATAATTCCTATTTTAATTAAGATGAAATTGAATTTAAACATCATTTTAAACAGAAAAAACAGAGACATTTTTAATACAATAAATCTTTTGTAGAAAATTTTAAGAAATTTGTGTCTCGAGCATTCTGCATTTATCTATTTAATAAATAATAATAATGTTTCCAGCATTTTAAACGAAATTATTAATATCAAAGATAATTAGGGTGCAATTCTAGATATATAATTTGAGGAATTTTATTCAATCCATAACATAGTAATTTCGTTTAAAAATACATAATATTTATAACTTTTTTATTAAATTAAAATTTTAATGTACAGAGTTATTATAATTAAACTTGCAATTCCAAAAATCGATAATATTTAAATAACTGGTCACTTCATATTTTAGCAGAACAATCATGAGACAATGGAATTTTGTTTAACGAAAGAAAAAAGTAGTTCCAAAATGCTCCGATAGATGGTGCTGTTAGTCAGAATTCAAGGAAAATTCAAAAATGTAATAATTAAACACATCAATGTTGTTAGAGAAAAGGAAAAACATAGAGTTAAGGGATTAACTACAAAATTATTATCGAAATCACCAGAATGCGCGTTTATAGCAAAAACAGCGGTAATGACAAAAAATAAATAGAAAAGAGAACAAAGGGGTTTTTAGAACAAACACTTTACTTGTGATTCAAGCAAAGTTTTTCGATATGCCCTCCGCCTTTTTCCGCTACTAATTGAAAGCACAAAACTGCATGCTCCACAACAGATCGGAAGATATCTGTACTGATGCAATGGTTTGGGTGTGTGATGCTTGCCTTCAAGTTGACTAAAATTTGAATCCGCTCGCTGTAAACAGCATTCTTCAGGTACATACAAAGCCAAAAATCACACAAGTTTAAATCGGAGGAACGTGGCGGCCACGTTGTTGGAAAATGGTGGCTTATAATCCTATCATCTCCGAATTTAACACTTAGTAGCTCCTTTATAGGTGTAGCAATGTGCGGAGGAGCACCATCTGGAATGAATATTATGTGATCCAAACAGTGACTCTGTTAAAGGGCCAAAAGGACACTTATTAACAAACCTGAAAGTTACACAAAAGTGCTTCACACTACTTGCCAGTAACGGTGCAACTAACGGCACGCAGGTGTGATCTTCTCGAAGAAAAACGAATCGACGACATTATTCCGCACCACGCAGTGACCTTTTCAGACTGAAGAGCTAAAGGTGTAGCGAAGACGGATTCTCGGCCACCCATATCCGGCAATTTTGCGCGCTCACAGATCCTTGGGAAAAAAGTGGGATTCGTCAAAATACAGAATGTTCTATAACCATCTGTTTTTCACTTTCATCCGGGCAAGAAATTGTAGTGCAAAATGTTGATGTGCTTCCAGATCAACAGGTAGCAACTCCTGCACATGAGTTATCTTGAACAACGTATGGATGTTCCGTAGAACTTTACGCACTGTGCTATTTGATATATCCAGCATTTTGCCGATTCCCCGTTCGTTGCTGATTCCATCATTATAATTAATCTGCTCTTGAAGTGCTATAAGCACATGTTCCACTGCCACAGCTGAAACAGTTCCCTTCCTCTACCACGTTTAACGTCAAATGAACCGGTCTCTTCGAATTTAGTAATCAATTTTAAAAGATCATTTTTGGCTATTGGATCCTTTTATATGGATTTTAATTCCGAAAGCTCCTAATAGCTGCAAGTGCACAATCATCGTATTTATAAACAAGTTGGAAATTGCACGTAAAGCGTAACAAATAAGTTGCGTTCGTACGATAACGAGGTTTTAAAAATAATCACATCTTGCTGTTATAATATACAGTACTTTGGATACAGTGTAGTGGTTGAAATCTTTTTTGTGTTCGTGTAAATATACAGGAATAGTAACTCTTATTACACCTCATATTGCACCCCAAAGTATATCATATTCATAAAATGTAAAATAGTTTAATACAATTAAAACAAACACTAAACAATGTTCTCCTTATACCACTATCTAATGGTATACTTTTGTGTGACCTTGTAGATCAATAACAAATGTTCTTTGCACCACACATTGTACAAAATGTATATTCTAATATGTACTTCATACATTCATATCAATTTTATTATGTTCGAATGATTGTAACACCATTAAAATGCATTTGAAACTTTTTCCCCATTGACCGTAATGTAAGTGAATACTTTTCATTGTCCCTGTAATTGATGTATGTAGCCGATTTTCAAAAAAATTGAAATAACTCAACAAAATAACCTAATAATTACATATTTTAAATTTCAGACGATTAAAATGCATTTGAAATTTTTTCCCCATTGACCATAATGTAACCGCATACTTTTGATCTATATATCCAATTTTCATAACATTTGAAATGACTCGATAAAATTATGTAATAATTCTATATTTTAAATTTCAAACGATTCAATTGGGTAGTTTTTGCGTTGTTATATGCGGACTGACAGACGGACAAACGGACGGACAAACGGACGGATAGACAGACGGACGGACTGAACAACAACTACAGATGCTACGTAGTTTCATAATTACGAACGCACCTAATAAGCTCCAAGAGCAGAGCACAATCTTACATAGTCAGAATAATGGTGAAGAATTAAAGCAAAGAGCAGGTGCTCTGCATTTTTATGAGAGCTTTGTCTGCTTTGCACATGTTACGCATTAGTAATTTGCATATCACCAGACAATGCGAACCCTGACAGCGCCAACTATCGGTACATTTTGAAACTATATTTTTTTCTTCACTAAACAAAATTCCATTCCCTCACGATTTTTCTGTTAAAATATCAAGTTATTCTGACCAGTAGTTTTAAAATGATCTATTTTGAAAATCATAATTTTAATTGTAATCACCCGGTATATTAGCTGTTTTCCAAGGTACAGCTTCACAATTTTGGAAGTAATTTCAGCGTTGAAAATTTTGATATACATAAAAGATAATGTAATACACCGATAAAACAAAATTGCGTGTTACATGGCACACATAGAGGCATAATGCGATAGAACATCGGAAGTGTAGGAGAACATAAAATAAATGGCAACCCGTATACTGATGATGATAGCAAGTGTGAATAACATGAGTAATAAGATTGCCATGCTTGTTGTATAGCACACCTTTCCCTGCGCTCCTGCGCCGACAGTCTCTCAGACTCGTTAACTATCTCATTTAATCAGTTATAGGTATCAAATTCATCGGCAATAAACTTGGTTTCAGAAATATACGTTCGCCCCCCTCAAAAAAAGACAATAATAATAATAATTATTACTATTATTATTATATCTTACTAAAGAAATTTAATTTAAGAATAATCTATCAATAATTTCTAATTTAAACAAAATAATTTTAATCTATTACATTAGGAATATTTCAAATAGGATAACACAAAATGTATTTTTTTTAATATTTTAAAGCACATTTAATTGACTTCCTCGTTTATTTTGTAAATTTTAAGATCTTTTGAAAATTGATATTGACAAAAGAATAATATCCGAGAGAAAAAAATACTTATGCTTTATTTCGAGATGAGCAGAAAGTAACAAATTCATATCCCATCCTTATTCAAATGAAACAGTTTTATTTTTTTATTTATACATATTCAGTTTAAATTAACTTCGGGAATGGAAGACATCGGATAAAATGAAGAATAAATATAAAATTCATTTTGAAAATGTGATTTTTTTAAAAATGTATCCTTTTAAATGGCATATAAAAATAAAGAATCAAGAATATATCAGTTTTTATTATAAAACTGTTTTTCAAACTTCAGTGAGATAAAAGAATAGTAGTCATTTCAATACATCCGCATTTCAAACAATTTTCTCTCTAATATTAATTTTTGTTACTCATCAACAAATCAAATTAAAAAGGAAATTATTTTAAAGAAATATCAAGTGAGATTATAATTAAAAATTATGTCTGTCTCTTCATCTTTTTTAGGTGCGATCGTAATTATGTGAATATGTAGCACCCATAGTCATTCTTTGGTTCGCCGGTCTGTATGACCATCTGTCTATTCTCTTCCCTCCGTCCGCATATAACAGAGCAAAAACTACCCAATGAAATCGTTTTAAATTTAAAAGAAAGAATTGTTTTGTATGTTTTTCGAGTCATTTCTTATTTTATGAAAAATGGATGCTTTGTTTAATTTCACAGGCAATCAAAAATTTTCCGTTTTACACAGCTAATAGGAAAAAACAATTTCAAATGTAATGTATTTCGAACATAATAAAATTGATATGCATCTATGAAGTACATACTAAAATATACATTCTTCAGAATCTGTGATGCAAAAAATATTTATAATTGATTTACAGGGTCACACAAATATTGTCCATTACATAATTGTATAAGGGGACACATTGTTTGGGGCGCAATTTAGTTATATTTAAAACTATATACAGGGTGATTATAAAAAAAAACTATCCCGAGATTTGGGGCCCTAACTATCATACCATTCACAGAAACTGAATGAAATTTTGTCAAAAGTTATTTTGAGGTATGTGCTCAAGAATGATATGGAAAACAACAGTGTCATTCAAACAATTACGGTTACAGTGAGAAAATTTCGAAAACATCAAATGGCAAAACCCAGTTTTTTGTATTGGAATGTGATCTCCATCGTAAAAAACCCTAAATAGCGTTGGAACGGCAACTGTAGCATGAAAATCACCGGAACTTGGTAAGAGTAAAAAGGACTTTGCCGTGCACCAGAGCATTGATGTTCGTTTCATTTCTGTCACAAGTCACACCGTTTCATCGGGTGATATCGCAGACTAATTAGATGTCCACAAAACGAGAAGAAGAAACCAAGAAACGCAAATTTCAGGTTCTACGTAAGACACAGTCATAACTGACGCCGTCACGCTAGGTGAAAGAAAAGGCACTGCGAAATACGATCCGCGTATGTTGTTTTCTGCCGTGCCGAACAAAATGCCGTGTGGGAAAATCTTAAAGATTTATTACCTGAATGGACAAAATTCCGCAGAGACATTGCGTGTTTACCGCCGCAATCATGGATTACGGCGAGGCCCCAGCACTGTCAAGGCTGTACAGGATTTGATTCATAAATTTGAATAAACTGGTTGCGCATGCGATCGACCTCGGTCTAGATGACCTTCCGTTCCTTTGGAAGCTGTTGCAGAAGTCCATCAAACGATAAGTACAGTTCGTCCCGCAACTGCACGCGGTGTTTCACTTGTTCTGAATGTGTCGAATTCAACTATACGCAAGATTCTGCTCTCTGTTCTAAACATGTTTCCGTATCGATTCCAGCGTGTCCAGATTTTGGAAGCGGGAGGCTATCAATTACGGTTGGATTTTGCAAATCAATTCCCTATGCGGTATGATTAAGATAGCAACTGGCCTTTACGCATTCTGTGAACAGATGAGGCGCATTTCTCGTTAACTGGCGACGTGAATTAGAAAAATTGTATGCACTTGGCAGAGAATAATCCACATGATGTGCTTTCACGTCCATTGCACGAGGAAAAGTGACTCTGTGGTGTGGTATATCGAGTACGTTCATCCTCGGCCCTTACTTTTTTAAAGAGGTTATTGCCGGTGATCTGCAAATGTATACACCGATGAGCGCTCGCTATCTAGACAGTTTAACTCGTTACGCGATTCCCGCATTGGAGAGGCAAAATGCTATATCTGAAATTATGTGGATGCAAGATGGCGCTCCTCCACATGTCGGGTCTTCAGTCAAACGTGTCTTAAGTCAACAGATTGGTGACAGAGTTATCTCCCGTCATTTCCCGTTTCCGTGGCCACCAAGGTCTCCAATATGACACTAATGGATTTCTGTCTGTGGGGATATCTGAAATCCAAAGTGTACCAGTTTCGTCCTCAAATTGCATCGGATTTGAAACATGCCATCAGAACTGCGATTCAAGAGATTCCTATTGCCATGATAAGTGCTGTAGTGCTATACACCATCTGCAGCATGCAAAGTCTCATCGTGTCTGAAGGAAGTCATGTAGACAATTTGTGAAACACAATAAAATGCTTTCTTTTATGCTGCTTCTATCTCCTACTGGTTTTCCTTAATTTTAGCCTATCTACCGCCGATAATTTTCATGCTACAGTTGCCTTTTCAACAATGTATAGGGTTTTTCACAATGGAGATCACATTCCAAAACAAAAAATTGGGTGTTGCCATTTGATTTTTTCGAAATTTTCTCACTGTAACCGTAACTGTTTGAGTGACACTGTTGTTTACCATATCATTCTTGAGAACATACCTAAAATTACCTTTTGCCAAAATTTCATTCAGTTTCTGTGAACGGTATGGTAGTTAGGGGCCCAAATGTCGGGATAGTTTTTTTTATAATATTTTATATTTAATATTAATATATATTATTTTAATTATATTTAAATTTTTATATTATAAAATGTTTCACATTTTGTGAAATTGATGTACTTTACTGAGGTTTACAACAAGTTACTTCCTGTATAATAGCAAGCAGATAGTATTTACAAGGACACACTAAAGATTCCGAGTACTATGCTATAATTCGAAATACAGTATACTATTACAACAAAATCTGAATATTTTTAAACTTGTTTATAGTAAGAACACACCTCATTTCTGCACTTGACATGGAATTTTTGACTTGTTTTCATTAAGTAGTTTCCCATTAAAAATATTTTTTTCTTCTTTTGGTTAAATAATTCAACAATTATTTCAGTTTCGAACGCCGCACCACCTTTTTTGTGTTCTGTTTTAAGATTAACGCACTTTTACATTTTTTTGTTTGCATCATCAGCTAAAGGGATGATATACTGACTTTATTTTGGGTTTTGATGCTTAATACGCTGAAAAATAATGTCAGATGTTTCTTAATTAAAAGGGTGTACAATAACATCGAACATACACAATAACATCTTCCAAGACACCGAAGATTCTCAAAAACGTTAATTTATCATTAATTCCCCCCCCCCCTCCAAAAAAATTATTTTCAAAATTTAAAGAAAACTTAATAAAAATTAGTTTTTATTAGCTGCCCGTCACTTACGGGAGCGTTTCCGAGTAGCTTTACAATGCGATAATCAGTTTTCTAAAATTGGAATCGCACTCTTTCGAATTCTATTAATTCTCTGGTAAATACAGTGAAACCTGCTAAAGTGACCACACTGGTAAAGTGGAATTTGGCTAAAGTGACCGATTTTGGAAAATTTTACTTGTGCTCACATAAGATAATATGTGAATCGCCCGGTAATATGATCACCTGTCTAATGTATCCACCTGTGTAAAGTGACTAGTTGGCCTGTCATTGTCAATGTTATTTGAATCTGTAAAATGCACCCATCCATTTTTATGCTTGCAAAAAAATTTCAAACTAAAAGACTTAAGTGGTCAAATGAAAGAGAGAATGAGAAAATTTCAGAAATGAGTTTTCTGAAATTTTATTTTAATCCATTAAAAAGGTACTGGAATTTATCTCTTATAATGACTATTTGCTTAATGTATAAAGTGACCAGTTTGTCCTTTATAGTAATGATATTTGCGCTTGTCTAAGGGGGGTTTTACTGAAAAGTTTGTAATTGTCAGTCTCAGAAACGTTATCAAAATGCAATTACAACGAAAATAAAAATGCACATAAATTACAGAGTACCTTGTAGTTATGTGTTATTTAAATCAGTCACTACGGAATTTCAACTGTATTCAAAAGAAATAATGTAAACTTTAAGTAAATTATTTTCGATGTAGTATATTTTAAATTATTGATTCAGTTGTTATTGCTGTTAATTAATCAATTCATCATTTAGTGCATTTTTCCTTATTTATATTTTAGTTTTTGAGATCACAAAATTTTAATGTGTCATCTTGAAAGACTCCCCTTAAAGTTGCCACATCTATATAGTGACAATTTTAGCCTGTCCCAAAGGTGTTCACTTTAAACAGGTCCACTGCATTTTAGTATTCTGAAAACATGTTTAACAGACAAACATAGACTGTTAACAGCACCGACATAAATATAAAAAATAACATTTTTTTTCTTACAATTACAAGAACAAATGCGTTCATGCAGCTGTAAAGGCTTGACAACTGACAGAATCTGAAAAATCAATTTTCTGGAAACATGTAAGTGATTAATGCATTATAAAACTTTCTAGGAATCGTTTTCGAATGAGTTGCCCGTCACTTTCGGAAAAGTTTCTGAGTGGCTTTTAGTGTGCGAAATTCTGTTTTCTAAAATCGGAATAACACTCTTTCGGTTGTTAATAGTTCTCAGAGAAGTACTTTAGTTTTCAGAAAACATATTTAGGAGTCGACCATACAACATTAACACTAACAACATTAATATAAAAAAAATCTATATTTTTTTACAACTTAAAGGTAAATTCGATTATGCTGCTGTAAAGACATGAAAATTGATAGAATTTAAAAATCCGATTTCTAGCGACAGAGAACTATTTAATTCACTGTAAAAGGTACCAGTAGTTCAAGAATGGACAGTCCAAAAATCGAAGGTATCGAGCACAAGAAAAAAAACTTTATTTTAAGGAAGAGGAGTAATAGGGTAATTTAATGATCCATATTTGCGGAGGTGAATAGGTGCATAAGCCAAAAATTAATACCACCATTGCTAAATTCGTAGATTTTTCATTGCGCTTGTACTACAATCTTTTCTTGCCTTTGAATGTAGGAGAAACACAACGATAAACCTTCGCATAAACCACTAGTGTCATTAATTTTTGGCTCATTTTCTTGTGCTCAATACCTTAATTTTTTAAGCTGTCGGCACTTAGACTAGGAATCATTTTCGAAAAAATTCGGCAGCTAATAAAAATTAACTTTTCGAAATTTTTCTTCAAAATTTGTAAATAATTTGGTTTGTGAGGTTTCTAAACATAAAGAAATACTTTTCGAAATCTTCGGGGGCTTAAAATAGGTTATCATATGTTTACGCTCGTGATTATGCTACATTTCCGTATATTTACAATCATCATAAAAAACATTTTCTACAGTGAGGCAGATAGTAATTAAAAGAAAATTATGCAGATGAATGATGTTATAAATGCATTTATTATAGACTGGGAGTCGGCAAATATAGACAATCGCCTCATTTTGTTCGTGAATGAAATTCCAGAATGAGTTAGAACTCGATTCACATATTAAAACGTAATTGGTCTTCAAAATCATATAATGGTGGAAAAGACCTGGAAACCCGAATTTAGCGTTTGATTCAAAGGTTAACCATCGTGTTTTACTTGTCCCAGTTCTTTATCTTTTCATGCTTTTGCTTGTAAGAAACACAATGATAAACCTGTGAGTCAATCACTAAAATCGGTTTTTTGGTGCTTTCCACCAAGATATGACTTGGCAGATTGCATTTTAATATGCGAATTAAGATTATTATAATTCTTAAATTCCAGACATAAACTTGATGAGGTGATTATCTGTGCTGCCGCTTTTCAGTAATAGGGGAAAAATGGCAATCTGTTTATAAAATCAAGTTTTCTTCAATTGCTTGTAAGAACAAATTAGAAAAGCTAACTATATAAAAGATTTCAAGGCCGCAATCTGAAAATAAAAAGGTAATTAAGAATTGCAAGTGATATAGCTTTCCCTTTCGTAGGTTTTTTAAAACGCTGCAGAGTATCTGACCATTGCGATGTAAGTGTATATCCAAGAAGCGCAAAGATTTATCAAGGATAGACATACAAGGACCATAATTTTTTTATATGTAATTTAACAAACGTGGTTTAAAAAAACCTTTTGCTCGTAAAAAATGTTTTACGTTACTTTGAAATTCAAAAACAAAATGATTATACAGTTGTATAGTGCATACAATATTTTTTAAATGTTTATACAATAATTGAAATGAAATATTTTTCATATTTATGCATCCAGTTTTTAGTGTGATGACATTTGTTTGTTTCTATCAAAACAATCTTTATCAGTTCAACATTCAAAAGGGTACCCATAAAGGAGATTACAAAACATTTTCTTACACTGGATTTCTTGATGGTCATGTTTTTTTTAATAGTTAGACAATCTTCTATTCATCGAAAAACCAGATTTGGATGGAACAAAAATATTTCTGTTTCTTCTTAGACAGACATGTTCCAGAAACAATCAGTTTGTAAAATAACTCTTGCTGTGCAATGAACTTACAAATCTCTTAGTATCATTATAATCTAAATAAACTACTGCAAAAATTAATTTTAAAAGAAAATTTATAAAATCAGCTCATGTTTTAAAAAAACTAGAATAATAAAATAGCATTGTTTATTCAGCTGAAATTGAAATATTTCTATAGATTTCTTTTATGAGTGAGTTTCAAGCTCTAAACTATTTTTATGTAAAGTTCCTTAATTTAATAAATTTAAGTTTTTCATACTAAAAAGAAATTTTTAATGAGATTACACACAGAACATAAAATGAAAACTTTTATACTTCATTTTAATGTTGCTATTGCTTTAGGGTATTTGTATTATTTCTAATTTATTGAATAATATTTCATAAAATATTTATCTGCTGTTACATTGATATCCGATTGAAAATAACTTGTTACTTTTTCTCAGAAATTTATACAGAAATGTATTTGACTTAAAGGGGTTACATCGACATATCGTTTTAAGGATATTGAAATATCGCTGACTAATTAAATTCCTTGTAACAAATGTCTAATGCTATCAATGATATTTATTATAAGCTGATTTTTAAAAAATATATATATTATGTTGTAATAATGTTTATTTTTAACTATATGATTGAATTGCATCACTTTGATATTCCAAAGTTTTTGCTATTGCACAGATGAAGTGGTTACAGTGCTAAGTAGGTTTTCCTATTAATTTATGGAAAATTAGGAAAAAAATTAAACGATTCCACTTATTTTAAATTTTAAAATAACAGGCACATGTCATTTAAGCCAAATTTTAGTAGATTACCTATTTGTTGAGAAAATTCAAAAAAAAAAATTCAACGTTTTTAGAATGTTCTTATTTTGCGATTTTTTCGCAGTTCAGATTATTTTTCATGTAGCATTTAAAACACTAATTTTAGAAAATGGTATTATGTATCATTTTTATGGAAAGTTTTTTAGAAAATATTTATAAATCTTTTTAGAAAAAATGTATATATTTGCATTAGAAATAGTTCGTAAAATCATCATTCTATTGATTTTTTATCAATAAAATAATTTCCAGGAGAAGAATCTAAACTCTAACTTCTGTTTTAAAGAGGCCATTTTACCAAAAAAAGCGTGCAATAAAGCGTGCAATCTAGATTTTGTAAAAAGGTTTACGAAAATATAAGTTCTTTCAAGTTACCACTCATTCCAAAACGCGTATCTTTATTTTTTTTTAAATCATAAATAAACATTATTTTCATACCTTAAAAAGGCTTATTTTTCTTTTTTTTCTGCGTGCTACCAATCATTTTCGAAAAGTTTCAGAGTACTGCTTAATATCTAGTTTTTAGAGATTGTTGTCAACTCGAAATATTGTATTTTTGGAGGCCATTAGTTGTATGTTAGGTCAATATTGTCGAGTTCATGCATATGCCCTAATATGCCCTAATTTACCATTCAAAGAGCGAATATGTTTTATAGACAAATATGCTAGATGAACACCTGAGCATTTAGAGTTATTTATCATTTATTGTAAAATACGCATGCCACATATTTAGATATTATACTGATATATTTTGTGAGAGATTAAATGTTTTCTAAGCCATGCGCTGCATTTCAAATACTCAAATTTTAATACTTAACCCTCCAAGCGTCTTGCAAAAGGGTAAAATTGTAATGTTGTTTTCTCAACATTTTGTTTTAAATATTAAAAAAAAGATGATTATTAACATTATTTAAAAAATTTATTATAAGCATTAATATAATCCTCCAGAGTATGCATCATTCTTCGATGTTTTGAAAATTCATTAAATGTATAGAATTATAGTATTTTAAATACAGTAAAACCTCCATAACGGACACTCCCGAATAGCGGACACCTCTATTTAACGGACGGTTTTCAAATCCCCACTCCCAAAATTTTAATTTTTGTTTAAAATAATAAACTATACTAAACATGCATAAACTATAATTTGTTTAACCTCTGAATAACGGACATTCCGAATAGCGGACAGTAATTTTGGCAAAAAAAGAACAAAAAATTATTTTTTAACGAGGAAAAAAAAATAAAAATCCTCTAAATTTATCAGGGCAATGTATCACAAATTTTGTGACCACAGATAAATGTGGGAATGAGCTGGAAAAAATCCCCTCTCTCTCCTACATTTATCCCCTATATCCCCCCCCAACACACACCCTCACCCTCGGATGATTGGATGCTTTTAAGGGTGTATTCCGATCCAAACTGCCTTTTTTCAGATTTATTTTTAGATTCATTTTTTTTCTAAAATGCACCAAACTTTTGAATTCTCTTATTTAGAAACTATACAAGGTGCCGTAATTGCCAATCCTTAATAAATGCAGAAAATGTTGCAAAAAATGCTGTCAAAAACGGCGTTTTGGACGAAATTTTCCGAAGCGGGAGGCTTGCGAACGAAAAAAAGGGTCACGCTGAGAAAATAATTGCTTATAAATCAGCGAAAAATTACATCACACGGCACCTTGTACGTCACTTCAAAAATCCCCTCAGCAAGTTTCATGTTTCTACTTTTAAAAATGTGTCCAAAATTTTTATCTGAAAATTTCGAGCTGTTGAAGGTGGAAAATCATTTTTTCGAATACACCCTTAAGAAGCAGAAATATACAATAAACAGTTATACATTTTTTTTTTTTTTTAAGATAAAGATGATTTAAAAGAATTAAAACTACTCAGAGTTAAAACTTCACATTGAAAAACAAAGTACATCTAATCGCAAGTAAAAGCATACTTTTGTAACTTTTTTTTTGTACGAATGTAATAAGCAAAGAATAAAGGTATGCACAATTTTATTTCAGTTTTATTGCTTTGAAAATTGTTTTAATTTCTGGTTTAATCATATAATAGAGATTTTTATGACATTTTAAAATCGACTAATGAAACATTCAGCATTCATTAGCAATTTTTCTTCCCAATAGCGGACACCTCCGAATAGCGGACAATTTCAGCGCTCCCAAGGTGTCCGTTATTTAGAGGTTTTACTGTATTGCTTATATTGCAGTGAAAACTGGAGCTTAATATACGAAATATTACGTTCCAGACGCTTAGAGGGTTAAAAAAATATATTCACAAACACTCATGTATGAAAAAAACTATATACAAGGTATTTTTTAATTTTGAGAGAGTTAAACACCATAACAAAAAGACCATTGAACCAAATTACCTGAAACTTCATCAATATGCTCTTCAAGTAAAGGAAAGTTTTAGACTTTGTCACAAAAATTCTGATCAACAGATGGCGTTTTATATACAGTAAATTTATGAGATGGCCTTAAGTACGAAACGGGGACAGGGGTGATAAAAAAGTGAAGCAATTAGATCTCGTTTTCATTATTTGACGTATATCTTCGCTTTGATTGTGCCACTGACGGACCGTGCATTGTTTGTAAAACTATACTATTAAAATACTGACATCGCAGAAAATGCTCTTAGGAAATGTAGTACATTAAAAATTTAAAAAAGTTCCAATGACAACAGAAAGCTTGTGGAAAGTGTTAAAATTTGAAATTTGAACAGACTGGTTTATAGGGCCTAAAACCCGGGCAGAGGAAAGAAACCAAATAAACTACCAAATGTTTCTTCTGGTGGTTTACAAAGTGTAGTTACTAAAATAGAAGAAAGATCCAGGAGTGGTATGAGAAGCATCACCAGTATCATTGCCAAAATTTTTGACATGATGGTCAGTGCGATGCACAAAGTTTTGAGACGATTTTTGCAATGGTATCTGAACAAAATAACCCATGTGCAAGATTTGCTACCTGCATACCTCCCAAAACATGATTACTTTGTTTTACATTTACTTGTGCTCATGGAAGCAGACATCGCATGGCCCTATAACATTCTGTATATAAATGAAGACTATTTCTATCTATAGAACTTCTTTAATACCGAGAACTGTACAGAGACAAATTCAGATTCAGATTCAGCCGGGTGGGGAGGCCTACCCAACAGTACAGAGACAACAAAAAATCCGAAAGTTTATCAACCTTTACCTCTTCATTCCCCAAAGATGACTTGTGGTGCGGGTTTACGGCATTTTTTGCCTCGGCCGTACTTTTCTGAAGACGTTAGTCTTGCGGGTTCTATTTTTTGAATTGTCAATGCAAAACTCTGCTAGTTTCTATTATCCAGTTACACCATTCCAGTAATTCAGCAGCGTCAGTGGCTTGATAAAGCAGTATTTTTGCAGGATGCTGCTACTCCATGCATTACCACACAATTTAAAGATTTTCTGCGGAAAACATTCAGAAATAATCAAATTATTAGCTGCATTTTCACAACACTAGCACAATCCGATATCCAGTTCTCAATCCTTACAAATTCTGTCTCTGTGGGGGCCTAAAAAATACTATGGTGTGCATGATGACGGTGTTATAGAACTAGCTCACCTGAAGACACGCATTCTGCACTAGATTCACTCCGCTCATTCAGATACTCTTCACACTGTCGTACAATATGAGGTTTCACTATTCCAACTTGTAGTTCAAAACAGTGGAGAGGACATTGGAAATATCTTGAATGAACTGTAAAGTTCCACACAAATGTTTTAATCCTTATTTTTATTTCGTTCTGCTACTGCGAAGACGTTCTGAGTTTCTTTCACAATCAATTCTTTCTGTATAATTCTGATATGCAGGATAAACATTTCTTTTTCTCAAAGTACAACACATTGTTTTCCTCACATTGACGATATTCTTTGCTTCTGCTTAGTTGCAGGTCCATCTATCTCTGCGATTTTAGATTTTTTATACACGTCCAAACAATTGTCGTTTTTTTGGAATAATATTGGTGAAATTTCAAGTCATTTTGATCAATGGTTCATTTGTTTAGGGTTTTACTTTCCTAACTTAAAACTATCATCACCCTATATATATAAAGAAATAATTAATAAATAAGTTTAGCATTAAAAATCAACACTCCATATAATCACACATCTTATATCACACAATATGTCATCCTTATGTCATTCATCACACATTATACTCCATATATATACATAATTTCTATGTTACAAAAAGAATTCCTTAATTTTAATTACGCAATGATTTAATGCGCATGATGTTTTAATAATTCCAAAAAGTTCAATAAATGCCTTCTACTTGAAGGAGCGATTTCCTTTTTCAACATTTAAATAAAATGAATCACAAATAGGCACAGATCTCTGTTGCTCGTTGATATTCATGATGATAAATTTTGCATATTTAAATAAAGAAATATGTGTTCAAGATTACAGTCTTTCCTCGTGTGTTTCCTAAAAAACTTATATAAAAGTCTTTGTGTTAAATGTTTTGTTGCATTACTTTTTAAAATGTATTAACTTTCCCTAGCTCGGCAGAAATTTTTCGATGACGGTTGACGTTTTTAAATATAAATGCCATAAAAAAGTCAACTTATACATGATAAGCAAATTTAAGGTTAATAAATACCGTTCAATAAGTAGATTAACATGTTTCAAATACACAATCACTAACAATATCAAGCTTAATAACTCGAGGTCACAGATATAATGGATATATATATATATATATTCTTTTAAATTTTGGAAAGCAATTCCAAATTATCGGTAAATCCAGGTGAGGTTAATCATTGCATATTTTCTGCCTGCAATGATACATTTCTTTTGATTCTCGGATAATGGAGAGGAGAAAAATCTTGATGGATATATTATTTTAATATTCCTAAAATCAATTTGTAAAGGCTCTTTGTTGTCTAATTAGACTGAAGCTGTAGTTTTCTTGTTCTAATTGATATATGCAATCTAATATGCATAATTTTAGTTAAATGATGATAATTGAATTTCTTATAGAATTTTATAAAAGTGAACTAATTTACAAAGAATATTAAATCTTATACTCAAAGACATATATAACATCATATTAATGCTATATAATGTATATTTTATCAAATAATGACTGTGAAAAAGTATATAATAACTAATAACACAGCATATATAAAACCATGTCATATTTAATGCTACAAAACGAAATATTAGAACTTTAAATAATGAATAATACAACTGTTTAAGACAAAATTCCAACTAATCTAAACGAAATCAACAAAAAACCAACAAAAATTCCAAAGCAAAAAATTTACGTAATCTTAATGTCATCTTTGCCCTCATTTTACATTGCATATTAAATTAATGCAGTACACTCTAAGTAATTTTTCTTTATTAACATCAGGAAATATGAGTTCATAAAAATACATTTTTCTTGAAACAATTCATGTCAGATGCAAATTTATCAATGTTCTTTTTTAAAAATGAGAATTTACCAGTTAAAGTGTGTTTTAAATGTTTCATAATAAATATTATAATAAAATTGGGATTTGTTGTACATGTTCTAACGTAATTTTAATTTGCTTGCTCCTTTTTAAATAAATCTGATCTTTTTATCTTTCGTGTCGAAATGTCTGATAATATCCTGTGAAACATGAATATGTTTGTATAATTTGTTTGTTTTAAACAGAAATTAACAAGTTAATAATTAATTCATATTTGAATAAAGCGTTTAATATTTGCAATTTAACACTAGAATGCCTGAAATATTACTATAATCTAGAATGGGAGCCAGGTTTCATTTTGACACTTGTTGAAATTAAGCGAAAAAAATTGAAAAAAATGTACAATTTAATATTACTTTTACAAATACATGTAGTACACACAAATAATTCTAAATGTGTAAAAAAAGAAGAAATTTATAAAATTAAATTAAAATATTTAAAGCACACACAAATGATATTACATCTGAAAAATACTAATAATTTTACGAGATATGTAGAAATATATTTTACACACAAATAATATTTTAAATAATATAAGAAAATTTTTGCAAAATGATATGATCATATATATGGCACATACAAATAATTATAAATGTCTGTCACTTAAGAATATTTTTGTCAGATTATATGAAAAAATAAGGAAGTGAAATAATTACTTATATTTCTTACAGTCAATACATTTATATCTGACATATTTTGTACATTTGCTACATGTCATTCTTTTACAAGAAGAACATACTTTGTTTTTCACTTTTTCATGACATTTTTTAACCTCACATTTCGTATGCTAAGAAGGTTTTTAGTCCGCATTTCATCTTCATTGCTCCTGCTTCTTTTAGTGGATTTTTCAATGTATTCTGCTCGCAATTCTTCAGCTAGTGTTTGTATAAACATATGAACAAATGCATGCCTTGTTATGTTTTTCCTCGTCACACGTTTGAAAACAATCCAAGCGTTTATGGTAGCAAAGTCTAAAAAATTGTACGACATGTTGAATTGGCCATTTTCTTGAACCTGCTTCGACATAATATTGCCTTGCCGTTTGGTCAACAATATCTACGCCTCATTTCGTTTCTTTTTAAAAACTGACCGTTTCAGGTGTTTTCTTTGAATTATTAGCAATTGTGATGTTTGAAAACATAGAACTAAAAATTATCACATTTTATTTCTTTTTATAATGATAAACTGTAAGTGTTGACCCCGATTCTTCATTCTACAATAATTTTGCTGAATATAACACTTCTTTTCCTTATTTTACATAATCTGGAATTTTTAGTCTGGCTCTATTTACCCTATCAAATAAACTCGTCTGTTTTTCCTTTATTTTCTTTTTCAATTCAACAGAAGTAAAAAAAAATGTCAACTGTTACATTTCTTAAAATATTTTTAAAAGGTTTTATTAATTTTAAAATCCCATACTCAGAAAGTCCCCCGATTTTGATCTCTTTCTTCATTTTTCCTAAGTTGCATTTAAAATATACTTTGTAAATCTACAGCAATTCACAATTTTTGCCCGTATTTATCAGATTTCGATGCTATAAACTAAGTAAACGGACAGCGAGTCTTACTAGGAAACAACTGTTCATCAATTGCTATTTTCTGTCCCGGCTTGGAACAGCTTTTGGAGTTTTTAATAACGATTTCATACTTTCGAAATCATTGCGAATTTATCATCTTTAATTCGATTACGACGAATTGATTTGATATCAAATCTAACAATCTTCATACTTCATATAATTTGTTTCTGGACAAGGTTTATTTGCAAAAATTTATACCCATGCTGTGGACCATAATGAATGAAGTTCCAGGTTACTAGCTTCTGAAAGTCCAGGTGCATACAAGATCGAAATATAAACAAAACGTTTCCTATTCTGAAAGAGACCAAGCATAATTTTCTAATATTCGGCAAGCTTCTGTGTTTGTGCATTTTATTATATGCTCTAAAGTCCTTCTGCCATTAAAAATCAACCAAGCACTCAAAACACTGCCATTCTTCACTTTTCTTTTTGCATAACTAGTTAACCTCCTGACTGCCGCCGGCTGATTTTTTCACACACTAAGCTGCAGGTTTCACTGCAACATAAGCAATATTTAAATTAGTATAATTCCACAAATAAAACCTAGTTCTGAAAAATTAAGTTAGGATTGATGCTATCAAAGATTATACACCGATACTAATAACGTATTTTGCATCAGGTTGGAAAAAACATCTTTTTTTTATACTTTTAATAAATTACAGAGAAAACAACATTACAATATTACCCTTTGGCTGGGCAGTCAGGGGGTAACAAGAATTTTCTGTATTGCTAATCTACCGGTTGCACTTCTAGAACCACATTCTTTCCCGCATGAGCCATTGCCAGCCACAAAATCAATCTAAATTCGAGAATAGTCAATTCCGATATCCTCATCGCTTTCGATTCAGATGATATAACAAGAATAAAATTATCACTATCAGATACATTATACAATTTAGATAATTCTCTAACTTCTGATTCATTATTCAATTCTCTCATAAGCGCGGTAATTTCATTTCCAATAAGCCCTCTTTAACGAGACATTTTAAGTTTTATTCATAAAGAGTAACAAGAACAATAATTTTGATTTTTACTATTCATAACTCTGAAAAAACTATATATTTTCTATAATTGTGTGAAATAAAATACCAGTGGCCGGAGTTGTTGCAGCTGAAACAAATACTTGATGTTAAAAAAATTCTAGGATCCCATTCACTGCGATCACGTGTCGAATGATTGTACAGAAGAACGAAAATTAAAATAGGGGAATTGAAATTATTGCGGTGTCCAATTGGCATCAGACCGGCGTTTTAGGTAAATCTGCCCGTAAACTTAGTTTGAATAAACCAGTTCCACAAAAATTTTCATGGGAGTTCTACCCACATACTTAATAATAGTCAAGAAACATAAAAGTTTTTCTTTAAAATTTACAGATTTTAGAAAGGAATCTATATGCTTCAGTGTCGAAGTGACACCGTCCGGTTTTCTTGTGTTAAATTATGTTCTACAATGCAAAGGATAAAATGTGGTCCAAAAACAACAGAAAATTTATACAGAGCTTTGCAGTTAATAATATACATAATAGTCTGTGGAAATGTAATCTATTGTCACATTTTCTTTACACGCACTGGTCTTTAAGATAAATGAGTCATTTTTGTTTTTAACACTTATGTTATAAATATCGCAACATCTTGAGGTATCGGACTTACAGCGCAAGATTAAATAAATGTCGCATGTGCTGATTCCAAATTTTCTTTTATCTCGTGCATTATTAGTAATTCTAAATTCACTATTACATTTCCCAAATTGAATAACTTTATATGCTCTACACGAAAATTTTATAGATACACAGGTTAATTGAATTAGATGCATTTAATGAAGAGATGTAACATTGCACAGCAAACCAAATGTTGGTCGCTATGTACTAGAATCTAATAAGCAAAAAATTCAAGTATTTGTAACTTTATCTGAAATTTTATAAAAAATCCGGGCGTTAGTTCTGCAAATACTATTGAAAAAATTAAGAAGAATAAAACATAGTTACACCATATGTTGGGCAATATATACCCAAAACTAATCCACACAGGTTTATTTCAAAGTCTAACTGAATCTAAAATTTTCAAAATTTTGTGCATTAGTTCTTAAAATAGAACTGACATACTTTTTGTTAACTAGAGACATATTCACAAAAAGGCTTTTTCTAAAAACTTCAAATTGTGTTGTAGTTATTCTAAAAGCTACAAATCCATCAAAAACCGCAAACCAAAATGTTTTATAGCAGATTGAAAAATGAATATTGATAGAAAGTAGATGCTTGCAGATTAGGAATTCTTAAGCTAAATATGATACAAAATATACTTAAAATATTAAAAGAATGAGTCGGAAAATGACTTCTCAAAATGATTGCTAATTTTAAGGTTTTGCTGGAAATTCAAACAATATTATCTTGACAGAAAAACGCCTCTATAAAATTTCTTTTCAATATACAACAATTGTGCTCTTTAATACGATGACGATCTTACAGTCGAAGATTCTGTTCCAAAAATAAGTCACCAGGTACAAATTCTTCTGTCATTTATTGAAACATGTAAAGCGTGACGTTGCTCAAATATAGTCTTACTAGGAAACGGTCCCAACTGTGATCTCAAGATTTTTTTTAGAGTGGTGTGATTTGAAAGATCTTGCCACGAACATAAAGAAAATGTATACAATTACCCGCTGAAATACAACTGATCAAGAATTATGGGGCAATGTTTTTTCTATCATTTATTGTTTTCAGAAGGTCGCGAGCCCTACAGGAATGATAATCTATGTGGTACAAAAGAGAGTTGGTGGATTTCAGATTTTAGAGAAGATTTATGCTTCGTGGAAAAAGTAACTTCAAAATTAACTTCACTAGCTGCACCCGTCGAAACTCGACGGAAAAGAATATATATTAGGTGTGATATGTATCAATCTTATATAGGCAGTAAAATACTGAGTGAAATAAATAATTGCCACCTCCTTAAAATAGGGATAACATACTTTTCATGATGAAGATACACAAACTTCAGAAAATAACAAAAATAAGGAAAAAAACTCATAAATTATTATTTTGGACTTAACATCAGCTACAAATCTTCTTTTAAATGCGGTTTCTAAACCTTAAATATTATTTAAATGCCAAATTATTTAGGAAGTTAATATTGTACCCCGGAAGACGAATTCAAAAATATCTGCATAGTTTATTTTTTCTCCGTTTTTAAATATCGCTTGATAACTATACAATGATTATAATATCAATGAAACATTTTAATTATAATAGAAACAGGGACTTACTAAACTGCCTAACCAGCCCACTACACATTTATAGCACTTGCAACAAATTTAATTTATTTATTGGTTTGTATCCTCCATGAACTTGTAAAAATTAATTTTATTGCTATGGCAACGAAAAAAAAAGATATCTCTGTTATTAAAAAGAATAAAATTTTTGTACTTGTTGCTGAAATGCAGATTTTTTTTTAAACAATAACTTAATACAATGAAATTATTTTAATTATTTTTTGATATTATGTAAGATAGAAATATAGTAATACCGGCATATCACAGGTTTTATTCTTTTTTCCCTAACATGACATCATTTACACCTTCAGAAATACTCATATTTTCTTAAATAAAAGCGTGATTTATGCAGTTATTCAAGAATTCTTTAGTTTCATAAAATATTCATTATAATTAAATAGAAATGGCGCAGTTTATAGAAATATTTTCATTTGTGCACACCACGGACCTTTAAATTAATAGAAGTTCACTTTATTTAGACACAGGAATTAAAATCAGTGAATATGACATCATTACTGACACAGCAATAACAATGTATATTATATTCATGGAATAAATTTATCTGGTTTCTTTATGACGACATTTTCTCCATCGACAAAATTTCACTTTAGATATTATATTTTATTAAAGTTTATCTTCTGTTATTTTACTTACATAATACTTAATAATATTACTCAGTAAATAATCTGTGTATTTCAGGTATGTGCAATCATTTTATTATGATTAAATTTAACGAAAACCTTTTTTTTTTTTTTTTTGAAATGCGATTATACATTCACCGATGAGATCAAGCTCCTGATTGGTGGAAAATAATCAAACAAAATAATTTTTGAGAAAAGCTCAACCTGTTGCCACTGTTTTGAAGAAATGTCATGAAAAAGCTTTTAAAATTAAAAATAAAATATAAAAATTGAAATAAATTAAAAATTAGCCAGAATGGGCACATCTACACGTAAACAGCTTTCATTTAAAAAAATAATTATCAAAATCGGGCCAGTAGAAAGCTCAGGGCTGATGACCAAAAAAAACAGCCAGGTGTTTTAAATATATAGATAGATGATTGGTTGTGCATTTCCCTGAATAGAAATTTCAGAAGCACACATGCAAACTTATCACGCAAAAATAAAGGCCCTTTTGCATTTGTGACAAGTGTTATTAGTTAAATTAAAGCAGACCTTTTTAACCTGCACAGTCCTCAGATAGAAAATACGATTTGACAAAAAAAAGTTTAGAATTATTATATAATGTCTATAAAAATGAGTATCATTTTAGTGTAATTTTAATAATCACTCTTTTCATATTGCAATTTTGCCCTTGCTTAATTACAAAATTTCTATCACTAAATAAGTCAAATATTACTTTTCGAAAATAGTAGTAGAACTCTAAATATATATTATATTTTGAAATTCATACAATCAGATTAAATAAATTAAGATTATTTTATATCACAAAATTTTTATTTTATATTTCGTTTTTATTGTGAATTGTGTCTTTTAAACTGATAAGAATATCATGAGATATAAAATATTGTTACTAGAAAAGTAAATATTCTATGAGTTCTTTGGTTTAAATTTTGTACGTTTCATATTTTATAATTTCTTTATTTTGATGATCATTATTTTTTCAAAAGATATTGTTTCCATGCAAAACTATACATACTATTGAATGAAATATCTGCTTATTCTAAGAAGTACAATATAATTTTGAAAAAACAGGCTGTTTATTTAATAATATCTATGATTTTCATTTTCCTAGATCAAATCATTTTGTTCTCTTATGATATACAATCATCTGAGATAGCAAATATTCAGTATTTTATGAAGAAAATATGCCTTTTTCTTAAGGGTATCTATAATTTCTTTAATTTAAATTTTGGTATGAATAGAGAAATTTATTTCTGTAGAATGGAATATTTTGAAAAAAATGGAATGAAAATGCATTAGAATAATGATATCTTTGGAAAAACAAATTCTTTGATTTGATTGATAACAAAATCCATTTTCTTGCGTTTGATCGTCAACATTTCAGATACATATGAGATAATAATAAGTTTAATAAATTAAACAGAAAGTATTTGGACTGTCCAATCCCCAATCTTTCTTTCTTCCAAGTTGTTATACATGTTAGTACTTCAAAATTATTAGTTCAGTACAATACCAACTTTAATTATCAGCTTAAGTTTCCACTACAGCCAATTAATCGGAGTAAATGCACGTTAATATAGATCATGATATTTATTGAAATCAATAATTTTTCTTTATTATGGAAGAGATTCCTCATTTCTGCACGAGCCGTCGATAAACAACAGAACTACAAAACTTCTGTTTTGCAATGCAGTTGTCTGCAAGAATTGAATGTATAAATTTCCGCAGAATTATCGCGCAGCCAAAAGTGCTGCGTTTTCGTAAGGCGTTTTATTTATAAAGGTGAACGAATGCATTTGAAAAGAACAAGTTTTTTTTAAAAATATTCAGTCTGTTATAATCAAGAAACATAGCTTTCAGAGATTTTATTAAAAGTTACATGTAAATGTCTGTTTTTTTCTTTGATTATTTCCTTGTTGCATATTATTTTTTTCTTGAGTTTATTAACAATTAAAACTTAAGTACTAACACTATTTATATATGTGTCAAATGACACCTTTTAATGAATTTCAATTTTGGATTATTTTGTTTGAACTTTTTTTTTGATTGAAAAAGTTATAAATAATTTTCAAAAAATTAAACACTTCTCTCTTTATACCTATTATATTAAAAAACTACAAGCAAATTAAACATAAATCAAAACATTAAAAAGAAGTCATTTCACACCGGTAGAAATTGCCGTTAGGCAAACTCAATCTGTTTCTATAGATAATGTGCATGTTTGTAAACAAATTTGCATCACTTTAGACAACTCAACTTGGGGTTGGCAGAAATGAAGCAGTGAAACAAAGTTTTCATATGTGAAACTGCATTAACATGGATCATACGTATCCATCGTAATCTTAAATTTTTATTAAGTGATAAAGAGCTAAGCACAATCTGGAGCAAAATAAAGGTAAAATAATTTATCTTCTTGCAACCTTTTACATGTTCAATTTTATTGACAATTTTAAAGTAAATCATGTGAAGTTTGTAATCTTAACACGTGCCTAATTCAGACCTTTTCTCCAGAGAGATTTCAGTAGTTCCGGGCGGGAGGGAAGAGGGGTTGTAGAGTTCCGCGAGAAAAAGCAATTTTTTTTTTACCATTTAAAACACACAAACTCAAATCATCCGGAGGGGAGGTACGATTTTCCGTTGGGGGATGGCACACACCTCACTTGGGCCTGTGACATCACCTGAAATCAACACTCATCTTAACTATTCTATTTTTTCCATAGTACAGAACATTTGTATACTCCCCCCCCCCCCATTTCATTCTTTTAAATTTCGGCACCGTTCTAGATACCGAATTTAGATTTCGAATTTTAAATATTAACATTTACATGTACAAAGAAATTACCTTGTTTTTAATTTTTATATTTTTAGCCCCAACAGTGTCAGAAATTACAAGATAATTTTTTGTTCTTAGTGCTGCTTTTTACATTTCAAAACTTTCTGAACAAACATTTAAGTTTTAAAAGCTACAGCCACGCGAAATTTCAAGTTTGTAACGCTAACAGTTCCAAGTAAATCGCAATTTAGAACTTTTTAAGGTATCACCGTTTTAAAATTTGCTTTAAAAAAATAAAATAAAACATTTAAACAAGTATTTACATTTTAAAAGCAACCAGTAGGATAACACCCCCAGTAATTGGCATGCACCAGTGATTGGCACATTTTACAAACATGTCCTAAAAAATGATTTATATCCAGTTTTTTAAAAATTCAAGACCATATATCAGTTATATGTTCATTTACGGTAAAGATTATAACTTTGATTTATTTTACAAGATGACAATAGAGCCTAGGAAAGATTAGCCATTTTGTTGCAAGTTCTTATTCTTTGGCTTAAGGAAGTCATGCTTTTCAATTCATTATTATCTGATTTATAATACATTTTAAATTTTAATTGACAACAGTTTTGTTTAGTTAAAAAGAGTTACTTTAATTGTGTAAAAGTATTTTCGACACAAATATTTGGATTTCTGAATTAATGGTGGTTGCCAATTAATGGTGCTTCAATTGTGCTAGTTCCGAGTAATTGGCACCTATTCCATTTACAAGGAATTCGCAAGGAATTTGAGATTAAACCATTTATTTTGGAAGTACATTTAAAATTATAGACTAATTTTGTTTATCATTTGTTTTTATTTGAAAATATAAATTTTATCAGTAATTGGAATCTATTAAAGCTTCATATGACAATTACTGGGGATAGCATGACAATTACTGGGTATTAATGTAAGTATATTGTATTGTTTTAAAGTGTTCACATTTCAGATTAATATGCTGATTTCTTACTCTCAAAAACCTGAAATATGGCATCTTCATCTACAGTAAATTAATTTAAAGCGATTAAACCCAATGCAAAATGTAAAGTTTTTTTTAATATAAACATATGCCAATTACTGGATCACAAGGTGTCATACATTGGTGCTCTAGGTGCCAATTACTGGTGATTTCAGCAACTTTTTATAAATATATTTTTTTTTAAATACTTTTCCAATTTTTTTTTGCTTTTAGTGGGCAAAATAGATGCACAGATATGCATTCTTTGATTTAAAAATATTTCCAAGTAAATAGCTTATTTCTTTGTAATGAAAATTTAAGTAAGTATAACGACAAATTCTTAATGTGCCAATCACTGGGGATGTTGCCTTATACGAAACTTAAAACTCCTTAGGTATATTAAATATTTTTAATACATATTGTACATGAAATTTAATAAATATTGTACATAAAAATAGGCTAGAAACATTTGTAGATGTCATGATCCAAACGAATATCTTATTATGAAAAATAAGTTAATATCTAAAGAAAGAATAAAATACACAAGAATAAAAACAAAGGAATTACACAAATATGAAGAAAATACACCCTCCCCCCCCCCAATTTATTTATTTAAAAGTGCAATCAACTGCACAAGAGATGGCAATCATTTTGTACAATACTAGGATAACACAAAAAATAAATAAATCAATAATTAATTTTTAATAAGCCAACCACAAGTTGAGTTGTAGTTTTTTACGTCATCGTGACGTCACATGTACATTATCTATTTCTGTCAAATATAAAATCTAATAATTTCGGAGACATCATACATTAGTCATTAATGATTTCATAACCGTTTCATAGGAGAAATATGTATAAATATCATTTCAAATACATTTATGACCCATTTTACTCTCTATTGTAATAGCGAATATTTATTTGTTGTAATAAATTCGAATTAGCTGCTTAAGTTGTGAAACAGAAGCTTCCACTCGATTGCCTGGTATTGAATTAATTTTGTTAATGATACGTCATTTTAATACTAATCTACACGATTCAAAACGAATGTGAAAGCATCACATATATATGGAGATTCTTCTTATAAAAGTTCTTTCGAACACATAAGTAAATAAACTCGGAGGTAAATTAAATTCTGACACCATTTTTAAACTTTTAAATGACTTATATTAAACGTTAATATTTACAAAAAAGATATTTACATATTAATATTTACAATTCGAACATTCAAAAGGAAACTTTAATTAAAACATCTTAATCAACATTCTTCTAAAGTCAACACCCAACTCTCTCCACATTCCATCCAACGATCTCTTCCGTTCATTTCTTTTTTCTTCGGCTTTTCGTCTGAATGGAGTTTTTTCAGAAAATCGTCTGCTTTTTAAAGACCTTTTCTATCAGAGTTGCGATATGAAGAACCTTACAAGACATGATACTTGGCTGTTGGAGAAAGAATCGCTCCCACAACGGCCGCCCTGACTAGGCTTTCGTCCTCGAATGCTCGTCCCTTTGGAGGCAGCAGCAGTTGGATCATCTGGAAAGATAAAGAAAAAAAAACACAGCAGCATCCAAAGTCTTAATTGAAAAAAAGAAGTCATTATTCAAATTGTTTATCAAAGCTTAGATTATTTCTTGAAAAAATTCATATATTTTTTTTTCGCGTCTTTTCGTCTTCTCTTTCTTACGTCCTTTCATCTTCTTTTATCTTACGTCTTTTCGTCTTCTTCTTTCATACGTCTTTTCATCTTCTATTACCTTACGTCTTTTCGTCTTTTCTAGAATAAAGTTAAAATTCTATTAGTTGTCAGTCCAGAGGTTTGTCATAGTTGGTATAGTGTCACAATCGGTGAAATTCTTTTTTTTTCTCAAGCTTCGTCCGTCCACGGCTTCATGTACTCTGCACATGTACTGGTGACCATGGGTCCTTCGTTGAATCCAAGTTTCTTTACATCGTAGGTGTCATTATTTTTTACTTTTATGACTTTGTACGGACCTAAATATTGTGGTTTTAACTTCAAACCTGGACCTTGTTGTGTGCGTTTTATAGCAACCACATCATTAATCTTAAATTTGTTAGCTTTCTTTCGTCTGAGGTTGTAAGTTTTACGGTTCTCTTCTTGGACTTTTAAAATCTGTTTTTTAGCATTTTTTCTCATATCTTCGCGATTATTTGTAAAATCAGATTGTATTTCAGCATTCAGAAGACTAGTAATTTCAATGTTATTTTTTAGTTTCATTTTAGTACCAAACATCAATTCAAAAGGAGTTGTGCTTATACTTCTCTGAAAAGTCGAATTTATCACCTGTTGGACGTTGCTTACATGTGTATACCATTTTTTAGGATTATCGACAGACAATTTAGACAGAACAGATATTATGACAGAATTTAGACGCTCAACTTGGCCGTTAGACCTGGGTAATCCAGTGGTAATCGGGATATGTTTAATATTTTCATTGATGCAATAATCTTCAAAAGCTTTAGAGGTAAATGCAGGACCTTTATCTGATATAATTCGAACTGGATTTCCAAAGATAGATTTTTGGATTTCTAATTTAGAAATTACTTCGGCAGCATCGGTAGATTTTGTGGGATACAACCAAACAAATTTTGTGAATGCGTCAATGACCGAAAGGATATGTTTGTAATTTTTATTAGTGCTTTCTAATGGACCTAAGTGATCAACATGGTACGTATGAAATGGAGTTTCTTCTTTTTCTATTGGGTGAAGTAAGCCTTCTTGTTTACCACATTTTCTATTAACTAAAATACAGGGAACACAATTTGCTATACATTTCTCAATTTTTTGTTTAACTTTAGGGATGTAAAAATCATTTTCTAAACTTTTCTCTGTTCTTGCAACTGCGTAATGACCTTTTTCGTGAGCGGCCTTGATTATATTCATTTGCATGTCTTCCTGTACAACTAATAAATCATTACTATTAACACATTTATAAAGAACATCATTTTTAACTAGATAATCATCATAAGATTTCACCTTTAGGATTTCTTTTATTGTTTTAATATGGTCATCGGTTTCTTGAGCTTGGATAATTTTTAAAGTTAAGCTATCATGGATTACCATGCAAATAGGATACCTACTTAATGCATCGACATGTCTCATACTGCTACCCTGTCTATGTTCAATAACATAATTAAAATCGGATAACATTATTGCCCATCTAGCTATTTTTGTACTCATTTCTTTTTTATCCATAGTCATTTTAAATGCACTACAATCGGTTACAATTTTAAATGGGATACCTAGCACATATACTCTAAACTTTTTCAGGGCTTCAATTACAGCTAAAACTTCTAATTCGTAACTAGTGTACTTCCGTTCAGCTTCGGTGGTTTTTTTACTTGCGAAATAAACTGGATGAAATTGATTATCTACTGGAGATTGTTGCATTAAAACAGCTCCATAGCCTTCAATACTGCCATCACAATGGATTTCGGTCGCACTTTTGGGATTGTAAATTAAAAGTACTGGTTCTGACGACAAAATACGTTTGAGTTCATTAAAAGCTCTTTGTTCTTCTATATCGAATTTAAATTTTGAATCTTTTCTTAGCAGGTCACTTAACGGTTTAGCTATAACCGAATAATTTCTTATAAATTTTCGAAAGTATCCTGTCAATCCTAAATAACTTTGAACATCTTTGGTACACTTTGGTTCGGGAAAATTTATTACTGCTTTAGTCTTCAGTGGAGAGGGATACAATTTACCATTTATGATTCTATACCCCAAGAAATCAATTTCACGCTTCAAAAAATTGCGTTTTTTAAGATTTAATTCTAATCCATATTCCGATGCAGTTTCGAGTACAAGTTTTAATTTTTCTAGACTTTCAGCTTCGTTTTTAGCAGGTATTATTAAATCATCCATATAATTGACAACAATGTGATCTTTTAATAGGTTTCGAAATACATTATAAATATACTTTTGAAAAACACTAGGGCTATTGGTCAACCCGAATGGACATTTCAAAAATTCGTATTGTCCTTCATGAGTAACAAACGAGGTGTATTTCCGCGAGTCTTCTTCAACATCTACATGAAAGAAACCGTTTTTCAAATCTATGGTGGTAAATACTTCGGCAGAATGTAATTGGTCTATTACATCATCAATAACTGGCAAGGGGAAATGCTCACGTACTGTCTTTTTGTTAAGACATCTGTAATCAACACAAAGTCTCATTGTGATATCTTTTTTCTTGACTAACACAACCGGCGAAGAAAAATTAAAAGAACTTTCTCGAATTATTCCCTGAGCTAGCCACTCCTCAATTTGGTTTTCGACTATTTTTTTCTCGCATGGCGGTAATCTTCGAGGAGAAGAACAAACTGGGATTTCGTCAGTTAAATTAATTTTCATTTTAACATCTACTGTTTTAGTTTTAATTGGTACATAATTTTCAATTAAAGAGTATAACTCTGAACGTAATTTTTTGTCAGCAATGTGAGTTAAATTAATTTTAGGCTCATCCAAAACATTTACAATATTAACTAAAAAGTCATTAGACTGAACTTCAGCTTTAAACAGTTTCACTTTATTCTCAGAAATAGTTAATGTACCTTGATGAATAACATCAGTGCCAATAATTAAATCGAAATTAATGCAACTGTCCTTAACGACAAAAATAGTAACTTTAAATTTTTAACCGTCTACTTCGATTTCTGAATTGAAACAACCTTCTGGTTTAATTGAGGCTTTTCCTAGACCGGTCAAAGAGATACTCGTAGGTTTTAATTCTACAAAGTTCTTCAAATTATCATAAATATTTTTCTTTAACAAAGTCTTTTGGCTACCAGTATCTATTAAAGAGATTAAACGCAAAGAATAAAGCTTTATCTCTTTCAGAATTAAATCTTGGGATGTAATAATGTTTACTTGTGACTGAGCATTTTTAACACTTGTATCTTTAGATTTATTACATTGAAATGATTTATGACCATAAGCGTTACAAGCAAAACAAAGCGGCCCTTTATCTTTATTTACACAGTTAATACTCTTATGATTATTCCCGCCACAATTAAAACAAAGCATATTTGGCTTTACAGGCTTAAATTTGTTCTTAACTTCAACTTCGGATTTAATTTTAGGCTTAGCTCCTTCATATTTATGAAATTTTGCATTTTCATACTCCGATCTTATTTTTTCATAAATCTTTAATTTTTGTTTAAATTCAGCAATATTGGGACAACCATACAAAAAAGATTTTTTAGAAATGGGGTCATTAATTCCATTTATTACATACTGAATAAGGGCAGAATCTTCAATATTGCCTTTTGAGCATAATTGTTTCATATTTAAAAAATATTCATCTAACGATTCATGTGGTCTAATTTTTCTTTTGGACAGCAATTCGTGTAATTCAGCTGAATTGCACGTTTGACCAAATTCAGATATGAGTAGGGCTTTTAATTTAGACCACGAATTAATATTTGTTTCACTTTCAAGGAATAATTTTGCTTTGCCTGTCATACGGCGTTTAGCTAAAATCAATTTGTGCAAATCTCTAACGTTAAATAATGAAACAATATCTTCAAAATCGGCAATCCATTTATTAATATTTTGTACTTGAGTACCTTTAAACATTGTAATCATACTTTCATATCATTAATAGAAATGCTTGGTTTAATAACATAATCAGGAATTAGAATTTTCTGATTTTCATTACTTTCACAATTAGAACTACCAGAATGATTTTTCATATTATTCTCAAAAACAGTTGAAATATTTTTAGTTTTATCTTGTAAATCATCATTAAATTCATCAACACTTTCGTCATCACTAAGAGTACCTACATCGGCTATCATATTAATTTTTAAAATATTAAAATCACATAAACTAGAAATTATTCTGGCAGCAATTTCATCAAAATTTCCCGAATTATTTATACACAAAACATTGCAAATGGTAATTAAGTCGTTAACAGAAAAATTATCTTTAATTTCTTTGAATTTAGTTTGATATTCATCGGAATCTACTTCAAACGTAAACCCAGTAAAATTCCGAATTCTACGTCGATTATTTCTGTCACCGATTTCTCCAAAAATTAATTTGTGCAAAATCTTAATACAAGCTGATTTTTCAGTTTTCAAAGAAAACTCTAATTCCTTTAAATCAACTAATTTTTCCATTATTGAAAAGAAAAATGAAATAATAAACTCACTTCATAATCAGATGCTCAGCTTCACACATTTAAACAGCATTGTTGTCGCAGTATCCAACAGCTTCATATCATTAAACATATATTCAAAAAAGATTTCCTCATAATAATTTCCAGCAAGGATTCCATCACAATTCTAAATAATAACGGCTTCCAGATTATTTAAAGTATATATATATTTCTTCTCTGTGGGCGTTCGTTTGTCTCGGTTCTGACACCAAAATTTATGGAGATTCTTCTTATAAAAGTTCTTTCGAACACATAAGTAAATAAACTCGGAGGTAAATTAAATTCTGACACCGTTTTTAAACTTTTAAATGACTTATATTAAACGTTAATATTTACAAAAAAGATATTTACATATTAATATTTACAATTCGAACATTCAAAAGGAAACTTTAATTAAAACATCTTAATCGCGTCATCTTAATCAACATTCTTCTAAAGTCAACACCCAACTCTCTCCACATTCCATCCAACGATCTCTTCCGTTCATTTCTTTTTTCTTCGGCTTTTCGTCTGAATGGAGTTTTTTCAGAAAATCGTCTACTTTCTAAAGACATTTTCTATCAGAGTTGCGATATGAAGAACCTTACAAGACATGATACTTGGCTGTTGGAGAAAGAATCGCTCCCACATATATTGGAAAATAGTTTTAATGTTTCAGCACTTTTGGTTTCTACGGAGATTTGTTTAGCAATTTCTATTTCTGATAGGGTAGAAAATTTAATTATTTGACAAGCGTTTAAATCTTAGTAACTAAGCAATTTCAAACAGCAAAATCATTTAATATTGAATATTTCAGTTTATTCAGTACTGAAAATAGAAATGTAACTATAATCATTTTTAATGTATGTTATAAAGTTTTATGTAAACCAACTGTTATTACGCGTTTCTACATAAACTGAAACATAAAATGTACCTACGAGAAATTTTTTAAAATTCTAATTTAACAATCATTATTTAAAAAATATATTTTTGTCGATTATAGTAAATAAATTTCAGTACTTTCCCACACAACTAAAAAAGTATTTATAAAGATTTTTCGTACTCTAACTTTAATATATTAGGATTAACACGCAGTTATCATACTTTAATCACTAAAATTAGACAGCAAAAACTTATTCAGATGCACTTGACAGGAATTTATTAAAGCAGATACAGAGATAATAACTCAGATTTATCTCGCAATTCGGACCTCTCGGAGGGAATTAGGTTTTTCTGTTCTTTAACTGTCCTAAGTAAAATATTCTTATCATAATGTTTATAATGTTACATAATGTTTACTGTTTTTGTATGGCTTTGAAAATAATTTTAAAGCATATTTAATCGATCTTTATCACGCCCTTCTATATTAAAAATGTTGACATATAAAACAATATAGACCCATGTCAGAATATGATTCGGACAAATATTTTATATCGAAATTTAAACGTCATAAATGAGGTGTTATTTGTTCATAAATGAATAAATAAAATAATAATTTTATGTAAATAAATAAAATTTTAACCGACATCTCATTTTATATTCTTGAAATTGGAAATTGTTAGATTGAAAGAGGCTGCTGTGATCCTTGCCAATTTCTAAAGTTATCAACTCTTGGAATATAATTAATATAAAGGTATGAATTTTAATAATTTTAAAAAATTTATTTTAACTTGAAATAAAAAAATTTTATACAGAATATTTTAATTGTTCAATGTTTAAGTTATTTTAAACTTTAAAGGCAATTCTATACAAATGTCCACTTTGATCATTTTTTTTATAATTTTTATAATTTTTGTTGTTCAATGTTTAAATTATTTTAAACTTTAAAGGCAAGTCTATACAATTGTCAACTTTGATCATTTTTTTTTTATTTTTATAATTTTTATAATATATTGAAAAATATTCCATGTTAACAAGTTAGTATTCGAGATTCAAAACTTTCATTTCATTTACAACTAGCAACATTCCATCGATGAAAAATAAAACGCTTGTCGTTGTGCACAAACATTAGTCGAAAAGAATACTTAGAAAATGATAAAATTGTTAGTAGTTTTGCATTTTTAAATAAATGAAGGTATGTAGTATAATATGTAAGGGTTGGTTGACATTAGTCTTAAAGTCATATTCTTGATTTCCATTAAATAAAATGAAAATTGAAAACTTTAACCTTAATTACGATAAGTTGCTCTAAATTATATTTTTATATTGCTTATACATCATAATTAATGTACGTATTAGTTTAAAACCTGAATAGTTTTTCTAATTCACAAAAATTTCCAATTTTATGAGTCCACACTAGTCATTCAAAAACGGATGATAATATTAAGTCTATGGAGCTGTTATTTTCAAATATATTGGTCGATTTTTTATATTTTTACATGATGTTTCAGCATAGGATAGCTTAGGACGATGTACAAACGGGCTAGTTCTTCCTTCTTTGATTTTAATTTCAGATTCTTCTTAAAAAATTACTTTAAATTTCGGAATTGTTTGGAACTGGTTCAGAAATTGGGACTATCATTATATGTATATACAGGGTGATTCAAAAAAGATGGGGAAAATTTTAAGAGGTGATAGTACACATCAAGACAAATAATATTAAATAGGAAGCTAAGGGTTCAAACGTCTTCCGAAGGAGATAGGCGCCATCAAAGTTTGGGGTCCAAAATTTGAAATGATTATAAAAAACGGAAAAACTGGTCGATTCGTTTGCAGTTTTCACAAAAAATATTCTTTATGTCAGTATTGTCTTGAAAATAAATTATAAAGATGAATTTAAAAAAATGCCGATAGAGGGCGCTTTAGACTTTGGAGCAACAAACAATTATTTTTTACCGTTATTTTTTGCATCTCATTAACTTTTTTTAGAAGTTTAAACATAAACTTAAATTTTGAGCTCAAAATCTATGGTTAAGTAGCGCAAACTGAACTGTGTTCAATAGGAGTCGCTAGGTTCAAATTTCAAATGATTATAAAAAACAGAAAAATTGGTCAATCGATTTGCGGTTTTCACTAAAATTATTCTTTATGTCAGTATTGTCTTAAAAATAAATTATACAGATAAATTTCAAAAAATGCTGATAGAGGGCGCTTTAGACTTTGGAGTAACGTACAACTATTTTTACCGTTATTTTCTGCATCTCATTAAGTTTTTTAGAAGCTTTGACATAAACTTAAACTTTGAGCTCAAAATCTGAATCGTTGAGAGTGGTTAAGTAGCGCAAACTGAACTGTGTTCAATGGGGGTGGGGAGGTTCAAATTTCAAATTATTATAAAAAACGGAAAAATTGGTCGATTCGTTTGCGATTTTCTCTAAAACCATTGTTTATGTCACTATTTCCTTGAAAATAAATTTTAAAAATAAATTTCAAAAAATTCCGTTAGAGGGCGCCTTAAAATTTAGAGTAACCAACAACTATTTTTAGCCGTTATTTTTTTTTAAATCTAAATAAATGTTTTAAAAGCTTAGACTTAAATTTTGAGCTCAAATTGTGAATCATTGGGAGGGGTTAAGAAGCGCAAACTGAACTGTGTTCAGGAGTTGAAATGTCACACTGCCAACTCTATGAGCATGGTTCAGTTTTTCGCTACTTAATGATTCACAATGATTCAGAATTTGAGCTCAAAATTTAAGTCTAAGCTTTTAAAACATTTATTTAGATTTTAAAAAAATGACGGAAAAAAATAGTTGTTGGTTACTCTAAATTTTAAGGCGCCCTCTAACGGAATTTTTTGAAATTTATTTTTAAAATTTATTTTCAAGGAAATAGTGACATAAAGAATTGTTTTAGAGAAAACCGGAATCAAATCGACCAACTTTTCCGTTTTTTATAATAATTTGATATTTGAACCTCCCCACCCCCATTGAACACAGTTCAGTTTGAGCTACTTAACCACTCTCAACGATTTAGATTTTGAGCTCAAAATTTAGGTTTATATCAAAGCTTCTAAAAAAAACTTAATGAAATGCAAAAAATAACGTTAAAAAATAGTGTAACGTTACTCCAAAGTCTAAAGCGCCCTCTATCGGCATTTTTTTAAATTCATCTTTATAATTTATTTTCAAGACAATACTGATATAAAGAATAGATTTCGTGAAAACTGCAAACGAATCGACCAATTTTTCCGTTTTTTATAATCATTTCAAATATTGGTCCATAAACTTTGATGGCGCCTATCTCCTTCGGAAGAAGTTTGGAACCCATAGTTTCCCATTTAATATTATTTGTCTTGATGTGTACTATCACCTCTTAAAAATTTTGCCATCTTTTTTTAATCACCCTGTATATGCGTGTATTCAATGTGCTATAAGTTATTAAATTCAATGGGTGAATTAAGGTATTAAATTCAAATGAGTGACTCGAGTGGCATCTTACGTTACAGGTAAGAGACATGGTTGCATACACGTCACTCCGTCCCAAAAAATATGTAAAATAATTGTTTTAGGTATTTATTAAAATTATTTAATCAAAAACAGTCATTTGAAGTATCAAAAATCAAATTTTGTTTGAAATTAACTTCTGGGCAACTGTTTTACCTTTGTTCTCCAGCTCAAAATGTCATTCCGTCACATATGGCATTATCCTAAAACACAAATTAAAATAAAAAAAAGGAAAGAAAAAAGAAAGAAAAGGAAGAGAAAAAAGAGAGAAAGTTATCTTCTGATACCGTAAAAACACAGGTTTGAAAAATACAAAAGAAAGAAAAAAGCTTTTTTTTTTCAATTAGAAATCTTTCTCCTTCCCTATTCCAATACTTCCATTAAAACTGTTTGGTTAATGTAAAAAATGTATCTAGTGATACGATTTTTATACTCTTTTGATTTATACGGAGACGCTATTGTCACAAAACTTATGAAGCCGCATGTTAACAACACAGAAAAATCAACCAAACTAATTTTTCAGCTTTAAGGATGTATTCTCCTATTTCAATAAACAACATTAAAATGGTTTTAAATAACGAAATCTTCTAGTTTTCTGAAACATTTTGAATAAAACTTATAATGAAATATACGATGTATTATTTTAAGATTTTATTTACACTAGAATTATATTTTTAAAGGGTATTTTGGTTCGTGCATTCTACAGGATAAAACATAAAATAATTAAAAATGAAAATATTTTTTCATGGAAAAAGTTTGAATAAAATAAAAATGGCTATTTTTTTAATTATAAGAATGATTTATATTGTTTTTCCCATTCTGCAAATAAAAATTAAATTCTTAAAAAATAATCATTATATATTTTTAAGAAATGATTTACGGTATTTTTCAAGTAAACCATGTTTAGTTTAAAATTACAAACTTGAGCATTAATCTGTTTTCGAATTCAATAACTTTATTTGGTTTTTAATAGAAAATAAATACTAATCGCCTTGCAATATTATGTGCGCTACAGTGTTAAATAAGAAAAATAATTTTGCCTTAGTAAAAAATAACGAAGTTGAATTCAATAAATTTTGGCTTGTTTTTAATGATTTATGATTTTTTTATTATTTTGTTAGAAGTTTTCATTATTTTATAACTTTTATTTGTTTTGTTTTTCATCTATATAACATGTCAAAATAACAATATGTTTAATATTTCACAGCTCTCAGAAGACCCATAAAACTTCTTGATATCCCATCTTGTATCAGCAAAACGTGAAAGATTACAAATCATCAAACAACAAGTACTTTTTTTTTCTCAACTTTAATTTCTAAAAAAATAATAATAATAAAAACGCAAAAACATCTAAAAGATTAGAAGCAAAACTTTTTTCTATTTATTATATATATCTTTAAATATATATAATTAAAAGATTTTTGCAATATTCTTTATACATCTTCTGTTTTATGTGAATTTTCATTGTTTATGCCACGTTTCAAAATCCTATTTCTAATTTTTCAGTGTTCTCAGATGACCAATAAAACGTCTTGATATCATACTTTACACAGGGAAGATCCAAAGTAATAAATGTCCTCTCTAGCCTTAAAGAATGGGAAAATTTAAAAGATATAAGAAATTCGATTTAAAAACGCTTTTTTAGGCAGAAAAGTTACTCTTTTTTTTCCCTGTAAAGTTATCATTAATCAACAAAATTACAGAAATTACCCTTCCAATTATAAAGGGATTATCAAATTAAATACATATTTGTTAAATTTAATAGAATCAAGATTATTTTAAATACAAACTAAGATCCATGACCAATGATTTAAAAGTTTAAGTTAAAAGGGCTCTTCAATTACATTTTTCATTTTATATTCTAATTCCACCATAATTATTTCTTATTATGTACAATTTTTAAAGCCGCATGTTTCATTAAATAGTTTTATAAGTAAATCTGTTATACAAAGATATTGTATTGTTTTTAAATTTTACAACAATTCCTGCGAGATAAGGAAATTTCAAATTGGCGTGATGAAATTGGTATTCTTTTTTTTTCTAAAATCTAAGCATATGATAAACTCTCAGAAATTAAAAATTTAAATTTATTTTCAAGATTTTTTTATTGTTAATGATATTTCTTTAATAATGGCAAGGAAATCCATATATTGTTGTGATAGAAGAAAGAAAAGTTAAATAAAAAAAAAATTATAACTTTTTGTAACTATTTTTTTTATTTAAACTAATAGAAAGGGTATATTTTACCTTGAATAGATACATGTAGATTTGTCATTTACTATCCAATTTGCTGTACGATGAGGTTGTTTTTAATTTGTTCGCATAAATGTTTTCCTTGATCCGTTTTTTTTTAATTATGATCGTTTTAAAAGATGCACATGTTCATTTTATTAGCTTACCCCTACATTTACTGTAATTATTACCAAATATTTCATTATTTCTGAGCTATATGAAAAATTAATTCCCGAATTTGTTTAGAATGTTTAACAAAGAATTCTGATTGAACATAGAGTTCTGAGCTTAGCGGAAACACAGTTAATAGCATTTATACTCAGACTGAATGTTTTTATCTAAACCATAGCAATGCATAAAATATTTGGCAATACTCGTAAATTTACAAGCTCTGAATTCGTAAAATATATCTCTTCGAGTACAAGAAAAAACATTACAGTTCAATAATTTAACACAATTATTCTAACTGGTTAGAAAATTGCATGTGTGAAACAAACATTAGTTTGCTGATATTATTAAGCTCGCAGATTTTTGTCTTAAATCATATATAAATCGTATTAAAACATAAATCGTAATTAACTATCATAATTAATTTTTTTTACTTAAAAGAATAAAATTGTTATCTTCTTTCTTAAAAAAAATCAAAAAATCCAAAGTAACGAATTAAAATGCAAACTAGTTGTAATAATCCTGAACTAGTTATGCATCAACTTTTTAGTTACGTCTGCTTCTTATAATATTAGATCAGATTTCTTTTTCTAAAAGCTAACAAAAATATGTTTGCGGATTTTAGTAAGCTCTCGAAATGGTTCTATATTATCTTTTTAGCTACGACTATCTCTCATAATATCACATAACATTTTACTGAAAGTTAGTAAATATTAGTTAGATAACTGTGGTAAGCTGATAGGTTTTTGGCTTAAATTTTTTCTACCAGTTAAATATTCCTCTCAGAAAGCCGAATTTTTCAAAGGTATTTTTTAATAAATGAATAAAAATTCGCGTAATTTTCTGAACGTAACTTTTAATTACTAAAAAATGCATAAACCACTTGATATTACTACTGTTAAAATAATGTTTTACTTTTAATAAGAAATTAAAAAAAACAATTTATTAAATGTAAATTACAATCAATATCTTCTTTGCTCAAAAATAAAAAATAAAACAGCGAAACTAATTAATATGCAAACTAGTTGTAATAATCTCGAACCTACACTAAAATATGTTTTTAATTAAAACCACCTCTCTCAATATTACATCAATTTTTTTCTGAAAGGAAAAACAACCAGGTTACTAAGAGTTCTTGATATTTGTGTAAATATTTTTTTAAAATGTTAATACTCTCCTTAACCTTCCTACCCTGAATGTGTCTAATCGACCCATAACTATAATTTATTTTATACGATTGAAACCAGAACTTTTTTTATAAAGAAAGTTAAATAATGGATTCAGAGAAATAAGTCAATTAAATGTATTAAAATATTTTTAATAACAATTCTGGTGTAAAAAGTTTTTTATCAAGATTGAGTAAAATTTGAACAGGGTAGGAAGGTTATACATTATTAGAAAAATGAAAAACAGAAATTTAGAAATGACATTTTCAAAAGTTCTGTCAAACAAGTTACAAAAAAAAGTCAACATAAATGTAATTTGAAAAGTAAAATGAAAGCTATATTTATTTAAAATTCTTTTTAGATAAAAAATTGACATTTTAGCTTTCTGTGGCTTTAAAAAAAATATTGTATATAATCATCCGTTGACAGATATCTTTTGCAACAGTTTATAAATTTCTTTTTTATAAATTGTTAGAAATACTAACACTGCCAATTTGATAGATTGTTACTTACATTTTTGTTGTTAGTGTTCGATTTCGAGTTGTTAATTTTTATGGAAAATTTAAGAATGATTCGATTAAGAAAGAAGAAAGAAGAAATAATATATTTTAGAAGAAATATAAAACCTTTGTAGCAATTCACCAACAGATTGCAAACTTTATTTTTCGTCATTGATTTTACAAATTAGACCTTTTTTTGTATATATATATATAAATAAATAAATAAATAAATAAATATATTATGAAGACAACAAGTTTCTCAATGACATCAGCTTCCTTATTTGTTTCTTGCTCAGGGTAAAGTAACACATAGAAATGAAGTGTAAACAAAACGATATTACAATATAAATGTTTGTTTACAATACGTATAATTATTTGATTTTTATGCATTTTTATGAACCAAATTTTGTGTGAAATATGAACTACGACATAGATAATTAAAAATAAATGCAAATTTTAGCCCTTTCGGGTGTGATGTACTATTAAATGTACATGTAATTTAATTGAATATTATTTTGTTTAAAAAAAAGCATTGTTAATATTTACTTGTAGTAATGTTAGCATGTTTTTATGCATTTACCTTATGAACACTTTATCATTTAGGCATTTAGTAATAATAATAATAATAAATATTAGCTTTTATTTCTTTGCACCTTTTGCAACTTCTTTAGTTAAAACACGTATTTCAGTCTTGCATTTTAAAACAAAAATGACTTTCTTGGAAGAATCATAATTAATAAATTACAAAATTCATTAGAAAATTGTAATATGAGCTAAGTCTTGTTGCTTAATACTTTCTAAAAATCTACAAAAACTCTTTCTTAGCAGATTTTCATATGAATATTTGTTAAACTCTAACTAATCTATTTGGATAATAATATTAAAAATATTAATAGCGTTATAATATTAACGTAAAATGATTTTTTTTAATTGAGAATAAAATTTGACCCGAAAGGGTTAATAGTATTCTTAAGTCATTTTCCTTCGATAGTTGTTCGATATCCTTATATGATCGTATTCGTCTTATCAAAAAATTTTCTTGGGTCTACAAATTAAAAAAAAGTAAAAATTAAAAGAAAAAAAAATCGAAGAAGAAATGGTTAATCCATAAAAATGCAAACTAAATTTGGTATTTAGCTAGGTTCAAATGCTCATTCACAATTTAAATACTTGCCTCGAAATGATAATTTCAGTTACATGCTTATCAGCTTTTCTGTAAATATATTAATTTTGTCTTGGCAGCTCTTATCGTATTTCACAAGCGGTCACGCAAAGTTGAATTGCAATCTGTAAGACCAAAATACTATTTGCCCATTTTCAATTTGTTACGTATCATGATTTTAAAAGTACGGTGAACTATAATCTCCAGGCAATTTAAATACGAAAACATTGTCAGTGCAATTAAAGCTATACATATCATCACCATTTTAATTTAGAAAAAAAAATCGTTATTTCAAAAGTTTAAGAATAATTGAAATTAGTTACTTACAAAATGATTTTAAATAATCTTAATCCTTACAAATAATTTCTGAAAAAAATAATAATTCCCCCCTGTTTGGTACCAAATGTAAAACGTCGGCTCAAGTTCTAAATAAAAACATCATAAAGTCATTTTCATTAGAAATTGTTTCCGAAACAAAATACTTCATAAAAATAAATCTGGTATTTTTTTTTTCACCGTCTTAAAATAATTAAGTAGTTTCAAAACATATTTTTACCGTATTCTAACTTGTATAATTAAATAATAGCTTTAACTTTATAATATATTATTAGATTTTTAAGTACAATGTTTGTACGTTACATCATGAAAGAATGTTTGTCTTTTAACGTTTACAGAGTTTTCAATAAAGATCAAACAAAGTAATTATTTAGATCAAAGGTTTTAGTAGCTGTCTTTGTAAATGATAATGGAGTATATAAATAAATTGCTTAAAATAATTAAATAAACTAGCAACATAAATATGAATGTGAAGTAAATATTCTTAGCAAACCTTTTTTTTCCTTTTTAACTTAGTTATATATTTCTTATAGTTAAAGCTTTAAAATTTCCTTAAAAATACGTTGTGGAGCAGTATTTAGCATATAATATTTAATTCTTGTTCAATTGACTGCATAGAAAAATGCAAAGTCAATTATTTTTGCTTTAAAAACATTAATTTTCTTCTTTTAATAATTGCGAATATTTATAAGCATCTTTCTTAATGAATATGACAGTTTCTTAACGAGCACAAAATTCCATGATGTAAAAAAACCGACAATGGCAGCCACTTAGTTACTGAACGAAATGTTTTACCTAATTTATTTACGCTCTGAAGTACTGCACTTCATATAAAATGCAAATTTATTTTATTGGGATGAAAATTCAGTTAAGCAGCTTCGAATACATTATCACGAAAATGGAAAAAAAAAATGGGGGAGGAGGAAAAATCGATGATTGTGGTTTCTTTGACGATTTTTAAGTAAAAGAAAATAGAAATGAATTATAAGTCTGCCATAAATATAGTTCATTTGTATTTAATAATGAAAATGAAGTTCAATAAACTATTTGAATATTGACCAAAATCAGCATTATTTTTCAGATACTATTTGATTATTAACTTTAAAATGATTTAAAAAGTCCTTTGTCTTATATCTGGAGGAAATTGTGGATTCATTATTCCTCGTTATTTTGAATTTAGCTAATTTTATTGTAATATACAGAACTAAAATGAAGGGAATCATATTATAAAAGATTGCTGATATTCGACAATTTTCAATAGCAATAGGCATTTTCAAAAATTAATCAACTAAGTCAAGTTAGCTTCATTGTATTTATTGCCGAATTAGCGATGTTTCGAAAAGTATCATGAAGCTTCATGGGTCTACGATACTGGTAAATAGGTTTGTGCAACGAGAATCGGAACAATGATCATAATACAGTAAGAAATTAGAAATTCTGCGAGAAAGTATGTTCACTGAACTCATAAATTCAAACTCGGTAAAAAGGAATATGCGATCATTAATCTGCTGTATTATTTGAAATTCCATTAACCTTAAAGTTAAAATTGTTTATTTTTACATAGTGTGAAGTTTTTACATGTGGTAAATACCATCTGGAATCTTATGGAATGGTAGATTTTGTCAAACTCGATCATTTAGAGAAAAACATCATTTCAGATTTTTATTTTCAATTACTTTTTGTATATAATTCGATTTTTAAATATTTAAGTGACCGCCATTTTTAAACTTTTATATTGATTTTATTATTTTCAAAATATTTAAAAATTAATTAACTATCAAAGTTTGAAATGAATATCAAATAATAAAATAATTTTAAAAATTCAATTAAAGTTTTAGGTTTTTATCAGTTAATCGGAGAGGTTCTTGGGTTTTTGAACGCATACTTTCGTAGCGTTGGTGTGATCAAACTGATTTCCATGTAGTCATAATTGTACATTATCATGAAAACTTCATTCAGTAGAAAGCTGCATCGCATCAATGCATTCATTTTTTTTAATATGAAGTTTTGGGATTTTTGTATTAGCATAGTTTATTTATTTATTAACTGCATACATCTGATTTACGTGCTTGACACTAAATATCTCTTCTAAGCTCTCATTGGCATAAGAGCTTATACACTTCAGGATTGCAGAATTTGTCCGAGAATAATAAATATCTGATTTTGTCCGCTAAAAATAAGCAAATATGTATGTTTTTTGGATTAAAAAGGATTTTTGCTTAGCAAAGTTATCCGAAATTAGTGAATATCCATTAAAAATGTATAAATAACAAACACTTCCGAATATTGAACACCTGTCTTTGCAAAATGTAGGTTTGGACTTTTTGCAGAAAAACGGATTTGATCGAAGCTTGAGAAAAGTGCGTAGTCTCCCTTCCCCTCTTCCTATCATTTTAGAAACCCCAAACTACAAATGCAATTTTTGCTAAGCTCATACCTCAAATTTCAACGTTATTTTGATTATAATCAATATTTTAATCTCTGAAGTAGTATAAAGTTAATATCTAAAGACAGCAAAATCTGCCAATAGCATACAAAACTTCTGGAATCCTTAGTTTGTTTGCTTTTATGGTTTAAAAATGTATGATTTTGTTGAAATATATGCTTATGTATGCACTAATTAACGATCTAAATAGAAAGTTTTCGCAAGTAACACCTCCATTGCACACTTCTTAATAGAGAACGTCACCATTTAAGAAATGCATTTTTCATTCACAAACACAGCAAATTTTTCACATGATTTTTCCCTCAAAAAATGAGACACATCCGAATTGATGACATATTCCCTAGATGCACTTTATTGAGAAATTTTATTGTATTTAGATAAATATTATTTTGTTTTTAATCTCTTTCTATTCTATACTGTAAAATATTCTGCAAAGAAACTGAACTTTTTTTAGAAACTCAGATTCCTAAAATTTTTTATGTAACGGTAACAGTAAAAATTCCTGTAACAGAAGAATTTTGTTTCAACGTACTTTGCATAGCTCTGTTCAAATATAAAAAGAATCGGTGGATCAAATTTTATGAAATCGGTTGCCAAAGACTTTTTTTTTTAAGTTCGCGATCCTTTTATATGAAATGAGATACATCCATTCAGACTTTTCTAGTATATATGTGCTTAAATATTACATTACCTTAAGTATATTTAATCACATACTCCCACCTACATTCGCAGGGTTGCAATAATTCTGTTTTCAACTTACTATTCAAGTTTGGAAGAGTGCATCTTCCAAGAAACGTTGGCAGCTAGTTTACGTAGTACAGGGAGACTAACTCGAAACTTGAGGTTTCAATATAATGCCTTACTACTTATTTAACCACTACACAACCACATATAATTAAATAACAAAATCTTTTCAAAATAATCGTGATAATCAATTCTAAATATAAATAAGGATTTGAGGAAACTGTTAAACAGAAAATTGGTCAAAAATGGATTTTTCTTTTCAATATTAAATAAAAGTCTTTTTAACTGTATATATTTTGGCATCGCATTTTTACTCATTTGGTAATCATACTGTGTAAAATATGTTAATACAATTAGTGAAATAACCAAAACAAATTAAAATTTTAAATGGATTTTTCGCCATATCCATATTTTTGGATTCACTGTTTTGAAAATATTAATAATTTTTGTGTATTAGAGATAGAGATATATGTGAAAAACCAATTCATGGAATTAACCTTAAAGTATTTTTCAAAAAATAGAAGTATATAACGATGCATTAGATTTCCTAGTTTTACACGTTAGGCGGATTAGAGAGGGTTGACCAACATTTTAAAAAACGATTTTCAATTTTTCAAGTTTCTAAGTTTTAGTTCTATGTATTATTTATCATACAATCAATTGGTAAAATAAAATTGCTACACAAATGTAAAATATAAGAAACATGAAAAATGATTGATTTTAATCAAGAGAAAATAATGAGTCAAGGCAAGCGGATGGACTAGCCTACTGTATGGATTTCTAGATCCACACTGTTTATAATGAAATATTTATTAAAAATACTCTATCACCATTTTTTTTTATCTAAATTGCTCGAGTAAATGAGGAATTCATAGGGAATGAGGTATTAAGTTAAACAGAATTTTTCGGAGAGCTAAAATAATTAGACATGTCTTACTTGTGTGAATTTCTTTCATAATTTTATCAAACTCGTCAATTAAATGCATATAACACTTAGATAAAATTTAGTTACACATAATAAACAAGTATAAAATGTTAAAGTAAAATTAATGTAAATGAATTTGGCTTCCCAGTCGTCTCTCCCCTTAAGTTTAAAACAGCTGCTTCCATTAGTAATTGTACTATTTAATCTTTTCTGCTGTTTATATTTACCTACTATAAGTGTTATTTAAATGAAAAAAAGTTTCTATCAACTTTCCCAGTTATAATTCATTAAATACTTTCTTGCCGTGATAGTAATAAATAAAAAACAACAAGAAGCAATGTTGGGAACTATAGCATTTTTTCACATCTTTCTTTATTGATTTTTAAACATTTTTTCCACAACCCCATTTACTGTAGCTTTACACAATATTTTTTTCTAATAACCATTAACTATTCATTATGTACTGTGTACAATAAAAAGATTCTTGACCATCTCGCCAACGCTCCCTTGCACGAATTGGACCAAGCGTCCCGTCAAAATCTTTATTCTAAAAAATGGCACATCAGTATGATAAGCCTGTTCACTTTGCACCATACTTTTAATGAAATCTCAATATTTCTGCATAACTTAAAATTTTTGTGATACATTTTATCTAAGATCTTGCAATATATTTCTAAAAAATCCCTGTCGGCTGGGCCTATAGGCGGAGGTAGATTTCGAAGAGTACTCATTTCAACATATATATATATATATATATATATATATATATATATGATTAGAGATAAACCCAGTTTAATAACTTCGTTTGGCCGTTTATGAAAAATTTCTATTTTCATTTTTCTGCAAAAACTGGTTTTATCAGAATCATCCTAAGAAAAATTCAGCTAAAATGCCCATTTTGACAACATAATTTGAAATAGATTCTGAATTTATTAAAAAATCGACCGAAACAGCACATTATACAGTTCCTAAATAATAAAAAACTGTCAGTTGAATGCATTTGAGAAAAAAATTGAATTTAAAAATGAATCATAAAATAACCGGTTTGTTGTTTGAATACATCCTTAATTCTTTAATCTTAATTGCTTCGGAAAATTTTGTGCGAAATACTCACTTTGACAGCATTTTTAAAAATATATTCTATCTCTATCAAAAAACTGGCCAATGCGTCACAGTATATAGTTCCTAAATAAGAGGATCTGTAAATTGGGTGCGTTTGAGAGCGAAAATGGATTTTAAAACGAGTCATAAAAAACGCAATTTGCTATGTGAAAACTCTTAAATTTTCAAATCACGAAGACTTCGGGAAATTCTGTTCAAAATACCCTTTTTGGTAGCCTTTTTTAAAATATATTCTGTCTTTATCAAAAAATTGATCAATGCATCACATTATATAGTTCCTAAATAAGAGGATCTGTAAATTGGATGTATTTGAGAGCAAAAATGGATTTTAAAACGAGCCATAAAAAACGCAATTTGCTATGTGAAAACTTCCTTAAATTTTCAAATCACGATGATTTCAGAAAATTCTGTTCAAAATACCCTTTTTGGTAGCCTTTTTTGAAATAAAATCCGTCTTTATCAAAAAACTGACCAATGCATCACATTATATAGTTCCTAAATAAGAGGATCTGTAAATTGGATGCGTTTGAGAACAAAAATGGATTTAAAAACGAGTCAGAAAAAAAACGCAATTTCTTATTTGAATACTTCCTTCAATTTTCAGTCCCGATGACTTTCGGAAATTCTGTTCAAAATACCCTTTTTGGTAGCCTTTTTTTAAATATATTCTGTCTTTATCAGAAAATTGACCAATGCGTCACTTTATACAGTTTCTAAATAAGAGGATCTACCATTTGGATGCGTTTAAAATCAAAAATGAATTTAAAAATGAGTCAGAATATAAGCAGTTTGGATTTGAGGTTTTTTCTCCAACTCCTATTTTTGTTTAATTTATTTTTGCTATACGAATTGGTCCTATGAAAAACTTGTCAATATAAAAGTTGTAGATATTTTTGAGAAGAAGTAAAATAAATTTAATCAGATTTGATATCTTAAAAATTGACGGAGTTATGGATTTTTCTCTTTTTTCAGCGAAAGTTTTTAATTTTTTTCGTCGGTAAAAGTTGGTCCTATCAAAAACTTGTAAATACAAAAGTTTTAGATAATTTTAAGAACATTTACAAAAAATTTAGTTGGACTTGATATCTTAAAAATTGACGAAGTTATGAATTTTTTTATCTCAAAATCCCTGTTTTTTTCGCCCCTTGAGCCCACTTCTAAATTTATCAGAAATCTGTCATGCATATACTTTTGGCCCATTTTTAAGAAGTAATATAAACTTTAAACTGATTCAATATCTACTTTAATTAAGAAGTTATGGCGTTTTTTCGGTTTTCACAAAAACGCCCCCTATTCCGACCCCCTTGGTCCGATTTTGCCCATTAACGAACTTAGCCAAGATTTTATCCCCTTTGATTTTATGTACCAGTTTGGTGGAGATTGGTGAAGAATTATAGAAGTTATCGTGTCCGTAAAAAAGTGAGATATATATATATATAGATAGATAGATAGATATATAAACTGGTGCGATTGCAATAGGTAGTATTTCTTACGAAATCTACCTAAAAACAAAACTTTAGGTTGGTAGCGCTTCACAATTAATTTTTCCATACCTATTTTGAATATCTACAATTGTTAGAGCATTCCAATAGCATATTGGTTGAAAACTATAGGTAAAACCCTGAAATCTTCTTAAATATGATAACTGTGGGGTGGGTCAAACCTACCCTACGATCAACGCTTCTTAGTCTACCCTATATATCAGTAAAAAATATTATTAAACATAACATTAGATATATTTAAAAATCCATGCGCAGTCTTCTTTAATACACATTTGAAAATTTTTGAAACAAAATTGGTCGGAAAAAATAAATTTTAAAGAAGTATTTGGGATTTTTAAAAAAAAATTAAGTTTTTATAATTTTATTAATTTTTTTAATAAACGAGTTGTTGAAATCTTAAACTAAGCCTTTAAAGGTAGACAGAATTGATTTTTCATTAAAGCACAGAGATTAGCGATTTAGACCAGCACGATCGCCACATAAAATAACAAAATTAACTTGTCCACTACAACAAATTTGTAAAAGTGTAGTCAGGCAAACTGACATAAATTTGTCATGAAAAACCTTAATAGAACCAATTAGAAAAAAGTTAAATTTATTTAAGTATATAGTTCAACAAAGTTAACAATATTATGCATATTTAAATATAAAATGCTTAAAAAAACAATCGAAGATCTATCATTTCAGATTTTGTAACGTAATTTATCTGTTTTAGATGTTTCACTTCATTTTTCTAAATGTGACAAAATGACGTATGTGCAGCTAAAATGCTGAGACATTATAAAGTACATTTCTGCTAAAAGTTTCATCTTTTCATTTAATCAATATATTTTGGGATGATTAATGCGATGCGATCTATTTTTGTCTAAGCATCTGTAAATGTATCAAATTGAGTTGCTAAAAATAACTTCTTTTCTCAGTATATCCCTTCTTTTTCATATACATTCGAGATTATGAAATCCATTTATTATCACCTGAGATTACAGGATTGTGACACATGGTCTCTGAGAATGATATTAGGATTCGGAATTGAATTCGAAACATTTTTTTTTTTATATTTCAAATGATATCTTTTTATTTTTCTGTCACGATACGAATAAAAGTAAAATTTAATCTTAATATTCGGCATTTTGTAAACTCCGAGAGATTGCTTATTAATCGTAAATTATATTTGTCTTATTATATATGATTTATGATTTAGACAGGAATTCTGAATTTAGCCTGTAATGAAAAAGCCGGATATAGAAAAATAATTGTTGTGCGTCGCACCTGCCACATTAAGGGTTAAGACAATTGATACATTCTGCTATTACGAGTATACATGCCTAAGTATAGTTTGGCAAAATAACACCGATACATGATATAATAATACTATGGCAGTTTTAAAAATATCATTTTAAAAAGCTCCCTCTGTAATTTTTTTAAGACCATGTGGGACATAATACGATTCAAAATTATTTGTTTTCAATTAATGACCTAAACAAAACCCTAAGTCATCAAGCACAAGAAAAAATCCTTTCTTTTATGGAAGAATAGTAATAGAGGACTCTAATCATCTATGTCAACCGGAAGCGAAATGGTGCATAAGCCAAAAATGAATACTACTAGTGGTTGACTCGTAGACTTAGCATTATGTTTTCCTGCACCCAATTTCTCATGTTTTCATACTTTTAACTGTACGGCACTCACTATGTTAAATGTACGAGGTAACCACTAGTGGTATCAATTTTTGGCTTATTCACCACTTCGCTTCCAGCGGACATTTATAATTAGATTTCCCTATTACTAGTCTTCGACAAAATAAAAGATTTTTTCTTGTGCTCGATGACTTAGGGGTTTTGTGCGATCGGCTCTTGGACTAGTTATGGACATGAAAGATTATGGTTCTGGAAAGCTTTAAAATAATATATTTTAAGCGCTATCGATGTGTGTATACAATATCTACCAATAAGTATTTGGAAACTTTCAGTTTTTGACATTTTGTCAAGTTTTTAAAAATATACTTGTCTGATTCTTCTGAAACTTCAGGATTATGAAAATTATGTCTGATCTCATATTTATCAACACCCATTTGATAAGCAGGGCAATTAGGGGGGGGGACGACAAAAAATTAAAGAATAACAGAAATATTTGGGATCAACCTGTACATGAAAATGCACGAAACGATTTGTCGCTGTAGAATACAAATATGTGGATAATGCAAAACATGTACATTGATATATTTGTAAAAATAGAATGTATATTCATGAAGAAAGAGTGATTTAAAAAAAATATTCAAAAATTCTGGTATGTTTTTTGTTTATATCATGCAGGGTTTTTGACCAAATTTAACGCAAATTTCAGAAATATTGACAAAATCTATTAGGAAAAATATAGCGCAATTGGAATATAAATATATTAAATATTTTATGAAATATGAGCAGTTTTATGAAATAATTTTTTTTGCGTATGCGCGAACGATAAAAACGATTCTCTTACATTATTTAATAGTCAATTCTATGGAATAACTTATAAAAAAAATCCAATCAAATATCGTAAAAATTCAAAAAGATATCATTATTATTACATTGCTCTCTAGAAACGGCTAAATGATAAGGGATTCTTTACAAATTGACATTTTTTATTGACTGACTTTTAGGGAAAAATTAGTAAAATTTAATAAATACAATATCTAATACAATACTGCTACTAATAAGTATCTTGGCACCTGTGATAGAAAAAGAAAAGAGTTTTTATTCTTTTGTCGTCCCCCTAATTGCCCTGCTTATCAAATGAATGTTGATAAATATGAGGTCAGACATAATCTTCATAATCCTGAAGTTTCAGAAGAATCCGACAAGTATATTTTTAAATATTTGACAAAATGTCAAAAATTGAAAGTTTCCAAATACTTATTGGTAGATGGTGTAGTTTTTGCCTTTTTCTCGAAATATGTTTAGTTTTATACTTTGGTACAGTTTTCTAAAATTTTATTTTATGAAAACAGATGCAACTTTCCAAAATTGTGTAAGTAACTGGTTTCTTTAAAAATAGGCAACATTATAGTCCTGGACGAAAAAACTTTTAAAACGATGAAAAATAAGTTCTTAAAATTTTCATGATTTTCAAAGTTTTAATAAAATATTTTTAATTTTATGTCTTTTAAGTCGAAATGAAAATTATATGTTATTATACTCAAATGTAATGTTTTCTAACACCATTTTAAGGTTATATATTTATCTATTTTTAGAGTTTCATACATCTGACAAAACCCGTCTCACTCGTAATCTGGAGCTAAACGCTCCATACAGTTGAGAACTAAATTATGTAAAAAGATCATTTTTATCAGCATACAACTATTCATATTACATAAAATATTTAATTTATTTTGATTCCAATTCCACTACATTGTTTCTATTACATTATGCCAGTGTTTCTGAAATTGTCATTTTATTTTTGGTTGAAAACTCTGCATGATACAAGCTAAAATTTTTGAACTTTTCAAAAAAATTACTACCTTTCCAGGAATATAGGGGTTATTTTTATAAAAATCGTTGGACATATTGCACATTATCCACATATTTGTATTATGCAGCGATAGATCATTTCGTGCATTTTTATGTACAGGTTAATCACAAACAATATTTTTTTTTCCTTTCATTTTTTGTAGGCCCCCTAGTCGTGCTCTTTAACAATGGACGTTGATAAATGTGAGATCTAATAACATAATCTTTATAATTCTGGAGTTCCAGAATCTGTCAAGTATATTTTTAAATATTTGAAAAAATACCTGAAATTGAGAGTGTCCATTCATTAATGGCGATATATATATATATATATATATATATAGATAGATAGATAGATAGATAGATATGTATATATATATAATATATATATATATATATATAGATAGATAGATAGATATGTATATATATATAATATATATATATATATATATTATATATATACATATTATATATATACAAAAATTATATATATAATATTACATTTTTGACGGTTCCGAAACATGTCAATGTCTAATAAGAATGTATTTATTAAAATGCAACACATTGCTCAGTGGTGCACAAAACAGGAATTCTAATATACATTTGTACAATTAAAATAAAATAAAACTATCAACGTTTCGCGCCGTCTTCTGCGGGCGTCTTCAGGAAAACATGATAACGGAAGGACTAAGTTTGCATCTTGATCGAGAGATAATATTTCTAATAAATTAAAATTTAAATGAATTAAAATTTAAAAAAATGTTGCCACTTACACGTGAGTAAAAATTAAAATATTGCAACGAAATAAAATTTTAAGATTTTATGAGGTTATGCCATATTTTTGGTATATTGTAGGATAAATTATAATTACATGGTTTATTTTCTCGAGCGATGATTTCGATAGATTCTCTTATTTTACCTAGAACTGGGTTATTGCACGGAATTATGATTTTGGCCTCATCAATGTTAATACGGCAACCTTTGTTCGCCAAGTAGAAGCGAGAAAGAGCAGTATTCGGTTTATATTGTTTAATATCTCTGCGATGCTCTTTAATTCTAATTAAAAGCTGCCGCGTAGTCATGCCGATGTAGACGTTTTTAACAATATTAGATAAAGTGATGGGGATTTCATAAATACCAGATTTTTGATTTATTGGAGTTTTGTCGATCTTATTTGAAACGATATTAATGAAATAAGTAGGTGGAATGGCGACAAGTTTTATGTTATATTTTTGTGCGATCTTTTTTACTTTTTCAAATATGTAAGGAATATAATGAAATTTTCTGTAAACCATAAATTTATCCTGTCGTTGGCCAGATGTGGGAGGAGTATTGTACTGTTGAACTATTTTATTTACAAATTTTGCAGGAAAACCATGGTCGAAAGCATTTTTCCGTATAAAATCAATTTCTTTATTTAATATGTCATCTGAACAAATCATAAAAGCTCTTTTAATAAATTACCTGAAAGCAGATATTTTGTATTCGAAAGGCATGTTGGCTGAAAACGGGATAGCTGTATTTTCTTTTTTTGGTTTTCTATAAACGGAAAATTTTAAACTTGAATTGCATCTATTAATTTGAACATCTAAAAATGGAAGGGAGGCGTTTTCTTCGACTTCTAGGGTGAAATTATTACTATTGCTTAATTTATTCACATCTTGTAGAAAAACATATAATTCAGCCAAACTGTGGTTCCATAAGATGAAAACATCATCAAAATAATTCAGCCAAATTGTTGTTCCATAAGATGAAAACATCATCAACATAATCAGCCAAACTGTTGTTCCATAAGATGAAAACATCATCAATATAAAGGTTAAGATATCAAAACCTCCTTTAAATCTGGCCTAAACTTAATAGTTTTCAGTAACATTTTCATTTTTAATAAGAATATTTATCGACAGCTGAATGGTGCGCCGATGGGGTCACCAGTATCCGGTTTGTTTGCTGAATTCGCGTTAAGACCACTAGAACAAAAAATTTTTAATACGTTTAATTTAAAATCTGAATGTTGGTTCCGTTATGTTGATGATGGTTTCATCTTATAGAACCACACTTTGGCTGAATTATATGTTTTTCTACAAGATGTCAATAAATTAAGCAATAGTAATAATTTCACCCTAGAAGTAGAAGAAAACGCCTCCCTTCCATTCTTAGATTTTCAAATTAATAGATGCCATTCAAGTTTAAAATTTTCAGTTTATAGAAAACCAATAAATAAAAATACAGCTATCCCATTTTCAGCCAACATGCCTTTCGAATACGAAATATCTGCTTTCAGGTCATTTATTAAAAGAGCTTTTATGATTTGTTCAGATGACATATTAAAAAAAGAAATTGATTTTATATGGAAAATTGCTTTCGACCATGGTTTTCCTGCAAAATTTGTAAATAAAATAGTTCAACAGTACAATACTCCTCCCACATCTGGCCAACGACAGGATAAATTTATGGTTTACAGAAAATTTCATTATATCCCTTACATATTTGAAAAAGTAAAAAAGATCCCACAAATATATAACATAAAACGTGTCGCCATTCCACCTCCTTATCTCATTGATATCGTTACAAATAAGATCGACAAAATTCCAATAAATCAAAAATCTGGTATTTATGAAATCCCCATCATTTTATCTAATATTGTTAAAAAAGTCTACATCGGCATGATAACGCGGCAACTTTTAATTAGAATTAAAGAGCATCGCAGAGATATTAAACAATATAAACCGAATACTGCTCTTTCTCGCTTCTACTTGGCGAACATAGGTTGCCGTATTAACTTTGATGAGGCCAAAATCATAATTCCGTGCAATAACCGAATACTGCTCTTTCTCGCTTCTACTTGGCGAACATAGGTTGCCGTATTAACTTTGATGAGGCCAAAATCATAATTCCGTGCAATAACCCAGGTCTAGGTAAAATAAGAGAATCTATCGAAATCATCGCTCGAGAAAATAAACCATGTAATTATAATTTATCCTACAATATACCAAAAATATGGCATAACCTCATAAAATCTTAAAATTTAATTTCGTTGCAATATTTTAATTTTTACTCACGTGTAAGTGGCAACATTTTTTAAAATTTTAATTCATTTAGATTTTAATTTATTAGAAATATTATCTCTCGATCAAGATGCAAACTTAGTCCTTCCGTTATCATATTTTCCTAAAGATAACCGCAGAAGACGGCGCGAAACGTTGATAGTTTTATTTTATTTTAATTGTACAAATGTATATTAAAATTCCTGTTTTGTGCACCACTGAGCAGTGTGTTGTATTTTAATAAATACATTCTTATCAGTTAAATTTTATGGTGCCACTGTCGTATATACACTATATTGCCATTGATTATTGGACACTTGCAATTTTAGACATTTTACTAAATATCTAGAAAAATACATGAGGAATCATCTCGAAACACTTAGTGTATAAATATAACAGTATACGCCATACATCGCCGTGAAGATTTTTTACCGAAACTCCATAGGGGCCCGTCAACAAATTAAAAAAAAAATATATCTTTTGAATAACCCTGTCAAAACTAATGTAGCAAAAGTGCTCAGACTCTAGATTTTGATTGAATGCCTTATTGTAATACACTGTGTTCATTTTTATGCAAATAGCATGCATACTCGCAGAGTAATTAAGGTTTTTATAAAAATGGTCCCAAATTTTTCCAAGTTTTTCCCTTATAATTTTCAGAATTCTTAATATAAATTAATTTTTTTTTTCAGAAAATAGGACAAACAACATTGCACACAGTACCCTGTAATCAGAATTAAAAAATAATAAAATTTGTATGAAAAATGAGTAGGTTTACTAAATAATTTTTTACTGCGCATGCGTCAAAAATATCAAAATCTCATTTGCATATTATGTTAGCTAAATGTATAGAGCAACTTTTGTAAAAGTCTCAGAATCATAGCTTGAAAATTCTGAAAGTAATCGTCTATGGAAAAAGGACAAAATTTCCAAAATGAAGCAAAAAAATGTGGGATTTTATCCAGATGTAGTAGTACATCCCGTATTGTGTATTCTATATTGACACTAATCAAAGAATATGTGGATACAACCCCTCTTGTTTTTGCTTCATTTTGAGAATAACGGATTTTCAACTAATTGAATTGACGATTATTTTCAGAATTTTGAAGTTATGATTTGTGACTTTCACAAAAGTTGTTCTATGCATTTGACTAACATAATATGCAAATGAAATTTTGATATCGTTGACGCATGCGCAGTAAAAAATTATTTAGTAAACCTACTCATTTTTGTACACAATTTTCATTATTTTTTAATTCTGATTACAAGGTATTGTGTGCAATGTTGTTTGTCATATTTTCTGAAAAAAATATTTTATATTGAGAACTCTGAAAATTATAAGGAAAAAACTTGGAAAAATTTGGGACCATTTTTATAAAAACCTTAATTACTCTGCGAGTATGCATGCTATTTGCATAAAAATGAACAAGGCATATTACAATAAGGCATTCAATCATAATCTAGAGTTTGAGCGCTTTTGCTACATTAGTTTTGACAGGGTTATTCAAAAGATATTCATTCTTTTTTAATTTGTTGACGGTCCCCTATGGAGTTTCGGTAAAAAATCTTTACGGCGATGTATGGCGTATACTATTATATTTATACACTATAAGTTTCGAGATGATTCCTCATGTATTTTTCTAGATATTTAGTAAAATGTCTAAAATCGCAAGTGTCTAATATTCAATGGCAATATAGTGTATATTCATGTCAATGTCTTTTTTTTTATTATATCACCTTTCTTAAGTAAAATTTAAAATTTTATTAAAATGTTAAAATAAAATATTGTAACAGGTTTTCTAATCTTTAGCTGTTTTTGAATAACGTAATAAGCAAATAAAATGCATAAATATTTTTAAACATGTAAAGATATTTTTTAAATATGCTTTTTATTATTCATAAATAATCGGTTGAATAATTCATGAGAGAGAACAACATTTACATTGTGTTTACATTTGTTAAACATAAACTGATTTTTTTAACAAATAAAAATGCTAAATTTTTGAAAAGATAACTTGGAGCAAAAACAAGATTTTAAAATATTTTAGGAAAAACCTTTATTTAAAATAACACTTAAAACACAGTTTCAAGTGCAAACCATTTAACATTAATACGTTTATTTTAGAACTGAAAAATTTTAATCTCTTGGGAATGTACAATTTCTATTTAGACTTAAACAATTTGTTTCAGCGTTATAATGTTTTTGTATTTCGAAACTACTACTGATACTAGTACGGATATTTTTATTTGGGTTATGCACAATTAAAAAAAATCATTTTACTTTTTACTTGTTTTTAATGAAGGTCCAACATTAATACTATCAAAATTTATGATATAAGTTAATAATTTATGCATTTATATTATTTTGAAATAAAATTTAAAAATGGTAAAAATAATTACATAGAGTACCTTTGCATTTTGAAGTGATTGTTTATTCTTAATTTTGCTTTCTTTTTTGTTTATTAGTCATATTTCTTTTACAAACGTTTGATTAAAATAATGTAAATATGTAACTTTTCTAATTTTTGAAATAGAACACTAGAATTGTACGACCTTAGCATTCAAAATAAATGTTCTAACTATCTTTTGTTAAATATTGAATAGTACATATCAAAAGAATAAAAATCAATTCAGCAAAAACCGTTCTTTAATTACATACATTAATTCGATTCCGCTCATTGCTAACGGTCACAGGCAAAATTTGTGTTTTATCTCAAATATTCAATTATATTGCCTTTTTATCTACACACATGCAAACACACACACACACACACGCACACACACACACACGACACATGCGCGCACACACACACACATATACATATATATATTATATATTTAATTTTGTTTATGAAATTTAAAACGTTTCCATTATGTAAAAAATTTAATGTTTGCGTTTTCATTCGGTTCACAAAAAAGGATTGCGATAGTAGTATATGTATACAATGTATATAAATTAACAAATCTTTCTTAATCTAGGAAAATACACATTAATCACGAAATGAGATCTGTAATAACTTGATATGATTCACTAATGATTCCGAAAAGTATTCCTTTAGACAATATTTTATTTTCGAAAATTCAAAGTACATTTTACAAAAATATTTTTTTTGATTTGATTTTTATTTTCGCAAACGTTTCCTAGTAGCTTTTACAATGCATTAATCAGCTCTCTGTACCTAAAAAATCGACTTTTGCGATTTTGTCGATTTTTAAGTAAACATTTTAAGTTCCATTACTAAATTTTTGCATGCAATTGTTACAAAAAAGTATTAATTTTCATATTAATGTTAATACTGTAAGCATTGTATGTTTGTCTGTTAAACATGTTTTGTGAATTTTAAAATAAATGCTTGAAATTGATACAATATAAAAAAGAGATATTCGTATTAGAGAAAAAGAATTATTGCACTGTAAAAACTACTAAAGAACGTTTTCGAAAATTATAGGCAGCTAATAAAAAATGATTTTCTTAAATTCTTCTTTAGCTTTCAAAAACAAATTATTTTCTGAGATTTCTAAAGTAAAGGGATCTTTTCGGAATTTTTGGTGATTTTGAAGTGGTTATTGTATATATTTGCTCTTGAATCATGTGCATTTGTTTTAAGATGTCTTCTTCTTTACAGTGTAGTTATGATAAAATATATCGCAGTACAGTGAAAGTATTTTTATGTAGTACTGTGTTCTATAAATAAGTTGGATTTGCTGAATTTTAGATTGTAGTTCATACATTAAAAAGAAAGAAAGGAATAAAAGTATATTCGTTAAAACCATACCTGACTTAAAAAAGAAGGAAAAATCCTGCGTCAAATAAATATTACGAAATCTTTTTTAATACCATATGTAATATACCATATCTAAAATGCATAAATAAAATTTCAAAGCGTATTTGTAAAGCTCTTGTCAGACTTAAACACTGGATTTCAGCAATTACCATCTATGTTTAGAAAAATACCTGAATTCTTTTGTGCATCCTTGCACATGATATGCAGACTTCTGTATAACGTTCACAGAATTATAAAATTTAATTAAATTAGGAAATGCAGTTAAAAATTTCTTGTTAGCAATTGCGCCAAAAAATTCAATTATATTTGATATTTTTTTACGAAGCCCTATATAGGATCAACACCTGTATAGGACACGCCAACTATTATGCAAATTAGTCAGATGTGGCAATTAAGAAGTTGTATTCTGTTTTATACATGTTAATACTTTCTGAAAAACGCTGCATATCAGCACCATCGATTAGGTGATTAGCATTAACATATCGTCAGCCACACCTTGTTTCAGCGGCTAACAGAATCTGAAGTTTCATGAAAACCCGTACATTAATTTTCGAGGTAGAGCTTTTGCGAAATCTTTAAAAAATTCTGCATAACTGCGTTACACACTTGTTAATTTTTAGCAGATAATTGGTAAACAAGAATTAACTTAATTCAGACGTAAACCATGAAATAAACATTACCAAGATAACTTTAATTAAGAAAAATAAAACTAACATGCTTTCACTATGGATCAAGCAGAAAAAAAACTACAAACCAACAACTGCAAAGAAAGTTAGCAAAAGAAATTACATTTAGGAAAGCACGTTAAATATAACAAATATGAGTAAGAATTTAAAAAGATCGGAATGCAGTCTAATAATTAATTATTATTTAATTAAATGATATATTTCAAACCTCTTCTAAAAATGTCCATTTTTTCTAAAAATGGCTGAATAAGGTTCAAACTTCAGGAAATTATATTATTTTTAATTTTAAAAACTTATCAATACTGATTTAGTGATTTTTGCGTTTTAATTCTGCTTTGTTAGAAAAAAGCAATTTAGAGTAAAAAGTCTTTTATAATATTCTATAGCGGTCTATTCCTGCCTGTCGTTTTCCCCTAAAACTTTAAAGAACTGCGGAAAGACTTCGAATTTGGTTAAATCATTTTATAGGGATAATCCTAATATTATACGAAAAAGAAAATTGTTTTTTCAATTGAAAAAATATCTTCTCAAGCAATTATAGGCAAATTAAAATTATACAGAAAAAAGGAATGTTTGAGTTTTAAAAACTGAAATATGATGATACCCCTGTTTTAAATTTAAAGCCAGGTTAAAAATGTTAGAACCTTACTATGTAAGGATTTTTTATCGCTTCGAATTTGCCTTTGAATCTCTTGGGAAAAGAAAAGTAATGTTTTAAATATGAATTTATTTGTGTTTAATGAATATATTAGTGAAATTTTATTTAAAAGTCTTCTATGTTTAAGAAAACATTTTGATAGTTTCAATATTTACAGTTTAATTTTTTATCTCATAGTACTTTGATTTTATTTGAGTTTGCTTTATCTCTTTCGCATGTCAGAACTTCCATGGCTAATATTTCACCGTTCACAAAAGACCAATAAAAATTCCCAATATCATACTTAAATCAACCATAGCTGAATGTGGTAGAAGACTGCTGAGCAAAGAACTAGTCTCTTTTTATACTAGTTTCTTATCTTTCAGCGATCGACAAATGTGAAATGGAAAATATCCACAAAAATAAAAGTTAAGATTTCGCTTTTGATTCATCCTTATTGTTACTTCCATTATTTCAATTTTAACTACAGAATAAGTGTTGATTTTTTTTTGTTGGATAAGTGTTGTTATCAAAAGCTTATATGGCATTATTATTTTGTTTCTTACAAAACACTCTTTAATTTAAATGTTGTTTATTAAATTCTATATTAATGAAGATATTAAAGTTTATAAACTAATTTTCGTACAAAGATTAAATAGATTTTGACATTTATTTAATGAACAGTCGTGGACAATAAATGTAAACATTCCCTACTAACACTGCAATAAATAATAGTATAAGAAATTTACTGATACAAACGATTGCAAGTTAACTTTACTATTAAATGATGTATAAAATTTTCATAAAATATTATAATTAAAAATTTAAATAAACTGTAAATAAAAATTTATCGCAATTAAAAATTATTTCTACAAATCAAAACGTCCCCAATTTTTTTTCAATAACAACATTCAAGTTTGAGAATATATTTTAAATGTTCGGTTCAAACTATGCCTAGAATTGAAATTTCATGTCATTTGATTAAATGGCTTTTGATTGATAAATGTTCAAAATTTAAAGTGTCTAATGTTAATATATATTTTAATATATTTATTAACAAATACGGAAATTATTATTCTAATGAAAAGTGATAATTTGTTTTGTTGTGGAGTTAAAACTAAGAAATCCAAACATAAATAAATACATTGAATTATCAATTATAAAAATTTTATAATATGAATAATGAATTCGAAAAAAATGTGACTTGCAACCTACAATTTGTTTAATGGATTTATAGTTCTTATATCCTCTTTACTTGCCCAGCTCATAAAATGTTTCTGATCCTAACCTCAATTCATGTACACAATTGTTGAATTATTTTCATTTATTAATAAAAAATATCGAAATTAAACTGACATACAAACATACTGATTAAATAAAAAAAATGCGATGTTTTTTTTAGAAATATCAACAAGAAATATCAACAAGAATCTGGAAGATCATAATTTCAAGCATCTATTACGGATTTTTAAATTGTTTTCACAACATATAATATTAATTTAGTTGCCGAAACGTCAGTGAAGGCTTACTTTGGAGGCACGAAATTTTTTGGATTCTGTCTGTCTGTCTGTTCCGCGATAACTGACGTAAAAAGCATTCGATTGGCTTGAAATTAAGTGGGTATGTTAGTGAGACACTGGGATTAAGCTGTATAGTTTTTTGTTAGATTTGATTCATTCGTTCGGAAGATATAGAATATATTATTTCGCGCAATAATGCTTTTCTTTGTCAAATCCAATGATTTTCATTTTTTTTTCTCTGAGAGAAAATGACACATTTGATTAATGGAATTCAATGATAAATGAATACTAAAATTTACCAGTTAAATTATTCGTATTGTTTTGAAATTTTGTCAACGCATTTGTCAGATTTTTAAAATTATTACTCTAAATTTTAGAGATTTTTTATAAATGTGTTCCAATAATGTAAACTAATTAGTTTTAGAGATTTACTTATTTCAAATGTATTTATTTCATTTTTTTTTATTTTCTCTTAATCCTTATCTTTATAATGTTACAAATTTGAAAGCGTGCACGAAAATTTAAATGAAGTCAACATCAAAACTGATGAATTAATTAATGTCTTTACTAAATCTTTGCGTGTAAATATAACATAGCCCAGAAAAAAAAGAAACATAGGCTATGTTTTATTAATTGTATTCAAATATTTGCTTAATAATTCAAAATTTCCTTCTTTTTTCATACAGAATCAATAGGGATTTTTTAAATAAAATTGAACCAATTTCCTTTATTGTTGCCAAAAAAATCAAAATTTGGAATAATAACTTTTCAACAGCAATAAGTTTCAATTCAGCAATTTCCTTTCGAAAATTAAACTGAGAAAAAAAATAAATATGACGTCAGAATTAAAATAACTATAGATATAGTACTTTTTGTTAAATATTAAACACGGATATTTGTTTCGTTAATAAGAATTTTTCTGACAAAAATGGGGGCATAATTAGAAGAAAAGAAATAAAAAAGAATTATATTTCAATAAATATTTCACTTAGTAAAATATGACGACATAATTGAACAAAAACAGGTATTTTATAGTAGTCGTTAAAAATACAAGAAACATGGATATCAATAACTCATGAATAATGACGTCATTGCCGAAACTTCAGTGAAGGCTTACTTTGGAGACACGAATTTTTTTGTTTTTCATCTGTCAGTCTGTTCTTCTGTATGTCTGTCTGTCCCGCTGTAACTGCCGCAAAATGCAATCAAAACTTTTTTTTTTTTTTGGAAACAAAATTGTAAAACTCTAGATTACTGAGTTTACACTTACAAAAATTCATGATACATCAGGTTTAGGTGTGTTCTGGTTGGCAGGCATGTAGAAGTATGAAGATAATGAAAAATATTTGTCCAAACTGTTACTTATCCTTATAAATCAAAATGTATAAAGAAATGCAAGATATACTATAACAATTAGCACAATTATTAGAAAGTGACAAATTTAAATTAAGTGAGGCTCGGGGGATTCAGAGCGGCTACTATGTTATAATAAAGAAAACAAAAATAATACATCATGAAAATTTCAGAATATCCTAGCATAACTAAATTTTTAATTTACCCCTTTTGATGTCTGAAAACTTCTAATTCTTATTTTATTCTCATAAATAATTACGTAATTTGAAATTTTTAAATTACAGTTTCCAGGAAGTTGAATATTACACAAAGTGTGTTTTACAAAAAAATATGAAAAAGGCTGACGTTGAGGCTCGTGATCTGCAGATTTACTAGTTAATGTTATTCTATTAATTGAAAACTAAGCTGGCATCATATGAAAATATTATTGTCAGTGCAAACACACAAGTGCACAGAAATCTAGCACATAAGGATGTGCTAAAATTAAAAAATGCAATTTATACATACATAAAAGAAGTTAAACCTAAGTAGCGAAGACTGTTGGCCCATAATCTCCCGTCTGAAAATGAAATAGAAAGGATATACTACAATTTATAGTAGAGCAATAAATAGTTTTAAAATGTTAGATCAAGGGGTTCCTAAATATTTTTAGCAATTTGTATTCTGTGTAGTCAATCGTTTGAACTACCCCAAACGGTTGTTGACTATTGGTACGGCAGGGTGGAAATTTCTAATTGTAAGTGAATGTGAAATTATAATTATTAAATATTGGCAAGACAATTTTAGGACACTAAAATAATAACTACGGCAAAATCTCTGTTTTTTAAATTTATATACATATATGCAATAGTGAAAAATTAAACCATTTATCTTAATAAATTATTTCCAGATTCTTACAGTATCTAACTTTCTCGCTTCCTTATCATAACATGGTTATTATATTTATCCCGTATCTTTAATTCACGCATCCTATATTGCGTTATTCTAAAAGAAAACTCAATCTCTTAAAAGCAACACCTTCCATAAAACTTTATTAATTTATTTTACGGTTTCAATTTTTTCAAATATCTTTTATTTACTTTTTTAAATATCATTCGAAATCCCATGATTTTTTGCGAAGCGACTCGCCAAAGCCTGATTACATAAGATATTCCTCTGGCCGACTATGAAAATTTATTTTTTCCTGTTGCCCACTTTGAATTTTGCATTGGCTACACTGTAAAAAAAAATCTGTGAAGGTACTAAACATTTTCTAGGAAACTGGGATTCCAAGAACTTTTCATGTAACGATAACAGGAAAAATTCATGTAATCGATTCTGAAACTTAATTTTTTTCTGTTACCGTTACAGGAAAAGTTCTTGGAATCCCAGTTTCCTAAAAAAGGTTTAGTACCTTTGCAGATTTTTTTACAGTGTAATGGCCGCCGTTTTAATGTTTGCAGGCGAAACTTGAATGTTGTTTTCCAATCCTGTATTCACACGCCCTTTTCTATAAAATAATTTACACTGCCTTAGAAGAAAGAATTTTACGTTTTCTCAAGTGTTAAAAAGAACCTTGTCATCCAGTTCAGAAAAAGCCTAAATAGAAACTTTTCTATTATTTCATTATCGTCTGCCTGTTTTCTTATGACGACATATTGCGTCGGTACTATGTTCCAACCGGAGTATGGTGGCATTGCTTCATTATCAGTGAATCATAAATAAATTTATTTACAGGGATATCGTCTGTGTTTTATTGAATGGGAAAAGTCCTAAAAGGATTCAGGATTTTCCTTTCCACTTTTTATTTGTCCTAATTGAAAATTAAAGATTTTAGGATTGAGTTGCTATCGCTACAATGATATATCAAGTGTTAGACATCACAGATTGTTTTTTAATATGAAAAACCTTTAGTCAGCCAGCAGGATGTCTTTTTGTTTTTTGATTTTTTAATTGTTTGTGGAATACTGCGGTTATCTTGCTAATGAGATAAACCATATGTTAAATCATGAATCAGAGATAATAAGATTTATCTCAGGAATAGCCTGCGTAATATGGAGTGTGGTTACCGTGCCCTCGTATAGAAGGCTCACAACGAGCTCTTATATTGATTATGAGAGTAACAGTAAATATTTGTAGCAATAAAGTCCAATATTCCAAAAGCGCGGCTTTTAACTCCTGGTGAGTTCTGTGATCGGTGTTTATTATGGAAACGAAATTCTGAGAAAATGCGCTTTTTCACCGTTTTCTTATTTAAATTGTTATGTGTCAAGAACCGTAAAAGATAAATGGTTGAAACTTCGAACATATAATTTTTAATTGTTTTACTTTAATTTTGATTCAGCAAATTTGAAAAAATATTTGCTTTTTAAAAAATGATCTTTTAAATTACATTTTAAATCTTTAAATATTTTTAATTTTTATTATCTGCTAAAAATGCTAAATCAAATTCAAAATTAATGTATTTTTATTTACTTAAATGAAAATAAATTAAATTCTACAAATAATATTTTGATTTATAACAATATTTACTTATCCCAAATTTTTAATAATATTTTTAACTTTAAATTAATAAAATAGTTACAAAAACTTTCATCATGTGATTTTATTTAAAATAACGTAATTAACCATCACAAAAAATTTTAAAGTTTTAACTGAATACATAAAAATTATTTTAAAATGTGTTTCTGACCGTCTTAAATTGTGTAAAACGTTAACTTTTAAATCATTTGATTGGAATAAACTTGCAAAGAGACAGGAATTAGACAAGAAGCAAACCATCTTTCAATCCTTTCCTAATTCTATTCTCAAACATAAATCTCAAATAATGGACTAATAAAAAAAGAAAAAAGAAAAAGAACTTGATCACATTGGTTATAAATGTTCTACATCCGTTTTACTTAAGAGAAAATGTTACTAGGGTTTCAATTATCGAGACAAATAGTTGATTTTTATCCAAGTTATTTTGAAATTCGTAGTTCAGCAATTTTCCACAATTTTTGGATATTATAATCGATAACTTGATTACCGTTCTTTTTATTCTGTTATTTTAATCATTATTGAAATGTTTTCAATATTTTTTTCACAAATTTATTTTTTTAAATGAATATTTTATGAAAATACCATTATTTTATATTAATCCAGTTTTATGCTATTTGAACATCCATAATTGCGATCACAGATCAAGGATGATCGCAGTACATATTTATTTTAATAACTTGAAATTGTATACTTTTAAAACTCTTGATTGGAATAAACTTGGAATTAGACAGGAAACAAATTATCTTTTAGTCATTCCTTTTTTAGCTCTCAATCATAAATATGAAAGAATAGACTAATAAAAAAATAAAAGAATAAACTAATAGACTAAAAATAAATAAATAAATAATAAAAAAGAACTAGATTCCAATGGTGATAAAAGTTCTATTTCCGTTTCATTCAAGAGGAAATGTTATTTGGGTTTCAGTTATACAGACAAAGCTTTATTTTTTATCCGAGTCATTTTTATTCAGCCTTTTCCGCAATGGTTGGATATTTTAATTGATTATTTGATGATTTTTTCCGTTATTGTTTTCAATAAATTACTGTAAGCGTTATTTAATTGCTTTCAACAATTTATTCACAAATTTATTTTTTATTCAAATGAATATTTGATGAAAATGTCATTATTTTATGTCTGAATCTTTCCTTTTTTTAATCCTGTAACGTAAATATGAAATAATAAACAAAAAAAAGAAAGAAGAAAGAAAAGAAATAAAGAAATAAAGAAAAAAGAAAAGAAAATGAAAAAGAAAAAAAGAAAAAAGAACTAGCATACAATAGTGATAAAAGTACTACAACCGTTTTATTCAAGGGAAAATGTTATTTGGATTTCAATTATCCCGACAAAAATTTTATTTGTTTCCAAGTCAATTTGTAATTGACGGATATTCAGCCACTTCCGCAATAGCTCTGTATTTTAATCGGTTATTAGATGATTCTTTTACGTTAGTGCAAAAACCAAGTACTGCAATCGTTATATAATTGCTTTAAATTAAGGTACCCTGGGGTAATAACGCCAGGCGGGGTAATAACGCCAAGTGCTTATATTTTGCATATTTATGAAATAATCAGTTAAATGACACCCATGTGCTCTGCGCAGAAGGGTTTTGTGTCATATAAATCGCAAAAAACAGCTTCAAGTTAATTTGTTTCATTTTTAGGTCTTATTGTTTTTACAAACAACTAAAATTAACGCTTGATCTAAAATTTGCGAGATACGTTTTGCATATGTGGTGACTATCTTTTTATCCGGAAATACTTTGTTGATTACATAAATTTGTAGTGCATTTCATGTACTTTTAAAATGTTGTTGAAGATTTTGGATATCTTCTCGAGATAATTTGTAATTTAAAATGAGCTGTGCAATAACTATACCGGGGTAATAACGCCAATCCTTGACATTAATACCCGGTTGATTGCCTACAGTGGCCGAGCTACATCCTAAATGCTGATTCAAATAAACACAGTTAAAACTGTGCAATGTTTCTCATATTTCTATTTAAACGGTCCTTTTTAAGCAAAAAGAAACTCACTGTCTGATATTCATTTGCCTCATTCCCCCCTCCCACACCACACCTTTATATTTCTTACACTTTCACAAAAATTGAACATTTTCAATATCTTAGAATGCAATTTGTCAATTTCTAAGTTTGTAGAGTTTGTATTTTTAGAATTGGGCTATCTACATGCAATTATTCCATCTTATTTCATAGTTTTGTTTGCATGGCGTTATTACCCATATAGGTGGGTAATAACGCCAAATAACATGGGTCAAGAAAAAACGCCATTACATTTTATGAATACATATCTGTTAAATTATTTTATTTTATATAGATAGTCAATGAGTTGCTGCATCAGATCCTATATTTGTTTGAAAAATACAATCTAAAACTAAGCCGTGAAAATTGGTAGAACCTTAACGTGGTGTTATTACCCCAGGGTACCTTATTTATTAACAAATTTATTTTTTAAATGGATATTTATTGAAAATACCATTATTTTATGTTAATCTAGTTTCATGTTAATGACCACTGCATAACTGAACATCCAAAATTGCTAAGCACTGAATGGAATAAACTTGCAATTAGACAGGAAGCAAATCATCTTTCAATGATTATTTTTTTTTTACTTCTCAAATGTAAATTTGGAAAAAAAAGGGAAAAAAATCGTTATTGTTTTCAATAAATTCCTGTAAGAATTATTTAATTGTTTTCAATAATTTATTCACAAATTTACTTTTTATTCAAGTGAATATTTAATGAAAAAAACATTTTTTTTTATTTCGAGTTCCAGATTATGATTACTGTGTAACTGATCAACCATAATTGTAAAGTACAGATTACGTATAATTGCAAGATACATCTATTTTAATAACTTTAAATGGTGTACATTTAAAACACTTGATTGTAATAAACTTGCAATTCGATAGGAAGCAAGCCATTTTCAATATTTGCTTTTTTAGTTTTCTGACGTATATTTGAAATGATGGACTAATAACAAAAAAAATAATAATAATAAAGTGAGATACAGAATTATTACACATAGGTGATGAAAGTTCTACATCCGTGTTAATAATTTAGAGGAAATGTTACTTAGATTTCAATTATCTCGACAAAGATTTGGCTTTTATTCAAGTCATTTTGAAAATGGCAGCTGTTCAGCTTTTTCTTCAGTTGTTGGATATTTTAATTGATAACTTGGTAATTCTTTTCCGTTATTATTATTAACAAATTACTGTAAGCATTATTTAATTGTTTTTAGTAATTTACTCACAAATTTATTTTTTTTAATGAATATTTTATGAAAACACCAAAATATCATTATTTTATGTTAATCTAGTTTTACGCTAATGATTACAGCATAACTGAGATCCATAATTGCAAAGCACATATCATGGATTATTGCAGTACATATTTATTTTAATAATTTTAAATGCTGTACTTTTAAAGCTTTTAGTTGAAATCAACTTGCAATTCTACAGGAAGCAAATTAACTTTTAATCTTTCTTTTTTTTAACTCTCAAGCTTAAATATGAAATAATGAACTAATGAAAAAGGAAGGAAGAAAAAATCTAGATCACAATGGTGATAAAAAGTTCTACATCCGTTTTATTTTAGAGTAAATGTTATTTGGATATCAATTATCTAGACAAAGATTAGGTTTTTAAATAAGTCATTTTAGAATTAACAGATATTCAACCTTTTCCGCATCAGTTGGATATTTTAATCGATTATTAGATGGTTCTTTTCCGTATCTGTATTAAAAACAATTATTTTCTGTTATCCTGTTATTAAATATAAAAATTTATTCACATTTGTAGTATGTAAAACATTTGTTACACGTAAAAATGCATATTCGACAGAAAACGCCCTGACATTTATGGCTTCTACAGAGTACCGAATCCGCAACCGAATCCTTTTGTGAATGTACAGTTTCTGTGTTTTTTTTTATTTTTTAAATTAACTTACTTTATTTTTGGCATTTTTTTTAAAATTCCTTTTAATCATCATAAGAACAGCATGTTTAGCAAACATTTAACAGAAAACATATTCGAGGAAACATTTTTATTTGTTGCAACAATTTTTTTTCTAACCGAGTCTTGCGATCATTTTAATTGTTTAAATAATTGACGCAAGACAAAATTAAAATTAAATAAATTGTACCTGTAGGTAATACGTTAAAAGGGATGCTTAATGCAAATTACACGTATCATTCTTATTTTATTTTCTATGAATAATATGAAGATATTAAAAACATTTCAAGAAAAAATAAATAAAGTGGATAAAGAAGCTGTTGATGAATTTGATTTGTTTGGTGTATAGATAGAGGGATGTTTTATTATTTTGTTTTCTTTTCTGAAAAGATTTACTTAATGCGATGGAATGTATACTAATTGAGATAAAACATTTAGTCAATTTTACACTTCATGGAACTCTTTATTATAAGGATTAGGATAGATTAAGGATATGAAGTAAAACGGAAAAAACTTTCAAATAAATATTAACTAACAAATTAATAATAGTTCCTGATTTTAGGAACTTACACAAAGAAGAGGCAAGGGAAAAATACCATTAAAAAAGTATTAGCAGAGACAATAATAATGTAATTTGTTTTTGGTACTTTTATACTAGATGGACGCCAAATGTCTCTAACACAAAAGTGGGTCCCTTTTTTCAGGTACAAAATCAGTATTTTAAATAAAAAAATAAATCTAGTTCACAGATCTGAATTTTTGTTTAATTTAAGTAAATTTTCTATAAGAAAGAACTCGTTCCAAATAATTTCCTGGGGCAAAAATTCTACGACACGTATGATACTGTTTTCAGAATTTGCCATATATTTGTAATTTAATATTCTGAGAAAGAAACATTCTGTGTTATAACTGTGCGAAACTCAAACGATTATATTTAACTTTTGACACGCATAAATTAAAAGGAAGTATTAAAGTTGAAATAAATTTCAAATGAATTTTAAATTGTGTTTCGGATTAATTTATGTTCAATGAAATAAGTGAATGTTTCATATTTTAAATGTTGCGTGTGCAGCATGCATGATGGCGATGGGAAAAATATTTAAAAAATAATATTTTAATCTTTAATACTTAAAAGTGTCGGGTATATTTTATGAAAACACAAGTGAAAACATTAAACTTAGAACTATTGTGATAACAATTAGTCATTAGATATATACACAGATTAATTCTGGAATTACTGAAAGTGTTAAAATAAATTGTTTTAGGAAAATATTCACAACATATTGGTGCATATAGAGTTTTAACGTGTCTCGTATTTTTGTTAAAATGAGGAACAACTCTATATCATTTTCATAGAAATATAACGATCAATTCTTCAGTGGTATTTGGTGCTTTCGCTTCCACCAAATACAGAAATTAAACAAGAGCTTAGAGGTTATTATCTCAAACCTTTTATACAACAAGTGTTAGTGTTTCGACACATGTTACAAACGGCTATGAGTTCGAAATTTCTTAGGTCTCTTTGAGCATTGGGTAAATGCGGTTTTGCCAAATATACAATTTGATGCAATAATACGCTTTTCCTCCAAAGAGGATTATCCCCACATTCTCGGCCTGTATACCTCTTGCAAATAATCAGCACTAACAAAACACTATAACCACAAAATATTTCTTAATGTGCGCATCCTTTTGAATCGGGTGTCTTGACTGTCATTATACAATTTAATAACTACCCAACAAACACATAACTTGTGGGCCATTAAAGGTGTCGTTAACGTTGGCCCAAAGTGTTTGGTGACGGCTCGCCATCCTTTGCCGTAACGGCTCCGTCAAAAAACTGTCACGCCGGCCAGAACGCGGAAACAAGATGAGGCCCACAAATGTGCCATAAACTTTTTATCAAAATATCAGACAGCCTCAAACTTGCCACAATTATTCTTTTAAAGGCCATTAACAATCAGAGCTAGCCATAAGTGTGCCCTAGCCATGCCATTTGTGTTTTGTAAGAATTAAGTTTAGCCAAAAGCTGCCCACAAAAGAGCCCTTTAGGATTTATTCTATCCAAAAGCCTGCCACTACCATGTCATAAAAATTATTTAAGCATAAATTCAAAATCTGTTTAATAAAAAATATTTATTAAAGAACTGCTTGAATGATTAAATGTTTTTGCATAAAAAATAAATATATTAAGAATAATTTAGGTACAATAAAATATATGTATATATAAATTTACTTTTCTTGAATTTTTCGAAAATTTTCCAAAATACAATACTTCGCATATTGAATTTAATAATTTGTTTATTTATTCTATTATGCATTATATATATATATATATAAATAATGCAATTTATAAACAGTTGTATTTCATATACAATTTGAAAAATAAAATTAGTATGCCAAACATAGTATTTTCAATAAGCTCAAGATAAATAAATTTATACATTTTTGAAAAATGAACCGAAATCATTATTACTATATTTATTTTTCATGAAGAAACATTTGTTATTCAAGCAATTATTCAACAATTATTTTTTATTCAACACATTTTGAACTTACGCCTAAATAACATATATTCTTAATATGATTTATTATGTACTTTATATTAAAATAGATCTATTTTATGTATGTATGTGGTGTTTTGTTTAGCTTATTGTTAAGTCTGTTAATATGTAAAATGTATGTTGTAATATAAAATGTGTTCGTGATATACTTTTGTTTATTTTTTATACATTTATTTGCAAGCCTTACCAGTATTTTGTGCTTATTCATTAAAGAATTATTTAATTATTTTCTTATAATTCCTTTTTTTATGTATATTGATTTTATTTTGTAAGAAATTTTTAAACGCTTTCATTTTGGCAAATGCAAGATAATATTTACTTTATATTGTATGATTCACCGATATTCTAATACATTAAAATTCTATTTAACTTAGAAAATAGTTAATGTTTTTTTTCAATATATGAAGTTTCGGGGCACAGTTTATCAATCAAAGATAAAAAATATATATACAAAGTATTTTAACTTTTCCTAAACACTCGAGAGTTTTATTCAATTACTTCAATTAAATTTTATTATTAATATTCTTACTTACAAAAAGAAAACAGTTTTTTCTCAAGCTCTCTCTCTCTCTCTCTTTTTTTTTTTTTCCACTGAAGCAAGCTATTTTAAAGAATCTCAAATGATATATATAAATATAACATTTCAAAGTAATATCGATAGTCCTTAGCAAAAAGAAAATAAATTATTAAACAATTATCTATTAAATTAAATTTTACAATATTTTACACTATTTGAATTAAATTTTACAGTATTTGAAGAATTAGAATGGGAAAAAAAAGTAAATTTCACCCATAAGAATAAGATTTATTTAAATTAAACTGTCCAAGCATTCGCAATTCATTGAAAAAAGCCCCAGTATTTACTGATAAAAAAAAAAAAAAAAAAAAAAAATAATGTAACAGAACGTCATTAAATCATGCTATGTATAAAAAAATATTTTACATTTGCCAAAATAAAAATGTTAAAAATACTCTATAATCTAATAATAAATACTCTATATATTATACAAAATAAAATCAAAATATTTAAAACAGCTTAAATTTACAATTCTTTAATGAATAAACAAAAAATAATAAGACTTACTAATAATTTACTTATGCTCTTGTGCATATTTCAGCATTATAGTACTTGTAAAATTCCTGTAACTTTTAAAACATCCTCTCTCTCTCTCAGTACGATATCGAATGAATAAGCGTGGTGACTTTGCAAAAATAGAAGGGGGTCGAAAATTAGGGAGAGGTTTCCTAGAAATTGCTCTGTTCCCCCTATGACCTTCGCGAGTGAATTCCTTTCGGGAAGCAAAGAAAGTAGATGGATACCTCTCTAAGGCTGCGGGAAAACAGCACTACTTTCAGTTACACTAAAAGAGCAATTTTATTTTACCTGAAAATATATTTCAAATCATATCAAAAATTTGTGTTATAAAAACAGTTTATTTTCCACTTTTCCTGCTGCCTTGTATTCAATAACATATGCTTTCTGAAACAATGAAAGGAATATTTTTTTCGTTTGTTCGTTACAAATATTTTTTTCATGAATCTTGAAAAAAAAAAATAATAATAATAACGCCTACCATTAAATTTGTAGTAAATTATAAGTATAATATGAAAGCTCAATGAACAATATATATATATATATATATATATATATATTTTTTTCCAAGAGAAAAAAAAATGATAAAATTTCAACAAGGGGAAGAGGAAGAAGAATTTTCAACAAATAAATGTGATGAATCATTAAATGAAAGTTTTAAACAATTGTTTAAAACTTTTATCCAATAATTCATCATGTTCATCACTTATAACCAATGCAACAAAAATATTACTTTTGCTCTTTTCTTTCTATTTTATAAATTTATATTCCGGAAATTAAAAATATCCATTTTTATTCCAATTTTTTCCCCCATAAAAAATCTTTTAATTAAAATAGGGAGTTTTTATTTATATATTATTAAATAGATAATAAATCGTGCAAAATACTAATGTTTTCAAATAAAATTCCGGTTTTTGCTTCTTTAAAGTCAGGTATGACATCTGTGTTTTTTATTAATAATTTAAGAATAATAATACTAAAACAAGCAAACATAAATTGTAAGGAATTTGATAAAAACATTTTTATTTATTTTTTACTTTACACTGAATTTAAAACAATAAAATTTATTTTCGAAGAATTTTATTTTACAGGAAAATAAATTTTAAATAGAATTAAAATTTTTTGTTATAAAACAGTTTATTTTCCACTTTTTCTACCCCTTATATTCAACAACATGGGCTTGTTAAAACAAAGAATGCAATATTTTTTTCATTTGTTCATAACAAATATTTTTTTTAATGAAACTTGAAAAATATAAAAAAAATTCACGCCTCTGATTAATTTTCCAGCATACTTTTTTATAATATGAAAGCTCAATGAATGAATGCATCTGATTGTAATTAAATATTTTGTGCACTTCCTATGAATTTGTATTTTGTTTATTTCAGCTATTAAAATCTAGAGAAATTGAAAATTAATGCATTCATTGTTTCTAGCATGACCATAAAAATATATCTATGCAAAGATATCGAAGTATAGTTTGGAAATATATTATTTTACATCTCTTAAATGTAAATATTTTTACATTTTTACTGATATATATATATATATATATTCCTTAAATAGTTTTAAACGAAAAAGAATAAATTAATCATCTATACTGTCCTAGATATAAATCTTATAATGTATTTACATTTTTAATAAATGCCACATTTGAAATAATTAAGCTTACTTTAAAAGAAATGAAGAAAAAAAAATACATTTTCTCTCATTAATTAAATATTCGGGTTGGGTAATACCGGGCCTGCACTTTTTAAATCATGAGGGGCCGTTTCAAGCTTGCCCGAAACTGCCCCTCAGTGATCACAGGTCAAATAAACGCAACCGTTTTCTCCCTGCCGAAACGTGTACAATTCGGCAACTGCTGCCGCAAGTAGCGGCGCCTCACTTACGGTACGGTAATGTTTGGCTACAAATGGCCTTAACTCACTATGGCCGCACCGAATACGGCTTCTGGCCGCAAGTCGAGCGTTTGTTGGGTAGGTGATTGCACTGTTGCAGTGGCTATAAATAGTAAGGTATGCATCTCACCTAGCTACTTCAGCGAATGTAAACGAGCTTTGTTTGCTGTCACAATATATGAAATCTCAGAACCCTGTGGAATTTTGTTGACAGCGTGGAAGGATAATTTTTATGAAAGACTAAAAATTTGATAACAAAATGGTTTTAATGTTCTAAAAACAAAAATGTTGAACTTACGGAGTACAATTAATTGTTCGTATTTTATAAATATTCTGTTTTTTTTTTTTTTTTTTTTTTTTTTTTTTTTAAGATAAATATTTTAGAATTACTGAAATACGAAGTGCTGGATTTGCAGTTTACCCTTGCAGGGGAGTAACATTTAAATTAATTAAATTCATTGTTCCGTTCTTTTTACACCCTTTTTAAGCATGCTTATTATACTTGTGTTTTTTTAATTAACCCAACATTTTTTTTTATAATGTAAACAGCTTCAAATGATAAATGTCACAGAATGTTTTTAATCATCACTGAGGAGGAAGGATAGTTTGCATTCATCTAATTATTATTTGCAATTATACTCTTTGCTTTGATAGAATTGTTGGACATAAATGTATTTCAGATAAAGGTGTTACATGTATAAAATTAATGAAAAACATGTTAATTTTATTCTTAGCCCCTTCAGACATTTTGTATATTAATATATTTATAATTGCAGTGCGGTGTTTTGTTTTCCCTGATTCCTGCATAAAATACTCATTGCATTTAACTTTTCAAGAAAATATTTAACCCTTTCCAGCACGGGCAAAATCTGTTTGTAAAAGGAGAAATTATCGACTGACATCGGAATTCACAAATGATTTTTTTAGATATTTTGAAACCCCCAAATTAAGCTTTTGTTGTAAAAACAAAATTTTACTAAAATATTATTGGTGCCGTTTGCAAGTTTGGAATTAAAATTAAGTATCCCAGACCGGGTACAGTGTGCCGGATAGGGTTAAACATTTTATAATTAAATATCTAATAAAATTTAGTTTTGTATTTCTTTAGACACTTTCTGTAAAAGAATGGCGACAAATAGGCAAAACATGTGATTGGCAGAAATGGTTTTGAAAAATTTTGTTCCATATTTTTATTACATGTTCGTGTGTAGCATGCAGAAAATAATTTCAAGAGTTGTTATTTATATGTTAGAGTATAATCTAGCAATACAGAATACAGAATTAGAATAAATTTCGATATAATTATTAGAATAAATTTCGATATAATGAATTTAATAGTTATCATACTTATAAAAACCTATAAATATTAAATATTCTCTATGCTGATGTAGCATAAATAAAAGATGTGTTACAAAATAAATATTTTCTCTATAATTTTTTATCGTTAAAACGCACTTGATAAAAGTATCATTTGCAAAATTATTATGAACCATACAATTTCATTCCTTTTTGACACCAACTACGTGATTTTTGAAAGTTAAGACGTTAATAACAGTATTTTCGTATAGACTTAACCAAGTCTGTGTTTAAAGTTACAAGTACTAAGAGTTGAAGCAATTTAACATCTTTTTAAAATGTTTTTGTCATCATTTTAAATAATTTACGCATAGTTAAATTTTACGTTTACGCTTTTAAAGTTGAATTTAGCATTCTCTTTATTTATTTGCTAAATTTATTTCTCTGCAAGATATCATCACCGTTATATTTATTGTAAATAATCAACCAATGCATTCAATTAAAATAAATAAAATTTGATAAAACTAGCAATTTTTAATGCAAATGTTTAAATATTAAACCTATTTAATGTATTTTTAGGTTGTGCAAACATGATTACGTTCGGGATTAATCTCACAGCTATTTTCCATCAGCACGCAGTTGGTTGTGAAATAGAATCTAAATTAAACAAAACATAAAGGATTATGCAAGATTTAAATTGTTGAAATATTTAATAAATGGAGTTCTGTAGTAGAGGAATTTTACAAATGAACGGTTTCACTAAAGCTTTAGTAAATATTACGAGTGAAAATTAAATATTAGTTTCGATTTCGCATGTACTTCAACTCCCACAGTTACATAGATTATTCATGACATTGTAATTAGTTAAAAAATATCAGTAGTGTGAAATATTTAATCAAATGTCCTTTTATTTTTACTTTTTGTGAACTCATTAGAAAGAAAAATGCCAATGTTACATGTGTTTTTTTAATATTTCTAACAGATATTATTTTTTTGACAACATATTCATTTTTTGATGTATACTGCGCAGCGTGAATGTCACAAAAATTTCAGAAAAAATATATTTTTAAATCAAAGTAGAATAATGCTGTGTGTGCACATTAAATGAAATTGTGGACGCGAATATCGGTAACTTGAAAGTGTCCGATTAAGGCATGGGCATATGGTAGACACTAATAAATTGCTTCTTAAGTTTGGGAGCAAACAATTTCTAGACAAAGTTTCGTTTGCGGTTTTCACTAAAATTATTCTTTAAATCACGATTTTTTTAGAAAAAAATTTTAAAAGTTACGTTCAAAAATTGTCGATAGAGGGCGCTTTAGACTTTAGAGTAACGAACAACTACTTTTTACCGTTATTTTGTGCATGTGATTGAAATTATTCTAAAGTTTAGACTTTAACTTAAATTTTAAGCCCATAATCGGAAACACTGGGATCGGTTAACTGGCGAAAATTTAACTGTGAACAGAGGGGGAAATTTTAAATGCTCATAAATATTGGACAAACAAATCGATTTTATTCTGGTTTGCGTGTAAGACATTCCCTTGGTAATTATTTTATTCAAAATGACGTACAGCATTGGAGTCCCCATTTTTTGATAGAGGGCGCTTTCGACATATCTACGAAATTTCAATGGCATTACTCCTGTATGTTTTACTACCAGAACAAGATACTTCCAGGAAGTGTTAGGGATGCAAAGATGACTCGGAATCATATTATAAGTTAACGTCAAAAATGCCTTTTTTACGAGTTAGGGTTAAAAGAAGCAGAGAAAAAAGCAACTTGATAATTCTACCACACGTTCTGTCGGAACTTCTGGTAAAAGCACATGTTCCTCCTTCGTTGCACCACTCTATAGCACGATGGAGCTCCTCCACATTTTACCAAGGATGTTCGCAGACACCCCAACATAACATATGGACAGCGGTGGATAGGTAGTGGTGGCCCGGTTCGTTGGCCTGCCAGATCGTCGCACCTACTTCATTATATCAATTACTTTTTTTTACCTACCTTTATTTTATTAGTGTATAATTTTTCTGTACTTTTTTAAATGAACGTTGCTGGGTAGGGCTAGTTGAGCTCAAACCAATTCGTAGCCCCTCCCCCCCCATCTGGCTCAATCTGAATCTGAATCTGTATGGACTTCTTCTGCTGGAGTCAAATGAAAAGTTGAATGTATGAGACTCCCGTACCGTCATTGGAAGACCTCTCTCTCAGCTCGAATTTCTGTAGCTGCCAGAAAGCTGTCCGAGATGCCAGGAATTTTTCAAAGTGAGAGGAATTGCATGCATCGCTGCTGTCAAGCATGCCCGACTACTTCTGGTCATAATTTCGGACACTTTTTGTAGTAAAACCCTTAATTAAATTGTTTTCTTCCACATTAACGTGTTGCTGTTTCACTACCTGTTTCTGTTGCTTTTTTCTCTGCTTCTTTTAACCACAACTCGCTAAAAAGGCATTTTCAAAATTACATTCCTATGTGATTCCGAGTCGCTTTGCATCCCTAACACTTCCTGTTAGTATGTTGGTCTGGTAGTTAAACGCCTAGGAGTAATGCCATTGAAATTTAGGAGATGTGTCGAAAGCGCTCTCTATCAAAAAATGGGGACACCAATGCTGTACGTCATTTTTAATAAAATAATTACCAAGGGAATGACTTACACGCAAACCGCAACAAAATCGATTTGTTTGTCCAATATTTATGAGCGTTTAAAATTTCCCCCTCTGTTCACAGTTAAATTTTTGCTAGTTAACCGATCCCAATGTTTCCGATTATGGGCTTAAAATTTAAGTTAGTCTAAACTTTAGAATAATTTCAATCACATGCACAAAATAACGGTAAAAAGTAGTTGTTCGTTACTCTAAAGTCTAAAGCGCCCTCTATCGACAATTTTTGAACGTAACTTTAAAAAAAAATTTCTAAAAGAATCGTGATTTAAAGAATAATTTTAGTGAAAACCGCAAACGAATCGACCCTTTTTTCCGTTTTCTATCATCGTTTGAAGTTTTGGACCCTGAACTTTAATGGCCCCTAGCTCCTACAGAAGACGTTTGCGCCCCATGGTTTCCTATTTAATAATGTTTGTCTTCATGTGTACTATCATCCCTTAAAGTTTGTCGTTCTGGTAGCGAAACATCCTTTATCTGTTACAAGATGTTTATGTTATTGCGTTTACATAAGAAGTTCTGGGAATCCCAGTTTTCTAGTAAAATTTTAGTAACTTTGCCTATAGGTATAATTTTTTTTCATTGGAGATTTGAAAAATCACGTTTTAATCCAGTCCATTTGTATTACAATTTTAAATCCAAATAAATTCTTAATTATATTCATTTTGAATTGCAAATGACAGCTTAAATCCATTTGCTTCAAAAAGAAAATGATTTTTATATTTAAAAGCGTGAAGTTGGTAGATATAAAGTATAAAATGCGATGTAAGCGAACAGTGTTTTTTTCTGTATATTTATCTTCATATATTCTGTATGTTTTTCTGTATTCTCGAATATTTTGTGTCTCAGTTATCATCGATTTTTAATCGGCAACATTTTCTTAGCAAACATGTCTAAAAAAACCTGTTCTAAATTCCACTTTTCAGAGCAGATCCTGAAATGTAATCTCTTTTATAAAAATCGAAAACACTTTCCCATTTTCTAATATCTGAATATGTGTGACTGAAATTTTCTTTTTAAAACACGAGCGTTCGCCTACACTGCTGAGAATTTGAAACTTTTGCTGCATCGTCACTTCACCGCATTTTTAGGATTACTTCTGTTTGTAGGATCTGTATTACGAAACATTCTCATTGGTGCAAAGAGAGATATTTTGTAAAAGCGGTGGAGTGACAATGCAGCATATGTTTAATTTTTTTAACATTGTAAATAAATTTTTCTTATACTACATACAATTTAAATAAAGATTCTTATCAATTTTTATGTCCATGTTTCGTAGATGCTATAATCGAGCAATGTAAGCAGCCATAATGGTACACAAATGCAGAACAAATCTCGACAAAACAGCAGTACTAACCAACTCACGTAGCTTTATTTCAATTGTTAAATTTCATCTTTTGGTACTTGTGATTGCAATTTTATATCAAGTGTCTCAATAGCAAATCTACATTATGCATACGCGAATTAATTATCTGAATACATAGTTTACTTTCATATTTTTAATGTAGCAATCAAGTATATTTAAGTATATATTAAGTATATATTAATTATTACGTATATTTATCAATTTAGATATTGGATTTCGGGTGTTATTTTCAGATCTTTTATTTCTTTTATGTCGAATAAGCTTTTACTTAATCTTTTTCACTAATTCTACGAATCATACAAATTTTGTTAGAGATTTTTTCCGACACATATCTTCATTATATTCTAATATATATATATAATGTCATTATTTTTTACGAGACAAAATAAACACTACGAAGGAAGAGATGACAAAGATGACCATGATGGGAACCCAGATTTTGCTTTAGAATGGAAGTGGAATCCCGAAAAAAAGCAACAACAACAAAAGAAAAAAAACAGAAAGAACTTACAGATGTAAATTTACAGAAATCTGTAGGCTTAATAAAAATTTAATGTACTTCATATTTAAAAATATAATTTGCTGCAACATTTTCAGTATTTTAATTCCTTTTAAAACTACATTTATTTTACTCTTTAAAATTTTCCGAAAGAAAAGGAATCAAGTAAAATGATGATATATTTTTTCACGTCAAATATCCTGACATAGAGTTCACGTAAACAGACCAAATGAAATGAGAATGAAAATAAAGCGTACAATAACTTTTATATGATAAATTCGGTGACTTCGCCGGCATAGAGATTCTGGAATTTTCATCTTTCTTTCTTTAAATGCCCTTCTTTTAGCTTTGTCTTATGATCTTATATTTTTTTAAGATATTGAAAAAGAAGCTATAAAATTGGAGAAAATGTGCTGTTAAATATTATTTTGCGATATATTAAATTGATCATCATATTATCAAGAAATTGCATTTTTTGTAAAGTGTAATTATTGCGTACTATAGCAAAACAAAGCAGTAATTTTTTTTCTACTTTTAAGTTTTATGCATACAGAAATTTAAATAACTCATGTATTACTGTTTTGTTTTTTTAAAACAATTATAAAGATTTAACTAACTAATTAAACAATATATTTTTTAACATTACAACATACTTCAATAAAAGTGTATGAGTTCAGATTGTTAGTTTGTTTGTCCTTCTGCATTACTAAGTATACTTTTTTTTCTTTAATTGATATAGTTCTTATTTAAATTTTCTACTACATATTCCTTATTAGTTATAAAACGTATTGCATACATAATTTATCCAAATGTACAAACAAATTAATCGGATAGATTATTTTCTATGGACAATAACTCTTTAAAACATATTACTAACACATGTTATAACTAACATTGGTTGTTCATTTAGAGCGGCGTGCAAAATTATGCGAGTGCATTACTCTCAGTCTCGGTGTTCATTACTCGGTAAAGTTCTATCTAGGCTGAAATTCACACAGAAGAAGATAGTAGAACAATTGCTGTTCTCTCAATTCCAAATACGAGATGCTATCGGGATGTTCAAAAACTTGATGGAAAAACTATGTTTGTTAGAAGTTACCTAATTTTGGCTGCGATCTATTTAAAGAAAGTCATATTTTAAATGCATAGAATAGCCCGTAGCAATTTTCACTTCTGGAAAGCATTTTTGAAGTCACTTTCTCGAAAGCTGTCAAAAATCCCCATCGATTCTCATTGAATTTCGGACTTAGTTGAAAAATGTTGTGGTTAATGTTTCATTTTCAATTTTTGCTACAATAATTTTCTACAATAATTTGCCAAGACTGGAAGGGAAAAACAACCAGGTTTTTATTAGCTAAAACCTTTATTGTCTTTAGGAACCAATTAGTCGGAGTCTTGGATCAAACTTTGCAGCAATTTGCCACATATTCAAATTCTCCGCAAAAATATCTTGGTAAATTCAATTTTGTCTGCAAGTTTTTGGAAAGTTAGGTGAAAATCTTCTCGTGTGAGTTTTCTGATTTGTTTTACATTTTCAACTGTTTTGACAATACTGGGCGTAAGCAATAAATTAAATGAAAAATCCTATAATCGAACAATAAAGGCAGTCACATAATGGTATTCGTAAATAAATAACAAGAAAAGCATGGGATATATATTTTTTTAACGTTAATCGGCGCAAACATATTACTCTCTCTAATGTTAAACCTATATACATGGTGTACATTTTCATTTTTATTTTGCAACATACTTGAAAAATGTTTATAACAGGTTACCGTCTGTCTGTTTATTTATATGTGCTCTAATGCACGTAAAAATAGTCCAGTTGCTAAGAAAAGGATATATGTTATTAAAGTTTACTATGACATACTCCATATTAAAAATAAAGTGCGTAGCATTTCCAGGTAATTTACAAAGCCACTCCGCCACTCAAAAGAATTTGAATACGGCCTGTTGGTAAAAATCGTTTGCTGTACATTTTAACATATTGCAGTAATGAAGCTTACTTTAAAAAAGTATATTAATTAAGTATTTTAAAGTAGTACTTTAAAATACTTAAAGTACTACTGCTTAAATGCTTATAAAAAATGCAGAGTTACTCCAGGGCTCATTTGTAAACAAAATGGCATGAATGGAGAACGTTTTTTTTCCATTATCCAGGATTCCATTATATTTTCTCTTATGGCAAAAAACCACTTACGTTGCATCTTATTCGTGATATGATACTTTAAACATAATGAAATTCCCGTGATGTACTGTATGCTTTATACAGATTATAGAGTGCATAGAATTTATCTTCAAGGACAGAGACTCACCAAAGAATTCATATAAATGACTAATTGACATTGCTGATTGCTGGGAGTGCCTTTTTTTGTGTAGTTATGCTTTTTAAAACTCATCTGATTTTGAATGTGTTAAGTGGTGTACAAGGTGATTCATAAAAGATGGGCAGAACTTTAAGGAGTTATAGTACACTTAAAGACAAATAATATTAAATAGGAGACTAAGGGTCCCAGACGTATTCCCAAGGAGATAGGGGGCATTAAAGTTTAGGGTCCGAAATTTCAAATAATCGTTTGCGGTTGTTGCAAAAAATTTTCTTTATGCCAGTATTTTCTTGAAATAAAATTTTAAAGTTTAATTTCAAAAAATGCCGATAGGGGGCGCTTTAGACTTTGGAGTAACAAACAACTATTTTTTAACGTTATTTTTTGTATTTCTTTAAATGATTTCGAAAGCTTAGACTTAAACTTAAATTTTGATCTAAAAATCTGAGTCTTGACGAGTAGTTAAGTAGCGTAAACTGAAATTTGAAATTTGAAACCCTTCTCCCCCCAGAACAAAAATCAGTTATTCCCGATCTTTGAGTCGTAGATTAGGCTCTAACTACTGCCGCGTTTTGCTAAAATTATTCTTTATGTCAGTATTTTCTTGAAAATAAATTTTAAAGAAAAGTTTCAAAAAATTCCGATAGAGGGCGCTTTAGACTTTGGAGTAACGAACAACTATTTTATACCGTTATTTTTTGTGTCTCATTAAATGCTTTCTAAAGCTTAGACTTAAACTTAAATTTTCAGCTCAAAATCTGAATCGCTGAGCGTGGTTCAGTAGCGAGGGGAGGGGGTTCAAATTTCAACTTCTGAACATAGTTCAGTTTGCACTACTTAACCATGCCCAACGATTCTGTGCTGTGATACGAGGCAAAAATACAACTTTCGTCAAGGACTGCATAGTCGGAATTCACTCATAAAGGCACTGGCACAGTTGGAAACGTCGCTCATACAAACGTTAAAGCTCCATTCCTGACGCTAGTCACCGGGTGAAGAAGGATACAGAAAGTATGCAAATGTCAAATGTGGAAGAAGAAGAACACGTATGCCAAATTTCGACACGATTCAGGCATAAAAACCACTGAACGGTGAGTCAAGTGTAAGTCGCTGTAGTAATGAATCGGAAGATGGTGCCCTTCACGAATAAGGAAAAGGCTGAGATGCATTTAATTTACGGAGCGGCAGATGGAAATGGTGCAGAGGCACAACGAATGTACGGAGAGCGATTTCCCAACAGGCGGTTGCCTAACCGCAAAACTTTCGAGCGCTTGCACAGACAGTTGTGTGAGACGGGATCATTTCTCGCTTCCCGGTCGAATGCAGGTCGTGCAAAAAAGGACGAATCAGTAGTTGTTGCACAAGCCATTCTGGATGTAGTAGCGGCGCAGCCAAGTACAAGTACACGAACAGTGGCTAGGCAGGTGGATACCTCACAGTCCATGACTTGGAGGGTACTGAAGGATGAACATTTGCTCCCGTTTCATGTGCAACGAGTCCAGAAACTGTCTCCAGGGGATTATCCAAATCGTATTGAATTCGCCCGCTGGTTTCTGCAGCAGAACGCGCTAAATCCACATTTTGGACGAACTGTGCTTTTCACCGATGAATGTACCCTCACACGTGAAGGTACATTTAACACACACAATGCACATGTATGGGCGGATGTCAATCCACATGCTACGTATCCACATGCTCATCAGAGACGCTTTTCCATCAATGTTTGGGCAGGAATCCTCGGAGACCACCTAATCGGACCGTACCTTCTTCCTGAACGCCTCAACGGTAAAACATACCTCACATTTCTGCAACATGTGCTGCCAGACCTGTTAAACGTTGTTCCTCCACGCATCCGGCGGGTCATGTGGTTCCAGCACGATGGAGCGCCAGCCCATTACGTACGAGACGTCCGCAACTATCTGGACATCACATTTCCGAACAGATGGATTGGTTGAGGTGGTCCTGTTGCTTGGCCTGCTCGCTCGCCAGATCTTTCACCCCTCGATTTCTTTTTTTGGGGACAATTGAAGGCTCTTATGTATGAGACACCCATTGAATCCCTCGAGGAACTGGTCGCCAGACTTTCCGCCGCTGTAGGGGAAGTGCTCGAAAAGCCTGCTGTTTTCGCGAATGTTCGCCGTTCCATTCTTCGCCGTTGTTCTGCGTGCATAACCTCTGGTGGTCACAATTTTGAACATTTATTGTAATTACATGTTAATAAATATGCTTTGGTAACATAATCCTAATTTGTGTCTTTTTACCTCGTATCACAGCACACAATGTGTGGACATGGTAAACTGAACTGTGCTCAGGAGTAGAAATTTCAAACCCCTCTCCCCAGAAACTTAACCACGTCTAACGATTCAGATTTTGGGCTGAAAATTTAAGTCTAAACTTTAGAAAGCATTTAATGAGACACAAAAAATAACGTATAAAATAGTTGTTCGTTACTCCAAAGTCTAAAGCGCCCTCTATCGGAATTTTTTGAAAATTTTCTTTAAAATTTATTTTCAAGAAAATACTGACATAAAGAATAATTTTAGCAAAACGCGGCAGTAGTTAGAGCCTAATCTACGACACAAAGATCGGGAATAACTGATTTTTGTTCTGGGGGGAGAAGGGTTTCAAATTTCAAATTTCAGTTTACGCTACTTAACTACTCGTTAGGACTCAGATTTTTAGATCAAAATTTAAGTTTAAGTCTAAGCTTTCGAAATCATTTAAAGAAATACAAAAAATAACGTTAAAAAATAGTTGTTTGTTACTCCAAAGTCTAAAGCGCCCCCTATCGGCATTTTTTGAAATTGAACTTTAAAATTTTATTTCAAGAAAATACTGGCACAAAGAAAATTTTTTGCAAAAACCGCAAACGAATCGACCAATTTTTCCATTTTTTATAATCATTTGAAATTTCGGAACCTAAATTTAATGCCCCCTATCTCCTTGGGAATATGTCTGGGACCCTTAATCTCCTATTTAATATTATTTGTCTTTAAGTGTACTATAACCCCTTAAAGTTCTGCCCATCTTTTATGAATCTCCCTGTATATAGAATCTACAGATCACATATGAGACTGCACAAAAGACGGGATATGGATCATCAATGCTGATAGTAATTTTTTAATGTTGCTTTTTAAAAATGTTTCTTTTCATTATAGCAAAAAAAGTGTACTGTTGGAAAATGTTTTGTAATCTATGTCTTATATATAATTTTTAGTTCTTGTTCATATTATAAATATTTATTTCTTAAGTATGTACTTATTTCATTTCAATAATTATAGCTCAATTAGAGATCGCATTTTTGCAACGATAACACATAAAACGTGAAATCAAGCCAACATTTTAGAAATATTTTGTGCTTTTTTTTCACTTGTACTTATCCATAAACTTAATTACGATAAACTTTTATTAAGCAAGAAATATCTGAATTTCAAAAACATTTTCTCAGTATGTTCTTTAGAATGCTTGCATAAGACTTAATAAGAATTATTAACTTAAACAGTTTTCTAAGCAACTTCAATTAACTTTCCGGCTTTTAATAATCTGGTGTTAGTACAGAAAATGTATTTCGACGATAGTTTGAATAACACTTACACTTTTGCAAACAATAAGTGACACAGTGTTTTGCTAAACGCATTCATTAGAAATGTGATTCTTTAATTTTTGAAGGTAACATTCTAAGGGAATTCAATTTATTTTCGTAACAAAATTACGAGAGATGAAGAATTATCGTTTACTTTATTTAGGGACAGATATATTTTTCCCACAACTATCTTTTAAAGATTTTAATGAAATTAATCTATTTGTCATGTCTATACTATAAATTTGTACCTATATCTATCTATCTACTTATGTATCAATCGCTCTCTCTCTCTCTCTCTCTCTCTCCTCTCTCTCTCTATATATACGTATGTATGTATTTCTATATATGCATGTGTATTATAGATGAGCAATGGATGAATTTCAATTAATTTTTTATGAAATGATCACTATAAAAATATTATATTATACTATATGAAAAGTAGAATAAAATTAACTTTAAGAATATCTATAGTTTCTGAAAATGTTAAATTTTATAAATAGTGAATCCCAAAGAGAAGTGTAATTGTGTACGATATTTAATATTTGCTAATATTAATGAGTTAAATCACGATAGTTTTTCTTTAAAAACAGTTAGTAAGGAGAACTTTGAAAGAAAAAATAATTAATTATTACTTTAAAGGCTAAAAACTGCATTAAAAACTTCAGAATTTTATTGCAAAGCTTAATTTTTGTTTGTCTGTTGAGTTATCAGACTAAAAGGATTTCATCTCTATATATACAGTCAACTGCGGTAACTTTGTCGCAAAATTATAAGCTTGACACAAAAGCGGAAAAGTATTAAAACTGCTTCACCACTTGAATAATCCACAAAGTTTTGGTCTCAAAATATAGGCAGCAACATTATCACAAGGCTGGCAGCTCATTCTAAATAATTGACCAAGTTTCCATTGAGGCAGCATAACCAAACTTTTGCAAATGTGAGCCAGAATTAGTCAGATATACAGGGTGTCAAGGAAGTAATATAACAAACTTAAAGGGAAGATATGGGAAATCACAAGGATTCAGTATTGCATAGCAACCCATGGTCGGAATCGCCTTCGTTCGTGGTGTTGTTCATTTGAATCGACGTGGAGGATCGATTCCCGGGCAACCATGCTTTCCTGATTTAAGCAGCATCGATTTCTTTCCTTGGGGTGTACTGAAAAATGCTGTGTACGTAACGTATGTGGAATCTGAAATTGATCTGGTTGCAAGACTGATCTGTGCTATTGCGGATATCGAATAATATCCAAGTGTATTTGAGCGAGTCCGCTAATCCATGGTTGGACGGTGTAATGCATGCATCGCTAGCAATGGTGAAAACATTCGTCATCTTTGTTTCATTTTTACATATCATCTATCACAGTAAATATAACGTCATTAAACCAATAAGTTATTTCAGATGTCCTGTCACATTACCTTCCCATGACTTTCCCGAAAAAGGGTTTGCCATGCATTTCTGAATCTTTGTGATGTTCCCTATCTCCCTTTAAAATTTCTCCCATTACTTCAAGGACACTCTGTATACTTAATTTCATTTGCAGTTTTAATATCTTACTTACAGCTCGCCCGTTTTGCTACGATTCCATATAAAACATGAAATCAAGCTACTATTTTAGAAATATTTTATACTTTTTTTCACTTATGCTAATGAAGAAATGTAATTTCAATAAACTTTTATTAAGCAATGTATAATCCAATTTTAACCTCTTCAGACCTTAGCCCAAAATAACTCTACAAATGTATATTTATTGCTTTTGCATAATCCAAAAAACACCATAGATGACAGAAATAATCACTTGTATGAAATCAGTACTTTAGGGGACTGGTAATTTAGGTTTAGATATGTGCTAATCCCCTTAAAACATCTGTTAAACTATCAGTAATATAAATTTACGAAATAATTAAATTTAGGTCTTTAAACAAGTAAAAGATCAGCAAATCCTCATTTTTTTTTATTATAAAGCATTTAAGTTAAATAATCATGAATATTTCTTACTTTCTTTGCCACAATCTCTCGGAGGCATTTTCGAAACTCGGATGAAAATAATATTTAATTTTTGTGGTAATAATAATCAGTGCCGACTTTTATTGGTTTTGTTTTAAAGCAAAACACATTAATCTGTATAGAAGTAAAGTAAAAATGCAAAAAAAATTCGAACAGTTTAGTTTTTATGAGGAAAAGAATGGAGGTACACATTTGTGTAACTCAGGTCTGAAGAGGTTAAGAACATTTTCTCAGTATGTTCTTAAGACTACATGCATAAATCTTTATAAGAGTTATTTACTTAAAAAATTTATTAGACAACTTCAAATAAATTTTCCGCTTTTAATTATCTGGAGTTAGTGCAGAAAAGTGTATTTCTACGATATCATGAATAACACTTACAATGCGGGGTAAAAACAGAAAAAAATTAATTTTAACCCTTTGTAAATTAACAATTCGATTTGAAAAATTCTTACATATATATAAAAAGCCATCATTTTGAGCATGGAAAAATTGTCTTAAAAATCAGAACAGAAAAATGAAGTTTTATATGGAAAAATGGATTCGTTGCATATCTGCAACTTCTTGCCAAATGGCACAAAATCTGAAAATATTTAAACTATCAATTTACATGAAATTTTTAAAACAATTGTTAGTGTTCTTGCAGGAAAGTGCCATACCACATTTCTCATAACCCACATCATTTAAAACTGGTTTTTGTAGTACCTCGTTTAGCTTTTTTTAAAAAAAAGCCTTTACAATCAGGGTATTTAAAATGAATTCTTTTTTTATTCAATATGGACAGTGCCCAATTTTGTCTAGGCACAATTATTTTGTTGAAATATGTTGAGTAAGTCATCTATGCTTTTTCCGTTGAATTTTATGTTTTATGTAACCTTTAATTTTTCCTACTAGTTTTGGACTTGGTATTTCTTTTACATGAAGGGGAGAGGGATCCCTAATTTCGCTTAAAGCAACTAAATAATATAAAAATAGACTAATGGTTCCCTTTTTCAATAATTTTACTCTTCGGAAAAAAATGCACCTTCAATAACCACAAGAAGAAATTTTATATGCCCGTCTTTTGATATTTAAAAGCAAATCTATTACATGGAATTTTCAAAGAAACTATGCTTTGTTGTCTATCTGAAAAAAAAAAAAAAAGCGTACGTTTATCTTATACATGTTCTAAATTTCATAGCTAGAAAATGGTCTTTAAATGGATAATTTAACCATACCTTTACAAACAATATACTTGCCGACATCTGGAGGCTTTTTTAACGTTATTTTTTGAAAGCTTATTACGGCAAAAATCACGGGTAGTTCATCGAGCAATAATTCAAACTCTGGTGTGAAAAAAAAATAGTACTCTTATCTGTTGTGAATTTAATGAATAAATTGTGTGAATGGCAGTATTTAAAAATTAAAACAATCAACAAAATCTTCTTTTAAAAATTACTTTCGAAATAACATAGAATTTTTGGGTAAGTTGCAGATCTGCAACATGGTCATAAAAAAAATTAAGTATATCGATGAATCCTGCGTAAAATATATTTATGAGCTGTGAATCCCAAATAGAAGTGTAATTCATAGTGAACGTTTTTTATACTAAAAAGATTCGAATTCGAAAAGAAATATCACGACTATGTTGCTCTAAAAAGAATTAGTGAGGAGAATTTTGAAAGAAAGTAAAAGTAAGTATTACTTTAAAAGATTGAAAATTACGTTAGAAACTTTAGAATATTATTGCAAAGTTTCGATTTGTTTGTTTATTTTCTTTATATTTGTTGACATATCAGATTAAAAATATCATCTGTATATGTATATTATTTATTTATTTATTTAGATAAATAAAAAACCTTCAAAGTATTCTGTGATTTACTGTTACTGGCAAAACAATTGCATAATTTTAGTTTTCAAAAACTTTGTTCAGACAATAAAATAAATAAATATTATATAGAAACTATAAAAACTATAATAGAGTAGCACATATAGAAACTATAAGTGCAAGTTCATGTATTAAACAAAAATCACATTATTATCATACATTTAGACTATATTCCTTGTGTTGCAGATTTTTTGTCAAAGGATATAAAGGTTTTTTTTCAGTTCCTCGAATTTTAATATAAACTCCTAAAGACAAGCAAAAGGGCAAAATTGTAGTGTCTATCTGAACTTTTTAAAATGATAATTTTTTTATGATGTTATTATTATTTTGCTGTTTACATAGAAGTATAAAAGTGTTGAGCGTGTTAATCTTAATTTAGTTTCTTAAAACTGAGTTTTAATTGTAAAATTATAATATTGTACAATAATGTTATTGCAGGGAAAGCTCAAGCTTATGACAAGATTTTTATCCGCTTCCCCGACCTTTAATATAAGAATGATTTTGTGGTAGAAATTTTTTTAATGCTCATCCTAACTCTTAATCAAAGGTTAACACGTTCACTGCCACTCACGCGAAGCACGTGATATGGCACCAACGTTAAGAGGCCACTCACACGCCAGCGCACGATGTGGGCTGATGTCCAATAGTCAGTCACGCGCTGGCGCGAGAAAAGTTTTCACTGATTCTTTATTATACAAAGTAAATCGGCTTCTGGGAAAAACCCACTTCTACAGTGCGGCATCAACTATCATCACATCTTCATGTAAGCGGCATCGAACGTGTTAATAAGATTTTTATCCTGTTTCTCAAATTACAAGATAAGATTTATTGCAGGATGTCAGATTCCTAATCATTTCTTCGTGAAATTATTTGAAGAATTATATCCGGTTTCTTAAATTATAATATATGACTAACAGTAAGGAGAATTATTTTAAATTCATCTTTTGTTTTTGTTTTTAGTTTATACAACTCAAATAAATCGAATTGCAGATATAGACTTTGCAATGAATGGAGGAAATGTTTTTGAATAAGAATTTTTATTAGCTAAAGCTAATTTTATTTCATATTAATATATAAGTTAGAGTGATATCTCATAATTAAAAATACTTCTAATTATTATTATCGATTGGGTTTAATTGCCACTAAGAGTTATGGGATAGCAATAAAAAGGCTATAAAACACAAATAACCTACTGTCGGCAAGATAAATAATCAAACAAAGCTTGTAAGTTGATAATGCATGTGCCACAATATAAAATTCCAGTATTTTCATGACTGGAATGAAAATTCAGGATTCTCTGTCATAGATGACATTAAAAATATCAATTGAAATTATCTGCATTTTGAAGTATAAATGCATATATTATCAATGTTATAATTAATATATTATCCTGTAAAAATATTTGCACGTTAGTAGTTTATTTTATTCTTAGTAAAAAAGGAACTGGACACGTCCCATTCCTCCCTTTGCTGGCATGTCCCGTTCCTCGCCACTTTCTTTATTTTTGTGTTAAACCTCTTGCATAAACAAAAATGCTGCTTTTAGGCTTAGTTTAAATTATGGATAATATACAGTATAATGTTTCATAAATAGGGAAACTATTACATTTATACGTAAACAAGTCATTTATATATTGAAAGCAAATAAAGGAAATTTAAATTTGATTCGTAAAATAATTTTTTCCTGCATACATTTGTAAGTTTATACAGATCAACATTGTTTTTTAAACCGAAGAATGGATTACCATTGCTTCATCTTGTGGGCGACGGATGAAAAGTTTAGAATAATGCATATAGAGAAAAACCTACTGTCCCATTCCACCCGACATTCCCCTAAATGTATAACAAAAGAGGAAATGAAGAATTAGTCAGTTCCCTAAAGCTGTTGATACACTTTAATCGTAGTGATTTTTTATATTTTCTGTTCCAAATCTATACAAGAGATGCTAATTGTTTACTGTTTCACAAAAAATGATTACGTTTCAGTTGAATTTTTTTCCACTTGTACTCATTTCCAAAGAGGTTCTTTTAAACAAAAAGACGTAAAAGGCAAAATTTAGTGGAAAACATTTAACAATAAAGAAATAAATCCTGAATTCCTACATTTAACGGTGATTCTTCACTCCTTGTGATTTTTTACCCATAGAGCGAATTTTTTTCAAACTTTTCACATATGCATAGTAAATTAAGAAAGAGATATGATGTACAGAAAGTTACTATGCTTGTATTTTGTTATAGAATACTAAGAGGCTCTAAGGACATTCATTGGTAAAATGCACTAATAGCTGTGTGTACAGACTACATTACAATTGAATTAATATTTGTAAGCGTTTGTTTTTTATCAAAAGATTAGGATTTTTATGAGTAAAAAATGTGTACTTATAGTTTTTGTTTTCATTTAGTTTAGATAAAAATTAGTAAACTAATTGCCATTAAGATAAAATATAATATATATCGTAATGTGCATTCCCATAATAGTTATGATAATTTTTAGACTAATGATAACTATATAATAGTAGAAATGATAAATGTACAATAATATCTTTAAAATTTTGAATTCTTGCAGGAGGAAAACAAAGCTGAAAGTTTTCTAGGCTTTTTATGTTTATTAAAACTAAATCCCATTATTTTTATATAGTAGTATTATTTTACTCACTCAGAATATACACTTAAAATGTTTTACCTTATCGGAAACTAAATTAGTGAATATTGTTATATGGAATTACAGTACTAATACTCAAAAAAGTTTTACTCCTAGGAAAATGAAAACTTAGTAGATCAATTTTCATAAAAAGGACAAAAACAATTTTAGTGTACTAAAAGAACATTCTTTTTTTGCCCTAATTTTTTCCAGCATTAAAAGTTATTTGAAAGCCTAATGTTACAACATTTCATTCATTGATATGTTACATTTGTTGTACAGAGTTATTTTCCTTTACTCACAGGTTCCACAATCAAGTGATTATGAAGAGGATGAGTTTTCCTTTACCATCTACATTAAAGTGATACAAGAAGAGTGGCAAAAAAGAAAATCTGAACCATTAACTTGTCCCCCCCCCCCTTAATAAGGTATATTCAATTACAATAACTACAAATTTATTTTGTAAAACAATTCATTTTACAAGCAGTTTAAAATATTTGACCACACATTTTTTTTCAGTTACTGAATGATACAAAACTGTTACGAATACATGAAGCTGTTTTGGGAGATTTTTTAACCATTAAAAAAAATAGTCTCTCACAGCTGGTGCAAAAGAGAAAATAAAAAAACAACATTGTCAACATCAAACATTGTCACAGCTGCTAATAGCGGAGGCAGAATGTGCATGCACAGAAGGATGTTGTTAGGTTTTAGACATTAACCTCAGCAAGTGAGGGGGCACCGAGTTGTTTGGTCTTAATCAGCCCAATTTAAATTCTGTTTAAAATCCAATGATTTGTTTAAAAAATCTTTGATTTAAATTTGCTATTGTTTTTAGATCGATTATTATTGCAATAAGGATAAAATTTATTGTTTAAATTTGAAAAAAGTGACTAAAACAATATTGAGGATTATTTAAATGCAATTAGCATGTAATGAAATAATTGTTTTTTAAAAAGTGTATGCAATAATATAAGTATTAAAGAATGTAACTCATTATTAAAAAAATGAACCCAACATTAAAAATAAGTTTACAATTATAGATACATAGTAAAAATACGGATTAATATCCCTCACTTTTAATACTGTTCTATTTTTCTAGATGCCCCTCCCCCTCCCTCTGTTTGTAAGCATCTTGAGGAAGTAAACTTGTACAGTTGTGTTTTCTGTCAGGGTTATTACTTTTAAAGCAAGCTAAATAATTCACAAGCTAATATTTATTGTATAATTGATTACACTTATAAGTCACATATTTATTAGCTCATTCTAATATATATTTTTTATTTATGGTAGTATTTAAATGTAAATTTTAAGTAATTTTCAAAATGCATATGAATATTAATTCTAATATTATTCATTAATATTGCTAAAACATTTCTTTACTGCTTTATATGTATGAATAAAAAAATTATGTTGAACTATTTGTTCTTCAGAATTTCCTATTGGAAAGAAATATATATAGTTTATGTCAACAATAATTTATAGTTTCACTATTTATCTAATATAGAACTAAAAAATGCATGTTCCGTGTTTCTCTTATAACTGGATAATTTTTTTTTATTTATTTTCATCGGATTCACTGACGTTATGAAAAGATAAGATACTAGTATGCTCTTATATGAGAATTCAGAATAAATTAATAGAATTGTTATGTCACAGAATTGACAAACACACAACTTCATTGTAATATGTGTAAATACACATGCATATAAATAAAGAAAGAGAATGTAAAATTTCAAGCATATCTATATGCATAAAAAGAAATTGCTTTAAATTAAGTAAGACTGGAATTTATTTATTTATTTGTTTTATAAAAAATAATTGTGATTTTTTATCAACCCTGAAGTGTGGGGAGTAATTTTCAGTGTTATCAGACCTGCTTCAATTGTTCCAAACAATACTTTTTGAAATGATATATAAAACATATAATCTTGTAACACAGCAGTGAAAAAAATAGCATTTTAGAATACTTATTCTCTGCAAATAATCCATAAGGGTATAATTAAATGAACTATGTAGATTGTCACACAATTTGATTTTCACATGCAAAATTTATCACTATATTCATAGTACATTTCTTTTAAAAACCTATTGACCCTTTTGATACGTTAATTTTAGATCTATGTTGTTCATTCTATTTTAAAAATCAAAGTTAGCATTTATTTTGAAAATTCAGCTTTTATTCAATTGATTTTGACAAAAAAGTATAATTTGTATAACTTTTACCCCTCCCCCCCTCAAAAAAAGATAAATGCATACATGGATTACTTTTACAGATATTGAATGTCTAGCCACCTGGATAATCTGGAAAAGTCCAGGAAATTCATATGGACTGTAAAAGTCAGGGAAATTTAACCATTTGTAAAATAGTATCAGAAAAATTTCAAAATTCCAAGAAAAAGATAGAAATTTTTGAACTTTCAAGACAAAAAAAAAAAAAAAAAAAAAAAAAAAAAAAAAGCAAATGCTTTTTATAAAATTAAAGATTTAAAATTGTAGCACCATTAAAATCAAACTTTGCTCCTCATAAGTACTGTAAAAAGTTTCAACACCTCTTTCAAATCATTTTGTCTATTCCCTTTTAATCCTCTTTTGTAACAAAGAGATTTTCAGTTTCTGCTTCGCCGAAACTTTCCACTGAATGGTATAGGATTAGGTCTGCTTGCTTATCTTTGTATAGGAAATGAACATTTGTTAGCTTAATTTATTAAATACTTATTATTTGTATTAAAATATGTCAAAGCAATCTGTATTCACCGTGAAAATGATTTTAAATTTTATTTCCATTTGGGTTAATGTTAATATAGTCATATGTCAAAGCTGTAAATGACTTTAAAATTTGTAATATTTTCTTGTTTCAATTGCCATTTTCAGTCATTATATTAGTGTAATTGGCTTTTAATACTTTGCTTTTTTTAACATTTATTTTTCTGGCGCAAGGGTGCTTTTTCAGTATTTTTTTTTGTTGTTGTTGTTATTTGACTTTGTATTTTTGTGATGTTTTCCCTGTCTATGGCTTTGCACGTCACTGAAGGGTACTTTTCTGTCAGGGGTTTTTGCCTATGCCATTTTTGGTTGGTTCCATGGCAAGGTGATCCTGATCCTGTATTCACTGTGACTGATGTGATAACGAATTTCACACTGATTTGACAAAATGGATAGAACATGATGCTAAAAGTGTATCTGCAAAATGTGTAGCATGTAAAATGTTGAATTTTTTTTTAATTTTTCAAAAAATTGAACAAAAAATCGGTAATTTGTGCATTAAGATCAGTCGTAAAAGTTCTACTCTCAAATTCACAATTAAAAATTTTTTTGTGTGTAACGTCACAAAATCTTGATACCTAGAATTTTTATCATTATTGTGGGTATAGAAAACTCTGAAAATTCGTTGCTATTCTAGAACTGATACCTTGTTGCAAAATATGCTTTGTAATTATGGTTAATAATGTAAATAGCTTATAACTCTTAATGATAACACAGAAAAAGAATATCTGAATTGCAAGCATCAGTTTGTTATGCAATTTTCTCGTGGTGTCTGAAAATAGGCAATAAAGAGGAAAGTGCCCAGTTAAACTGATGGCATTGAGCTCATTGTCTATACACACAACTGTATATTTATACTCTTATTTCAAAAAATAATGCCCTTCCAAAAATAAAATAAAAGAAGCCAACTGTAAGTTAGTGGGCAGGGTATTAGCTACCACCCCTCTTTATACTTAACCAATGAGCCCCTAAAACGAATCAGGGAAGTGTCTTATCAGAGTGAACATATATACAAAATTTGTAGTAAATTTGATAACACTGCATGATTTTTGCATATTTATCTAAATTAAGGGGGCCGCACTCTATTCCCGCCCCCTTCATATTAAACCAATGAACCTCCAAAGCTAATCAGTGAATAACCTTATCAGAATGAACCTACATATAAAATTTAAAGCAAATCTTATATTTAAATCAAGAGTTATCACGTTGCATACAAAACTTATGGGCACATTAGCTATCAGGCCTTGATAGCCTTGTGAGCTAAAAGCGTCATGAATTTAAATATTTAGCACTGTAAACACCATAAATCTGTTATTTTTCAAATTTTAATCTTTCTTTTTTGTTCATCTTTTTTTTATGTGTGTGTGTTTTGATGATAAATTTTAATTGGACTGTCTTGTGTGTTTTCTTTAATGTGTTATTATTACTATTTCAGATAGTGAACTTGCATTTACAGTACTTACACTAAGATGCTTGATGCAAGAAAAGTTCCCGACTCTTTATCATGAAGAAGGTGCAGAAATTTCTGTGTTTCAATCCGTGATTGTGTGCCACAACTCAAGCAACGTGTTAAAAGACACATGTTATGCATTATTTTTAGATAAACAGTTTATTACAAAAACTGAAAGTTTTATAACTGCAGTTACTTTGTGGTGTACATTATTTTGGCTGTTTATCGTTGGCTACAGCAAAAGCCAACTTAATTTTTTATCATTTTTAGATATTAATGTCTTGAAAAATTTCTCATTGGCATCAGTTCCACGTACTGTGAAGTCTTTATTTAATAATATTTAATACATGCTTGGTGTTTACAATAAAAAGATTATTTGAACTAAAAGTTTTTTTTATTCAGTGCTTTATTCATTTCATTATATTTACTCAGTGGATTAAAATTTCAGATGCAATATGTCAAACACAAAAAAAACTGACAGAAAGTGTCTTGATGTGGATACAAGGTTAGAAATCAGCAGTCGTTAGCCGTCAAATGCAACTAAATTATAGAAATATTATTCCTAGTCGTCAAATCTTGATGCCTAGCTTTCTTTTACTTTAATTTTTGTTTAACAAATACTTTCATTTGTATTTTAATGCATTTGTATGTTAATTGTAGTTAAAATGCACAACCGTCAGAATGATCAGCAACTGATGTGTTCAGTATAAAAATAAATAAATAAATAAAAATAATAAAATAAAGAATAAACTCATCACACTATTATTTTTTCGGAAAAGATTAATATTTTTGGCAAGACTTCCCATAATGGAAACACACCTTTAATTTTTATTGATAAAAACTAATTAGTGTTACCAAGTTTAATGCTAAAATGTAGTAAGACGAAGTGTTGGCCTCATAGAAGCAAAATAATTTTAATGGAACTTCCAGCGGTATTGGGGCGAAAACAACATTGACCTTCAAGATCCATCTGCGTGAATATTTAACAACAGGTATATTGCCTTCGAACAATCAGATGTTAACCCACTTGACTTCTGTAGAAAAGTTAGAACAAGAAAATCTTCAGTTTGCATTGTATGTGATACGAAATTATCTGGGCATAGTGTTGCCAGATGGGCTACTTTTTTTAATTGAAATTTTTGTCACCACTTTTTTTGAAATGATTAAATGCGCCTCATTAAATGCTATATTATTTAAGGTGAAAACAAAGAGAATTTTATCGTTTCAAAAAAGTGGTGCCAGCCAAAAAATTTGATTTTAAATAAAGTAGCCCACTGGCAACACTGTCTAAGCATAGAACGATTTAAATCAGAAATATCTGCAGCGAACTGCAGATTCAATTCTGTAATCCTTTGCTTTCAAATTTGTGTAGAAATAAGAGTCAAGTCAGTGAACAATTTGGTAAAACATAGTTATTTCTTACATTTTTGTTTTTTTAGATTAAAATATGAGGTATATTTTACAGGGTATAGGATTTTTCTGTGCATCCGTACTTTTCAGTTGCCCTGTATATAAAATACATGTCAAGCAATATATTGTGTGTCAGAAAAGGTGGTAACGAATTATTCCTGAAACAATTAGAGAAATTATAAAAATATTCATATGGAGGTAGATACCGTAAAATGGGGTGAATTGGAACACTTTTGAAATTTAACGTAAAAAAAGCAACAACTGATTTTTTAATTTTTTTATTTTTCAACTAGAAACTTCGGTCTTGTTTTGTTCTTTACTTTTTAAGCAAAAACGAAAGATTTTTACTGTTTTTTTCTATATTATTTATCATTTTAATGGTGTTCCGATTCACCCCGCAGATAGGGGTGAATCGGAACAAATGTTATAATCTTTATTTATTCCGATACAAATTTTAATAGGGTTCATAAGAACAGGTAATAATGATAAGAGAGGAATAGAAACACGTAGTTACTGTGAAACCGAGCCTTTATTTTATATACAAGTAAAGATATACCTTTTTAAAAATTAGAAAACAACTTTGAAATCAAGAAAAGATAAAATTTAATTTAAGTAATTATAATCGAATTGCAGAAGTAGAATTTAATACAAATTAAGCTCTGTTCTGTGTTATCCTTTACTAGTAGTCATTTGGTAAGTAAATCTATTGAGTAGCCCCAGTCGCTGCATGCATTAATACGATCTACTAATACACCCTCATCCCCAGCCCTTAGTACTGTTTGCATCTCTCTCTTTTTTAATTGGTTTTTAATTTCGAGTTGTTTGTGTAATATTGTGGATGTCAGAGAATCATTCTGTGCAGTTTTTGTAACTAATTTGCTATTTTTAAATTCTTTTATAGTATGTTCCATGTCTGTTGAATTAGGGGTTGACTTTTTTGTTTAACCAAGTAATTTATTGGCACCTTTAAACTCTCCAAGTAATTAGAACAAACATACATACATACAATACATATTTTTTCATATATTACATGAAACTATAACTGTATAGAAAAATAAACCTTGAGAAAAAACGTGTTCCAATTCACCCCGTAAATCTTAAACCTCTGAATTTACAAGCCATTTTTCATTTTTTTATTATGTAGCTTAGAAATAAGTAGAATTTAATACAGCATATCGTTTATAGGTCTATAATTAATTAAAAATCCCCACTCTTAGGTTTAGAATACGAAAAATACTGTAGCTACATACAAAGTTTTGAAGACGTTGAAAAAATGAGGTTTTTGGGGATCCTCTTGAAGTTTTTTTATATACCCCAGTAGTGGTGCCAACATGTCAAAACTGAATTGCCCAACTCTTAATGTTATTTTACCTTCTTATACAAAAATTGGCAAATAAAAATATCATCACATATATTTATAATGAATTTATTTGTATGACCGGGAAGTTTCGTTCCTATTTACCCCGCTGTTCCTATTCACCCCATTTTACGGTAATTCAAATTGTACTTTTTTTTATTTTGGGGACAAAAAACATCAATTTTTTTAACTGTTCCTTTATCTAAAAATGCCCAATCACAAGAATAGTTACTGTCCCATTCTTAATCATACCCAAAATATTTGATCCAAAAATTAGAGTTATAGACAGTCAAAAATCATGACTTTTTTCATTTTACCAAAAAATGCGAAACATGAAATCGAAAATCAGTCTTCAAATTTCATAACAAAGTCATAATATTTGACTATAACTCCGCGATTTTTGGAGGTAGAAAGTAGGTGTAGAGGTTGCGTGAATTTTGTGATTTATTCAAACAAAACCTTTTGGGTATGACTAATATTGCAATAGTGATGACACGTGATTGGATATTTTGAAATGCAGAGATGGTATAAAAGTTAAAACTTTGAATTTTTCTTAAAATACTTTCCATGTAAATGAAAGTACTATTTGAATTCTCTGCCTTTCTATGATTGCTTTTGCAGTTACTATTATCCCTCTTATAGTTACAAAAATATGCTACAATTTATCTTTGGACACCTGTTAAAGAGTTTTAAAATATAATATTCCACCAATCTAAAAGAAAAAAAAGACTCAAAATATTGACTGATCCTGATTGGTGTCATTATTCTCCCGTGAGATGCCTTTCTTTCACCCCATGGGGTACTTTGGATAAGGGATGCCATTATTCTCCCCTGAGATGCAATTCTTTCACCCCCTGGGGCACCCTATATAAGATGTCGCATTATTCTCCCCTGCGATGCCATCCTTTCACCCTCTGAAACATCCTGGATAAGGGGTGCCATTATTCTCCTTTGTGGTGTCATCTCTTCATCCTCTTGTGCACCCTGGATAAGGGGTGCCATTTTTTTCCTCTGAGATCACATCCTTTAACCCTCTGGGGCACTCTAGATAAGGGGTGACATTATTCTCCCATGAGATCCCATCCTTTCACCCCCTGAAACACTCTGGATTAGGGGTGCCATCGTTTCACCCTAGTTAAGGGTGCCATTTTAGCTCCTCTAGGGGTGTCACCAGTAACACAAGCCTTTCACCCCTAAAAGGTGCAATGTGTCACCTGTAGTTTTAACAGTGTAGATAAATCAGTAGGAAAAACCCACTTATCTAAATTAAGGGTGAGATTCCCTTCCCTCTCGGTCAATCCCCTTTTTACTTAACCAATGAATTCCCAAAAGTAATCAAGGAAGCGTCTTATCAGAATGAACCTATTTACATTTGGATTTTATTTACTATCAAATTGAGTTTAATTACAACATTGTAATAATTTATTTTTAGACATTTTTCTTTATTTTCCGTTAAATAAATACTGAATTTTTAAAACTATTAGTCATTCAGACGTGTTCTATAATTTATAATATATATTTAAAAAACATGCACACCTGTATCGGATCTTCTTTAAACAACTCCTTTGAAAAATAATAATATATTCAATTCAATTTCGTTAGAATGATATAAAACTAAGGGAATAGCCTAACTCTTAATATTTATTTTTTTAACAAATTCTAAAATTTTTAATTGATTAATTGCCCAGTTTTTTAATCCAGGTTTTAATGATCTGATGGTTAATGTTGAACAGTTTTGTAGAAATTAATCATATACAATAATAAATGTACAAAATTCCATTAGTCCAAAATGGCAATATTTTTCTTGTGAAATAAACATTTTGCAATGTTATAATTTGTATTCCGAAGCAAAATTTCTAGAGATGGTATAATTTTGCTTACTTAATAGAAAAACATATACTTAATTCCAAGTTCCTTATATGTGAATATAATTGCAAGAAGCTGTTTAAACAGCAAAGATAAAAGAACAATATCGCTTAGAATATAATTGAGTGATACTTCATATAATTATGCAACGAAGAAATGAATAAAAATTTTAATTTCCGTTGATGAAGGCATAGTAAATGAAATGATATGTAGTAATGTTTTAGAGAAATATGATTGTATTCGATAAAGTAATCGATGGACAGTATGTCTTTTATCTTATCCTCGAGACTTTAAAATTTGCAAAGCGAAATGATGACGTTAGTATTTCAATTTAAAAATGTATGCAAACCAATTTGCACGCAAACTAAATAATATGATACATTATAAAATACAGTATATATTTCAGAATTATATTTCAATGTCTAGACTTTTTAGCTCACAGGTTATCAAAGCCTCAGAGTTAATTTGTCCACAAGTTATGTATTTATGTATGTACGTATGTATGTATGTAATTCGATTTCTCTTTAAAAAAATATTCGATTTGCATCAGATTTTGTAAATAGGTTTATTCTGATAGGACGCTTCCTTGATTACTTTTGGGAATTCATTGGTTAAAAAAAGGAGATGGACCGGGAGGGTGGGGAATCTCACCCTCAATTTAGATAAATGGGTTTTTCCTCCTAAATTATCTAGTTTGCTGCAAATTTGAAACACTGGTGTATTCTGATTTGGCCCATCCCTAATTACCATTTAAGCTTCATTGGTTAAGTATAACAAAGTAAAACGAGCGGTTAAACACAATTTATTTAAATAAAAGAGTTTTTCATACGTAATTCGATTTACTTCAAATATGTTGTACCAGTTCATTCTTATAACTTGCTTTCTTGACTGGATGTAGAAATTTTTTTGGCTTACTATGGATCGTTTAAACCATCATTTAAACTAAGAAACTTTCCTTTTTATTTGTATATTGCGTTCGTTTGCATAATCATAATACTGAAATAAATTCTGTTCTTAATACCCCTTCTTAAATATTAAAAAAAGATGTAGAGACCCAAATTTTTATTTTCTTTTTTTATGGCAATGTTTAATTTAAAGGCTATCAAAGCTTTGGAATTAATGTGCTCGTAAGTTCTACGTTTCTAAATATGCATGCACGCACCGCGATAACACTTCATAGATTTATTCGATTTGTTTGAAACTTTGTTTATAAGTTTATTTCCATAAAGCATAGTGACGTCACTGCAACGTCGTTGTGAAGTCACATTGTGATTTTGAGACCATCGATCGTCGATGTGACGTCACGTGACGTCGATGTGAAGTCACAGTGACTAAAATGTGAAGTCTTTATGGCCGTTTTAGAGCTCTTTAAAGTGGTCACAATGTGACAAATTTGTGAAAAATGTGTCATTTGTGACTAATTTGACATTGACATTGTGACGAAACAGTGACAAAAGCGATGATATTTAAATTGCCAGAAACATGTTTTTTAAAGCAAATAACATGTTTTGAAGGATATTTATAAATTTCTAAAGATTTTTAAGAAAGTCACATCTCAGTCACAATGTGACGTCACTGAGTGGTGGCATTTTGGTCACAGATGTGATGTGACCAGAGTGACTCACAGTGACGTCATTGTGGGGTCACTGTGACCATGCATGCTATTAGGGTTGGCTTCCTTGAGTAGTCTTTGGAATTCATTGAATAAGTATGAAGGTGGAAACGGAGCAATAACCCTCATAGTAAGGCATATTAAATAAACTGACAGATAGTCATGTTAAATAGAAATATAATTGTATATGATAAAATAATTGATGAGTATTATATCATTATTTTTATCCTCAAGATTCAAAATTTGTGAAATAAAAAAAGATAATTTTAGTATTTCAATTTATTAATAGGAACCAATTCGAACGCAAATTAATTAACGTGACATTTAATAAAATAAAGCATAATTTTCTGAATAATGTTTCGAAGTCTGGAACTTTTAGATAACAGGCTATCAAGGCCTGAGAGCTATAGTCTCCTTAAGTTCTGTATGTATTTATGTACTTATGCATGTAGGTATGTAATGCGATCTCTCTTTAAAAAATATTCGATTTGCTTCAAGCTTTGTTAATAGGTTCAGTCTGATAAGACGCTTCCTTGATTGCTTTTGGGATTTCATTGGTTAAATATAAAGGGTATGAATGGGGGGGGGGAGATATTCTTACCCTTAATTTAGATAAATGGGTTCTTTTAGTTTATTTATCCAGTTTGCTTCAAATTTGATAAACCGGTGTACTTTGATACAGCGTTTCCTGATTACATTTTAAGATTCATTGGTTAAATATAATAGGTTAAAACGTGAGGTTAATCCTTTTTTATGCATAAAAATGAGTTTTTCATGCATAATTGCCCGATTTGCTTCAAATATGGTGTACTGATTCATTTTGAAATGAACCTGTTTTCAAACCATTGTTTCCCAACCTTGTTTTCCTGATTGGGTATGGAATTACATTGGTGGGAAGGTTAGGAAAATGGGCGGTTAATCATGCTTAATTAATTTACTGTTTTTTCCAAAAAAAATTGTTCTATTTTATGAATAAAAGATATAAATAAGAGTATAATGTACAGTTAGGATAAATAGAATGTCAATTTAATGCCATCAGTTTAACTGGGCAGTTTTCATTTTGTCTATTGCATTTATTTGTATAATCATACTACTGAAACAAATTCTGCTCTCAATTTATCCCCCCCACATCTTTTTAAACACCCTAGAAAGTTGCAAAGAGTTTATACATTCGGTTTGTCTGTCCGATTGGCTGCCTTTCTACGATCTAACTTTCGTAATTATATTCGGACTTTCATGCAACTGGTAAACCTTATTTGGCTCCTGTAGGCATGTTTAGTATTGTGTATGAAGTATATAGGATTAATAGTTTATTTACAGTGTTACGCAAGAAAATTTCATTACATTGTGGTGTATGGGGGAAAATCGTTTGCAATGTATTTTAATGACATTACAGCATTGCAAAATCATCGAAACTGATAAAAATCACTGGATGTATGACGATTACTTTAGAACAGGGCATTCATTGTATTTTTAATCCATTATAGAAATACATGAAATAAATAGGTTACAATATTGTCTTTCAGTAAAGTTTGATGGAAGTGTGTTTTCAGTTTCGGCATGTACTTTTAAATTTAACTATTTTTTTTGTTTATGTGAGTCTGTAATTATATAAATACGTTGCGCCTATAGTCGTCGTTTCATCCATTTGTCTGTCTGTCTGCATATAACAACACAAAAACTAACTTACTTCGCATTTCAGTCAAATCAGATATATATTTCAAATACAGAAACTGTAAAAAATATTACGTTACATTACGATCAATGTAACAAAATAGTTTAAAGCGTTTTCAGTTATGTTAAATCCGTCAAAACCGAATGAAATTGATAAGCATTTATGAAAGAAACTGAAATATACATTTTGTAGAATATGGCACAGAAAGAATACTTATTATTCATTAACAGGTCACACAGAAGAATTACGTTACATAATGCTTTGTGGGAGGTGGGACATTATTTGCGGCATTTTATTTAATTATGTTAAAGTGTTTAACATATAATAAAATTGATATACGTTGCCTAGGTTTCCTTCAAGTTACTTTCTGTGTAATAGAAAATGCGCTTCTATTTAATTAGATAATATTTTTACTTATTAAAGAGCACAGTTTTGTTACGTAATTTTTAGTGTGGTGGAAAGTGTGCAATAATCTATTTTTAAAACATGTTAGTTGCATTTCTTCTTAACATTCAAAAAGGCCAAGGGATCCAAAGTTTTATTTTCTTTATTTATAGCCATTTTTAGCTCACAAGCTATCAAAGTCTGACATGGTTTCGACACAAATCAAATTACATGGATGAATGCAATAAAAATATAATGTAAATATTTCAGTTAAGATAATTATTTCAGTTAGCCAAGATTTTTGCAATATTCATTAACTCAAAAAATATGTTCTTATTTTCTTACTACAATTAAAGCGAAATGTTGAGTAATGAACTAGCAAATAGTAGTAAATTAAAATTCTCTCGTCGAAAAGTTATTAATAGAATTTTTTAAATATTTCAAAACTAATTTTTATGAACATATCCACTAATGAATCTCTTACGTAAATGTAGATTATAGGTTCCGGAAAAAATAAGACACGATTTAGCTTATGCGAATAATTTAATCACATACCTCATTAATATTTTACGAAAATCACTATCATTATAAAATTCCTTTTTCTCTTGAATAGATGAACTAAGAAAATTTAAGTGTACATTGGAAAGGGAAATTACACATAAAGATTTCGTATAATTTAGGTTATTTAAGGAAAGTCATGTATCTAAGTTATGGATTTATAAATATTAGCATGATAATAGCGGATATCCAAAGACAAAAACCAATGTTGTTTCAGCTTCAATTTAACGATCACTTCAATTTTTCTGGTATATAGGATAAAATTCTTGAAGTCATTCAGGAAATTCTTAGTTAATTAGCGAATACCAGCTAACTCAAATAGAAATATTATTGTAGCTTCTGACTACTATTGAAAAAATTTTTAATTAATTTCATTGGCTGAATAATTGATATTGCACTATGATTATGAATCAAAAATTATTTCCTTATATATTAAAGTGAGTAACTTTAAGTATATTTGTTTTCTGTGGTTACAAATTCAATGTCATTTTTCTGCTAATATTATCTTGCTTTTTTTCCTTTAGAAAAATTTCGTAAAAATAATTCTAATTCTTCTTACCGAGAATTGTTCTTTACATTTAATAAGCAAAATTTTGTCGTAAATTTATCATGGCGTAATGAAGAGCTTTTCCTAAAGTACAGCAATGGACACATCCTTATTGTAGGAAGCTTGGCGCGATGGAAAATTTGGCGAGAAAAAATCATAAAAAGAACTTTCTGGATTTAAATCAATTAGAATTATAAAACTTATTACATCATCCTTGATCATCATCAGATCAAGCACAGATTGCACAAGTATTTTTTTAAATAAACTATGCAATGTTAACATTGAGAATTACAAAATAGGTAATTCATGTCTACAAAAATAAACCGTATAATAATGCACATTTAGTAATGATTACGCATAAAAATGTATTTTTAACAAAGACTCCCAGGATCACACAGATAGTTCATCAAGAGTAAGAAATATTACAAAGCTATATGCATCACGAACACTAAAATAATAAAAACCAGTTTCTTCAAGTATTTTGTTTTTAAAACTCATCTTCTTTCAGACAGCGCAAATGATTAATATGTCATGCACATATTATTTCGGCCTTTTCGTGAGAGCTTAAGCATTCCTACTCAAAACTTGACCTAAATTACATTCGTTGTTATCGTACTAAATAGACTCTAAATTCCATAAAATTAGTTGAAGTTTCACAATTTTTTTTCCAACATTTTTTTAAAGAAGAATAAGAGGGACTTATCGATGTTCGCGAGTTTAATTGACGCCTTATTGTTTTGCTAAAAGCTTTAATATAAATGAAGAACAGAGTTCGCATATATAACTATTCTAGTATATGAATAATTTAAAACGTATTTTAGACATATTTAACTGATTATCATACAGTGAAAGTCAATTTTTTTTATAAAAACATAAATCTCAATACCATAAGAAAGTGTATTTCAAAGCCATTTATCCAATTAACTTTGCAAACACATTAATCAGGGGAATATTTTAATGAATAACTAATTGTATAATGAAATTCCAAAGTACAAATCTTTTTAAAATACACTATAAAAATGCAGAAATTCTCAAAGTCATTTATAGGAATTTAGTCTTTCTTCATAAGTCGCAAAGAGCATGTGCTTTTAGTTTGAATATAGCAGCAACACATACTTAGAAGCACACGTGTTATTTGTATCTTACGTTCGCTTAATTCATTCAAATGGCTTTGGGCATTTCTGAACTTTAGTAGTATAATTAAGAAGTTATTTCATTTTATTGTACAGCACCAACATAATATGAACTTTAAACATAAATTTTGTCTAGAAAATGTGGTACGTTTAGGACCTATTTGTATCACCTACTAAAGATTTACAATGAATAATCTTCAAAAGTTTCACAAAATTTTCACCAATTTTATTTAAATAAATTATAAATCTACGAATATCCATACTTTGAGATAAATATTTTAACTAAAGTCTTTAGATTTCATGCATAATATCTGAACAATTGCTGTTTTCTTTAGCAATTCAGACAAACTTTCATTTAACTTTCTTGCTTTTAATTCTCTAGTGCCAACGCATAAAAATGCATTCTGACGAAAATATGGATATCACTTAAACTTTCGCTAATGATTAGTCATTTACACGAATAACGCTTTGTTAAATCACATTCACCAAAAAAGCAATTCTTTTACATATGAAAGAAACACACTTTAACAAATAAATTTATATTCCGAAAGAGGAGAAAAGAGATGTAAAGACATCTTTTAGTTCATATACATAGGAAAATATGTTTTTGTCAAACTATTCATCTTTGATTATAATTGCAGAAAATTCTATATTTCACAAAAGCAAAAATAGAGTGTCTTTTAAGATTTCCGTAAGTAATTAGTCTTATACTGTGCATCGAGAAACAGCCCAGTAATACCTGTGGGAAAGACATATTCAATTAACTGAATAATTAGTATTTCGAAGAGCAATGTGCGCAAAGTTCTTGATTATCGTAAAAAAATTTCCATGAGATTACGAATTCGTGAAATGAATAAAAGAATCTTAGTATTTCATGTAATATATTTATAGATGCTCTGATGATGCTCTAATGTCTGCATTTTAATTTTGGTCAAACACGTGGACACGTTAAGCTACCACAAAGCAAAATTCCTAAATATTGAACTTGATTAAAAGAGCATATAATGTCAATAAACTATTGTAATTATTTCCATGCATTATATCTTAACAATTACCATTTCTTTAGCAGTACCGAGAAACTTTCTTTTAATTTTCTCACTGTTAATTCTCTAGTGACAACGTATAAAATGCATTCTAAAGAAAATGGGGGTATCATTTTAACTTTCGCTAACGGTTAGTCTTATACATGAATAATGCTTTGTTGAATCACATTCACCATAAAATCAATTATTTTACATCTGAAAGGAACACTGTTTAGAAATTCAATTTATATTCCGAAAGACGAAAAGCAAAATGTGAAAACATGTTTTTGTTTATTTGCACATAAAAATATATTTCTGCCAAACCATTCATCTTTGATTATAATTGCAAAAATGTCTGTACCTCACAAAACAAAACAAGTTGGAAATTGCACGTGAACGTGGCAAATGAGTACGATAACGAAGTTTTAAAAATATTCAGATCTTGCTGATATAGTAGAGCGTACTCCGGATACAGTATAGTAGTCGAAATCTTTACGTTTCTGTAAATATGCAGGAAGTAATTTTTATTACACCTCAGCACCGTATATCTTATTCATAAAATGTGAAATAGTTGAATATAATTAAAACACGTACCAAACCATGTTTCACTGTATAGCATTATATAGTGGAATACTTTTGTGTGGCCTTGTAATTTAATAATAAAAATTCTTTGCATCACAGATTGTACAGAATGCATATTTTAGTATATATTTCATAGATTCGTGCCAATTCTTTTATGTTCGGATGAGTGTAACATCATTAAAATGCATTTGAAACTTTTTCCCCATTGACCGTAATGTAACGGAATCCTTTTGATTGTCCCTGTAATTGATCTATGCATCCGATTTTCATAACATTTGAAATGACTCGACAAAATTACGCAATAATTATATGTTTTAAATTTCAAACGATCAAAATGCATTTAAAACTTTTTTTCCTATTGACCGTAATGTAACGGAATCCTTTTGAATGTCCCTGTAATTGATCTATCCAACCGATTTTGATAAAATTTGAAATGACTCGAGAAAATTACGCAATAATTATACGTTTTAAATTTCAAACGATTAAAATGCATTTAAAACTTTTTCCCTATTGACCGTAATGTAACAGAATCCTTTTGAATGTCCCTGCAATTGATCTATCCATCCGATTTTCATAAAATTTGAAATGACTCGACAAAATTATGTTATAATTATGTATTATAAATTTCAAACGATTAAAATGCATTTAAAACTTTTTTCCCTATTGACCGTAATGTAACAGAATCCTTTTGAATGTCCCTGTAATTGATCTATCCATCCGATTTTCATAAAATTTGAAATGACTCGACAAAATTATGTTATAATTATGTATTTTAAATTTCAAACGATTCGGTTGGGTAGTTTTTGCGTTGTTATATGCGGACAGACGGACGGACAGACAGACAGACAGACAGACGGACAGACAGACGGACGGACTGAGCGACAACAATAGGTGCTACGTATTTACATAATTACGAACGCACCTAAACAGAGTGTCACTTAAGTTTTAAATATTTCTATATTGTGCTTCGAGAAACAAGCTAACAATATGTTTGTGAAAGACATATTTAATTAACTAAATTAGTGATCGAAAAGAAATATACGCAAAATTCTTGATTATGATAAAAAAATTATCCACAAAATTTCAAATCTGTATAATGAAGATTTACAATAAATTATCTTAAAAAGTTTGAGGAAAATTTTGATCAAATTTATTTAAACGCACGATGTTATTATTAAGTATACCCATTCAAAAATAAATCTTTCGGTTAACTTCTTCAGATTTCATGCATCAAATCTAAACAATAACTGTTTTCTTTAGTAATTGCAAGAAACTTTTATTTTATATTCTCGCTGTTAATTCTCTAGTGTAAACGTATAAAAATGAATTCTAACGAAAATATTGATATCATTTAAACTTTTGCTAACTATTATTTATTTACATGAATAACGCTTCGTTAAATATTCATCAGAAAAGCAATTCTTTTACATATGAAAGAAACACACATTAACAAATAAATTTATTTCCGAAAGATGAGAAAAGAGATGTGAAAACATCTTTTAGTTTATTCAAATAGAAAAAATTTTTCACAATTTTTTTCCACTTTTTTTTTTTTTTTTTTTTTTTTTTTTATTGAAGAAGAAGCAGAAGAAGAAGAAGAAGAAAGATTTATAAATATTCGCGATTTTAATTGGCGTCCGTATTGTTTTTCTAAATACTTTATTATAAATGCACAACAGAGTTCGCATAGATAGCTATTCTAGTCTAAGAATATTTTAAAACGTATTTTGGACTTATTTAACTGCTTATCACACCGTGGAAATTAATTATTTTATTTATCAAAACATAAATCTCAATAACGTAAGAAAGGGTATTTTAAAGCCGTTGATCCAAATTACAATGCAAATATCTTAATCTTTTTGGGCATATTAAATTTCAAGATTTATTTATTATCAACATTTAGTAGCACATTGCAAATTATTTCTCAATTATATACATATGGTATTATTTTTATATAACTTTCTTTTGAGAAAAATCTATGGCATCATTTTCAGCAGTTTCAAAATTAAAAATAGAAAACATGCTGTAAATTTCATAACGAAATATCTTAATATAGCAATGACAAATCTGCATGAAAAAATGAAATTACAGCAGATTGGAACTTTTTTCCATTGGAAACCGTCTCTTATAGTTCATTCTTTATGCTATGATGCGAATTTTTTTAAGAATGACATATGCTATTGTATATCTAACAAAATAATTTCCAATAAATTTCAAATTTTTTTGTCAAAAACGTTAGTGTATGGATGGTAAAATGTGCACACCATGCTTTCATATTATTGTTTTTCTTTTCTATTTTCATTTTAAAGTACATTAGGTAAAATACACAACAATAATCAGTACAACGAAATGATTACTCTTTATGATAGTAATATGTATTAAAAATGAACTAGAAACCATATAATACAAATTTGTAAAAAGTTGTATAATTAAAGCCTTGACAGAACAGAGAATTTAATGGCGTATTTCAGAACTAAAAAAAAAATTAGTTCTACCAAATACCAGTAAAAATGATAGAGCAAAATTATATATGTATATATATATATATATATATATATATATTATAAAAAAATATGATAGTGATGAAAAAGATCATCACTATCATATTTTCTTATAATAATATATGGACTTTGTGAAAAATAGAGCTGCTATGCGCCAGTTGCATGAAGATGTTTTAACTTTTACACTCATACAAGGTATATATATATATATATATATATATATATATATATATATACACTATATTGCCATTGATTATGGGATACTTGCGATTTTAGACATTTTACTAAATATCTAGAAAAATACATGAGGTATCATCTCGAAACTCTTAGTGTATAAATATAATAGTATACGTCATACATCTCCGTGAAGATTTTTTACCGAAACTCCATAGGGGACCGTCAACAAATTAAAAAAGAATGAATATCTTTTGAATAACCCTGTCAAAACTAATGTAGCAAAAGCGCTCAAACTCTAGATTATGATTTAATGTCCTATTGTAATACACTGTGTTCATTTTTATGCAAATAGCATGCATACTCGCAGAGTAATTAAGGTTTTTATAAAAATGGCCCCGAATTTTTCTAAGTTTTTCCCTTATAATTTTCAGAGTTCTTAATATAAAATAATATTTTTTTCAGAAAATATGACAAACAACATTGCACACAGTACCCTGTAATCAGAATTAAAAACTAATAAAAATTGTATGAAAAATGAGTAGGTTTACTAAATAATTTTTTACTGCGCATGCGTCAAAGATATCAAAATTTCATTTGCATATTATGTTAGCTAAATGTATAGAGCAACTTTTGTAAAAGTCTCAAAATTATAGCTTGAAAATTCTGAAAGTAATCGTCTATAGAAAAAGGACAAAATTCGTTGTTTCCAAAATGAAGCAAAAAAATGAGGGATTTTATCCAAAAGTAGTCGTAACATCCCGTATTGTGTATTCTATATTGACACTAGTCAATGAATATATGGATACAACCCCTCTTGTTTTTGCTTCATTTTGAGAATAACGGATTTTTAACTTATTCAATTGACGATTATTTTCAGAATTTTCAAGTTATGATTTTGTGACTTTCACAAAAGTTGCTCTATACATTTACCTAACATAATATGCAAATGAAATTTTGATATCATTGACGCATGCGCAGTAAAAAATTATTTAGTAAACCAACTCATTTTGTATACAATTTTCATTATTTTTTAATTCTGATTACAGGGTATTGTGTGTAATGTTGTTTGTCATATTTTCTAAAAAAAATATTATTTTATATTAAGAACTCTGAAAATTATAAGGAAAAAACTTGGAAAAATTTGGGACCATTTTTATAAAAACCTTAATTACTCTGCGAGTATGCATGCTATTTGCATAAAAATGAACACAGTGTATTACAATAAGGCATTCAATCATAATCTAGAGTTTGAGAGCTTACATTAGTTTTGACAGAGTTATTCAAAAGATATTCATTATTTTTTAATTTGTTGACGGTCCCCTATGGAGTTTCGGTAAAAAATCTTCACGGAGATATATGACGTATACTATTATATTTATACACTAAGAGTTTCGAGATGATTCCTCATGAATTTTTCTAGATATTTAGTAAAATGTCTAAAATCGCAAGTGTCCCATAATCAATGGCAATATAGTGTATATATATATATATATATATATATATATATATATATATATATTACAAATTTAAAATTTTTTCGCCAAAACTAACCTTTATACTATCTTAATTTTCTTATAATAATATTCCGTACTTACTTCAAATTATTAAATTAAAATCTTGTTTCTAAATCTAATCTGTTAATCTGTATGCAGACGATATAAATTCTTAATTTTCCTTAAAAAACATTATTCCAGTATGCGTAAATTTAAAAAGATGGCTCTAAATTAAAAATATTCTTAATTAAAACTTTATTTCTTAATATTCCAAATAAAACTGATTTCTTCTATGTTTTTATCAACCCTTTTTAAGAAAGTCTTATTAAATTTATTCCAAACCCATACCTTTAAAAAATATCATTATTTTATTTTATCTATTTATTTATTTTTCCGCTGTCAACGATAATTTGCATATTAATAAATTCATTTCTTTTCTTTTTCTCTTAAAATTAATCATGTATAAAAATCGTCTGCCTAAGATATTTAAAATTCTGAGTCAATTATAAATTGGTTAAATAATATATCTTTTTTTTTTAAATAAATTTATCGTCTGTTTAAAATAATCTCGTAGCTGGACAAGAATTCTGTTTACATAAAATAATGATGGTTAGAGATTACAGAATGTTCCAGAACTTTCTTTTTAGTTTAAAAGGGGGAAGTCTCGAGATGAAGAGAAGATTCTGAAGATTTCTTGGGTTGCTTCTTCGACGAGGACAGCTCGCTGAAATAATGATGGAATTTTTGCAACAAGGAGCTTTTCCTTCCTCATTATCACGAATTTAATAAATGAATTTACAGCAGCCCATGACTAATTATTGGATCTTCTACATTTATTTATTATTTTTGTTTTTTCCCTCGCTTGCCATGACTGCGTGTTTCTGTTTAACCAGTGGAAATAATTCGAGTTCTCCTGAAATCGTCACAACTAATCGAAAAGTCGACAGGATAGGTAATGCCTGTGCTAGTGCCTGTTTCGGATTTTGAAATGAATCTACTGAAGAAGTAAAATGCTATGTAAATGAATCTAATGAATCTACTGAAACGAAGTGATGACAAAAATATGAATCGCCGAAAATTTTTCCCGCCATGGTTGAAAGTGTTATTAAGCAAGAATTGCCATTATCTTTTGATTCCTCGAGTGAATGTAACAGAGGAGATTTTAATGTTAAACAGCTTTCTGTCCGAGTGGTTTGAAAGATTTCTTCTAAATATCTCGTGAATTCCTGAGGCCTGATATTCCACCTTTTTGCTGTTTATGTGTAACTGATGACTCAAGATAATCATGGTCATAATGACAAGAGGAAAAAAAAAAAAAAAAAACTTTTAGAGACAACTGAACGCAGATTACTACTTACTTTCATAATTTTCGTTATTCCTGTCTCCCCTAGGATCAGCTTGAAAATTTCTCCTTATCCGTGAGTTATTTTTAGATGTATTTAATTATTATGTGTATCCTTTTTACTGTATTTGTGTAGATAGTTCTTTGTTTGTAAGGTTTATTTATTTGTTTGTTTATTTTTCTGTGAGCCTTATTTATTTATCTTTTTATCTAGTTATGAGTCTTATTATTATTATTACTATTATTATTATTACTTGTTGGAGTGAAAACATGTTTGTTCTTAAAAATTTAATTGAGGAGTATGATGTTCTAAGATATTTACTGTTACTTATTAAGATTATTATGATATTTTTATGCACGTTTAAAGATAAGATCGTAATGATAATGAAGTATAAAAGAACTCAGAAGCTCAAGTTATTTTTTTAAAAGGTACATTTTCTAATTTATTGATATTGTTTGTTATCAAGAACTATTCTCAGAATACAGTATTTTCATGATAATGTTCCTACAACTAAACATTTGAGCTGAAAATTAAATTAACATTTATGTTTTTTCCTTTATTTGTTAGAATTTCTAGTGACAGTGAGCTTTGGTTCCCGGATTCTTATAATTTATTTAAATTCAGTAAGAATATGGAACTGTGCAAGGCTGTTGCTGGAATTTTGACTGATAAATGTGATTAATTTTTTTTTTGTAAATTTTGTGGGTTTAAGTAAGGAATTACCTATAATTAAAATTTTTGAATCTGTTTATGATTTATAAAATAATAGAATTAAAAAGTTGATCACAATTTAAGGTATAACTATGATATTTACAATTTCTATTTTTATTAGATAAAATTTCTGGTTAATGTTAACAGCTAAATATAGTCACAATTTCACGATAATTTTGATTCAATTTTTTTTTAAATGGTGGGTAATGGTTTTGTGTGAGGCAATTAAAATGTATACACCATCAGTAGACAAAGCCCTCAAAATTGCGAAAGCGCGAACTCATGAATTTCACCTTAAAAGTAAAAGACTCTATGATCGAAATTTTGTTGAATGCCCATTAAAAATACAAGACTCTGTAATTTATGAAGAATTTAAATACCCTAACACTCGAAAATTAGAACCTACTTTCTCTGGACCATATAAAATTATAAATAAACTTTCTGATGTAACTTATGAAATAGATAAATTTAATTATGAGACAGGACAGAATTCCGTTATTGTGCATGTTTCTAAATTAAGACCCTATTTTTCACCCGAAGATTTTAAACTGTTTCATGAGCAATCCAAAAAACAAACAAAACCTCAGATACAATCACTAGATCAAACTAAAGTCAAGACAATAGATTAAATTTACCATAAACAACCATAAAAAAAAATACCATAAAAAAACTTTTACCATAACCATTTACCAAATACCATTAAACCATTAAACCATTAAAACCATTTACCATAAAAAAACCATAATTTTCAACATCAGCGGGTATGTTCTTGGAGCGCTACAAGAATATTACTTGTTTTTGGGAGTTTTTGGGATTAAATTGGTCTCCTTATGCAGGCATAAGGTGAACACTTTGATTGTAAAAGCTTTCAAATTGTTGTTGATAAATTAATTTTAAGGGTGTTTAAGTCTAACTATATTTACTCATTTATTTGACATTAGTATTACTCTATTTATTCAGCAGATATTATATGATAATAGTTATAAAATCTAATGACTCTACTCAAACCTATAACATAATATGTGATTTTCAGTGATTGTGAAAACTAGATATTAAAAGTTTTTCAAAAAAGCACACTATTTTTATTTCCATTTCTCAATTAAGAATGACAACTTTCATTCCTATTGTATTTTATTATTAAAGTTTATAAACCATGTGTGGATAAAACATTATTCTACATTTGGCATTGAAAACTTATAACCAAATTTGACAATTTTGTAAAAGAGTATCAGAGAGGAATTATTGTAAGGAAATACTGGTTGAGAGTCCATTTTCTAAATAGTTAGATTTAATTTTATTTGGATTTTGGAATTATTATGATTTTTTTTTATTTATGCTTTCGGCTAGCAAAAAATACTTTCTTATGCTATTAGAAGATAAGAAAATTATTTAGTTGCTATGTAATTATTTTTATCCTCAACCAATATTTTCCCTATCAATAATAAACAAATAGTGATATTTTCTTTTAATTATACTCTTGTTTTACTATTATTATTACTAGACGGTTGCCCGCCCTCAGTAGCCCGAAGACTATCTGAATTTCTTCTCGGTGTTCTGGGGTTTCGTTTGCATATCTTTTTTTATTGTTAATGAAGAGGTCTTCCATTTGTTCTTCCATCTGTTCTTCTTTCTGTTCTTCCATCTGTTCTTCCATTTGTTCTTCCATTTGTTCTTCCATTTGTTCTTCCATTTGTTCTTCAATTAATGAAGAGGTCTTCCATTTGTTCTTCCATCTGTTCTTCTTTCTGTTCTTCCATCTGTTCTTCCATTTGTTCTTCCATTTGTTCTTCCATTTGTTCTTCCATTTGTTCTTCAATTATATTCGACGATTCACTGTTTGAGAGCCTATCTGTCCTTTTATTTATAGAAGTTCAAAATGAAAAAAGATTTTCTTAGCAGACGATTTTTTCTGTGCCTCAAATAATTATTCAATTATTCAATTAATTATCCTCTATATTCCTTTTATTTATAGAGATTATTATGATTTCTATAATGAAGTTTAGTATTAATTATACTCTTATTGAAAAATATTAGGATATGGAGTCTTATTATACTATTACTTATTATTGTTGTTATTGTTATTATTTAAATTTTTCTATATTATTTATTATTGATATTGAGAGTGATGCTATTTATTATTGAAAAATTGATATATTACTGAAAGATGTTGGATCCAACATAACATTAAAACCAAAGATTAAACTAGGTTTGAAGATTTTTAATTAAAGAGACTGTATTCACTGGACATTGAAAAAGACTCTTTTATATATTCTTGAAAGACTTTTTTCATTTAAAGGACTTATTTAAAATAAACTATGCATTAAGTCATTGTAATTATTTAAACTTCCATAAAAACGAATTTTTATTGTTTTTATTATATTTTTATCTCTTGCTTATTAATATTCATAACTTATTTATTGTTATTATATGTATTATCTCCTATGCACTTACAAATGGTAAGTGATGTTGTAACATTATTGTATTTCTTTCAGGGAAATGCTCCTACCTAAATTTAATTCAGAATTATTTTCTGTTAACTATTTTATTTTAATCGCTAATATTTTTTATATTGCGTTAATTTCTTTTCTTCCATCTCTTGGCTTCCTGAGTTTGACAGTTTTATTCCAAAATTTAACTTTTCTAAATTATTATATTTCTGTTGTCTGAACTTGTAGTTTTATTTAACTATCAATTTCATACAAAGTCTTGGGGAGGGGGGATAATATTACAAATTTAAAATTTTTTCGCCAAAACTAACCTTTATACTATCTTAATTTTCTTATAATAATATTCCGTACTTACTTCAAATTATTAAATTAAAATCTTGTTTCTAAATCTAATCTGTTAATCTGTATGCAGACGATATAAATTCTTAATTTTCCTTAAAAAACACTATTCCAGTATGCGTAAATTTAAAAAGATGGCTCTAAATTAAAAATATTCTTAATTAAAACTTTATTTCTTAATATTCCAAATAAAACTGATTTCTTCTATGTTTTTATCAACCCTTTTTAAGAAAGTCTTATTAAATTTATTCCAAACCCATACCTTTAAAAAATATCATTATTTTATTTTATCTATTTATTTATTTTTCCGCTGTCAACGATAATTTGCATATTAATAAATTCATTTCTTTTCTTTTTCTCTTAAAATTAATCATGTATAAAAATCGTCTGCCTAAGATATTTAAAATTCTGAGTCAATTATAAATTGGTTAAATAATATATCTTTTTTTTTAAAATAAATTTATCGTCTGTTTAAAATAATCTCGTAGCTGGACAAGAATTCTGTTTACATAAAATAATGATGGTTAGAGATTACAGAATGTTCCAGAACTTTCTTTTTAGTTTAAAAGGGGGAAGTCTCGAGATGAAGAGAAGATTCTGAAGATTTCTTGGGTTGCTTCTTCGACGAGGACAGCTCGCTGAAATAATGATGGAATTTTTGCAACAGGGAGCTTTTCCTTCCTCATTATCACGAATTTAATAAATGAATTTACAGCAGCCCATGACTAATTATTGGATCTTCTACATTTATTTATTATTTTTGTTTTTTCCCTCGCTTGCCATGACTGCGTGTTTCTGTTTAACCAGTGGAAATAATTCGAGTTCTCCTGAAATCGTCACAACTAATCGAAAAGTCGACAGGATAGGTAATGCCTGTGCTAGTGCCTGTTTCGGATTTTGAAATGAATCTACTGAAGAAGTAAAATGCTATGTAAATGAATCTAATGAATCTACTGAAACGAAGTGATGACAAAAATATGAATCGCCGAAAATTTTTCCCGCCATGGTTGAAAGTGTTATTAAGCAAGAATTGCCATTATCTTTTGATTCCTCGAGTGAATGTAACAGAGGAGATTTTAATGTTAAACAGCTTTCTGTCCGAGTGGTTTGAAAGATTTCTTCTAAATATCTCGTGAATTCCTGAGGCCTGATATTCCACCTTTTTGCTGTTTATGTGTAACTGATGACTCAAGATAATCATGGTCATAATGACAAGAAAAAAAAAAAAAAAAAAACTTTTAGAGACAACTGAACGCAGATTACTACTTACTTTCATAATTTTCGTTATTCCTGTCTCCCCTAGGATCAGCTTGAAAATTTCTCCTTATCCGTGAGTTATTTTTAGATGTATTTAATTATTATGTGTATCCTTTTTACTGTATTTGTGTAGATAGTTCTTCGTTTGTAAGGTTTATTTATTTGTTTGTTTATTTTTCTGTGAGCCTTATTTATTTATCTTTTTATCTAGTTATGAGTCTTATTATTATTATTACTATTATTATTATTACTTGTTGGAGTGAAAACATGTTTGTTCTTAAAAATTTAATTGAGGAGTATGATGTTCTAAGATATTTACTGTTACTTATTAAGATTATTATGATATTTTTATGCACGTTTAAAGATAAGATCGTAATAATAATGAAGTATAAAAGAACTCAGAAGCTCAAGTTATTTTTTTAAAAGGTACATTTTCTAATTTATTGATATTGTTTGTTATCAAGAACTATTCTCAGAATACAGTATTTTCATGATAATGTTCCTACAACTAAACATTTGAGCTGAAAATTAAATTAACATTTATGTTTTTTCCTTTATTTGTTAGAATTTCTAGTGACAGTGAGCTTTGGTTCCCGGATTCTTATAATTTATTTAAATTCAGTAAGAATATAGAACTGTGCAAGGCTGTTGCTGGAATTTTGACTGATAAATGTGATTAATTTTTTTTTTGTAAATTTTGTGGGTTTAAGTAAGGAATTACCTATAATTAAAATTTTTGAATCTGTTTATGATTTATAAAATAATAGAATTAAAAAGTTGATCACAATTTAAGGTATAACTATGATATTTACAATTTCTATTTTTATTAGATAAAATTTCTGGTTAATGTTAACAGCTAAATATAGTCACAATTTCACGATAATTTTGATTCAATTTTTTTTTAAATGGTGGGTAATGGTTTTGTGTGAGGCAATTAAAATGTATACACCATCAGTAGACAAAGCCCTCAAAATTGCGAAAGCGCGAACTCATGAATTTCACCTTAAAAGTAAAAGACTCTATGATCGAAATTTTGTTGAATGCCCATTAAAAATACAAGACTCTGTAATTTATGAATAATTTAAATACCCTAACACTCGAAAATTAGAACCTACTTTCTCTGGACCATATAAAATTATAAATAAACTTTCTGATGTAACTTATGAAATAGATAAATTTAATTATGAGACAGGACAGAATTCCGTTATTGTGCATGTTTCTAAATTAAGACCCTATTTTTCACCCGAAGATTTTAAACTGTTTCATGAGCAATCCAAAAAACAAACAAAACCTCAGATACAATCACTAGATCAAACTAAAGTCAAGACAATAGATTAAATTTACCATAAACAACCATAAAAAAAATACCATAAAAAAACTTTTACCATAACCATTTACCAAATACCATTAAACCATTAAACCATTAAAACCATTTACCATAAAAAAACCATAATTTTCAACATCAGCGGGTATGTTCTTGGAGCGCTACAAGAATATTACTTGTTTTTGGGAGTGTTTGGGATTAAATTGGGCTCCTTATGCAGGCATAAGGTGAACACTTTGATTGTAAAAGCTTTCAAATTGATGTTGATAAATTAATTTTAAGGGTGTTTAAGTCTAACTATATTTACTCATTTATTTGACATTAGTATTACTCTATTTATTCAGCAGATATTATATGATAATAGTTATAAAATCTAATGACTCTACTCAAACCTATAACATAATATGTGATTTTCAGTGATTGTGAAAACTAGATATTAAAAGTTTTTCGAAAAAGCACACTATTTTTATTTCCATTTCTCAATTAAGAATGACAACTTTCATTCCTATTGTATTTTATTATTAAAGTTTATAAACCATGTGTGGATAAAACATTATTCTACATTTGGCATTGAAAACTTATAACCAAATTTGACAATTTTGTAAAAGAGTATCAGAGAGGAATTATTGTAAGGAAATACTGGTTGAGAGTCCATTTTCTAAATAGTTAGATTTAATTTTATTTGGATTTTGGAATTATTATGATTTTTTTTTATTTATGCTTTCGGCTAGCAAAAAATACTTTCTTATGCTATTAGAAGATAAGAAAATTATTTAGTTGCTATGTAATTATTTTTATCCTCAACCAATATTTTCCCTATCAATAATAAACAAATAGTGATATTTTCTTTTGATTATACTCTTGTTTTACTATTATTATTATTATTATGATTTCTATAATGAAGTTTAGTATTAATTATACTCTTATTGAAAAATATTAGGATATGGAGTCTTATTATACTATTACTTATTATTGTTGTTATTGTTATTATTTAAATTTTTCTATATTATTTATTATTGATATTGAGAGTGATGCTATTTATTATTGAAAAATTGATATATTACTGAAAGATGTTGGATCCAACATAACATTAAAACCAAAGATTAAACTAGGTTTGAAGATTTTTAATTAAAGAGACTGTATTCACTGGACATTGAAAAAGACTCTTTTATATATTCTTGAAAGACTTTTTTCATTTAAAGGACTTATTTAAAATAAACTATGCATTAAGTCATTGTAATTATTTAAACTTCCATAAAAACGAATTTTTATTGTTTTTATTATATTTTTATCTCTTGCTTATTAATATTCATAACTTATTTATTGTTATTATATGTATTATCTCCTATGCACTTACAAATGGTAAGTGATGTTGTAACATTATTGTATTTCTTTCAGGGAAATGCTCCTACCTAAATTTAATTCAGAATTATTTTCTGTTAACTATTTTATTTTAATCGCTAATATTTTTTATATTGCGTTAATTTCTTTTCTTCCATCTCTTGGCTTCCTGAGTTTGACAGTTTTATTCCAAAATTTAACTTTTCTAAATTATTATATTTCTGTTGTCTGAACTTGTAGTTTTATTTAACTATCAATTTCATACAAAGTCTTGGGGAGGGGGGATAATATTACAAATTTAAAATTTTTTCGCCAAAACTAACCTTTATACTATCTTAATTTTCTTATAATAATATTCCGTACTTACTTCAAATTATTAAATTAAAATCTTGTTTCTAAATCTAATCTGTTAATCTGTATGCAGACGATATAAATTCTTAATTTTCCTTAAAAAACATTATTCCAGTATGCGTAAATTTAAAAAGATGGCTCTAAATTAAAAATATTCTTAATTAAAACTTTATTTCTTAATATTCCAAATAAAACTTATTTCTTCTATGTTTTTATCAACCCTTTTTAAGAAAGTCTTATTAAATTTATTCCAAACCCATACCTTTAAAAAATATCATTATTTTATTTTATCTATTTATTTATTTTTCCGCTGTCAACGATAATTTGCATATTAATAAATTCATTTCTTTTCTTTTTCTCTTAAAATTAATCATGTATAAAAATCGTCTGCCTAAGATATTTAAAATTCTGAGTCAATTATAAATTGGTTAAATAATATATCTTTTTTTTAAATAAATTTATCGTCTGTTTAAAATAATCTCGTAGCTGGACAAGAATTCTGTTTACATAAAATAATGATGGTTAGAGATTACAGAATGTTCCAGAACTTTCTTTTTAGTTTAAAAGGGGGAAGTCTCGAGATGAAGAGAAGATTCTGAAGATTTCTTGGGTTGCTTCTTCGACGAGGACAGCTCGCTGAAATAATGATGGAATTTTTGCAACAAGGAGCTTTTCCTTCCTCATTATCACGAATTTAATAAATGAATTTACAGCAGCCCATGACTAATTATTGGATCTTCTACATTTATTTATTATTTTTGTTTTTTCCCTCGCTTGCCATGACTGCGTGTTTCTGTTTAACCAGTGGAAATAATTCGAGTTCTCCTGAAATCGTCACATATATATATACATTATAAACATTCGAGTATCTTCAAAGGATGCTTTGATGTTTTCGGGGAGTTTTTGAATGAGTAACTAAATGTATAATGAAATTTCAAAACGCAATTAAAAAAAAAACTCTATAAAAATGCAGAAATTCGCAAAATGATTTATAGGAATTTAGTCTTCTTTCATAAGTCGGAAAGAACATGTGCATTTAGTTTGAATACAACAGCAAGACACACGTAGAAGCACGTGTTCTTTGTATCTTACGTTCGCTTAATTAATTTAAAAAGGCTTGGGCATTTCTGTACTTTAGTAGTTTAATTAAGAAGTTTTTTTTTCATTTTATTGTACAGCACCAACATAATATGAACTTTAAACATAAATTTTGTCTAGAAAATGTGGTAAGTTTAGGACCTATTTGTATCCCCTACTAAAGATTTACAATGAATAATCTTCAAATGTTTAAAAAAAATTCATCAATTTTATTTAAATGAATTATAAATCTACAAATATCCATATTTTAAGATAAATATTTTAACTAAAGTCTTAAGATTTCATGCATATTATCTTAACAATTACTGTTTTCTTTAGCAATTTAGAGCAATTCTTTCATTTAACTTTCTCTCTTTTAATTCTCTAGTGCCATCGTATAAAAATGCATCCTGATGAAAATATGGATATTATTTAAACTTTCGCTAACGATTAGTCATTTACATGAATAACGCTTTGTTAAATCACATTCAGCAGAAAAGAAATTCTTTTACATATGGAAGGAACACTCTTTAACAATTCAATTTATATTATGAAATACAAGAAGTGAGATGTGAAAATATCTTATTGTTTATTTACGTAGGAAAATATATTTCTATCAAACCATTCACTTTTGATCATAATTGCAGAAATTTCTGTATACCGCAAAAACCAAAATAGAGTATCGCTTTTGTTTTCCATAAGTGATTCGTCTTATATTGTGCATAGATAAACAGATAACAGTATCTTTGCGAAAGACATGTTTAATTAACAGAAAGATCATTATTTCAAAGAGCAATATATAAAAATATCATGATTATGATAAAAAAAATATCCACAAGATTTCGAATTTGTAAAATGAATAAAGGACAGTTAGTATTTCAGATGATAAATTTATGGATGCATGGAACACTTGGCAAACTAAAATAAAAAATATTTTTTTTTCTGGAAAGGATACTTTAATTCCTTTATTAAACTTTGAAAAAAAAGACAGCTGTTTATTAAACTACGTTCGCGAACGAAAATAATTCTTAACCGCTTGCAAGTCACCACAGTGTTCTAAAAAGCGTTTCTTTATCCTAAAAAACGTCGGAAAGCAGTTTATTTTCAAGGTTTTAAGAAGAATTTATATAAGAAGAATTATTTAAGAAGACTTTATATTTTTTATTAGCCACCGACGCCTTTCAAAAAAATTTTCAAGGTTTTTTTTATTTTTTTTTACATTCTTTAATTAATTGTCTCTGCACCGAAAATTTTTTTTTTACATTAATGTTAATTTTAATGCAGTTAATTCTATATGTTTTTTAATTAAATAGGTTTACTGAACATTATAATATTTATTTGAGATCTTATAGAATCCGAAAAATGGGTTTTCATGATGGTTGGAACTGATTAACTCAATTTAAAAGATACTCGGAAACGTTTTCGAAAACTACGTGCTGCTAATAAAAATGTATTTTTTTTAATTCTTATATAAATATTAAATATAAATACTTCTGTGAGATTTTTTAAGAGAAATAAATGTTTTTCAAAAACTTGGATGATTACAAAAACATTATTCCTTTGTGTTTATAGTACATTTTAATAGATTAAAATCCGTCCTTGCTTACAAAGTAGTAAATCTGCACTGCATGAGTATTAATGATTATCCATATACACTATTCATCTTTGATTATAATTGCAGAAAATTCTGTATATCACAAAAACAATAAAAATAATATTGCCCAGTTTAACTGATGGTATTGAGCTGACAGGCTACGCATACTAATTGTACATTACAGATTTGTATTTTCGTTAATTCCTTTCGAAAAAAAAATAAGAAGGGGAAACAGCCTCCCCCTTCTCCTTTTTTATACTTAATCTTTTAACCTCCTAAACTATCAAGGACATGATTTATCATATAAAAAATCTAAATCCAAAATTCAGAGCAAATTGGATAATTCTTAATAAAAACCCATTTAGCATTTATATAATTTAAGAGGAGTTATTCCCCTCTTTTATACTTAACCATTAAACTTCCAAAACTATTCAGAGATTTGAACGAAATCTAACAATTCTGCTTAAAAAATCCATTTATACAAGTTAAGGGGAGGGGCATTAGAACCCCCGTTCCCCCTGTTTATACTTCTTCAATGAACACCTAATAACAGCCACGGACTCGCCTCATCAGAATGATCCTATATCTAAATTTTGAACGAAAACTGTTAATTCTGCATGAAAATCCCGTTTATATCAATTAAGGGGAGGGGCATGAGCCCCCCCGTTCCCCCTGTTTATACTTATTCAATGAACACCAAATAACAGCCACGGTATCGCCTCATCAGAATGATCCAATGTCTAAATTTTGAAGGAAAACTGTTAATTCTGTATGAAAATCCCGTTTATATCAATTAAGGGGAGGGGCATGAGCCCCCCGTTCCCCTTGTTTATATTTATTCAATGAACACCTAATAACAGTTATGGAATTGCCTCATCAGAATGATCCTATATCTAAATTTTGAACGAAAACTGTTAATTCTGCATGAAAATCCCGTTTATATCAATTAAGGGGAGGGGCATAAGCCCCCCGTTCCCCCTCTTATACATATCGAATGAACTCCAAAAACTAATCAGGGAAACGCCTTATCAGGATATACCTATGTACAAAATTTCAAGTGGATCCGATATTTTTATCATGAGTTATCGCGTTACGCACGTACGAACGTACGAACATACATACAGAACGGACGGGCACATAAGCTCTCAGGCTATGATAGCCTGCGAGCTAAAAATAGAATAAAGAATACTGCCCAGTTAAACTGATGGCATTGAGCTCACAGGCTACAAATACTAATTGTACATTAAAGCCTTATATTTTCAAGGGTTAATTCCGTTCGAAAAAAAATTAAGAAGGGGAAACAGCTCTCCCCTTTCCTCCTTTTTTATACTTAATCATTGAAACTCCTATACTATCAAAGACATGCTTTATCATATAAAAAATCTATATCCAAAATTCAGAGCAAATGAGATAATTCTTAATAAAAACCCATTTAGCATTTATATAATTTAAAAGGAGTTATCCCCCTCTTTTATACTTAACCATTAAACTTCCAAAACTATTCAGAGATTTGAACGAAATCTGACAATTCTGCTTGAAAAACCCATTTATATAAATTAAGGGGGGGCATTAGAACCCCTGTTCCCCTTATTTATACTTATTCAATGAACACCTAATAACAGTCACGGAATCGCCTCATCAGAATGATCCTAATCTAAATTTTGAACGAAAATTAATTCTGCATGAAAATCCCATTTATATCAACTAACGGGGGGGGGGGGCATTAGAGCCCCTGTTCCCCCTATTTATACTTATTCAATGAACACCTAATAACAGTCACGGAATCGCCTCATCAGAATGATCCTAATCTAAATTTTGAACGAAAAATTAATTCTGCATGAAAATCCCATTTATATCAACTAACGGGGGGGGGGGCATTAGAACCCCTGTTCCCCCTATTTATACTTATTCAATGAACACCTAATAACAGTCACGGAATCGCCTCATCAGAATGATCCTAATCTAAATTTTGAACGAAAACTTAATTCTGCATTAAAATCCCATTTATATCAACTAACGGGGGGGGGGGCATTAGAACCCCTGTTCCCCCTATTTATACTTATTCAATGAACAACTAATAACAGTCACTGAATCGCCTCATCAGAATGATCCTAATCTAAATTTTGAACGAAAACTTAATTCTGCATGAAAATCCCATTTATATCAACTAACGGGGGGGGGCATTAGAACCCCTGTTCCCCCTATTTATACTTATTCAATGAACACCTAATAACAGTCACGGAATCGCCTCATCAGAATGATCCTAATCTAAATTTTGAAAACTTAATTCTGCATGAAAACCCCATTTATATCAACTAACGGGGGGGGGGCATTAGAACCCCTGTTCCCCCTATTTATACTTAATCAATGAACACCTAATAACAGTCACGGAATCGCCTCATCAGAATGATCCTAATCTAAATTTTGAAAACTTAATTCTGCATGAAAATCCCATCTATATCAACTAACGGGGGGCATGAGCCCCCCGTTCCCCCTCTTATACATATCGAATGAACTCCAAAAACTAATCAGGGAAGCGCCTTGTCAGGATATACCTACATACAAAATTTCAAGTGGATCGGATATTTTTATCATGAGTTATCGCGTTACGTACATACGAACATACATACAGAACGGACGGGCACATAAGCTCTCAGGCTATGATAGCCTGTGAGCTAAAAAGAAGTCTCTTAAGTTTTCCATATTTCTATATTGTGCATCGAGAAACAAGGCAACAATATCTTTAGGAAAGACACAAACAGGGTATATCTAAACTCTTGGGGAAAACTTTACAGGGTGATAGCACACATCAAGACAAATAATATTAAATGGGAAACTAAGGGTCCCAAACGTCTTCCGAAGGAAATAGGCGCAATCAAAGTTTAGAGTCCAAAATTTGAAATGATTATAAAAACAAGAAAAATCGGTCTATTTGTTTGCGGTTTTCATTAAAACTATTCTTTATGTCAGTATTGTCTTGAAAATAAATTATAAAGATAAATTTAAAAAATGCCGATAGAGGGCGCTTTAGACTTTTGAGTAACGAACAACTATCTTTTTTACCGTTATTTTTTGCATCTCATTAATTTTTTTTAGAAGTTTAGATATAAAGTTACATTTTCAGCTCAAAATCTGTGATTAAGTAGCACAAACTCATTATGTTCAATGGGAGTGAGTAGGTTCAAATTTCAAATGTTTATAAAAAAAGAAAAATTGGTCAATTTATTTCTGGTTTTCACTAAAATTATTCGTTATGTCAGTATTGTCTTGAAAATAAATTGTAAAGATAAATTTTAAAAATTTTGATAGAGGGCGCTTTAGACTTACAACGTACAACTATTTTTTTAAGGTTATGTTTTGCATCTCATTAAATTTTTTTAGAAGTTTAGATATAAAGTTACATTTTCAGCTCAAAATCTGTGATTAAGTAGCACAAACTCACTATGTTCAATGGGAGTGCGTAGGTTCAAATTTCAAATGTTTATAAAAAAAGAAAAATTGGTCAATTTATTTCTGGTTTTCACTAAAATTATTCGTTATGTCAGTATTGTCTTGAAAATAAATTGTAAAGATAAATTTTAAAAATTTTGATAGAGGGCGCTTTAGACTTACAACGTACAACTATTTTTTAACGGTTATGTTTTGCATCTCATTAAATTTTTTTAGAAGCTTAGACATAAACATAAATTTTGAGCTGAAAATCTTAATCTTTGAGAGTGGTTAAGTAGCGCAAACTGAACTGTGTTCAAAGGGGGTGGGGAGGTTAAAATTTCAAATGATTATAAAAAGCGGAAAAATTGGTCGATTCGTTTGTGGTTTTCTCTAAAAAAAATCTTTTTGTCAGTATTTCCTTCAAAATAAATTTGAAAAATAAATTTCAAAAAATTCCGTTAGAGGGCGCCTTAAACTTTAGAGTAACTCTGTTGTGTTTGGTTTGTGGGTGAGAAGAAGAGATGGGAGGAGAAACACTTTTTATTTGTTTCTACCCACAACTAGGCCAAAAAATGATCGTGATAGTGACTGGTACATTACGAAGAATGGAGGCCAGCAAACGACCCAAAAGTGACCATCCTTACTTCACTTAAAATAATAAAAATATTCTTTTAATCTTGAAGATGATAAACTAAATACAAAATTATAAAATATAAATTTGAAGAAAAGGTAAAGTTACCTGTGAAGTCCTTGGCAGATGATGAGTAGTAAATCCAGACACATATACAGGAATTAATACACCAATTGGTTGAAGATTAATATTTATTTATTTATGAAATACTTGTATTTCTTTCATGAAAAAAATCGAATATCTTCTTTATAGAAAACATTTTTGTTTCTCATAAAAATTAAACATTTGTTTTATAGTAAAAACTTTACAAATGAAGATATATTTTTAAATTGATATATTCCAAACACAACCAACATTCTTCATCATAACACATTTTTTTTTTATATATCTTGACAGTATGAACTTGAAAAATTTCTCATAACACACAAAAGGAAAATAACATCATTTTCTTCAAAAAGAAACATCACTTAAATATATGTATGTTTTAAATATGTATATATTATCAGACGAGAATTTTATATAGATATGCACCAATATTTTCGATGGAACGCCCCGTGAATATTCAAATTTATTTGTATGAAGATGGGCCAAATAGCAAATTAAAATGACGAAAGAAATTATAAAGTCAATACGTTATGTAAATATGTAAGATCACTTCTTGAAAGAACATTCTTCAACTCACGAAAGAAAATCTTCACCTCTGCATGCTTTTCAGAGTACGGAGATCACATGAAAAGATTATTGAAGAAACTTGAGCACAAAAAGCAGTTGAAGAAAATTATTAATGATGAGATGATAAAAATAAAATAAATATTTAGAAGACACATGACGACATTCTTCTTTAGTTATAAAGCTAACACGAGATCAACGAACAGAAGATCCATGGTGTGCCCTTATTTACACAATAATTTCGGGATGCCTTTGAAGGGGCCTTGCTCCTGGCGGCCTTAAAAAATCAACCTTTCCTGAAACCATGGCGTGATCATAGCAGCCTGAAATGTTGCCCGTATACAACGGCCTGGAGGGGCGCACGCACACATGCCCCGAAAAATTCCACCCAAAACTTCCAATCATCCGACCGCATCCATTACGGCAGGTGTCTAACAGCGCAACTCACGCAGGTGGCCGAGAGCCCAGGGGAAAAAGAGAAAAGGTTACTGGAATCCCAAAATACGCCAATTTGGCAGCGAGCGAAAGAGGGGGAGGGGACAAAATAAGCCAAGTTACGATGCAAAGTATGGAGAAATATGAATTTATTAAAAAGAGAATTGATAAACACCTAAAGAGGGGAGGCCAAAGCAGGTGGCCCTGTGCTGAATGACTTAAAATACGTCACCTGTGGAAACGAATTTGATAGGCTAGGGGTGTGTCCGAATAAACGGAAGTTCCACCCAAAGAACAAGCGAGAATGTTCTCGAACGATCTCCAAAACCGGAAGGAATGATTTCGAACAGGATTTTACCGGCTTGGAACATTCGAAAGCTAAGTAAGAAAGAAAACATTACAGGCGACGAAATGAAAATACACGAAACCGAAATAAAATTTAAATTGAGAACATTAATAAAAAGGAAGGTGATATGAAATAAAATGGCTAATAAAATTGAATTATACTAAACATATAGGGGGTTATCGAGTAACCACCACATATTACCCAGGGTCCCCCAAAAGAAAATATTGGTGAGATGACAAAAATGACAATTTTCATCGAGACAATATTTTCTAACACATGTACAAATATACTAAATAATTACACAAAATAAATGTATCAGAAATAGTTATAGGAATATAAATAACTGTTTTACATGATGTTCAAATACTAAAAGAAAAATACTTATTGTTATGATAGTAATCCTTATATGTTAAAGTGGAAGGTATACAAAATTTCTTCCAGAAGTATCTATCATATATTAAAAAAATTTAAAGTCTATGTGCAAAACAACAGTCCTTAACTTTGACGAGTCTCTTGTTAGGCTGTGCAAAATGCACTATAACAGTAGAATGCTTTAGCATATGTCAAAATATTTGATTATACAGTAATATGTATATCTATATTCTTAGTTGTCAACAAAATGAAACATATTGTAACTGTATATGAATCATACAATAACTATATATAAAATATATGGTTTCAAATAACACATGATAACTTGAATGAATTTGTAAGTTGAAAATTGAACAATAAAAAATATATATATAAATGGTGCAGAGAGATTAGTTAGGCTCTCATAAAAAAATATTTACTTATATCACCACATAGCCTTTTAAGCTTTCAATAAATCTTAAATGAATAACTTTAGTATTATTCAATAACACATTTTCGCAAAAAAATAAAATAATAAGTTGCAAAAAGAATGGCAACAAAAGCATGATATTATTTTTCAATAAAAATATCTTCAAAATGAATATAATAACTTTCAAAGAGAGAATCTTTACACTCTCATAAAGGAATATTCTTGAACATTTTCAATATAAATTGACAATAATTGGATAAATACCTTTAATACTATACTTCATTCAAAATAAACATAAAACATAAGATGTTTAATATTCTGAAAAAGGAAGGAACTTATATGAACATGTCAATCTTATATATGACTTGATAATGTCAACTTACAAAGAAAAATCAATTATGTCAAAATTTTATATAGAAGATATCTAGAACATATTTACTTGTAATTTTCAAACATTTTTTTAAAAAAAATTAAGTAAGTGATCATTTTTGCATTTGTCATAAATCAAGAATTTGCTTTATATAAATATATATAATGACTCATTCAACATCTTTGGATCCAAAGTATAAACACACAAAAGTATACAAAAAAAAAAAATATATACTACTTATGGTGAGTCATACACTTTCTATACTTCAACAAGAAGAGAAGAAATATTAGTATGAATAAGTTTATCATACATTTTCTTTTCTTTTTTTTTTATCAAACGAGGTTAAATGTTAAAGCATGCATGCATTGTAAAGAGAAGTCACAATAGAGAAAATAATTTGATGAGTACTCATCTTTATGTTTACCTTATATCAATTACAATTTCACCTTTCTTATTAGAATAAAACATTTGTCAAAAAATCACTTTAAATGATGACATAATATTATAACAAGAATATAAAAAGACAAATTCTTTCTCCATTTTTTGCATCAACTATTGTAATTAAAGACTTTATAAGATTTAACAGTAGTAGAGTATAGCATACATGAGATTATATGTATGTATTGTAATAATTATGACTTATAGATAGATACAGTAAATAATAAAACTATTGAAAATCATACATACATCAAGAGGATGACTGCTGAATTGTATCAGGGAGAAGAAGACTTAAATAATGAAGAAAAAAAAATAACAACAGCTGCCTGCAGCTTGGAGAAAAGAAAAAAAAATTACATAGTGATTCTTCTTACTGGAGTATCAGTCTGGCTAGCTTAGACTGATTATACTACAAAGCAATAGTCATCCTGAAAAAGGAAAAAGAAAGTTAGTCTATTTCTTATACAGTTTATGATTGCGAGGGCGAAGATCATAATTTTTATATTGAGTGGACTTGTTTTTAACACCAGTATGAGTGCTATCAGGAGGAGCTTGTGACAGTACTGATTTACTTGAACAAGAAGATGTTTGTTGACACTTAGAAGAAGAAAGAATTGTAGGAGATGTGCTACATGCAGCATCATGATTTGAAACTTGAATAGAAGAGTGTTGTCTGACAGGAGTGGAGGATGCATTAGCAACAGCTGATTGATCATGTGATGCATTTTCAGAAGAAACTGAAGGATGTTGCAGTGCTTCATTTCTTTTTTGAAGCTTCAAGATTCGATTAGTGTGAATCAACATAGGGGAAGCATGACTATTATTGGAATCTTGAATTTGAATGAGCACAGGAGAAATTATTTTCTTCACCACATATGGGCCTTGTATTTTCTTGTTAAACACATTGGGAAATTTTACGTAAACAATGTCATTAACATTGATGTTGGAAAACTTTAATTTTTCTCTGGATTTTTGGTACACCTTTTGTCTAGATGATTCGTTATTCTTGTAAGCTTGATAGTATATTTTTTCAATAACATCCATCAATTTATGAATTTCATATGCAGTATTGAGAATTTTCCATGAAACTTGAGTTTTATAATTGGAATAAATGTCGTTTATCTCTCTTCCAAAATGAAGAAGATTTGGAGAGAATTTTGTAGCTGGATGAGGTGTAGCATTATATATGGATTGGTGAATTTTTAGAGCAGTTGGTATATCACATCCTTGTGAAGCCATTGTGTTCACAGACGATTTTATTTGAGAATTGACTCGTTCGCTTAAACCGTTAGCTTGGGGATGGGCTACAGAACTATGCTCCAATTTAATGCCAAGCTTTTTGTTAAAATATGAAAACATATCACTCGTAAATTGAGAGCCATGATCAGTGAGAGTTAATTCGGGTTTTCCATGAGTGGAAATATAATGCAATAAGGCTTTTGTAACTGACTCAGCACTGATATTATTCAAGGCATATAATTCTAAATGACGAGAGAAATGGTCTATCATGGTCAACACATATTGACGATTTCTCAATGGGCCGAGTAAATCCATAGAGACCTTTTGATTGGGAGCAGTTGGGAGTGGTGCAGGTAAGTATGGAGCAGTGTTTTTTTTATGATTCTTATTTACTAAACAAATTTCACAAGAGTTGACATAATTAATGGTATCTGAAACAAGGGTTTTCCAGGTAAATCTTTTCTTTAAATTAACAATGGTTTTATGAATTCCAGTATGAGTAATATGAGCAATTCTTAAGGCTTTTGCTCTAAGTGACACAGGTAAAACAGCTTTGTGTAGCTCGATATCTTCTGAAGAGAAATGACCATTATAGCAAAGTAACTCATTACTTGGATTAATATAGTAGCCATTTAAACTTTTAGATTTTTTGTTATTTTTAAGATCTTCATAAATTTGTTTAATTTTTGGGTCCTTTTGTTGTTCAGAGAAGATGGTGTGATCAAGAATTTCTAATAATGGATCTTGATTATTATCATTATTAGGAGGTGAAGAATCACTCAGAAGATGACATGTGTGGTGTATTTTGTCAACTAAACCACATGGAAAGTGAGGAATGTCATTAAGTAAATCATTTTGATTATCAACAATAGGTAAAGGTTCTTGTGAAGTAATAAGATCTGGATTATTATTGAGATCTTCAGTAGGAATGTGAGGTGTTCTACTCAGAAAATCTGCTAACACATTCTTTTTGCCTGGTACATGCTGGAATGTGTACGAATATTCTGACAGTTCTAACATCCAACGAGTAGTAATATCAGCAGGTGATGTAGCTTTTTTATAATTATTAAGTGGCTTTGCATCAGACAATAGAATAAAGGGTCGACCAAAAATATAGTATTTAAAAGCAGTTATGCCTTTGTAAATGGCATAGAGTTCCAGTTTGATGGCAGGGTAGTGCCTTTCTGATTGAGATAGAGTTTTGGAATAATAGGAGATGGGTTTAAGTTCACCATCAAATTTTTGCATAAGAACAGCTGAAATTGCTGTCTTTGATGCATCTGTATTAACATAGAACGTTTCATTCCAGTTTGGGAGATTGAGCATAGGTTTATGGAAGAAAATGTCTTGTAATTTTTAAATGCATTTTCTTGTTCAGATTTCCAAGAAAACTTATTTTTAGGTTTGGTGACTTCAATGAGAGGAGTAATCAATTTAGAAAAATTAGGTATAATTGATCTATAAAATGAACACAAACCGATAAAACTCTTTGTTTGCCTCTTGGTTTTAGGCGCTGGAAAAGAAGTGATTTTTAAAATATTATTGTAATAGGAAGAATTTTATGATCTGTGAGTTGGAAACCCAAAAAGTTAATGCTTGTTTGCATGAATGCACATTTTTCAGGAGACAGAGTAATGTTATTAGCAATGAGAGTGTCTAATAGTTTTGTGAGTTTCATGGACATTTCTTCAAATGAATTAGCACCCACTACAATATCGTCTTGATATGCATAACAGGAATCAATTTGAGATAATTGAATAACAGAGTCGATTAATTGTTGGAAAGTGCTGGCGGCCGTCTTCAGGCCAAATACTAGACGTAAATAGGTAAAAATTCCCCATGGAGTAGTAAAACTAAGTTTATCTTGCATATCTTTAGGTACAGCAATTTGCCAATATGCAGAGGGTAAGTCAAGAGTGGTATAATATTTAAATTTTGACAACTGCACCAATAGATTTTGAATTCTAGGAAGAGGATATGATGATGGGATTATAATCGAATTTAACAATCTTAAATCAAGAGCCAAACGATACTTTTGAGGCTTAGACATATCAGTTCTCTTCTTTTTAACAAGAAGCATGGGACACGCCCAAGATGAATTTGATCTCTCAATAATACCAGCGTTCAACATTTGATTAATTTGGTCAAGAGCTTCTTGCTCGAGTGCTTGTGGTACAGGAAAAGGTAATGTTTTTACTGGATGAGAATTTAACATGGTAAACTGAGGATTGACCAGGTCAGTATGACCTAAAGTGTCAAGAGATTTCGAAAAGGCAAGCGCTTTACTACATAATAATTTTGTTAAAGTTTCCCTTTCATGAGGAGGTAAATGTTTAAGATCAAAGTCATTTGGAGATAATTCTTGAATACGTTTTCTTTTAATCTCTTCAGATGGCAAAATTAAATTACAGTATTCGTTTTCAAATTCTAAATCAAAAGAGTATTCTTCAATATCTTTCTCATCTACATTGATACATTCGCCAATAATTGAATTTTTATTTAAATGAATATCGAGCTTTGATATATTCTGACATACAACCAAAAATAAATCATTTTGAATTGAAGATTTTGAGTGCAATGATTGATGTAACACAAGACCTTTATTTTTTAAATTGGGTTTGAAAACAAAATATTCAAAAGAAAATAAGGAATGTTGTGTTTGGTTTGTGGGTGAGAAGAAGAGATGGGAGGAGAAACACTTTTTATTTGTTTCTACCCACAACTAGGCCAAAAAATGATCGTGATAGTGACTGGTACATTACGAAGAATGGAGGCCAGCAAACGACCCAAAAGTGACCATCCTTACTTCACTTAAAATAATAAAAATATTCTTTTAATCTTGAAGATGATAAACTAAATACAAAATTATAAAATATAAATTTGAAGAAAAGGTAAAGTTACCTGTGAAGTCCTTGGCAGATGATGAGTAGTAAATCCAGACACATATACAGGAATTAATACACCAGTTGGTTGAAGATTAATGTTTATTTATTTATGAAATACTTGTATTTCTTTCATGAAAAAAATCGAATATCTTCTTTATAGAAAACATTTTTGTTTCTCATAAAAATTAAACATTTGTTTTATAGTAAAAACTTTACAAATGAAGATATATTTTTAAATTGATATATTCCAAACACAACCAACATTCTTCATCATAACACATTTTTTTTTTATATATCTTGACAGTATGAACTTGAAAAATTTCTCATAACACACAAAAGGAAAATAACATCATTTTCTTCAAAAAGAAACATCACTTAAATATATGTATGTTTTAAATATGTATATATTATCAGACGAGAATTTTATATAGATATGCACCAATATTTTCGATGGAACGCCCCGTGAATATTCAAATTTATTTGTATGAAGATGGGCCAAATAGCAAATTAAAATGACGAAAGAAATTATAAAGTCAATACGTTATGTAAATATGTAAGATCACTTCTTGAAAGAACATTCTTCAACTCACGAAAGAAAATCTTCACCTCTGCATGCTTTTCAGAGTACGGAGATCACATGAAAAGATTATTGAAGAAACTTGAGCACAAAAAGCAGTTGAAGAAAATTATTAATGATGAGATGATAAAAATAAAATAAATATTTAGAAGACACATGACGACATTCTTCTTTAGTTATAAAGCTAACACGAGATCAACGAACAGAAGATCCATGGTGTGCCCTTATTTACACAATAATTTCGGGATGCCTTTGAAGGGGCCTTGCTCCTGGCGGCCTTAAAAAATCAACCTTTCCTGAAACCATGGTGTGATCATAGCAGCCTGAAATGTTGCCCGTATACAACGGCCTGGAGGGGCGCACGCACACATGCCCCGAAAAATGCCACCCAAAACTTCCAATCATCCGACCGCATCCATTACGGCAGGTGTCTAACAGCGCAACTCACGCAGGTGGCCGAGAGCCCAGGGGAAAAAGAGAAAAGGTTACTGGAATCCCAAAATACGCCAATTTGGCAGCGAGCGAAAGAGGGGGAGGGGACAAAATAAGCCAAGTTACGATGCAAAGTATGGAGAAATATGAATTTATTAAAAAGAGAATTGATAAACACCTAAAGAGGGGAGGCCAAAGCAGGTGGCCCTGTGCTGAATGACTTAAAATACGTCACCTGTGGAAACGAATTTGATAGGCTAGGGGTGTGTCCGAATAAACGGAAGTTCCACCCAAAGAACAAGCGAGAATGTTCTCGAACGATCTCCAAAACCGGAAGGAATGATTTCGAACAGGATTTTACCGGCTTGGAACATTCGAAAGCTAAGTAAGAAAGAAAACATTACAGGCGACGAAATGAAAATACACGAAACCGAAATAAAATTTAAATTGAGAACATTAATAAAAAGGAAGGTGATATGAAATAAAATGGCTAATAAAATTGAATTATACTAAACATATGGGGGGTTATCGAGTAACCACCACAAACTCACAAGTATTTTTAACTGTTATATTTTGTATCTAATCAAATGCTTGCAAAAACTTAGGCTTAAATTTTGAGCTCAAATTCTGAATCGTTGGGAGGGGTTAAGAAATGCAAATTGAACTGTCTTCAGGAGTTGAAATGTTACCCTGCCCAGCCAACGAACACAGTTCAATTTTCCACTACTTAATTACTCACAACGATTCAAGTTTTGAGCTCAAAATTTAAGTCTAAGCTTTTAAAACATTTACTTAGATACAAAAAATAACGGCTTATTTTAATAGTTCTTGGTTACTCTATAGTTTAAGGCACCCTCTAATGGAATGTTTTTGAAATTTATCTTTAAAATTTATTTTTAAGGAAATACTGACATAAAGTATGGTTTTGCAGAAAACCGCAAACGAGTGACCAAATTTTCCGTTTTTTATAATCATTTCAAATTTGAACCCCCCACCCCCTTGATTACAGTTCAGTTTGCACTACTTAACCACTCTCAACGATTCAGATTTTCCGCTCAAAATTTAATTCTATGTCTAAGCTTCTAAAAAAATTTAATGAGATGCAAACAATAATGGTAAAAAATAGTTGTACATTACTCCAAAGTCTAAAGCGCCCTCTATCGACATTTTTTGAAATTTATCTTTCTAATTTATCTTCAAGACAATACTGACATAAAGAATAATTTTAGTCAAAACTGCAAATCAATTGACCATTTTTTCCGTTTTTTATAATCATTTCAAATTTGACTCTAAACTTTGGAAGACGTTTGAGACCCTTAGTTTCCCATTTTATATTATTTGTCTTGACGTGTACTATTACCCCTTAAAGTTGTGCCCAAGTGTTTAGGTAGATCCTGTATATTTAATTAACTATAAAATTGATCTTTCAAAAAGAAATGTGCTCAAAATTTTCGATTATAATAAAATTATTATTCGCAAGATTTTGAATTTGTATAATGAAGGTTTACAATAAACTATCTTAAAAAAGTTTAAGAAAATTTTTGATCAAATTGATTTAAATGCGCGATGTAATTATTAAATATCCCTGTTAAAAATAATTTCTTCAGATTTCATGCATAAAATCTAAACAATAACTCTTTTCTATAGCAATTTCGAGAAACTTTCATTTAACTTTCTCGCTGTTACTCTAGTGTAAACGCATAAAAATGCATTCTAACGAAAATATTGATATCATTTAAACTTTCGCTAACGATTAGTCATTTACACGAATAACGCTTTGTTAAATCACGTTCACCATCTAAGCAATTCTTTTACATATGAAAGAAACACACGTTAACAAATAAATTTATATTCCGAAAGATGGGAAAAGAGGTGTGAAAACATCTTTTAGTTCATTCACATAGGAAAATATATTTCTATCAAACTATTCACCTTTGATTATAATTGCATAAAAATCTATATATCACAAAAACAAAAATAGAGTGTCTTTTAATATTTCCGTACGTGATTAGTCTGATATTGTGCATCAAGAAACAGGCCAGCAATATCTGTGGAAAAGACATATTTAATTAACTGAATGATTAGTATTTCAATGAGCAATGTGTGCAAAATTCTTGATTATGGTAAAAAAATATCTTTGAGATTACGAATTCGTGAAATGAATGAAAGAATCTTAGTATTTCAGATAATATATTTATAGATGCTCTGGTTATTATGCTCTAGTGTATGCATTTTAATTTTGGTCACACACGTGTACTTAAGAATTAAGCTACCACAAAACCAAATTTCTAATGATTGACCTTGGTTGAGAGATCATATAATCGCAATAAATTATTATAATTATTTTTATGCTGCATATCTTAACAATTACTGTTTTTTAGCATTACCGAGAAACTTTCTTTTAACTTTCTCACTGTTAATTCTCTAGTGTCAACGCATGAATATGCATTCCAATGAAAATATGGGTATCATTTAAACTTTCGCTAACGGTTAGTCTTATACATGAATAATGCTTTGTTGAATCACATTCACCAAGAAAGCAATTCTTTTACATGTGAAAGAAACACTATTTTTACTAATTCAATTTATATTCCGAAAGACGAGTGAAATATGAAAACATGTTTTTTTTTATTTACATATGAAAATATATTTCTGTCAAATCATTCATCTTTGATTATAATTGCAGAATTTTCTGTACCTCACAAAAACAAACAAAAAAAAAGAGTGTCACTTAAGTGTTACCTATTTCTATATTGTGCATGGAGAAACAAGCTAACAATATTTTTGGGAAAGACATATTTAATTAACTAAAAGATTGATCTTTCGAAAAGAAATGTGCGAAAATTTCTTGATTATGATAAAAAAATTATCCACAAGATTTCGAATTTGTATAATAAAAATTTACAATGAATTTTCTTTAAAAGTATGAGAAATTTTTGATCATATTGATTTAAATGCGCGATGTAATTATTAAATATCCCTGTTAAAAATAAATTTTTCGCATGATTTCTTAAGATTTCATGCATAAAATCTAAACAATAACTGTTTTCTTTAGCAATTTCGAGAAACTTTCATTTAACTTTCTCGCTGTTATTTCTCTAGTGTAAACGCATAAAAATGCATTCTAACGAAAATATTCATATCATTTAAACTTTCGTTGACGATTAGTGATTTACACGAATAACGCTATGTTAAATCACATTCAACAGAAAAGAAAATATTTTACATATAAAAGGAACACTCTTTAACAATTCAATTTATATTATGAAATAAGAGGAATAAGATGTGAAAACAACTTATTGTTTATTTACCTAGGAAAATATATTTCTGTCAAACCTTTGATCATAATTGCAGAAATTTCTGTATACCGCAAAAACAAAAATAGAGTATCTGTTATGTTTTCCATAAGTGATTCGTCTTATATCGTGCATCGAGAAACAGATAACATTATCTTTGCAAAATACATGTTTAATTAACGGAAAGATAATTATTTCGAAGAGCAATGTATACAAAATTCTTGATTATGATTAAAAAAATATCCACAAGATTTCGAATTCGTAAAATGAATGAAGGACTGTTAGAAATTCAGATGATAAATTTATAGATGCATAGAATACTTTGCAAACTGAAGAATTTTTTTTCTCTAGTGTTCTCTCTCTAGTGCCTAAACGCATAAAAATAATTTCTGACGTAAATATTGATATCATTTAAACTTTCAGTAACGATTAGTCATTTACATGAATAACGCTTCGTTAAATCACATTTACTAGAAAAGCAATTCTCTTACATATGAAAGAACTACACTTTAACAAATAAATTTATATTCCGAAAGACGAGAAGAGAGATGTAAAAACTTCTTTTATTTTATTTACATAGGAAAATATGTTTCTGTCAAACCATTCATCTTTGATTATAAGTGAAACAGAAAATTCTGTATATTACAAAAACAAAAATAGAGTGTATCTTAAGTTTTCTATAATTGATATTCTTATATTGTGAATCGAAAAGCAGGCTAAAAATATCTTTGGGGGAGTTATATTTAATTAACTTAAAGATTAGTCTTTCGAAGAGCAATATATGCAAAATTCTTGATTATGATAATAAAAAAAATATTTATAATTTTTCATTTCATTTTATTTTTTTTTTGTATTTCATTTTTTTTATTTTACAAGATTAAGATTTTGTAAAATGAAGAAAAGATTGTTAGTATTTTTGATGATATTTTTTAGATAATTTCTATTGAATAGGATGTATTGAATTTCGTTATTAGATTTCAACTTCGTTGCTAATTTTGTTTATGCGTGCTAAATCAATCATAAACTGTTAAAAAATCACATGTTTCTTAAACTACTATCTCGAACAAAAATAATTCTTAAGTCTCAAAGTCACACAGTGTTTCAAAAAACGTTTCTTTATCTTTAGATAGCTCGGAAAATAGTTTAGTTTCAAAATTTACAGAAGAATTTGTAAAAATAAATTTTTATTAGCTTTTTATTACTTTTCTGAAAGATTTTCAAGTAGCTTTTACATTGCGTTAACCAATTCTCTCTACCCGAAAAAAAATAAAAGAAACTGATTATTTATGTAAGTGTTAATGCTGTTAATTTTACACATTTCTTAGTAAAACTGATTTACTGGACATGGAAATGTTTACTTGAGGTCTCATAGTATCCGAAAACCAGTTTTCTGAGTAGAACGAATTGATTACTTTATTTTAAAAGCTACTCGGATATGTTATAGAAAACTAGGGGCAGCTTATAAAAATATATTTTTATAAATACTTCTTTAAATCTCAAAGATAAATTCTTTTGTGAGATTTTTAAAGAGAAATAAAGGCTTTTCAAAATGTTGAATGAAGCCGAAGATATTATTGTACGTTTTCTTTCGTAATTATAGTACATTTTCGTAAATTAAGGAACATCTGTCTTCTCTTAAAGTGTGAAAAATCTGCACTCTATAAGTTTTTTTTATACTTTGTTGTAAAGGTGAAATGATTGAGCAGGTGTGTATAAGAAAATATTCTTCATTGTTAGAATTTAACTATAGAAGATACATGCAAGTATTATGTGTTACTTTTAATAATGATAGAACTTTTTATGATCTTTTAAACCTTTTAGCGTTTTAAGAGTGTTTCTTTTCTTCACGTAATATATGAATTCAAAGCCTTTCTTAACACAAAATTCATATTAGTGTTATTATATTCAGTGCATATAGCATATGAAGTAATATGTAAAGTGCAGTTTTGGGGTCGCCAGTCGTCACACGGCGATTAAATATTTTGATGTGATCACTAATTTATGGCATTTAAGTTGCCATCCTTTGGTGATCATTTGATGAAAATCATATTTTTTCCCGCGATTTTGTTGAAAATCAGTCTTATTCAATTTCAGCCTTTTTTTTACAATGTGGTCACGATTTGGGATTAAAAGCCACTTGCTCCGTAAAAGTTTTGGGAATCTGCACCTTTATTATAAAGTTATTATAAATAAATTCTTATAAAAATACTTTTTATAAATATTTTTAAAAGCTATTAAACATACATAAAATTCTGCATGATGCTTAAAAGGTTAAATCAGAGAGAATTTTCTTTAATATTATTTAATTAATAATAAATAAGTACTTTATCATTAAATAATTTTTTTGAGAAATATTTATCAAATATACTAACGTAATAGTGCAAAATGCAACAGGAAAGAATAAAATGATTTTGCCTATATGATTATTATAATAAAATTTTATAATAAAAAATAGTGGAATCTGTTTTACTTTTTTGGCAACAAAGCAAAACATTTCTCCTAAAATAAGTCTTTAGAAACTATGATTGGATTAACTATTATTAAACTAATTATTCAATGCCAGATAACTGGAGTTTAAGAAAAAATTTCTGAATTTGTTCTCTTTCATTGATATCTTTTAAAACGCACATCAGTAGTGTTAGTGGTGGTTGCATAATAATGCATATTTAAAATGCATAATACTGCGGACTGCCGCTGCAAAAATCCTCATAAAATTCTCCGCTAAAATTCCAGTATTAAAGTGAACTTGATCGGAATATTAAAATGGAACTAGCCTGCAAAATCATATTTTGGTGTAAATTATCAGCAAACCCAAATTTATTGACTGTCTGGAAGATCCCCACTAAGTTTCTAAAGAAATTATTACATCATTTTATCCATTTCCAGAATAATATGCTATATGATGCAGGAATTCCAACGAAAAACTGTACGGAGATCTATCAACTAAAATTGGGTCTGCAAACGAATATGGAGAAGATATATTTTGTAAGAGGGGTTCGTTTAATTTACTTATCAAGTTATATCCAGTGTTGAAATTTCAACAGTAAACTCGATGAGGTGATGATCTTTACAGTCTTTGGCCCTTATATAAGCAAAAACCATTATTGCTCTTGAAAAAACAAAAAACAATGACTAAATGCAAATAATGTAAATAAATGATTGTACGGCACATAATAAAACTCCTGTTTGCACTTACTTTGATTTTTCAGAATTCAAAAATACATTAAGTTAAATTCTTATCTTTGAATTCTTTAATATAAAGAAATACTAGCTATAAGAAATACATTTGCTTTTTTGGGCAAATTAGTCAAATTTAAAAAATAGAATCAATATAGTCTGCACCCGAGAGTTCCAAATGTACATCTTTAGAATAAATGATTAAAATCCTAACAGTAGTTTATTTTTTCATATAGCACAAAACTTTAGAATGGGACGATTTTGACCAAATTTAACATTAAATAGTTCTTAAAATAATTCATCCATTTTAAACCAGTCTATATAGCATGTTTATCAAACATTTTTCCGAAATACTACCCATTTTTATATTTTTTATGGCGTAGTTTTCTTAATATTAACAATGAAAGACGTTCGCAAAAACTTAATGTACTGCCAACGATAGCATTAGTTACTGTTTTTAGAATACAGAGATACCACGATAATTTAATGAGCACACTTTTATTAATATACACATTTAATTCATAATATGTAAAATAAATTTTTGCTTGTAAGTTTGCTCAGATGAAGAAAAATATATTTAAGTACCAAAAGAATAACAGTGTTTTTTTTTATATACCATGACTCTTGTAATACTTTTCAAGATATAAATTATTTAATGTTACTCGATGGAATTATATTTAATGATCTAGAAGCAGGGAATATGAAAATAAAAAGTTATTATGAACTGTGTATCTCCTAAAACGAATATTAATGGATTTTATTAAATAATTCCAAATTCCATTCCATTAACGCATTCTCAATAGATTCTTTTAAATGAAGGAATCCTGAATAAATTAAAAACAATTTCATTTTTTCGAATATTTTAATATCCTCATCGTATTAGTATTTTGCCAAATCACATTCGTCATCAATGCTCTTCAGGTAAAGAAAGGATTAACTGAGTTAAAATCGATTTATATTTGAAAAGGAAACGATGCAAAAATATTGAGAACGTTAACGAATATTTAAAAAAAGTCGTACATTTTCCCTGAAACATTGATTAATAAATCTAATTAGGCGGAACTGAAGATATCTTAGAACTAATAAAAACAAGATTTTTGATTAAGTTTCCTTTATATTAATCCCTTGTATAATTATTTTTGCGACAGATCAAAAATCTTTAAGTATCTTGGAAAGATCTTAGATAATGGGCTAAAAGTAGAAAAAATAAATAGGAGTATTATTATATACGTATACGACATATAAATGAGGCTTACAACTAATAGCTTTCATTAGGAAGTTTCTTTTACTTTTCAGAATAATGGGAATACCAATAAATCATTGATTAGACTAATTTTTCAAGACATATCATCCGAAGATGCACTACAACTGTTGAAAGTAGTATATTTTTTTAATTTAATAATTAAATTATTATTTCACGAAATGAAGTAAATAATAGAATTTGTATATGGAATATACACAAGTTAAAACTGTATAAATTTTGTTTCTTTGGCACCTATGTTATATACACAGAGTGTAAAAACAGCATCAAAATTTTTATCTAATAGGGGGCTATGCCGGGCAGCTCTTCTTCTCAACTCCCATTTATGCATCAGAGACTCTAAAATCGTGCTAAATTGCTCTTTTTTTAATATATTAGGGATTATTAAATTACAATTAAACAATCTTTGACATTATTTTGTAATAGCGTTTCATTTATTTTCATTTCATTGAAGAAGTTTACAGTCAAATCAACTGCTTTCACGACAGCTAAAAGTTGTTTTCGCCATTGATTAAATAGCATTAATTAAGCATTTACAAATGTAATTTCATAAAATCTACAAGCAAACATTGTTATTAAGTTCCTGAAAATTACACCGATATTGTAAATAAAAAAAAATATTCTAAATAAGATGCTTTAAATGTATCATTTGAAATACGACGTATTGTTTTTCCAAATTTTTCTTTTTTATCTAGTCACGTAAAAAACACTTTTTAATTGAAAGGAAATATTATTATTTGTGCTGCTTTAAAAGATCCAACCATACTATAAAGTCATGCTAATTTGCTCTATTTTTAATAGATTAAGGATTATTAAATTACAATTAAACAATTTTTGACGATATTCTGTAATAGGGTTTCATCTATTATCGTTTCAACGAAGAAACATACGGTTGAATCAACTGCTGTCACGACAGCTAATGGTTGTTTATGTCATTGATTAAATAACTTTAATTGAGCATTTAAAAATGAGGTTGTATAAAATGATTAAGTAAACATTGTTATTACCTTTCTGAAAATTACATCGACATTGTTTAAAAAAATTGTGTTAAGTAAGACGATTTAAGTGTTTCAGCTAAAATAACATGTAATTTTTTCAAGAGATTTCTTTTTCTTTCTAACAGTCACGGGAAAAACACTTTTTAATTAAAAGGAAATATTATTATTTTTGCTACTTTAAAATAATTAACCATACGTAAAAATATTTTTCGAAATATGAAAAAAAATTTCTTGGGCAATTAATTTTTTAAATAAAAATATTTGAAGCTATTATTACTTAATCATTTTAAAATTTATTTTTCTCAATTTACTCCTTTTAAAGCGTAATAATTAAAAACGGCCTGCATCAGTCTGTTTATCAAACATTTCTCTATAAAATTATCGATTTTTATGTTTTTATGCCATAGTTCTCTCAATATTACCAACGAAAGACCCTGAAACACAAAAAAATTATTTATTGCCATGACAGCGATAGTTATTTTTTTAGAATGGTAAGATACCACGATGCTTGAACACATTTTTACACTCATAGTTAGTTGGTAATATTTATAATAACCTTTTTTTCTTGTTATAAATTTAACAAGGAATTACTATTGAATTTGCATAAAAAATAAACTTTTGAGGTCCCATGAAGAATATTTTAGTATACTGGAAAACGGAAACATGCATTTTTGATAAGCTTTATATTTAAGAGTCTAAACAGATGAAGAAAAATATACCTAAGTGCCAAAACAAGAACAGTGTTTTATGTTTTATATTCCGTGACTCTTGTAATACTTCCCATGGCATAAATTATTTTAGGTTAATTGATGGAATTGTATTTATTGATCTGCAAGCAGGGAATACTAAAATAAAAAGTTATTTTGAATTGTGTATTTCCTAAAATAAATTTTAATGGATTTTTTTAACCATTTCCTAATTACATTACATTAAACATTCTCGGTCGATTCTTTTATATGAATGAGTCATGTTTAAATGAAAAACAATTTCATTCTTTCGAATATTTTATCTACATCATATTAATATTTTGCCAAATCTCATTCACCATCAATGCTTTCCAGGTAATGAAAAGATTAAAGAAGAAACATTCAATTTATATTCGAAAAGGAAATTATGCAAAAATATTGTAGAATGTTGTAGATTATATAAGAAAAGTCGTACATTTTTCCTAAATTACAGATTTGTAAATCTAATTAGTCAGAACCGAAGTATCTTAGAAATAATGATAAAACAAAAAGTTTTTGATTAAGTTTCCGTTATATTAATTCCTTGTATAATTATTTTTGCGATAAGACAAAAATCTTTAAGTATCTTGAAAAGATCTGAGATAATGGGCTAAAAACAGAAAAGACAAATAGGAGTATTATTATGTAAGTATACTATATATAAATGATGCTTATAGCTGACAGCTTTCATTAGGAAGTTTCTTATATTTTTCAGAATAATGTGAATATCAATAAACCATTGAATACACTTATAATCCGTTATGTATTATTAGAAAATGTACTACAACTGTCGAAATTAAAAATTTTTTTTTTTAATAATAGAAAATTTTGATGAAATGAAGTGAAAAATAGAATTTGTATATAGAATATACACAAGCCAAAACTGTATAAATTTTGTTTCTTTCGTATCTATGTCATATACATAGAATTTTAAAACAAATTTAACTACTAGGGGGCTATGCATGACAGCTTTCTTGCCAACACCAATTGAAACATCACAGATTCTAAAATTATGCTAATCTGCTCCGTTTTCTAAGATTAATATACGATGATATTTTTAATAGTATTTTATTTATTTTCATTTCAACGAAGAAACTTACGGTTGAATCACTTGCTGTCACGACAGTTAATGGTTGTTTATGTCATTGATTAAATAACATTAATTAAGCATTTAAAACTAAAGTTGTATAAAATGGGTAAGTAAACATTTTTATTGCCTTTCTGAAAATTACATCGACATTGTACATTAAATATTTCTTAGTTAATGTTTTCAATACCAAAGCAGAACTCTTGATGAATAATTAATGAAAAGATTTTTAAGATATGTAACTAACTTGTTCTAGAATATCTTGATCACATTTTCTCCAAAATTTTATTTTCTGCTGTTGCTAAATAAATAAATAAATAAATAATGTTTTAAAAAAGAGGTTTTAAATGCATCATTTTAAGCATGATATAATTTTTTACAGAGTCTTCTTTTTCATTTTAATAGTCACGTGAAAAACATTTTTCAATTGAAAGGAAATAACTTAATGGAGTTGCTTAAGGAGATTTTTCTTATATATATGTAATAAATAAAAAAAAATTTGCGCCATTTTGCCCGCCCTGAGTTTTAATTCCAACATATTTTTATTCTCAGTTTTCGTAAAGTATTAATATTTTAACAGCTTTTATCTTATTTTATTTAACTTAGTAATAATCTATTGATTATTTTCTTAAAAAGAGCGGGAGTGTTATTGCGAAATCTTTTTTTTTCAGTACACAGGTTCATTTTCATTTTTGGAATATTTATCAAGACTTTAATTTTGTTTTATTATTTAATTAATCGTCTGCTGGAAGATGTTCATGCGCCTTTGAGTGTAAGCAGGTTGTGCTATTACGCGGTTAGGTAGTAAGTTCTTACAAGGAGTCACGCCCAGCTACCAATAGGAGATGGTGAGTTGGATTTTCTTTGCAGTGAAAATAATCCTAATGGTTCTTTACATTTCTTACGTGGAAAAGGGAGGGGCTAGTTTTGGCTTGGAATTTGGGCGACTCATTTTGCGAAACGAGAGCTTCAAAATGCAGCTAATCCTTCAAATGTTAGGAGGCCCGTCTTATCTTGGCATAATATCAAACGTCGAGAGGATGCAGTCTTAAGAGCAAGTTGTCTAGTGTTAATTTGTGTGGAATGGTGACCTGTGGAGTAACTTATGTTCGTGCTCTAAATAATAAAAGATTAGTAACTGATTCTCTTGCCTTTTATTGGAGAAAACCCCAAAGGAACACAAATCCATGGTTTACAACGACGACTGCTGAGCCTGTTTATTATTATCAATGCAAAAGATTTATTTTTATAACAAAGATGGTATTCCACGAGAACTGATACATTAGTACAGAAAATCGTCTTATTATTTCATATATATGGATTCTGATTACGAATGATTTTAGAAATTTTTCAATAATTCCGAAATATTTCCAAATAAATAATCTTTGAAGCAACAGCAGAAAATAAAATTTTGAGAAAATGTGATAAAAGTATTCTAGAACAAGTTAGTTATATATCTTAAAAATATTTTCAATAATCATTCATCACGAGTTCTGTTTTGGTATTGAAAACATTAACTGAGAAATATTTAATTTACTTGGCAAAAAAGAAATGATTTGTAAATATTAACCCGATTTGTAAACAATCTTAATTTTTTTATTATTATTATTTTTACTTTTTTATATTTTAAACATACAATTCAATCTAATTCTATCCGTTATTAATCCATGTAACTGCATAATTGCATTAAATAATTGAATTATTATTTCATTTTTTACTGGCAGCAAAACATACCAGCGAAATATAACAAACGCATCAAAAGTGAAACATAATGGAGCAACACAAAATCTTGCAATCTAGCAACTGGTCGAATAGAAAATATATGTAACACCGTATTGCTATAAAAAAGTATCAAAAGGAATTGATGTTATTTTTTACATTGTATATAGTGATCCCAAACTATTGGTACAAATTTAGTTTTGTGAAGAACACTGTCGCAATCATTTATTGTATAAGAATATATGTTATATTATTAATTTTCCTTCACGATATCTCCTGTTATTTAATTTTTATTTTCTTCTATCTTCAATAGAAGAAAGTATTAAAATCGAAATTTTTTTCGACTTCCTGTTTTCGACGGATTTACACGTTTTAAAGGTCAGAGATGCCAAAAAACATGTTTTTACAAAATGTCTGTCTGTCCGAGTGTCTGTGTGTGTGTCTGTCTGTATGTCGTCATTCTACAATCAAAAAGTGTATGTAGTTATGCATAGAATTGAACCAAATTGTTTGTGAATGTTTTTGGCTGTGGCTAGCAGGTCCTCCTTCAGTTTTGAAATATTCCGCCGGAAGGGGGCGCTGCAATCGCGATTTTTGTGCCATTTTCAATATTGTACCGACCAAAAGTATATGAAGTTATGCATCGAATTGAACCAAATTTTTTGTGTATGTGTAAGACTATGGCTAGTTGGTCCTCCCAGAATTTGAAAAAAATCCGTCGGAAGGGGGAGCTGCAATCGTGATTTTTGTGCCATTTTCAATATTGTACCGACCAAAAGTACATGAATTTATGCATCGAATTAAACGATATTTTTTGTGTAAGTGTATGGCTATGGCTAGTTGGATCGCGCTGAATCTGAAAAAAAATCCGCCGGAAGAGGGCGCTGCAATACCGAATTTTATGCCATTTTCAATATTGCACCACATAAAAGTGTATGAACTAAACATTTTGTATATGATTATTTTTTGGTAAGGCAAATAGGTCCTCCCTGAATTTTTAAAAAAATCTCCTTATCATTCTATTGGCCATCGACTCGTGCAGAGACGGAAATTCGTTTTTACTCTGATTAATTCATTGAAGCAGTTATTTAAGATGAAAATCAAAGTTGGTAAGGTATTGAATTAAAATTATTAAAGCATTTAAATGTGTAACTTTTTTTTTTAAATATTAAAATGTATGTATGAGATAGAAGAAAGTCATGGGATTGGCACATCCAACTAGTTATTACGCAAAATTACCGGCATATTCACTAATTTCCTATACTTTAATAATATTTGTAATTAATTCTATTAAATCCTCCTTAAAATAATTACCATCTTACTTAATTTCTTAAATATAAAAATTTTAGTTTATTCCTAAATTGCTTCACCATTTTTGACCAATTTCTGTTATTTAGTGTGACTTCAAATGCTTATTAAATGTCCATTTCTCTTTTTCTAATTAATTATTTAATTCCAAGATCTTTCCCGCACCAGGATATTTGTTTACTCTTCATTCTTTTAGCACATTCTTTTAGCACGCATTTTTAACAGATATCCTTGAAAGTATTTCTCATTGGATCTTTTTGTGTGACATTCTTCGTTCTTATCAATCAGATGCGCTTGAAGTCATGATTTGTATCATTGCGAGTTCGATTAATAAGTAGTAGCATTCCGTGAAAATTCGGGATTTCTGCAATTTTCAACTTGCTAGCATATCACGCTGACGGGAAGTTTCCTCGTGACTACAACTTTCTTCATTGTAATTTACTTCTAACAGCCACTATGAAATGCCACAGAAAGTCCTGAGCTTTAATTTAAAGTAGGAACTGTTTAGCTGATGTGTTGTAAATAAAGATTAAAAGCTATGCACATGCCTTAGTTATTGCATGGGGAAGCTCTGAAATGAAATTAATCTATTACATATTCGACCATTTCACGACTTCCATTAACGACTTGCAAAGCGTCTGTGTTTATCGAATAAGTTCACACATCACTAAATGGAATTATCATGTATTAGATTGAATGTTTACCATAAGATTTTCAACAATACTACATATATAGGCTCAAGTGGAGTGTTAAAGAATAAATACTGGAAAAAGACATAGAAAGAAACAATAATTTCTTATTCAGCATGTTATTAACATGCGCTATAATTACAGTAAGTGTTAGAAATTGCATCCCCACTAGTAGAAGATGCTTGGCAGCTGCGATGAAGCGATTGTCATATAGTTTAGAAGAGGAAAAGTGTTTGATGCGGCTCCAGTTGACTTTATTTTGCAAATTATTGCTCAAATATCCATTTCTTATGCACGTGTCCAAAAATTCCATGGCGTGTTTGAAACCGTACGCAATTCGCTCACTGACACTCCAAAACATGCATTACTGTTGACGGATGCAAATTTCAACACGTTTTGTAAATCATAGTAACTTGTTATCGGCGCTGTCAATAAGTATCTTTGCTCACAATTCATTTCCTTTTCCTTTGTTTTTTCCTCACACATCACTTGTGCCCATACATTCCTATGGTTCCATCCATTTCAAATGGCCCAGAGAATATTTTTTTGCTGGACCGATTTTTAAAAATCTGAAATTTTTTGTAGGACAACCCTAACATGATGGAACAAACGACTATTGTTTTAATTTTACTATTTCTTGTTTGTGAATGGTGGTTATCTATGTTTCGACTGCAGAGATTTTCTGACATACTATGGTATACGAAATTGTAAATATCTCGTGTTTTATATTTCCGATTTAAATAGGGTTTGCAGAAATTTGTTCAGAATGTAACGAGCTAAATGTATGGTAATAGAATAGTTTTTAAAACTAACTTCTTACAGGTGAAAGTTTAGCATTTAGCATTTTTTCTAAAATCTGTCCATTTATAAGAGGAAATTTTTCATGCAAGGAAAACTGTCAACATGACATCATTTTTTACAAATAGTTCAAACGTACTTGTGCTCACACACCAAGTTCCAGATCTGGGAGTTAATTTCCCTTTGAGAAAAAAATTCCAAAATGTTTCAAAAATTTCAAATACTGTATTTTGTAGGCTTTGATATCTCTGTTGGAGCTAGAGATAAAAATCTGAAATTCTGGCCTTTGACAGTATTTTATAGTAGTATTATGCACAAAATGTTCAAGAAAGATATTTGATTACAATCTGAGATATAGTGAGGGCAAAAGGTTGAAAAATTTTATTACCTTAGGAAAAACCTTAGGGAAAATGAGATTTATCTCTTTTATTACAATATCTGCATATAAAATAGCGTTTGTTGAAAGCAGTTTGAAAACAAACATTTAATTTATTAAAATATTATATGTATTACAAATTTTAAAAAATTTTCGCCAAAACTAACCTTTATACTATCTTAGTTTTCTTATAATTCAAATTATTAAATTAAAATCTTGTTTCTAGATCTAATCTGTTAATCTTTATGCAAACGATACAAATTCTTAATTTGCCTTAAAAAACATTATTCCAGTATGCGTAAATTTAAAAAGATGGCTCTAAATTAAAAATATTCTTAATTAAACTTTATTTCTTAATATTCCAAGTAAAACTCATTCCTTCTATGTTTTTATCAACCCTTTTTAAGAAAGTCTTTTAAATTTATTCCAAAACCATACCTTTCAAAAAATATCATTATTTTATTTTATCTGTTTATTTATTTTTCCTCCGTCAACCTTTGATAGTGTGCATATCAATAAATTTATTTCTTTTCTTTTTCTCTTAAAATTAATCATCTATAAAAATCGTCTGCCTAAGAAATTCTGAGTCGATTATAAATTGGTTAAATAATATATATTTTTTAAATAAAATTAAAGTCTGTGGAAAATAGTCTCGTAGCTGGACAAGAATTCTGTTTACATAAAAGAATGATGGTTTGAGGTTACAGAATGTTCTAGAATTTTCTTTTTAGTTTTAAAAGAGGAAGCTCGAGAGGTGGTAAGGGAAATGAGATGGAAGAAGGATTCTTGGGTGCTCTCTTGCATGAGTACGACTTGATGCAGTAAAGCATGGAATATTTTTTCAATGCTTCGGTAAAATATCGTCTGCAACAGGAGCTTTTCCCTATATTATAGCTACCGTTTAATAAAATGAACTTGCAGCAGCCAAGGAGTGTTTATTTTAATCTTCTACATTTATTTATTTTGTTTTTTATCGCTGGCCATTATTTCTGTGCGGAGAAAGTGAAACCTGGCGATGGTGTTTCTGCCCCCCTAACTTTAAATCGTCACAATCTACTCTAATGTCGACAGGATTGCTTTTACTTGTGCTGCCTTTTCGGATTTATAAGAAATTTGCTATGGAACGAAGAAGAATATAGATAATGAAATAGATAAATTTAATTATGAGACAGGACAGAATTCCGTTATTGTGCATGTTTCTAAATTAAGACCCTATTTTTCACCCGAAGATTTTAAACTGTTTCATGTGCAACCAAAAAACAAACAAAACCTCAGATACAATCACAATCGCTAGATCAAACTAAAGTCAAGACAGTAGATTTAATTTTAATTCTTATTCTTTAAATATTTTATCACCATAATTTTCAACATTAGCAGGTATGTTCTTGGTGCGCAACAAGAATATTATTTGTTTTTGGGAGTTTTGGGGACTAAATTGGGCTCCTTATGCAGACATAAGGTGTACACTTTGATTGTAAAAGCTTTCAAATTGATGTATGAAAATTAATTTTAAGTGTATTTAAGTCTAACTATATTTACTCATTTATTTGACATTAGTATTATTCTAGTTATTCAACAGATATTATGTGATAACAGTTATAAAATTTGATGACTTTACTCAAACCTATAACTTAATATGTGATTTTCAGTGATTCTAAAAACTACAGATATTAAAAGTTTTTCAAAAAAGCAAACTATTTTTATTTCCATTTCTCAATTAAGAATGACGCCTTTTATTTCTATTTGTATTTTATTATTAAAGTTTATAAACCATGTGTAGATAAAACATTATTCTACATTTGGCATTTGAAAACTTATAACTAAACTTGGCAATTTTGTAAAAGAGTATTAGAGAGGAACTATTGTAGGTAAATACTGGTTGAGAGTCCATTTTCTAAATAGTTAGATTTAATTTTATTTGGATTTTCGAATTATTATTATTTTTTTATGTATACTTTCGGCTAGCAAAAAATACTTTCTTATGCTATTAGAAGATAAGAAAATTATTTAGTTGCTATGTAATTATTTTTATCCTCAACCAATATTTTCCCTATCAATAATAAACAAATAGTGATATTTTCTTTTGAATATACTCTTGTTTTACTATTATTATTATTATTATGATTTCTATAATGAAGTTTAGTAGTAATTATACTCTTACTGAAAAATATTAGGATATGGAGTCTTATTATGCCACTTATTATTATTGTTATTATTATTTAAATTTTTCTATATTATTTATTATTAATTTTTGAAGTGATAATATTTATTATTAGAAATTTGACATATTATGAAAAAATGTTGGAATCCAACAAAAAACATAAGATGAAAACCAAAGATTAAACAAGATTTGAAGATCTTTAATTATAGAGACTGTATTCACTGGACATTGAAAAAGACTCTTTTATATATTCTTGAAAGACTTTTTTCACTGAAGGACTTTGTTTAAAATAAACTACTGATTAAGTCAGTGAAATTCTATAAACTCCCATGAAGGAGATTTCTTATTATTTTTATTATATTTTTAAAATTTCTTGCTTATTAATATTTATAACTTATTTACTTTTATTGTATGTATTATCTCCTATGCACTTACAAATAGTAAGTGATATTGTAACATTATTGTATTTCTTTCAGGGAAATGCTCCTACCTAAATTTAATTCAGATTAATTTTCTCTTAACTATTTTATTTTAATCGCTAATATTTTTTATATTGCGTTAATTTTCTTTTCTTCCATCTCTTGGCTTCCTTGAGTTTGACAGTTTATTCCAAAATTTAACTTTTCTAAATTATTATATTTCTGTTGTCTGAACTTGTAGTTTTATTTAACTATCAATTCCATACAAAGTTTTAGGGAGGGGGGATAAGATTACAAATTTTAAATTTTTTTCGCCAAAACTAACCTTTATTCTATCTTAATTTTCTTATAATAATATTCCGTACTTACTTCAAATTATTAAATTAAAATCTTGTTTCTAGATCGAATCTGTTAATCTTTATGCAGACGATATAAATTCTTAATTTGCCTTAAAAAACATTATTCCAGTATGCGTAAATTTAAAAAGATGGCTCTAAATCAAAAATATTCTTAATTAAACTTTATTTCTTAATATTCCAAGTAAAACTCATTCTTTCTATGTTTTTATCAACCCTTTTTAAGAAAGTCTTTTAAATTTATTCCAAAACCATACCTTTCAAAAAATATCATTATTTTATTTTATCTATTTATTTATTTTTCCTCCGTCAACCTTTGATAGTGTGCATATCAATAAATTCATTTCTTTTCTTTTTCTCTTAAAATTAATCATCTATAAAAATCGTCTGCCTAAGAAATTCTGAGTCGATTATAAATTGGTTAAATAATATATTTTTTTAAATAAAATTATCGTCTGTGGAAAATAGTCTCGTAGTTGGACAAGAATTCTGTTTACATAAAAAAATGATGTTTGAGGTTACAGAATGTTCTAGAATTTTCTTTTTAGTTTTAAAAGAATAAGCTCGAGAGGTTGATATTGATGAAACAGTAGTTTTTATATGATTAATCCCATATGTTTTGAATGTATGGACTGAGATAGCATCATGCGTAAGATGATCACTAATAACACAAAAATTTCTACTCATAAATTTATCAAAAGACTGCTATCTTTATAATAATATACAAAAGGATGGACAGTGATCCATCTGGCAGGCTTCTTCACCCAGTGAAAACTTTGTATTTCTTCTTAAATGTCAAATGTAAAATATTTAGAAAAGTCATCTTCTGCAATGCATTCTGAATCCAGTAGATTTCTTTTCTCGTACTTACGAAATATTGATTGTATTTTACGCACACAGTGATATTTCTTCAAAGCACAGAGTTTTTTCAAAAAAAAAAAAAAATTCCGAAAATTCTTCTCTAGGTTTAATATTTGAAAGCATGTCGACACGATCAGTTGCAACCCATTGTCTGTAATTTACATTTTCTGAAATTTTTTCTAATCCAAATTGCTGCAATAGCTTTTCTAGGAGGTTTTGTTCATCTGAACAAATAATGCATTGGCTCAGCATTTTCTGAATTGTATAAATCCTACAAGTTCATTTAAGAAGATCTTTGCTATTAACATTTAACTTTCTACCATAAATGATCCATTTAACATTTTGTTAATATAAATAAGCACATAGTAAATTTCAACAGTTTTTCAATATTGTTTTCACATAATCTTCATGTCATATCTGATCTTGCAGTCAAATTGCGAAACTTTTCGTTGAGAAACATTAAACATCATGTAGTTCACTTAAAAAATACAGATATAAATTATTTTTATATTTTTTTAAACAGTAAATATACTTATTACAACTCATATATAAAAGAAAAGAAATTAATTTTAATGCATACATTAATTTTTGAAAACTGATTAACCTTTTATAACTTTTATGAACAATATATCTGTTTGGTGCACTTTTGAAAATGAATTGTTGAATATATCACTTGAAAAGTCATTGTGAGAACAGAATATATACTACTATTTTAGAATAATACGAAGCAATTTTCTTTTTGGCTTTAAAGAAATAAGATTATAAGTATTTTACTAAAAAACTTTGAAAATCCTAACATTTTTAAGAATTAATTTTTCATTACTAAAAAATACTTTTTACTTATTTTATAATTTTCGATGTTTTTAAAGAAACTAGTTAGTTACAGAATTTACGAAGATCGATAGTTAAAAATTAAAAGCATTTAATGTTCTATGTAATTAAATCTTTCACTAAGAGTTTGGAATCACACTGTATGTATCTGACATAGGTGCAAAAAATATGTTTTCTCTAAATTCCAAATAGTATATTTCATGTTGCAATTTTTGTCATTAAATTAAGTAAAAAACATTTTTTTAAATAGCGGTAAAAGTTTAATAAAAATAAAGTATGTTTGCAGAAAAATTTGCAAGCAGGATAATTGGAAAAATAATCTTTTAGATTATTTTAAGAAAGCCATACAACTGCTCTTTTATTCCAAAACATGGATATAGAAATCTTATTAGAAGGAACAGCAAATATTTGAAAGACGAAAACAAGAGTGTTGTTCCATTTATCATTATACGATCATATAATTATTTTCTAGACATGAGACAAAAATCTTCAAGTCTCTAGACTGTCATTGTTAATGAGCTAAAAGAAGAGAAGGCACACAGAAAATTCTTTTATATGATATAACTTTTGATTACTATTGACATTTTTCAGTAAAGGTTTTCTCGGTACTTAAAAAATAAATGTTAGATCATTAATATTTTGAAAGAAAAAGATTTTCTTTTCAAGGAAAGATTCCAAAAGATAATATTAATTGAGCCGTTGATATGACAGTGAGGAAAGTCCATTTTATTGTTCTTATACTGGATGGCTTCCTTTTATATAAGCAGTAAAAAACTGAGGAAACTGAGATGCCTAGAAAATTGTTTGAAAACGCAACAACTAAAATTCATGTAAAAGAAACAGGTTTGCACTGTATATAAGAAATCTTAAAAATTGCTTTATGTTTGTGTGTGTGGAAAATCGGAAGTTTAAATTTTTTATGCAACTGGAACCTGGATAACAGGTCAAATTTTAGTAAGATATCTGTATATTAGATGTTTATTTTTAAAGTAACAGTTTTCTGTAGTTTTACAAAAAAAACTTTTATAGATTTACACCATTTTTTTCTTTTTTTCCTTTGTACAATGTATAGATAAAATTTTAGTAAGTATAGAGATTTTTGAAACTTTACATCTATATTATTAGGGACTTTGTTTTTACGGTGTATCTATAAAATATCTGTAAAACGTTTTATGAATATTTTTATAGCTCGTCATAATTCTTTTAGATTTATTGTTGTCTTAATTTAATCCTTGATGATCCTGAGTATCCCGTATTATGTGCTATGAATTTGGCCTATATGATATCTATCCATGATAAAGAACAGTTAAAAAAGTGGAATAACACTTGACCATGTCAAATATCTGCATCTGACAAAACAAATACATATATATAGATAAAAAATTTGTTCTTTAAAAAAATAATAATAAATAGATAAAAAACTATGAATTTATTAAGGTAAAATTTTCTTTTATTATTTTTACTGAATTCTTATATTTTTTTCATAAAAATACAGTACAAAAAAAAACTTGGGAAGGGAAATGTTAAGTAAATTTATCATGCTAAATAATTATCTGTGTTAGCTAGAAAAATTTATTGTTTTGGTATGGATCAATGAGCATGATGCACTTACAAGCTTTTGTGAAAAAATTGACTTTCTTTAAAGAGTCACAGGATCTTTAAGTTTTTAGAAGAAGATAAAAAAGCATCGCCTTTTTCAAATTCCAAATCACAAATAATATTCAATTAGGGTTTTCGTAGAACATGTTGTACATACAGAAATAATATATAAATTTTAGATAAAAAAATCATCTCATTAATGCGTGAATTATAATCATTAAACACTGCTCGCTTGATAAAACTCTAAATTATGCATATAGGAAGAAATTTTTAAGCAAAATAGAACTATTATACACCTAAATCTACATAAATATAAAATTGTATAAAAAAATATTTGCATAAAATTTAACTTTGGCACAAGATATAAAAATCAAAAATATTTCATGAAGATTTTTAAGTTTTATAAGTGAAAAAAAAATAAGTAAAGGTAAAATGCATAGATTTTTTTAGCATGAAGACTATAAATAAATGCAATCTGTGATAATTTATAGAGTTTGATATTAACAGTGTTCACATAATCCATATTTATTAATGTCAGACATCAGCTTTTAAAGTTCCAATAAAAACAGTGTACTTAAAAAAAAATAAAAAAAAATCACATACTTTAAATTAGTTTTTGTAAAAACTACCTAGATCTGTTACTAAACTGTAAAAACTATAATTTTATCTGTACAATGTAAACAAAAATTGGGTGCAATTCTATGGAGAATATGTGAGCTTTAAAACCCATTTTCTCTGAAACAACGTGTCTGATTGTGATGAAATTTGCAATTCATACCCACTGGATTAGGTTCAAAACTTGTGGCTGACAGTTTTTTAATTCTGCGATTAAAACATTTTATTCTTAGAATAATAGCAAACTTTCAGATTTTTTCATTTTTTTCAATTTTTTAAATAAATTAACTATTTTTTTAGTCTACCTGCCGCATATGACATTATATTTATCATCTACTTCCAAAATATGTTTATATAAATCATCGAATACATTAGGGGAACTTTTAGAAGAGCTAAAAGTCTTAGACACTTCTAAATTGTGTCAAATTTTTACACCTTTTTTACCAAACACATGAATTACATTATAGATAAAAAACTTGGATAAAATTTAGTTACATATAGTGATTGAGCAAAACATGTTAGACTAAAATTAATGTGAGTGGGCGTGGATTATCATAGTTGTCTACCCTTAAGGTTGTTCTCAAATGCTCCGCTCAACAAGCGCAAAAGGTTTTGACACATTCAAAAATTCATTTTTTAACAGAAAAATATAAAATTGGAAAACCTGACCATGGAAACGATTTAGAATAGAACTTAGTTTTCAATTTTATGATAATCAAATTACCTATTCAGCTCTAAGCTATTTCGATCACGTGATCACCCGATTTCTCCTGCTTTTCGAACGGTTTTTCTGATTTCGTCGGAAAATGTGTTCAAAAACATCAACTTTGAAGGCCTGTTATGAAAGATCTATTACGTTTGTAAAAAAAAAAAAAAAACCGGAGTGCAATTAGACAGTTTCTGAATAACAACACCTGCCAGTTTCATGTCTTTCCGAACAAAAATAAATTAAAACTTATGTCACAAAGTTGCTCTTTCTGATTTAAGAACACCCTTAATGCTTCAGCACAATACGGCCGCCAGCTTAGGCATCCCCGCCACCTAATTAAGACCACCTGTGGCCTGGAGAGGTTTTAATTATCTATTTCGACCGACGCATGATATCATATCCTGATGTTATGTAAGCTTGACTAGGGGTAACAAGTTGTAAGTTTATTTAAAAACCATTATACAAATTATGTAAAATCATAAACGCATTTTACGCAAAAAGACTTTTTTTCAAAATGGGCAGGATCAGTACGGAAAATCATTAAAACAACGTTACTAATTTCTTTATTATAGAAAGAGCCATAATTTGTTGGAGCTTGGATCTCTTTCAACCTTTTTTATGAAAAAAAAAATTAATATTTTTAGAACAACGCCAAAATGAGAAAAAATGAGTCAAACGTATATATATATATATATATATATATATATATATATTAGGGTGGTGCGAAAAAACAAAAGTCTTTATTTCCGATTCGCTATAGTGCGGAAAAGTTGCGATTGGTAAATACAAGAAAAACTAAATTTTTTTTTTTTGAAATAGGACATTATCTTCCGATCGCGCAAACCACCTAAAAATTTTTAAAAAAAATGAAAAATTTCGATTTTTTCACAATTTTTTAAAAAAGATTACATATACATATATTTTATCACTATAGTGAAAAATATTTACATATTGTACTATTTAATAATAATAAAAAAATTAATTGCGTTTAGAGAATATCTTCCGATCGCGCAAACTCATTAAAAATCGGGAAAAATTCAATTTTCAGTGTTTTTTGATGCATTAAGAAAATAATTAAATAAGTTCAATTTGCGGTCTCATGTTATAATTTATATGTAAATTAATACTATTGTGCATGTTATGCTATTTTTGAACAATCGAGATCTTACCACGACGAGATCGCTGCAGGGCGAAAAGGTTTAGTATTTCGCGCAACTCCTGTTAGCCACGTTGCGAAACAGCGTTGAAATCGCCCTATGTGTCCACATCCTTTTCTCTCCCCAGCCTCGTCCACTTGCACAGTGCGCCATTTCGTATCAGTGAGCCCGTGAACGAATTTCGTTTGTTAATTAGATGTATTGTGTTATTTAAAATACATTAACATGTGACAGGTACACGGATCTGCATACGTCGTTCTCAAAGAAAATTACTAGACAATCTCTTCATTTTCCTATATTTTGTCATCCCCACGAGATTTTTTGTCAAATATTCTTCACGAATATAGCGCCTGTACGAGAAACTAAAGAAAATCCTTTAAAAAATTTTAAATACTTCTAAAATCGTTAAAAATACTTCTAGACTTTTTCAATAAATGCGTCCATATAACACGCATTGATATGTAGAATGACGCATGTTTGAAGATGGTTTATAGTAATTTTAAACAGTGTATGTTGTCCATCGTGATATTTGTCTCAGGACTGAGGAGGATAACTAAATAATCGCCCTTTTTTCCATCAAAATGTATGTCATGTGGTTCTTCTGATTCCACTTGACTTTGCCGTAATTTTTTTCTTCCTGTTTGTTTTCTTCTAATTTTGTATAGGTCAATAACTTGAAAAGCATCTGTTTTAGTTATCGAATATCTTCTAGTACACTCAGCGCTTTAGCAGCACCTGCACTGTCAGATACACCATTGCGATCGCAATGCAAAGATGTAGATTGTAACTCAACTTTCATTTGCCATGGTAATTTCTTCTTAAATCTGATAGGCTGTATCCGTCATGGTAATGATATTTTACCTATACCTACATTAGCATTAAAATTCTCATGTATTTCATCTAAATGCTCAAGGTCTTTTATTTTCGCTTCAACAAATTTGGAAGGTTGCCTTTTCAATATATAATTTCGTCTTCCAAGTCTTGTACTCAGTTTTTTTTCTTTTTTTTAATACTTTAGTACCAATTTTTCCCGTTCCGTTCTTTCTCTGGAGGTAGATAAATCTATGCTGAATAACTGGAATTTCGTTGTGTTTTTGAGACGTACAATTAGTCTCAATTAGACACTCCCTGAGATCTGGTGACTTTTTACAGGATCAATATAAATTCATTACACGTTTGCAGGCTGAAATATCACACAGTTTTCTGGTTTTTAAATTCATCAAACTTTTTTACAAGGTTTGGATATTCCTTGTCTCGAATATAAGATTTCGTTAGTTTAGAATATTATCGTAGTAGGCATTAATTAGCTAAATGATTCTACAATCAAACACTTTTGGGATTGACGCCTTCTAATAAATATGTTTTATTTTTTGTGCCACTGTATATCTGACAAATGAGAAACTCACTTTAATGACAACTCTCCTCAAGGTAGCATTGTTGGCAGAAAATCTCTTGGATGACCGAATATAGGACAATGAAAAGATTGCCTAGTAATTTTCTTTGTCAACGACGTATCCAGATCCGTGTCCCTGTCACATGTTAATGTATTTTTAATAAAACAATGCATTCAATTAACAAACGAAATTCGTTCACGGGCTCTCTGATACGAAATGGTGCTCTGTGCAAGTGGACGAGGTTGGAGACAGAAGCATGTGGACACGTAAGGCGACTTCAACGATTTTTCGCAACGTGGTGTGCTCGAAACTCTAAACCTTGAAGAACTACTAAACCTTGCAGCGATCTCGTTATGGTAAGATATCGGTTGTTCAAAAATAGCATAACATGCTAAATAGTATTAATTTACATTTAAATTTTAACATGAGACTGCAAACTCATGTTTTATTATTAAACTCAGCTTATTTAATTATTTTTTAAATATGTCAAAAATCACTGAAAAATGAATTTTTCCCGATTTTTAATGAGCTTTCCCGATCGGAAGTTATTCTTTAAACGCAATTTATTTTTTTATTATTATTAAACAGTGCAATATGCAAATATTTATCACTATAATGATAAAATATGTGTATATGTAATATTTTTAAAAAAATTGTGAAAAAATCGGAATTTTTCAATTTTTTTGAATTTTTAAATGATTTGCGCAATCGGGAGATAATGTCCGATTTCAAAATTTTTTTTTAGTTTTTCTTGTATTTACCAATCGCAACTTTTCCGCACTATAGCGATTCGGAAATAAAAACTTTTGTTTTTTCGCACCACCCTAATATATATGTGACGATTTAAGGAGAACTCGAATTATTTCCATTGGTTAAAAAGAAACACACAGTCATGGCAAGCGAGGGAAAAAACAAAATAAATAAATAAATGTAGAAGATCCAATAATTAGTCATGGGCTGCTGTAAATTCATTTATTAAATTCGTAATAATGAGGAAGGAAAAGCTCCTTTTGCAAAAATTCCATCATTATTTCAGCGAGCTGTCCTCATCCAAGAAGCAACCCAAGAAATCTTCTTTTTCATCTCGAGACTTCCACCTTTTTAAACTAAAAAGAAAGTTCTGGAACATTCTGTAACCTCAAACCATCATTCTTTTATGTAAACAGAATTCTTGTCCAGCTACGAGATTATTTTCCACAAACGATAAATTTATTTTAAAAAAAATATTATTTAACCAATTTATAATTGACTCAGAATTTTAAATATTTTAGGCAGACGATTTTTATAAATGATTAATTTTAAGAGAAAAAGAAAAGAAATGAATTTATTAATAGGCACACATCAAAGGTTGACGTAGGAAAAATAAATAAATAGATAAAATAAAATAATGATATTTTTTGAAAGGTATGGTTTTGGAATAAATTTAATAAGACTTTCTTAAAAAGGGTTGATAAAAACATAGAAGAAATCAGTTTTATTTGGAATATTAATACAATAAAATCACTCTCAATATCAATAATAAATAATATAGAAAAATTTAAATAATAACAATAACAACAATAATAAGTAATAGTATAATAAGACTCCATATCCTAATATTTTTCAATAAGAGTATAATTAATACTAAACTTCATTATAGAAATCATAATAATAATAATAATAGTAAAACAAGAGTATAATCAAAAGAAAATATCACTATTTGTTTATTATTGATAGCGAAAATATTGGTTGAGGATAAAAATAATTACATAGCAACTAAATAATTTTCTTATCTTCTAAAAGCATAAGAAAGTATTTTTTGCTAGCCGAAAGTATAAATAAAAAAAATCATAATAATTCCAAAATCCAAATAAAATTAAATCTATCTATTTAGAAAATGGACTCTCAACCAGTATTTCCTTACAATAATTCCTCTCTGATACTCTTTTACAAAATTGTCAAATTTGGTTATAAGTTTTCAAATGCCAAATGTAGAATAATGTTTTATCTACACATGGTTTATAAACTTTAATAATAAAATACAATAGGAATAAAAGGTGTCATTCTTAATTGAGAAATAGAAATAAAAATAGTGTGCTTTTCTGAAAAACTCTTAATATCTGTAGTTTTCACAATCACTGAAAATCACATTTTATGTTATAGGTTTGAGTAGAATCATTAGATTTTATAACTGTTATAACATAAATATCTGCTGAATAAATAGAATAATACTAATGTCAAATACATGAGTAAATATAGTTAGACTTAAACACCCTTAAAATTAATTTATCAACATAAATTTGAAAGCTTTTACAATCAAAGTGTTCACCTTATGCCTGCATAAGGAGCCCAATTTAACCCCAAAAACTCCCAAAAACAAGTAATATTCTTGTAGGCCTCCAAGAACATACCTGCTAATGTTGAAAATTATGGTGATAAACTATTTAAAGAATAAGAATTAAAACTTAATCTACTGTCTTGACTTTAGTTTGATCTAGTGATTGTGATTGTATCTGAGGTTTTGTTTGTTTTTTGGGTTGCTCATGAAACAGTTTAAAATCTTCTGGTGAAAAATAGGGTCTTAATTTAGAAACATGCACAATAACGGAATTCTGTCCTGTCTCATAATTAAATTTATCTATTTCATAAGTTACATCAGAAAGTTTATTTATAATTTTGTATGGTTCAGAGAAAGTAGGTTCTAATTTTCGAGTGTTAGGGTATTTAAATTCTTCATAAATTACAGAGTCTTGTATTTTTAATGGGCATTCGACAAAATTTCGACCATAGAGTCTTTTACTTTTAAGGTGAAATTCATGAGTTCGCGCTTTCGCAATTTTGAGGGCTTTGTCTACTGGTGTTGTACACATTTTAACTGCCTCACACAGAACCATTACCCACCTTCTTAAAAATCTGAATCAAAATTATCGCGAAAATTATAACTATATTTAGCTGCTAACTTTAACCAGAAATTTTATCTAATAAAACAGAAATTGTAAATATCATAGATATACCTTAAATTGGGATCAACTTTTAATTCTATTATTTTATAGATCATAAACAGATTCAAAAATTTTAACTATAGGTTATTTCTTACTTAAAATCACAAAAATTACTAAAAAAAAATTAATTATATTTATCAGTCAAAACTCTAGCAACAGCCTTGCACAGTTCCATCTTTCTTACTGAATTTAAATAAATTATAAGAATCCGGGAACCAAAGCTCACTGTAACCAGAAATTCTAACAAATAAAAGGAATAAACATAATGTTAACTTGATTTTCAGCTCAAATGTTTAGTTGTAGGAACATTATCATGAAAATACTGTATTCTGAGAATAGTTCTTGATAACAAACAATATCAATAAAATAGAAAATGTACCTTTTTAAAAAATAACTTGAGCTTCTAAGTTTTTTTATACTTCATTATTATTACGAACTTATCTTTAAACGTGCATAACAATATAATAATAATCTTAATAAGTAACAGTAAATATCTTAAGAACATCATACTCCTCAATTAAATCTTTAAGAATAAAAATATTTCAATCTTCAACACATAATAATGATAATAAAAATACTCATAAATAGGTAAGTAAGTAAGATTCACAGATAAATAATCAAATAAATAAACCTGACAAACAGAGAATAATTAATTTAAATAAATACATAAAAAGTATACAAATAATAATAATCAAAACACTACGAAAAAAAAATCTCACCGAAATCCTATTGTGCTCGACTATTTCGAAAAATATTTCTCTATTCATCAATTAACAAGAAATGGTCTTGTAATTATTATTTTTTTTCTTCTTTTTCATCACCACTTTGAAGTCATTAATTTTCAAAAATGTTCACTATGACCATGAATACTGAATCAAAATTTATGCGCACAGATCAACATCAACCTTCAGGAAATCCACATCAGACTCGAAGCAAGTACTAATTCTTTCCAAGCATAGCTGTGAAGTTCTTTAGAAAGAGCATTTCTTTTACTTTAAGTAAGAAATTACGGCGATTTTGGCACAGGAACATTCACGAGAAGTCGATTATTGGCGATTCACAAAGCTATCATCATTTCGTTCCACAGCCGATTTCATTAGCAAGCCGAAAATTTTCTTTAAATATCCGTAAAAGGCAGCACAGATAATTTATCCTGTCGACTTTTCGATTAGTTGTGACGATTTAAGGAGAACTCGAATTATTTTCACTAATTAAAAAGAAACACACAGTCATGGCAAGCGAGGGAAAAAACAAAATAAATAAATAAATGTAGAAGATCTAATAATTAGTCATGGGCTGCTGTAAATTCATTTATTAAATTCGTAATAATGAGGAAGGAAAAGCTCCTTTTGCAAAAATTCCATCATTATTTCAGCGAGCTGTCCTCATCCAAGAAGCAACCCAAGAAATCTTCTTTTTCATCTCGAGACTTCCACCTTTTTAAACTAAAAAGAAAATTCTAGAACATTCTGTAACCTCAAACCATCATTCTTTTATGTAAACAGAATTCTTGTCCAGCTACGAGATTATTTTCCACAAACGATAAATTTATTTTAAAAAATATATTATTTAACCAATTTATAATTGACTCAGAATTTTAAATATTTTAGGCAGACGATTTTTATAAATGATTAATTTTAAGAGAAAAAGAAAAGAAATGAATTTATTAATAGGCACACATCAAAGGTTGACGTAGGAAAAATAAATAAATAGATAAAGTAAAATAATTATATTTTTTGAAAGGTATGGTTTTGGAATAAATTTAATAAGACTTTCTTAAAAAGGGTTGATAAAAACATAGAAGAAATCAGTTTTATTTGGAATATTAATACAATAAAATCACTCTCAATATCAATAATAAATAATATAGAAAAATTTAAATAATAACAATAACAACAATAATAAGTAATAGTATAATAAGACTCCATATCCTAATATTTTTCAATAAGAGTATAATTAATACTAAACTTCATTATAGAAATCATAATAATAATAATAATAGTAAAACAAGAGTATAATCAAAAGAAAATATCACTATTTGTTTATTATTGATAGGGAAAATATTGGTTGAGGATAAAAATAATTACATAGCAACTAAATAATTTTCTTATCTTCTAATAGCATAAGAAAGTATTTTTTGCTAGCCGAAAGTATAAATAAAAAAAATCATAATAATTCCAAAATCCAAATAAAATTAAATCTAACTATTTAGAAAATGGACTCTCAACCAGTATTTCCTTACAATAATTCCTCTCTGATACTCTTTTACAAAATTGTCAAATTTAGTTATAAGTTTTCAAATGCCAAATGTAGAATAATGTTTTATCTACACATGGTTTATAAACTTTAATAATAAAATACAATAGGAATAAAAGGTTTCATTCTTAATTGAGAAATAGAAATAAAAATAGTGTGCTTTTCTGAAAAACTCTTAATATCTGTAGTTTTCACAATCACTGAAAATCACATTTTATGTTATAGGTTTGAGTAGAATCATTAGATTTTATAACTGTTATAACATAAATATCTGCTGAATAAATAGAATAATACTAATGTCAAATACATGAGTAAATATAGTTAGACTTAAACACCCTTAAAATTAATTTATCAACATAAATTTGAAAGCTTTTACAATCAAAGTGTTCACCTTATACCTGCATAAGGAGCCCAATTTAACCCCAAAAACTCCCAAAAACAAGTAATATTCTTGTAGGCCTCCAAGAACATACCTGCTAATGTTGAAAATTATGGTGATAAACTATTTAAAGAATAAGAATTAAAACTTAATCTACTGTCTTGACTTTAGTTTGATCTAGTGATTGTGATTGTATCTGAGGTTTTGTTTGTTTTTTGGGTTGCTCATGAAACAGTTTAAAATCTTCTGGTGAAAAATAGGGTCTTAATTTAGAAACATGCACAATAACGGAATTCTGTCCTTTCTCATAATTAAATTTATCTATTTCATAAGTTACATCAGAAAGTTTATTTATAATTTTGTATGGTTCAGAGAAAGTAGGTTCTAATTTTCGAGTGTTAGGGTATTTAAATTCTTCATAAATTACAGAGTCTTGTATTTTTAATGGGCATTCGACAAAATTTCGACCATAGAGTCTTTTACTTTTAAGGTGAAATTCATGAGTTCGCGCTTTCGCAATTTTGAGGGCTTTGTCTACTGGTGTTGTACACATTTTAACTGCCTCACACAGAACCATTACCCACCTTCTTAAAAATCTGAATCAAAATTATCGCGAAAATTATAACTATATTTAGCTGCTAACTTTAACCAGAAATTTTATCTAATAAAACAGAAATTGTAAATATCATAGATATACCTTAAATTGGGATCAACTTTTAATTCTATTATTTTATAGATCATAAACAGATTCAAAAATTTTAACTATAGGTTATTTCTTACTTAAAATCACAAAAATTACTAAAAAAAAATTAATTATATTTATCAGTCAAAACTCTAGCAACAGCCTTGCACAGTTCCATCTTTCTTACTGAATTTAAATAAATTATAAGAATCCGGGAACCAAAGCTCACTGTAACCAGAAATTCTAACAAATAAAAGGAATAAACATAATGTTAACTTGATTTTCAGCTCAAATGTTTAGTTGTAGGAACATTATCATGAAAATACTGTATTCTGAGAATAGTTCTTGATAACAAACAATATCAATAAAATAGAAAATGTACCTTTTTAAAAAATAACTTGAGCTTCTAAGTTCTTTTATACTTCATTATTATTACGAACTTATCTTTAAACGTGCATAACAATATAATAATAATCTTAATAAGTAACAGTAAATATCTTAAGAACATCATACTCCTCAATTAAATCTTTAAGAATAAAAATATTTCAATCTTCAACACATAATAATGATAATAAAAATACTCATAAATAGGTAAGTAAGTAAGATTCACAGATAAATAATCAAATAAATAAACCTGACAAACAGAGAATAATTAATTTAAATAAATACATAAAAGTATACAAATAATAATAATCAAAACACTACGAAAAAAAAATCTCACCGAAATCCTATTGTGCTCGACTATTTCGAAAAATATTTCTCTATTCATCAATTAACAAGAAATGGTCTTGTAATTATTATTTTTTTTTTTTCTTTTTCATCACCACTTTGAAGTCATTAATTTTCAAAAATGTTCACTATGACCATGAATACTGAATCAAAATTTATGCGCACAGATCAACATCAAGCGTCAGGAAATCCACATCAGACTCGAAGCAAGTGTAAGACGTTTGTCTTAATAACGGCGTGAGTTCTCACTATAACCTCAATATAATTGTTTATCTTCAATTCTTATCATTAATCAGAATTAAATAGGAGAGTAAATGGTACTCACCCGATGAATTCTTCTTCATTGAAGTGTCCAACAATTAGATCCACCATAAGGGAAGGGAACCGGGCATATTCACACGTTGATATATCCACTGCACTAATTCATCTTGATAAAGACATATAACATTATTATATGGTAACTGTAAAACACACACACAAATTATTATATCCACGCTTCTTCATTTTCTACTTTATTTTTTTAACACGCGAGAAAAACAAACACAGCAAAAGGGTAGTGCTCACATCAAGCTACAAAAACAGAGAACAGAATGAATTTTAAATCGATGCACACATAAATCATAATGTAGAAACAATTATTAATAAAAAAAGAGTCATTTTGTAAGTTTTGACAGTTTTGTAAACCTGTAATTGTTCACTCGTAATCACTGTTTCCAAGGTCATGCTAACAAGCACTTAACTTTATTTATGATGCCATGATAATTGTCACTTGTTGCACAACGGAGGAAATTATTTACGAATTGCGCAATGTTTCTATCAACTCCTCCTTAATTTCTGAAGTTGTGTTGTCACTCAGATGCAAGTTCTTCCTGTGAATTTCAAAAAGAGGTTTGGGCAGGGGTTTCGTGAATAAGTCAGCTATCATGATTTTGGTTGGGCAATATACGAGTTTTATTATGCCATCTTGTTTCAGTTGTTTTATGAGATGATATCTAAGTTCAATGTGTTTTGTTTTACTTGAATGTTTTTCAAGCTCTATCATTTTGATAGCCGACTGATTATCCTCGAAGAGTTCTATAGGATATGTTTGTGAGATATTGAGTTCTTCAAGTAAATTCACCAGCCATTTGACTTGATTAGCTGCATTAGCTGCTGAGATGTACTCAGCTTCGGCAGAAGATAGAGCTATGCAGGATTGTTTTTTAGTTGACCAAAGTATGGGATTTTTACCTAGCAAATATACATTACCACTTGTCGATTTTCTTGATTCTGTGTCTCCACCCCAATCAACGTCCGCGTAGACTTCTAGCGTTGGTTTTGAATTTCCATCTATAACTAGATTAAAGGTTTTTGTTGTCTTAAGATACCTCATGACCCGCTTTACACTGTTCCAATCTTTCATTCTTGGCTTTTCGTTCCTTCGGCTTAAGATGTTGACAGCTGCACAAATGTCAGGTCTGCTCACTGTGGCAAGATATAAGAGTGCACCTATGGCTTGTCTGTACTGTGTGTTGTTTGGTAAAATATTGTCATCATCTTTAAAGTGAGAGTAATTTGTTTCCATGGGTGTACTACATGGTTTTGCTTCTTGTAAATTGAATTTATTAATTAACTCTTCAATTTTTGAAGTTTGGTTAATTAAGTAGCTTTTGTTTACCTTTCGAATGTTCATGGATAAATAATTGCTTACGTCCCCTAAATTCTTTAATTCATACTCTTTATTTAAGTTCGCGATTATTTCCTCAATGGTTTCGTTTTTTCCTGCAATTAAGAGGTCATCGACGTATGTTATTATATAGGTTGTTTCATTGTTCCTTTTCTGTGTAAAAAGACATGTGTCAATTTTACTTTGAATGAAATTCATGTTTTTTAGTGTTTCTGTTATTTTATTATGCCACGCTCTCGCGGCTTGCTTAAGTCCGTAGATTGCCTTATTTAATTTACAAACTTTGGTTTCCTGGTTTGGTTCAACGAATCCTTCCGGCTGCGACATGTATATCTCCTCATCAAGTTCCCCATGTAAGAACGCGGTGTTAATATCTATATGCTTAACATTTAAGTTTTGGTGCAACGCCGCTATTAATAATGCTCTTATCGTAGTATACGATACGACCGGTGCGTAGGTTTCGTCATAATCCTCTCCGAACTTTTGCGTATATCCTTTAGCTACTAAACGTGCCTTATATTTTTGGATTTTTCCGGTATTATCACGCTTTAATTTATAAGTCCATTTACAACCTATTATCCTCTTATTCGGTGGAGGATCTACAATTGACCATGTTTTATTTTTTCTTAAAGAATTCATTTCGCTCTCCATGGCTTCTATCCAATTCTGTTTTACCGGAGAGTTTTCCATTAATTTAACTTCCTTATAATCCTTTGGTTCATTAATTTTGTCATCTTTGACAATATATATTAGCCTATCAGGAGGTACGCCTTTATTTATTCTATCTGAGCGCCTTAGTTCCACAATTTGTTGTTGAGACGCAGATGGTGTTGTTTTTCCGTTCGAAATTTCTATCTCTACGAGATTTTTACAATTGCGTTTTTCGTCTTCATTTTGTTTTTGTTCAATTTCAGGCTTATCATTTACGTATTTGAATTTATTTTCAAGAAATTTTACCGTTCTCGCGATTTTTATTTCATTTCCTCCTACATATATGCGGTATCCCTTAGATTCATTGTCGTATCCCACAAAAATACCTTCAACAGCTTTATTATCTAATTTTTGTCTTCTGGCTTTATCAATATAAGCGAAGGCTTTGCAGCCAAATACTTTAACGTAACTTAAGTTTGGCTGTCTTTCTGTCCATAATTCATATGGCGTTTTTGCATTAGCTTTTGTAGGCAGTCTATTTTGTAGGTGGTTTGCCGTACAGATTGCTTCCCCCCAGAACTTTAAAGGTAGATTTGATTCATTTAACATTGTCCTAGCCATCTCAACTAACGACCTATTTTTCCGTTCAGCCACCCCATTTTGACTTGCACAATATGGGACTGTATGTTGATGTTTTATCCCATTTGATTTGAGATAATTCTCAATTTCATCTGATGTAAATTCTCCCCCATTATCCGTTCTGATTTCTTTCGGTTTTTCACCAAATTTGTTGCTTATCAGCGCAATGAACTCTTTGAGTTTTTCATAGACTTCACTTTTTCTTTTCAATAGATAGATTATTGTGAATCGCGAGTAGTCATCAATAAAAGTCAAGAAATATGATTTCCCCCCAATCGTGGGTGTCTGAAAAGATCCACAAACATCCGAGTGAATAAGTTGAAGCCTTTTACTTGCTCTATACTGAGCAACTTTCGGATAGGGTTCATCAGTTAATTTCGCCTTAATACACGGTTCGCAATCTATATTATGTTTACAATTGTTTATCTGGATACCTCTTACTAATTCCTTTTGTGTAATTTCTTTAATCGATGTTAGATTTCTGTGTCCTAACCTTCTATGCCATAGTTCTAGACAATTTTTATTGTTGCACGTTTGTGTAATGTTCGCGTGGTTTTCGTTAGCCAACTGGACTTCATAGAGGTTATTTACCTTTTGTGCTTCTAAGCAGATTTCTCCGTTAAGTTTGAAAGTGCATCGGTCATTTTTAAATACAATCTCACATCCGTTTTGGGTTGCTTTGCTGACTGATAGTAAATTCGTTTCGATTTCAGGTACTAGAAGTACATCTTTAAGTGTTATTTTATGAATTTTATTATCCGATGTCAGCGTATTTAAATTTACATCGCCTGAACCGTAAGCGATAAGTTTTTTTCCGTTTGAGATAGTCACGTTTGTTTTTTCCCTCGATTTTATCTCTGTAAACATTGATTCAGAGGATGCAATGTGACTTGAGCTACCGCTATCCACAATGAATGTTTTATTTTCTATCCCTTGTGTTATAAATGCATAATCTTTGTTTTCGCTGTTTCTCCATGTATTGTTTTTTCCTTCATAGCGATTAAACCTGTTATACGATTCCGATGCTTGTTCATTCTTAATATTGTTTTCACCCCTTTGAAAAGCGAGTGATGTAGAATAGTGTTTTTTGTAATTTTTGTTGTGTTGATTTTGTTGTGTTGTGTGTGTTTTGTTTTTATTGTGCCAACATTCTTGTGTGTTATGGCTTCTCATTTTACAAATCGAACAATATTTTGATTCTTTTTTAGCTGGAAACTTTTTCTGAGCTTTAAAAGCTTTCGCTGTATTATCAATACTTTCATAGTTTTCATTTCGACGATTAAACTCGTTAATCAGCTTATTTTTAATATATGACGGAGTTAATTGTGCTTCTTCTTTACTTTCGAGAGCAGTAATTGAATTATCATAAGACTGGCGCAGAGAGCACAGGAGGAGCTCGGAAATGTGGTGATTATCAATTATTTCGCCTATAGCTGCCAAATGATCAACAAGCTCCATTATTTTTGTAATATGATTTATCATATTTCCATTTTCTGCTAATTTTATACTATATAACTTTCTTAGAAGAAACAATTTGCTTGTGAGATTTGATCTCTCATGGATTTCTTTTAATGCATCCCATGTTTGTCTAGCAGTTTGTAAGTTTTTAACGTGGGTTATTTGTGAGTCATCAATAGTTAGATTTATCAATGCCCGGGCCTTCCTATCATTTTTGGACCATTGATCGGTCAAAGGGGTCGGTGGATTATCGGTTATTACATGGAACAGCTCTTCTTTAGTTAAGAGCATTTCAATTTTAAATTTCCATGTACTGTAATTCGTTGCTGTCAATTTTTCAATTGAATAATTATCTTTTAAGGTGGCCATTCTAATCTTATATTTTTATTTGTTTTTTATTCAATATTTTTTATTTGTGTGAAATTAGTATATCACTATGTTATCAAATTGATATATCTTTTTAGATCGTACTCATAATCATTGTAAGACGTTTGTCTTAATAACGGCGTGAGTTCTCACTATAACCTCAATATAATTGTTTATCTTCAATTCTTATCATTAATCAGAATTAAATAGGAGAGTAAATGGTACTCACCCGATGAATTCTTCTTCATTGAAGTGTCCAACAATTAGATCCACCATAAGGGAAGGGAACCGGGCATATTCACACGTTGATATATCCACTGCACTAATTCATCTTGATAAAGACATATAACATTATTATATGGTAACTGTAAAACACACACACAAATTATTATATCCACGCTTCTTCATTTTCTACTTTATTTTTTTAACACGCGAGAAAAACAAACACAGCAAAAGAGTAGTGCTCACATCAAGCTACAAAAACAGAGAACAGAATGAATTTTAAATCGATGCACACATAAATCATAATGTAGAAACAATTATTAATAAAAAAAGAGTCATTTTGTAAGTTTTGACAGTTTTGTAAACCTGTAATTGTTCACTCGTAATCACTGTTTCCAAGGTCATGCTAACAAGCACTTAACTTTATTTATGATGCCATGATAATTGTCACTTGTTGCACAACGGAGGAAATTATTTACGAATTGCGCAATGTTTCTATCAGCAAGTACTAATTCTTTCCAAGCATAGCTGTGAAGTTCTTTAGAAAGAGCATTTCTTTTACTTTAAGTAAGAAATTACGGCGATTTTGGCACAGGAACATTCACGAGAAGTCGATTATTGGCAATTCACAAAGCTATCATCATTTCGTTCCACAGCCGATTTCATTAGCAAGCCGAAAATTTTCTTTAAATATCTGTAAAAGGCAGCACAGATAATTTATCCTGTCGACTTTTCGATTAGTTGTGACGATTTAAGGAGAACTCGAATTATTTTCACTAATTAAAAAGAAACACACAGTCATGGCAAGCGAGGGAAAAAACAAAATAAATAAATAAATGTAGAAGATCCAATAATTAGTCATGGGCTGCTGTAAATTCATTTATTAAATTCGTAATAATGAGGAAGGAAAAGCTCCTTTTGCAAAAATTCCATCATTATTTCAGCGAGCTGTCCTCATCCAAGAAGCAACCCAAGAAATCTTCTTTTTCATCTCGAGACTTCCACCTTTTTAAACTAAAAAGAAAATTCTAGAACATTCTGTAACCTCAAACCATCATTCTTTTATGTAAACAGAATTCTTGTCCAGCTACGAGATTATTTTCCACAAACGATAAATTTATTTAAAAAAAAATATTATTTAACCAATTTATAATTGACTCAGAATTTTAAATATTTTAGGCAGACGATTTTTATAAATGATTAATTTTAAGAGAAAAAGAAAAGAAATGAATTTATTAATAGGCACACATCAAAGGTTGGCGTAGGAAAAATAAATAAATAGATAAAATAAAATAATGATATTTTTTGAAAGGTATGGTACTTTCTTAAAAAGGGTTGATAAAAACATAGAAGAAATCAGTTTTATTTGGAATATTAAGAAATAAAGTTTTAATTAAGAATATTTTTAATTTAGAGCCATCTTTTTAAATTTACGCATACTGGAATAATGTTTTTTAAGGCAAATTAAGAATTTATATCGTCTGCATAAGGATTAACAGATTAGATTTAGAAACAAGATTTTAATTTAATAATTTGAAGTAAGTACGGAATATTATTATAAGAAAATTAAGATAGTATAAAGGTTAGTTTTGGCGAAAAAATTTTAAATTTGTAATATATATATATAGATATAGATATATATTTCAAATGGATGCCAATTTACATATTTTCAACTTTTGGATCCTAGTGTGATTTAAATTGTCGACAATAAAATTTACTTTCACAATTCTTAAGAAAAATCGATTGCAGACGACTCAGATATCAAATCTTTGTAGATTTTAAGGGCGTGGCTAGCATACTACTCAAACCACGTCATCAGTTTTTTTTTTCAATGTTTTTTTAATGATAATAAACAGCATGCAAAAAAAATCCGGAGTGTAAATTTTTATTCCTATTTGAGAAAAAATGATAAAATCTTTTTTCCGACTTAAAAAAGCAAATCTCTACTTAAATAACTTCATTTAATCTTTCAACACACGATTCCTTTGATTTTTATTAAAATAATGTTGAAATGAAATTTGTATATTTGTCTAATAATGGGAAAATTTGTAAAAAAAATATACCATATTTTGCAATTAAATGGAAGTAATTAATTAATTTTACTTGCTTAATAATATGAAAATTCCTTTATATTAATATTTTGAAGTATTTAGTAAAAATAATTAAAGTAAATTTTCCCTTTTGATCGATTTCTTTTTCTTCCGAAAGACCTATTTTAATTTTTTGTCAAATACAGACATTTAAGATGGACAAATTAAGTGTTATTCCATTTTTTGGACTGTTCTTGATCAGTTACATATTTGTGGCACATAGTAAAAATTATAGCAACTTTAGATATGTGCTAGATGTTATACACTTTGTAGTGAAAGATTAATTTTGAAACACTTTTCTGAGAAAACTAGAAATATTCTTTGAATTTACATATATTTTTTATAACTTTGTCATGACTCAGTGCTTAAACACAGTACAGGGTTCACACATGCTGCTTCAATTGATATGTATATCCTTTTGCGCAAAAAAAAAAAGAAATAAAACAATAAACATGAAATTGTTTTGTATTGCTCTATGTGGTTGTGTAAGCTATTTCTTTTTTTTCAAGTATATATTGTAAAATTTACATTAAAGAAATTAGGTAAAATTTGCAAAATCCCTGTATTTGAAAAAAATTATTGGTATTAAACAATAAATTTGTCTAGATAAAGCTACCTCTATTTTGTGTGATTATTATTGAAAAAAAATGTTTTATGATACAAAAAGGTCATATTTATTTCAAATACTCTTTGATACAATATATTTTAGATATAGTCAATCTGGGTAACCTTGCTCCCCCTTTACAAAACTTTGATCCATTCTGCTATAGTGGAATCTTGACGAATTGTTTTCAGTCTGCGACCAAACTCACACTAGTACTGTTATCTATATTTTGAGACCAAACTTTTGCTCTTAACTCAAATGATGTAGCACATTCAATCTTGTTTCTCTTTTGGAAAAAGTTATCCTGATAGGCGAAAGTTAACATGATTGACTGTACTTAAAAGTCTGAAAATTCGCCTATTTACTCATTATTTTTTGGCAGTAAACCACCATTATTAACAAAAAATCTAATTAAAACCTAACAAGTTAAAAAATTGAATATTTAAACACAATTTCTTACTTCTAAAATTCATTAAATAGCAGAAATAACCAATTTGTCAAGGTATTTTTAAAATTTATCTATGTGAATTTGCATTTAAAAGAAACAAGTTCCAAATCAAGTTTATTTGCATGTGATCTAATAACATAACTCTTGAACATAAGCCTTGAACATAAAAACGAATAACAAGTGTTCAAATCAATGCTCAATCATGTGTATAAGAGCTTCTCCCGCATTCATATCTCATTCTTTACTGCTTTTAGCAAAACGAAATATTCCAATTGTCAATCTTTAAAATCTACAGCATGAAGTTTACGCAGAATAAAAATATAATAGTTCAGATTATTTAATTCTTAACATAGTATTTTACAAGTATATCTACATTCCAGCTATTACTGACGACTTGGGATTACACAGTATCTGTACTATTTCTACCCTCTCACTGACAAACCCGTCTATAGACGTTCCCTAAGCTCCAGGTTTCCCTGCAATGCAAGCAATAATTAAAATGATATGACTCAGTTGATTTAATGGATTTTGAATACATTGTGCAAGGATAACATTCATATTCGTAAATAAGATTTTTCTATAATTTTGAAAGAATCTATTTTTTTAGCAATTAAAACAAAATGCTGAGAAAACAACATTACAGTTTTGCCCTTTTGCAAGACTGTCAGAGGGTTAAATCTGGTATCATTGGATTTCAGTCTGAATAATTTTCATAATTCTAATATTTTGCTTACATTATTTTTATAAGTTTGTTACACGTATATATTGCCAGCAGATAATTTTCTGAACTTACGAGTGAATTCTTCTTGCCTCTATGCATATGTTAATTTATGTGGAGGTACAAAAGTAATTAATATTCATTAATCATATTTTAATAAGATGAGAGTAATATCAGTACAAAATTTGGCGATCCGTTTGAACCATAGTTCCATTAGTCATATGTATTTGTTGACATAGTGCACTTATTAAAATCACCGTAGATTATTTAAAATATTTCCTTTCTTTAGTTGTATCGATTTCATTTCACTTTACCAGTATAAAATAACACTTACTTGCTTAGAGTAACGGGCTTGGCCTTTTGCTCGACGCTAATGTTCTCGCCTCTGATCATGAAATCCACGGCTCCAATCCCACTGGCGAGAATCTACTCACTCCTCATGGGTGACCCAGACAGTCATGCAACTTCAACAACATTCAACAACAATAATCTCATCTCATTATGTATAAAAGACAGAACTAAAAATATCATCTAACTCACCCAAAGCCTGTGAAACGCTCTCAGCACAAACCCTGTCAATCCACGCATCATACATATGCATGGCAACATCATTCACGATTTCATATCTGTCATTAGTCATCAGCAATACGATTTTCTTTCTGGAAGTGTCGTGGGTAACGATCGCATCTCAATCGATCAGTATTAATCGAGTTACTAATTTAAAGTAACTAGCTTGGCCTTTTGCTCGATGCTAACATTCTTGCTTTCTGATCATAACATCCATAGTTCAAATCACCCGGTGCCAATCTACTCATTCCTTATTGGTAACCCGGACTAAAATGCAACTTCAACAACATTCAACAGCAATAATCTCCTCTCATTATGAACAAATGACAAAACTAAAATGATCATCCCTTGCACCAAAAACGGTATGAAACGCTAACAGCACAAAGCCTGTCTTCCCAAATGCGTACTGCAGCATCATTCACGAGTTATATCGCTCGTCAGATGTCAGCAATATGTCTTTCACACTAGGGATGTAATATGTAGCGATCTCATCTAACTTGATAAATACAACGCGAGTTAATGCAATGTTAAAAAATGTTCCCTTCTGCAGCATCATTACTCCACCGCTTTTATAGAAAACGATTACTTCACCGTATTATGGAGCTTTTTCATGGGTCAAAATATAGATATTATATAAAAGCGGGGGAGTGACGATGCAGAAAAAGGGTAAAATTTGTAATAGTGTAACTTACAGCAACTGACTTAGCCTTTTGCTCTAAGCCAACGTTCTCGTCTACTGATCATGAAATGTACGATTCAATCCCACCGGTGGGCGACTTTCTCTCTCCTTCACATCTAACTACCGGTTGTGATATTTAGTCTATAGCGTCTGAAGCCCGCAAGTTAGGTCGGTGAATGAGCAATTAGTTTATGAAAAGCCTCTTTTTGTAAAAAGCTCAATTTATCACCAACGTCTGTGTTAATTTTGTACGCACAATGTTTGAAACCATACATTAAATTTATATTATTTGTAAATGAAATAATTCTCATTAAATCGTAACCAGATACTTGCTAGTAAATTGGAAGATCATCACGCATGATTTTTCAAAATTTAGGAAACTTGCCTATTGCAACTATAATTGACACTATACATTTTAATCATAACTATGCATTTTAATTAAACTAAATATAAGCATCTCATTTTCGTCTGGCCTATAAATATTTAAAATTTATTAGTCTTTACAGTTTTTGCATAAACGATTTTGACTTATTTTATAAATACCACCGTTTATACAATTAATAATTTTCGCACAATAATTATTTGTGTTCTTTCTCTTGCAATACGTTCTATCTTAATTAATTTTGTTTTCTTTTTCTCAAGAATGCTAGAAAAATTTTAATTAATTATACTTTTATATCACTAACGTGTGTGTTAATTTTGTAGCACAGTTCAAATATAAATATCATTAAAATGTTTCAATTTAATTAATGTTAGTGTATTAATATATTGCTGAATTGGTTTAGTTCGAAATAATCTTTTATTATTGAATTTAATAACAAAGAATAATGTAATTTAAATTCAGCATGCAAATCATGAGGAGAATAATGTACTTTTAGAATATTTAAAAGGAAACTCAAACGCTTCTCTTAAATGTAGATTTATGAATCTAATTAGAAGAACATTTAAAGACGATATTTAAAGAATAAAAATAAAGTGGTAATTCAGCTATGAACATCTTCAATCTTCTTTGATGTGCTTTCAATCGTAGAGTAAAAACTTTCAAAACCCTTGACAAAGACTTACTTTATGAAATGAAAGATGGGATTACAAACGGAAGTGTTATTGGATACTTATGAATCTTAATTGTGAAGGCATTTCTTCAGCACAATGTTTGTCACTTATTGAAAAATAGGTCTGCGAAAATAATTGCTATAAACTTATATATATATATATATATATATGAAAATTATTTTTATTCACCAAATATTAGAAAACTTTAACTATGCTTTGTGAGTTAAGAAATTAAGAAAAACATTTAAAATGCTGAAAGCAGTTTTCACATATTTTTTGTATTAACATTTTTACTTTGAAAAATGTTTTGTATATTTCTTTTTCTTTTTTTTTTTTTGAATTATTTAGTTAGTATAGTATTATTTAGCTAAAAACAATTTCTGGGCATGGTTGCAGCGTTAAAAAATTTCGAATTTAATAATTTGTTCTTAAAAAAAAATTAATAATTTGTTTTTGAGGTAGCACTTTCGATACTTTCACGTAATTTATAGTACAAATGATATGATTTTCCGAAGTAAAAAAAAAAAAAAAAAAAAAAAAAAACTTATTAAAAACACCATAAAATATGCTAAAATGTGCTAGGCCTTTCAAAAGAGCTGGGTCTTTCTTCATGAGGGGCAAAGGAGACGTGCGTCTACTTTGAAGGTAGCGGCACGATTTAAGTAAAAAGGCGGAAAAGAGAGCAAGCTAAAGGAACAGCCAATAAGAAAGTAGAAAGCAACAGGCAATCACGCAAGAGCATAAGAAAACTTCCAACGGATACAGTGAAGAAGGAGTAGGAAGGAGTAAAATGGTAACAATGAAAAAAAACAGATTATATTAAATGTAAATACACACAAATATAAAGACTCAATAATTGTGACTAACTGTCGAGTGTTGCGAGTATCTTTAATACTCATTAGGTCGCTGGTTCAATTAATACTACTAATTACTTAAAAATTCTTTATATACAAATTATTTACACATTATTTACATTTCGAATAAAGAATACAGATCTAGCGAAACACACGATAGGTCCGCTAAGATCGCCGAAACCAAAACAATAACAAACGATATTCCAATGTTGCCAAAACGGCAAACCTAAAGTACAGTAGAATGCGCCAAGGAGACGCACGGCATCCGAGGTTATGGTGAAGCCGTTACAAAAGAATGCGCCATGGAGACGCGATATACAAGACTGTGGTGAAGCCGTAACATACCGGCCCCCGTTGATATGTGCCAACATTCAACAATAATACTAAATGTAACAACAAACAATTGCAAATAATATAAATTTCAATTCTACAATCAATAATACAGTATTTTCGATAAAATATAATGTACTTCTTCAATATTATTACTTAATGTATTAATATAAGTTTACCAAATGCAAAATAGTTATCAAATTAACAGTCAATATATGTAGCAATCTGATAAATTCAACAAGTTAATAATAGTTAATCAAGAATATATACAGACGAAGACACGTAAGTTTACACTTATGTTATAAAGTTAAGCTACACACATTATGAAGCTAAGAATTAAAACAAATTTTTAAATCTCAAATGAAATTGCTATACATAATAAACAGTTCAATACAAATATACAATAATGGTAACTATAATATAATTATTTAAATCTTTCAAAATAACAGAATTCATCAATTCTCTAAAGGAAGTGGGCAAACTTTAGAGACACACCTCGTAACTATACCTGTTGATGTTTTTATATCTAAAACTCTGACTTTTTTGTCAGATCCATATGTTACTTTAATGACACGACCTAATGCCCATTTCCTTTAGGATAACCATACACCCTTCCTTTAGGTTGTCCTTCTCAATATACCACCTATTCCGTTGCTGTAAATTAACTAAATATTCAGTGTTCCATTTTTTCCACAAAATTTGGGTCATTTTTGTTAATTTTTGCCAATGTGATAATTTATTATCATTAATTTTTGTCAAATTCGGTTCAGGAATTGAAGTTATGGGTCGACCTACCAAAAAATGGGCAGGGGTCAAGACTTCAATTTCATTTGGATCTGATGACAAAGGTACTAAGGGACGAGAATTTAGAACCCCTTCGATTTCGGTGATTAATGTCCAAAATTCTTCGAGCGTGACTCGAGAATTGCCCAAAGTTCTTTTGAGATGATGTTTAAAGGATTTCACCCCAGCCTCCCATAATCCACCAAAATTGGGTGCACGAGGAGGGATGAATTTCCAATCGACAGCCTCGGAAGCCAAAAAATTTGACAAAGCTTCATCAGGTTTGCATACAAGAGCATGTAATTTCTTTAACTCTTTATTTGTACCTACAAAAGTAGTCCCATTATCCGACATTATGGTTGAGCTTTTACCTCTTCTAGCGAAAAATCGTTTCAGTGTGGCAATAAATGATTCAGATTTTAAATCTGTCACTATATCTAAATGGATTGCCTTTGAGGCAAGACAAACAAAAATCGCGACGTAAATTTTATTATATATCCCCTTTCTCTGATTTTTATACTTAATCATAAAGGGTCCACAAAAGTCAACAGAACATTTTGGAAATGGCGGGCTAGGATTTACTCGTTCAGCTGGCAAATTTCCCATAATTTGATTTGCCCCTATTGGTTTGTTTTTAAAACACGTTACACATTTGTGAACTATTTTACGAGCCAAAGATCGCCCATTTATTACCCAATATTTTTGCCGGACATGATGTAACAATGATTGTGGCCCTAAATAGAAAAATTTAGAATGAAAATATTCAAAATTCATTTCACTTATTTTATGATCATGTGGTAACACTATAGGGTGTTTCCTCTCATAGGTCAGACTGGAATTGTCTAAACGACCTCCAACTCTAATTAAATTATCGGAATCTATATAAGGATTTAGAAATTTGAGTTTACTGTTACCTGAAAGGCTCCTCTGGTTTTTAGGTAGATTTCGTATGAAATACTACCTATTGCATTGTCTCCCATGTTGGAATTTCTGAAAAATTTTTGCGGATCTACACGAATCATGACTCCTAGACCCCAAAACTACCATCAGTAAAAAAGTTTATATATCTATCTATCTATCTATCTATCTATCTATCGGTGTATATCACTTTCTTCTAGACACGATAACTTCCATAATTATGCTCAGATCTTCATCAAACTTTTACATAAAATCAAGGGGCATAAAATCTCGGTTAAGTTCGTTAATGGGCAAAATCGGACCAAGGGGGTGGAAGTTAGGAGGGTTTTTGTGAAAACAGAAAAAACGCGATAACTTTTTAATTAAAATAGATATCGAATCGGTTTAAAGTTTATATTACTTCTAAAAAATGAGGAAAAAGTTTATGCGTGACAGATTTTTGATAAAGTTAAAAATGGGCTCAAGGGGCGAAAAAAACATGGTTTTTGGGAGAAAAAAATTCATAACTTTGTCAATTCTCAAGATATCAAATCCAATTAAATTTTATATAAATGTACTCAATATTATCTAAAACTTTTGTATTTACAAGTTTTTGATAGGACCAATTTTTACCGATGAAAAAAATTAAAAACGAAAAGAAAAAGGGGGGAGGAAAAAGAAAAAAACCCCATAACTTACTCAATTCTTAAGCAATTAAATCTAATTAAATTTATTTTACATCTTCACAATAATATCTACAACTTTTATATTGACAAGTTTTTCATAGAACCAATTCTTATAGCAAAAATAAATTAAACAAAAATAGGAGTTGGAGAAAAAACCTCAAATCCAAACTGCTTATATTCTGACTCATTTTAAAATTTATTTTTGATTTTAAACGCATTCAAATGACAGATCCTCTTATTTAGCAACTATATAATGCGACTTATTGGCCAATTTTTTGATAAAGGCAGAATATATTTTTAAAAAGGCTGCCAAAAAAGGTATTTTGAACAGATTTCCCGAAGTTTTCACCATTAAAATATTCATTAAGTTTAACAAATTGCGTTTTTCATGAGTCATTTTTAAATTCGTTTTTGTTCTCAAACCCATCCAATTTACAGGTACTATTATTTAGGAACTATAGAACTTGACGTATTGGCCAGTTTTTTGATAAAGGCAGAATATATTTTTTAAAAGGCTGCCAAAAAGGGTATTTTGAACAGAATTTCACGAAGTTGTGATTAAAATTTGAGGAAATTTAAGAAATTGCGCTTTTACCGAGTTATTTTTAAATCTTTTTTTGTTCTCAAACGCATCCACTTTACAGGTTCTCTTATTTAGGAACTATATAATGTGACGGAGTGACCAGTTTTTTGATAAAGGCAGAATATATTTCAAAGAAGGCTGCCAAAATGGGCACTTCGCACAAAATTTCCCAAAGCGAGATGATTAATGAACTGTGGGTATTCAAATAACAAATTGGTTATTTTATGACTCATTTTTAAATCCAATTTTGCTCTGACACGCATTCAATTGACAGTTTTTTGTTACTTAGGAACTATATAATGTGCGTATTCGTCGATTTTTTGATAAAGGGTGAATATATATATTTTAAAAGCTGTCAAAGTAAGCACTTCGCAAAAAAATATCCCAAAGCGATCATGATAAAAGAATTGAGGTTGTAATTCAAATAACAAATTGTTTATTTTATGACTCATTTTTAAATTCAATTTTGCTCTCAAACGCATTCAATTGACAGTTATTTGTTATTTAGGAACTGTGTAATGTGCCGTATTGGTCAGATTTTTGATAAAGGCTAAATATATACTTAAAAAAATCTGTCAAACTGGGCACTTCGCACAAAATTTCTCAAAGCGATCTTGATTAAAGAATTGTGGATGTATTAAAATTAATAAATTGGTTATTTTATGACTCATTTTTAAATTCAATTTTGCTGTCAAACGAATTTAATTAACAGTTTTTTGTTATTTAGGAACTATATAATGAGCATATTGGTCAATTTTTTAAATAAAGTAAGAATATAATTCAAAATATATTGCCAAAATGGGCATTTAAGTAGAGATAGGCATTTTTTTTTTTTTTTTTTAGATGAAAACTTTTCGAAATCTACCTCCGCCTATAGGCCATGCCGAAAGGGATTTTTCATATGCTTAAGCTCTTCAGAGAAGGCTGAATACTGTACCTGTTTAATCAGAAAAATTTCTCCAAATCTCAATTCACTTGCACATAAGGCACCACTTTTTTTCTCCTTACCCTTTCGAGAATTATTTAGAAATCTAAAAATATAACTAGTAATATGAATTAATTTCAAAAAACTATTAGTTAAAGAGAATAAACAATTATGAAAACAGTTTTCAGTTCTAAGTGAAAAGTTACTGTTGATTTCAGTTCTAAATTCGGACTCATAGTCAGTGTTGTTTTCCAGTTTTACTGGATAATCTTCTGCATACTGAATTCTGTCCCAAAGAAAATTTGGTCCACTAAACCAAAATTTGCAGTTAGTCAGTTCTTTAGCATCTAGACCTCGAGATAGGACGTCAGCAGGATTATTTTCCGATGATACGTGTTGCCACTGATAAGAGTCCGTGAGGTCTTGTATAGCAGCCACTCTATTACTCACAAATGTTTTCAATTGGTGGGGAGATTTTCTAATCCATGCCAGTGATATTGTAGAGTCGCTCCAGAGAAGAACAGTTTCTACTGGAATGTCAAGTGACGGTACAACTTTATGCATTAATTTTGCTAAGAGAAGACATGAGCAAAGTTCAAGACGAGGGATTGTCACTGTTTTTATGGGGGATACTCTAGACTTGCTACAGAGTAAATGTGCATCAGGAGAACCTTCAGTTGGTATATACTGGATGTATATGGCGGTTCCATATGCCAAAGAAGAGGCATCTGCGAAGCCATGTACGACTATGCGCTCTTCACGAAAAACAAATCTAGGAATTTTTAAATTTTCTAATTCTGAAAGAGTGGAAACAAAATCACTCCATTCTTTCGCTATGGAATCTGGTAATGGCTCATTCCAATCTATCTTAGCTAGCCACGTTTTCTGCATGAAGATCTTAGCCCTTGTTACTACAGGGCCAATTAATCCGAGTGGATCGAAGATTTTTGAAATCAAAGAGAGATGATCTCGTTTACTATAAAATTCCTTGTTATGAATCTTTAATTTATACAGAAAACAGTCACTTAAAGGTTCCCAGAGAACACCCAAAGTTTTTACTGAACTACAATCTGTTTGATCATCGAAGTTATATTCGGTGGCAGCCATAGTATTAGGTTCAAGTAATTCTCGGTGGTTTGCACACCATTTGTGCAATTTCATATTTCCACGCTTTAAAAGTTCAATCAATTGGAACTTTAAAATTTTCGCCTTTTCGAGAGTCGATTTCCCGGAAAGAAGGTCGTCTACATAAAAATCTTTTAAAACGACTGACGATGCTAGAGGTAAGTTTGGTTGCTCATCAAGAGCTAATTGTTTAAGAGCACGAGTTGCTAAATAAGGAGCATTAGATGTCCCATAAGTAACTGTATTAAGTTTGTAAGTTTTCACTGGCGCGTTAATATTGTCCTTCCACAAGATTCTAAAGAAGTCTCGTTGGGATGGATCAATTAATACCATTCTATACATTTTTTCTACATCCGCTGTGAATGCATATCGATGTTTTCGGAAACGTATCATAATTACGAATAATTCTTGTTGAGGAATTTTTCCTTTTAATAGAATGTCATTCAATGACAAACCAGATGTCGTTGACGTTGAAGCGTTAAAAACGACTCGCAAGCGTGTTGTACTTTTTTCTGGCCTGTAGACCCCATGATGTGGTATATAATAAAGGTTCTTTACGGGTTTTAATTCTTCTACTAATTCCATATGATTTAAGTTTTTGTATTCTTCCATAAATTCCGAATAGAGAGGTTGTAAGTTCGAATCCCTATCTAATCGGTGCCAAACTTGATCGAGCCTTTTTTCGGCTAGTTTTTTGGATTCTCCTAAGAGTGTAGCATCCTCCATAGGCATGCTAACAACATACTGACCATTGGAAGTTCGATAATGAGTTGTTTCAAAATGATTTTCACAAAATTTCTCTTCATTACTAAGTGGAGAACTAGAATCATTAATATTTTCGATTTCCCAAAATTTTCCTAAGGATTCGTCTATTTTTTCATTGGTTAATAAACCGCAATATTGGGAATCATCTCAGGAATTATTCACGACACCGCTAGCAACATATCCGAACACTGTTTCTTGAAATAGCAAATTTTGAGATGAGCTGCGAATTTTACCAGATTTTAATAAATCGAAGAAACATTGCGCGCCAACCAACAGGTCTATCTTCCCAGGGATATAAAATTCAGCATCTGCTAACGGGATATTTATAGGAATATCAGCAATTTCAATACGAATAGGTGTAAGTGGGGTTATTTCTGTAATTTTTGGCACTAAAAGAAATTCCAGTTCCCTTGTGAAATCTTTATTTTTATTTGAAATCACAGTTTTAATTTTATAATTTAATGTTGTGGTTGCGTTATTCAAACCCGATATTGGAGCAAAAACCTTTGATTTCTTTAAGCCCAATTTCTTTGCAAATTCAAACGACACACAATTTATTTGGCTAACAGAATCTAAGAGAGTTCTTGCCTGGATAAAATTTCCTTTATTTGTTTTTATGTCAATAACTGCAGTTGACAAGATAATAGTTTTATTTGAAGCGAATAAGCAATTAGAAAGATTTTGTGAGACTGATGGCGTCGGACTTGATTCTAGGCGACGTACTGTCTGATCAACACCTGGTTTTTGGAAATGAGTTCCATTACTGGAACCAATTTCTTTATCTCTATGTAATAAAGTGTTGTGAGGGGATTTGCAATGTTTACATAAATGTTTCGAAACACAGTTAGCTGCTAAATGTGATTTGTTAAAGCATATCAGACAAAGTTTATTTTTTTTAACGATAGCAAATCTTTCACCAAATTTCATATTTAAGAATTTATTACATTTATATAGGGGATGAAATGAGTCACAAATAATACACTGTTTTTCAGAACTTGTATTTACTAAAAGGGATTTTGATTTTATTTCACTAGAAATTTTTGGTCTAGCTAAATTGCTTCTATTTATGCTTTCGAGCGATTGGCTTCTTTTTTCTAAAAGTCCATTAAATTGTCAAAACTAGGAACTTCAGATGTGTTTATTGACAATTCAAATTGTTTTCTTGTTTCCTTATCTAGTTTTTCTAAAATTATAGTTGTAAACAAAATGTCAGAGAGGTTATTTCTCTCAAATCCTAAATTATTTAGAGCCCTGATATTTTTGTTTATAACATCTAATAAACGCCTTAATTCTTTAGATGATTCATGTGTAATTTTTTCAAAATCTAATACAGCCTTTAAATGTATATTAACCACAATTCTTTTGTTCTCAAATCTATTTTCTAACGCTTTAAACAACGAATCAAATGTATCATCTGGAGTTTCTAATAATTTAGCCTCATTTCTTAGTGCGGAATGCAAATAATGTAATTTTTGAAAATCAGTCAATTCTTCATTATTCGTAACAATATTATTAAACTCTATTTTAAACATGTTCCAGTCTTCATATTTTCCACTAAATAGCGGAAGAGGTATATCAGGAAGTTTAATTTTAAAGTTTTATTTAAGGAAGAAAGTTTTATTAAGGAAGTTTTATTTTAATTCTGAATTTTTAGTTTCTAATTTATTAGAATATAATAATTGATTGAAACTTACCTCTAGCTGTTCTACTCGCTCTTCCATTTCGACCAATGAAGCATCAATTTCAGATAAATCCTGATCTTCAGGTGCTGTTGTATAATAATCGCGACGTAGTATATCGATGTTTGTAGACAGTTCTTGAAGATTCTTGATTTTCGTTTCAATTTGAATTCTAGACAATTCATCGGTTTTTTCATTTACAGAATTTTCTAATCTTGTTAACTGGGCTTTTAAAGAGCCTCTAGTCCTATTCAAGCTAATTAATGAAGCCATTTTAATTCAAATAGAACAAGGAGAACAAGTTCGAATTAAAAACGAAAGTCCTACCGGCGAGCGGACCAATGTGACGAACTGTCGAATGTTGCGAGTATCAACTCCAAATTTCAAATGCAGGTGAAAATATAGTCTTCGTATTGACACACCTTATCATTGAACTTTTCACCAACTCTCCTCCAAATAAATGTTCCACAGTCATCACTTTTACCGAGAGATATGCGACATCCATTGCTAAAAATAACTTTATTTAATTTATTATATGGCTAGTGTGCATGTTTTTACACCATTGCAGGCGCTCTTTTCTATGCTTCTTTGTCAAGTAAGGTTTTGTTTTAATTTTATAGGGTTTAAATCTTACTACATGTAGACGATTACGTACAGTGCAGTCGAATACCTTTACGTTATACTTAGACCAGTCGGAATAGAGTTGTTTTGAGGTTGCTTGCCGCTTTCCTTCCTCTTTTTTCCACAAATTTTCTTTTCCTTCCTAGGAATTGACATTCGTGGTCGTCTACTTCGAGGTACATTTTCCACGCTGTTAGTCAACTGATATTTTTTCCAAATATCGCATACCGTACTTTGAGCACAATTTAATAAAGCAGTCACTTTCCATTGTGAATTTACTTCATCCAATATTTAAATCATGCAGATTTTCAAATCGTGAGACAAGTTTTTCACACGAGTCATTTTCCAGCACTTCAGAGCTGCTTTTGATCTCGCAACTAGAAGATTTCTTCTTTTAAATAGGGTTCAGATGCCATACGCATGCGCAGGCACTCTAATCTGTCTTTAATATGCTAATTTCAAACTTGTTTCCTCAGTGATCGATTACTATTTTCCAACTTCCATCTTGATCGGATATTTTTTTTTTCACGAGGAAACATTTTTGTCTGCTTTATAGTTATAAATTATATGATTGTAATGTTGAATTCACCTTTTATTTATATTTTAACACACTCTCTTTTATTTGTCATATTGTAAAACGCCCCTATTCTTTTGAATCGCGAAGTATATGCTTCGAAATACAAAACTCATAAACTTGATAACAGTGATTGGAAACTTTTTTTCCAAGGATTGTATATCTAAAAAAGTATAGACATCATTAATACAAAAGACTAAATATAAGGATCTGCTGAAAAGGTTTTTCCAGGCTACGGAGAGCGTTTTGGTATCAGATTTACCATCAACAATAACGATTAAGATAAATACCTATATTTCAAGAAAACCTAATTCATAGGTACTATTGGCATTAAAGATAATTTTAACATTTTGAAAATTCAAACTATAGCCGGAATCCCAAGAGAGTTTGGCCATAGAAAAATTATAATTTCCTTGATTAATGATATAGCGAAAGTGTTCTTTTAGGCAGATTTCTAGATTTCGTTTAGTTTGACCAATATAAGATAAATTACAGTCATTACAAGGAACATTATAAATTCTCCGTTTTTGGAGGTCAAGGACAGGAGATTTAATGTAAGGAAATTCGAATTTATTGACAGGTTTAAAGATAACGTCCCTGACCACCAAAAATATTGAATTTATAATATTCCTTGTAATGTCTGTAATTTATCTTATATTGGTCAAAAAAAAAAAATGGAAACCAGCCTAAAAAGAACACTCTTGCTATGTCATTAATGAAGAAATTTCTAATTCATCATGTGCCAAGTACTCTTTGAATTCCGGCCATAGTTTTTTAATGACAATAGTACCTCTGAATTAGACTTTCTAGCTTTCTAAAATTTAGCTATTTATCTTAATCGTGAAGTTATTGTTAATGATAAATTTGATTCTAAAACACTCTCCGTTGATTGGGAAAACCTTTTCAGCAGAATCTTGTAATAAGCTTTTTGTATTATTTATTTATATACTTTTTTAGATATATATATGTGTGTGTTTATAACTATAGACATAATTTTTATTTTTTATATTGAGCCCTTTTATTTATGTGCGTTTACTTTTAATAAAATCTGTTTTTTCCTTGTTTTTTTGTTTGCTTTTTGCTCCCCTCTTCTTCAGTGTATCCCTTGAACATTTTTTATACTCTTCCGTGACTGACTGTCGCCTTCTACTTTCTTATTGGCTGTTCCTTCAGCTTGCTCCGTTTCCCGCCTTTTCATTTCAGTCGTGTTGTTACAGTCACAGTAGACTCACATCTTCTTTGTGCCTGACGAAGAAAGACCCAGTAACTCCCAGTAAAGGCCTAGCGCATTTTATTATATTTTATGGGTTTTTTTTAGATGTTTTTTCCCTTTGATTTGATTGACACCAGTTTCAACTTATTATCTTTATATGTGTGTGATTTTTCTCTCCTTATCTTTATTCAACTCTTTCTTAATAATAAGAAGAAATACTGAAACACATGCACACGATAGGTGGCTTGCATTATCTTTAACTTAAAAATTCTATTAATAAAATACTTATGTCGATTCAAGTAAGATAATTTGAATAAATACACATTTAAGGGTTAGGTGTTTGTGTTTGAAATGCGGTTTAATAAATTTAAAAACTTGTTTATATAAAGAAATTATCTTTATTCAGATTTTTCAACTTTTTTATATCGAAAATGGTCAAATTGGATTTGACTTTTGTCCAGAATAATAATGTTCTATTTTCGCTCAATAAAGTTCATACTTTAAACTATTATTGTTTTAATTGAAAAAATTACTGTAATGACTTTAATTAATGCAAGATTATTTTTTAAACTTCAAAAATATTTAGAATTTTTGAAATTTCGATACATGATTTTCTTTCTTTGAATTTATTTGTATACCACATGATATAGTTTTTTAAAAAGTAAGTTTTACTTCAGTTTTTACGTTTTCATATGCAGAAAGAAAAAAAACAATTAAGAATTTTGAATGGTGTAATTTTTTTTTTTTTTTTAACATTTTAGAAATTTTTACATGCAAAGCATTAGGATGGATACAGTTGTGGGAAAAGGTTGTAACTACTGGTAATACATGTCATGAAAAGACGTATATTATATTAAAAAAAGAAAAAAATCATACTTATTACTGATTATAAATAAGTACTTCTGCATTAAATAAAAAATAAACAGCCTTACAAGTTAAGGTTTAATTACCTTTTTGAAAAGTATGGAACCACATACTGATACAAAAGCAATACACTTCATTCACATGCCAATTAATTAGTTAGATTTGTCAGTTATGGAATACGGAATTTTGTGTTTTCCGCTGGTAAAATGATGCTTATAACATATTTAAAAATACATGAATTCATAAAATACTTAAAATATATTTTATTCATTGCGTCAAATGAAAAACATAAAACCAATTTTAACTTCATAAACCTTTTTAAAAGCACTCGAAACAAAAATGTAAAAACAATATCCATTCGATAGCAAAAAGTATATTATTTATATTGTTTAAAGAATTACGTTCTACCTAACAATATTCGTTATCAAGAAAAAAAATCCTGTGTAGTCTTCTAAATACATAAAATGACACCACTGCCAATTTGTTATTCAAGTTATAGAATGAAAGAACTATTTAATTAAATCTAGTCCTTAGAAAACTCACAAGAACGATATATGTCTTTCCATAATGCTATCATTTTAAAAAGCGACCCAGTAACGCCCGTAGCAAATGCCCATTATACATGAAAAAGTCCGTATGAGTTAACATTATTTATAAATCCATTTTCTATGTAAATTTACGAGTCAGTGCTAATGATTCGATCAAGTAACTTACTAAGGTATATTCTCATTCTGTCTGGAGATATTCCAAATACGCAAGATTAGAAATCATGTATTAAACTTTAACCTCTTCTTACTTAATGAAAGTGAAAGGGAAATTTAACAATTTTCTAAATGAAAGTGAAATAAACTAAAAATTTTATATTATTATAATTATTTTAATTTAATCAGTCTGTATATGGAAGAGTAATAGTTATTCAACTTTGTCTAACTTTGGAATACCACTTTTACTTTTCTAAGAAAAAAAATCTTTTGTATTTGCCAATTTTGTATAAGCCTACACAGAAAGTAATTTCTGTTGACACAGTATAAGCCTAGCAAGTAATATTTTTTACAGAAATAATAGTATTTAAAAAATGAACGAGTGGTCGCCTGACAATTTTGAATTTCAAGTATTAATCTAAAGACATTGGGAACAACTGAGCATATTTTTAAATATAATTTCTTATGCATAATTATTATACTAGAATTGATAAACTTATATTATACACAATTTAATAATTTTTTTATGCACGGTTTTTACTGTTTGCTTTTTATTAGTAATACACCTCTTGAAGCACGTGATTAGAGCTGATTGTTCTAAGATCAAGATATTACATAAATGCCTAAGATTTTGACCCACTTTAATCCCAATAAGTAATAAAAATCTTTAGGATGTAAAACTAATCAAAAGATAAAATATCGACATAATACTGATAATCAGCATTTATTAGAAAGAAAATTATCTAAAATGTATAAAAGATTTCTGCATTGGAATTTTGTTCTGGAAAATGTAATTTAAACACACTGGGAGAAAACAAAGTACCTCTTTCACCTAAAATGAATAGTTAGCCTGAATCCCAAAATTAGAATTTTAGATTTACAAACGGTGCGAATGGGGACGGCAACTAAACTGAATAGACGAAATCATCCGGAATTAATAATGTCTTGTTTTCTGAGTGACGAAACGATAATGAATCGTTTTAGTATCGAGAAATTATCACTTCATTTATGGAATGGTATCATAAATTAGATTTATAGTGACAAAAACTAGTATCTTGTTTTCGTATCTATTTGCAGAGATGTTTAAATAAATTTGACCGCGAGAATATGGGGAAACGCTCAAAGATCGGTAGAAGATACTAGAACTCTGCAGTAAAGTGAATTAAAATGTATAAGGATGACATTGAACTGTTTTTTTAGAGCCGTAGATTAAATTCTAGATGGTAGAATGTAACTACTTGTGCAGACATAGAATAGTTGTACTAGTCATTGATCAGTTTATACTATACCTTATTTAATAATTTTTTATGCACGGTTTTTACTGTTTACTTTGTAATAGTGATACGTAATTAACGCTCGCAGTATAAAGATTAGAATATTAATTAAATGATTACGATAGGATCATTTTGACTCCAACCCTTTATAAGTAATTATAATACTTAGACTGAAACTCTAATCAAAAGATAAAAAATTGGCATAATACTGACAATGAAATTTATTAGAAAAATAATTTTTTAAAATGTAATTTCCAATTTTGAATTTTGTTGTGGAAATTATAATTTATACATATGGAAATGCTTAATTGAGAATGGATAGAACATCCTAAAATATCTGTATTTCGTTTTGTGAAAACTGATAAATACACTAAATACTCGTAAATGTTATGCAAAATAAACAGAAGAAAAGAAAAGCATTGTTTTTATAAAGAAATTTTTTAAACTCATTAATATGTTGTCTTCCGAGTTTCTATAAATAAAGTAAGGTTTTTCGAATAGTGAGTAAGATCGTATATATAATGTATAAGATCGGAAGATCTTATTGCATGTGTTTGTTCATGATTATATCGTATCTTGACCCACATGTTTTTATTTACAGGACTGTGTCCACTGTTTTTATTCTTTAATGTTCTTTGCTGTCAATTGTAGTCTCTAATTTTAAAAACATCAAAACAGACGCCATATTTAATTCATGCCAGAAACATTGCATTTAGGAGAAATTTACAAAAAAAGAATGCTTTAAAAAAATAAGAATAAAGATTTTAGTTCTGGGTTTTTTGCATATTATTTAGTATAATTTGAAGGACATTTAAAAAAATATATTTAATCAAAAGTTTTTGACATGAATTTATTTTCATGAGTCATAAAGTTGAAAAAAAAACTTGCTATTTGTGAGCTGTAGCACATTTCCAGCGTGTAAAAACAACTTAATCAAAATGTGATCTTTGAAGATAAACTCCAGAGAGCAGTAATATGTGACTATTATTTTATTTTGTTTGTGTGTTTTTCTTATGAAAGATTATGAGTAGCAGTTAGATATAGTGAGTTGATAGAATATTCTTTTCTTACTCTTGGCAGAAAAGAAAAATGTAGAACTCTTCAATCGCTACACTGTCCAAGGACTATTACTATATGAGTATGAAATGCACGTACAAACTGATTCTTGAATATTTCAGTAACAGTTTTAAGATATTTTAGAAAATTTATTATTACCTACATATAAAAAAGTTATTTTTCTATATTAATGCATACTTTAAAAAACTTTTGATTCGTAATTTAGTCAGTCTGTTATGAACCTTTCACACATTGATAAAATATTTATAAATAGATTTTTACATAGGGGAAGGGGGGGGGGGGGACACGTTTGAACATTTTTTTCAGAAAATCAATACATTTCTAATTTGAATTATATTTATACCGTTTTAAGTATTACATTAAAAACAATGCAGTTCTTCATAATATGAATCAGAAATTAAAAGTTTACCAAGTAAATTAAATAAATAATGAATATTTGAAAAATTCAAAGAATTTTGTTTAAACCTGCCCTATGAAGGAGTACCTTTGACCAAGTAAGAGGAACCTTTGAACAAATGAATAAAATCTAAAAATATTGAGAGTTTTTATAAAAAGCTGCATAAGTTTCAGAAATATAAAGTAATATAAATAAAATTAAATAACTACATTATATAGAAATTACTATTTTTTATTATTTAACCAAACTTAAATTCATCAAATTTAATGTCAACATTCATTGTTGAAAAAAACAGAGTGTCCTCTAATTGTGTTTTATAGCAAAAACTTTTTTACAATATCCTTAAAATACACCATTGTAATATCTAATGCTTCCGAAAAATTAAAATTTTTCATGCTCTCTTTTTATGAAAAAACCTCATATAAGATTCCGTTTTATCAGTTACAAAAGCCAGAAATAATGTTTGGAAAGAGTAATGCTAGACAAGCCTGCTAAATCATTAATCATTTTTGTGAATGCAGGATTTGTAATTATCAAATAAATGAATGCCAACATCAATTTAGATTTGAAATTTCGCATCACTGGTACATCTGAAGGTTGTCTAGAGTAAGGGGAATTGTCATCAGTATAAGTCCATGTTCTTTAAAATACTTAATAAACCTCTTTTACCATAAACAAAAATCAAAAATTATAATATTCATCATACAAAATAGATACATCAACAACTGTTTACTTCGTAATTTAACATGTTCTCTTTAAATTTTTCAATTATTATTTATCACCAGTTTATTTCGTGTATTTTCGTTGTTTAAAGATGCCCCACCACATGGAGTTTTTAACATTACAACAATTTTCTCGATTCGGCTGAAGAATATGGGTAAGACAAAAGCTTATAAACTAAAGTTAACAGCTTTATTTAAGTATCAAACAATAAATTAAAGTTTTAGGCATGCAAAACTGTAAACAAAAATCTTGCAACTTTATTTTCTTAAGTTTGGATTCAAGAGGGAGAAAAATGCATACCTTGCTTACAAGGAAGGTCTCCATACGGGCATACTCAGAAAAATCTGAAAAAAAATACAGAATGTTCTTCTCATATAGTTATATATGTTTATAAAAAAAATTTCGGCGGAACCTCCTTATAACGTCCGTAAAAAAATAATAAAAATTTCGTTTATTTGGCGATTTATCTCAGGTTGGCGAAAAAACGAAGTTTTGAAAAATACGCTTTTACGCTTCGAATACTTTTTAAAGAAAAAACTTTCTATGTTCAATTTATTTAAATAAATTTAGTTTAAGTAATTTTAGTTTTGCATTTTTACTTTACTTTAAGTATAATTTTGTCATATACGTTTATATGTACTTATAACAAAATGAAATTAATAAATTTTATCATTGAAAACACAATTTAAATTGATTAAAATTGTTCCAAATTGAAAAATACACCGTTAAAAATCTGCTGCATTTTGTTGCAATGCACTCTTTTGCTTGTATAGAAAACGGTTACTTGGCCGTGAAATGGAGCTTTCTCATTGGTTGGAATAGAGATATTATATACAAGCGGTGGAGTGCGGTGCAACAAAATGCAGCAGATTTTTAACAGTGTATGACACACGGTCAATTCACCATGCTATGGAGCATTCTCATTGGTCAGAAGAGAAATATTCTATAAAAGTAGTGGAGTGACGTTGCAGTAAATGCTGCAGATTTTTAACAGTGAAGTCAATTAAAATCAATTTTCAGATTCGTTAAAATCGTCTGCTTTTGGCGAGGAAATGCACTGCTCGCCAAATCCCGCGTCGCTTTGAGCTTTTCACGCCAATTATTCCAAACTATTTTATTTTTTTACATATCTAATAATGTAATTCCGCCGCTAATTTTCGCTGATCCTTTATTACCTACATGAGTAGTTTAATTCGTATTTTTTTCAAAAAATTCTGAGTATGCCCCCAATGGAGACCTTCCTTGTTAGACAATACTGTTCATAAAAAATAAATGCACCTTTGTATACTTATTGCATTGAAGCAGTAGTAATGTACTACCATATACATTTTTTTAAATAATTTATTTTACTGAAAATATTTAGAGTGTTTAAAGGTGCCCCCAGTTCAAACGTGCCCTGCTCTCCCCTAAATTATTTTTAATTATTGCATTTATTTCTAGATCGACAATATTTTTAACTTTCTAAAGCTTAATCTATTTGTGAGGTGAAGCACATTTCCGAGTATGTCATAACGAATTAATCAAAATACATTATTTTAACGTAACCAGGGATAAATCACATATCTAATAAATTTTTTTAGCTTCACTTGGTAACATGGATTATTTTTTTATATACGCTATAGTTAAGACATTTTCTTGACTTGTATTTGAATTTCCTTGGCTTGAGTACTTTCCTTCTTTTTACATAACGCACTTTCACTTATCTTTCAACAACATTTTTAACTATGACCACAAAGTTTTCAAGAGTGGGACAGTTAAAAAAGATTGGTATATGCAGTAAAAAATCAATTTAAACAAAATGGAATGATTTGGGGAGCCAGTTAAAGTTTAGGAAGTTTTTACTTTTTCTGATCTATAGTTAAATACAATAACTTAAAAATAACTTATGTAAAAATATATTTATGAATAACTACACAATGTGTGAAAGGTTCATCACAGTCTTTTTTAGATAGAGGTAAAAGTTTTATAAATTTAGTAGTTATGCCTTGATGTAGAATTAACTAAAAATGTACTGATTTATATTTATCAATGCTCAATTTATCATAAGATGATAAATTTATTACTGTCAATTTCATCATTAATTATAAATCGCTACATTAGTAAATTAATGTTTGAACGCGTTTTTATTTATAAATGCTGACTTTATTAAATTGGCAGTTAAAGTTCAATTTTCTACTTTTCAAGCCTGTGCTTGAAATAAAGTCACAAAGCCTTAGTTATCAAAAGATACTTTCATTAACCTTAAACACGCAAATCTCAGTGAGTAGAAAAAATCTTAAAATTAATCACTTGAAAAATCTACACATGTATGAATCACTTTTAGTAAGTGTGAAAATTATACGAAGCATTAAAAATGAAAGAACAGAAAATTACTTTCGTCACGCGTTTTATTAAACTCATTTTTATGTAAAACCAAAACCTGAATTTAAAAATTTATGAAGGAAAACTTGCATTAAATATTTTCTTTTGCATAAAGGTTCCCAGCCATTTCTAAATGCTTTCATTTTTTGTTAAGATTGTAAGATTTTTCTAAAAAAGGAGTTCACTCATCACTGCAATTTAAATAACATGTCCTGTGGGTAAGGTTTTACGAATTTTTACTGCTTAGTTTTAGATCTTGTTTTTCAAACAAATATGAGACTTGATATAGTAATTTATTGATTATGTAACCAAGAAAGAATATTTTAGCAGGTATTTAATTATAAAATGTAGTGGCGTAGTTCATTTACCAATGTGGGTATTCATGCCATGCAAAAAAAGCTATGAAATAATGATATGTAATTCTACCAATTCTAAAGATACAAATTCTACAGTCCTAGAAATTGTCACATTGCTCTTACGTATTCTTAATTGTGATTTGATAATGCGTTATACAGGGTGTTTCGCTACCAGACCGACAAATTTGAGGGGTGATAGTAGACATAAAGACAAACATTATTAAATAGGAAACCATGGGGCGCAAACGTCTTCTGTAGGAGCTAGGGGCCATTAAATTTTAAGGTCCAAAAATTCAAACCCTGATAAAAATTAGAAAAAAAGGTCGATTTGTTTGCGGTTTTCAAAAATTGCCGATACAGGGCGCTTTAGACTTTAGAGTAACGAACAAATACTTTTTGCCGTTCTTTTGTGCATGGGGTTGAAATTATTCAAAAGTTTAGACTTTAACTTAAATTTTAAGCCCAAAATCGGAAACATGGGGATCGGTTAACTAGCGAAAATTTAACGATGAACCGAGGGAGAGATTTTAAACGCTCATAAACATTGGGACAGACATTTTATTTTATTCAAAATGATGTACAGCTTTCATGTCCTCATTTTTTGATAGAGGGCGCTTCCGACACATGTCGGACATTTCAATGGTACTACTCCGCATATTCACAGTATCCGCAAAGAAACTCTTCGGGAGGGTTGAATTCTGATAGGGATTAGCCGAAGCGTTTTCACGTAACTTGGCGATAATTATACTTGGCGTAGCGATAGACGCTTTCGTCGAGTTTGATTTCCTTCGGAGCCGAGTACAAAGTAAAAATTTGTGTTTAAAAACTTTTAAAGAGTACAGCTTTCAGTAAGACACGTTCCATCCAATGCAATGCTGCAAGAGAAAAGTTACTTTGTACTCGGTTCGGAAGGAAATCAAATTTCTCGACGGATGCATCTATCGCTCGCCAAGTATAATTATCGAAAACGCGTTTGCCAATCCCTATCAGAATTCAACCCTCTCGAAGAGTTTCTTTGCGGATACTGTGAACATGCTACTACTCCTGGGTGTTTTACTACCAGACCACCATACTTCCAGGAAGTGTAAGGGATGCAAAGACGACTCGGAATCACACAGGAATGTAACGTTATTTTTTTTTTTTTTTGCATGTTACGTTTAAAAAAAGCAGAGAAAAAAACAACAGAAACAAGCAGAGAAACAGCAACATGTTAAAGTGGACAGAACAAAGTCTATTTAAAGGTTTTACTGCAAGAAGTGTTCGAAATTACGACCAGAAAATGTCCGGCAATCTACTTGACAGCGATCGTATATGGTGCTGCGATTTTCTTGTGGTAGATGGCGCTGAACGGTAATGCGTGTGAAAGTTCACACGAAAGTGTCACTCTCTTGGTGCAGCTCTATCTGGTTCCAGCACGATCGGGCTCTTTCACATTTTACCAATGATGTTCACCGATATCTCAATGTAACATATGGACGGCGGTTTATAGGTCGTGGTGTCTCGGTTAATTGCCTGCCAGATCACCGGACCTATCAAGTATGAGCTTCTTCTGCTGGGGTCACATGAAAAGTTCGGTGTATGAGAATCCAGTACCATCAATTAAAGACTTAGCAGTTCGTATTTCTGTAGCTTCCGGGAATCTATCAAAGATTCCAGGAATATTTCAAAGCGTGAGGAATTACATGCGACGCCGCTGTCAAGCCTGTCGAATTACTTCTGGTCGTAACTTCGAAGATCTTTTCTAGTAAAATCTTTCAATAAGCTGTTTTATGTCATATTAACGTGTTGCTGTTTCTCTGCTTGTTTCAGCTGTTTTTTCTCTGCTTCCTTTAACCATAACTCGCAAAAAAGACATTTTCAACGTTACATTCCTATGTGATTCCGTGTCGCTTTCGCATCCCTAAAACTTCCTGGAAGTATGGTAGTCTGGTAGTAAAACACCCAGGAGTAATGCCATTGAATTGTCGGAGATGTGTCGGAAGCGCGCTCTATGAAAAAATGAGGACACTACAGTTGTACGTCATTTTGAAAAAAATAATTACCAAGGGAATGACCTACACGCAAACCGCAACAAAATCGATTAGTTTGTCCAATGTTTATGAGCATTTTCAATCTCCCCCTCGGTTCACAGTTAAATTTTCGCTAATTAATCGATCCCCATGTTTCCGATTTTGGGCTTAAAACTTAAGTTAAAGTCTAAACTTTAGAATAATTTCAACCCCATGCACAAAAGAACGGCAAAAAGTATTTGTTCGTTACTCTAAAGTCTAAAGCGCCCTCTATCGACAATTTTCGAACTTAACCTTTAAAATTAAAAAAATTAAAAATCGAGATATGAAGAATGATTTGAGAGAAAACCGCAAACAAATCGACCTTTTTTCTAATTTTTATCAGCGTTTGAATTTTTGGACCTTAAATTTTTATGGCCCCTAGCTCCTACAGAAGACGTTTGCGCCCCATGGTTTCCTATTTAAATATGTTTGTCTTTATGTCTACTATCACCCCTCAAAGTTTGTCGGTCTGGTAGCGAAACACCCTGTATATGATGATTAGCAGAATTTTTAAGGAGCTAGTGGTTCTTAAACTTAAATGCTACAGTCACCTCCAGGGCTTTGTTTCTAAATTAAATGAAGTTAAATTAAATATTTTAAATTAAATTAAATATCTAATTTAGAAAAGCTAATATTCTTAAGGGATCGTAGAAAACGTCTCGAATTTCATCAAATCGCAGAAAAACGCAATTTTCATCATCGCAGAAAAACGCAATTTTCATCAAGTGGTCGAGGAAAAATCGCATTTTGGATAGATGATATATTATGTAACAATTACAATATTAACAATGTTATAATATTACTATTATTATTAACAATAATTTAAAAATAATCATATTTTAGGGTTAAAAATAATTTCATAATCAGCTTGCAAAGAAATTTACTCTTAAAGTTCTTTAAATGGCTAGTAAAAATAAGCAGATATTCGTGCTTTGCACTCTATATGTTCCACGCTTCAAATGTGCATAAGAAAAAGGCTTGAACATATAATTTCACAATTTAAAAAAATGCATATTTTGAAGAAATCACGATCTAAAATATGGCTTATTCATTAGGATTCTTAATAGACAGATTACTAATAAACTTATTTTTTACATTTCACCAGTTGGAAAAATCAAATATCTATAAACACCAAAAAAAAAATTCATTTAAGCAAATAAATATCTTTCTTATATTGTCACCTTTCAGTAATAGATTACAGACGTTTATAGATAATTATTTCTTACAATTTGCTTCTTATAAAAAAGAAGAAAAATATACAGATTTATTCACCTGCCAGGATGGGCGCGAGATGTTTCGAAATTTTACATTCTAAAGCATTTCACGTAAATTGTTTAAACTAAAAAAAAAAAAAATATGTAATCATTTAATACATTTTTGAAGGATTTTAGAAGGATTTTGAAGATTTAATTAAATTTGAATTTGCTGGGGGTTTGTACAATATTTATAACCAAACTCAAAATGTTTATTTTAAATTGTTTTCTTATTAATTTGTAGAGTTATAAAATGCACAAAGATGATGTTCTTACAATATAAATATAGAAATATTTCCGCATTTAACCCCCCCCCCCCTCTCAGCGGCAAAAAAGCTGAAAAGATACAAAGGCAAGAGAAATCATCCTTTTAAAAATATTTTTATTTTATGCAACTAATAATGCTTTTGGAACAAAATAAAGTAATGTATCTCTAACTCATTCTAAACAGTATTACAACTAATCAATAAATTAAAAGAATTTTATAATAAGTAATTTTAATGGTGCAAGTACTATTAAAGTAATAACGATAGTAACCATTAAAGTAGTAAGAAAGTAGTAACGGTATAAGTACCGTTTGTAGATAAAAGGTTAATAGTATTTGTCACGCACCTTTCCCTTCCCTACGATTTCAGAGACCAGAGGGCACTGTTTGCCACTAGTTCCTAGAGATCCTAGATAAGAGAGAGATTGGACATTGCCGCACCGGCAATTTTCCCAAATCCGCCATTTAAGTTCCATTCTCAGCATATGTCACTGTTACGCTCTATGCATATTTGTAATTTTAAATGATAGAACGCCTTAAATATTATATCAAAACGTACTAAACTGTCAATAAACACTATACTCTTGATTACAGATTACTTTTTTATATTTAGTATTTCTTTTTTTATTGTTAATTATTCGAATTTAATTATAACGTATTCAGTCAATTTTAAACAGTTCCATTATAAAAACAAAGTTATTTTCTTTCTATTGCTATTTTTTTTTTTTTTTTAGAACTGATTATGATTTAAATTTTTATATAGTAAGTAAAAAAAACGTGTAAAAATTTCGAGTTTTGATATTTGTTAGCGATGAATTTTGTTTACAATTTAGAGGATTCTTATGGAGAACAAAATACACAATAAATTTGTAAATGTAATGCAGTACTTACATTATACAAATATTTATAATTTGTATAAATATTTAAAACATTCATAAAAATTCTTAACTATATTTTCTTTAAAAAAAATCTTTTTCAATTTAAAGGCACAAAAGACATAATATTCAAAATTTTCCAATTTTCCGTATGAAAAATAACGTACAATCTAAAAATTGCGAAAATATATAGGTTATGTAGTTTAACAATTATAAAGCTCTAAAGTAGAGACTCTATAACTGTAAGCTCAAAAATGAAAAGCATACTAAGCAAATGTGCATAAATCTTTCTTTGTTCCAGCTTTTTTGGGGGGCCCCTTTTTTTTTTTTTTTTTTTTGCATATTTAGATAATTTAGCATTGTAAAATGTATTAAATCTAGAGAATTGAAACTTTTTATAACTATAAAAGCAATTAGTTTTTTATTTTTTATTATTATTATCTAAAACTATGAACGTAAGTATAATAATACAGAAAGTATACAGAAATATATTTCGAAAATCTCTACTTTAATTCTTTTTGAAATTTCTTCTTACTATTAAATGGTACCACATATTTTCATTCTTTGTATTCGTTTAAAATTTAAAAAGAGTTTCCTGTAATACATTTTATCTATTTTTTTTAGCAAAAATGTGCTTAACTGATGTATAATCACGAATATTTAGACAGAAAATAGCAAAAGATTAATACGCACTAAATAAAATTATGCATGTAGCAAGCATTTCTTGTGTTATGCATAAATTCAAATCTGTTGCATATGATGCATCACTCTTACTAGAAATTAGTATTTATATGATATCTTAATTGCTGCTCTAAAGAGATTTTTATTTTAAAATAAATTTCTAAGTACTGCTAACCTTTTCTTTGATATACATTTAAATATGAACACAGGTAAAATGTATAGTATTAGAAGCAGTGTTGGTATTAAATTATTAAACGAAAGTTTATAAAAAAAAAGTAATAGGAGCATAGCTGTTAATACAAACAGTAAATAAATAAATAAAATTTCCAAAAATAAATAAATAGACAATTCTTAAACAAAATCCTACTCCTAAAATAGCGTAAAAAAAGAAAAAACCATAAATTTAGCAAATTGGTTTTTTGCGTTTAGCGTAAAAGTATAGCCTAAATTTTGTATAACATTTTATGTACTATTTATAAATTCAATACAGTGCATTTTTGCGCTGCTTCCTTACAACAATGCTCTAAAATATAAACAACCTCTTTCAAAAATTTCGACTGTTTTCCGAGTACATTCAAAATGTTATCCTCGCAATTCATCCTAATAAAACAACGCATTTTATAACAATTCTTATTTACTAAAGAGGAAGTGCACTTATATTTATGTTCCGACTGACTCTCTGAAGACATGTGAATTGCGTTTTACATAATTATAATAAAATAAAATGTATTAGAGGTTGGTGAAAATACATTGCGCTGTACTACGTTCCACCTGCTTTTGAACTTAAATGGCGGACATTTTCTCAATGTCCAATCTCTCTCTAATCTAGGATCCCTACTGGTTCCTTAGAAGGAACATCTCCCCTGGGGAGTAACCCCAGGGGAGTTAAGTTATGAATTAGCCTGGCATAAGAAATGTCACACCGCTCTCTGTTAAAATGTTGCAAGCCTTTTCTAAGGTGTGTTATGCCTATACATTTGCAGCATGTGTATCAAACACCGTCTTGTAATCGTGTTATATATATCTGGTGATGTTGTCAGATAATAAATGTTTGTGATGTCCAGAATTTTTCAATTCTTAGAATGTGCGTCACATTTTTACATTTTAACCAAATAATAATAATAATAATCGTATGCAATCAGTGACAACTATTAAAATTCTGCGATAAAATGAGTTGAAGATTATTTAAAAAAAAGAAGTAGTGAGAATTGATAAAACCATACGCACTCTGGGTCTATCAGGCCCGGCGCTCGTCCTCCCGGGTTGAAATTCGAAGCGTTCCAAATGTGATACTAGGCATGAATAAATCAAATGATGATGGGATACCTGGTAGTGTAAAGATTAAGATTAAAAAATCTGAAAAAACCCTTTGATTAAAGATATATTTTTTAAAAAGGGGGGAATTAATTGAAAGTATAATCAGCTCGACCATTTTTAACAAAAATGTACGTAAATCAGGGTTCATACACTTCCTGGAATTTTTTGATCGGGAAACTTTTCAGTACCAGTATTTTCTTGTAGAAAATTCTAAATTATAGGTTCAATAAGGTGCTAAATTACACCTTATTTAAATCAGAATTTTCTGGACTTCCTGGAAAATTTCCAAACGCATACGAACCTTGCTAAATGTTTGAAGCATTTATTTATTGACATAATCATGCACCGCCATATATAATATTTGAACGTACGGCCTTTGATTTTTAACCAACTAATAGGACAATTCAGTTAATATAGTTACTGTTTACGCGCAGTGTATTAATAGTTTTTACATTCTCACCAAAAATATAAATAATAATCATCATCTTGTGTAATCAATCAGAAATGTCACAAATTGTGCGATAAAATGTGTTGAAGATTATTCTTTTTTAGAAAGTTGTGAGATATCCAATGAGCAAATTCTGTGTGATATTTGAATTTGTTCTTTTCTAATAATTTAACATTATGTTTCCTTTAAGGGGAAAACAAGATTAATTGTAATCCTTTAGAAAATATCCATGCATGACCCTTATCCTCAAAAAAGAAAAAAAATCGCTGATGAAATTAGGATTGCATATTCACTGCATTATGCTCAAGATTTTTCCTATACATTTTTTTCTGTGACTAAAACTTTTTTATTTTAGAGCAATGGCCATTTTTTTACACATTATGGATATTTAGACAGTTTTCATTACAAAAAGGAATAAAAAGAATATTGCCCAGTTAAACTGATGGCATTAAGCTCACAGGCTCCGCATACTAATTGTACATTAGAGCATTATATTTTCAAGGGTTAATTCCGTTCGAAAAAAAATATTAACGAGGGGGTATAAGCTACCCCCTTTCCCCTTTTTATACTTAATCATTGAACCCTTTAAACTGATCAGGGACATGCTTTATCGTATAAAACATCCATATCCAAAATTTAGAGCGAATCGGAAAATTCTTAATAAAAACCCATTTATATAATTTAAGAAGAGTTATCCTTCTCTTTTATATACTTATCCATTAAACTTCCAAAACTTTTCAGAGATGTGAGTGAAATCTGACAATTCTGCATGAAAAACCCATTTATATAAATTAAGGGGAGGGGCATTAGGACCCCCATTTCCCCTGTTTATATTTATCCTATGAACACCTAATACCAATCACAGAAGCGCTTCATCAGAATGATCCTATGTGTAAATTAAAAAAAAAAACTAATATTTCTACATGAAAAATCCATTCATATCAGTTAAGGGGAGGGGCATGAGCTCCCAGTTCCCCCTCTTATACAAATCGAATGAACTCCAAAAACTAATCAGGGAAGCGCCTTATCAGGACATACCTATATACAAAATTTCAAGTGGATGAGAATTTTTTTTCATGAGTTATCGAGTTACGTACGAACGTACGTACATACATACAGAACGGGCGGGCACATAAGCTCTCAGGCTATGATAGCCTGTGAGCTAAAAAGCTACCTATTGCTGCCGGACGGAGAAAAGCACTTCCGGAAATTTTTGGTATATTTTCATCGATCATCACCCCTAGGCACATATATACCTATATATATATGTATATATATATATATGTATATATCCATATATATATATATATATATATACATATATATATATATATGTATATATATATGATTTTTGTCGTTCTGTAACTATCATACTTATGAACCGATTTGAATAAAACTTAGTGTGTACATAGTACATACTAATGTCTCGACCTAATTCATTGGCCTGCATCATCCGCTATCTGGTTTCTAAATGGCAGCCAATTAATTTTTTTTAATTTAAAATTTGAAATTAAATACAAAAAAATTAGAAATTGAAAAATATTTTTCTACTATGTGTTTGACCTTGTTACATAGATTCCAAAGCATTTTTTGTTTTGCTTATATCTTAAAAAATTGCTGAGTTATAGTACTTTGAATTTCTAGTGTAGATGAAACTTTGAAACGGTCTCATTTTGTCACCCAATAACACATGCATTTTTAAAGAGATTTGGATGCTACTTGGTGTTACATTACATACCGATATCTGAACCGAGTTCGTTGGCAAGTTACATCCGTCATCTTGTTTCAAAATGGCGGCCTTTTAATTTTTTTGAAAAAAATTTAAATTTAAAACTCAGCACAAAAGAAAACTAGAAAATGAAAATTATTTGTCTTCTATGTATTTACCCTGATACAAAGACTCCGGAATATTTTTTGTTTTGTCTATATCTTAGAAGATGTTTGAGATATAGAATTAGAATACTTAGAATTTCTAGTGTGGGTGAAATTTTGAAACTGTTTCATTTTTGTCATTCAATAACACACGTATTTATCATTCTATTTGGATGTAACCTGATGTGTATATAGTATATACCGAAGTCTGAATCGAGTTCGTTGGTTTGTGTTGTTTTAAACTGGCAGCCACTTTAAAAAAATTAAATTAAAAAAAAAATTAAATTAAGTACAAAAAAATTGAAAAATATTTATCTACTGTGTGTTTGACCCTGATACAAAAATTCTAGGGAATTTTTTGTTTTGTATTTATTTTAAAGAATGGCGAAGTACTTTGAATTTCTAGTGTGGCTGGCCTTATGAAACGGTCTGATTTTTGTCACGTGATAAGACGCATATTAATGAAGCGATTTGGATGTTATCTGCTGTGTACATAGTACATACAGATGTCTCGACCGAGTTCGTTGCTCATCTTCATACACTACCTTATTTAAAAATGAAGGACATTTGATTTTTTTAATTTAAAATGGGTAGAAATGGAAAAATATTTTTTCTTATGCATCTTACTTTGATACAAAGAATTCGAAGCATTTTTTTTGTCTATACATTAAGAATGGCTGATTTGTTGTTTTTTGAAATTCTAGTGTGGATGACATTTTGATATGATCTGATTTTTGTCACGCAATAATATGAACATTTATAAACCTATTTGGATATAACTTGATACATGCATAGAACATAGAACAAATCAATGTCTTGACCGAGTTAGTTGGTCAACTTGATCTTGTTTCAAAATGGCGGTCATTTAAAAACTTTAAAAACTTTCAAATTTGTAATAATGAAGAGAAAAGAAATAGAAAAAATGTTTTTTTTTTCTGAAGTGATTGATCTTAATACAAAGATTACGGAGCATTTTTTGTTTTTCTTTATCTTAAAAAATGGATTATATATAACAGTTTTAATTTCTAAAGTGGATGACATTTATAAAAATCTATTTGCCTGCGACAGCACTCGCATATATAAAGCAATTTCGATGTGTGTGAGCATGTGCACAGGACTTACTAAGATCGCAATCAAGCTCATTGGTTAGTTTCACCCATCATGTTGTTTTTAAAATGGCAGGCACTTCATTATATCGCCGAATTTGATGATCAAATTCAAATCGCTTTAGATAAAACCAGTTTGTATAATGTTGATTGACTACTCGAGAAAATCCTCTTCATATTCTGTATTGACAAAAACAGGTACCGAATCTTCTATAATCGTTTCCACTAATTTGCGCTTTGTAAAGTCACGGCCGAACTCGGAAGCGCTCATGGAGTTTGGCCGTGGTAAGGTTTAATAATATAACTGGATTTTTTTTAAGTAAATAATATAAATCTACCTATTCCTCCCCGCACTGAGCAGAAGTATTTTTATTTCTGAAAAAAAAATCTTAACTGCATGCCCCATAATATAATATATTTATAATAAACCACCAAAATAAATATCGAAAACAATTAATTACTTTAGTAATTAATGGGGTTTTCGCTGAAAAGTACATATTTTGAGGGAGCTAAAAAATCTTAGATTTCTTATTTGTGTGAAGTTTTGGTACAGATTTATCAAACACATGAATTAAATTATCTATAAACACTTAGATGAAATTTCACTATATATAATAAAAGTACATAAAATGTTAAAGTAAAAATAAAGTAAAAATAATATTAGTTGGCATTTAGTCCCAATCGTGTAATCCTTTTTTGTGTGCTTAGTACAAAAAAAAAAATTAAGCGGGGCTACATGACTTCATTATAATTTGTTCCTTCAAAATAAGTGCCACAATAATGGCTCAATCCAATTATCTGCTATGATATACTTTGCACAATTTTCAGAATGTTGATAAAATTTAAAATAAAATGTTAGTTATGTTTGTTACGCGTTGCTTTTTTGTGTGGTTAATACAAAAAAATTTAAGTGGGGCGACATGACTTCAATATAAAGGGTTCCTTCAAAATAAGTGACACAATAATGTGTTAATCCAATTATCTGCTATGATATACTTTGCACTATTTTCAGAATGTTAATATAATTTAAAATAAAAATTTATGTTGGTTTTTATAGTTATAAAATTGCTTTTACACATATCATTTTAAAATGTACAATGTTACTTCCAAAAGTAATTTATTTCAAAAGTCGTACGCACTGTAAAAAAAAATCTGGAAACCTACGAATCTAGTTTTTGTAAAGCTACAGAAATCTGCAAGCTTACTAAAATTTTATATGTAGCCTGGTATTCTTTTTACCACTCGCATTGTACAAATACATGAAATATCTTAGCTTCACCTGTCAGCCAATCAGAAAGGGCTTCAGTGGTGACGTAAGGACTATTCACGCAGCCACAGAGCCGAGTAATGCATCCATCTTGAATCTGGTATCGATAAAAATATTTCTAGTTGGTAAGTAAATTTATAGTCTATATGATTTAAATTTTATTATATAAATGTTTGATTTTTAGTTATTAGCAAGCTAATCTTCCTAATTATTCGTTAAATCTGTGTTTATTGCAAGTAAAAAATTTCTAATGTTTTATAAAATAAATCAAATTTACCTGCTCTTTTTCTGAATTTCATTTCTCTTTTTTGCTCCCTTTTCCGCAGTACCAACATTTAAAGTGTTTAAAACTTACTTTTTAAAAAAAATATTACTCTATTTTTATTTTAGCGAATAAATTCCATTAAACATTCTTTAAATCGTATTCATTTCATTAAAACTTCATATGAATTTCACCCTTAAAATTTTGTTCCCGAACTTTCTTCACACAGTAACAGTACTCAATATTTAAAACAGCTTAAATTAAAATAACATAAAATACAATATATGTTCTATGCGTTATTTTATTGTCATAATAAATTATCAATTAAGGCATTTCTTCCCCCCCAAAAATATCATTTCCCCGTTCATCCACACTCCTTGCAAAACTTTAAGAACACACAGAAAGTCTTTAAAAGTCTTTATAGCCCAGTGGTGGAGGAGGGGGAAAAAGCCGAAATCGGAATTAGTTAATGGAAAGCTGAAAATTATTTAAATTCATTTATTTTAGGTCTAGAATGAATGTATTAAGTGTTCCCCTCTTGCTATGTGCGCGTTAAAAAATGGGTACAAATTGTATAATTGAAAAACACGATTTTATTGATTACCATAAAATATCTAATGAAAAAGAAACTTATCAAAAACATTGTTAATGCAATGTTTTAAAATTCTGAATAAAATGACAACCGATATTTAACATTTTTGTTGAATTTTCACAATTCAACAATTGGATTCAACTTCATTCAAATATTGCCTAAATCACTAAACAAAAGCTTTCAGCGCGAACAAACGAGGTTATCAGTATATACGTGATTGTTATTATGTAAATGTAATTTTTAGTTATTGATGCATTATTTAGGATGGATATATTGAGATTTGTGGCTTAGCCTCTTGATTGCGGGTTATAGACCAGAAATTGTATATGAAAGAAATGACGAAGTCTGATTTAATTACGAGAAATCCGGAAATTGTTTTTATTTCCATCGACATAGAATAGAAATGAATCTACTATGTTTCTTTCTTTTGCTAGATGATCTACAAACAAATTAACTTAAAAAGTACATCCTTTTATAATTTTTAGAATATTTCAAAAATGACTCGTAAATGATGGCAAATATTGTTTATTATTTCCAATATGAAATGGGTGTAGCTCTTAATATAATGTATATAGAGTGAACAACAGTACGTGTCTATTAGAATTAAGGAAATTGAAAATAAAGTGCAAAGATGGGAGAGGGGGGGTGCGGTAGAGCGACAAATGAGTGTGCATAAGACTATTCCCTAGAGAAGTTCAAAGTTAACGAATAGCGCGATTTAAACTTTATATTTTGTGTTAAGGACAAATATCGCTCTAATTAAATGATTTTCGACTAGTATACAAGAATCTTCATTTAAATTCATAAAAGTTTAAAACTTTAGGAATATTGAAAAAAAATTAGTCTAAGTAAAAAATCTTTCGTTTAAACCAATGATTTAAGTCTGGGGGTTTGAGTTGAGAAATGAAATGTAAAACATCTATCATTCATGCACCATTTTCTCAATAACTACTAAATGTATTCTCAAAATATGCAAAATAAAATCCTTACATAGTTACAAAAACATCGTGAAGGCCTCAACAATTTAAAAAATGTACACGTATGTAACAAATGGAGAAATAGCGGATGGATAACTTGAAATCTCCTAGTTTAGAGCTTTAGATTAGCGATTAAGATAAAATTTTGAAATAGAATTGAGACATTTTTTTTATTGCGAATTTCAAATCTAAGAAATTTGTATTCACAATGGTTTCTATAGACTTAGTTGTTTTAGAATATAGTTAAAATAATTTTTAATAAAGTATATTTTCACTCTATGTACATATTTTCTAACGTTCATCTAGTACGTGGGTAAAAAGTCAGCACATTAATTCTAGACCTAAACTGAAGAGATCAAAACAATTTCAAGTTTTTCCCTAATTATTTTAAGATAAACCTCTTAACCACTGCGGTTAATCTTTGAAATAGAATTGTGCCATTAATGTTCAGCAAAAATATTAAATGTAAGTGCTCATTTTACTCGGAATTTTAAGCTTTACAACACTTATAGTGTTTTTGATAGTTAATTCTTTTGAGATATTATTGTGGCATTAAACTGTAAATCTAATATATTTCTAACGCTCCGCTAATATGAGAATAAAACTTACTATATTCATTGTAAATCTAAACTGAAGAGATTAAACCTATTTCCTTCTTTCCCTTAATATCGAATTCTACCATACAATCACTGGGCTATTAGTAACTAATAAATTTTCATTAATGTAAATAAGTCATCTAATACTCCCCCTTTCTAAAAAGAAAAATAAATCGCTAATTTTTTTGCCCCCTCAACACATAAAATTTAAAACCTTAAGTCATTCTTTAAAAAAAATTTCTGATCCATTTCTTTATTATAAGAATGAATAATAGGTCATATCCATAAAATCCAAATAAAAATCACTCCCCCTCTCGCCTTACAAGCATACAAAATTTAGTCTTTTACCCCAATTAATTTTCATTTTTTTCGCTAATTGTAAGTCTTCAATAAGTTATATTATCAATCGTTTGAAATATCCCCTTCCCTTTCTTCAATAATAAAAGAAAATATGGTTATCTTTGTCTCCATTCTTACTCGTTGAATTAAAAATCTTTAAAAGTCTATTTTTCTTCCTGCTGTATTTGTTACTTTATTTTGATAGCAGTTAAACACCTTAAATCTTCCCTAAATCGCTCAACCCAAGATATTGTTACTTAATAAGGGAGAGTGGGGTGGAATGGGACAGTACATTTTTCTTTTTATATTCCATTAATAAACATTTCATCAGTTACGTATTCCATTAAGCAAAAGCATTCCCAATCTTCAGTTGAATAAAATAGCTGATTTACATATGCTTGCAATTGTAAAAAGGAAAAGAATATTTTAAGAATAAAAAGTAAATTTGCTATATGTTTTTATGCTTTCTGCTATTAACACCCCGTCGGGCGCATCTCAAAAGTTGCCCCATCGGGCCCGTTGTACTTGGCAGATACATTCTGTATTTCAGCATCATATATTGTTTAAAAATGACTTTTAAAATATTATTCATCGTCACTTTTTTCAAACTGTTCAGAATTTTCATTGTAATCGCTAAATATAATTTTATGGGCAATTTCTATGTCTTTAGGGTTATTCAAATCAAAAAACCGTTTAGTATTTATCATTTCGAAGCCGAAAGATAAACAGGAGAGACTGAGGTATTCACATATTCTAACCTAATATCAGTGGGAAAGTAACTACAAACGCTATCGGGCGCATGTATCTAATAGATACAAATCCTTAACAAAACGCGAAACCGGAAATTCCTATCGACAAAAATTTGAAACTACTGCATTCCAGGGACGGAAATGACAGGAAAAACAGATACTGTGAAGGTCAAGGTCGTAAAACTCCCTTTTTTTTCAAAAACGACAAATGTCTTACGCATGTATTTCTCAGATACAGCGCGCCCGATGAAGTGTTAATGACTTGTTTATGTAAATAAGTAATTGTTTATCTATTTATAGAACATTATACTGCTAATCATCCATAATTTAAACTATATCTAGTAGCAACATTTATGTCCATACAAGAAGTTTAACATAAAGTACAGGGAGGAATGGGACATACCAGTAAAGGAAAATATGGGACAATTCGAATTTTTTTCACTCTTATTTTTTCTCTTAGTTGCAGTTCCGTTAATTATAAAATCGTTTCTGAAAATTATGTTTCTCCCATAATTTCTTTTATATTCCGATAATTTCAGAGCTTTAAGTGAGTAGTTCAATTGCATGTCTGTTAATTTGTTTTATTTATATTACTTTAATTACTCATAGAGGAAGTTTTTATTTTTATGTAAAATTAGCCGTATAAAAGGATGAACTCTTTGTTGTTTTAAGAACAAATTAATCTTTGGGGTTGTGCAAATACAATGTTATCATTTCAGGAGGGAGGAGGTTTGTCTTTTGATATAAATATCATTTCTGATCATCAATTGTTTCTCTTTTTATTTGTAACATGGTCTTTAGTACAAAGTAGTACGTTATTTTTATAGCCTGTTACATATTTTTTTTAACACAAAGTTATTAAAATCGCTAAATTATTATAAATTTATTTAACTCCGAAATATAGTATACTGTAACGTTTAAAATTCTTATTTTTCTTCATATGTGTATGCATATATAATCACAGTTCGAGAAACAGTATAAAGTGTATTTGAAATTAAGCTTGTGCTTACTAATAAATAAAGAGAAAGAATGTTGTCTTCGTTTTTTGATATGAATTTCTATATGCTCCCCACCCATCTCCGTTGTGTGCAAGTACAATAAATCTTTATTACTGTTGAATGTATTATGTAACAAAAAGGTATCATGAGATTCATTTAAATAGTATTGCTTTTAATTGTTATGTGATATCAAGTTTTTTCATATGAAAAATGATATTTTATCAACTTCTCATCATTTGATCATAAAAATATGCGGAAAATAAATTAAACAAGTTTTGTATGTCTTTTCGAGCAAAATAAGTTATAGGAATCCAAATTTTCAACACTTTGATACCGATATCATTAATGGGGGGGGGGGGGGAGTGTTCAAGTGATGATAACGTATGAATCGGAAGGAGAGAGGGGATTCAAAATTAAGAAAAAGTTGATAAAATTATATTTGCACAGCCCCTTTCGAAAGCGAGCTCTACGCAATACAGAATAATTAAAAAAATATTTCAGGTTTCAAAATTGTTTTTAAAACCATAGACAATCGGTAAGGGGCTATGCAACTATAATTATAGTTATATTGCATAAAATCAAGTGTACAAATTTATTTAAAACGTACGTAATATTAATTGTACAGTAACATACACAGATATAGAGAGACTTTTAACAATTAATTTTTTCAAAGATATTTTTTGAATATTTTATTTCTTCTGTTATTACAAAGTATAGGATTCGTAAAAAGTTTCGTCACATTTAGATATTTTAGGGGCCAGTTTTCCCGTTTTTACGAAATGTGAGCCTGGGACTCTATTTGCATGTGACACACATTTCGTGGGTACTCGGTCACAAGAACTAATGCACAGGATTTAATATTTAAAATATATATGTTTAATATAAAAATTATGCCCAGTCTGTCTCTGATATAAATTGGTGATGATTAGTTTTTAATGTAAATTCTAGTTTTCAACGGATTTACACGTTTTAGGGGTCAGATATACCAAAAAACTTGTTTTTACTAAATGGCTGTATGTGTGCGACCTAAATTTCGTGGGTGCTCTGTCTCAAGAACTAATTTACAGCTTTCAATAAAAAGAATATATTCAGATAGTCCTTGTTATAAATTGATTCCGATTTTTCTTTTTCGTAAACCGTTCAATAGATTTTGTTGCTGTTCTACTTTTTTTGAGATTTCAGCAACAACTCTACCTGAATGCATAATGTACGGATTTTCATCAAACTTCAGATTTAGTTTGTCCCTAATATCATTTGGTGTTTTTTTATATTTTGGCGTAAATCGCTCAATATATGGCGCTGATTTGCTGAATTTTTCACAATTTGCACAATAGAGGGGGGGGGATCTGCATAATTTCCGCAAATTCTAATCTTATGAACTAACGCACGTATTTTCATCGAACTTCAGATTCAGTTATATGTTGACACCAGCTAATGCAGTGTCACCGTTGCAGGTTTTGGAGTGGATCACTAAACAACTAGCGCTTTTATGGTGCATTTCTTACGCGAATTTACCGATATTCATATCTTAAGAACTAATGCACGGAATTTCATATCATTAGAATTTTCACGATGGGCATAGATTGTCTTTTAATTTTGGTACTTCGATCAATTTTAAAATAATATAATGTATGAGATAGAAGAAAATTGTAGGATTTGGAATTGTGGTATAAGGTATTTCCGCTATTTTACATTCTTAAAAAACTTGACATTATCAACCAAACTCTTTGAATTTTTTTTGTGTTAAAAACATAAGATATAGGAAGCCTGGGTGAAAAAAATATTGATATTTAGTGGAAAAGAGCTGGTAAGATTCTTACTGCGATAAAACTCTCAGGTTTTAACAAATTTTGTCAAAATTTTCACATTTTACTTTGTAAAAAAATATTTCTAATTGTCGAACTGTTACGAAATTTTCGTAGGTAATGCAAGTATGGTTTATTGAAGTGCTCTAAAAAGATGTTCAAATATGGAAGTTTAGTTACATTTATATGAGGGAAAGTACATATATTTAATAAACATATGCTTTCCTTGTGGTTTGAAGTGATATGCCTTCGCCAGTGCATTTGAGAGAGTTAAAATTCCATTAATTTTGTTAAAATTCAATTAATTTTTATACATGTAAATATAAGAGGTATTTAATATGGTTTTACGTAATTTTTATAAAATGTTATTATATAGGGAATAGTGGTGTAAGATAGTGGGAGGAATTGGACAGTAGGTTTTTCTCTTTATGTAACATTCTAAACATTTCATCAATCGCACGCTAGATGAAGCGATGGTAGCCAAATCTTTATTTGAAAAAAATTGTTGGTCTGTATAAGCTTACAATTATATAAAAGATTATTTCAAGAATCAAAAGTAAATTTACTTTTTATGCTTTCTGTATGTTAATGATTTGTTATTCATAGGTGTAATAGTTTCATTATTTATGGAACATTACATTGTATATATTATTTATTTAAAACAAGTCTAAAAGCAGCACTTTGGTTTATACAAGAAATTTAACACAAAAAAGGAAAGTGGGGAGGAATGGGATATGTCTTTCATTTTTTTAAATGAGATGAATGTAAATTCCTAACATGCAAACATATTTAGAGGGTAATATATTAATTATAACATTGATAATATTTTCATTAACTTCAAAATGTAAATAATTTGAATTGATAATTTTTTAATGTTATCTACGACTAACAATCCTGAATTTCCATTTACGTTATGAAGATCCTGGAATTCTATATTATGCCACATACATTATATCAATCTACAATCTTTATTAGATTATATATCTAGCCGACACTTGATTATTTGTGCCTTATAGCTTTATTTTATGTAAAATTAGCCGTATAAAAGGATGAACTCTTTGTTGTTTTAAGAACAAATTAATCTTTGGGGTTGTGCAAATATAATGTTATCATTTCAGGAGGGAGGAGGTTTGTCTTTTGATATAAATATCATTTCTGATCATCAATTGTTTCTCTTTTTATTTGTAACATGGTCTTTAGTACAAAGTAGTACGTTATTTTTATAGCCTGTTACATATTTTTTTTAACACAAAGTTATTAAAATCGCTAAATTATTATAAATTTATTTAACTCCGAAATATAGTATACTGTAACGTTTAAAATTCTTATTTTTCTTCATATGTGTATGCATATATAATCACAGTTCGAGAAACAGTATAAAGTGTATTTGAAATTAAGCTTGTGCTTACTAATAAATAAAGAGAAAGAATGTTGTCTTCGTTTTTTGATATGAATTTCTATATGCTCCCCACCCATCTCCGTTGTGTGCAAGTACAATAAATCTTTATTACTGTTGAATGTATTATGTAACAAAAAGGTATCATGAGATTCATTTAAATAGTATTGCTTTTAATTGTTATGTGATATCAAGTTTTTTCATATGAAAAATGATATTTTATCAACTTCTCATCATTTGATCATAAAAATATGCGGAAAATAAATTAAACAAGTTTTGTATGTCTTTTCGAGCAAAATAAGTTATAGGAATCCAAATTTTCAACACTTTGATACCGATATCATTAATGGGGGGGGGGGGGGGAGTGTTCAAGTGATGATAACGTATGAATCGGAAGGAGAGAGGGGATCCAAAATTAAGAAAAAGTTGATAAAATTATATTTGCACAGCCCCTTTCGAAAGCGAGCTCTACGCAATACAGAATAATTAAAAAAATATTTCAGGTTTCAAAATTGTTTTTAAAACCATAGACAATCGGTAAGGGGCTATGCAACTATAATTATAGTTATATTGCATAAAATCAAGTGTACAAATTTATTTAAAACGTACGTAATATTAATTGTACAGTAACATACACAGATATAGAGAGACTTTTAACAATTAATTTTTTCAAAGATATTTTTTGAATATTTTATTTCTTCTGTTATTACAAAGTATAGGATTCGTAAAAAGTTTCGTCACATTTAGATATTTTAGGGGCCAGTTTTCCCGTTTTTACGAAATGTGAGCCTGGGACTCTATTTGCATGTGACACACATTTCGTGGGTACTCGGTCACAAGAACTAATGCACAGGATTTAATATTTAAAATATATATGTTTAATATAAAAATTATGCCCAGTCTGTCTCTGATATAAATTGGTGATGATTAGTTTTTAATGTAAATTCTAGTTTTCTACGGATTTACACGTTTTAGGGGTCAGATATACCAAAAAACTTGTTTTTACTAAATGGCTGTATGTGTGCGACCTAAATTTCGTGGGTGCTCTGTCTCAAGAACTAATTTACAGCTTTCAATAAAAAAAATATATTCAGATAGTCCTTGTTATAAATTGATTCCGATTTTTCTTTTTCGTAAACCGTTCAATAGATTTTGTTGCTGTTCTACTTTTTTTGAGATTTCTGCAACAACTCTACCTGAATGCATAATGTACGGATTTTCATCAAACTTCAGATTTAGTTTGTCCCTAATATCATTTGGTGTTTTTTTATATTTTGGCGTAAATCGCTCAATATATGGCGCTGATTTGCTGAATTTTTCACAATTTGCACAATAGAGGGGGGGGGGATCTGCATAATTTCCGCAAATTCTAATCTTATGAACTAACGCACGTATTTTCATCGAACTTCAGATTCAGTTATATGTTGACACCAGCTAATGCAGTGTCACCGTTGCAGGTTTTGGAGTGGATCACTAAACAACTAGCGCTTTTATGGTGCATTTCTTACGCGAATTTACCGATATTCATATCTTAAGAACTAATGCACGGAATTTCATATCATTAGAATTTTCACGATGGGCATAGATTGTCTTTTAATTTTGGTACTTCGATCAATTTTAAAATAATATTATGTATGAGATAAAAGAAAATTGTAGGATTTGGAATTGTGGTATAAGGTATTTCCGCTATTTTACATTCTTAAAAAACTTGACATTATCAACCAAACTCTTTGAATTTTTTGTGTGTTAAAAACAAAAGATATAGGAAGCCTGGGTGAAAAAAATATTGATATTTAGTGGAAAAGAGCTGGTAAGATTCTTACTGCGATAAAACTCTCAGGTTTTAACAAATTTTGTCAAAATTTTCACATTTTATATTGTAAAAAAATATTTCTAATTGTCGAAATGTTACGAAATTTTCGTAGGTAATGCAAGTATGGTTTATTGAACTGCTCTAAAAAGATGTTCAAATATGGAAGTTTAGTTACATTTATATGAGGGAAAGTACATATATTTAATAAACATATGCTTTCCTTGTGGTTTGAAGTGATATGCCTTCGCCAGTGCATTTGAGAGAGTTAAAATTCCATTAATTTTGTTAAAATTCAATTAATTTTTACACATGTAAATATAAGAGGTATTTAATATGGTTTTACGTAATTTTTATAAAATGTTATTATATAGGGAATAGTGGTGTAAGATAGTGGGAGGAAATGGACAGTAGGTTTTTCTCTTTATGTAACATTCTAAACATTTCATCAATCGCACGCTAGATGAAGCGATGGTAGCCAAATCTTTAGTTGAAAAAAATTGTTGGTCTGTATAAGCTTACAATTATATAAAAGATTATTTCAAGATTTAAAAGTAAATTTACTTTTTATGCTTTCTGTATGTTAATGATTTGTTATTCATAGGTGTAATAGTTTCATTATTTATGGAACATTACATTGTATATTATTATTTATTTAAAACAAGTCTAAAAGCAGCACTTTGGTTTATACAAGAAATTTAACACAAAAAAGGAAAGTGGGGAGGAATGGGACATGCCAATAAAGGGAGGAATGGGATATGTCTTTCATTTTTTTAAATGAGATGAATGTAAATTCCTAACATGCAAACATATTTAGAGGGTAATATATTAATTATAACATTGATAATATTTTCATTAACTTCAAAATGTAAATAATTTGAATTGATAATTTTTTAATGTTATCTATGACTAACAATCCTGAATTTCCATTTACGTTATGAAGATCATGGAATTCTATATTATGCCACATACATTATATCAATCTACAATCTTTATTAGATTATATATCTAGCCGACACTTGATTATTTGTGCCTTATAGCATTATTTTATTGCGATTCGATATATCTCTGTTAGTGGTGAGTTATAGGGCAGATTTTGAAACTTACAATTTCCTTAATTATAAAATACCTTTTGTATGTTTGTTTCTATGTTGTTCAAAAACATTAAAAGGTGTTTCACCTTGCACTCTATAAATTGAAATTTATGTTTTAAAGTTAAAGTTGATTTTCTAAGTTTTGTAAAAATTGTCGCACCCCACTCCAATTTCCTCTAAAATAACAAAAATTGTAAATACCCAAATACCCTAATAAATGGGCCTGCCAAATGATGGCTGTTTGCATATATTCGAAGGTTAAGCTTTTGTATTACAATGCATGCCTATTGGCATTATTTATTGGGTAAAAAGGCGGATTGTGTTTCAGCATTATTTACTTATAAGCCATGCCGTCAAAGACCAATGGCAACATACAATGCTAATGTTTTTTTTTAAATCTACAACGTCAACATTATGGGTGCCTTCAGGACATCATTTTAATTGATACATATTTAGCATTTGTAAAGCATATTCAATATTTTTTATGTGTTAGAATTCCACCTATCAATGGATTTTTGTATTTTTATTCCATAAGTTACAGCCAAGTTAAGTCCAAGCCTTTATAAAAAAAAGACCTTTTCAATATGGTTTTACGAGTTCATTTTAGATGAAATTAGTAATGAATAATGAGAGCAATTTACAATTTATTGATGCTATGTCAGTAAATGGAAAAACCTCAGATGAGAAAATTCTATGACTGCATATGCGACTTTAACGTTGCCAAAATGCCGATCATCAGCTTTAATTTAGAATGCATGGTTTTTCTTCATCTTGTTAATTTTTAAATAGTTGTAATATTCAATTATTCAATACGAAGATAAATATTGGCTTTTCTATAATATTATATTCATTATAAGTTTTACTAAATTTTTCTTTCTTTTTTATGTTAACATCCAACTTATCATTTTAGATGCAGGAAGAAGCTGAAGTTTAATTTAAAAAGAATGCCAGCCACCTTGACGATGAAAGTAGAGGAAAAAGCACTATTATGACTGAGAAAAATCTTGCGAACCTCATTCTGCAGCATTGAAATTTTACAATTATTTTATTGCAGTACAACTTTAAATTCATTTTCTGATATTATCCTCAAAAATAATCTTTAAAAAGTATGCAATTCATAGGCATTTGTATAAATACTAATTATGTAATATTTGCAAAATGTGTGTCACATTAAAAACATATTTTTTATTATAATGAATTAAATAGTTATTTAATAAAATTTATTCATATTTCATTGTATTTTGTTATTTAATCATATTACATTTATTGGTAGTAGAGATATGCATATTACATTTATATCAAAGACGACAGCTCATAATATTTTCCAAATCAATATGTGTTTCTTTTTGTTCCCATTCTAGATTTCTACTTTTAGAAAGGTTGCTAGTAAACTCTGATTATAACATACTGATAAACATTAAAAAGTGCGAAACCTGCCCATAATTACAGTTGATAAGTCAAAGATGCATTTTTGTGTACATATGTTAAGGTGTGTATATTATCTCTCCTATATGTAACTATTTAAGTTAAAGATTCTAATTCCAGAGCAATATTAACCACAGAAGAACTCTACTAAATTCATACATGTTCGACCCATTCTTCCGGATCTTTTAGCCAGTTTAGAGTTTTAAATTTGTGATCCTATCAATAATTAAGTTTTTCCTCTTTAATATTTTAATTTGAATCAAAACTCTCAATTAAATAAAGTATTAAAAATGCATAATGTAGTAAACGTAGGTGGTGAAAGAAATTTGTGAGGAATAAGTCGAGATAAAAGACAACAAAAAAATTAAAGGGAAAAAGATTCTAGTAATTAGTAAGAATTGTACGGCATATCCACCTGAAAAAATAATAACGTTTAAAAAAATTCTTAAATGTGACATTTAGATAAATTTGCAGATCTCTTATCTGTTTTGAACCATTGAATTAGTTATTCTGTAGTTTTTCAAAAATATGTAAAAGAAGACACTTGTTAATGAAATTCATATGACCATAGAACTGAATAAAACACATTAAATACTAGACTACTATATTTTCACTTCTAGCATTCTAGTTTAGAAGCACATTCGCATAAAATGAACGGACAACGTTTTTTCAAGATATAAAGATTTTCAAATCATTTATTGGATTAGATGAGGCTCAGTGCTTTATATGTATAAATTAAGCACCGTGCTTAATCTAAAATCATAATATTTCTTTTAGGCATATTTTAAATCTCAGTTATGATACTTTATTTACATTATTGTATCTATTTGCTTTTTTTAGTTTAACTAAAGGCCGTAATATCTGCTTCAGGTTATCTCCTCATTTAGTGCTGTTGCTATAATGCTCATTTAATTAAAAAAATGATTTTACACCTATTTAAATATCTACAGTGAAACTTTAGTGAGTTTTCTCATGCGTATGTCAGTTGCTGTTATAATACTGAAACACATGTTAGGCCATATTGCTTATTTTACATCGAAATATTTTGATACATGAGGAAAACTCCACTCTAGATATTTAAAACTGTAAAAATGTAACTTTATATAGAAAAAATACTATAATAACTCCAATTAATTTAAGTATTAGCATAAAAAAAACAATTACGTAAAATCTTTTCGGAAAAATGCTGTAAAAACATTAATAATAAAACTGCAAAAAATTTGTGCAGTTACAAATATATTTTGGTAAGTGCAAATAAAATATTTTAAATACAATGCTAAAAAAGAATTAACAAATTTACTGTATTAACACTTGTACTGTTGTAAAGAGCTTTCTGGCGAGAATGCAAAATGTGGCTTAAATATAATACTAAAAAAATTTTGGTAATGTTTCGAACGGTACCTCATTAAAATTACTTTTTTTGATAAACTACATAAAAGGTTTAAGATGCAAGCATAAAAACCCATAGTAAATGTGCCATAAAGTCTCTTGCAAATGTACAACAATATTCTCAATAAATATACTACAAAATGTTTTGTAAGAGTACTACAAATCATTAGAAAACTCTCTAAAAATTCGTAAGTACGTTTACTAAATAATTATCAGTAAATTTATGAAAATATATATAGTGATCACTCTAAAATATCGCTAGTAAGCTTACTAAATAATGTTTAGTACATTTATAAAAACTAATATGAGAACCTCCCTTACAAATCATTAGTAAATTTACTAAATAATCAGTAGTAAGTTTACAAAAAGTTCTTTAGAAAACTCCCTGTCAATTCGTTACTGCATATACAACATAATCACTGGTAAATTTACGAAAAATTCCTTACTAAACTCCTTGAATAATCTTTAGTAAGTTTACTAAATAATATTTAGTAAGCTTACAGACTATTCTTTAGGAAACTCACTAAAAAATTGTTGGTATGTTTACTAAACAATATTTAGTAACAGTAACTAAAGCAACTTTTGTAATTGTACATGATTTTCTTCTGTTGCGGTTACATGAAAAGTTCTAGGCATCCCAGTTTCCTAGAAAATTCTTAGTAACCTTCCAGAATTTTTTTTACAGTGCGTCTGTTTTGTTTTATACATACAAGTAAAACGATTTTATATGTATATTTAATGCAAGGATCAAAGTAGCCAACAATAATGTATGCTGCTATTACAATTTGATCTTAATATATGCTTATGTTAGATACATCTGTTGTCTATCATGATTGTGGAATAATACAAACCTGATCTCAGAATATTGATGAATAAATTAAAGATTTGAGTCTAAGAGCAGATATAAATATTGAAAAAAAAAATCTTTATTATCTTAATCCTTTTATTTTTAAAGATTTTATGGATGGGTATTGATCAATAAGAGTTAAATAAATTATATACAGTGCTCAGCAAATGTTTAGACACTGGTGTTTTTTAGCCTTTAAATACAAAATATGACCACGTGAGTTTTACAAAGGCCTATACTTATTTTCAAATATATTTTAAACAATGTAGAATAAAAGTAATTGTAATAATATAAGGTAATATTTAATTTAACTGAAAAAAAGTAAAATTTGCATATTGGAAAATTTTAGACACTTTTTTGATTTATAGCCAACTGTTCATGGAAATATGCAAATTTCCAAGTAATGATGTCACATGTCTGAAGTATTTAATTATACATCGATATAGAAGCAGTTAGTGTAGATGCTGCGAGCTAAAATATTCAGTTAAATGAGGTAATTGAGGTAGGAAATCTGAATCGGAAAGGGAAGAATGTTGTAGAAACTTCAGCAGCATTGAATCGTCGAAAGTGGTCTGTCTATGAAGTACACTGGTGTCCAAAATTTAAGCATAATTGGTAATTAAGTAATTATTTTTAAGTAATGAAAGAAATATGAATCGGAATGTGCTGAAACTCCAGGTGTGTAAACAAAATAGTACGCGTCACATATTTTCGCGAAGAGTTTTCCCCGAAATCGAACAGGGGACCATCAACAAATTGAAAAAGAACGAAGATCTTTTGGATAACCCTGTCAAAACTAATGTAGCAAAAGCGTTCAAACTGCACATTATGATTAATTGGCTTATTGTAATGTACTGTGTTAATTTTTATAAGGATAGCATGTATACTCGTAGAGAAATTAAGGTTTTTAAAAAAACAGTCCTAAGTTTTTTGCTTATAATTTGCAGAGTTCTTAATATAAAATAGTGTTCTTTTTTGAAAAAATGACAAACATCATTGTACACAATACCCTGTCATCAGAATTAAAAAATAATAAAAATTGTATGACAAATGAGCAGGTTTACTAAATAATTTTTTACTGCGCATGCGTGGACGCTATTAAAATTTCATTTGCATATTATGTTAGGTAAATGTATAGAGCAACTTTTGTGAAAGTCTCAAAAACATAGCTTAAAAATTCTGAAAATTATCGTTGATAGAATGAGATCAAAATCCTTTATTCCCTAAATGAAGCAAAAAGATGAGGGGCTGTATCCATATTCCATTGTTTAGTGCCTACACAATATTGCACGTACAACTATATTTAGGTAAAACCCCTGATTTTTTTGCTTCCTTTAGGAATAACGGACTTTGAGTTGATTCTATAGGCTCCCATTTTCAGAATTTTCAAGCTATGTTTTTGAAACTTTTACAGAAGTTGCTCTATACATTTAGCTAACACAATATGCAAATGACATTTTGATATCGTTGACGCATGCGCAATGAAAAATTATTTACTAAACATACTCATTTTTCATAGAATTTTTATTATTTTTAAATTCTGATGACAGGGTATTGTGTACAATGATGTTTGTCATATTTTCAGAAAAGAACATTATTTTATAATAAGAACTCTGCAAATTATAAGCAAAAAACTTGGAAAAATTTAGGACTGTTTTTATAAAAACCTTAATTTCTCTACGAGTATACATGCTATCCTTGTAAAAATTAACACAGTACATTACAATAAGCCAATTAATCATAATGTGCAGTTTGAACGCTTTTGCTACATTAGTTTTGACAGGGTTATCCAAAAGATCTTCGTTCTTTTTCAATTTGTTGACGGTCCCCTGTTCGATTTCGGGGAAAACTCTTCACGAAAATATGTGACGCGCACTATTTTGTTTACACACCTGGAGTTTCAGCACATTCCGATTCATATTTCTTTCATTAATTAAAAATAATTACTTAATTAAAAATTATGCTTAAATTTTGGACACCAGTGTATAGTCTAAGGATGACTCCTTCAAAACAAAACACAATCTGTAAGACTTTGTGTGACGAGAAAATGACAAAAGGATCTAGAAACTGACATTTGCACAAATAATGATTGCTAATTACATTAAAAGTAAGTCAGGACTTTCTGTGCCGACGGACATGATTTGTAGATGAATTAAAGAAACAGGTAAATCAATTTACATGAAAATGATAAAACAATCAGCTTTAAAATCTCGCTACAAATTCGCGAGAATGTAATGAACTAGCAAACATACGTCATATTGACCCAAATGGTGCGCTATGATATTCTGTAACGAAAAAAAGAGGAATTTGAATGGCCCAAACGGGTGGGCATACTATTTGCACGACTTGCATAAAGAGCCTGGGACTTTCTTAAGTCGACAATAAGAAGGTGATTTTTCAATGATTTGGTCCTCACTTTGTTTTAATGCTCGAATATCTGTGGAGTTATTCATTTGTTGCCAAGCAACACAAGACTACGTACATACGTTGGAGATTAATATTTAGTCATTTGGAGAACTTTTAGCTGATCTAAAGTATAGATTTTAACAAGAGAATGCGTCTCTTCATGATGCATTCAAAAGAAGAACTTCGTTTAACTCTGAAAATACTTTTGATCTCAACTGGCCGGCGTGTAGTTCTGATCCGGACTTAATATAAAACCTTTGTAACATCATGTGTAGTAATGTTTATGCAAATTTTTGCTATAATTTTCTTTTAATGAGCTTCGAGCTGCTGTTGGACATGTTTGGTACAAAATAGACCCCCAAGTGACGCAGCATTTAGTTTTTTCGATCAAAAGTCACATTCTTACACTAATTGCAAACAATGTAGGTGCAACTCGATTTTAATTTGTAGTTATTTTTTCTTTTAATATACAAATAGTCTATACTTTTGGAACAATGTTAGTTTTATTTTTTTTGTCATTATATTTTATGTAAAAGGTAAAAGGTAAAATTTAAAATTTATTGTTTGTGAACAAAGTCACAAGTAATGTATGACAGATGAATTACAAACATTCTGTACATACTTCTGAATATGGAAGGGTAATCGATCATTGTCTAAACTTTTGCTGAGCATATATAATTAAAATAAACAAAATCTTTGATTACAAGCATTTTATATCAATACTCCATTTAACTTAAAAATTTATGACTGTTTCTTTGCTAATGTATCTTGATGCAAAAAGTATAAATATATTTTAAAGAAATTATTAGCTAAAGGGCAAAAAGTATTATTTTTACAATAATAAAAGGGGAAAGCAAATTAAAAATACATTAAAAGACCTAATTAAAGACCTAAAAAACGGCTTCAATTTAATATAAGAGGATTCATTTTTGAAGTAAAAAAGTAATTTTAAAGAAAATGTCATTCGAGTTTATATCTTATAATTACATCTTGACTAATTTTAATTTTTTTTGTAAATGAAAATTGTTTTTTAGTTTTCTGTTTATTTTATTGCATCTTTTGAAAAGATATTTTAATGTAATTTATTTAAATTCTGGCTTTATGACTTTTAATTTTTTTTAGTCCATTAATAAAATAGCACACTTGATGTTTGAAGTTGGGAAAATACCTGATTGTGAAGTAATGTATTTAATTCCTAAGCTAAAAGTACCTAATGTATTTATCGCGTGATTCATTTGGTCCATTTAATATGTTTAATGGAATGTTACTTTCTCAAATTTTTTCTTCTTTTTCTCTTTCTATTCTTTTGTTGTTATCAAGCTAAAAAGGGAATTTAAACAGCTTCAATTCTCTTTTACAAGTACCGTTCATTTTTAATGACAAGAAATTATTCTATTTAAAATGATAGCTACAAGCTGATCTTTGATTTGATTTGTTTGGACGCTTCTGTATTTTAAATCTGCCTTTAGAAAAAATAGTGTTTCCTTGCGGTTAAATCCATTTAAATGGCAGCTTAGAATCTCTAGCTAATATCTAATATAGTTTGAAAATTTGTAAATCTAAGAACAATCATTATTGAATTCAGAATCTTTCTTTTATAAACATTCTTTTTCAATATTCCATTTACTTAAAAAAATTATGAGCATTTCTTTGCTAAGGTTGGTTGATAAAATGCAAAAAAAGAAATACATTTTAAAGAAATTATTAGCCAAAGAGCAAAAAGTATTATTGTTAAAATAATAAAAATAGAAAAAAAATTAAAGATTTAGGACCTAGTAAAACGATTTCAATTTAACAAAATGGGTTGATTTTTTTTAAAGTAAGAAAGTAATTTTAAATAAAAGTGTTATTGGAGCTAAATTTTTAAAATTACGTTTCGACTGGTTTTAATTTTTTTATATAAATGAAAATTGTTTATTAGCTGATAGTGTTTTTTATAATTTTATTGCATTTTTTTTAAATATACGTTAATTTAATTTAATTAAATTCTATCTTTATGAATTTAATTTTCTCCCAGTCCAATAATAAAAATGCACACTTAATGTTTGAAGTTGGGAAAACACCTGGATTGTGAAATAATGGATTTAGTTCTTAAGCTAAAATTATCTAATGCATTTATCGCGCTATTCATTTGGTCCATTTAATATGTTTAATGAAATGCTACTTTCTACATTTTTTTCTTTGTTTTCTCTTTCAATTCTTTTATTGTAATCAAGCTAAGAAAGGAATTTAAACAGTTTTGATATTCTCTTTCAAGTGCATGGTTAATTTTTTACGAAAATTAATTATTCTACTTAACATAATAGCTATAATCTGAACTTTGATTTTATTTATTTGGACGCTTTTGTCCTTTAAGTCTGCCTGAATAGAAAAATAAAAATTCCGCAAGGTTAAATCCATTTATTTGCCGGCTTAGTACCTCTAGCTAATCCCTAATATTCCAGGATAATTTGTAAAATTAATAACTATGATTGTTGAATTCAAATATCTTTCTCCAGGGAGAGGGGGTGGGGCAAAGAATTATAGACTTCAGGGGAGAAACAGCATTTTTTAAAGGTTGAAATCACAAACTTTCAAATCATCAGAGGAAGGGAACATGTTACTGATCCAGGAGAGAATGTCCTCTCTGGGTCCACCCTTTGAATTCAACCCTCAGAAATATGCTCAAAAAAGATGTTTTGAAACAAAAATCCTTGTTTCAATAAACTAGGAAAATAAGATAATTTGTTTTGCGCAAATAAAATGAAATGTAAAAAGTGTTTTCTTAAAGTTCAGATTCCATGTTTTTTTTCATTTATTTGCTTTTTTATTTAAAAAAAATGTTTTGCTTTGGATGAAGATTTATTGTTATGTATATGTTTTTATTTTTGTGCAAAATTAATATTTTTGACAAAAAAAAAATTATCAATCCTTGAGGGACGGTGGGATACATTCTACCTCACCTAATTTAAATAAGATCCTAATCATAAATTTTTAACGAAATTTTGCATTTTTAACTTTGGGGGAAAATATTGAAAAAATGCTTTTCCGTATTTTAAAATAAAAGTTTTTGAATTATTCCGGTTATAATTCAATATTATAAAAAATTATTGCTTACATCTCAATTAGTTGGATTCAGATTTTTTAAACAAAATTGTTTGACTTCATTTCCAAAATAGCAATGATATTTAATTGTAGAAAAACTTTTTTTTGTTCAAGCAATGGATTTTATTCTTAAAGAGAACAAGGTTGCTTTCCGTTGTAAAAAGATAATGCTCCTCAATTTTGTAAATCACATTTTCTCATATTTCTTTCCGTTTTTGAGATAGGTGTACTAAATCCGCTGTGTTCACTAGGTAATGCCGTTAAAATTTATTTTAAAATTGTGAATTGTCAATTTTTTGAACTATTTTTGTAGTTACGTCCAGATCTTAAAATCAAGTGTCGACTACATAAATTACACAACTGATTTTTGCCTTTAATTCTGAGAAAAGTTAATTAGAAATATGCATCATTTTTTTAGCCATTTTGAAAATGGTTGTTGCCCTTGGTCTAGAGATATGTGAGATATATTTATATCCTTGTGATGTCTGCATTTTATTCGTTTTCTGATTGGTCTTTGTTTAATCCATGACGTACATCATATATGACTCTATTATTAGATACATCACTTTTTTTGTCACCAAACAAATACAGTTCTCTACTATTTTTCCTCAGATTTAAGCAGAAAAGTAATGTTCCGTTGCCATGGTGGAAAAAAGTAATAAAAACTACAAAATAATTAAAAACTTTACATACAGTTTCAAACAAACTGCATTTAAAAGTACATTTTTTCCCTATTTAAAAATTGTAAAACTGAAATTTCATTTCAACTTTGTTTATGATTGCTCTAGAAATATTATTGTTTAATCCATAGCGTACGTAATATATCATTCTTTTATTATGTAAGCCAAATCAAATTATCATAAAAATGATGTTTAATACTATCTTTTTTTAATACAAAATTTATTTATAAGTCTAAAATTTTAGTCTTTGAAAATATCATTTTTCAAATGGTTATTGTATTTTGATAAATTATATGGACATGCATCTTTTTTTTTCTTTTTACGCAGAGTTTTTTCCTTCAAATACAGACATATGCTGGTTCTATTCAATTAGCGAAATCAATAGTTGCTACATGTATACATTAAAAAATAGGCTATTCTGACGTAACTTTTAACTGATTTTATTTTTATTGCGTCTGTATCCTAATGGGATTTTGAAAACATGTAGAAATTTTTTTCTAGAGATTGAAAGGAGAATGAGTGTAATTTATTTTACTATTGTTCGTTTAAGATACGTAATGTCATTTTGGGGCAAGGGCGTTATTAAATTACCATTCAAGTAAGATGAATGGCCAATAGCTTAAAAATGAATAACAGAAATAAATGGAATTTTAATAGGTGGAAGTACATGATCTTTTATATTAGAAATACAAAACTTTATTATATTATGTCTTCTTACACATTTTTCTGTATACCTTTTCTCTTTATTAAATAGAATGTATCAAACTTATGTACATAAAAAATTTCAAAGTTGGTAAAAAAATTGATTTTTGTATAATTATATAAAATGTGTGGTTTATATATATATATGTAAAGATATAATTTGTTTTACATAAAATAAATATAGGGGAAAGTGGTGTACTTTAAGGGTTGTGAACTTTGGAGCACATTGATTGTACAGGCATTTTGAGTGAAAATTTTAAACTAAAATATTACAGCTCATATTCAAAATATTAGAATAATTACCTTTTTTTTAGAAATTGAAAATATCGTTTGGTAATTTAATGTCTTTTAATGAAAATATGCAAACGATATTTTTATTAAGAACTTATTGTTGATTAAACTTACTTGTTATCTTAAATTTAATATCATTTTTGAAAAGATTAATTGCAAAAAAAATTATTTTGAAAAGTCAAAATATTAGAATATTTATTCAAGTGGTTCAAAATATTAGAATATTTCACATTAATTCTACTTTAATTATTACCAATTCTTAACTGGTGGCATCATTGATTAAATTCAGACTATTTTATTTAAAATCAGTATTCTTTTTTGCAGTTTGTTTCTTTTTCGTCTTAAAATGGGCCGTGTGAGTGATATTCCTGAATCTACTAAACTTCGTATGGTTGATTTGTATCGGCACGGTAAAAATCAATGTTTTATAGCGAATTATTTACATTGTTCGCAATCGAGCGTTAGTAAAATACTAACACAATATTAAAAAATTGGAAAATTTCAAAATAATCGCCGAAATGGTGGCCGAAAACCAAAAACATCTGCTAGAGATGACAGGAAACTGAAGCGTATAGTTAAGAAAAACCGTTTTAAAAGTGTGCGATTCTTGCACCGAAAATGGAAAGAAGAAGGAGTTGAAGTTTCTACATCGACAACATTAAGACGTCTCCATAAATTTAAATTTGAATCTCGTGTACCGAAAACAAAACCTCTCATGACTGCAAGACAAAAGCGTATAAGATTGAATTGGTGTAAATCAAGGCGTTTATGGAGCAATGAAGATTGGAAAAATATATTATTTAGTGATGAAAGTATGTTTTGTGTTTCATATGGTAATCAAGGTATTCGAGTTTGGAGAATGAAGCAAGAAGCATTTGATAAAGAATGCCTTAAACGTTCCTTAAAATTTGCTGCTAGTGTCATGGTTTGGGGTTGTATGAGTGCAGAAGGACCTGGAAAGTTATGCATCGTCTACGAAAAGGTTAACTCTCTGATATATCAAGAAATGTTAGAATATTACATGATTCCATCATCAGAAGATTTATTTGAAGATGATTTCATCTTTCAACAAGATTTAGCGTCCCCGCATACCTCGGTGTCAACTAAGAATTGGTTCCGCCAACGCAACATTAAGGTACTTCCTTGGCCACCAAATTCACCAGATCTAAATCCCATCGAAAACTTATGGTGCATAATGAAGAAAAAACTTCAAGAAAATCCTCCTTCAAGTAAAACTGAGTTAGTGGCACGTATAAAGTCTATTTGGGCTAATATTGATAGAAATGTTTGTAAACACCTTGTATATAGTATGCAAGATCGATTGTACGCTGTTATGAAAGCTAAAGGGGATGCTACAAAATATTAACTACCATTTACTTCATATTCATAAGGTAATATTGTTGCGTAAAATAAAATATTCTAATATTTTGAACCAATCTAAATTTTATTCTAATATTCTGGTGTGTTTAAGGAAGCTGTATACCTAATTTATTGTGCTGTATTTTATATTTTATAAATGTTAAAATCTTATCTAAACATTCCAGATTTAATTTATAAAAAATTTAATTGCATTTACTTAGTATAAAAAATAAATAAATGACAAATAATTTTTTCTTATTACTTTTTCTCAATTATTCTAATATTTTGAATATGAGCTGTAGTTGCGTGTATGTTCAATAAAGACCATGTTTAGTAAAACATGCATGCAAGTAATAATTTAGTTTAAATTTATTAATGAAAATAGATGCACAATCAATTTGACTTAAAGATACACATACCTCCTTGGGTAAAGATACACATGCCTCCGTGATTTAAGCTACACTACCTTCCCCTACGAAAGCAAAAAATAGAAGCAGCAATGATCGGAAACTGTATTGAAATTGCATTATCGGATTGAGTGCTAATTTGTCATCAAAATAAAAAATCAGGCCGTTTTAAATTATCAGCCACTTTAGAAATTCAAAGTGCTATAACTGAACCATTTTTAAGATAGAAACAAAACAAAAAATGCTCTGGAATCTTTGCATCAAGGTCAAACACACAGAAGAAAAATCTTTTTCAATTTCTAATTTTTCTGTACTTAATTTTAAATTTTATTTTTTTCAGTTTGAATTTCCACCATTTTGAAACAATATGGCAGATGATGCTGGCCAACGAACTCGGTCGAGACATCAGTATGTACTATGTATACAACAAGTTTCATTCAAATCGGTTCATATATCTATGGATAATCTAGTTAATTCAACCGGCGCTGCCAGGATCCGTAATAAAAATATTTAATGAACTTGAAATTTGTACGGTTTTATATTTAACCCTATACATGTAGAAATACATTGTCTGAAATGTGTGGCCGTTGACTGTGTGAGAAATTAGTTTTTAAAAAAAACTTATTTTTAGCTGTAAAAATGCTCAAAAGGACTGCAGTGGGAAAGATGGGGGGGGGGGATATGTGTGCAGCGATTGCATGATATTCATATTAAAGTGTTGATATTTATCCATAAAAATCACTGCTAAGTTACGTAACTAATTACTTTTTTCGCATAGAAATCCCAACTGAATTATTTTGAATTTCAAGCAAATTATATCACTCTTAAATCCGGCTATACCGTGAATGAAATCGATTACCTAAAAGATTAGTATATAATATTATAATTTCAGAACCATTGTAAAAAAAAAGAAAAAAAAAGTCTACATTTTTAGTCAAAGCATGCGTAATGTTCACACTGTGGTAGAAATCCTAACCGTAACTAATTGTAACGTAACCATAACCTGCCTATAAACTAACTCTGCGACTTAACCGTAACCGAGCCGTAACATATAACATAAATGTAACCTCTGGCGTTAACTTATCGCAACCTTATCCGTAATCTAACCATAACCTAACTGTAACTTAACTGTGATCTGACTGCAACCTAATCGAAAATTAAATATAATCAAAGGCCAACTGTAAACGTAATTGCAACCAATCCAGACAAAATTGCAACGCTAACCGAACCTAAAATTTCAATATGAAAAAAAAAAATTATATTTGACCCGATAAAAATTCGAATCGGACAAAATGCTCCTATGAACCATAAACCGATCCGATTACGACAAAATAATTTTTATATACATCTAATTTGAACCAAACATAAAAATTCAATTTGAAAAATCCCGAAATCTGAACCGAGTTAATTCTGAAACGGACAAAATTATTCTAAATAACTATAACCGTATCCAAACAGGACAAAATAATTTCCATATTTCGGAACTCAATCAAAAACTATATATTTTATTTATAAACGATTGCTGTCTCATGGCGATCTTCATTGTTCTATTGCGTCCGGAAATTTGGTTCAACAGGCCAAGTTTGACACCATCATTTTAATGATCGTCTGTTTTTATCGAACTATAGAAATAAAATTTTTGGAAAAAAAAATACCTGTTAATCTTTTGACTTTACCAATACAAAATAATGCATGTATGTGTGAAAAAGTAGCAGCCCTTATTCGAAAATGACCTTAACTTCTACAATCTTGAAACACTAATGTACTTACGTTCCTGTCTATTTTAAATGTTAGTTATAAAAAGAAATTTTTGCATTTTTTTTTAATATAAAAGAATAATTTACAGTAAAAATATGACCTAAAATTATACAAAAGGAAGCAAATTAAAATTATTAACTCGATTATAGAGCATGAATTTTTGATGGGAGATGCACTTTTTTTAGTATAAAGAATATTCTTTTTATGTTATACGTCTTTTTTAATTAGAAATTTATGATGATTATAAGGATCGAGTTATGGTTCTTTGGATTATTTTTATCGGTCTCAGATTTCGTTCGGGTCATATTTCAGATTTTTTCAAACACTTTTTTTAGTGATTTTATCAAATGTAATATTTAGGTTCTGTTCGAGTTCATATCCACGGCAATTGCTCTCAGTCAATATTGGATCTGGTCATTGTTTTTCGGCATATTTTGTCCGTTTCAGATTTCGTCTAGATCATAATTCAGATTTTCTCAAACACTTTTTTTTTGGTTCGGGTCGGCTTGTGCTTCCACGGAAATCATTTTGCCTTGCTCGGATCCTGTCAAGTTCTTTAGAATTCTTTAGAATCTCTTCCTTAGAATTTGGTTCAGATTTCAAGTATTTTTTTCAAATGACATTCTTAGGTTCGGTCGGGTGGTGCTTCAACGGAAAGTATTTTGCCTTGCTCGGATATAGTTAGGATCTGTTAGAATATTTTTGTCGGGTTCAGATTGGGTTCAGTTAAGATTTTGGGTTTTTCTTCAAATGGAATTTTTAGGTTCGAGGCGGGTTGCGTGTTTCTGGAAATTGATTTGTCTTGTTCGAATAAGTATACGCTTTACTAAAATATTTTTGTCAGGTTTAGATTTGATTCAGTTCAGATTTCGAGATTTTTTCATCGAAAGTTTTTAGGTTTGGATGTGGTTCATGTCCATGGAAATTTTTTATCTTGTTTGGACGCGGGTATGATTTCTTGGAATATTTTCTACAGTTTCAGGTTTCGTTCGATTCAAATTTCAGGTATTCTTTGAAATTTAATTTCTAGGTTCGGACAGATTCATGTTTATGGGAACTATTTTGTTTTACTCGAATCCGGGTATAGTTCTTTCGAAAATTTTGGTCGAATTCAGATGAGGTTTGGATCAAATTTCAGATTTTTCAAATGGAATCTTTTAGGTTCAAGACGGATTTAGCTCCACGGAATTTGTCTTGCTAGGATCGGGTTACAGTTCTTTGGAATATTTTTATCGATGTTCGGTATCGGTATCGGTTCATTCGGTCATATATATATATATATATATGTATATATAATACATATTTTTTCAAAGAAAATATTTAGGTCAGGTTACATGTCCACTAAAAATATTTTTCCTTGTTCGGGTCGGATTATGCTTCATTTAAACATTTTTGTTGGATGCAGATTTGGTTCAGGTTAGATATCAAATCCATAGTTTTTTTATGGAAATTTTAGATTTGGATCGGTTATATTCAAGTTGGAAGCGGGTTATTTGTTAATAATCCTGAACATTATGGTTGTAACCAGTTTGGCTACTATTCTTTTAATGACTATTTCTGATGTATAATTTGCTTTGCTATTTGATAATTCATTATGGTGTATTAATCGTCGGCCGATTCAAACAATTGAAAGCATAATAATTCTTTTATTTTCGATGTAAAAACAAATTAAAGCCATAATAAAATTTTAAATTAAATAGAATACATTTAAATTTAATCAATGATTGAAAAAATAACGTCTAGAAATGCCTCGTATATTTTTTATTGCAACAGGGCTAACCACACATGCATTCTAATGTACGAAATGCCAACATTCTAACGCACAACAGCTGTGATCAAAATTCTCATTTAAACTGGATGTTTGCCTGTCAATGGATTTTAAAGGTCTGTGGAAAAAAAACAGTGACTTTTAAATTGATTTCTTTAATTATGTCCCATATTTTTTAATTGTTGCCTTGAAATTTCTACACAACCAACCAACCATAAGCAAGCGAAGGATAAAAAGCGGAAAAAATGATTTTTTGATGAGAGTGCGTTCTAGATTTTAATTAATCACTTAGTTAATAATTAGAATTTCAAAATTCTGAATAGAAGGTACATCAGCACAGACTTTGGGCTGCTTTAAAAAAATTAACCTTGTACGTGCCGCAGATTTCGCAAGCCATCGCAGACACACAGAGCGTTTTGTTCTTTTATTTGTATAGATATGTCAACATTTGAACGAAGGGTGGATTTGGGGTCTGGATGTCATGATCGGTGAAAATATACCAAAATTTTCGGAAGTGCTTTCCTTCAGATGACTGCAATAAGCAGCATTTTACTTTTTATACTGAAAGCTACCTAATACATTTTAATGCAAAATTTAAAGATACATTTTTAATTATTTCTATTTAAAGTAACAGTCAATTAAAATGGAAATTGAATTAATATTAAAATCACATTTTTAAAATAAAATCTCCAAGGATTTATTAATATAATTCTAATCAGAGCTGCAAATCCTTACTTTGTACATTTGCAACGAAAAATTAAATGCAAATGTAACTGAATGTTTAAATTAATTGCGATTTGCATTGTAACTTTATTTTTATGTGCATAAATAAATGCAAAATACCTTTTACTTATCCAAATAGAATTAATAAATTAAACATAATTACAGTTTATAATAATGATTAAATCATGTCACTTTATTTGCCTTTATTTATCAAAGAAATTATTACGGATCTTTTTAAAATGCAATAAACTTATTTTATTTTTCCTCATTTAAATTTTCCAATATTTTCTCTGAAACCATTTTTTATATTACTATTTTTAAAGTTGTTTTGTAAAGTTCAAGTTTGCATTCTATAAATTTGATTTTTTAAAATATATTTCAAAATAATTTTTCCATTGGAAAGTATTTTAATGATATTTTTAAAAATTGTATTGCTACTTTTTTTTTAGATATATTGCATAACCTGTTTTATTTCTTATTCATTATTTATGATCCATTTTAAATATAAATATAATGCATAAATATATGTTTCTTGAATCCTTTGTTCCTTCTTGGGGAAGAATTATAACAAACTCAATTAAATTTATTTAATTTAAAGATTCTCATCTATCGTCATTTTACTCAAAAGTTTAAATCGAAATTTTATTAAAACTTTAATTGCCACGATGACGGATACTCAGCTTTCCGTTCTGACAGCTTCAGTCACTGGTGACTGAGAGTATAAAATATGATATAAACCTAAACAAATTATACTGTTTCAAGTAATTATTAATCAAATATAATCCTGTAATAAATAGTAGTTAAGTAAATTTTAAATTAATGTCTGTAGTTATTTAAAACAATGTAAATATTTCAAGTTTTAAATCATATTTTAGACTGTCACTCATCGCTCATTGATGAAGATTAAATAGAATATTCAATATCAGTCACTGGTGACTGAAGTGCCATTCAACGTGTTTAGGGATGGACACGAGTTTACTCAACATGTTACTAGGACGCCATACCACTCACATTAATTTATTCAACCTTTTTATACTTGTTATGTATAATTAAGTTTCATCCAGGTTTTTATAAGTGAACTGTATATCATATGTTTGATAAAACACTGCAAAAACTTCATACGTTAAATAAATAAGTTAAAAATTAAAAGCGTCTTAATTTTTTATCTCTCAAAAAATCTGTGCTTTTCAGACTCGAGCGATTACAATAAAAATATTTTTTTGTAATGGAGTATTAATATACAATCATTTGTGGTTGACAATTAAAAAAACATACTAATTTCAGATTTTATTTTTTTTAATAGAAAATTTTTGAATTTCTGAAAATTTTTCATTGTTATAAAATAAAAAGGATTTGTCTATGGGAAAAATTGTGATAATTCGATTTCTGATTAAATTTTGATTTTTGCATGCTGTGTTTACGTTAAACCGATTTTTCAAAAAAAAAAAAGACTTTTATATAGTTGATTTTTGTTTTGACTATTCCTATTATTGTAGTAAAATTCAACAGTGTAGCCTGTAAGGAAATGGATCCAATAGAAGCAAATCAATTATCAGGTGTAAATGAAATATCTTTCATCAATTATGTCGTAACAATGCGATTTTATATCGGAATAGCAAACCAAAAACAAAGTAAAATAACGTAGGAAAAAACAGATAACTGATCAAAGAACATATAACCGATATCAAATACAACAAGTGGATTTATTGTTACCCTTTAACTTTAGTGGATTTTACTTTAATAACTTTAGCCAGACTATATAGCAAAGTACCTTTACAGATTGATTAAAAAAATAGTCGAATGATTTACCCTTCATGACTGACTTTACCATCTTTTATCCGACAATCAATAGGCAATCTTTTCAAAGTTTCAATTTATTTTATTTTATTTATTTTGCATTTGATTTTACTATACGTGTGATCTTTTGATTTTGTTTACTAGTTTTCTCTTTAAAAAAATACGAAAATATTTGTATCAACTAAGAGCTTGAGAACGTTGACATCTGAGCAATGAAACATGTAGATCTGAATAAAACTATTTTACATATTATAAAGGTATTTGTATCACTTTTAATATATGTTACTTTAGTTTCTATTGAACCTTCAATAATCAGATTCTACTCGTTTGAGCGAAATTTGATTTTTATTCATTGGGCGTCTATTCATTTGAGTGTTGAGTAAAATTAGTTTGTTCAGAAGCTACTTTTTCGTCCTGTTATAGTCATGGAAAGGTTTTTTTAACGTGATTCTTTATATATATGTAGCTTATGGTATATGTGCATGGTCATTTATTTCATCCCATGAACTATTAAATTTTAAAATTGGTCTTTTCTTTCGGGACACCTATATATGCTTTTATTCTGTATAAAATGTTTAATGTGTGCAAATTTAGTGGTTCTTTTCTATGTATCTATCTATAACACTAGGACCCAATATACTGGAAGTATCAATTTGTTACTGCGTATTTATTTCGCTTCTAAAAACATACTTAATTAAATTTGGATCACTTTCATCAATTGTGTCTTTGTAAACTTAAAAATTACTAAAAATAACTAATTAACAGATTTAAATCTATTATTGACTTATTTATGTTTCCCTATACTTTTTATTACAGATTTGGAAATACAGAAGAGCAGAACAAGATAAAGCAGCAAATTAAGTAATCACACATATTTCATTTAAATTTTATTTTTTTTTTCTTCACATTTGTGGCAGAATCTTTATCATTTTTAATCAAGAAAAGGTGAATTAAATTTATTTAAAACAAAACATATAAAACAAACAAAAATGCAATAAGTGACTGAGTTTATAAAAACAAAATAACCAAGATGCGAAAAGTAAGATAACTTGAAAAACAGGATAACATTTTTCAAAACCGCATTATGCAAAAGATTTCTTTAATAAAACTTTCAAATTTCTTTGTGCTTTCTTATTAATATTTTATTTGAAATATTTTTTTTTTACTGATATTAACAACTTCGTAATTACTTTATTAAATATGAACATTTTAAATCAATAATTTATTCATATGGTTTTTGTATTTTTCAGAAGAGATTAAACAAATTATTAAAACATAACAAAATGTGATTTTAATAAATAACTAGTTTTAAAAGTTAAAATTAATGTATGGGACTTATTTATTGTTTAAATTATTTTGTTGAATTTATACAATAAATAGATTCTTCCTTTATTTTAATTTACTTGCTTCTTTAAAAAAAGAATATTTAATTAAAAAATTAAATGTAAAGAAATTGCGGGTGTTTTTCAGAAAATATTTCTTTGATTATATGATTATAAATCATTTATTCAATAATCAAAACCATGGAAAACTTTGTTTTAAATAAGATTTAAAAAATCGTTTTAATTTTCGTGTCGTGCATCTTCTTTTAATAGTATAAGTGTATTCTAATATTATTTTCGTTAAATGTTATTTAAAATTCTTAGTTTAATTTATTAAATGGTATTCAATAAAAAATGTTTTATGCAAATAACTTAATAATATTTTTTTTTTTTCAATTTTCCAAACTTACTTTTATATATTTAACTGTGATAAACTAAAATTGTAGAGTTTTATCCTCCTTGATTATTAGCTGAAAATTCTATGACTAGATAAAGCAAAACATATATATATGTATATACAATTTGTGGTGTCGAGTACATCTGGACAGCCCCCCCCCCCTCCTCTGGCTATTCTACTGATTTTGATTGCGTTTCGATACGTAAAAATATTTATTACGCTAATAAAATAACATTAAAAGTTTTAGTATGTTATAAATTATTGCCGCAGTAATCTATTTTATATTAAATCAATCATGCATTTAAATAGTTATATTTAAGTCTTCATTATTTAAAAACATTTGAAATTTTACTTAGAATTTAATGTTTTTTTTCACTTGCATTGTTTAATGCTTAACTCTGTTTCTACAAAGAAGGAATGTTATTAGCTTCAAATCAGTTATCTTAGGATTTTTATGTTTAAAATTTAAACAAACGCGGTTGCATAATTTTAAATGCTTTAAGCATTTATATATCAATTTGAATTAATGATTAAAGAGTATCATGAAACATATTTTATAACATTTGTCCTTAATGATATTTTTATGTACTTAATCAAAAATAAATGAATTATAAAATTTTCTGAGGTAAAATGTGCAATGTTAATAGAAAATCATTATTTTTAGACAATGACAAATAGCCTACTAATGGAGCAGCGCAGACTCGAAATAAATATAACATTTTACTAAATAATGTTAACCGATTGACTTAAGTTCTTATTGTAGTTGTTTCGTATTTGTAATGATGTATAGAGAAGGCAAATTCAGAATTAAATACGTGATGTCAAGTTTTTAAGACATCTAAGATCGTTAAAGAGGGGGGAAGATCGAAATTTTAGAACATTTGGCACATCTCAGCAGCCATTTTAGGTATGCGCATAAAATTCCAGAAAATAAATTTACTTAAAAATTATTAAACACGTATTTCGGAAATTTTAGAAACTCTCCTGCTACCTGAGTATGATTAAAAAGGATTTCGGAAATTTTAGGAACTTTGGCCATATCTCAGCTACCGCTTTAGGTAGGAGCGTGAAATTTCATAAAATAAATGTGCCAAAAATATTTAAATACGTATTTAAGCAATTGAAATGATTAAGAGGATTAAAGGGATATTCGAAATTGTAGAACATTTGACATATTCCATCAGCAGTTTTGTGTTGTCAAAGAAATTTCTGAAAATAAATCTAGTAAAAAAATAATTAAACACATATTTTTCCGATTTTAAAAATTCCCACTCTGAGAGTGTTAAAGAAAGATTTCGACAATTTTAGAAAAATTGCATGTGTTAGCAATCGTTTTAAGTATGAGCATATAACTCCAGAAAATAAAGCTACTGAATAATTAATTAAACGCATTGTTTAGTGATTTTAGAAGTTACCAACTAAGATTGGTATAGCGTAAAAAGTTTTAGAACATTTGGCCATATTTCAGCTGTCTTTTCAGGTAAGAGAATGGAATTTAAAATAATAAATCTACTAAATAAATAATTAAACACGCAATTCCGTGATTTTGAAATTATCTTTCTCTTAAACCCTTTGAGGGGTTGTGGGATACATTTTATCCCATCTAATTAAAACGAGATTCCCACCAGAAATTTTAAACGAAATTTTTTTTAAATTTTGTCGGGAAATGTTGAAAAATTACCTTTCTTATTTTCAAATAAAATTTTTCAACTTTTCCCGTGATTATTCATTATAGAGACATTATTGCTTGCTCCTCAAGGGTTTAAGAGATTAAAATTGGAACATCAAAAATTTTATGTCATTTCTCCAAGCTTCAACAACTGTTTCAGATTAATGCATCAGTTTGAAGCTAACGGATCTACTGAATCATACTTAAACATATATTTTTTCGATTTTAGAAATTCCCACCTCAGAAAGTTTAATGGAATGGTCCCAAGTTCATTTCTCCCTATCTTAGCAGCAGTTTTAGTTAAGAGCGGGAAATTCAAGATACCAGATCCATTAAAAAACAATTAAACACATATTTTAGCGATTTTTTGAAATCCCCTTTAAAGAAATTAAAGAAGTAGTGGAAAATTATAGTACATTTCGCCATATCTCAGCAGCAATTTTAAGTAGAAGCGGTTAATTCAAGCTAACAAACTTACTTAACAAATAGTTAAATACAGAACTTAAGCTATTTTAGAGCAATTTGTCTATTATGTCACAAAATTTGAACTGGATTATGTAAAATTATACTAATAAGACACTAATTGGGGAAATTTGTTTAGATGCTAAGAAAATGTTTTTATTATCATTATTATTTCATCGTTGCTAGATATATTTTGTTTGATGCTAGATTCGGTGATAGAATCGAGAAACGACCAGCGATACTGAAAAAGATGCTAATATATAAATATATATATCGCATGATAATTGCGAAATCCGGCTCTTTTCAAAGAGTCTAGAATGTTTACAAAGAGCTGGATTCTCAATTAGCCTATGATATATATAAATGTAAATGGGAATTTCAATCCGTCCGCTTCTAATTTGAGTTCTGCTAAAAAGATTTTCATATAAACTTTTTAAAACGATTTTGCGGGAGAGGGGGGGGATTTTAATAAGACTTTCACTGTTAGTTGAATGATTTTCTGGGATGTTTTTGAAAATTACATACTGCTGTAGCTGTTTAGCTATAAACTTATGGGAGGGAAACAAATAATCAGATTAACAGGATTATGAAAGATTATTCAACTTTTATATCGTTCTATCGTTCTTTACCAAGTTCTACTTTAAAGATAAACTAACAGAACTGGTTCCTAAAAACACACTTTTTACTTCACATTTTACGAAGTAGAATAGTTCAATGACACTCGTATCGTTTCAGCAGTGCAGATGTATACCCTGCAAAGATTTGTATTGGTGTAAAAACAAAGGTCAAGTTCACTGATATATTTAATTTCATTTAAGTTTCGTTTCGAAAAACAGTTTAACGTAGTGAGTGAAGCCTGTTAATCATGCTTATAGGGAATATTACCAAAGTTTTAATATAAGCATTTGCAAGTCGCAAGTTAAAATGCATATGGGTATATAAGTAAATGAGAGAAATTACAAATATTTTAACTTTCTAAATCGCAGTTAAATATATACATACATATTTTATCTTTAGCACATATTGCTCTTTATTTGGTTAATGTTACTGTAATCTGTTTAAAAGCAATCTACATTTTCGAAAATATAAATTTACCTTTGTGCGAAATAAATAAAATAATATGTAGATCAACACTCTTAATATCAGTGATAAATGAAATAAAAAGAATGTAAAAACTCACAGTGATGATATTTAATATGCATTCAAATACGCTTATAAATATTTTAAAAGTCGCAATACTTTGTATAACAGACTTATTTTGGTTGCAAATAGATCGTTTTTCATCACAATTATCAGTTCAAAATTTGTTATTATAATAGTTAATAACAAATACGATAATTATAGAAGTAATGTTAAATTAGAGAACTATTTACAAATAATGAAAATAAACATTAATTTGCAATTTTCTGGTCGATAAAATTTACAAATGCTTAATAATGCTTAAGAATTTGCAAATGCTTTTAATTACAAATGCTGTAAAATTAAGTATTTGAGATTGTAAAATAATCCCAGAGTTAAAATTTTACTAAATATGTTCTTATATTTTTATACTTCAATCTGTTTGATATTTCCGTTTTCAATTTAAACTAATTAAACATAACAAGTATTTACATCGAAATTCATTCAGATGCTAAATGAAAATTCAAATGCATATTTTTTACTGGGGAAAAAGAAACATGAAATGAAGAGAAATTACAATTTAATCTCATTACTAAAACGCCCTCGTTTTATCTATGTTTACTTGTCTTTGAAAACAACTACTTTCATTTTGCAATTACCTTTGATATTATTTATTCATGCGTTATAGTTTAATTTTATTTTGTCCACTCCTTTTCTTTTCCTTTTTTTTTGAGGGCTTTGTTTATCTGATGAAGCCCCATTCCTCTCTGTCCTTTGTCTGTTCGTTTGTCACAGAGCTCATAAACAAAAACATTTTCAGTCAGAGACTTCAAAATTTATGTACTTGCAGGTGAAAATCCCCTGTAACGCGAGAAATCATAAAACTTTCTAAAAGTCCATTATTTGATTTTTTTCAGTGTGATCCGTTCGCCTAAAAATAGAACTTGAATTTCAACGTTTTGCAAGTAGCGATTATTATTATTAAAATTTTTTATATTAAAATGAATTTAATAAAAAAATTCAAATTTTTTGACAATTTAAAAGAAGTTTATATTTTTAGGATTTCGTTCATCTGTCAATCATAATATATTTTTTAAATTAATCAATTTTCATTCTATTTTAAAAATTATTGCTATTTATCAATGATTCAGTATTTTAAATTTCGTTTAGCGAATTTTTTTTCGCCTTTAAAAATTAAAAAAATAATTATTAATATCTCCGATACTTTTTTAAAATTTCGGATTTTCAAAAAAGTTGGAATTTAGGATTTTATAATGCTTTTGAATTACTGAAAGAACTTTTTCTGTCTTCGCAACGAGCTAAGTAGATTTATAACTATTCTGAAGTCAGGAACAAGACAGAAAGGAAAATAGAAATAACAGTAGGACAGTTTATGAGTAACACATTTTCATGCTTTTATTATATCACACTGATTTATGTATAAATATAATTACCATAATTTCCGACTTTTAATCCGAAGATCAAAAAGTCATGTTTTGATCCAGAATTTTTATTCAATAATTGAAATGAAATATTTACGATTTAATGCATTGCAGTTTACATAAACTGTCTGGGTCGTATGTTTGATACGCGGATTATAGGCCCGAAATTACGATAATCATACATGAGGACCTCAGAATCCAAGGGATACAAGTAGAGAAATTTAGATTTGGAGTAAAATGAATTCAAAGTTAAACATCAATTGTAACTGACGGTATCGAAGTATGAAATTCTTATTATTTTTTAGTTGTCTTTAACTCTCTTTTTCTATAACTGGAAAAAAAAAAACTGGAATACATTTTTTTAACCCGGGTGTACACGAACCGGGTCTTTTTGACCGGGAGTGTGTAAAATTTTTGCAGTTGTAGCCAATTATCTTTTAACAGTAACCTTCAATTTATTTTATCGCAAAATTTGTAAGTATTGTCTCCGTCTAAAAATGACGGTTATGATTTAATTTTATTGGTGACAAAGTTAAAACCATTTAAACCCTGGGTAAGCGCGTGTTCTCCCGGGTTAACTGAGCAATATTGATCATCATTCGGCAATAGCACCCTTGAAAAAATGGAATTTTTAAGAAAATTAAGAACAATGTTGATACAAATAAAAGAAAGGGCCGAATTTTGTTGCAATATAAGTTTTCAAACTTAATTGTTATGAAAAGTAAATTATGAAAAATTTAAGACCAATGTATAAAAATAAATGAAAAGATAAAATTTTATTCTAATACAAGTTTTAAAATTCATTAAAAGTTTTTAATTTTTAAATTTTTAAATTGCTAAGTTGCATTTAAATATGCATAAGAAAGCATATATAGAACAATGTTTTTCTAGTGATAATATTTGAACAGCACATCAACATTATCTCATCTTCATTAGCTTAATAAGCACTATTACACTCATCAGCAGGATATTCATAAACGTGCAGGGCTTCAGTCTATAATGATGCCACTTGATGAGGAAGATCTTTGTAGAAAAAATGGTACCTTGGAGATGCAAACGGCAATAGCTCAATGCAATTTTTAAGCTTATGACGCATGAGTTTTATTTTTTCTTGTGCTATAAGAATTTGAGGCAGAAGTGTAGGAAATCTTCCAGCACAGCTGGTTTTTACCTTTAGCACTTGGAAAGGTTCTAATTCAGCGTCAACAGCTGCTTTGTAGAATAATGTGAAATGATACTTTCTAAAATGCAGACACTGCTTATTTTTCGCTAACTCTATAAGAAAACAATAGAAGTAACTCGAGAATAATAAATTCTTCATCTTTTAGCTCTTCAACATAAAAGTTTTTTCTGAAATCATTTATTCAGTGATCTGAAATCATTTGAGCTCAGTGCTCGGAAGCATACAGATCCCTTTTATTCCTCTTCTTTCTGATTTCTATTAGCCAAAAGTCTTTGTCACATTCATTGTATGAACGTCTTGATATGAAAAAGCGATGATCGAATGTTTCTATGCATGTATTCTTTATGATGTACAGCCAGAACTTCCAATCAATAGACTTTTATTCTGTCCTCCACTATATTCACTAAAAGCTGAAAGATGGCTCGGATGAGAAGGAAGAATCTTTATCAACTTCAAAAGACAGGTTGCGATCTCTTGGCACCCACGAGAAGGTTCTCCTTCATGGCACATGAGGGCACTTCCGCTTTCAAGGTTATAAATGTTCAGTTCAAGTTGTACGTCTACTAATGACGTAGAAGCATTAGAATTGGTAAGTTGTATAGTTCGCATTTGTTGATGCAGGTAAAAGCATATCGCTTCCTTTGAATCATCTTTTAAGTTTTAGAATGTGTCTTTGGCTAATCTGTAAGCTTCTGATTTCCGGAGATGTAGCTCTATTTCTATTTCTGTTTGTTGCTTCTAATCTACTTTTCCGTGTTGATATATTTTAGGAAACATTACCCTTTAATTAAAATTATATTAAAAGAATATTGCAAGGGAAATTTATGAAAACGTTTAAAAAATGCAACATTTGTAAGATTAAATATGTTCGCGAGTTATCCAATTAGAGAATTAAAATATAGGTGTTATTTTTATAAACTTGCATTCAGATAATGATTGAATAAAAGTTTACAAAATCTAATTCCTATATGAAGCAAAAGATGAAAGAAAAATCATAAATTTTTAAAAGCTCTACTGGAAAAAAAAGGATAAAAATAAATGTTCTCTTTAGTTTTTAAATTAAAATGAATTTTTAAATCTCTGTTACGAAGTTCTGTTACAAGGAGAGGGCCAACTTTCAGAATCACAGATTTTGATTATTTTAATGTATGTTGTAGGGAAGAGACCCCTTAACCTAAGGTTCAATGGATTATATACAACAGCTTGAAAAACAGGGGATCTAATATAACAACACAACTGAAATTTTTACTTTGAGAAGAAGAAAGTACGTGATCATAGCTTAGTTGGAAAAGCAGTTTTTAATCACCCAGCGGTCCCGAGATTCACTATTTACTTATTCACTTTCACAACGTTTAATACTTGTAGTTATAATTTAATAATCTCATTGTCGATAAAAAATTGTAATGTATATCAATTCTAGTTGTATCTATCCTAATGTATATCAATTCTAAACAACATAAATAGATGTAAATTATTATTATTATTATTTTATCATTTTTAATATGTATTTCATGCATTCTTTATAATGCATTCATATTAAACAATTGTGTCAATTTGATTTCTAAGAATCATCAATTATGTATTTTTTTAAAATGGAAAGTCAATGCCATGATAAAATTACTCTGTTTTTAAATTAATAAACATAATTATACTAAAAGTAAGCATAACAATATAAACTACAACCTACCTTTTGCATATTAAACATTTTTAAATTTTGAAAACATGTACCTGCTTTTTGAATTATTTTGCTTAAATTTGGCTACTTTTTTATTTTGCTTCACAATTATTTTCTTCCAGCTTTTATTTTTTACTTTACATGACTATGATCTTTTTTATTATAAATTAATGGGTCCACAATAGATTTTGTGATACCCAATAACGGATTGATTTTTTTTTTCCTTAAATGATGCGATATAATGTTTTAAAAATAAAAAATGCTAAATTAATGTTTAACTATGGTAACATTATAGTTAAGGTACGAAATTAAGATTTCTAATTAACATTATAAAATTATAATTATGAAACAAAAAATGCGAAAAACAAATATTGTGCATCCAGGTTACGAACTCGGGCCCGCTGGTCGATTGGCTACTGCTTATTCGACTGAGTTATTATAACGTACTTAATTTTTTTAAAGTTAGTATCTAAATTGCGTCATAATACTAGACACCCCCCCCCCTGTTTCTCAATAACTAAGGAGCATTGAATAAAAAATTGAATTGTGTCGGAGGTTAAGGAGCTCTGTCCGACAACATAAATTAAAATAAACAAAATCTGTGTTTGTCAAAGTTGGTCCTCTCCTTGTTAGTTCATATAGGAAAAAAAAGGAGAATTTTTGGACACAATATGAAAATTTTGAAGAGTAATTCCGGTCTAAGTAAAAAATAAAAATAAATAAACTGTAATTGTGCACACGTAAAATTAGAGAAATCTGTATGCTTACTAAATTTTATGTTTACACTGTTAAAAAAAAAATACAAAATTAGTTTTTGAAAAGCTATAGAAGTCTATAGCTTTACAAAAATCTACTAAAACTACTGTAATCTTGCTGAAATTTTAACTGTAACTCGTATTGCAATTACATAAAATATTCTAAGCATCATAGTTTTCTAAATCATTCTTAAGAACTTATAGATTTTTGGATTTATAGTGTGAATATGCATCTGTTTCTATTGTTGCCGTTACATAAAAAGCTGTAGAAATCCCAGTTTCCAAGAAATATTTGATAACTTTACAGATTTTATTTTACACTTCATACTGAAAAATAAAGTAAACTTATAACCGGACCGAATCTAATGACAAAAAATCGGCATGTTATGTCTATGACAGGATATATCGCTACATTGTAGAAAAAAAAAAAAAAAAAAAAAAAAAAAACGGACGATTTTATCAAAATACTACTGGTAATCTGAACGCCAGTATAAATTATATATTTTAACGGAAAAACTTCCGTAAACGCCAAAAAATTTACGTATTTTGCTGGAATTTGCAGGAATTTTTCGTCAGAAAAAGGTAAATTATACTGGCGTTTAGATTAAAAGTAGTATTTTGGTAAAATCGTCCGCTTATTTATTTATTTTTTTTTACAGTGTAGAAGTTGTTAAATATGAAATTTTTTCATGTGAAAATTTAACTTTAGGATTTTTCATTAAGGATTAAAATTTACTTTGCTATAAAATTCTATCATTCGTTGTATTTTTTTAGAGAAACATATTCTAATTTCGATTAAAGTTACAAAACATGACTTAGAAAAAGATTTGATGACTTTAAATTGTCGGAAGAAATCACATATGTTCGTGATAGTACATTAGATGACTCAAAATTAACGAACATGTGGCAGTTTCAAGTCTGCCATTACGCTTTTAGCACGCAATTCTGATCTTTCAGAAATTTCGCTGAGAATTAATGGTTTGAAAAACTTGCATACGTGTAAGTCGTTTTCACTTTGTTCAAGACATTTAAACAGAATTTCGAAATGAAAGAATGTAAAATGTCTCCAGTCACGTAATTAAATTAAACAATTTTGAACAATTTATTTTGAAAGTAGAGAAAGTCTCACTGAGTGTTAGTCTAAACGGAATTTGAACAAAATATTTTATAAAGAATTAAAAAATTCAAATAATTCTACTATTACATTCTGTCATAAAAAAAACTCGCGTTGTTTAAATTTAGCATAAATTCCATACATAATTGTTTTTCGCAAACTATATATTGAAAAAAACATCCACAATCAAAATAAAATAAACAGAAAGATGGAAATTAACAGAAAGATGGAACAGTAAATATGGAAATTTTATAATATTTAAATATTTCCCTACCGATTATTCAATACAATATCTATCTAAAAAAATCGTTTTATTTAGGATAAAAAAGTTTATCAAATCTTCCGAAGCAGATCTTATTGCACTTTTAATATGATAATTTCATTGTACAGGAATAATGCCTTTTATCATATTCGCAGATAAACAGATATACACTGCTCAAAACAATTAAAGGATATTTGAAGTTTTATATAAAATAAAGACATAAAGGAATTTTTTTTTTTGCTGAAAATAGAAGAAGAGAATCACAAATGCAAATTTTTCTGGTTTTCAAACTGTGGAGAATGCAAATTTTGATTTCGACGTCAAAAACGTCGCTTCAGTGGCAGCGAATGAAATTTGACTTTCAACTGGATAAAAGAGAATGAAGACAAGGATGATCGGCATTTAGTGATTGCTTTGTTTCGATGAGTACGATGTCTCAGCGAAGTCATTTGACAGATTCAGAAGCTTGGAGAATTGTTGGTAGGTTAGAAGGGGGCCAAACTCAAGCCGAAGTAGCGCAAGGCATTGGAGTATCACAAAGTGTCATTTCTAGGATCTGGAACTGTTTTTTGGAGAGTGGATGTGCAGGCCGAAGACCAGGGGAAGGTCGCAGACGGGCAACAACGCCCAATGAAGATCGGTATTTAGCGTTAACAGCTCGGAGACACCGAAACATGAACGCTACTCTTCTCCAACAACACCTTCGCTCTGGTACAGGCACCACGATTTCAACTCAGACTGTCCGAAACCGGCTCCATGCTGTAGGTCTGTATGCTCGCCGACCGATGGTATGTGTTAGATTAACATCAAGGCATTGTCGCGACCGCAGGAAGTGGGCAACCGGGCATGTCAACTGGAGGAGAAATGAATGGAGCAATATTCTGTTTTCTGACGAGTCCCGTTTTTCTGTGCATCCGGATAATAGGCGTATTTTCACCTGGAGGGACCGTGACAGTAGGAATAATCCTGCGTTCGTGCACGAAAAAGTCAGATTTGGCGGTGGAGGAGTGTTGGTGCATGGTGGCATCTCCATTGACGGGCGCACTGACCTCTACATCATTCGAGAAGGAGCTCTGGCTGGTCGCCGATATAGGGATGATATACTCAGACATATTGTAGTCCCTTACGCTGCAGCAATCGGGGATAACTTCATTTTAATGGACGATAACTGCAGGCCACATCGTGCAAACCTGGTGGAGGATTTCCTTTTCGAGGAAGGAATCGTTCGAATGGAATGGTCAGCGTGTTCTCCAGACATGAATTCAATCGAGCACGTTTGGGACGCTCTTGGAAGACGAGTTTCTGGCTGCCAACAACCCCCCACAAACTCTCCAAGAACCGGAAAGAGCGCTTCTGGAAGAGTGGGGCAGAATACCCCAACTCGTCATTAATAGCCTCATTGAGTCCATGCCTCAAAGGTGTTCAACGTTGCTGGCCGCCCGTGGAAACCATACCTCCTATTGAAACTGATTTTCTTTGAAGAAAACACCTTTTCTTATTCTTTTTTTCTCATATGCACATATTGTGTTTTTTTCCTTTTGTACACAAATGCGCAATAAAATGCATTTTTTCTTTCAAACATGTGTAATTTATTCACATATAACCTACTATGTCTGACGACCATGTATCAATCAGCTAAAAAGTTTCCCAGATGCAAAATCCCCCAGAAACTGCAATATCCTTTAATTATATTGAGAAGTGTATAATTAATTCCCTATTTTGGCTAATAAAAAATATGATTTATATATAGGGAAACTTTTATACATTTAAAAAACGACATTTTTACGTATATTGTAATTGGATTTGGGATGCCAATACAACTCACTGGTTTTTAACGGAAAAATCTCGTAGGTTACAGAAAAAATTTAAAATAAACGGAAAACTTTCTTAAATTGATGGAAGTTATGGAATTTCCGGAATTTTCTTGAATTTAAAATCCTCATTAAAAGACACTGAATTGTTCTGGTGTCCCTATTTCCAGTATAGTCTGCGTAAAGTCGTCCGTCTTTTTACAATGAATATACAGTTGCGGACAAAAAATTGCATCACCCATGAAAAAACGGAAAAGTGTGCATATAATACATTTTTTATGTTTGGATTTTATATATTAATGATGTTTTTACATTGAAACAAACTTGTATTATTAATTTGCCATAATAATAAGTTTCTTGAAATACATAATTATGCTGAATAACTTTTAAAAGAGAAATACGCAAAATTTGAAATAAAATATTTAACAACAAATGCAACAAATAATAATACATTTCACATAACTCAGTGATGTTACACGAATGGTCACGTAGTCATAATAAAAGGACACTTTGGATGGATCACTTTGATACATTTTAGATTTTCCACGAGAGGCTTTTATAGTCTTCCAGGGTTTCGGCACTAAAAAATTTAAATTTTGGATATAATGGTGTCGACTATAATCGATTTCATTGTACAAAACATTATAATATTTTCCTTTGATTTAATAAAGAAAGGGTGTTCCTTTTTGGAAATTTTAGCACTCATTTTAAGCCAAAACGTTTGAATTAAATTAAGATACGGAATATTCTCTGGTCAATCCATAGCTTTAATGTCAGATTTTTTTCAGATAGGCCTGCACAAAGTGAGGAAATAGGTGTCATTTTCAGAATTGAAAATTAAATGTGTAGCATTTATAGTTCGTTTAGAAGGGTTCTCAAAAAAATTCCGCTAAAGTGTAGTATATGAGGGGAAATCATTTACCTCCATAGAAATCCTTAATGTTGTTACACCATTTAAAACATATTTGAATTGATATGCATCAGTGAATTGAAATACAAAATTATTACAGTAGAATATGATAGGTATAACATTTGTCATCCATTTGCAGTGACATACAAAACAATTTGGTTACAATTTACACAAATTTTAACTTACTCTTAATTTCAAAGTATATTCTCATACGTAAAACGTTTCCATTGTGGACTTTTAATTTTGCATTAATAATTTATTTCTCGTATATACGAGCGGTTTTTTAATCAAATTCTTATTGCAATATTTAATGCTTCTTTAATCTCACAATTATAGGAAAAAAGTAACAATCAAATTAAAAACCTATTGAAGAGATTTAATATGTTATTTTCGTCGTAATTAAGGGATTAATACTCCATGCATTATTTCTTAAAAAGACGATACAAAATAATTTAGAGTGCCGCTTAAATTGCAAAATGTTTCATTTCAATGTTTTTTTAAACTGGGGTTTTTCTTTTAAGTTTTAATTTTGACTAAGAACATGACTTAATCAATTTTTATATTAAACAAAAAGGGATCACGGGATATAAGTATGAATAATGAAATAACCACTGTAAAAATGTAAAAAAAAAAAGAAAAATACTTCCAAAGATTCAAAAATTATTGAATAATATTTTGTTAGTAAGTAGATATTTCATTTTAATTGAATTTCTACAATTTTTTTTCTTACAGTAAACCATTATACGGCATTAATGATAATATTGTGAAATTACGTAACTTAAAAAAGAATTAATTTATTTTGTATCCATTATACTGTTAAAAGCTTTAAGTGGGTTCAAAATTAACATTTCATTGTAAAAAAGGTAATTATGTACAATTTTCAATTACAAATAAATTAGTCTAAAAAATTCTTTCTTTTTTTAGTTTTTACAACGCCATCTTGCTCAGTTTAAAAAAAAACGAAATATACGTAGTTTCAGTAAATATTCCTTCAAAATTGTATACATAGGGACTATACATAAATATATATATATTCTTTATATTTATGTATAGAACTCTTGCCCCTGAACTTTTCTTGGTCACTCTTTCGTTTTTATGACTTTTTATTGTTATTATGTTTTATTTTTAGTAATACGCAAAAAATGCGTTTAAAGTAATACGCATTCATCTTTTTTTAAATTTTACATTCTCGAAGTAGAATTTATAATATATCAGACAATGAATTTAGTCCTTCATAATCTTAGTTTTTATTTTAATATAAATTGCTACTAAATATTACTCTCTTTTCTTCTAAGGAAAAACAAATTTAAAATATTTGAATCTCCATGTTCCACTTTTAAAATATATAAATCTGAAATTCAGCAATTTCAGATGACGTCACCTCAAAGTCTATGTCTACAGTTATGTCTACCACGACGTAATTTATTGGATTCAAAGATCTGAGACTAACTCTTAAAACCTCTAGATCTAAAATATTAAAATTAAATATTATTGATAGATTAATTTGTTTTAAATTTAAATGACATTTCTATTAGACGGGCATTTTGTTTTCTTTCTGTTCGTGAGAGAAAGAAATTGGTAAATCATACCAGCAGTAAATTTTCAAACTCAGTGAATAAGTTTACAGTCAGAGACTCGAACTAAGAATCTATGGCTTTAATTAACAATACACCTAGAATTTAGCTATCTGGACGACACCCCATACCACAGAATATTACCTACTATTTTATTATGCATATCTGGTCTGTTATTTGAAAAATCTAAATAGAATAAACCACAGGTAAAAAAAAAACCTCCAATAAACTATGCATCTAAATTACACTTTTAATTATTTTTAATACAAGCAACTGATGTGAGAATTGATTATACGAATTCTAATTTTCTCAATTAAAAGAAAATGTGTATATGTTGGTAGTCGATCAGAGAACTTTTGGCTTTGATTCCCAATGCTTATTTAATTGAGTTATTTGAACAGTGCGGTCTTAAAATTTTCGAGAATAGTATGCTATCTTGAATCTCATTGTTAGATGTTCTTTCTAAACTTGAGGTCCTTTAAAAAGCAACTTCTAATTGCTTAAATATAAACTTTCTTGTTTTTGAGCTAAAATACAAACATCCATAACTATACATCTTTTAATCGGACAAAAATATACAAATAAATAATGTATGTATTTCGAATAGTGAACTGCAGAATTTTTCAAATAAAACAGTACAAAAAAATTTTTGCTCAAAAAAGTCTATTTAAACATAGCGGTATATCTTAAAAATCTTAAACAATTTTATGTTTAAGATTTTTTATGTTTTTATTTTATTTAAAATAAAAGCCTTTAAACTTGCCTTATCTGTTATTAAACAATATAAAAGAATAAACTTCACATTAATAAAAATGTGGCTTTTTAATTTTAGGTAACAATGGTTGCAATTTTTTAATGTTATAAGTACTTCTTAATCAATGCGCACATATTTGCATTAATTAACACACTTCTTATTCACTTTTGTTCTTTTCTAGAATTTGTGTAAAAAATATAGGCTAATTAATTAACTAATTGCAGTCAATTCGTCCACTATAAAAAAATATAAAAGTTCAATAAATTAAAAGAATTATTCAAAATTTAATGAATTCTTTAAAATAAATTAATGCAAATTGCAAAAAAAGTCTGAATTGCTGATTTTTTTAATTTGAATATTTAATGTATTTTATAAATAACAATGCGTAGACTAAAAGAAATAAGTCACTACACTAAATATTACATTAAAATTGTACTCATAAAAATGCATATATTTTATGAATAATACCATGAAAAATTGTTCAGTTATATATAAAGAAAATAAGCCACAATCATATGAACCAAAATTTCAAATTTAAACTTTATAACTATGTAAATGTGAATGTTTCTTTGAATTAAAAAGACTTGTTAATTTATTATAAGACAATTATATTATTTCATATTTATTAAATGAATATTATATATATATATATATATATATATATTCATAGGTTTCAAATGTATACATAAAAATATGTGAAAAGTATGTATGATGAATGTAAATAATATTTTTTATTACCTCCGTTAAAAAAGGATATAGGAGAAATTTCAAGAATTTTACGCAGACTTTTATTCTAGATGGATTTTAAGATGAGATGCCATATTCAATGACGAAACCTTTAGCTTCATATCTCTAAAAATATCAGGACTACAGTGTAATATATTTTTCAAAATTTATGCTAAGGTTGCCTGGAAAAAACTTATAGTTTCAGAAATTGCATATCATCACTATCAGTGCAAAACCCGTAATAAACATAAATCTTGAAATCTGATTTTCCATATACATTGAAATGAAAAGCGTTATTTTTTCGTATATCACGCTGTATTAAGCATATTTTATAGAAATCTGAATACTTCAGCTTTTACAGTGCAGTAAGCAATGATCTATAAAATTTCTGCCAAATTTGCAAAGTAAGTGAAATTTGTATTGTATATATCACTTTTATAAGCATGATTAAGTTACTTTTCTTTTTCATTCTGACACTCAGTTATATTTCGTTACAGTTTTCCTTTTATATTTCTAATCATAAGATATTTGTTGTTGTTGTTGCTTTTACAGAGATTTTAAAGTTACTGAGTACTTTTCGTTTTTGTATACTCTTAGAGGATCTCTGGGAACAAGCGACTAAAGGATACTAGAGGATATGAACCGCCGCCGGAGTGACCTCATTTCGTCCACGACCCTACGTTCGACTCGAATATACAACCCTTGGCAAAAAGTTTCCGATCATTACATCAACACAACCATCTTTTGTAAGAAAAGATTATTTATTCTCACTGCATAAAAATGAAACGACTATTAGCGACAATACATTTGTGTTACAAATAATGAACAACAATATGCAATAAAGAAAAATCACCATTCATCAATTTATAAACAGAAAAATTGTGATTGAAATTTAGACAATAAAGAAAAAATTATTCGATCATGCTTTGATTTGGAAAAAAATAACCGATCACTGTAATTATATATTTCGTAAATCCACCTTTATTTCGGATGACTGTCGAAATTGTTAGTGGACTGGACTCATTAAGATTTTTACACTCATTCACCCCAGCATTCCCTTATAGCTTTACGTAAATTCTATGGCATTTGTAATTCATCGAAAATCGATTTTTCTTTTTAATATATTTCACATATTTTCGATGGGATTAAGATCCGGACTATTGGGCGGTCACGTCATGGTTTGAATCGGTATATTACCTACATTTTGTAGAAATTTCTTCATTGATTTGGTGCCTTGGGGAGCTAACTGTCATCTTTAAATAAGAAGTCATTTTGATTTCCGAACTATTGATCGATGCTGGGAATAAAAAAATCCACTAAAATGTCAATGTAAACTTCAAAACTTACTGTACGTAACACAATACACAACTTGCCGACGCCTTGTGATGAAATACAACTACAAACTGCCAATGCAGGTGAAAATTTAGTCTTCGTATTGATAGACTTATCATTGAACTTTTCACCAACCCTCCTCCAAACAAATGTTCCACAGTCATTACTTTTACCGATAGATATGCGAAATTCATTGCTAAAAATAACTTTATTTCATGTATCAAATGGCTAGTGCACATGTTTTTTACACCATTGCAGGCACTCTTTTCTATGCTTCTTTATCATGTAAGATTTTGTTTTAATTTTACAAGATTTAAATCTTGCTACATTTAGATGATTACGTACTGCGGTCACATACCTTTACGTTATGCTTAGACCATTCGGAATCAAGTTGTTTTGAGGTTGCTCGCCGCTTTCTTTTCGATATTTTCACAAGTTTTCTTTTCCTTCCTAGGTATTGACATTCGTGGTCGTCCACTTCGAGGTAAATTTTCCACGCTATTAGTCAACTGATATTTTTTCCAAATATCGCATACTATACTTTGAGCAAAATTTCATAAATCAGCCACTTTCCATTGTGAATTTACTTCTTCTAATAATTAAATCATGCGGATTTTTAAATTGCGAGACAGATTTTTCACATGAGTCATTTTCCAGCACTTCAGAGCTGCTTTTGATCTCGCAACTGGAAGATTTCTTCTTTTAAATAGGATTCACATATCATACGCATGCGCAGGCACTCTAATCTATCTTCAATATGCAAATTTCAAACTTTTTTCCTCAGTGATCGATTACTATTTTCCAACTTCGATCTTGATCGGATATTTTTTTCTCACGAGGAAAACTTTTTGCCTGCATTATAATTATAAATTATATGATTGCAATATTGAATTCACTTTTTATTTATATTTTAACATTCTTTCTTTTATATGGCATATTGCAAAACGTTCCTATGCTTTTGAATCGCGAAGTATACGCTTCGAAATACAAAACTCATAAACTTGATAACAGTGATCAGAAACTTTTTGCCAAGGGTTGTAGGACTCTAACGCGGAAGCCACTTTGACAGGTCCTTAGCCATGTCACGAATATCCGAATCTCTAGCGAAGTAGGGAATAAAAAAAAATTATAATTTGATATCGGATAACTTAAAATAAAATTTAAATAAATAGGGAAAAAATTAAAGTTAGATGCCATCCATAAATGATGTCACACATTTTTTCTATATATTTGACTCCCCTCCTCCCTCTTGTCACATGTCATGCTATATTATGTAAGCATATACTTGCAGTTCAGAAATAAAGCATTATGTTTTAGATAATACTTCAAATTTTATTTTTTAATTTTAACTTTATTTTAATGGCATTTGTGTTTTAAACAATAAAAAAGATTCGTATTTTACATGAAATACAATTTGTATTTTAAAATAATAATTATAATAATTAATATAGGATACAAATAAAATATTAGTATGAAAATGCAATTGAAAACAGTATATTTTGGAATTTGAAATAGAATTTAATATATTTCGCTTTAAATCTTATTTTTGTGAAGACAAAATATCTTAATTTTTGAATAACTTCGTTCTTCCTAAATTTATCTACTGAATTTTAATGCCTTTATTTTAATCAAAATGTGTGATGTAATATTTCTTCTTACCCCCTCCTACCCTTTTGTCACAAACTGTCACAATTTCATGAATCCTCCTCACCCCTTCAAGCGTGACACCATTTATGGATGGCCCCTTTTCTTAATTACAGTTACCATTACATCTTAGAAATTATAAAAAAAAAAAAAAAACTTGTGTATTCTTTAACATAGTTCAATGATCTTTATAAACAGCCGTTCGTTTGACCAAGATCAAACTTTCTTAAATATTCCCTGACCAAAATCCAATTAAAATGTGATTTTGAGTTTTACTGTAAAATATTTGCTTTTCAAAATTAAGTGTGTAATGTTAACAGTTCGTTTAGAAGTACGTAAATAAGAATTCCATTACCTCATGTTGCTATATTAGAGAAAAATCCTTTGTAGTGTAATTAAATGATGTTTTAATTTTTAAAACATAATAAAATTTTTATAAATTTCTGAGGTAAATTTCTTCATTAATATGTTAAGGGCTGAGTAGGATTGTGTAACGGGAATATTATTTCGTGAACTAAACGGAAAGACAGATAAAATAGATTTGGTACTCAACGTGTTAAAATATGCTTCGTGCAAAATATATGTACAGCAAAGCAGACTGAAATGCACAAATGTAGTAAATATAGCACTCCGTACATACATATAAGAAAAGATTTACGAATATTTACACGATGTAAAGCATGAACAGATAGCAGATAGACAGACAGGTAGACAAGCTAAATTCATAGACACTCTTGAGCTGTGTTGAAAGTTTGAATATGATTATTCTTCTACAGTACTCTAAATTTATCACTACTGTAATCCAGATTCGGACAATTCGAAAATTCCTATTTTGACTTTGACTAAAAACAAAGCATGTTAAAATTGATCGACTGTTTCCGTTCTTATTGCAAAATTGAAATGCTGTACATAAAGAAAATTTTCTTGTAACAAAAAAAAAAAAAAAAAAAAAAAAAAAAAAAAAAAAAAACTCGACAGTTAGAAAAATATTTTATTACTTCACTTGTAAAATTAAAAAGTTCGATTTCATGTATGCATGCATCTATGTAAAAATTGCATTTCAGCATTTACTAGCATTATTCTTCACACTTTGTTACTTTTCTTTAAGGGGACTTTGAAATGTAACTGTGCCTATACCTAAAACGAAAGATACAAAATTAATCAGTATTTTGCACGTTATATTTATAAAATAGGAGATTACTATATTTGTTTACTATTTATCAATGTTATTTAAATGAATTAGATGCGTCTGAAGTCCCTTGACACAGAAAATTCCTGCTACCAAAGCTTATACCCATGCAAGTATAGATTAACGAGATAATAAAATAAATTATGCTTCCCCTAAGGGAATCGACAAGAGCACCTCATACTAAAAAATTTGGAAATGATGGACCTGTTTTCTAATCTATGAGTAAAATTTCTTGCATTAATTCTGGAGGTACAGCTATCTCAGAAATCGTAAAAAACTGCAATATTTGCAGCGATACCTTTTAGGCGATTTACAAAAAGAAAAAAAAAAAAAAAAAAGAAAAGAAACTAATCTGCTACAAAATGGGTCTAATGGGGTGGGAAGTTTAATTAAATTCCGCACGTCACATCTCAAGATCTCAAGTTTGTCACAGACACACATCTTTTAAAGGCGGTCAAATCGTATTCAGGTTCCCTTAAAAAATAAAATATCTTGACTGTTTGAATTCGAAACTTTTTCTACATTCATTTTTTAAAAATAGAAGAAAATAAACGAATCTTTATATTTTTAGTTCATCTTTCAGCATTTGAATGTCTACCGAATGCTTGAACCTAAAATCATCTTATATATATATATTTATCTACTTTTTTTTCTCTCTCTCTTCTATAAAATGTATTTTCATGCATGATTTATCACTTTATCTTGTTAAATAACATTTACATTTCCTTTTAATGCACCTATTAACAAGTTAATTTCATTACATAATCAGAAAATTATAAATTATGCTCTATCGGAAGATTTATAATTACATTTTGGAAATCAATTGTTCAGATATTTTTAATATCTCTTTATAATTGAGTAATGAAATATAACACATGTACATGAAATATTCAAAATGTCAATTACGTAGCATACATATGATTGTTATTTACATATTATAATTAAACATAGTTAGATTTTTTTTAATAAAATTGCCAAACTGTAAAAGATGCACACGCCACTTTAACTAGAAAACATGTCAACCCCAATAACATATATCAATCTCAAAGTAATCTGACAATATTATTAGAGCACGGAGAGACAGAAAATATAACAGAAAAATTGAATTCATAAACACTTTTTCAATTATCTTGGAAAGGGCTGAAAATTAGTCACTAATGAATCTATTATCAGGTATAAAGTCAGATAAAAAATCTTCTGTGGGCCAAAATCTCACAGAAATAAATCTTAAAGGTTTTCGTTTCTCGCATAAATAAATTGCTATATGATATGAATGCAAAACTTTCGAATTAAAGGAAACCTGTAATACGAAAAATAAAAAAATCAGCTTCCCCACTAAAAAATATCCTAAGATTATCTGAAGAAATCTCACAAAAATCTGAAAAAATTTTGCTGATTTAGTTTTACCTTTAAATTATCCGCAGAATTCTCAAAAATATTCTTACAAATATCTGCAGAATGGGCCAAATACCTATAGATTTTCTACAGATTTTTGGGCGAATTACCTACAGATTTTCTACATTTTTTTTTTTTTTTTTTTTTTTTTTTTTTAGTAAGGTTACTACAATAAATAAATTAAACATTTTATAATGTAACGATAATTTACAGAAATACATTGTGGTACATCGAATAAAATCAATTAAAATTATTTGTTTAATATCTGAAATTTTATTTCATTATATTTCCTTTTAAATTTTTAATCAGAATATTTTATTTTTAAGCAATTCGGAAATATAGTGCAAATGTTTTCTGTTTACTTATACAATTCTATTTTACAATAAAGAGATCAACATGATATTTGTGAAAAATGTATAAATTTTAGAAATTAAATTAACTTTTTACGTTTTGAAGATTCGTGGTTCGTTTTTGGGTTCGTATATTTCACAAAAAATGTCTGAGTTATAGCACTTTGAATTTCTAGTATTGCTGACATTTTGAAACTATCTGCTTTTTGTTACGCAATAATACGCGTATTCATCAATCGATTTGGATGTAATATTTGGATGGTTTGTACATACATACCTTTGTATCAGCGAAGTTCGTTGCCCATTTTCATCTGCCACCTTGTTTCAAAATGGCAGTCATTTAAAATTTTCAAAAAAAAAAAAAAAAAAAAGAAAAAAAACTTTAATGATAAACAAAAATAAAATTAGAAACTGAAAAAGAGGTTATTTCCTAAGTGTTTGACTTTGATACTAGAATTCCGCAGATTTTTTTTTGTCTTTATCTTAAAAAATGTCGGAGATAATACACTTTAAATTTCTAAAGTTAGTGATTTTGAAATAATCTATTGACTGCGTACTCGTATATCTCAACCGATTTCAATGTGAGTGAGCAAGTTCACAGGAATTACTAAGATCATGACTAAGTCTCTTGTTTACTTACAATATCATGTTGTTTTAAAATGGCAATAACTTCAAGATATATCCGAATTTGATGACTAATTATAAATCGCTTAAAATAAAAGCAGCTGATATAAAGCTGACTAATTTCGTGAAATTAACATTCATGTTTAATTTTGAAAAATTAGTATTGAATCTTCTGTATTTGGAAAGTAAGTAAATTAAATTACCTATTTCATGTTCTAATTTACTAATGCGATACGTTTATTTTATAAGGAAGTATTTATAGTTATTTTTAGTGAATATTTAATCCGATCTGTTACCCGTAATTCCATTTGCATAAGATTTAATGACAAATCAATGCATACATTTAGCTAAAGAAAGCAATCCACATTGACTAATACACATGGAATTAACCAATTTACTATCACGTTTTATTGTAGACAATACTTTTGATGATTGGATTTTGAATATTTATGTTCTTCTATAAGATTACTTCTAGCTGTTTCATATGCTTAAAATTTTATAAGCTTTCTCTAAGATTAAGATGCTCGAGTAAATTTACATTCACCTTATGTTATGAAATTAAACATAATGCAGCTAATTCCTCAAATAATTTACTAATGTGTCATGATTAATTTATTATGTTCTCGCCGTTATCGCTTGTGATTCTGAAAAGGGGGTTTGTTGACTTCGCATTTAACAATAGATCCAACGGAAAAATCAATAGTAATTTTGAATAATTAACGCTAATGAAAGCTTTAGCGTTAATGAAATTAGATAAAGTACATATTTATAAAAAAGTGTGATTTCATTTGAGAATTCTTTCTTAATTCAATTCAAAAAGCAAATTACATTTGCTTTAATAACATTAATACTAGCTATACAAAAAGACTTATTGAAGTTTAAATGTTATAATATTTTTTTTAATCTAACGACTGTCCTTATTTTGTGCACTATTCAATTCATATTATATGATAATAGGTTTAGGAAGAGTTTTTGAAGACATTTGGAAAATATCATTTACAACAGTTTTTAACAGATAGTACAACTTTCTGATTTTTTTTTTTTTTTGGCCTTTTATCACGGTTTATTCGTTCAGAACAGTTAACTTCACTGGTGTGCAAATTTAAAGACGAATGGATTTTCAAGCGATAATTTTCACGTGAATATTCAACAGGAAATAATATAATCCGAATAATTACTATCCCTGCATAACAGCTAGTCCATATAACATCTCATTTAGGTCACACATGGTCACAAGTGTCACAGTCACTACGGTGAAACAAAAAAAAATAGGAAATTTCATACGTCTCTTTTATGAGGCTCAAATGACTACTATATGTGATTCCACTGTCAGGTCACTGCGACTGCTGCTTTGTGACGAGACACCAGGTGACTTTAATGTGTCGTTTTATTGAGACTCTCATGTGACTGTCATTTAAAGGCTCAATTTCAAAGTCATTGTAAATGTTGCATTATTATAAATAACCAAATAATGACACATTAAAGTCATAAGGTGACTTTCTGTCACAAGACTTTGTCAAATGGTAACAGAGACCCTAGTATGAAGTAACCACTGTGAAAAGTGGTGAAAACTCACCGATTTCATTTTTTAAAAATATTACTAGCATAGCGGGCGTAGCCTGCTAGTATATGTATAAAAAAAGAAACTGCTAATGACACAAACATAATTAAATAAACGTTTTGGTAGCTTTCATTACAAAAAGTACAAAGCTACCTATTGCAGCTGTCCATAGGAAAACACCCCCAGACTCCCAAGCCAACCTCAGTTCAAATGTTGATATATATATATATATATATATTCATATGTATATCTGATGTTTGTCATGCTGTAACTATCATATTAATTAACCGATTTTGATGTAAAACTTGGTGTGTACATAGTACATACCAGTGTCTCCGTACAAAGATTTTGGACATTTTTGGGTTCGTATATTTCACAAAAAATGTCTGAGTTATAGCACTTTGAATTTCTAGTATTGCTGACATTTTGAAACTATCTGCTTTTTGTTACGCAATAATATGCGTATTCATGAATCGATATGGATGTAATTTGGTTTGTACATACATACCTTTGTATCAACCAAGTTCATCCAAGTTCATCCATCCCAAGTTCATCATCATCTTGTTTCAAAATGGCAGTCATTTAAAATTTTCAAAAAAAAATGTAATTATAAACAAAAATAAAATTAGAAACTAAAAAAGAGATTTCCTAAGTGTTTGACCTTGATACTAGAATTCCGCAGAATTTTTTTTCTCTTTATCTTAAAAAATGTCGGAGATATTACACTTTAAATTTCTAAAGTTGATGATTTTGAAATAATCTATTGCCTGCGGCAGTACTCGTATATCTCAGCCGATTTCAATGTGAGTGAGCAAGTTCACAGGAATTACTAAGATCATGACTAAGTCTCTTGTTTACTTTCAATATCATGTTGTTATAGAATGACAAGAACTTCAAGATATAGCCGAATTTGATGACTAATTATAAATCGCTTAAAATAAAAGCAGCTTGTATAAAGCTGACTAATTTCGTGAAATTCCTATTCATATTCAATTTTTAAAAATTAGTATTGAATCTTCTGTATTTGGAAAGTTTTTTGCTCCTGCTTCCCTTTTGGTTTTGTGGTATTGGCATAAGATATAAAACTATGAGTTTCACGATTCAGAAACGAGTGGCTCCATACATTCGTTCAAACAGGTCAGGAGGCCTCCGATACAAGAAGAACCAGTTGACGACCAGTCGCAACACTTTTTCGCCGGCTAGGAAAGCCAGTAAAGGACAACATGTACAGAACCCGATTGTCGTGGCCTGACAGAACTGTCAATCGTCGACACGGAAGCGAGACCGCTCGCGCCCCACCTCGGAGCAAATTAGAAAAAGCTGCCTAAGCACACCGCTGATCAAACGGACACAGCCTTTAGAGAGGAGTTTCAGGATAGCGGCCCGAATTCTCGTTACGCACATGGAAAACCCTGAAAAACTTTGCCCGAACAGCGCAAAGGAGTAGCCTCGGACGCCTCTAATAGAGGAGTGCGTTCGAATGATTTGAAAATCTGCGTTCAGAAAATACTTCGGAACAAGACGGTCGAGAGCTCGAGTGCTCCGGCGACCAACCCGATCTAAAGTCTTTGTCAAGAGACCACTGACTATTTCAGCGATACCCACCTTGCTGTAATGATCAAAGCAAAGATCAGAAAACGTTCGAGTGTGGAAGTTTCGGGGAAAACTATTTCCCTAATGGACCTCCACAGGGGACACTTATACACACAATGTCTAATCATGCTGATCCCGTAAAAGCACGTATGATTGCTTTTAAAGAAACGGGCTTGATAGTCACCGAAGGTATCGTATCCGGTTAGAACCTAGTTTAGATAGGAAATCTCCAGGACTCTCCGAGTAGAGATACTCTGGAAGATTGCATATGTTATCCGATCGGTCGTCAGATCGGTCCCACCGCTCTTGCCAATCCATGAGTGCCCGGCCGGAAAGTTTTCTCTTGACAATCATCAACGTCCTGACAGAGGAACAAGTATGTCAAACTCAAATAATAAATTTAAGATAAGTTGGGTTAAAGCACAAGCTAGAATTCAAAGGAATGAGGAGGCTTATAAATTAGCAAAACGATCACCTCAAAATAATGTTAAAAATATACCAATCCGTCTAAAAAGGCCAATATTAAACCTAACTAGACAATGAAAAGACATAGTACTAAAAGAATGGCTGTTCAGTTGGCACTGTGGTCTAAGAGTAAGACAACGTGTAAATATTTCCCAAAAATAGCAACATGCAGGGTAGTAAGCTGTAAATTATTACCACAGATATACACAGGTCATGGAAATTACCAACATATTTTTTTCAGGTTTGTGAAAAAAGACTCACCAGAATGCGATTGCCGGAATATGGGAACTCCGAAACGCTTATTATCAACCTGCCTACTAACACAAGCACTCCATCTGGTCAACATGACACAAAACAATGAGTGGCTTCGGTACCAACAGTTAGCAAACTACAAACAGGTTAAAACAAAAGGAAAAGCAGTGATCAGATGGATGGTAAGATAACATTGACTTCTTACCACACTAAGAAAAACGTAACAACAATAAACACCACCCACTCAGAAAAAACACCAATCCTTGACAAACAATTATTTTTTTATAGGAAGAATAAGGGGGAAAAACTTTAAAAAGTACATTTTTTTCAAATAACACAAAAAAAAGAAGAAAAGAAAAAAGAAAAAAAAGTTGTGAAAGATCCTTTATGTAACGGAAAAAAAGGAATAAATTTCACTATTGAGAAGTGAAAATCTTTATGATGAACTGATAACCAACAGCTCATTCACACTACCACGTTCAACCGTCATTTATAGAATATAAATGGTGGGGATAGTACAAGAAAAAAATTAATGATATATAAACAAACAAATGCTTCAGCAGCAAAAAGATAATGTGATAACAGACATCATAAACAATATGACGAACTAATGACGGAGGAACATGCCCCACCATCTCCACCTCTCTCAAATAGCTCGCAACAATGTTACACCGACCAGTCGTGATAAAAGCCATTAGGGATCAATGGAGTGATCGACAAATAAAATCTATAAAAAGTTAACTGAAAGAAGGATACCAAACATATAAAATGATCTCAGTCTCAAAATAAGGACTGTTAAAATTAAAAATAACTCACAGACAAAAAAACAAAAAACAAAACTAAAAGGAACTAGCGGAAGATCGAAATATGACAACCGTGAGTATGGTAAAACACAAAAATCAGTAGGAAGATAATAATAGTTTAAAGTAACTATAAAAGGCATCCCACGATAGAGTCAACATTGCAAAATTTGAAAGAATAAGGAATTAAAAATTCTCTAAACGAGAAAGAAAAAAAATATCAAGATAGAGCCTATAGTTTTTATGACATCTATTTCAATAGAGACAAAACACAAAGAAGGCTATACTTCTACAAAGTAATAACCACAGGATGATTAAACATAGTGAATTAAGTGTGACACGGGAGCCTAATAAATATTTCAACTGTGCAGCAATGGAAAAAAAAGTTGTGAAACACTGCTCTTCATACAATGTGAGTAATAACCGAAACGTCACGGATTCGTGGCTAGCCACTAGCCAAAATACATTATCTACGTTAATGGAACCTGGTGCGATGTCTTTTAAGTTACCTGTGAAATATACTTCTGGGGATATCTAGTTATGTGAAGGTCTCGTCACCTGATCAAGGATCTAAATTACGAAACCAACTCGCGTACGGATATATGCATGCAGCGAGAATTTAAATAAGCAAAATCATTTTATGTAACCGCTCAAAATTTACCCAAAACAAAATTAAACACTTTTGGCATTAAGACGGCATAAGTGCTTCTCAATCAGACCACAGTATGATTGAAAGCAGATGTCTTTACTTATACTAGAGCGGACTGAGAACGGTTGTTATTATTTAGCAAGTTTATATATATGGGTGATTCTCAAAATAGGGGACAATTTATGTCTTTCGACATCCAAAAAAGATTGAGAGGTTTTCTGTCATGTTTTTATATTTAGATATGTTTGTCTTAATATTATTCATTATTTGCACTCAAGAATTACTCACTTTTAAGTTAAAAACACCGTAAAATATCAGAATAAATGTTCAAAATGTCATTAGCATGGATGTCCACAGCAGCTGTGCCTTGTATATACTAGCTTTTTCAAGAGTTAATATCATGTTTATAAAATAAAACAAATGTTATTCTTTCTTTAAATTAATCAAGGAGAGGATTTATCCAATAAATTTCTTTTTAAAAATAAAATTATAGTATGTAAAAAAAGAATTAAAGTTTGTCCTCCATATTCTATTTTCAAAACAAGGTCATACTATAACAGCTGGTTATTAATCAAAATTTCATTTTCACATATGACAATAGTTTGAAAATATAAAGTTTCTCCATGGCAACAAGTAGCCATTTTATCCCAGCCTGAAAATAGAAGCATAGTATTGTATTTAAAAATAGAAGTTGAATATTAGGGGTGTACATCAATTGTATGTCATTAGAATGGATAATAATTTTCATATTTATTTTATAATTAAAATTTTTATTTTACTTATTTGCATAGGACTTTTGTGTTTTAAAAAGCCCCAGAAAGGACTATTGCATTGTGATTATATTATGGCTCATAATCGTATTTAAATTAAAATTTTTCATTAGCATGGACCATCATCAGTGTCATTAACATGGTTTTTCTGTCCATGCTAAAGACTCCTATGTGCATAAATGTAACCATTGCTTATATTGTATATTTTATAAAGTTTAATTTTACATATAAATTTGGGTATTACATTTATTATCCCTAAAATATGCACTAAATCTGTCAGAAAATCACTACGACAGCTTCTTACATTGTTAGTGTCAGAATATTGCTCATGTAAACAAAGTTTGCTCTTTGGTAATGTTTTTATTCTCCTTATATGTATATATGTAAAAATGGAAACCATTTGCTGAAAAGGAAGGCTAATAAATATAGAAAAAAATATTTAAACAGGAAGAAAATAAAAATTTCTTAATATATTTATTTCATGCAATTTGTTTTGTCACTGGCATGGCTCAAAAAATACTAATTATTTTTTTTAAAGTTAATTTTTAAATATTTAGCTCTGCTGACTACATGTAAAGTATACCTATTACTATATTAACAACACCTATTTTTTTCAGAAATTTTGCTAACAGTAATTTTTTTAAGATTTCACTTTTGAAATTGTCCCCTATTTTGAGAATCACCCATATACATATATTTACTTCTTAAGATAGACCTGCAATTAGTTCCATGAAATTTTAATTTAAGATTACTTTTTAATTTCAGAGATTCCTGCATTAATCTGAATCTGAATTTAATGTTTCATGCAAGTTTTTCTTATTGTCGATGAATAATAAATACTTATTTTTCTCAGTTGATTCATTATTTTCTATTGAACATCACTGCCTTCAATGAAAAAAAAATGCTGTTTAAAATATGTAAATATTGAAAAAACTTTTCTAGAATAACTCAAGATTGATGAAAAATCTTAATCTGAAATTTATAGAAAGTTATAAATATTTAATTATTTATTTATTGTGCAGACTTTATTTATCAGGTTATTATATTTATTATATTATATTAAAATAAATATAATACAACATTTTATCTATAAAATATCCGCCACAAACTGACTAAAAGTTTTAAAAAAGCATTTTCTTTAAAAGCCAAATTATTGAAAAAACACTTTTACAGGATAATGCAGTTTTCAGTCTGTAATTTTTAAGAATAAAACTATTTCTTAGTGTCAAAAATGTTAGATCCTTCAAACAAGTTAACATCTTTTTGACATCTTTCTTCACGGGAAATGTGTCACTCTCAAGGGAATTAAAAGTTCTTTAAAGAAAATTATCTAATAGAAGATGATGTTTTTTACAGTTTTATAATGTATCACTTAAGTTTATGTATGTAATATCTCTCTCTCTATCTCTCTCTCTCTCTCTCTCTCTCTCTCTATATATATATATATATATATATATATATATATATATATATATATGTTACAGGCCAAACCCGATTTTAGGCCAAACTAGTTTATCCTAATGCCCATCGGATAAACTAGTTTTTCCTAGGCCAAACCGGTCTATCCTAATGCCCATCGGATAAACTAGTGTTTCCTAGGCCAAACCGATTTATCCTAACGCCCATCGGATAAACTAGTTTTTTCAAGGCCAAACTAGTCTATCCTACGGCCCATAGGACAAACTAGTTTTTCCTAGGCCAAACTAGTTTGGCCTAACTCTTGTAGGATAGACAAGTTTAGCCTGCTGTTTATTAGGCCGATCTAGTTTATTCTAGACCGATCTAGTTTATCCTAGGCCTATTCAATTTGGCGTGATTTTATTGAATTCCATGACCGCCTCAGCGCCAACATTCTAGTTTGTCCTAGGCCAATATAATTTTACGTGTTTTTAGATCAAAGGCGTCAAAGTCTAAAAGATAATGGGCTCGCAGACTCTATATGTATGTATGTACATATGTAAGTACGCACGTATGTACGTATGTACGTAACGCAATTATTCTTGATAGAAAGGTTCTCAGTCCGGATCGATCTGGCCCTACTCAATTTTTGCAAAATAATCAGATTGTACTTCACATAGAAATAAGATTCCTTTTAAAAATACTGCATACGTATTTATTGGATAAATTTACAATGTATTTTTAAATAACGATGTGTTCACAGAATGAAAAATACACAATGTATTATTGATTATTTGGATTCTTAGACCGTTCAGTATTCAAATAGAGATTCATTAAATAATGTAGTTTCGAACAAAAGAAAAAAGGGAGAGTTATAAACATCATAATTTTTTTATGTGTTTAACAAAAAGTAGATTTGTGAAATTTTTCCTTCGGTAGGTGCCTTGCCACATGAAGGTCTTATCATCTGATCAAGGTTATAAATTACGAGACTAACTTGAGTAGCCATTTGCAGTACAAACAACAGGATGTAACTCTAAGCATCTGACAAAACAAAGTATGTTCAAATTAGTAGCAAATACGGCAGATATGATGACGAGACAAGCGAAGTTATCAGATTTATTACCACTATACGGTGATTAGGCGGTCACTCGCCCTGATACCAGGTATCTAACCCGTTAAGCTGAGGTAACTCGGCAGGTAGGGGACTGGTCATCGGTTAGAAAGAAAGAAAGGCTTTTCTCAAATCTAAAAGACCTACATCCTAACACATTCACTAATTCCTTTTTCGAAATGCATAATATTAACAGGCATTCTCAATCAGGAAATATATAATCGGATGGCGTTAACCATTTTTTCATAAAAGCGATGCTTTTTTTGAGAAAATACTATTAAAGCTATGTTTTGAATCGAATTTCCGGTACGACTTCAGGGAAAAGAAAAACTTGACACCGTGACAAGATTAGCTTGTGTGTCGACAGGTAATTAATTTCTCAAAAATATAAAGCGCTGTTCGATTCTAACTTATGTTCAACTCCAATCTGGCTCGAATATCCAAATAATAATAATAATAATAATAATAATAATAATAATAATAATAATAATAATAATAATAATAATGAAGAAAAAAATAAAATAAACAAACACCATGTCCAATGCATCATGTCTCTACATGTTAAATGGACATGCACATGTTAAATTGGACATGTTAAAGGGACATGTTAAATTTCTGTATTGATGTTATAAGCAATGACTCTTGACACACATTTTTACTTATTCTAGTGTAAAATATATTTTTTTAACCGGACAAACCCGATTTTGAGCCAAATTATATTAGTCTTGGCCAAACTATTTTATAGTAACGACAATTGGATAAAATAGATTATCCTATGCCAAACTTGGTTATCTAAATACCTATAGGATAAACTAGTATTTCCTAGGTTAGAGGGCAATCCTTCATTTTCTCCTTCATACTTAACCATTAAACCCCCAAAATTATCCAGAGAATCACCTTTTGAGAAAGAACCTATATCCAAAATTTGAAGCAAATCCGTAAATTCTGCGCCAAAAACCATTTAACTAAATTATGGGGGGTTACCTATATGGCCCTTTTTCTTACACTTAAAGAATACAGATCCACAACTAATCACGAAAGTGCCTTGTCAGAATGATCTAATATCTTAAATTTCAAATGAAAACTGATAATTTTGCATGAAAAATCCATTTCTTTAAATGAATGGTGGGGGAATAGCTCCCCCCTTTTTCTTATCCAATGAATTGTTAAAACTTACCTTAAACGTACCTTATCAGAATGAATGAATATCCAAAATTTGAAGAAAATCGGATATTTCTATCAAGAATTATCGCGTTACGTACGTACATACGTACGTACATACATGGTACGTACATGCGTACATACATACATACGGAACCTGCGAGCCCATTATTTATCAGGCGTTGGCGTCTTTGAGCTATAAGTACATAAAATTACATTGGCCTAGGATAAACTAGATCAGTCTAGGACAAACTAGAATGTTGGCGCTGAAGTGGTCATTGAATTATCCTCTTCAGACCTGACACATTTTAAGCCATCGTAAAAATTATTTCACAGTTTGTTCCACCTGTTTATACGTATGGAAACATAATTTTGTAATAAAAAGTAAAATACTTATTATTAGTTTATATTTACTAGCAGGTACACATATGTGCACCTCGGGTTCATACTGCAAAAAAACACTTCATTTTTTAAAAAATTATTTAAACGAGGAACTTGAAGGACAATTGATACATATAAGCTTATTTTACGAGCTTTTTTCGAAAAAAATATTTTTTTATATAGAGAGATATATATATATTGCATTTTGTACAAATAACTCTTGTTCTTGATTTTCAGCCTTCATACTTGCATTTTGAAGCCAAGTTATCATTTGTTGAACGAGGACACTGTCTAATTTTGTCGTATCTAATATAGTAAATTAGCTTCTAAATATTCTTACGTTGTGTTTGCTGTGGTTTATTTGCGGAATCGTCTTCAGAATAATTTTCAGATGAATAAATTTTGCGTGGTCTCCATGGTAATCGTTCTTCCCTTACTTTGCTCTTACATTTCATCAGTACTTATTTAATCTCTAAAAATACCGCAAGAGAGACAATCTATCTTTTCGAGAAACTTCACCTGTTTTGCAATTTCTGATATACATTATCCAACAAATGGAAATAACCAAATCTATAAAATGTATATGAAACTCTTGTTGACGACTTTTTTGTGTGAATTGAATAACGGTAGTAAGCTAAACACCTATCATTTAAATTTATACCACCCACACACGTTTTGTATTCACAATTGTAGGTTGTGTTACATTAATTTTACAGTTTTGATCTTTAGACCACCTAACAGAACTGTTCTTGGGATCGCTAGCGATGCATATTGAAAACAAAGTTACACATTTGTTATCTTTCCAGTTTAGTATACACATAAGTCAAGACAATACAGACAAGTCTTTTTGCCAGTAGAACCTTGCTTGGAGATGTTTTAAAGTTCCCACGAGTATGTGTACGCCTGCAACTTTTATAATTTCATATTTAGATGCATTTATTGAGCGATGGTTTCGTGTTTGAGTGGAATATAACTGAATTGGAATTGTTTGAACGGAATTCGTTTCATATGAAAATTTTTCCGAAATCTTCATTTAAGTAATCTAGAAATGATTCAAAAGAATTTACGATGCTGTAAAATCTGCTTTTAGATAATCCTCATCAATCAATGATCCTCGAAATACTATTAGAAGAAAAAAAGATTAAATAAATATTTGCAAAAAGATAAGATTTTTTTATTCTAGTGTGCTGTAACACAAGTTCTAAAAATTTACTTATTTTCAGCTTTCCATAACAAAGGCCTTTTAAGTTAAACTTTATTGTTACATGGATTCGGGATAGGTACTGGAGAAAAATACTCAATAGTTATATCTGTGTCATCTAAATTTTCACTGCCAGAAGACTCACCATCACCATTGGCCTCATCAGTTTATTTACTCTTACAAAGATATAATAATTATGATTTTAAAAAATTAATTTTTAATTAAAAAAACATCAACAAAATGAATTTTTATTTATAATTTAGTATATTTTTTTAATAATTCAACAACTTTAGCACTGCACTAATTAGATACCATTCAGTAATTTTTTTTGTGTAAGATGACTTATTTCCAAAAACGCAGAATTGAAACCGAAGGCGCACACATGTGTACCTTACAAATTACATCTAATTTAAATAGATATTATGATCTAGTTAAAAAATTTGAATGATTTATGCAATACTGAAGAGTTTAGAAGCTTTCTTAAAAAATATTATGAATAAATATCAATTTTCTTATTATAAAAATGTACTTAATTTTTCGAAGTTTTATATTTTTCGCCATTGATCGTTTATTTTCTCCAAAATCATATGAATTAAGACTACTAGCACCATTTCTTGCTGAAACTAGAAAAGGCTAACGTACACAAATGACATCCTCTCGTCTCAATAAAAAAATTTCAAATATTAAGTGAGATACACAGTTGAAATCAGAGGTACACAAATGTGCACCTCGGTTCTGAAGAGGTTATAAGGGAATCTAACACGTATTTACGCAAGATTCAAAGAAAGCCACGAAATCTACGAACGGTTATTGCGATGTGCGCGATTGGGTTTGAACCCAGCACCTCCTGTCTACCAGTTTCGAGAGCAGTACCTCTCAGCCACTGATGGGAATGAAGTGAATGCGAAACTTTGTTAAAAATTTGTTGCATGTTTGGGATATCTTCAAAGAAAAGAACATTTGCGTTTAATTCAATAAAAGAAACAAATATCCAAATAAAACATTGTTTGCAACAACGCTGTATCTAATCGCATGTTTTGACAAACTTGCTATACTGTCATTTTAACTTTTATAATAACGAGGAGTAAGGTTATGAATGCTGTTGCACTCAATCTACTGCCAATGATTTTAGTCCTGCATTGTAAAAAAAATCTGTAACCTTAGTAATCTAAATTAACCGAAATCTCTTATGCTTACTAAAATTTTATGTGTACACTGTACAAGAAAATGATGTCAATCTACAAAACTTGTAAGCAAAACTAAAACCATCTGTAACTTTACAAAAGAATTTACTAAAATTTTGGTAACTTTACTAAAATTTTATCTATAATGCTCGTTATCGTCACTTAAAAAGTTCTTGGAATACGATTTCCCCAAAAAATTCTTAGTAACCTTAAAATTTGTTTGATTCAAAGTGCAAATCTGTATCTGTTACATGAATTTTTATTGTTACCGTTACATAAAAAGTTCTTGGAATACAATTCTACTAGAAAAATTTTTGTAACTTTCCCAATTTTTTTTTACAGTGTGGGGTTACAACCCTTTTCTTTCTCTTGCACGTTTTTTACTCTCAGTTTGTTAAAAAATGATATACAAAAAATATACAATGTGAATTTTAAAATCCTCATCGTTTTACATGAAAGGTGACAAAGATAAGAAATATATAACAAGTTAAACATATACAATTTAAGTTAAGTTAAACATATACAATTTATACAAATATCCTATTATTTTCGACTTGCAATCCTGCGGCCACTGTCAGGAAATATTTTTTATTGCCTGACTATTAATTGCTCTTTAATTTTTAATCGCCGCTTATTATTTATTTATTAATTGATGTTTCATTACAATAATGTGAGCATTAATTTGTTTCATTATAATATAATAATTTGAGCATTTTCATGACAAAATATAAAAAGATGATATCTTTGAACAGCTCTGTCATGCTTCAATTTTAATCAGTTTATCACAACAGAATTTGATAAAGCAAAAATTATACATCCAACATCAAATTTCTATGAATCCACTATCAAGCAATCCATAGAGACTCTGTATAAAACCAATCAAGTATTTCGAGACATTCTATCATACAATATCCTCAATAGTACATGGTTAATTATCTTGAAAATAAATTCTGACAACTTAAACACGCAGTGATTTTTTCTGCATACTTTTAATCCGAAGTTCCCAACTTAAAAGAAAAGTGACATACATTGAAAAAGGTAACGCATTAAAATGAATGTTACAGCAGTTATATATTTTCCTATATGCAAATACAATTCGAAACACACTGCTACTTCTGCTACAGTGCAATTGCGCATTTCAAAAGAAATTAGCGCATGTGAACAAAGCATATGTATTGCATAAATATGCAGTATTTTCCGATTGATCTATGTACTTTTGAATTTTCTAATTGGTATTTAAGCGAATAAACACCCTCAAAATAACCATACTTATATTGATGCATCTAAAAAAATTGCTTGAATCTAGAGTATTCATTCAATATTTTAAGCTTTCTGCAGAATTTGTTATACATGTTTAATGATTCAAAAACATACGCATAGTTTATTTACGCAACCTCTTTTCAACACACTTCAACATAGCTAATCATGTATTAATCTTAGTTAATCATCCCTAATGCTATATGCTATTGACATTTAATATGGAATGTACGGAATTGATAATGAAGTGTGATACAGTGATTGTTTGTTCATAGTGACACTCAAAAATATTCCGTTAGACTATAGTACGAAAGGAGAAATCCTTTGTATAGCATTTTGAAAATGTTTTGCCGTAATAAACATATTGATATTGATATGGAACAATGCGGCGCTAAACAAGATGAAGTTGAATAGGTTGTGCATAGCATTTATTATTCTTATATAAGGACAAACAAAAATGTTTTGTTATAGCATTGTTAATGAGGATAATTGCTAGAAACGGAAGACATTTTCAGCTGTGGGATCCGTTTTTTCGTATTACTTGCAGTGCATAAATTATACATATCTTGTGCAGGGATGTACCAAAGAATTTAAATATTTGCGTATTTATTAACTGGCATAACTGAGATAGACTTGCCATCTCTCTTAAGCCTTTCCTATCTCAACTAAATTTTAGCAAATTTAGGAGCATTGCAAAATTACAAATACAGTGTAAAAAAATCTGTAATCCTACAGATGTAATGTTGCTAAAATCTGAAAGCTTATTAATATTTTATCTGTACACTGTACAAGAAAAAATGTAAGTGTACAAAACTAATTTTTATAAAGCTACAAAAATCTGTTACTTTATAAACGAATCTATTAAAATTTCAGTTATCATACTAAAATTATTTTTGTAACTTGGATTGCAGTTGCATAAAAAATTCTAGTAATCCCAGTTTCCTAAAAAAAATCTTGTAACTTTACAATTTTTTTGATTTTCAGTGCAAATTTGTATCTGTTATAGATATTTTTCTGTAGAGTGTACGTGTACATATAAAATTTTAGTAAACATACAAATTTCTGCGACTTTATATTTGTAGAACTACAGACTTTTTTTACAGTGTACAGATTGTAGTTTAATACAATTTGTAGTTTAGTACAGATTGCAGACTGAGTTTAAATTTGTTAATGCAATGTGTATGTTGTTTGCATATATGTTATTATTGACTTTATTAAACGATGAAGTTTCTTACAGCATTCTTAATTTATAGAAAAGGGTCACATAATCTATTCTTGATGATTGATTTTTTTTCTTTAATTTTGTTCTAAAAATTCGCTTTCTTAATGAAGCTAAAGTCATACTGAATACTTGTGTTTTTATTGTTTTTCATTTACTATAAATCTCAAAATTTTACACTCGTAACAAAAAAGTTAAAAGCATTTTCGTCATTAATTTCTTTAGTGCTAAATTATACAGCTAATTTATTGATGGGGAAAGCCATTAAGGTTGAATTCATTGAGCAGCGTCCACAGATTCTAATTGCAATGAAAAATGTCTTCTATTTCAATTAAGTAATGAGGGTCGTTTTTATAGATCATTATAACATTTCCGTATGTATACTTTCCAAAATTTTACTAATTGCCTTTCATTAATGACATGATTTAAAAGAAATGATTTTTTAAAGTACTTTAGATTTCCTTCTGAAAATCATACCTTACAAATTATTTAAATAAAATGTCTCTCTAATAATTAACTACATCATCAAATAAATAGAAATTGAATATATAAAGCTAGCCTTTGCATAATAGCTCATTTTTCTATTTAAAAAAATCATACATGAAAATGTTATTCATCATATGAATAATATTGACGCGAATTTTAACTCATATATTGAATAATAATTAGAATTAATATTATAAAAAAGATTTGTCTAAATACATAAAAAACTATAAAAATTCGTGCAAACTGCCAAATACACAAAAAAAATGTCAAAGAAATTTGTTAGTGAAGAGTTTAATATATTTGTAAAATTCATTTGAAAGAATAAATAAATAAATAATTTTCAATAACAATAATTACCATTATTGGAAATTCTTGATATAGTTTTATCAAAATATAAAATTCTTTATCAATAATATTTCATAATTTATTCTTTAACTTAACTGTATGTTCCATATCTTTTAATTCAATTTACATTTCATGTTTAAAAATAACAATAATATTAATTAAACTTATATAGGTAATTTACATATTTAATGCATGTTAAAGAAACGGTAACTTACAAATATTTTATCAAGCAGTTACTAAAGTTTTTAATTGCTATCACAAATGAATTTTATTTCAATTGAATTGATGAGCGTCGCTTTTATATAACATTAGAACATTAATATCATTACAGTCACTGTTCAAAGGTTTTCTAATAATCTGCCATCAATGACATAATAAAGAAATATTTTCTTTTTAAATCTACTGTTATTTTCTATGTGCTTTTATGTAATTAATTTAAATTTTTTAAAGACCTAACTAACCATTCTTTTTTTCTTAATTTTTCATATTTTTTTTCTTTTATTTATTTTTATTCTTTTGTCTTTGTACGAACTTTTTAATTATACATGTATATAGAAAAATCTTTTTTGTATTAGTATATGTGTTTTAATGTGTAAATTGAGGCATTAGTGTTTTAGAGTGTAAACATTGAAGATATTATTATTTTTTATTTTTTAAGCAAGTTATAGAAGCAATTGAATCAACGAAAAGATGTTTTAATTCTGAATAAACTGGAATCTTTCAAGATAGACATAGCAATAGCATATCCACCAAAAAAGATAATATTGAATTTTTAATATATCTTTTCAAAGGCATCCTTTTTACATCTATATGTTAAATTCATATTTTTAGCTTTTTTGTTTTATAATCAGTTTCTTAAATTTTTTTAATATTTTGGTAAATTAAGATGAAGGATTAATAATTAGTAATAATATTATGGATTTTTAAAATGCATACCACTGCACAAAATTTATGCGCAAATTTACCTTTTGAAACAGGTACAATCATGTTACAGAAACGATTTGTCTATATGTGTAAAAAGACATTTTAATTGTATGGTGTATCAATATTAATAATCACATTTTCGTTGAAAGGATATCAAGAGGCATAAGTGTGTAAAATGTTATCAAATAACCCAGAAATGCACACTTTAACGTACATTTTGCATATGAATATACATACCTAAATTTCTGAAATGTACCAAAAAGATTAATTTCATCTATATAGAACATAGCTTTGTTGTCTGTGATACAAATTTTTGATAAACCAATTTGCACCATGAATAAACACGTGTGCCTGTAGCACACGTAGTCTGTGTAATATTCTGTTCTTACACATGCATCCGTGCAAAATTTGTTCGCGTACTTCTGTATAATAATCCGCTCTTACACATATAACTGTGTAATACTCTTACATATATTTCGGTTTAATATTCAGAATACGCAGTATTCGTGTAATAGGTACAAAATTTAAAAATTATGTTAATACACAAATTCAGAAAAATCCATATTTTTTTTTCCATATACACATTTGTTTCAGTTTTTGAAAGTTTAAAAATTACACATTTCTATTAAGCCATTAAATAAACACAAAAATGAGGAAATTTTCCGGTTTTCTTTGATATTGTTTCAAGCGAATCTCTTCGCACATTCTGCCAGACTTTGTATTTTGTTGTTTGATGTCGCCTTCATTGTTGTTATTCGCCCGTCGAACTCTTGTATGGAATAAAACCACATTTACTTAGATATTTTGTTAGCTAAAAATACCATGTTGTTATTATTGTTAGTATGAATGTCTACTACAATTGATATAAAAGAAGTATGCAGATTATCCCTTTAAATCGTGTTACCGTTTCATAACTTAATTAGATATAAGTTCTGATTCAAGTTATTATATATGTATATATATATATATATATATATATATATATATATATATATATATATATATATATATATATATATATGACAATTTAAAGTTAGGGGGGCAGAAACATCATCGCCTGGTTACCCTTTCTCCGCACAGAAGTCATGGATAGTGAGAAAAAACAAAATAAATAAATGTAGAAGATCCAAATAATCACTACTTGGCTGCTGCAAGTTCATTTTATTAAACTGTAGCTATAATAGAGAGAAAAGCTCCTTTTGCAGACGATCTTTTACCGAAACATCCAAAAAAATATTCCATCATTTACTACATCCAGCCGTACTCATGGAAGAGAGAACCCAAGAATCCTTCTTCCTACCACCTCTTGAGGCTTCCTCTTTTTAAATCTAACAAAAAAATTCTAAAACATTCTTTAGTCTCAAACCACCATTCTTTTATGTAAACATAACTCATACCCAGAGTCGAGATTAATATTTGACAGACAAAAATTTTATTTTAAAAAAATATTATTTATCCAATTTATAATCGACTCAGAATTTTAAATATCTTAGACAGACAATTTTTTTACACGATTAATTTAAAGGGAAAAAGAAAGAAATGAATTTATTGATATGCACAATATCAAATGTTGACTGAGGGAAAATAAATAAATAGATAAAATAAAATAATGATATTTTTTGAAAGGTATAATTTTGGAATAAATTTAATAAGACTTTCTTAAAAAGGGTTGATAAAAACGTAGAAAAAAGAGTTTTATTTGGAATATTAAGAAATAAAGTTTAATTAAGAATATTTTTAATTCAGAGCCATCTTTTAAATTTACGCATACTGGAAATAATGTTTTTTAAGGCGAATTAAGAATTTATATCGTTTCCATAAAGATTAACAGATTAGATCTAGAAACAAGATTTTAATTTAATAAGTTGAAGTAAGTACGGAATATTATTATAAGGAAATTAATATAGTATAAAGGTTAGTTTTGGCAAAAAAAATTAAAATTTGTAATATATATATAAAGAACTGATTTGTTATTGGAGTCTCTTCGTACCATTTGAGTAACTTCACATTTTTATTTAAATTCATTTATGGTCAATTAGCACAATTTTTTACATACACGACATTATGTGCAATTTTACAAATTTACACATATACATACCTAAAAGTCACTAATTTAAAGATATGTTTTTTTTTTTTTTTTTTTTTTTTTTTTTTTTTTTTTTTTTTTTTTTTTTTTTGGAGTGAGCTATTATACATTAGTGAAGTCGTTATTATACCTTTATAGAAACTTTTCATCGAAATTTGTCCTACTATGTCTTTAAGTCACTTTGTTGCATTTCTTACATAAGTAGTCTTAAATTTTCACATAAAAAATTACATTTATCTTCATAAATGCACACCTTTTATTTAAAATATTTTTTGATAATTCAGCAGTTTTTTTCATTTTAGAACTCTTTTTTAAAATAAATTATTCTTTTCTAGAAAATATTATATCTATCTAAATTTAACTCAAAAAACAGTCTTTTTTTGTATTTAAAATATTAACAATGAGTTCGTACGGATTCTATTTGGTTTCTTTTGAAAATTACATAGATATATAATTTATTATTTTCCATTCTGCATTGAATTGTTCATACAACATTTTGAATTAAAATGGAAACAAATTTGTTTAAAGAAACTTCTATAAATGAAAAAAGAACTTTAAATGAGTACGTTATATCCCATGTATGTTTAAACAAATTTATTTTTTTACAGCATTAAATGGTATTATAAAATAATATTTGAACAAAGGAAATGTGTGTAAAAGCAACAATACCGAATATTTAAAGTAATAACAAACAATTGAATTACACTTTAAAAACTGCACACACAGCAATGATTTACGTCTGTAATAGAAGGAAAATACAACTAAATTTTTATACTTTTTAAAGCTTTTCTATTTGATTTAAAACAAAGATCTGCACAAAGATATTGTTTGGATGTTAGAAATTAAAATTCAATTACTGCTTAACATGAACTGACAAATTTGTAACAATGTGTTCCTATTTTTTCTCTTTAAATGGAATTCATTATGTCGATACCTTTTCGCATTTAAGTGAACGTATTTCATTACGTATATCATGTGGCGTTATTATCGTATATTGTTAACTGCTATACATAACAATACACAGTGTTTTTTTATATGTCATATTTTTAATGTAATATTGAACATTAAGTATAATTTGAATTTTTAAATATGTATGCTATTAAAATATATTTCCTTGTTCGAATATTATTATAACAATAAGTATTACTGTTAAATATTCTGATATGAATTCTAAAACATTTTGCTAAACGTAGTTCTTATACCTTCCAATTAATTTTAAAATACGTTCAATATTTCTAATAGGAATCGTATTTCATAATATCAGCAGCGAAAAAACACAAATTCCATCTTGTATTTCTCAAATAAAACAATCAATATTAAAAATTTGCGAGTACTTTTCTTATCATCTCTATGGTAAAACCTAATATTTTATAGTTAAAAAAAAAAATATTAATGCTTTTTAGTGAGGGATTGATATATTTCTGAAATTTTACTTATAAAATCAGGATTTAAATAGGTACTGTTTTGTAGTGATGAAAAATTAAAAATGCTTTAAATGATTATTATAGATGTATTTAATTATAAATACATGAAAACTTTCTATATCAAAGCAGTATGTAAAGGTTAATGTTTGATATATAATGTTTGACCAGCAATTCAATCATAAAATCTTTAATTCGAAGTCATGTATGGCACAACATAGTAAGACAAATAATGAATTCTTTGGAAATTTTCCCATTAAGTCAAGCCGAGACGACATCCTAATAAACAAATTTATTCTAAATCACATTATAAGGAAACCATTTCACTATACTCCGGTTTGATGTTAGTACTGGCGCAATATGTACAATAGAAAATAAAACGATTATATTGAAAGTTTTGAACTGCACTTATGTAAAGAAAAGACCGCGTTATTCATCAAACTTCTAATTTAAGTTTGGATTTTCTTTTTGTATTCTGGTAACTTTGAGGTGCTTAATCTTTGTGCCTTCGAGTGTTTTGTGCATTTTTAGGCAATGAATTTCACTCAGGTAACAAATTATGAATGACCGTCAGTAAACTCTCTTCCCAAATTCTGTCAGGAGACTCTCAAAGAAAATATAAAATAATGAAATCATCATTATTTGTTCCCATCCAAAAAAAGTCATTTATTTTCTGAGCTTCAAAAGTACTTGGAAAGAAAATTTATAAAAGACAAAATCGTAAAATAAAAGCAAATGTCAATGTATTCTTTTTTTAACTCTGAAGCAATTAACTTACGTAACTAACTCTTATTTTTATACTTAATTTTTTATATTTTTTTCTAATGGGAAAAATAAATTTTAGTAACATTAGTTTTTACTTTTTTCAACAACTAAAATTTGAGTTTCAACATTACCTCAATTAGGAGACCACCGGTAACCAATATTTATTCGAACGGAACGTGATCACTTTAGGCATGTTTTGCTGCATTACCCCAGCTAAAAATGAATTGCAGTGAGACTGTAAAGAGACTGCAGTTGTAAAACTGTGGTGATTTGGCACAAATCACTGAAGTTTTTTTGAAGTGGACATGACTACAAATTTACTGCAGTGGATCTATAGTTGATAACTACACATTCACTGCAGTGAATTTATAGTTGACAAGCAACGAAAATTTAAAAAAAAACTTCACTGGTGGAGCCATCTATTGACCTTGTCAAACAACATTCCAAATACATGCATTTTTACACTAGAACCACTTGCATTCGATCCGGGGACCTTAAGCACAGGAATCTCACGCTCTGTCCACTCGACCACGCAGAACTGTGTGTCCGGGGAGGTAATAAGGGTAATATGGGAGGCATTTCGATCAATGATTTTTTTATAGCTGAAGATGTATAGGAGAAGAAAAAGTTGGAAATTTTAAGGGCTTTTATTTTATTATTTATTTATCATTTATTGTAAATTCCTTATGTGCAGGTATTTAAAAGTTAATTTAATATTTAAATGAATGAAGTAAATATCTTAGCGAATTAGTTAAAGCAAAAGTTATTTTTCTTATAAATGTAAGAAATAGTAAATATTTAATAAAATAATTTTATTCTTGTTCAAATATTATTTGTTCAATTAATAAAATTTTATCATGAATTATAATATAATGATATGCGTTATGTTAATTTATAAAACACATATAAAATGGAAACACTTACTTTAATAAATAATAGGTAGTTAATTAATATTTTTTAATTAGAATAGAAATTATTTTATATATTTTGACGATTTAGGTAGAACATATTTTAGGTAGAACATATAATTATGTTACAATAATAATTTGTTACTTATAAATATTTTTTTAATTTAAGAATAAAATTAAAAATATTCTTTTTTCTTTTAGCAGTTAATTTTTTAATAGTGAATATTTCCGAATTTTTCTTATAAATTTAAGAATATTTAACAAAATAAGTGAATTTTAGAGAATTTTCTGTTAAAAAAATTTTCTTTTTAGGAATTAAAATATAATTAAATGTATTAATTTAAGAAATATCTATTTGTAAAATAGAAAAACTAATTTTAATTAAAAAAATAAGTTGGTATTTATTTGACCTCTTTTTTATGGTAATTTTTTTACAAAGAGAAATTTTTTAATCTTTCTTTTGAATTTTAAATATAAAAAGTTGACTAGATTTTTTTCGTATTTTTATTGATTATAAAATAATTTAAAATCTTTTTGAAAATTTAATATTTATTGGTAATATTAAACTTTGTTGTACTTTTAAAATGAATATAGAATAAGAAAATAAGTTCAAATAACTTACGAAGTATTTTTTTCTTTCTATGGTTAAGTTTAGAACGGATAATAATTTTAAAGAGCGATTCAAAAAAGTATTTGATGATTCAGATATTTTTATGTCCATTTCAAAAATGAAGTAATTTTAAGTCCTTTTCAGTTAGAATGAAAGATGGAGGGGGATGAGAGCAGGAAGCAGAGGAAACAAATTGCCCCTCCTTGGGTTTTAAAATTTAATTAAATAAAATTTCTTTTTCTTCTTTTTTCAAATGTGATTTATAATGTAAATTTTTCCAGTAACTTAAAAAGAAAAAAAATTTCAGTTAGGGGGAGGGGGTAGACTTATTGCCCCTCCCTGGATTTTGAAATTTATTTAGTATTTTTTTCTCCAATTTACAAAAACATAATAAAATTTATTGTTTTAGTGTAATTTAAAATAGAGAAACGAAAATTTTTCCATTAGGTGAATGGGGCATAGATGAGCCATTTTCCCTCCCTTGATTTTGAAATTTAATTATTTTTTTTTCTCCGATTTTTGAAAAAGATACTAAACTTTAATTTTTGTTCTTAGCTTAAAATGTAAATAGAACTAGGAATTTTCTATTAGGGGGAGGCAGGTAGAAGAGAGCTGTTGCCCCTCCCTAAATTAAAAAAAAAAGTTATGAAATTTTCTTTTCTTCTATTTTCAAAAGCATGGTAAATTGTATAATTTTCAAGTAATTTACAATAAAAAATAAGAAGAAATTTCCCATTAAGGGGCTACTGAATGAAAGGTCCATTGTTCTTCATAACTTTTGAAACTTAATATATTTTTTCTCTGATTTTGATAAACATAGCATTATATATTCGTTCAGAGTAACTTAAAATAAAGGAACTAAGAAATTTCCGTTGTAGGCAGGAGGCGTAGGTAGTTAACTACCCCTCTCTTGATTTTGAAATGTAAATGAAATTGAATTATTTTTCTCTTAGCTTAAAATAATAAAGGAACTAAGAATTTTAAGTTAGGGGGAAGGAAGCATAGTTTGGTACTCCGATGCCTGAATTAAAAATAGAAGAATTTTAACACATTAAAACTTATAATTTCCAAGTAACAAAAAAAAAGTAGAAACTAACAAATATTTGGCTAAGGAAGTGAGTGGATGTGATGGAAAATCCCTGATTCGATTTTGAAGTGTAATTGAAATTATTTTTCTCCAATTAAAGTCAGTGAATTCATCGGACACTAACTATAGTTATACTAGAGATACATTAGAAAATGCACTTCTAAATTTATGGTTCGATAATAATTTCAAATTAACTGCAGTGATTCTACATTTATAAAATCTCGTATATTTTTTAATTTTTGATTATAAAATGACTTTATAAAAACTACAATGTTTTGTAAGTTAATAGCTCTCAGAATGTTTAAAATAAATTGCTGCAAAACCACTTCCAAATAACTATAAAATAACTAAAGTGATTTTATAGTTGCACTACAGAAAGTTTACAGTTAACATTAGAAAAACCTCAGAAACACATTAATTCTACAAAAAACTACAGTTCATTTTTAGCTGGGACATTAATACGAATTACATTATATAAGAATTTCATATGCATAGTTTCATTAAATTTAATTAACTTATAAAGTCAATCATCATAAAGTCAGTCTAAATAAGGATAAAGTTGTTTCCACCTTTATGAAAATTTGATCCATGATGGATTTTTGTCGAACTATTTTGAATGAGCTGCTAGACTCACACTAATGGCTATTTATATTTTGAATTTAAAACTTTACCTTTACTCGTGTGATGTAGCAGATTTACTGTTTCTTCTCTCTTGGCCGTAAGTTACCATGATAGGTCAAAGTTACCCTGAAAGACTATTGTTAACAACAAAGTTACCCTGAAAGACTATTGTTAACAACAAAGTTACAAAGTAGATTGACGAGGTTACCTAGATTTAATTATGTATTTCACATATAAACTTTTAAGCATGTGATTAGATCATTTTATTCTTGAAAAACTTTTTCCAGTTTCATATAATTTGCCCCAATTTTGAAGTAACCACTGCGTAGCAATCAAACAAAACAGATTAATCACTATAAAATTTGCTTTACATACTTTTTGCATTTACTTCTGTGATTCCTAAACAGGTTACTTATTCATCAACTTCGTACGCGCAATTCAATTAATGCTCGCGGCAGATAGCTATGATGATTCTATGTTTATCTCCAGTGTTAACATTCGGTTTCTTGGGTGATGCAAGTTTTTCTTATTAGGGTATGCTTTAAGGTAATTTTTACCCAAATTATGTGTTTTTAGTTAAAATAGGGAATGAAACTATGAATGTTTATAAATTTTTAATGGAGTTTAATTTAACATTTCCATTTAAGGCAATATTTAATCGCATTTTAGTAAAAAATTGCTTTTATGCCAAACCTTCTATAATGAAATCTATTAAATATATCTCACTGTATTTTCAACAGTATGTTAGCAAACTACTTACTTGCCTTATTTGCAAAATCTTTTAAATTTACAAACATATAACAAATTTTGCATTTAAAGCATGATTTCATTCTAAAATAAAAGTTTATTTTTCAATAAAAAAAGGCTCTTACACTTATGTCACAAATATACAAGCTATATTTTGCGTCATTACTTACCTATTAATAAGCAGTACCATGTCATAAAACTTTATTTCAATATCATAATAATTTTTTAAGAAATTATGCTTCCGAAGACATTTCCGTACACAATGAAAAACACAATTTTCTGGAAAATGTAAGTAACAATATAAAAAGTTGAAGCTGGTGTTAATCAATCGAAGTGAAAAATTCTTTTTTAAAACACCATAAAATAAATTAATTGCGCAAGACCTTTCGAAAAAACTAAAGTCTTTCTTCGTCAGGTGCAAAAAGATGTGCGTCTACTATGAATGTAGCGGAACGACCTTACTCATAGAAGACTTATTAAAAGTATGTCTTGTTGTTTTTTATTAAATAGAATAGACATTATATAATCATAAATATTATTTTAAATCTCTTTCCATCGAACAAAATATATTTCTGTAGGTGAGTGGAGAATAGATTCAACATATTTACTGAGAGTCGACTCTGCGAAAAGAGCCGAAAAGCTCATGCGTCTGAAAACTAGAGTTATGTCTGAAATTCGACAGACTCTTGCCGCCGCCAATGCCATCTCTGTTGGCCGAATTTTGAACTATTTTAAGAAAGTTTATATCTAAAAATTTATTGTTTTTCTAATAACATTGCAGCAAACTGCGCATTTTTATCTCAAAACTTTTTTTTTTAATTTACTAAACATTCTGTATGAGAAATGTGCTTTTTTATACGCATAACACTAACACAGATCAACACTAATCTGGGGTTTGTAAAAAAAAAATTCCTATTAAATCAGACACGTTAATCATAGATATGACATTAGTTTTTTGCTATCAACCACAGTTTTTTCACAAAACAAAAAAAGAGGGGATGCCTTTCGATAAAATTAATGTGTAGTATTTATTAAGTAAAATACATTCTTAATAAAAACAAAAATTAATTTTGTTAGTAAAATGACATTAATAAATCTAAAATATAATACTGCACTAAAGCATGTGAAATATAAATGTGGATGGAGTCTCGTCATGTGTTAATATTTGCCTGAGTAAGCGCAATTTTCTGCCGCGCATTTACAGTGAGAATATACATTTATTTCGTTCATTCATTGATATCTTATGTTTGTTTTGTCAGTTTCTTAAGAATAAAAATTTACTAGCTTCAAGAACAACATATTTTTGGCACAGAAATCGAGTAAATGAATTTAATAAATATTTTTCTCAAGAAAACTCACTTGTATGCTGTACAGATATTTCTGGACTTATGACTCTTTTATTTTCCATCTCTGATCATGAACAATTTCGGTAGTGACTATTTATTGATTCTAGTAAAAGAAATTAGAAATGCGTTTTATTTAATAATGCTAATGTTCTACCTTCAATTCCTGTAGCTCATTCAGTAATTTTTAAACAATCATATGATAACCTTGATTTTCTTCTCAGTATTATTAAATATCAAGAATTGAAATGGCAAATCTGTTGGAGTTTAAAATTTTTATCAGTGTCACTAGACCAATGGGGCGAACTATACCAAACTGTCCTGTTTCTTATATGAATGAAACAGCCGAGCTAAACACCAACACTGGATAAACAAAAATGGTCTACAAGGAAAGAAAATGTGATTCAAAAGAAAATGTGATTCTCGATATAAAAAAATGTGATTCGGCAGGACTTAATTGATCAAATAAAAGTTCTCTTTTTTCCACTGCATATTAAATTAAGTTTAATAAAAAAAAATTCGTAAAAGCCTTAGATAAAACAGGGGATTGTTTTCTAATGTTAAATGAAGTTTTTCACGTTTACCGGAAGGTAAAATCTAAGAAGGTGCGTATCGGCCCAGATATAAGACGGTTAATGAAAGACGAAAAATTTGAAGAAAAAAGGAGTCAACCGAGAAAGATGCATGGTTTGTTTCAAAGACGTTATTCAGAAATTTATAGGAAATTACAATTACGCGATAATCGTTGAAAAAAAAACTTCAAAATTTTTAAAAAAGGTTGTAACAGGAGTTTAAAAATGCATATTCTGTACTTTTATCTTCAATATTTTCCTGAAAATCTTGGTAAAATGAGTGAAGAACAAGGTGAAAGATTTCAGCACGACATAAAATGCATGGAAAAATATTATCAAAGACACTGTAATGTCAATATGTTAGTAGATTATTGAGGGCGCAAAAAAAAGAGAGACGCCATACCAGTTTCAAAGAACACGAGCATTCTTTTGATGACAAATTAAAGTAATTTTACGGTATATATACTAGAATGTAATTCCTTATAAAACATGCACACATTCTTATATAGTTATGTATGATTTTATTTAGTTATCTGATTTGTTTTGAATATTTCGTAATGAATGTTATGTAAACTGTATAGTCACAAATTCCACATTGTTAGTTTCTTAATTGTAAAAAATTCTGACGTGACACATAAAAATGAATAATATTTTTGAAATAAGCATAGCAGATATATTTTACATCAATTCAGACAAAAAGTAGACATGAAGACAAACATTATTAAATAGGAAACCATGGGGCGCCAACGTCTTCCGTAGGAGCTAGCGACCATTAAAGTTTAAGGTCCAAAACTTCAAACGATTATAAAAAACGGAAAAAATAATGGATTCATTTGCGGTTTTCGCTAAAATCATTCTTTATATCCCGATTTGTTTGTAAAAAAATTTTAAAGGTTACTTTCAAAAATTGTCGATAGAGGGCGCTTTAGACTTTAGAGTAACAAACAACTACTTTTTACCCTTATTTTGCGCACGGGGTTGAAATTATTCTAAAGTTTAGACTTTTACTTAAATTTTAAGCCCAAAATTGGAAACATTGTTATCGGGTAAGTAGCGAAAATTGAACTGTGAACAGAGGAGGGGATTTTGAACGCTCCTAAACATTTGACAAACTAATCGATTTTGTTGCGGTTTGCGTGTAGGTCATTCCCTTGGTAATTATTTTATTCAAAATGACGTACAACATTGGTGTTCCCATTTTTTGATAGAGGGCGCTTCTGACACATCTCCGAAATTTCAATGGCATTACTCCTAGGTGTTTTACTACCAGACCAACATACTTCCAGGAAGTGTTAAGGATGCAAAGACGTCTCGGACTCATATTATAATGTAATGTCGAAAATGCCTATTTTACGAGTTAGGGTTAAAAGAAGCAGAGAAAAAAGCAACTTGATATTTCTACAACACATTTTGTCAGAACTTCCGATAAAAGCACATATTCCTCTTTCGTTGCTCCACTCTATAGCTCGATGGTTTTTCTCCACATTTTACCAAAGATGTTCGCAGATACCTCAACGTATCATATGGACAGCGGTGGATAGGTAGTGGTGGCTCAGTTCGTTGGCCTGCCAGATCGACACACTTACTTTATTATATCAATTACATTTTGTTACCTACCTTTATTTTATTACTGTATAATTTTTTTAAATAAACATTTCTGGGCAAGGCTCCTTGAGCTCAAAACAATTGGTAGCCCCCCCACCTGTCTCAATCTGAATCTGAATCTGTATGGACTTCTTTTGCAGGGGTCAAATGAAAAGTTGAATGTATGAGACTCCCGTACCGTCTCTGGAAATCCTCTCAGTTTGAATTTCTGTATCTGTCAGAAAGCTATCCGAGATGCCAGGAATCTTTCAAACCGTGAGAAATTTCATGCGACGCTGCTGTCAAGCATGACCGACTACTTCTGGTCGTAATTTAGGACATCTTTTGTAGTAAAACGTTTAACTAAATTGTTTTATGCCGGATTAACATGTTGCTTTTTCACTACCTGTTTCTGTTGCTTTATTTCTCTGCTTCTTTAAACCACAGCTCGCTAAAAAGGCATTTTCAACGTCACATTCCTATGTGATTCCGAGTCGCTTTGCATCCCTAACACTCCCTGGAAGTATGTTGGTCTGGTAGTAAAACACCCAGGAGTAATGAAATTGAAATTTCGGAGATGTGTCGGAAGCGCCCTCTAACAAAAAGTGTGGACACCAATGCTGTATGTCATTTTGAATAAAATAATTACCATGGGAATGACTTACACGCAAACCGCAATAAAATCCATTAGTTTGTAAAATGTTCATGGGCGTTCAAAATCTCTTCCTCAGTTCACAGTTCAATTTTCGCTTGTTACCCGATAACAATGTTTCTGATTTTGGGATTAAAATTTAAGCTAAAGTCTAAACTTTAGAATAATTTCAACCCCGTGCTCAAAATAACGGTAAAAAGTAGTTGTTTGTTACTCTAAGGTCTAAAGTGCCCTCTATCGACAATTTTTGAACTTAAACTTTAAAAATTTTTTACAAATAAATCGTAATATAAAGAATGATTTTAGCGAAAACCGCAAATGAATCCGCCATTTTTTCCGTTTTTTATAATCGTTTGAAGTTTTGGACCTTAAACTTTAATGGCCGCAAACAACTCCTACGGAAGATGTTTGCGCCCCATGGTTTCCCGTTTAATAATGTTTGTCTTCATGTCTACTATCACCCCTCACAGTTTGTCGGTCTGGTAGCGAAACACCCTGTAGATAAATAATAAAATAATAATATTTTTAAAATAATTTTGTTTAGTCTTTTTTAATGACTTAATAAGTAATATGCAGTTAATAAATGGCAAGGTATTAGGAAGGAACAGATTTGGATACGTTAAAGGTTTTTGTTAATATATAAATAAAAAAACGCTACATGTACAAATCTGTAAACTTTTATAAAATCACGTTATCTACAATTATGAAATACATTTCCACAATTTGTAACTTATACACTCCAAAGTTATTCGTTCACCATATTACCCTCCATTTTCATTAAGAATGGAATATGAGGATGATTCAATAATAACTATCCCTAGTGTGTACAAAATATTTGTACTTCGACGATGATTGAGGGAAATCGAAACCTAATGTCTTGGATGCCTATATGCTTATTTCAGAACCATAAGTTTTATATAAATACTAGCAGGCTAATCCCGCTACGCTGGTCTATTTTTCAAAACAAAACATGAATCAAACAAAATATTGAATATGATTGTGTTTTTTTAAAGCAACTTCACCTCGAATGCTCTTTCACATTTCTAAAAATCATACAAAACGAAATTGTATTTAAAGATAGAAAATCAACGATTATAAATGCACCAAAAATGCATTAAAAGTTAGCAAACAGCTGTTTCGAATCTACTGTCGAGATTCTTCATCGGTGCAAAACTCAGCGAGCTAGAAAAAACAAAACTGAGCCAAAAATAAAAACAACAACAATGTAATCAATGCCCGTTGACGCCAAAATATATTAAAATAATAATAAAATATTATATTGTTGTATCAGCTTATGCATTCGATAAAATTCGGACTTTTAAGAAAAAAATATTTCAGTTGACCATTTATTGTAGAGTTTGATAGATAAATAAGGCAATTATGAAAAGAGCAATTTAAATATTGTCTATTCACCATACTTCTAAAATAGCGAGCATTATGATCGCAGAGATTGACCATTGAATTTAAACAATTTTCAAGTGATTTATTTTCATTTGATAGTTTTTGAACTCTAAACCTCTCAACTTGAGAATATGGCTATCTGTGGAAACTTTAATACATCCTCTATCAATATTATATTATATTTCGCAACGTACATCTGCTCTTGACAAATCTATTTCAGTGTTTCGTTTTTGGAATGCAGCAGAATAAATAAAGTTAAATAAAGTTTTCCTTAGAAAAATAAGGTGAATGTTTTTTGAATGTGTGAAATTCATTTTTTAATACAGATGTCATATACGCATCACGTTGGCGTGATTGAAACAAAATGAACATTTTATGCCTCTTATGGTAATCCAGCTCTGTTTTTAATTTATTAAAGAACTATTTATTTACTTTCATTTGCATAGAAAAGTAAAATAGAAAATAGAAATGTATCTGTCATTTGAAAACGAAGTTACCGTTAAAGTGGCGCCAGAAATGTATGACCCCCAACGTGGTGCATATATGACATTTGTGTCTCTTTCTTACAACATGGGTGTGTGCCGTGTGTGCATTTGCACCATTAATTTAGTTATTTAGCTCTATTTTTGTAATATTAACTGGAGTTTGTACAATGTACGGTACTACTTAATTATTCTGTCGAGAAAAAAATTAATAGCAGATTATAGGAATAAATGTCAATAATCGATGATCATAAGTATGATAGTAATTGATATTACACGTGATACACGTATTTTTTTACGTCATAAGTGCTTTTTAATTCGACTTTTAATTTGTATTTTTTATTTATGTTTATTGCTCTTTCGTTATTTAAAACGAATTTATGTAAATTTGAATAGTTTGGTGAAACTGGCCGACGTGTTAATCAAGTAGCACTCAATTTACATTTGAAAATATCATATTTCACAAAAAACTCCGGCACAAACCCGGATTTGCAAGATTTCCTTCCAATACCAATGCGGCAAAATCCTCGTTTTAGAATAGCGGAGAAATGTGCATTTTTAAAAATTATTTTCATTATTTTAAAACGAAAATAATAGTAAATAAAAAAGTTACTATAGCACAAAACAATTTATAGAATTTCTAAAAAGAAATTGAAAGTAAATAAACAATTTATTAATACAGAAACAACTATTGCTGGGTTACCATATAAGGCAAAATAACACCGTTTTGGCGACAGTCACATACCTCAGTGTGTATATAATATCAGTGCCAAACATGTTTGGAAAAAACAATAATCGTTATTTATACAGCATGTTTAAATACTGTAGTATAGTGAAAAAATGTATACATGACATATACGCACCACACTGGCGCATTTTTTTTCTTTTCTTCTAAAGCCGATTCGGAGAAAATTTTGTTTTCAAATACCAGTTACATATATAGTTTACAATTATTTTCTGTTATTTTAAATAGAAAATAACAATAAATTTTAAAAAAGTTTAGTTAATAATTATAAAACAAAACTATTTATATCCTTTAAAAAATAAGATAAAAATCTATATATATAAAAGGAATTCTGAGGATAATTGAGGCACAGTGGAAAGCAAATCTTGGCAATGCGCCAACTCGGTCCAGAGGAAGCAAATCTTGGCAATGCGCCAACTCGGTCCAGAGGAATATCATTAAGAAGAAATATAAAACAGATAATGTATTTATCACAAAAAATCGTCTGCTAAGAAAATATCAACACTTTAACACGAAACTAACGCAATCGTTGGATACATGTTCCCTCCCGTGTTTCTCATTGCTCATTTTAAGTATTTTTAGAGTTTAATATTAGTTGTTGTTTTTAAAACTGATTTTTCACAAAGTCAGCTGCGACGTATTTCAGACAATGCATTTCTGCATGCTTCCAGTTATTGATAAAATCATACAAATTTCAAGTTCGTTTAATATTGCTAATACGGACCCGGGCAACGCCGGGCGGGTCAGCTAGTTTATTAATAAATAAACAACAGCCAGGTTACCAAGTGAAGCATAAAATCGCTATTTTATTGCAGTCGCGCAAATGTGGCACATCTATGACAAACGTGCCTAGATTAAAATAGTTTATATAATTGGAAAAAAAAAAAGAAAAAAACTGTAAATAGACAATTTATTAATAAATAGACAATAATATCCAGGTTGCCATATCAAGCAAAATAATGACACTTTGGCGTCAGTTAATTACCCAGATGTATATATGGTATTGGCGAAAAGACAAATCGCACCAATGTAGTGCGCATGAGATATCTGTGCCAAATTTTTTTTTTAAAGTTGCAGTTAAATTATTTTACAATATCTATGTATGTGGAAAGACATTTACTCTAAAATTTAAATATTATTCATTTTTGTGGTATTAACTGCTATATATGTATTTAAGTTAAATGTAATTTTTTTTCCTAAAAATGCTCTCACTCATTAAAAGAGAGAGAGAGAGAAAATAGATCTTGAGAACATCGCTCCATCTTGTGTTTTTTTTCGTTTAGAATAACATTGATTGACGACAAAAGTAGATTGAGAAACACCCGATTGAAGAAACAACATACAAATAACAATTAGAGCCTTTAAAAAAAATTAATTCTGTGAGTTTCTTCTGTAAAACACATAACGGGAAGATTAGATTTAAAAATATTTTTAGAAAACGAAAGAAAAAAAAATACTTATGTTTTACCTAATGAAATTTTTGAGATGTTGTTTTCTTTTAATCTGTCTCTAAAGAAATAAATAGCCAAATATTGTGTCACTTCAAAACTTTCTTTCATATTGAATTACTTTTTAAATATTATAAATATACTTTTTTTTTCGTTAAAGATAATTTTTTTTTCCTTTCATAATATTATTTTTCATTAAACGGATTTTTTTTCTTTTTATCATTATTTATTTTAAATCAATGAATTAACAGGTTTTTTTCGAAATGTTTATATTATTTTCCATTAGAAAAAGGATTTCATTTCTTTTTTGAAATATAATTATCGCCAAAAAATTAGTTGTTGCAACCGTTCCGTCAAAGATTACCGAAAAATACGAAATTTAGTACGAAAAATCAGAGTTATTCCTGTATATTTGTATCATAAACCTCCGCAAAAATATTTCCTATCGAATGATATAATCTGCAAAAAAATCCATCGGGTAGTTTTTGAAAACACTCGTTTGGAAGTTTCAGAATTTCTGCTTTATAATACATATGATATTTCCTGAGGAAGGGATAATGTTAAAAAACCCTACCTTTAAAGAGTTTTTGAAGGTGGGGAACAAGGTAGAAAGGCCAGTTTGGTGCTTATGGGGCAAGATTTGTGAGACTGCATGGAACATGGCTCCATCACTATGATCCCGAGTCCAAATGACAGTAGACATGCCTCATTCACTGTTACAGGTCTAGTCCCATGACTCCAAATCAGCTTTTCACACCCACTTATCCCATTCCACACTTCTCCCCCTCTAAAAATATATTAACAGAGTATCTACGGTTTTGAAATTGAGCATATAAATATCTAAGACATTCGAGGAGTTTTCGATATTTTATGTCAACCTATCACAGTAGTACACTAGAGACAATGATTATTGAATAAACCTCCTGATATCATTTTACGATAGTATCATATTTGATAAAACTTAAAAGAATCGTAAGAGTTACAAAATTCAATTTTCGCGTAATTACACTGATCTTGATAGCATACACAGAAATGTTTTATTATAACTTTGCTGTGATTTAAAAGAATAAAGAGTTGTAATATGGCCCTAACTTTTCCGCTATCCGAGGGCACATTTGTGGACCTCTGTAGTTTTCTTTATAAAAACTGAATTGATTTCTTTTTACGTGAGCTCTTAATAGTTAATTTTTTTAAACAAACCAATAAATGGTAATATCTGTGCTGACTCTCACATAAAATAAATGTTATTTTTATCTGAGATTGAAGAATGCCTTCAAAGCAAAATAATTAATTAATCATAAACACAAATTTTACATAAATTAATCATGTATAAAAACTTCATATAAATTTATTATAGGGTGGAGCTTATAAGGCATGATTATTTTATATTATTATTTTTACAAGTCTCAACGTTTTATTTTGTTTCTTTTGATACGAAACACTATATAAAAAGTTTCAGCAAAAAATTTTAATACTTAAAAGTAGCTCAATTGACCCAAAGTTTACAAAATTGAAAAAAATAAGAATATCAGATATGCATATTGTAAATACACACTTGCATTGTTTTTAATGTTTTAATTGCAGCAATTTATTTAGTTTACTATACAAATTATTACTTTTTATTTTACATTAAAATTTTAATGCTTTTGTGCAGACTAAGCCACCCTTATTTCTGCTTTCTGGGTACATTTTGCGGTGATTTTAAACAACGTGTAGCAGAAAATGTAGTTGCATTTCACTATGAGTTGTCACTGTATTCCCGGATATGTGTAAGTGTACGTTTATCATAGTTATTTATTACTTGTAGGGATTTAATTATCTTTTAAGCCTGTTTATAGTCCTCTCTTGATCCCCACATGCCAGGATCAGTTTCAAGATATCCAACTGGAACTTCCAACAATTGAAACAATATCATTGACTTAGGTATGACGAAATCTCACAACTTTTATTTTATGAATGAATAAAGAGTAACATTGACTCTCTTGTTTTAATTTTGAGCTTATTTTAAGAGTTAGCTTATTTCTGTAAAGTAATAACCATGCGTCTTTTGGTTAGTATACTGACACGGCTTGCAAATGTAACTGAACCAATAAGTTCTGCTGACAAATATTAAAAGAGATTAGCAAAATTACCTGATTATGACTTCTAAATAGTTGAATGAGAATTTTGCTTGTAATTCGATCTACAACAGTTATAATTCTTGTAAGAGGAACATAAAATTCGAGGTGAGATCCGAGCTTTCAAGTAAACATGGACTGCGAAAACATGACATACAAGGTCTGCCTCTTTTAAAGTGAATTTAAACTGAGAATTGAATATTTAGATCTTGAAAAAATGCATCAGTTTGGAAATCCAGCTGGCATGTGGCATTGTACCTGGTGATGTAAATTGACTCTCTTTCATGGGGCAGAATTAAGAAAAATAATTACAAATTCTAAAAATTCTTTATAATTACTTCTTAGCTTTATTTTTCTTTGTTCTGAAATTTCTTTGCATAGTTGATAATTTCTTATTTCATGCTATCTTCTAGATTTGCAGCATCATCGAATGAAAATCCTGATTCGTATTGGTCTGTACGAATGAGACTCCAATATTCTTGAAAGCATTTAAATAGTGCAGGTGAAGATTTGAATCCTATACATATTTAAAATTCAGTACTAATTACCAATTCCATAATATGATGCATACAATTAAGTTATAAGAGCTCTTTTTTTATTATTAATTTTGTTCTAAAAGAATACATGCACTAGAATTATAATTGGTATTTGAGTTGGTAGTTTCAAAGTTCATTCTACGAATGTCATCTGCTATTTCCCAGTTTAGAAAGCCTTCAATAAAAGCTGCCGCCTTGGCTTCTCTTGTAGCAGATGAAATATTGGGGTCGATCCATGTCAACTGACCTAGAGGCTCCCACTCGACCCCCTTGAATTTTTTTTATAATTGATACAGAATATGCATGTAGGTATATGATGAACATTTGGAAATTGTTTAGTGCAAATAGTAGTTTAGATGGGGCGCCAGAGGTCCATTTGTGCCAACCACTATTTCATGTTAGCAGAAAAAACGGCCAAATCATCAAGTGTGGCATCATATTGCTCATGATATATGAAACCTTGCTTAATTAAAATAAGTGATCTAGTACAACCTTTTGTGTTCAAAAATGTAATTTCAGTATTAAAAATCACAAATCAAAACTATCGTCATTACTATTGTAAATATTATTTTAAAAATTTGTTGCTTCACAAATTAATTACCTATGAATATGTCATAAAGCCTCTGAAGTTGTTTTTAAATTGCTTAAAAATTAATTAAATTATTCATGTTCAAAATCTAATAAAAAATTAAAATCATCGATTTTGCCCCATTTTTAGCAGTGCATATCTCAAAAGGAACAATTTTGACTTGGTTACAATTAGCACCACTGAAAAGAGCATATCATAATTTATAAAAAAAACTTTATTTCATTTTGGATCTCTTAGATACAGAAGGAAAATAATAAAATTCAAAAACCAGTTGTACGAGGTAATCGAGATACATACGAGAAAAGTATATATTACGACAGGGTTTTTCAACATATTTTGCACTTTTCTTTTTTATTCCTACGATTAATGCATAGATAATTATCACTTTTTCTGGTCACAGTTACTTCCCCTTTACCATTATGAATGTTTTGTAGCCGCATTGCCAATGAGTTATATCCAAGAACCAGACAAAACTAGGTTCTGGTTGGGTATTACACGTTTCAAATTATAAATTTGAGTACCTACAAGATCAATAAATTATTATAGACTAAACGTTTTGAGTATTTTAAGCTCCCATTATGTTGATTCATGATCCCCCAAGCTATAAAAACCATTACTCATTGGTTCAGTTTGTCAAATTTCTTATTGATTGCGATTGCAAAAGCTTTCGGTAAATTGTATTGCTGACTAATTTTTGTTTTTATTGGAACTGGAACAGTAATTATTATATGCTCTTCTGGAATCCAAAAAAAGTCTTGTCTAGTGGCCCAATAAAATGTTTTAGAAGGGCCATGAGGGTGCATAAAATTTATTAAGACATCGTTCTCTTCAAGTGAGATTTCATGTACATTTCCAATCCACCAATTGTTATCGTAGATACAAATAATATACTGTCCAAACCTAGTATATCTGATAAGGATACATTGTGAAATGCAGTCTTAGGACTCTTATCAACATGTGTTATAAAGAATGTTGCATCATTTGATATTCTACTGACACGAATTTGTTTTTCATTTACTGGTACAAAATAATGATGTTGTGTTGTTCCAAGAACTGTGCATCCGATTTTGAAACGCTCTTCTTGCTCAATTTTTTACTGCTTCAATATCTTTTTTCGAGAAAAAAAATTTATTGGATTTCCTTTATATTTTTTACAGAATTCGTATAGATTTTTGAATAGATAGAAAAAAATTTTGGAAAGTATTTTCAAAGATAATGATCCAGAAGACACCATTGAATTTAAACATTGGGTTCACTCAGATCGTCACACGTTAGAAACGAAGCAGATGACGAAGATTTTATTGAAGAATTGGTATTGAAAATCACAGCACTTTTTACACATCATTACATTTCAAAGCATCGAAGTAAACATCTGAGAATGACCAAAGATACTCTTAAGCCAGATGAACTGATCATATTGAGGGACTTTGCAGAAAATTACAGCTTTGTAATCCAGGATGCTATTCAAGGTTTCCATTGGGAAAACAGCCATGCGACATTGCACCCATTTGTTACCTATTTTAAAGATAATTCGGAAACTAAAAGTGCGAGTTACTGCATAATTAGTGTTTATCTCAAACAGGAATCAGTTGCTGTATATACATTTTTAATAAACCTAATGGAGCATCTGAAAAAAAGCTTTGACGAAATTACGCATATACATTATTTTAGCGATGGATCTTCTGTTTTTGTCGGATTTTTGTTTCAAAAAAAGAAATTGAAGCAGAAAAAAATTTAGCAAGAATAGCGTTTCAAAATCGGATGTACAGTTCCTGGTACAACACAACATCATGATTTTGTACCAGTAAATGAAGAACAAATTCGTGTCAGTAGAATATCAAATGATGCAATAATCTTTATAACACATGTTGATAAGAGTGCTAAGACTGCATTTCACAATGTATCGTTATCAGATATACTAGGTTTGGACAGTACATTGTTTGTATCTACGATAACAATTGGTGGATTGGAAATGTACCTGAAATCTCACTTGAAGAGAACGATGTCTTAATGAATTTTATGCACCCTCATGGACCTTCGAAAACATTTTATTGGGCCACTAGACAAGACCTTTGTTGGATTCCAGAAGAGCATATAATAATTACTGTTCCAATTCCAATAAAAACAAAAATTAGTCAGCAATACAATTTAATGAAAGCTTTTGCAATCGCAATCAATAAGAAATTTGACAAACTGAACTAACGCGTAATTGTTTTTATAGCTTGGGGGATTTTGAATCAACATAATGGGAGCTTAAAATACTCAAAACATTTAGTCTATAATAATTTATTGATCTTGTAGGTACCCAAATTCATAATTTGAAACATGTAATACCCGACCAGAACCTAGTTTTGTCTGGTTCTTGGATATAACTCATTGGCAATGCGGTTACAAATCATTCATAATGGTAAAAGGGAAGTAACTGTGACCAGAAAAAGTGATAATTATCAATGCATTAATCATTGGAATGAAAAAAGAATGGTGCAAAATATGTTAAAAAACTCTATCGTAATATATAGTTTTAGGTCCAATTTATAGGCCCAAAATGAAATAAAGTTTTTTTTTTATAAATTAAGATATGTACTTTCCAGTGGGTCTAACTGTAACTAAATCAGAAGTGTCCCTTTTGAGATACATGCTGCTGAAAATATGGCAAAATCGACGTTTTTAATTTTTTATTAGATTTTGAACATGAATAATTTAATTAATTTTTAAGCAATTAAAAAAAAACTTCAGGGGCTTTATGACATATTCATAGGTAATTAATTTGTGAAGCGACAAATTTTTAAAATAATATTTACAGTAATTACAGCATGTTAAAATAAGAGTAAAATTCAACCGGATTGGCTGTACGGCCTACTTTGAGGCCTAGTAATGCCGATAGTTTTGGTTTGGAATTTTTAATACTGCAATTATATTTTTTAGCACAAAAAGGTATACTAGATCACTTATTTTCATTAAGCAAAGTTCCATATATCAAGAGCAGTATGATGCCAAACTTGATGATTTTGCCGTTTTTTCTACGAACATGAAATAGTGATTGGTACAAATGGAACCCTGGCGCTCCAACTATACTGCTTCTTGCACTAAACAGTTTCCAAAAGTTCATTATATACCTACAGGCATATTTTGTATCAATTATAAAAAAATTGAAGGAGGTCAAGCGGAAACCATGCCAAAATTTAGGACACTTGACATGGAATGACCCATTGGCAACAATGAGTAGCTCAGAAACGCCTTTTCCAGAAACTAATATTGGTCATTGATCAACATTTTCTTTTAATTAAATCATTCATTAATATTCCATCCCATTGAATAACAAATGTAGTGTTGCATTGAAATTGTCTTTCAAATTTTCATAAAAGTAGGTATAGTGTTTCTTATTTCCGTCAAACATTCTTTGATAACAAATTATAAGTTTGATAACTATATTTTAAAAGGTTGAATTTCTTTTTCTGTGATATAGCATAGAAACATGCATACATTTATCTTTATCTATACATATGAAACTTTTCCTTCATTGAGCTACCTCTAAATATCGTTCAAATGCACAAATATTTTGCATGATTTTTTTTCACAAAAATGAACAAATTTAGAGGGTGAGAAGGTAATATTTTCAAACTTAGAAAAAAAGCTCCTCCTTAATATATATATATATATATGTACAACCTTTGCATCAAATAATTATACATGAAACATTTATCGCAAGTTCTCACTTTTGTCAAGCTTGCACATTTTATGAAATAATAACACGAACAAATCTTGGAAACGTGGCAGCCTAACTAAATATTATTCTGAACAAATACGCTGATTTGCTTAGGGCTGTGATTGATGTGTTGCATTTTTCCCCACGCACAGAGAATATTAGCATCAAACATTTATAAAGTTGTTTCAGATTGTTTTGGCTGTTATTTCAATATTTAATAAACAGGTTAGACTGAATTTACAGAATAAAAAGAACTTAATTACATTTTTTAAATTTTGATATTTTATTTTATATGAAAAATTTCTTTAATTAAACTAATTTATAATTATAAATGCGCTTAGTTTTCTACTGCCTCTTTAAGAACAAGCAAAATATAAACATCGAGACTAGATGTGCAGATGAATGGCAAGTGGGAATTTCTTTGAAGATCATAGCTTCACATTTCAGGGGATTAAAACATTAGTAAAGTTGTTCTTTTGAATTTACTAAAACATGACAAACAAATTTAAATTTTGTATTGCTATTTGTAATTTATTTTTTTACAATGCTTTGTAAAATGCTGTTTGTTGCTAGTTTTCGATGATACAGGTCATTTTCGCCATGTATCCGGTTGCGTATTGTATCAAAGTAATTGATATGTGGCAGGCTATTGCTTATTAATTAATTAAGAGGCGTTTCTTTATCGGAATGAACTAAGTAACGAAAAGAAATTTCCGAGACCACGTAAATATATATATTTCGCATTCTTGAGACTATCATTCTCATGACCTCAACGAGGTGGCTGATGACCTAGGGAAACAAGCGATACACATTTTCCAGTGCCCCAATCATACATCAAGTAGATCCTGCGATACAGGACTTTGACGTAATGGCAAGAGTGCCGGGACACATCAACAAAAGGCAGGTACACACACGAATTCATTCTAAAAGCATTCCTAAACCTTAATCACCTTACGTCATACACAGGCAGCTTTCAGATGGGCCAGGGTCTTTTTATGGCCTACCTAAAGAAATTTAAATGGGCCTCTTCCAACTTATGTGAGTGCGGTGAAGTGAGCATGGCAAGCCATGCCTATTTTCATTGTGTTCTTACGAGGCGCTGGCACTTAAAATTCCTGACAATTCCACCAGAAGGCTGGCTTCATAATATATTTACACGCACCCTCCTACTAAACAAACTAAAACACATCCATAACCATCTATTCCAAATCTCAATTCTAACAACATAGCCTGGGCATGCATTAGTTTCAGCTGCTCCTTCTCAGTGCTACTTTTGTCACACATGAATCCTCCCTTTTTTGCGTAGGATATCTGATCCCCGGCGGGAAGTTTCCGATTTTGCTCTTTTCTATTGTTATGTGATTCCTGTTTGTTCCTATTTTATCCTACCTGCCATCTGTCGCGTTAGGCTCTTTTGCACCTGGTAGGTGCGGCCCTATTACGAGTTTGTGCATTAATACCACCCACATACCTGACCTGGTTTCCTTGTCTGTGCTGTCCCTCTTAGGCAAACAATTCGCATGACCTTCTTAATGATTTTTATTCACTTTTAAAAATCTACAGCAATCTATCCAGTCATTCGTTTATTTAAAAAATAACGATTACTTAATTATATTATTAAACATATTTGATCTTATAATAGTGAAGTCGAACGAAGCTTCGCCCTTGTGAGCATGTGTATACCTTGATTTCATATACAACACATAATTTCTGTCTTAAGTTCTTTATTAGGACTATTAAATTAAGATTAAAATGTTGCAACGATTCGTGAGAAAATGTCACATTTTTCATAGCTGACACTGTTAGTAAAGAAACTCAAAGTGAATGTACGTTATACTACTTCATACGTAGCGTTCTTATAATCCAACTTCACATTACAAAATTCAAGTCAATTCATCAGTTCTATCTAATTTTATAAGCTAGCATACTCTGCTACCTTTTTTTTTTCATATCAACATTATATGGGACTCGCGTCTTTTCAAGCATTACCCAGACACCCGCTATTTCTTTGAGGTGTCAAATTTTTTCTACAATTCTCAATGACACAGATAACTATCGTACTAGAAAAAAGATCTTGACACTTAAGTCAAAATAGCAATGTTCAATTTTTTTTCCGTTTTGATTCTAAGAGGCGGATGATAGTTTCTACGATGTTGTGTTTACATGTAATGGTTACTCTTGCTGCTTAACATGAATTAAAGTATCCCTTCACTTTAGTTTTCGTTTTGGAAGTGGTTTGAAAAGAGGAGGGTTCTCTAGTGTACATAATTGACGTAAAAATCTTACAAATGTTGAACAATTTCGTGCTTTGACTTTGTTAGGAAGAAAATGTTCCAATAAGTCGAAATACTTTAGATTTGCAAGCATCAGGAAAAAATGTCTGTGTCCTGAAGAAGGTAAGGCTGATTAATTGCATGGCAGTACATCAAATCGAAAAATCAGTTCAAAGAATCAGAAAAAAGGCTTCATCCATGTCTAATATTTATTCTTAACGTGACATACCAACTGTTACAACTGCAGAAATGAAAAAGAAACATTATTAACGGATGTATGAGTAAAGACGATCTGTCGCAAACTTTACTGTAAGTTATCTAACCCTACTTACCTCTCAACAAAAGGATTCTTCCCTTCTTGGAAATATTTCTTGGATTCCCTTGGCTATACTGTACGGAGAACAAAATATCCCACTATGATTGACCATAAAGAGAATAGAATTTGGTTAAAGTACGGTTATATAACAGCTGGGCATTCCAAGATTAAAAGAGACTCAGAATATCTATATTCTTTTGACTTTTTTTTTTACATTGACCTCTCAGCTAAAATAACTGCATGACATTTTAGCAATACATATATGAAGTTCCTACAAAAAAAATTACTTATTCTAAAAGCATTCTTTTTTTCATTTACATCATAAGAATGTCATGATTATTTTTTCTAATGAATTGATTAATTCTATCTGAAATTAAATAATGAAATATGATATTAAAAACGCTCTGAAATGCATATATGATTTGAATTTATCTAACTATTATTCTAAATATGCTGTTAATAAATATTCATGGAGTTTTTTTACGGCTTATTTTAATTGCTTATCGTTTATAGTTAAAAAACAACTAATTAGTTTCAAAGATTAAATTAATTAATGTATGTTGTTTGCCTAATATTATGATGTTAAAATTTAAAATGAAAGAGACATAGACAATAAAACTATATATGCGAAGAAAAATTAAATAAATTTTACGCGAAGATGAACAAATTGCAAATGTTATTTTATTCATACCGCAGGATCGTTAAAAAACTTTTTTGATTAATGCTTATTCCATCTGAAATTAAATAATAAACTATACTGTACTATCTACAAGTAAGAGATGTAAATAGGATTTGAAATGATATGTATTTAAGATGCAGATAATAAATATTTACAAGGTTTGTCGACAGCTTTTCTTTAATTTAATTGCTTCTGTTATATAATTGAAAATACTACTAATAAGTTAAAAAAAAAATAATATAGGTTTTTAATCGATAATTTTGACGTTAAAACTTCTAATGGAAATAAAATAGTTATGTAACATTTTATAACAAGATAACTCTATATGCGAAAAAATGTAAATAATTTTTTTGAAAATTCTAATGATGAATATGAAATACCAAATAAATATTCATAAGTAAATTCATGTAATAATTCAAATCTTTCTTTTCAATTATTTGGATGATTTAATTATACGTATGTAATATTTTGCAAAGTTGCATTCGTAAAATATTACAATTATAAATATTTCTTAAATTAATGCTATACATTTAAGTATATTGTTATACAATCACTTAAAAAAAAAAAAAAAAAAAAAAAAAAAAAAAAAAAACGTTTATTTCTTATAAAAATGAATCAATGATTAAGTATTTAAAATAATTCATTCCATGTATGTGAATTTAATAAGTAGCATTACAAAGTTTTGCAAGTACTAACATGTCACACAAGAAGTCTCACGTTTCCTTATCTTTCAAAATGCCGTGTGATTTATCTTTGTAAAATCCCTTCAAATGGTACCCACGAGAGGTAACAACTTTCGAAATTTGCATATTGATGTGATGCATTGAGGTGGAAATACTTTACAGTAGTTTTCACGTAGTATTAAATATTCGTAAATTAAATTTACGAAGAGAAAGATTTGATATTTTTAAAAAAGATTTGATATTTTTTATCTTTAAAATGTCAAAAAACATAGTTCGATGCCGTAAAAAAACTATATACATGCTACGTATATAAATATTTTATGAAAAATGTTCAACAACTCACAGGTTTAGAATCAATTTGTTCATCGCAACTGAAACTTTTATTCTGATAAGCAGCGAAAATTTTCAACTTACTTTGAACTATATTTAAGTTATATTCCACTTTTGGGTTTTCCATTAGTTAGATGAAAGTAACAGCTAATATATTTAGGGTATATGAGTATAAAGGTATATGCAGCGTGCGAATAAACATATAGACATTATTTTATTGAGAATATTAATAATTGCGATATTTATACTAATAATTTATACTATTTTTATTTTAAACACTTATACGATAACAGTAAATTTTTCATTGGGAAGCATTTAACAAGAATAGAGATAGTAAAAATATTTATAGTATTATTAAATAAAGATTCATCTGTTTTTATTTAAAGTAGAAATTTTTTTTATTGTTTGAAATTTTTTTGGGATTTCCCCTAATGGATAAAATATGTTATACAGCATTGGAGACAATGTTACTTTATTCAAAGTTGGTGCCAGTGCGGTCCCTGGAATCAATACCAGTACGCCAAATTGAATTGGCATATAATAAATTAGTTCAGACAAAATTAATAGCAGGGAACACTAGTCTAAACTATATATATTAGACTAAAATAGTTAAGCCTAAGAAAAACTAGTTTGTCCTAAGTGCGTTAGTATAAACTAGTTGGACTTCTAAGCTACTCTCATTTGGCCTGAAAACTAGCTTCGCTGAAAACCTGCATTATATAACACATCTGATGGAATAGAAAAATATAACTAGGTAAAAAATAATTTTAATGCAGCAATTGGTTAATTCGAAATACATGTTTTAGAGATATTGTCGGAAAGAAATAATTAGTCTTCTAACGTGATCCCTTTTAAACCTGTTGCACTTTCTTTACCTCTAATGCACTATAAAAAATGCGAAGTTAGTCTACAGATGCGAAGTTCAAGAAATCAGTATGCATACCAAAATTTTATCCGTACACTGTAGAACAGAAAGATATAAATCTATAAAACTATATACTAGAATCTTAGCTACCGATTTCTATGGCTTGAGAAAAGAATCTACTTAAACAATAGTAATTTTAATAAAATATTTACTCTATCCTGAGTTATAGTTTCATTAAAAAAAACTCTAGGCAGCTCAGTCTCCTAAAAACTTCCTAATAACTTCGCAGATTTTTTGATTCACAGAGCTGACGTGGATATTACATGAGTTTTTGCTGTTACGGTTACATAAAAAGTTGTAAAAATCACAGTTTCCTAGAAAAATTTTGATAACTTTACAGATTTTTTTTTCGTTACAGTGTACAGTACACTGTAAAAATATATGAGGACCCCAGAAGCAAGAGGTATAAGTGACAAAATGGAAAAGAATAAACTAAATACACAAACGACCTAAAAATATGCTTTTTTCATTTCAAGTAAAGAAATATAAGTGATTTTCTTATTATTTGCTGAGTTATAGAGGCAAACCACTTTCTTCGAAAAACAAATAATATTGATTAATTACACATTTAAAGAAAATTGTACTTAATTTTTTAACAGTTATTGAAATAAGAGTTCAAAGACCAGAATGCAACAAGCAGAAATTTCCTATTTCAGTCCACTCAAATGTTATGGATGTTCCAATTTAACATCAATTATCTTTAAACTCAATTTACTCCAAATTGAAATTTTGTCACTTGTACCCTATTAGCTTCTCGGGTCCTTATATATATATTTTAACTAATTGTGTTTTAACACATGGTTTCCACACATGGCTTCTGGGGTCCTCATATGTAATTCAACATACATAAAATTAGAGAAATCTGTATGCATGCTGAAATTTTATCTGAACACTGTAGGAATAAAGATGTAACAATCAATCAGGGTAACTGTGCGCTAAATCAGGTTAACTTTGCTCCACCTTTACGAAATTTTGAACCATTCTGCCTGGATGGAACCTTGAGGAATTATTTCCAATAAGCTTCCAAACTCGCACTAGTGCTATCATCAATATTTTGAGACCAAAACTGTGTCGTTAAGTCAAGTGATGAAGCAGATTTAATCTATTTTACCTCTTGGACCAAAGTTACTCTTACTGGCTGTAGAGATATCTCTAACTTTACAAAATAATCTACTAAAATTAAAATAATCTTAATAAATTTTATGTATCAACTGTGTTTCAGTTACACAAAAACTTATAGATTCCCAGTTTTCTAAAAAAAAAAAAATTAGTAACTTTGCAGATTTTCTGATTTACACTGCAAACGGGTATTGGTTAGATGAATTTTTGTTATTGAAATTACATCAAAAGTTCTAGGAATCGTAGTTAAAAAGAAAGAAAAACAATTATCAATTTTACTGATTTTCTTTTACAGTTTAGGGAAAGAAGCCTTTAAACATTTACATTTAATAAAAGATTCCTTACTTGTGTTTAAAAAAGAAGAACTAAATTAAATTAGATTTTATAGTTAATTAAATTGTAATGTTAATATTGAACTGGTTTTGATTTTGATGTCCCAATTGCCATATCTGCCTAATATATAAATAATGCCGTCGAAAATGTTTTTCTTTGTCATCTTCAGTTTATAAGTACATTTTACTCACATAAATGTCAACTGAGAATAAATTTAAAATTCATTTCCATTTTTGGCTTAATTTCCTGTTTCATTAATTTGTATAAGGAATTTAAATTATTTAAAAATAGATAATTAATTTTGAGATCAAAGGATTTATTTCCATTAGAATAATATTCGAAATTGATCTTATTTTTTATAAAAGAAGAATTTAAATAAAAAAGTAAGGAGATTAAATGAAATAAGTACAGTGTATATTAAATATTAAGAAATATTTCATAAATTTTATCACAAAGGTACTTATGTTATCGGGCAAAATTTTATTTCCTTCAAATAGTATTATATTATATGAAATAAATATGTTGAAAATTTATAAGAAAATATTTTGATAACATTTCATAATTTTAATGTTTTGTATTGTTCTATTGTTTATTATTGAAAAAATTTTGAGTTAGGTGTTTAATTTTTATTTATAATTCAGTATTATGTAAGGAATTTCCTTATCACATACGATATCAAGGAATACATTAAAATTTAAAAATGTAAAAATTATTATTCAGTTTAACCTGTCCTTATTCTAATTGAAAATCTCGTGTTTGCGTGTTTATTTTGTCATGCTTTGTTTAAATTTATTTATTCAGTATTTTTAATGTGTTACTTTGTACCCAAAAAATTATTTTACAGTTACATTTTAAAAGATTTGTATAAATATATTTATCATCATGACATATATTCTAAAGCCATTTTAAACCAAAATACATGCATTTACTTATAAAATTTCGCGATATTTCCCACAGTGTTAAATAGCTCTTACTATTTTTCTTAATAAATGAATACTCAACTTACTGAGTTCTTTAATTTGATGACACACAAATTCTTTAATAACCTTGTTATTTAAAATTTTTAGTAAACGACGGAAATTGGTGCAACATTTAATATACATTAGGTTTCCATTCATCTAAAGAAACACTATTCGTCTCACTCCTCTGTCTGTCTGTCACAGAATCCGTACACAAGAACAGTATAAGCCAGAAACAAATCGTGCATATATATATATATGTATATATAGTTAGAGTCTGTTATTTTAATTAATTTTTTCTGTGCCATTCGTTCACTTTTGCGATTTAAATTTTAAAAGATAACCATAATTTCAACATGTTTTGTGTCGACGTCATAGCTTAGATGTAAATCATCTCACTTGTAAACCAATTTATTAATTGCTGGAAACTGAAATTTTAATACTAGGATGAATTTAATTGACAGAAATTTCGCCTTTTTTTGCAAATTTAAGGGTTTATATTATTATTATTATTATTATTATTATTATTATTACTATATTTATTATCATTATGCTGTGATAAGTATTCACTGGCATTCTTAATATTTTTTGGTATTTTTTGGTTTTCTTTCTATTTTTAAAACTATTGCAATTCAGAATGATTCAGGATTTTAAATATTGTTTATACCATTTTTTTCGTTTTTAGATTTTTAAAATTTTATTTATATCTCCGCTATTTTTTTATTTTGGATTTTAAAAAAAATTGGAATTTTGGATTTTATTGAAAGAATTTGATTTGAATACAGTAAAGCATCGTTTATACGACGATCACTTATACGACGTTTACATTTATACGACGTTTTAATGTGGTCCCGATTCATTCCTATTCACTTTAATGTAAAAATATATCTTTTATACGACGCACAAAATCATTTATACGTCGAATTTTCGATTTTATATAGGTTTATTTTTGTTTATTTTTCTAACGAGCGGAAGTTGGCAGCTATAAATGACACCAAAGAGCGTATTTAAATGCACTACGCATTATACAAATGTGGGCTGGTATTCGATGAGTCTGAAAAATCAGCTTACTTGTAGCAGATTACACTGTGAGGGGTCATTCTTTTTTCGGGGATGGTCAGCTTTCCCGAGCTGTTTTAAGTCTAACTGTTTAGACTATCCTTCTAACTGTTATCAGTATTGGCGACTTTTAATTGGCCACGCGGGGTTTTTTATCTTTGACTTTAACCTCTGGAAGGGCGGTGGTATAAAATATATACCATTTAATTTTAATTGAAAACTGCCACATTGACACCAGAATTTTGAAATGAAAAATTTAATTTTATCAAGTTTGCGAATATAAGAGTTTATCTATTTTGAAATAAATTTGCTTTTAGATTCTGGTGTCATTCGATCATTTTAGCATTTAATTAATAGAAGTTATTTGCTCTTCAAAGGGTTAAATGGAAAGGAAATGATGTACTGCAAATGAGGAACCTTTCGGTGAAACATAAATAAAGGTACGCATATTTATATTGCTTACTAATCCCCCCCCCCTAGATTTTTTTAGTTATTTGTTTATTTTGATTTGTTTAATTTAAAAATCCATGCAAATCATCACGTTAAACATTAAAATTAAGTGAAAACAAAATTAATTCTAATTTTGGCAGGGAAAATCGATTATACGTCGTTATCGTTTATACGACGTTTTTCGACAGTCCCTTCGGCGTCGTATAAACGATGCTCCACTATATTTGTAACATGATTAAAATAAATAACTTCCTTTTATAATTTTTTTAAAATTAAATTTATCGGTCGTCTTAATTAATCCAAATAAATGTGTGTAGGCATGTATAAAGAATAAATGTAGCTGTCTTAATTACCCCAAACTTTTAAGATTATGAGTTTTTCATGAAGTAATTATAACCATTTTTTAACTTAATAAAAAGGAAGGGCTATGAGAATTAAAAATTTTAAGAGGTTTTCTTAAATATTCAAAATTACTTCTTATGTACCAAAGACATCACTTTTTAAACAGAAAAAATTAAAAAAATAGTAATAATAACAATGTTGAAAATATAAAAAGCGTTCATAATTATTCCTCCTGACCCTAGAACATATCGCAATATTTTTTTATTACATAATACATTATTATATACTAGAAGACAGCCCGCCAAAATGACGTGTTTGCATTTTTAAAAAGATGATAATAAATTACAACTGTAGTCAATCAGCCACTTTAGGCTTAACAATTTTTAAAAATACAGCAATTAAACATGGGAAGAAAAATCTCTAAAATCAAAGAAAATTTTAATAGAAATTTGCATTTAAAACTATAACAAAACTATCTGCTGGATGGGGGGGGTTGTATTGAACAAATCGTAAATACATAAATTTTAAAAGAATAAAGTAAGGCAAAAAATCAATTATAAAAGATTATATTGTGAAACTACAGGCAAAAAATATATAAAAATACTGAAAGAAAATAAAAATATCTAAAATGTATAAAAATCTTTCCTATTTCGGCCCATTTTTTAGCTAATACTTAAAAGAAAACACTTTATAAGATGAAAAAAATGTCAACAATAAAGACTAAACAATGAGCGTGTTCGGAAGACACTTGCACTACGCTCGCGAGCTCAACAGTTTTTGCTTGGAGTATGCTTAGACGCTAAGGATTCGATTCCGCAATCTCTGGTTTCGAGTTCAACGCTCTATCCATTCGGCCATGAAGCTCACCGTTGTTTGTAACAGATTATCTTTATAATTAGCACCGTGATTAATCGAATCCATGGTCTGTTCTTAATCTGGTAATTAGTGCACAGTACCGAGTGCTATATTTGCTGTAAGATCCACTCTATGTACCTGTCTCCTGTGCTCGCGCTCAGCGCACATAGCTCCCGAACGCGCCCAATCATTCCTGAGTCGTGATGTTACAATGGAGACCTTCTACAGTTTCATTCACGGAATTTGTCATTCTTGAATGGCAACAGTATTAATGTGCTTACATTGTTTGTCTTTCTCGTAATTTAACGTTTGTATTTTCCGTAATTGTTTGTTGTTTTATTTAGAACTTAAGCATTATATTTAAATAGTTTTTGTAGGTTTTAAAGAAAATGAGTAATGAATAAATCTTTTACATGTATATTTCATAAGTTGAACAATTAGAATATTTGTGAACGGCTCGGAATACTTAAGCCTAACGTGGATGCAGTTGCAATAAGTTTCTTTTTCTTGTGGATGGGTTAATCCCGGAATCGTTATACACGGAGGGGTTTTTATATATAGTTTTCTGGTATATTTTCACAATAATAATCTCTATTTAATTGCTGAGCAATATAAAGTCTACTTTTGTAAGATCTGGTAATAATTATGTACACATATATATACTCGATGTAATTATTTAAAACGCGCAAGTATAGAAGCGCACAGTAATAATCTTTCACAGCACATTTCACAAAAATAATGTCCATTTGATTGCTGAGCAATATAAGATTTACTTTCGTAAGATCTGGTAATAATTATGTACACATATATATACACGATGTAATTATTTAAACTGCGTAGGTATAGAAGCCAAACTGATCATGTTCATTAGGTGTCTTGGAACTATTTATACATAGTAACAAAATTTCGTAGCGTTAAAATATTAGACGTCTATGCAGTACATGATGGCTCTTTACTAGTGCAAAAATGTCAAGAGCTGATAAAGCACATTGAAACAAACATTCTTATAATAATTTATGTAATAATGATTGTAATAATTTTTACGGATTTTTTTTATATTAATAAATGCTATTTAGCTGCTTATTCAGTCTCTAAAAATTATACAGAAGTAAGATATGATAATACTTATATAAATACATATATAATATATGTGCACTACAATTGTGCACTATTTTACTCATTTGCTCAAAGGTTCCCCTTGCTTGTTCAATAGTAACCCTACATGGGGCAGGTTTGAACAAAAATATTTCAACTATTAAAATCCTCAGAACTTATTTAATTTCTCTGGAAAATGTTTAATTTATGGTTCATATGATGAAGAAATGCGTTGTTTTTATTATGCAATATTTAAAACTCTATAAATACAATTAAAAGTAAAAAATTAAGTAAAAAATATATTGATTTTCCGAAAATTTTTTCAAAGGTGCCCCCTTTTCTCCTATATATATGTATATCTATGCTATTTTTCAAAGTAAGAAATTAAAAATTTGTCAACAGTATTATAACAGATAAATGTATTTATATGGAAAATTGCACACAATGTTGTTAACCTAACGTTAATTAAAGGGCTGTGATAAAAAATGGGAGAAAATATTTATATTTTTCTTAAACATTATTAATGGAAATACGTGTAATGAACATTTTCTGTATAAAAAGCTCTGTTTAAATACAATATAAAAATTAGAATAAAAAGAATTAGGTGAACCTTTTTATTCTGTCAAAATAAGTAATAAAGATGTAAACATCACTTAATAATCATTTATGTTGCTCTAATTTTTTTAAATGAAGTGTACATAAGTGTGGTGGTTACTCCATAACCCCCCCATATGTTTAATTTAATTCATTTTTTATTAGTCATTTTATTTCCTATTACCTCTTTTTTATTAATGTTCTCAATTTAAATTTAATTTCGGTTTCGCTTATTTTCATTTCGTCGCCTGTAATGTTTTCTTTCTTACTTAGCTTTCGAATGTTCCAAGCCGGTAAAATTCTGTTTGAAATCATTCCTTCCGGTTTTAAATTTGTTCGAGAACTTTCTCGCTAGTTCTTTTGGGTGGAACTTCCGTTTATTCGGACACACCCCTAACCTATCAAATTAAATTTCACAGGTGACGTATTTCAAGCCGTTATGTACATGGCCACCAGCTTTGGCCTTCCTTCTTAAGATGGTTATCAATTTTATTCTTATTAGTTACATATCTTTTCATACTGTATATTGTAATTTGGCTTAGTTTTTCCTCCCCCCCTCTGTTGCTAACTGCCAAATTGGCGTATTTTGCATTTACAATAACCCTTTCTCCTTTTCCCCTGGGCTCGCGGCCACCTGCGTTAGTTGCGCCGATAGACACCTGCTGTGATGGATGCAGTCGCATGAGTGAAAGTTCGGGGCAGAGGTGCTCCCCCGTTAACGAAGGATGGAACGGTTTTTTTTTTGTTATGTTGAGATTATTACGATGCTGATTTTTTTTAAGTGCGGCAAAGAAAAAGTGCTGCCCTCAAAATTCATCTAGGAAAGTGATGTTGATTTCTGTTAAGCCAAGTCCCTCTGTGCTGCGAGGAGCAATGAAGTGGTTTAATGCATTCCTGAATGTATTCGTTTGTGCCTTCTCTTTTTGGAAATGATGTTGAGTTTTCAAGGCGGCTAGTAGCAAGGCACTTCTCACTGCAATAGCATCCCGAAAATTGTTTTGTTTGTGCATTCTCTTCTTGGATTACGGAAATTATATAAGGTCTCATTATACGTCTTCAGTTTATGCTCTCGTGTTATCTTCACAAGTGTTGTAAAAATGTCGTCACGTATTTTATAAATATTCATTCATTTTCTCATCATCTCTTCATCAACGAGTTTTCTTCTACAAATCTAATGTGCCCAATTCTTCGATAATCTTTTTATTCTCCATCCTCTGAGAAGTAGGCAGAGGTGAAGAACTGTTTTGTTTTCAAGAAATAATATTATAGTTTACATGACGTCTTGGTGAAGATTTTTCTTTCGTCAGGTGAAGAAATTTTATTTGCATAAGTCCTTTTTACTTCATTATCTGGCCCAATATATATATAATTTTTTCTTAATATTTACGGGGCGTTATAAAGAAAATATTGGCATGTATCTATACAATATGAAGTATGATGTATTTTGTTTTGAAAGTTCATATTATGAGAGGTGTTCTTTTTCAAAAAGAAATAATAATTTATTCTCCTTTTATGTCATGAAGAAAATTGTTTAATTACATGTTGTTGAGATATCTAGAATATGTTATGAAAAGAATTTTTATTGCTTGGAGATAGCAATAGTTGTGATTAACATATGTTATGAAATGGTTGTTTATCAAGTGAGAAATTAATATGTACGAGTCACCAAAAATATAAATTTGTGAAGAAATATTTATTCATGAAAAAAGCAACAAGTACTTCATGAAATAAAATATATTTTTTTTTTTCTTCGAAAATTGTTCGTATATTAATTTCTTGTGCCTATTGTCTGGATTTATTTGTCATCAAAAGCCAAGGATTCAACAGGTAACTTTTTACCTTTTTAATTTTATATTTTTATAACTTTATACTTGATTTTTCTTCATCATTGGATAAAGAATATTTTTATTATTTTAAATGAAATAATGAAGAGAGTAATTAGGGTCGTTTGCAGGCCCCCATTCTCCGTGATGTGCTATCATTATCACGATCACTTTGGCCTAATTGTGGGTAGAGGCAAATAAAAAGTGCTTTCTCCACTTTCAAATAAACATAACATTATATTTTCTTTGATACCCTGACCAAAGCGTCAGCCCAAACATAACATTTAATTTCTTTTGGAGCCGTGACCAACGCTTGAACATTCTTCATTATTTTTTTTCAAGTTATTTTTCTTCATATAGTGATTAATGTTTTATATAATTATATTTTGTTGGGTATGGTGCAGTAATCAAATACAATATTTATATTGATCTTGTATTGAAATAATATTTTTCTGGAACAGTGCATGATATATATATAACATAATTTTTCCATATATATTTTTTCTTGTCTTGCTATATTTTGCAACTAATATATATATGCATTATTTAACGGAGGTACTGGTAAAAATTATTGTTCATGCTAAGATAAATTATTCTTCTTGTCATACATATAATAATTTATATTTTGAGCCATATTATATATAAATATTTACATAAAATATTTGGGTCTTATATTCTTCATATGATACTAATATGTTAGTATACGTTTTCTTCTTTTTTTTACATATAAAAATGATGTATGAAGTAAATGAAAGTCATCAATATTTTAAATAACGAGTCAATTTATATATATATATTGTTCATCATAGGACCTGCCAAATAACCAAATTTATCATGTCATACATTGAGTTCTTATATTAATTATTTCATCATGCCTCCAAAAGCCAAACTAAATATTGCAATCCAACCTTTCGACGGTAACCCTCAGACTGTAGAATTTTTCTTCGATCAATTATCTGACTTACAGGAACTAAATAACTTTACAGACAAGGAACTTTTTGTTCTCTTTAAATCAAAACTTGAGGGCACCGCCTTACTCTTCTTTCTGGAAACTCAGTCACAGCTCAAGAACTCTAATTTTAGTGAAATTCGAAAGGCATTTATAGACTATTTCTTACCCACAAAAAAGTCTGTTTCTCTAAAATCTTTACAGAACTTGACCTTAGATTCAAATGAATCAGTTAAAAATTTTGCTTTTCGGTTGGATAAACAACTTCGACTTGCTTATCCAAAATTGGATCTTTCTGCTCTTAATTCATTAAAGTTTACTCATTTTCTTGAGGCTTTACCTAAACAAATCAAACGTAAAATCTTAGAAGAAAATATTACGTCCTTCGAATTAGCTCTTGAACGAGCAACTTTTCTTCAAAATATTTATGACTCTCCCCCTAAAAAATCTTATGAAAATTTTAATCAAGCCTATTGTATCGATTCTGAAAATGTCCACGATAATTCTAGTAATACTCTTCATAAAACTCCTATAAAGCATACGAAGGATAAAATTTATCACAATTCTCAAACCAACTACTCTCCTTTACAAACTCAAAAGGACAGTTCTCATACTTCTCGTAATTTTCAAAGAAGTCCTAGGACATTTTCGCCTTCTCCACCGAGACAAGAGGCTACAAATAAACGTAACAATAATTTTCGTCATCAAAACTTTCACCGGAAACGTCCTTATCAACCAACCTTTGACAAATATTCTCACAAAAAAAATTCTACATCCTTTTATCACAGACGAGATGTTGTGCAGTGTGCGTTCTGTGGGAAATTTAATCATCGTATGGATACCTGTTACAAATTTAAAAACATTATTGGTAATTCTAATCAAAACTCTTCAACTCAGGTTTCGTCTCACCCTTACAGAAAGAAAAGCCACACCTCTTCTTCTTCTGAAAATAACAATGTTTATCATTTAAACAAATAAGGGAGACTGGTTCTACTGACCGCCTTCTCTCCCGTAATTCTCATTCAGGGTCAGTACACTTTAACAACAACAACAACAAACATCAACAATTAGACAAACGCTCGTCAGTCACTTTAGTGTCATCCACAGCCGTCCAAACTTCTCCTATGACATCTAAATTTAACAAATCTTCTTGTTCATATAATTCTTTGCCTTCCAAACAAAATTTTCAAATCAACGATGACATACAAGAAAATCATGTCATATGCAGTTCTTTTAACAACTCTTATGTTCTTCCATGCATCCTAATAAATGTTCAACATAATGAAATCGCCACATTAATAGATACTGGATCAAGTTTATCTCTTTTGGATGAAGAATGCTTTAATAGCATTAAATCCAGGCTTCATTACAAATTTTTATCCAGAAATGTATCAGTTTCCACCATAAATTCTAAGGTCTTCTTCAAAGGATGCATAGAGATAGCATTTAAAATTGATAAATTTTTTTTTCATCATGTATTTTACCTTACAAAAATTCAAAATGTTCACTTTCAAGCCATACTTGGCTTTGAGTTTATTAACAAACATTCTATTACTATTTCACCAAGCTTTAAGTCTATATTACTTAAAGACAAGCACATTCCTTTTCAAAGTTATAATGAATCTCCTACTTGCTATTTTATGAATTCTGAATATAATTATGTGAATTCAAATGTACCATATTCTCTTGATGCACACAGAATGCCTTCTTATGAAAGGCCTATATCAAATAATCTAACGAGTGATACTTACATTGATAATACTTGTGCAAATTGTGATAATTCAAGTTTGCAGTTGTCCAACAATTATACAACCTATCCTTATTGTTATAATGTTCAAAATAATGGTTTGTTTACAAATAATATGGCTCATTCTGCTATGAATTTTCATAATCCTTATATTGATGGTCATTTTACTTATTTTTCTAATTTTTTTCCAACTGATTATGCTAATGTGGTGAATTATGTGTCTACTAATGATAATAATATACTTAACAAGAATTCCTCATCTAAAAATACTAGTGATAGTAGTTATGTTGGTGAAAAGCAACCTCATTTAAGTATGGGTAATAAAATTTTGGTGAGTTCCAATATGGTACAATTACTCAATAGAGAATTAATACCTCCTAATTCGTTTGTTTATTTACATGTGAAGTATCTGAATCCTCCATCTGAATATTTTCTTTTTAAACCCAATTTAAAAAACAAGGGTCTGGTATTACATGAATCATTACACTCAAAATCTTCCATTCAAAATAATTTATTTTTGGTTGTATGTCAGAATGTTTCAAAGCTCGATATTCATTTAAATAAAAATTCAATTATTGGTGAATGTATCAATGTAGATGAAAAAGATATTGAAGAATACTCTTTTGATTTAGAATTTGAAAACGAATATTGTACTTTAATTTTGCCATCTGAAGAGATTAAGAGAAAACGTATTCAAGAATTATCTCCAAATGACTTTGATCTTAAACATTTACCTCCTCATGAAAGGGAAGCTTTAACAAAATTATTATGTAGTAAAGCGCTTGCCTTTTCGAAATCTCTTGACACTTTAGGTCATACTGACCTGGTCAATCCTCACTTTACCATGCTAAATTCTCATCCAGTAAAAACATTACCTTTTCCTGTACCTCAAGCTCTTGAACAAGAAGCTCTTGACCAAATTAATCAAATGTTGAACGCTGGTATTATTGAGAGATCAAATTCATCTTGGGCCTGTCCCATGCTTCTTGTTAAAAAGAAGAGAACTGATATGTCTAAGCCTCAAAAGTATCGTTTGGCTCTTGATTTAAGATTGTTAAATTCCATAATAATTCCATCTTCATATCCTCTTCCTAGGATTCAAAATCTATTGGTGCAGTTGTCAAAATTTAAATATTATACCACTCTTGACTTACCCTCTGCATATTGGCAGATTGCTGTACCTAAAGATATGCAAGATAAACTTAGTTTTACTACTCCATGGGGAATTTTTACCTATTTACGTTTAGTATTTGGCTTGAAGACGGCCGCCAGCACTTTCCAACAATTAATCGACTCTGTTATTCAATTATCTCAAATTGATTCCTGTTATGCATATCAAGACGATATTGTAGTGGGTGCTAATTCATTTGAAGAAATGTCCATGAAACTCACAAAGTTATTAGACACCCTTATTGCTAATAACATTACTTTGTCTCCTGAAAAATGTGCATTTATGCAAACAAGCATTAACTTTTTGGGTTTCCAACTCACAGATCATAAAATTCTTCCTATTACAAGTAACATTTTAAAAATTACTTCCTTTCCAACGCCTAAAACCAAGAGGCAAACAAAGAGTTTTATCGGCTTGTGTTCATTTTATAGATCCATTATACCTAATTTTTCTAAATTGATTGCTCCTCTCATCGAAGTCACCAAACCTAAAAATAAGTTTTCTTGGAAATCTGAACAAGAAAATGCATTTAAAGAATTACAGGACATTTTCTTTCATAAACCTATGCTCAATCTTCCTATCTGGAATGAAACATTTTATGTTAATACAGATGCCTCAAAAACAGCAATATCAGCTGTTCTTATGCAGAAATTTGATGGTGAACTAAAACCTATCTCCTATTATTCCAAAACTCTATCTCAATCAGAAAGGCACTACCCTGCCATCAAATTGGAACTTTATGCCATTTACAAAGGCATAACTGCTTTTAAATACTATATTTTTGGTCGACCCTTTATTCTACTATCTGATGCCAAACCACTTAATAATTATAAAAAAGCTACATCACCTGCTGATATTACTACTCGTTGGATGTTAGAACTGTCAGAATACTCGTACACATTCCAACATGTTCCAGGCAAAGAAAATGTCTTGGCAGATTTTCTAAGTAGAACTCCTCACATTCCTACTGAAGATCTCAATAATAATCCAGATCTTATTTCTTCACAAGAACCTCTACCCATTGTTGATAATCAAAACGATTTACATAATGACTTTTCCCAATTTCCATGTGGTTCAGTTCACAAAGTCCACCACACATGTCATCTTCAAAGTGACTCTTCACTTCTAACTAAGGATAATAATCAAGATCCTTTATTAGAAATTCTTGATCACACCATCTTCTCTGAACAACAAAAGGACCCAAAAATCAAACAAATTTATGAAGATCTTAAAAATAACAAAAAATCTAAAAGTTTAAATGGCTACTATATTAATCCAAGTAATGAGTTACTTTGCTATAATGGGCATTTCTCTTCAGAAGATATCGAGCTTCACAAAGCTGTTTTACCTGTGTCACTTCGAGCAAAGGCCTTAAGAATTGCTCATATTACTCATACTGGAATTCATAAAACCATTGTTAATTTAAAGAAAAGATTTACCTGGAAAACCCTTGTTTCTGATACTATTAATTATGTCAACTCTTGTGAAATTTGTTTAGTAAATAAGAATCATAAAAAAAACACTGCTCCATACCTACCTGCACCACTCCCAACAGCTCCCAATCAAAAGGTCTCTATGGATTTACTCGGCCCATTGAGAAATCGTCAATATGTGTTAACAATGATAGACCATTTTTCTCGTCATTTAGAATTATATGCCTTGAATAATATCAGTGCTGAGTCAGTTACAAAGGCTTTATTGCATTATATTTCCACTCATGGAAAACCTGAATTAACTCTTACTGATCATGGTTCTCAATTTACTAGTGATATGTTTGCATATTTTAACAAAAAGCTTGGCATTAAGTTGGAACATAGTTCTGTAGCCCATCCCCAAGCTAACGGTTTAAGTGAACGTGTCAATTCTCAAATAAAATCGTCTGTGAACACAATGGCTTCACAAGGATGTGATATACCAACTGCTCTAAAAATTCACCAATCCATATATAATGCTACACCTCATCCAGCCACAAAATTCACTCCAAATCTTCTTCATTTTGGCAGAGAAATAAATGATATTTATTCCAATTATAAATCTCAAGTTTCATGGAAAATTCTCAACACTGCATATGAAATTCATAAATTGATGGATGTTATTGAAAAAATATACTATCAAGCTTACAAGAATAACGAATCATCCAGACAAAAGGTGTACCAAAAATCCAGAGAAAAATTAAAGTTTTCCAACATCAATGTTAATGACATTGTTTATGCAAAATTTCCTACTGTGTTTAACAAAAAGATACAAGGCCCATACGTGGTCAAGAAAATAATTTCTCCTGTGCTCATTCAAATTCAAGATCCCAATAATAGTCATGCTTCACCAATGTTGATTCACACTAATCGAATCTTGAAGCTTCAAAAGAGAAATGAAGCACTGCAACATCCTTCAGTCTCTTCAAAAGGTGCATCACATGATCAACCAGCTGTTGATAATGCATCCTCCACTCCTGTGAGACAGCACTCTTCTATTCAAGTTTCAAATCATGATGCAGCTTGTAATACTTCTCCTCAAATTCTTTCTTCTTCTAAATGCCAGCAAACATCTTCATGTTCCAGTAAATCGGTACTGTCACAAGCTCCTCCTGATGGCACTCATACTGGTGCTAAAAACAAATCCACTCAATATAGAAGTTATGATCTTCGTCCTCGCAATCATAAACTACATAAAAAATAGACTAACTCTCTTTTTCCTTTTACAGGATGACTTTTGCTTTGTAATATATTCAGTCGAAGCTAGCCGTACTGATTGTCCAGCAAGAAGAATCGCTATGTAATTTTTTTTTTTTTTCTTTTCTCCAGGCTGCAGGCAGCTGTTATTTTTTTTTCATTTTATTTAAGTCTTCTTCTCCCTGGTACAACTCAACGGTCATCCTCAGGATGTATGTATGATTTTCAATAGTTTTATTAGTTACTGCATTTATCTATAAGTCATAATTTTTACAATATTTACACATAATCTCATGTATGCCATACTTTTAAATTTTATAAAGTCTTTTATTACAATAGTTGATGCAAAAAATTGAGATAGAATTTGTCTTTTTATATTCTTGTTATAATACTATATCATTATTTAAAGTTATTTTTGACAAATGTGCATTCTAATAAGAAAGGTGAAATTGTAATTGATATAAGGTAAACATAAAGATGAGTACTCATCAAATTATTTTCCCTATTGTGTCTTTTCCTTACAATGCATGCATGCTGTAACATTTAACCTCTTTTGATAAAAAAAAAAAAAAGAGAGAAAGTGCATGATAAACTTATTCATACTAATATTTTCTTCTCTTCTTGGTGAAATATAGAAAGTGAATGACTCACAATAAGTAATATTTTTGTATACTTTTGAGTATTTATACTTTGGATCCAAAGATGTTGATTGAGGCATTATATATATTTTTCCAAAGATGTTCATTCAGTCATTATATATATTTTTATCCAAAGATGGTGGTTAAGTCAATATATATATTTATCCAAAGATGTTTAATGAGTCATTATATATATTTATATAAAGCAAATTCTTGATTTATGACAAATGTAAAAGTGATCACTTACTTAATTTTTTTTTTAAAAATGTTTGAAAATTATAAGTAAATATGTTCTAGATATCTTCTATATAGAAATTTTGACACAATTGATTTTTCTTTGTAAGTTGACATTATCAAGTCATATATAAGATTGACATATTCATATAAATTTCTTCCTTTTTCGGAATATTAAACATCTTATGTTTTATGTTTATTTTGAATGAAGTATAGTATTAAAGGTATTTATGCAATTATTGACAATTTATATTGAAAATGTTTAAGAATATTCCTTTATGAGAGTGTAAAAATTCTCTCTTTGAAAATTATTATATTCATTTTGAAGATATTTTTATTGGAAAATAATATCATGCTTTTGTTACCATTCTTTTTGCAACTTATTATTTTATTCTCTGCGAAAATGTGTTATTGAATAATACTAAAGTTATTCATTTAAGATCTATTGAAAGCGTAAAAGGCTATGTGGTGATATAAGTAAATATTTTTTTATGAGAGCATAACTAATCTCTCTGCACTATTTATATATATATTTTTATGGTTGTTCAATTTTCAACTTACAAATCCATTTAATTTATTATGTGTTATTTGAAACCATATATGTTATATATAATTATAACATGATTCATATACAGTTATAGTATATTTCATTTTTGTGCACAACTGAGAATATAAATATACATATTATTGTGTAATCAAATATTGTGACATATGCTAAAGCATTCTACTATTGTGATACATTGTGCACAGCCTAACAAGAGACTCTTCAAAGTTATGGACTGTTTGTCTGCACATAGTCTTTAATTTTTTTTATATGATAGATACCTCTGAAGGAAACTTTATATACCTTTCATGTTAACATTTACTACAGTTGGTATATTTTCATAAGGATTACTATCATAACAGTAATTATTTTTTTTTATTATTTAAATATCATGTACAACAATTATGTATATTTTTATAACTATTTCTGATATTTATTTTGTGTAATTATTTAGTATATTTGTACATGTGTTAGAAAATATTGTCTCGATGAAAAATTGTCATTTTTGTCATCTCACCAATATTTTCTTTTCGGGGACCCTGGGTAATATGTGGTGGTTACTCCATAACCCCCCCATATGTTTAATTTAATTCATTTTTTATTAGTCATTTTATTTCCTATTACCTCTTTTTTATTAATGTTCTCAATTTAAATTTAATTTCGGTTTCGCTTATTTTCATTTCGTCGCCTGTAATGTTTTCTTTCTTACTTAGCTTTCGAATGTTCCAAGCCGGTAAAATTCTGTTTGAAATCATTCCTTCCGGTTTTAAATTTGTTCGAGAACTTTCTCGCTAGTTCTTTTGGGTGGAACTTCCGTTTATTCGGACACACCCCTAACCTATCAAATTAAATTTCACAGGTGACGTATTTCAAGCCGTTATGTACATGGCCACCAGCTTTGGCCTTCCTTCTTAAGATGGTTATCAATTTTATTCTTATTAGTTACATATCTTTTCATACTGTATATTGTAATTTGGCTTAGTTTTTCCTCACCCCCTCTGTTGCTAACTGCCAAATTGGCGTATTTTGCATTTACAATAACCCTTTCTCCTTTTCCCCTGGGCTCGCGGCCACCTGCGTTAGTTGCGCCGATAGACACCTGCTGTGATGGATGCAGTCGCATGAGTGAAAGTTCGGGGCAGAGGTGCTCCCCCGTTAACGAAGGATGGAACGGTTTTTTTTTTGTTATGTTGAGATTATTACGATGCTGATTTTTTTTAAGTGCGGCAAAGAAAAAGTGCTGCCCTCAAAATTCATCTAGGAAAGTGATGTTGATTTCTGTTAAGCCAAGTCCCTCTGTGCTGCGAGGAGCAATGAAGTGGTTTAATGCATTCCTGAATGTATTCGTTTGTGCCTTCTCTTTTTGGAAATGATGTTGAGTTTTCAAGGCGGCTAGTAGCAAGGCACTTCTCACTGCAATAGCATCCCGAAAATTGTTTTGTTTGTGCATTCTCTTCTTGGATTACGGAAATTATATAAGGTCTCATTATACGTCTTCAGTTTATGCTCTCGTGTTATCTTCACAAGTGTTGTAAAAATGTCGTCACGTATTTTATAAATATTCATTCATTTTCTCATCATCTCTTCATCAACGAGTTTTCTTCTACAAATCTAATGTGCCCAATTCTTCGATAATCTTTTTATTCTCCATCCTCTGAGAAGTAGGCAGAGGTGAAGAACTGTTTTGTTTTCAAGAAATAATATTATAGTTTACATGACGTCTTGGTGAAGATTTTTCTTTCGTCAGGTGAAGAAATTTTATTTGCATAAGTCCTTTTTACTTCATTATCTGGCCCAATATATATATAATTTTTTCTTAATATTTACGGGGCGTTATAAAGAAAATATTGGCATGTATCTATACAATATGAAGTATGATGTATTTTGTTTTGAAAGTTCATATTATGAGAGGTGTTCTTTTTCAAAAAGAAATAATAATTTATTCTCCTTTTATGTCATGAAGAAAATTGTTTAATTACATGTTGTTGAGATATCTAGAATATGTTATGAAAAGAATTTTTATTGCTTGGAGATAGCAATAGTTGTGATTAACATATGTTATGAAATGGTTGTTTATCAAGTGAGAAATTAATATGTACGAGTCACCAAAAATATAAATTTGTGAAGAAATATTTATTCATGAAAAAAGCAACAAGTACTTCATGAAATAAAATATATTTTTTTTTTTCTTCGAAAATTGTTCGTATATTAATTTCTTGTGCCTATTGTCTGGATTTATTTGTCATCAAAAGCCAAGGATTCAACAGGTAACTTTTTACCTTTTTAATTTTATATTTTTATAACTTTATACTTGATTTTTCTTCATCATTGGATAAAGAATATTTTTATTATTTTAAATGAAATAATGAAGAGAGTAATTAGGGTCGTTTGCAGGCCCCCATTCTCCGTGATGTGCTATCATTATCACGATCACTTTGGCCTAATTGTGGGTAGAGGCAAATAAAAAGTGCTTTCTCCACTTTCAAATAAACATAACATTATATTTTCTTTGATACCCTGACCAAAGCGTCAGCCCAAACATAACAATAAGCTTTTTATACTTTTTAAAGAATAAAAAAAATATCAGTAGGGAAATTACTTTTGCAAGTAAATATTAGCGTTCACTTTTTTTTCCTGTTGCTTCTCTGAAAGAATATAACAGAAATATATTATACATATTTCATGTACTAACTAGCTTAAGGAAGAAAAAGTTAAACATCAATAAATAGTCTTCAGCGTATATATATATATATATATATATATATATACAGGGTGAGTCATAAATATCGAAACAATAGGCTATCTCCTCAAATATTGCCCCTAGACCCATACTTCCAATTGCAAAAATTCATAAAAAAAGGTGAAATTTCTGATAAGATAAGTTTCAACTCCATGGGGGGGTCTATTTGAAAAAATACGAAAATTAAATTTTTATACGGCCCCCGTAGGTCAAAATTCCCAATTAGGAAGTTATTCCTTATCCATTCCTAAATTGAACAAAACAAAATTCATCTCCGTATCTAAAAATCCCACAGAGATATTAAATCCCAAAATCATCAAAAATTCCTGACTTACACCACTTTTCCCTGCCTCTAAACTGTGCTTTCTTCTCTGTGATTCAACGCTTGTTAGGGAACATTCACAAATTGCAAATTGATAAAAATCGGTTTAAGATAGCGCTTTTTCTTTGGGCACAAAATAGCAGCGTATAGTTTTTACGCTAAATTGGTATACCAGACGTCTGCCCGGGTCAAAATATCTAGGTCAAGTCTCAAACCGACCCATAGGGGGAAAAGTTCGGCGTGGCCTGAAAAAATGTCAACATATAACCCGGACCGGTCTGAAAAATAGTTTAAATCATAGCCCGGTTCAGTCGCAAATTTCTACATAGTTTTTTAATTAGGCGTGGGAAAAAAATGTTACATATGGAGGAGTTTTGTCCAAAAAATTCTTTTATAGCTTTTCGTTTTTTATATTTATACTTTTTATTATTAAAGAAGCGCCAAAGGCTGTAATATATTTATTTTATCAATGAATCTCTATTTATATATAAATGTTTCACCTATATTTTAATATCGTTAATCCATATCCCATGCGTTGGGGACTCTTAAAAATGTTATACACTAAAACTTTTTAAGACGGAATCACATAGGAAAGAAAAACTACGTTATAGACAGATGCTCTCCCTAGAAGATGTAATTGGAGCTTATTTTCTTTTCAGGTGCTATTGCATTTATTTTGCATGGATCAACATATTTTCCGTTTAAAACAGAATTCCGTCATAGGCAGATTTTTTTTCACCGATTTTATTGTATTTAATTTTTTTATACTTTGAATAATCTATTTAAAAAATAAATAAATTTTAAAGGTTTTTTTTTTTTTTTTTGTAAAATAAAAGTTTTAAAATCTATATGTTTTTCGTAAAAAAATTCGATTAAGCCGAATTTTATTTATTTTATGTACGTATTAAGTCAGTCAGAGACAGTGATTTTAATACGGGTTTTGTCGAGACCGGATTTGAAAATTTCATCCAGAGTGCACCTAAGTTGAAGGAAGTAGTCCCCTCCTTTATGAAAAGTACGCTAGGCCCGGCCTGGCGGGTCTTTCGAAAAGAGTAACATCTCGGTCGTGGCCCTACCTGGGCCCAGAATACAGATTTTTTAACATCCTCTGGAGGCCGATAAAAATCCTGAAGTTGTAAGAGGTAAATTTAAAAAGAAAAAAAAAAGACTTAATCTGCATGTTAGAAAAAGCATTTTTTAAAATAACTGACGGACATTTAAACAATACACTTCGTTTTTCTGCATAATGAATTTTTTATCCTCTATTTCTTGTCTTTAAATTATTAAATGTTGAGAATTTTTAAAAGAAAAAAGAACTTGAAACACGTCATTTTTGATTTTTTTACATTAGTTTTGTTTTGGCAAATTTGAAAAAAATGTTTACTTTTAAAAAAATGTTTGTTTTTGAAAATATGATTTTTTTTAAAGTTATATTATTTTTTCAATAAATATTTTAAATAGTTTTAAAATTAATATAAAAAAAAACCTTGGAAGAAAATTAAAATCAGATTTTCATCTTTAATTAAATGGAAAGAAATTGAAATCCGATAAATAATGTTACGAGTTACAACGATTTTTGATTGTCCCATTTAAACCAGTACTAACCACACGAAACTTTTATAAATTGTATGAGAAATTTTAGAATGTGATTTTCTTAGCAAATTATAATGCTAACCATCACAAAAAAAGAAAAAAATCAAAATTCTAACTGAAGAAATATATTTTTTACGCGTTTTCTAGAACTGTTAAAGTAACATTGTTTTTTGAATTGCGCGCTTTTCAATTTGTGTCTAATCCCTTAAAACCTGATGAATTTTTTAAACGGCTATAACTTTGCGAATTTTGGAGATATGAAGATGCAACTTTTTGTGTCTTATTCAGGACTGAATAAGGAAAGTTTTCCTAATTGGAATTTTTGTCCTACGGGGGCCGTATAAAAATTTAATTTTCGTAACTTTTCAACTAGACCTCCCATGGAGTCGCAATTTATCTTATCAAAAATTTCACACTTTTTTATGAATTTTTGCAATTGGAAGTATGGGTCTAAGGGCAATATTTAAGGAGATAGCCTATTGTTTCGATATTTATGACTCACCCTGTACACTGTAAAAAAAAAGGGTCGATCTACTAAAAAAACTTTAGTGATCCTTGTAATTACTAAAAAATTTTTAGTAATCTTAGTCGGTTACAAAACAATCTGTAAGAATTACTAGAAAAAAGTTAGCAACGAATAGAGTTAATAGTTTTATATTTTTAATAGCTCTTACTAAAACTTAGTTGGTGTGGTCTTGATAGCATAGTGGTAGTAACGGACTCCACACTCAAAGGTCCCGGTTTCGAAACTTGCCACCGCCAAATACGCCCCGAATGTATGTCGTGTCTCGTTAATAAAGGGATTATAGAAATCCAGTCGGAGCGGGTAGGAATGTTTGGTGCTGTCATCTATTGCGGTTTTGCCGAAAATCTTCCGCTTCAGAAGTCTGAATGCAGTTCGAAGGCAGCTCCTGCCTTTTGGGCGCAAGTAATGGTTGTTAAAAATAATTTTGGAGCTATTACTAAAATTTGCTTGGTGGCTCATACTAAAAATTTTTAAGTTAGTTATACAAAAAATTCTTTTGTTCAGTTTACAAAAGAAATGCTTGTTTCACTTGCAAAAAAAAAAGTTTGTAATGGTTACTAAAAAATTCTGTGGAATACAAATTTACTAAGAAATTTTTAGTAACCTCTTGAATTTTTTTTTACAGTGTATATATATATATATATACAGTCACCGCAAAAAAAAAAAAATCTTCACACTTGCAATTTTAGACATTTTGTTAAATATCTAAAAATATACATGAGGAATAACTCCAATACTCCAGATATGTGAACAAAATAGTAAAAGTCATACGTTTTCGCGAAGATTTTTTTTCTGAAATCCCATAGGAGACCGTCAAAAAATTGAAAAAGAACGAAGATCTTTTGATTAACCCTGTCAAAACTAATGTAGCAAAAGCGTTCAAACTGCATATTATGATTAAGAGCTTATGGTAATAAACTGTGTTCATTTTTACGCAGATAGCGTGCATACTCGTAGAGAAATTAAGTTTTTTGCTTATAATTTGCAGAGTTCTTAGTAAAAAAAAATTTCTTTTCAGAAAATATGAGAAACGACATTGTACATAATACCCTACAATCAAAATTTAAAAATATTAATAATTGTATGAAAAATGAGAAGGTTTACTAAATAAATTTTCACTGCGCATGCGTCAAATCTATAAAAATGTTATTTGCATATCGTGTTAGCTAAATGTATAGAGCAACTTTTGTTAAAGTTACAAAATTATAGCTTAAAAATTCTGAAAACTATCGTCGGAAGAACAAGATCAAAATTCGATATTCCCAAAATGAAGCAAAAAGATGAGGGAATGTATCCAAATATAGCAGTACGTGCAATATTGTGTAGACACTAATCAATGGAATATGGATATAGCCCCTCACTTTTTTGTTTCATTTTGGGAATATCGAATTTTGATTTTATTCTTCCGACAACAATTTTCAGAATTTTCAAGCTATGATTTTGAAACTTTAATAAAAGTTGCTCTATACATTTAGCTAACACAATATGCAAATGAAATTTTTTTTATAGAGTTGACGCATGCGCAGTGAAAATTTATTTAGTAAACCTGCTCAGTTTTCATACAATTATTAATATTTTTTAATTTTGATTACAGGGTATTATGTAGAATGTTGTTTTTTACATTTTCTGAAAAGATGTTTTTTATTAAGAACTCTGCAAATTATAAGCAAAAAACTTGCCAAAATTTGGGACCATTTTTATAAAAACCTTAATTTCTCTACGAGTATGCATGCTATCCGCATAAAAATGAGAACGGTTTATTGCCATAAACCACTTAATCATAATCTGCAGTTGGAACGCTTTTGCTACATTAGTTTTGACAGGGTTATTCTAAAGATCTTCGTTCTTTTTCAATTTGTTAATGGTCCCCTATGGGATGTCAGAAAAAAATCTTCGCAAAAATATATGACTTGTTCTATTTTGTTAATGTATCTGGAGTTTCGGAGTTATTCCTCATGTACATTTTTAGATATTTAACAAAACGTCTAAAATCGCAAGTTTCAAGATTTTTTTTTCTTTTTTGCGGTGATTGTATTTAGAGAGAGAGTTGTTCAGTTATTTTAGATTCTACGAAATTTAGCTTCTGTTTATGTTAGCTTCTTCCACATCCGATAGCATGTTTTGCAATCCTTCAGAACTATTACTGAAAATTATGTCGTCAGCGAACTGGAGATAACTTAAATATTTCCCATTTATTCTAAACCTTTAGTTTTCTATATTACTTCTTGAAAATATTTTCTAAGGCAGCAGTAAAAAAGCTTAGTTGAAATGGTGTCGTCTTGTCTTACACCTTTTACAAACTTGATCTTCGCTTTTCTTTTATCAAAACGGATGACTGCTGTTGCTTTCTTGTAAATCTTTTTTGTGATGTTGATGTAACATTTGTCTATACCAATGCCCTCCAAAAATTCTACTACTGCTGATATTTAGACGAATCAAATGCTTTTTCATGATCATTAAAGAAAATTCAGAGAAGTAAATTATGTTCTTTTTCTTTTTACTCCCAGGCTATCAAAGAATAAGAGCTCATGTGCCCGCCCGTTCTGAATGCTTGTACGTGCATGCGTAACATGATAACTCCTGATGAAAGTATTGGATTTACTTGAAATTTTGTATACAGTCTTATTATGATAATATGCTTCCGTGGTTAGTTTTGAGAGTTAATTTGATGAGCAACGGAGGAGGAACGGAAGCTAATGGACCTCCTCTTATTTTATATAAATGAGTTTTTCATGCAGAATTATCAGATTTCGATCCAATGATAGACATAGGATCATTCTGATTCGGCGCCTCTGTGACTAGTATTGGTTGTTCATTGGATAAGTATTAAAAGGGGTAACGGAATGAATCCACACTTAACTCCTTAAATCTATTTTTCATGCAGAAATATCAGATTTCATTCAATTTTTAAATATATGAACATTCTGATGTGGTGCCTTCATGATTAATATTGGGTGTTCATTGGATAAGTGTAAAGGGGGGGGGGTACTCCCCTTAATTTATGTTAAAGTGTTTTTCACGCGATTTGCTTTAAATTTTGGATATAGGTTCATTCTGATAAGGCACTTCCCTGATTTGTTTGGGAATACATTGTATAGCATAAATTGGGGATCAGGAGGACTATCCCTCTTAATTTAGGTAAATGGTTTTCCATGAAGAATTAACCGATTTGCCTCAATTTTTGAATACATTTTAATAGTGATAAGAAGCTTTCCTGAATAGTTGTGCGGTTCTTTTTTTAAGTATGAAGAGGAGAAAGGGATATTTACCTTATATTAGACAAATGGGCTTTTATGCAGAATTATCCGAATCGCTTTAAATTTGTGATGTAGGTTTTTTTCTGATAAGATTAATCTGTGAATAGTTTACAAGGTTTATTGGCTAAGTCAAAAGGAAGAACTGGGGAATAACTCCTCTTAAATTATATAAATGTTTTTTATGTAAAATTATTCAACTTATTTCAACTTTTGAATATAGGTTTATTGCATGATAAGGCGTATTTCTGATTAGTTTCAGGGGTTCAATGATTAAGTATAAAGAAAGAAAATATAAGGGGCTATTTCCTTCCTTAATGTGTTTTTCGAAGGACATTATACATTGAAAGTAGAAGGCTGTAATATACAATGTGCATAGCTTGTAAACTCAATGCCGCCAGTTTAACTGGGCAATATTCTTTGTATTATATGAGTTGTCTTCTTTTTGGATATGATCCATTGTGCTGAATCCACTTTGGAATCCTGCTTGTTGACTAGGTTGAGTTGAGCCCATAGCTGGTTCAAATCTTCGCATAAAACTGGTGAAAATTTTATAAAGCACTGATGGTAAAAAAATCGGACGGTAGTTTTGAATGTTTTCCTTCTCTATTTATGGGAAGAAAAATATTATTCTGAAGAAAAAAATGCCTCTTTGTTCGAAAAGAAAAGTGTTTAAACAATGTATTTTGCCCGCATTAATTTACGGAGCAGAAACATGGAAACTAACAAAACTGATGGTACAATGACTTCGAAAAACACAGAGACGTATGGAAATATGTATTCTAAACTTAACTAGAAGAGACAGAAAGAGGGTAACCTGGATAAGAAGTTAGACGAAAGTTTTTGATATTATTGAAAGAATTAAACAGCTAAAATTAAATTGGGCTGGGCACATTGCAAGAAGATAAAACAATAGGTGGAACACAAACATCCTACAGTGATATCCTAGAGATATAAAACGGCGAAGAAGACGAATTTAAATAAGGTGAAGTGCCGAAATTAGAAAAATGATCAGGGGAAATTGCATGAAGAAATCACTAGACAGGAAATTTTGAAAAAATCTGTGGGAGACCTGCATCCAATAGTGGATTGAAAACGGTTGATATGATATGATAGAAGTGATCATAAACACTTTCATTGATTTAAAAATAATTACGAAATTATCCTTGAATATAGTATTGTAAAAACTTGATTATGGAAAAGTTATGTTGTTAACTTCTTAAGTTCATCAAATGGCATCACTTAAGCAGACATTTCTTGCCCTTATTATCAAAAGCTATGCAGAAAGAAAAAGCTATGTGCGCTTATGCTGATAAACATAAATTTCGAAACCGTTATCGAAAAATAGCTATCGGCGTGATATCAATAAAATAGCGGTGTGTAAAATGTGTTTCTTGATGAAAAATTTCCTGGAAAATTAATCATTCGGAATCATGTAACACCATGTTCAACAGCTGTTACTTCTCTTTATTTTTTTATTTTGGGGATATGTAAAGGAAAGAATGTTAAGAACATTAGTAAAGGTTAATGGAACACTGAAAGTCAGGATCACAGGTACTTTATCTATTGTGATGCCCGAAATGTTGAGTAATCCGTTGCGAGAAATGTAATACCGCTTTAAAATTCTTCGAGTTTCCATTTCGAATTCACAGTGAAATTTACAGACGTAAGTACTTGTATTAAAAACTTTACCAGTGTCTTTATATTATTATAAGGTACCCTGAGGTAATAACGCCAAGCGGGGTAATAACGCCAAGTGCTTATATTTTGCATAATTATGAAATAATCAGGTAAATGACACCCATGTGCTCTGCGCAGAAGGGTTTTGAGTCATATAAATCGCAAAAAACAGCTTCAAGTTAATTTGTTTCATTTTTAGGTCTTATTGTTTTTACAAACAACTAAAATTAACGCTTGGTCTAAAATTTGCGAGATACGTGTTGTGATGTGAAGACTATCTTTTTATCCGGAAATACTTTTTTAATTACATAAATTTGTAGAGCATTTCATGTACTTTTAAAATGTTGTTGAAGATTTTGGATATCTTCTCGAGATACTTTGTAATTTAAAATGCACTGCGCAATAACTATACCGGGGTAATAACGCCAATCCTTTACATTAATACCCCGGTTGATTCCCTACAGTGGCCGAGCTACATCCTAAATACTGATTCAAATAAACACAGTTAAAACTGTACAATGTTTCTCATATTTCTATTTAAGCGGTCCTTTTTAAGCAAAAAGAAGCTCACGGTCTGATATTCTTCTGCCTCATCCCCCCCTCCCAAACCACACCTTTATTTTTCTTACACTTTCACAAAAAATTGAACATTTTCAATAGCTTAGAATACAATTTGTCAATTTCTAAGTTTGTAGAGTTTGTATATTTCGAATTGGGCTATCTACATGCAATTATTCCATCTTATTTCATAGTTTTTTTTTGCATGGCGTTATTACCCATATAGGTGGGTAATAACGACAAATAGCATTGGTCAAGAAAAAACGCCATTACATTTTATGAATACATCTCTGTTAAATTATTTTATTTTATATAGATAGTCAATGCGTTGCTGTATCAGATCCTATATTTGTTTGAAAAATACAATCTAAAACTAATCCGTGAAAATTGGTAGAACCTTAACGTGGCGTTATTACCCCAGGGTACCTTACTACAAGTATATACCTGATTATGTTAGTTTTTCTAGAATAAATTATAGTAATCAAAGAAATATTTTATGTCCTTCGTGTATATAAATATAAAATGATAAGAAAGAAAGTATCTATACTTAAACGCCTTAACGATGATTAATGTACTGAAATCAATTCATTAAAATAAAGTTGATTGATATCTTTAATTTATGATTAATGTGACACATTTTTCCAGTTTGATAGTTATTAGATTTGGTGATTAATTTAAATTAGAGATTATGTTTACATTATAAAATCTTATTACCTGTCCTTAAATTTCGGGTTATAAAATTAGGAAACAAAACAAAATTATATAGATATGTTTCGTATATTAATTCAAATTAAAATCAAAATAAGTACATTTAAGTCTTAATTAACTTTTCTCTAGCTGAGATTTATTATTGAATCATCTGTATAAATTACTATCAAAATCAGCAACAATCACTTTATTTGACTGTTGATCCACCTGCCAAGACGCTACATATGTATGTGTGTCCATATATGCTGTTCAAAATGTAGAAGTTTGCATATTTTGCCAAATTTTATGAAAGATACTAAACAAAATATAAAACTAAAACTTCACAACAAAGACGAATCTAGTGCCGGATACGTGAACGCACACTTGTATATGAACAGAGCAATTAAAAAAACATGTTTTATAAGCAAGCGTGGCATTATTCACGTTTTGTTCGCTCTCACACTTCAACCAATATCTTGAATTGTTTTCCACAATATTCGGTGAAATTTAGTGTCAAACAAACAAAAAAAGTAAATACAAACATTAGAATAATAGAAGGACTTGTAGAATAGCGGAGACACCAGAAATAGAACAGTCGTATGTGCAAATTCCTAGAGACTTTAATGTAATGTCCAAAAATGTGTCTAACTTATGGAAACAATTTGAACGTGCTGGATCCATAGATAGAAAGGGTGGGTCCATTACAGCGGACCATTACAGCGAGGGTTTTCAGTACTGCAACATCTTCTTATCTCTTTTGTGACCTTTATGTGGCCAAAGGATCAATTTTCAAAGGTTATCGTTTGCAAAAGGCTACTTGACAAAGGGTATGTTTGCTTCAAGACGCGTTGCAGCAGATGAGAACCCACTTAGCATGGTCATCGATCATTGGCATTAATTAATACTTGTATTAACTGATGTCAATTCTATTCACTGGTGAGTTTTAGATGGGTCTAACACTAATTCTCGATGTACATTCACCAGGACAAATTCAGAGATCCACTACCTGCCACCTAAAGTTCCAGAAAGACAGCACTATATTTTAAGAGGTTTAATGGTCAAAACAGACTACTTATTGAATTGGCGCATACCCCTTCTTGCGTTTCGCATAGGCCCTATGAATGGTATGAAAAGGTGAAATCTTGGTACCCTCTTTCATGTTTTCAGGGTTGCAGTTTCTCTAATTTAATTTTAATCGATTATAATGGACTCAGATAAATCTCCTGTGGTCTACTGAAATGAAATTTTGGATTGTGCGTATATAATCTTACTGTAGAAGCCAAACAGATCTCCAGATCTATTCCCTATAAAACATGTCTGGAATTCTCTAAAAGGTTTATTGGAACTTGATTCCTACTCCTACGAGCCTGAAAACAGCGTTACTGAAGAGTAGGATTTACTACCACAGGGTCTCATAAACTGCTTAATTTCCAGTATGAATTCACATTAAGAAAGCTATATTTGTAAGACAGGACCATACCTCTCATTTTTCTTATAATTCTTATAATGCCTGTTATTAATAGTTCAATATTGTAAGATTTGTTTCACACCATTTGGTATTCATGGATCTTGCATATCGTGCATGGCATTATAACTGTTGAATAGCTGTTTATTTTGCATTGTATCAAACTTTGTACATGCCTAATTTCACTAAACTCTGTCAAGTAAATCTGAAGATAATTGACCAAATCTGAAAATTCTCTTAATTTTGTACTGTTAATTTTGTACGTTGTTTTGTATGCATGTACGTGCGTGTATGCATTAATTCGGATTAAAAAATATATAATTCCTGGAAACTCTTTTGTTTTATGCTCCTATCCCCTAATTTTGTTCCAATCAAGAAATAACAGAGTATCAAAAGAAGGTGGGTCAATAAGGGCTATTTTTCGCCCATCATAGACCCGGAAAAAAAAGTTTCGAATTCACAAGATTGTTCTGTGGCTTTGTATAGTTAAAGATATGTATTTTTGTTTAATATAAGTTTTATGTGATAAATAAAAAAAGTCATGGAAATTATAGCCCGAAAGTAGAGTGTTTTGGCTTTTTTCTATTCTTTTGACGTTTTTTGTGTCTTTGAGTTAATTTTTTATTAAGAAGCGCTCAATGAACCCAATTAATTTTGACATGCAATGATTCTACTCTTTATAAGATTTTATATGAGCATTATTTTATTTGGTTTCAGTGTGCGTTTCTACCTGTAAAAGAAAAAAAATGTATCATGTGAGAGAATCAAATTCACTAACTATCGGAGCGCGTTCAGACTTCTTTTGCCGTACTTAAAAAGTATTAATGTTGTTCAGACGTCTATGTTGTTTTCTAAAATTGTTTTCGTAAATATTTAACAAAGAAGTTACTAATAAATAATTCTTGGATACCAATGTCATTGTTGTAAAGTCTCGCTGAAAACATTTCGTATCTGTTCTAACAGAAAAGTTACATTGATACTTAGACGTTCGAAAAACTGAGATTTACAGAGTGGTTCTAAATAGTGCTCTAAATGCAAATAATATGTATTTCGTGCTCTCCAGGCTCTAAATACTTCTATTTCTTCTTCTGATATAACAAGAAGAGACTATTCGTCAACGATTACTGTCGATGAGACCACAAATAATAAACCTAATGTACATTTAAATCAATATCTCATTTTCACAACTCTAACATTTATTGTATAATATGTAAAGGTAAGAACTGCCTCCTTATTGTAGCAAAAGCTATTGAAACTCAAGCCTTTATAGAAACTAACATCTATATTTTGTTGCGAAAACAATGCTGTAAAACTCATATCAATTGACCGGTAAATTGAATCTGCAAGATTTAAGTCCTGTAAGTGAGAATACATCGATGTATGGAATGCGATGCTTGAAAATATTTAAACCAATATCAGAAATGTAGCAAAGAAGCCTCGATTTTGATACACCGGGACACTTTTCCGAAATTTATTATTATATTCTTATGGGTATATTTATGTCTGATTTTAACTATACCTTTAAACTTGCAAAGTTCAAAATACGTTCCTTCATAAAGAGGTCATCTCGTACTTACTTTACAATGTTACTTGGCAAAACTTAGAACTGGTCTCTATCATGGTGTTCTGTCTACATTATTCAATATAAGAAAATAATATCTTCTGTAAAATATGAAAAACAGGCTTTGATTGAGAACGTTGTTCTAAAACACCGTAGAATGGAACACATCACCAGAACACAAGTTATTGAAAAATATACGAGGCCTTCAGCAGGAAGATTCTTTATTCCGGATGACAACAATGATACTGTGATGATTGCTTTCGATAGCACGTACGTTTATATCCAGAAGAGTGTGAATTATTCCTTTCAGAGACATTCCTTCTGGCTATACAAAGGAAGATCTTTTGTTAAGTATATGGTATTCGTCATTACTTCAAATTACATTTTGGATGTCTTCGTTCCTTACTTCGCAGAAACAAAGAACAATTACACTAGCATACTTACAAATACATTAAAAAATATTTATATAATATCAAAGAGTGGCTGATGCCAAATGACGTTGAGAGTATTCATAGATTTTACCGGGATTGTTTGGAACTTCTGAACGAAATTGATACTGAACATGAAATGCTAAGATTCTTAATTAAGCAGCAACAGTTTTCAACAGATGATGCTAAGGGACACCTCTCGTAACCAAAATTTGATTTTTCAGCGAACAATTTCTAAAACCCATAATATTTGGATAAAAACACAGCGAAACATGATAACATAATGGTACTGTCAGTGTAAAGTACGCGAAAGTGTTGTAGAGTGCTAGGTGCATGTTGTTTTCATACTATGGTTTCTGGCTTACAATACTACTGTAATGTACCATCACTCAATCAAAATTAAAAAACCAAATATCGAATATTTCCATATACTGTACAAGACGCGGCCACTGGATGGTCCGTTAGTGATTCTGGTGAAGCAATCAATAACGAAAATAATCTAACATTGTCCAAAAAGTCTGAAACTGTATGATTATTATTATTATTATTATTTATTATTTCCGATATTTCCTGTATTGAAATAATAATCTTAGTAAACGTCATTTATCTTATTTTTACACTTATTGTTGTATTTACTATTGATTATATGAATTAAAATGACAATTGTGTTTATGGATGACAATTGTGTTTATGCTCATTAATACACATAATATTTACTTAAATCTATGTTTTATTTTTCCATCAATTATCAAACTTTCATTCAAGATATTATTATTTTCTTACTTGTTATGAGGTATACTAATAAAAAAAATTATATCACGTCTAGGTGCTGATGGGCAATAAATGGCCCTTATTAGCCCACCTCCTTTCAGCTCAATCGAACAAATTTTCGGCAATGATCACATGCATTAAAATTGTAACATAGTGCACGCAACAATAATCTTTGCTCAAAAACAATGTTCTATTCTCATATCTCGACAATTTTGCATTGTTCAAATCCATTGCAGTTTTCAGTTAACCCTTTTGTATCTCGTGTACTAGCAATAGTATATATCATTTCATCGAATTATTTTGTCTTAATAATTACTTTTTTATAGTCTGCATGCAGAAGTGATAGTATATGGCTATGCCATTCTTTCTAGGACTTCATTAATCATACATTTAGTAATAAAAATAATAAATAAAAATTACTTAATCCTCTTTGAATCCTTAATCATATTTTATTTTATACATTAATTTACTCTTTAAATTTAAAATATAGGTTACTGCGCTGAACAAATCATGTGTAATGAAAGCTGTGATGAAAGCATTAGAAAGTTGTAGTATCGGTTAACGCTCAAACCGTATTGTAATACAATATTTTCCAAAAACGCTTCCTTCGCCTATTATCTTAAAAGTATGAATTGAATTGTACACAAAATAAGTTAATTCATTAAATTTCAGACACTCAGATAAACTGTAAATCTTAGTGAAACTATTTGGATACCTATGATTAATATAATTAATGTAAAAGTATAATTTTGTTCTCAAAATATAAAAAAAATGGAACCAAAAGGGTTAAACAGCTTTCTGGGAAATATTCTGCAACACAGAATTCTTTGATTAGATCTGATGTTTATATTATGATGGTAAAATATGAGAAAAAAGGAAATGCTTCTTTACTGTAAACTATTTGATACCCCGATCTAATGATAAAACAAAAAATATTACAATTCTTAAAACGAAAAGTATAAGATTTTTTTTTATTTGTGTGAAGAATAAAGAACAAAGAATAAAATCATGCGATAAAAATAGAAATTAAATTGCTAATATTTCGATTTAAAAAAAATCCAAAAAATATTTTTTTTTTACATTTTCAAAATACCAAAATTTCATTAATGCTTCATTTTTTCATTCAATTTTATTTACAGTCTAAATAATCTTTTCACTAAGAATACATATGTATATTAAAGATCCTGATTATACATGCATTTTCTGTAAGACTTTACATGAAATAATATATCCAATATCAAAACATTTAACCAGTTATCTTTGAGCCTGCATGTTGATATATTCATTTAATTTTGATTGAAACAAATCACCTGAGAACATTTTACTGCTGAAAATTGTATGTAACACTGTTCAATGACAAATTTAGCAAACGCAGTCAGCATGAAATTAAATTTTTGATATACAAATTAATATTTAGAATTCATTCTCGGTGAATATCAGTCTTTTATACTCATTTTCCGTTACGTTTTAGCAAATATATATCTCTAAAACATGATTATATATTATGCAAGATTTCGCTTGTCTCTATCGTATAATTTTCGAAAATGTACGCAGTAAAATTTACATTGACGAGTAGAACGCGTTATTTTATAGCTCAGATAGTCCGTAAGTGAGTTTATAATAGATGCGTCCTTTGTAGAAATTAAGAGATTCGTTAATATAAATACTATGGTTATATCTTTATTTGAACTTTATATAGAATAGTTGGTATAATTTTGGAAGGTATTTATACATTGGTAATGCGGAGATGTATTAACAAATACTAAAAATAAAATATTCTAAATGACAATAACCATTAATATAAATAGTTAAAACATGTGTTTATACTTTTCATTTATTAATTGCCTACCAGGGTATGATAATTATGAGTACTGTACGTAACTGAATTAAAAAAGTGATAATAATTATTAATTATTTGGAGAACATTTTTGTTGGACAGAAAGTAAAATATATATATGTTAAATAGAATCACATTAAAACTTGCATAAATACTTTTCAGTTAAAGAAGTAAGGTAAGATAACATAAATAAAGTCGTTGCCCACGACACTAAGAATACATATGTATGCCGACACGAGCTCAGGCTCAATATTTATACAGATCTGTATGCTCTCAAATTAGAAGTGACACTTTTCTTTTTTTTTTACAGGTCAGACATTAAAAAACCCTTAGAAAGATTTTCAACCTCAGAAATATTTTCTTAAATGAAAATCTTTCTGACTCTTTAAAAAGTACTTAGTTAAATCCAAAATAGATGATTTGACTTGGTACATCACACACAGTGAAGTCAATTTTAATCATGGATGCAAAAAATTTGCAAGTGTATATACATCCAGAACATTGTGATTCATTAAAGTTTTCCTATTTTACGATAAACGAACAGAATCTTAATGTGGAGATGGAAATGACTATTTAACAAAGACAGTTTCACTAGACATATTGAAACAATATATAGATAATCTGCACTACAGCAATACTTTAAAGGATAGCGATTGACGAAAATAAACATTAAATTGAAAGGTTCTTACTAAAATCTTAAACAAACAAATAAATAAATAAATAAATCTTTTTTGAAATGTATGTATGTTTAAAAAAGGTTTATTTGGTGATTCTTTACGTGGATTCTTTACTTTATGATTCTTTACGTGATTTATTACGGTGGGCATGCTTCTTGATTATTTTTACGTATTTTTCAGTTGTGTTTGGTTTTATTATGTCTTTACTTAAAAAATTTTTTTAATTCAATTATCATTATTATTTGCAACATTTTTTTTTTGCTTACTATTTCTCATATTTTATTTAAAACTGTTTCCTTATTTATAACATAAAAAGGGGTGAGGTGACAATATGAATCATGGAAGCATTACAAGTATGAAATATATTAGGTCCACCGTAAAGTAACTTCCGATAATATTGTTTCACGCCTACATTTTTTTAAATTCAAATTTCTCTAATAGCACTACTTTTTCAAAACAAAAATTTTTTACATCGCTTTGTTAGCGTTTTGAAGAAAAACATGAACACTTTATTATTCTGGAATAGTGGTGCAAACAGAAATTAAAAGTCAACTGTGGTAGACCTGCTTTCTCACCCGGAAAGTGATTACAAGGAGTTGCTGCTGGCCCATTAGTTTAAATGAAGCGTAATTGATGGTAGCCTATACGCAAAGTAACGTGAAGTTGCAAAGGGTTAAAATTTTATAAATAAAATTGTTCGAACTTTATATAGATATAATATGTTAGCCTATCACTTCACAATTGCGATTGCTATTTTCTTCGTAAAGACACTTAATCTTCACATTTCATGTTTAGAGTTCATGAATTACACTTCCTTTAGGAATTTATAGAGGAGTATGGGTTTCTATTTTATGTAAACTATGAAATGCAGTAATTAAAGAAAGAAATCTTCTGAAAACTAAATTTAATTCGACAATTAGTAAGATACCTTTTAAACTATACGAGATGTGATAGTAATCGAAGCTTAATTTTTCAATGCGTGGAAGTAACCCAATCAAGATTTCGATGTTTACACTCTATTATAAATTAGTGACGCCATTTGCTTGACGACGGTATTCATTGACTGATTATCTAAATTTCAATGTGTTAAATCGCTCCGTCTAGAACGTAATGCGGATAAGTAGGGAAACACATTATGCGAAAACTGCGAATTCAACAATAAATATATCTTCTAAAATGTGTTCAAGATTCATTGTTTTCTAAAAGCTATTTTTAATTAGAAATATAATTCTTCTTTGCTTTCACCATTTAATGTTTCAATAACATACTTTCAAGATTGAGGCTTAAGTTATATTTAAAATTGTTTCTTTTTTATATGTAAAAATTAAAATATATGTTATCGCTTATTTAAATAACAAGTAAATTCTTAATACATTGAAAGTTTTTGAACTTCTGTTTAAGGGCACATAGAACATAAAATGGTTCAATTTTTTTGTTTCTTATTACCGTTCTAAAAAGTAGAACTAAAAGATTATGAAGATAAATGATTAAAGCGATGGAAGGTATTAAAATAATACATTTTAAGCATCGTCAGTATGTACACATCTTTATGCTTTTTTTAGTCAAAATGTATTTGTTTTTATGCTTTGGTACGTTTTCTAAACTTCTATTTCAGATAAACAGTTGAAAATAACTTTTTTAAGGTATAAATATCTAACATTATATGTCTTAATGAAAAATTCTTTAAAATATTGACAAGATATCTTCAGTGTAAAAAAAATGTCAGATGTTTCTGAAGGTATAAAAAAGTACTGTAATCAAAAACGAAAATACAGTAACTTCTTCTAACTTCCCTAAGGTTTCGAAAATCGTTCCTTTACCTTTAAAAATCCCAGAAAACTATTTGTTTTCGAAATTTAAAGAACAATTAATAAAAATTAATTTTTATTAGCTGCCCGTCCTTTTCGGAAATGTTTCTAAGTAACTTTTACAGTACAATAATCACTCTTCTCAAATCAAAATATCACTTTTTCGGATTCTATTAATTCTCAAGTAAACATTTTCAGCTGCATAACTGATTTTGTGCATGCAATTGTAGCAAAATAATGTTAATTTTCATATTAATGTTAATATTGTTAATATTGTATGTTTGTTTATTAAACATGTTCTCTGAATATCAAAATAGTTTCGTATGAATTGGTAGCATCCGAAAAAGTGATATTTCGATTTGAGAAAAGGGATTATTGAACTACAAAAGCTACTTAGAAACGTTTCCGAAAAGAACGGGCAGCTAATAAAAAATAATTTTTTTTTAAATTCTTCTTTAAATTTCGAAAACAAATAGTTTTCTGTAATTTTTAAAGGTAAAGGAACAGTTTTCGAAACCTTAGGGTAGTTAGAAGAGGTTACTGTATGTTTTTGTTTTTGATTAAAGTACATTTTTACAAATTCAGAAACATAGTGTGCAGTACAGTATACATTACAGTGTTGTTAAAGTTTTTTCACTAAAATATTTTTAAGTTTTTTTTTTACCAAGCCAAACCGAACATTACTTCTTATTATTCTCAAATAATATTTTTTTAATAACACAACCAATTTTAAAGTGATATTTTCAACCGATTTTTAGAAAAGTGTACCAAACAGGTGTATTGTTCAGAAAATATGCAAAGAGTTAATTAGTTCTTGAAAACTAATTTATGCATGAAATTAATTTCTTTTCATTTTTGTATGAACGATAGTGTGCATATTTACTGAAAAAAACATAAATTCTGTTTTTAATTTATTTTCTATTTTTAAGTTAAATGCACAATGTTAAATGCTTCGTAAAATCTGCTTCATTTTACTTGACGAGATATTCCATGTGACATTAACTGCATTTATAAATGGTGGAAGACTGTCTTGAAAATATATGCTCAATTGTGTCTCAGACATTAAATAAAATAAGTAAATTTCTCTTACCTGTGATTCAAGAAAAGAATCGCTTCAGACAATCATTTATCGAGAGTCAAAAGCGAAACATCTATGTGGTAAGTAGATAGGAGTGCTGACCACAAGAATTTGCATTGTCAGTATTTATGCATGTCCATCGACGAAGTTTAGAAATTCAAGTTTAAAGAGTCACTCAATGAAAAAAAAGAAACAGTTCTATTTTCCGGATTATTACGGCAGTTCTTTTTGTAAAAAGTAATTATTTTGTTGCTAGGAATTCCCACTCACTCACACATTTTAGCACTCATGTCTTTATTCTTGTGTTTTTTACATCTATCTTAGTATTTATAGATCTACGAATATATTGATGTCGGGGTATTCAATACATGATTAGATGTTTTTGAAAATGAACTTTTCGCATTATATATGGACCAAGATTTTCGAATTAAAATATATATTAAGCAGTGTGCAGTTATGTATTTAATTATTTCATATTTATCTACCTATTTTTTTTTAAAGCATAGATATTTTTGAACTCATTATCTGTTTTTAGGTAGCTTTCATTACAAAAAATAAAAATCTACCTATTGCAGTCGTCTGGAGGAAAACACTTCCGGAAAATTTTGGTGTATTTTCACCGATATGACACCCAGACTCCCAAAACGACAATCCCTTCAATTGTTGATATATATATATGTGTGTGACATTTTAAGATAGCAGCCATTGATATTATTTGCAAATTTCCCCATGTTATGTCACAGGAGTCGAGGAGAGATAAAAATTTATTAAAATAGTAAATGTAGAAACTTCATTAACTTCCACAAATGCTGCTCCAAAAGGTTTATTTAAATATTTCAGATAATATGGATATTATCGTCGGATATATATTAATATTAAATATCAACTAAAAATTCGGTTTTGGTCCGAAATCTGGGTTTTGTAGAAAATGAATTTTCGGTTAAAATACTGTAGGAAATCTGAGAAGACTGAAACTCGACCGATAAGTTACTGTAATCAAAAAATTTCATGTCTGCGTTCGAAAATTAATTGCTCCTTGATTTGAATTATATTGGCTTATATGATACTCTCATCATTTATTGCTAAGATTATCACTGCTTACAATTGTCAATCATTGCTGACTAAAACTGTGAGTACAGAGAGAGATTTATTTATAATTAAACTTTACGCTTTTCATGTGTTCATTAAAAGCTGCGGACTTAACTATAATAGAAAATAAAGTTCGAAATAGCAGACGTCTTTCGATACCCTCAGAGAAAGTTCTATTATAGGAAATGATAATTTACAAAAATCCATCTAAAGGATTATTCAAGTATTATTAATCATATATAACTACAACATTTTTAACGAGATGAAATTCGTATAATTACAAAATCATTTTATGTCGTTGGTAAATTAAATGCATTTCATTTTACACGAAAATAAAAAGTTTTAGCCAGAAGCACGGAAAAAGTCAACTTGGACCACACTTATAATTACACGTATAATTAATTAATAACTATGCGTAATTACGTATGCATTAATTATTTATACAGACGTTTGGACATTTTTGTTTTCGTTTTCGGTAGAAAGTAGGAAAACTATCAAAATTAGAAATCAACATTAAATAATCGGTTTCGATCTATCCTTAATTAATCACAATCTTTTAACATAACAAATCAATAGGAAGCATAGCCACTAAGATAAATAACAATGTAAGAAGGAAATAATCTTCTAATTCTTACTGTTTCCGCCTCGGGATTTTATCGCTCCATCATTCTGAAACGTCGGTATTCCTGTATAGTAAAATAGGAAAGTACTCTCGTAAGCGAAAATAAAAATAGAATTGTAATAACTTTCATTTATTGCTCTTTTGTTCAGTTACGTAACTATAAGATTGATTAAGTAAAAGATAAATGTAGAAATGTGTAATTTGTTCTGTAGCTAGGAGAAAATAAGTATAAAAACTGCTTTGTTGACAGATTTTTTTGCTCAAAAAATGTATAATTCGAACTCTATGTGCACCAGTGGCAAATGATAACTGGTTTCTTAGGGTATTACGAGAGCTGGATGAAAAGTTCGGGACCCGACACAGAAATAGCATCACTAAGTCCAAGTATACGATAGTACTATCAATTATTATCTTTTGTCCTGAGTTTCATATCAATAGCTTGGTTATTGATTGATTGGCTGTATTTAAATCAAGACTACTTTAGAGTATTTAAAAAATGAAAGATTTGGAAAAACGAGTGATAGTCAAATGTTTTCATTTGAAGAGTTTAACACATAAGAAATCAAAAAGTGAATAAACAACATATTGAATGACTCTTCGCCGTTATAATCAGTGATTATTCTTTGAGCGTCTTTCAAATGGGTAAAATTGTAATGTTGTTATTTCTACATTTTATTTTAAATGCTATAAAAATAGGATTCTTTAAACATTATTAAAAAAAACTCAATTACAAACATAAATGTAATCCTTAAGAGTATTAATCATTCTAAAATGCACTGAATATTCATTAAATCCATAGAGTTATATTATCCATAGAGTTATTCACTGCAATATTGCTTATATTGCAGTGAAACTTGGAGCTTAGTGGACGAAATACTACATTCCAAACACTTTGAGGGTTAAAATGTGGGCTGCAAAGTTTAAAATGGGACGGACGAGCACACGGACGAGTGTGTCAAGCCTCCCACTGAACGTTCTGTGGAAGTGACAACTTCTGAAATTGTTGAAAAAATTCATCAAAAAGTAAATAAAATCATTAAAGAACGGAATTAAATTCAATGAAACCCATAGCTATAAAAAGTGAAATATATTCTATTATATAGAATTTAAGAAAATAACAAGGTTTTTAATTAATCAGTCGAAGCATTTTATTTTTTAATTTAACCTGTAATTTTAATGATGAAATTTATTACATTCAGCAATTCGATATTTGCTTTTATCTCGATAATTAATATTCCTGTTTTACTAGATTTGTATAGTTGAGAAAAATAAAATTTAAACGAGAAATTAAATTATTCAAAAATATGAAGAAGATAATTAATATTTACCTTTATGATCTTTAATTGATTTATATGCGTTAGAAATATTTTCTATTTTCAGAATTTTCTTAAAATACTTTACATGCTATATAAAATTTTTGCACAACCAAATAACCTATACTGTATTATCTTGAAACACAAAATACATCAGAAATGCAATTTAATACTTTAATATATCTATTTACTTAATTTTAATTTTCTTTTTTCGTTTTCGACAAAAGACATTTGTTTAATTGTAATATTTAAGCTTTGTTTTGGATTGCATTTTAAAATACAATCCAAAGAGTCATTGTTAATTTCGATTTGTATTCCCTTTAGTTTGAAAAATATGTAATACTCTAATTTTATCCAAAAAATAAATTAATGAAAAATGACTAAAACATCCTTGCTCGCACTCTAAAAACGACTTTTTACAAATTAAACAAAAAATACATGAATCTGAGTATGTCGCATAGTCAAGATGGCTCTGATTCAAAATTACTCAAGACAGTAGAACCTCGATGGATCGTTTATAAAGGGATGCGGGATAAAAAAAAATCTATGAATGCGGATTAATTTCAAAACACGAAATACACAATGTTTATGCATTACTAATGCATGCAATATATTCAGTATACTTATTTAATACTAGTTTGTTGCTTTCTAAACTGTAAAAAAAGCTATAAATATATATGAAGTCTCTAGAAGCCAGGAGTTATAAGTGAAAAAAAAATTAACTAAATGCACAGATGATCTGGAAATATGCTTTTTTCTTTCCAGGTAAAGAAATATAAGCGATTTTCTAATTGTGTGCTGCGTTATACACATAAACCACTTTTTCCCAATAATTACCAATATTGATTAATTACAAATTTAAAGAAAATTGCACTGTACTTTTTTAAACAGTTATTGACATACGAGTTCAAAGCCCACAAAGAAACAAGTGGCAGTTTCCTATTTCAATTCAGTAAATTATTATTGATATTCAAATTTAATGTTAATTATATTTAAATATAATTCATTCCAAATCAAATTTTTGTCTTTTGTACTCCTTAGCCTCTGAGGTCGTCATATATAAACTTTAAATCAAAGTTATAGAAAATTGACATTTATTTTTAAAAATCAATAATTTTGTTCAATTTTCGTTCATTGTTTTAAATTAAAAAAAAATTCAAGATAAACAACATTTTCTGGTCTTTTTTTGCAATTTCATATATACTTATATAAAAATTCATACAGTTTCAAATGCCGTAGATGCATCAGACAAAGTTGGAACTGGTGTCTCATCTTCCTTGTCATGAACGTTATTCTCTGCTTTTTCGCCTTTATTTTCATTTTTTGCATTGCCACACATTTTCCCTATGTTTAGGACATCACATGTCTCAACATCTTTATGAATGGAAACATAATCGCATCGTCTGCTATATACAGCCATATATTCTTCAACTGCATTATTGTCCCCAACATCAGCACACGTGATTTATTTTAGATAAAAGAAGTAATTCCAGTTTGTATGTCATACGGATTCATTCGCATGACTTTCAATTTCATTTCGGTGAGGAGAAAAATTTCACAACGATAAATGCGAGAAAACGACTTCCTAAAGAATGATACTTGCGGGTTTCGTTAAAATTATCTAACATAATTTGTGCAGTAACCGTAGAAATAAAACGGTCAATGTGGGAAAACGATGGATGCCGGAAGGATAGATCGAAAAATAATTTACTCCAGCGATTTCATTATGAAGACTTTTAAATGTCTTCCTCGATTACGATAAAAACATAGTTTACCACATTTTATGAATAAAATATTATTGAAATATAAGATAAAATATTACGGATAGGAGCGTTTTGTTAAAAATCATAATAAAAGAAATAATATGAAGAAATTCAACTCTACAGGTCAAATTTACTACATTTAAAGTATATAAAGTAATTTCCTTTCAACTTGATATTTCTGGTATTTCTGAGATGAAAGCATTGGATTTTTATATTCGAAACTAAAAGTTTCATAATGAAATGAACACGTCATTTTGCTCATATTTCAATGGGACATTTATTTTTCAGTGTGTATAATGATATCATGTCATATGCAGTTGCAATGAGAAAACAATTCCTGTTTTACAGACTGCATGTTTGGAGTACTTACTTTGTATAAAAGTACTTCATTTAGGACTCTGTATCGGTTACATTTGTAATCATGCAAAAAAAAAAATCTTTTTAGAAATCTTTCGATCACTCACACTGATACCATCTGTATAATATGATTTTTTTTATCCGCTGCAATTAAAATTGGCATGATTTGCATCACAAAATTTTCTTGTATATAATTGAAATCGTCTGTATCTAGATTAAATGACAAGCTATTCTTTGTATTCAGACATAGCTGTCACGAAAATCGCAAGAAAGAGACCAAAGTGGTTTTAATTAAAAATTCTGGCTTACATTTATTTATGAAACTTAAGTGAAATTTCCGACATTACTTGTTTTAAATTTAGTGGATTTCCGAGTATTATTTGATAGGATGCAGCTATCACGGAAATCGTAAGAAATGTAGCTTAACAGCATCATATGCCGTGCGATTTATACCAAAACCTAATCTGCGTCTATTATGTCAAGGTCCAACAGAATATGAAGAATGATTAATATGATGAATATTAATTGAGGAATGATATTTTTAATGAAATTCCTTGCATTACTGTTTCAGATATCGTTAAATATGTATCCATAGCAACGTAGTTTCTTTAACCCTTTCCTGCGCAATACTCTTTAAAGTTGGAATTTAAAGAAAAAAAAATAGGCAATGTATTAGGCTTAGATGAATTTACAGGTATTGTTTTATAAAGATTGCACTAACCGTTTTAATTATACAGCTGTTGCCGAAGTGGTAACCTCCCATAAGTAAAACACTGATAAGCGCAGTGAGAAGAGCATTGCTGTGAAGCGCGTATTACGGTAAAACATTTTACCTATTATTTAAAAACAGTAGAGTTTGATCTCTGTGGTGCTGCCATCTAGAACTCATAAGAAAAATTTAAAGTAGCCATTAGAGTAGTTTTTATAATATTCACGAAGTTTTTGTGTCTCTAAACAGGGGGAACATTATGTGTTGCCGACCCGGCAACACTGCGCGTTAAGGGGTTAAATATTAATCTTGCATTTTAAATCATAAAATTATGATAATCAGAAAATAAGATATTTATGTTTAGATTTAAAGTTTATCTTTATAGAAAATAGATACTTGGTAAGTTTTAAAAATCTGGAATTATAAGTGAAATAAATAAAATAGTTTAGTATTAGAATACCAAAACTTATAATGGCATTACGTCCAAAACTAACGTAAAATTGGATTATTTTTTTTTCTGTAAAGAAATTTACACTTAGAATAACATATCGAAGGCACATTCGTACCATAAGCAAAATATTTTCATTTTAATTTATTTACGGAACATTTTTTTTCCTTCAACATAAGATACCATATATCCCCCTTATGAAAAATCAATTTTATATGTCTTTCAAATATGATTTTAAAGCTAAATTAATTAATGTTAAATATTTTAGAATTCGGTGTAACTTAAATGCAGAGATAAAAGTAAAAACGTATATTCTACTATATTGAAATTTTTAAAAGTGATTTAATAACAAATTTAATTCCCCAAATCGTTTCATTTTTTTAGAAAAAAGTTTCAGTGCTGAAATTCTTTACATTCAACTCATTTTTAAGTTAAATATATTTTTTCTCTGAAACTTTAAAACCCACTATCATACTTTTCTGAAATTAATTAGTTTCTCTAATTTCATCATATTTTTTTTACTACTATAGTTCTAACACTGTATTAAAAAACTTTAAAACGTAAAATGTCTCAGAATTTTATTTTGGAAGTTAAATTTTGATTAAAATGTTTTACTTGTTGTTGTTTACCCTAACCCTCAATTGCGCCGGATTTTTATTGAAAATGTCTTTAACTTGAAAACCTACGTAAATATTAATTTCTCCTTAGATAGTGACTTGACATATTTCGATTTAGAAGAACTTAAAGGAAGTAAAAAAAATATATCCGAGCGGAAAAAAATGTAAAATTGGAATTATATTTTATACCACTGTAAATGTGTAAAGATGATAATCGAAATATAAACTCGGATCTTAATATATTAAGTTCATTCACTACAACACTTTTTTTCATTTTAGAACATCATTAAGATTATGTTTATGTTTTGAATAAATTAGAAACGAATGAAATATATGGTAGAAATTATTTTGCATATGTAAATATATTTCAATTTCTCAATTTCTCTTACTGTAACATTTTTCGCTAAATTTGACATCGAATATTAAATGTTTCCATATTTATTTCTATTTCAGTAAATGATACATTTTTTTGTCAGTTTTGTCTCAAATTTGTGTTATAATGAACAGTTCTTTTATTACCGCTTTTTGCAAGACAAATGATAAAAAGTCTTCCTTTGAAAATTACTCAAATTATATAAGATTTAGTAAATTTAAATAACATTTAGAAATGAATAAGTATTAAATATCAATTAAAAATAATTTTGGATAACAGCAGATTTTAGCTATGTATCTGAAAAAATCCATAAAACATTCTAATTTTCGTAAGATGTATGATAGGTCCTCTCAATTCAATTTTAACTAAACTATTTTGAAGATATGATGTTACTTTGTACAGTGGTGGTCAAAATTATAAGAACAAGGCAAAAAATCGCCAAATCTTGACTACATTTGGGTGGAAACTTATGCAAATTTAATGGCTGGAAAATAATGAAAAATGAAGAATATTTTTATACGTTTTCGTGGAAATATGTGGAAAATTCATAATTTATAAAATATATTATGAATTTATACAGTCTCTGATATGGAAAAAATTATAAGAACAACGATATTTATGTGTTTTAAAAAGTAAAATTTGTATATTTTTGTTCTGCACACGAAACTTCAAGACGATATAAATGCGTAGTATGCGTTTGGGATCGTGACATTCTGTTTTTCAGTCATGCCGTTGGGTACGAAGCTTTCGGAGTTTGAAAAAGGAAAAGTGGATGCATTTAAAAGTTCAGGTTTTTCTGTACGCCAAATTGCGTCAAAGCTTAAAAGATCAAGAACGGTTATTTACAATTATCTTAAAAATCCCGGTAAATATGGACGGCAAAGACATACAGGTAGGCCATCTTCTGTTTCTATACGGGAGAAAAGAGTGATAATAAGGCAAGCTTGCTCCAAAAAACAAACGTCAACAGAAATAAAACGCGAATTGAACTTAAAATACAGTGCTCGAATTCTTCGACGTGTTTTACAGAAAGAAAAAAATGTTCTCTATGGTAAACATATGTCACAACCGTCTCTTACAAAAGCTCACAAGAGACTGAGGACGGAGTTTGCCAAAAAATACATTACTATGGGGAAAAAGTGGAATGATGTTGTCTTTTCCGATGAGAAAAAGTTTAATTTAGATGGACCAGATGGTTTTCGCCACTTCTGGTATGATCTCCGTAGAGAAAAACAAATTTTCTCAAAGCGTGCTTTTGGGGGTGGCTCAGTAATGGTCTGGGGAGCTTTCGCAACTGGTGGAGCTACTCCAATAGTTTTTGTGCACGGTAAAATGAAATCTGAGAGTTATATTGAAGTATTGAGCGATAATCTTTTACCGGAAGCACCGTTAATAACGAGTGGAGACTATTTTTTCCAGCAGGACAATGCCTCAGTACATGTTTCCCGAACGTCAAAATCGTGGTTTGATGCTAATTTTGTGAAAATAATTGATTGGCCGGCCAGAAGCCCAGATCTGAATCGTATGGAAAATCTGTGAGGTATTCTGGCACACGAAATATACAAAAACGGTACGCAATATAAAAACAAGCAAGAGCTCATGTCCTCCATCGAAAACGCCTGGTCAAAAATTTCCAAGAATGTTCTTAAGGAACTGTGTAATTCCATGACGTCAAGACTTTTAAAAGTAATTGAGAAGAAGGAAGAAATTATTAATTATTAGTGTGTTTTAGGCAAAAAACATTCACTGTTCTTATAATTTTGTCCAATTTTTGATCAATGATATATTTTGTTTATTATCGCAAAACATTCGTATTTTGCATTTTTCAATGTTTTGAATTTTAAAATATCTAGCATAAAAAAGAATTTTATGTATAAATTTCACTTTATTTAGTTCATAAATAAATTTTTTCTGTGAAATTTTCCATTGTTCTTATAATTCTGACCACCACTGTAGCATCATCTAAGTAATGTAGCAGCATCTAATTAAGTATGAAATATAGACAAAATGGCTTGCGACAATTATTATAAATATTTTTTTTTTTTTTTTTTTTTTTTTTTTTTTTTTTTTTGCTTTGTGCAAAAAACTTGTTTTATTAGTTTTCTTGTATTTTTTTCTTATTTTATATACAATTTCTTAAAATGCTCTTAGTTAAAAATTTTGGAATAACCTCGCAAATTTTTCATCTAAAACTTGCGTGTAAATTTATTTTGACATCAAAAGGAGATAAGGTATGGAGGGAATTTATCATGCTGGTGCAATTGCGATTGGCAAATTAAATTTTTACGTTAATTTGAACTAATAAAGTTTACTTAGAATGTACAATTACTACAGCTTAATTATCTTATTTTTAATTGCAAATTCTAATACACTACTTTGTTTTTAAAATAAATCCTGAAGCTGTTATTTCCTTTGTATGTCCTCTATGAAACCTTCGTTTTATATCGTCGACAAGATCTAAAAATGCAAAGTGGCCGAAAACTGGTTGGTCTATTCCGTGACCAAATAATTTGCGGAATTTTCATTGTAAGATTCATTGATAAATTATTTATGGTATTATAAGTTTAATGATATACATAGATATGTAAAATGCTGATCTGTAACAATACAATATGTAATGGTTAATGTTTGATATAACATGATTGGCCAACACTCAATGGTAGAATGTTTAATTAGCAGTCATGGGTGGTACACGGTGGTAAGACAAAGGATGAATTTCTTCGAAAATTTCCTTTTAAAATCAAACATCCTTTTTAAAAAATTATTCGTGCTTCACATCATAGTAAAATATTTTGCAATTATTTCGGTTAAAACTTAGTACCAACGTAATATGCCGCCAATATAAAATAGAAAAATGACATTAAAGAACAAAGTAGCACCTATTAAAGACTTTTAACTCCACCAGATGATAAGGTTCTAATAAGCACTCGAAAAAACGTAATTTTTTTTTCTCAAGTCTACGAACTTGCATTATATATTAAAGTGCACACAATTACTAGATTTTACAAGAACGTTTAGCGTTGCCATTTAACCTTTTAAAAAGCAGGAAACTAACCAATACAAAAATTAAACGGTTGGAAAAACAACATAATTCTCTCAGTCGACCGGATGAATATCTTACGTACGTCGCTTTGTAAGGAATTGTGGGAAATAGAATGATCTTTCACAAAGTGAAAAGGTATTAGGAAAAAAATGAAAGAATGAAATTAAATAATGATATTTTAGTGAAAGTTTTACTTTTAATGAATCAAGAAAATAAAGAATGCGTAGATGAAAGATATTGAATTAAAATGTAATAAATATATTAAAATATTTTTAAAGCCTGTTGCAAATTTAGATATTATAAGAAATCGAAAATAATTAATAGCGAAAAAATTGCATTATTACATATATACTATTTTTTAACTAAATCCTGAGTTTCATTTGATCACGGTGGTATTATTCTATGATCGAACGATCAACAAGCATTTCATCAGATTTGTGTGTGTTGTAAGCTTTTCTAAATGATCAGTTTTATAGTTTGCTTCTTCCGAAATAAATTTCTAGCTTGAAATCATGAAATAATACAGCATTTTATTTGATGGACATGAACATGATCACAACTTCTATTACGAACTAATTTATAAGTGAAATAGTTGCAGAAAAACGAAGCACGGTCATTGAACATTTGAAAATATGGCAAACTTCGTATGTCACACTTTTTTATAACTATGTATATCCTTGGGTTCGTCTGTAAAACTAAACCTAATAAATGTTTCCTTCATTGTCGAACATATTTATATTCAACCTGTAGATAATACTTCATACATTATATCCGTAAAACTGTTTTCTATACGTCTAGCAAATTATGTACGCCTAATAAAACGTTTCCTTGTTTACTTCTCTAAACATTTACTGTTTTTTAGTGATATATCCGCGCGCTATAAAGCCTCACACAACCAACTAACCAACCATCTAATGATGCCTTTTTGGAAGGATATAAAAGTGCACACAAAACAAAATATCGATTTTCCCCCTATATTCAGGCGTAATTTGGGATTCATACAGGCGGTTATAGAAAATGAAACAGTAATTGCGCTATTGTATCTAACTCGGATTACATTTCCACGGAGAGAAAAAAGCAAAATTCATCCCTATTACATCTAATACACAGTATTTTCTCCGTGCAATATCGGATAAACGTGCTTTTATATAACGTCGAGGCAAAAATTATTCCTCAAGATTGATAGACAATAGCACGGGAAAGAAAAATGTGATGGATACTGTAAAAGTCCAAAACGTTTCTTTCATTTGTCAAATAAAATAAGCATGCTTATATTTATTTATATTTTAGTGACAATAAAAGATAAAAAAAAGGTTTTTTGAGACTTTACATTACATTTTTTCTACAGAATGTTTTTTAATAAACAACAACTTGAGAAAACGGTGAAAAACTTCGCTATTAGTGAGTTTAATTACTGATACTATAGATTATATATGCATTTTGCTGTAATCATATATGTCACAATAAATTTTTAAATCGTATAAAAACCGGATTCATGCGAGGTTTGTTGTTGTAATTACTCAAACTTTTTAACTTACTTTTCGGTCCCATACATTATTTTATAACTAGAACAATGAATCTCGCAAAACTATCATATAACATCAGTTTAAAACATTTTAAAATTTGAATAAATGCAAAAAACATTCAATAGTAGGACAACACGGCGGCTAACACTTGAAAAAATATTTTATGAGGAATGTGAACGTTTTGAGGGAGGTAAAAAAATGTACAGTGCGCATGATCTTCATTGTGTGTTATTTTTCCGCATTAACAGCATTTTCCGTATTAACAGCAATTTTCATTCTTCAGTGCATGACGTACCTAATCAGCTGGTTGCTAGTAAGACTCAAAGCTATCTGTTATTTTCTTATAGATACTAAATTATTAAACACAAGGCTTGTCCGTCATTTTCCAAAATGTAGAAAAAATAATTAAGAAACTGCATAAATTTTGTCATTTTTTTCTTTTGATTTATCATAAAGAACATGGTTACTGCAAGAATGTTTGTACATTATAAGAGTAAGTATAATATTTTAAATTTTATTATCGTTCAAATTGAAAAAATCACATTTATTACTTATTTCATAATACTCGGATAAATAAAATGATATTCCTTCCCTATTTTATTTTCCAGTTCACGATTCACTGATTTCTAGTAAGCTAGTTACCTAAATCCAAATGGAGTTTCTAAGACATTGCTTCTTTAGTGATGAATGACTAATTTTAATAAACATAAAATAGGATTAGCGGCAAACATTTCCCGTGTAATATCCTATCTACTGATTATCTATCACATTTGTTCAGACTTTTAAATACATCTAAATGACTCCTTTTAGGATAAAAAACACAATTACTCACACTTAACCAATAACAGACACTTCTCAAAAATGTAATTCGAATAAGAATTTTATTGTGAAGTCTTTAAAGTAATGTCATCTAGTGTTAACCATTTTGGGTCTAGTGAACAATTTATAGTACATGTCTTTGCATCGAGAATTATTTTTTCTTAAAAATTACTCAGTTAACTTTCTACATGGAGAAATTATAGTATATGTCTATGCCTTTTTTACTAAGACTTTATTTAGAATTTAAAATTCAATAATAATAATAATAATAATAATAATAATAATAATAATAATAATAATAATAATAACATTTTATTTAATTTGCTTTGCTTTGCTCTATTGGTGATTCCTTTATTTTATACATATATTTCACTCTTTAATTTTAAATTTAAAATACCCTCTCAAATCCTAGTGTAATCCGTTATTTTCCAAACGTTTTCAAAAATTCATCCTTAGCCTATTGTCATATAAATATGAACTAAGCACTGCACAAAATAAAATAAGTACATTCATATGATTTCAGACAGTGAAAAAAATCTTCAAACTTCAGTAAGTATATTTGAATAGATGAGATTAACGAGTTAGAGATGAGTTATTAAAAAAAGATAACTTTATTCGTAAAACGGAAACAAAATTTGGACCGGAAAGAATTGATAACACATTTCTAATTTTTTTTTTTTATCTTTACAAGAAGAAAGCAGCCGATTCGTGAAAAATATCAACTTCCGGTTTTCGATAGATTTATACGTTTTTTGTGAAGGTCCTGAACATGATTTGGTGGCTTATTGAAATGTCTGTCTGAGTCTCTTTGTCATTCTTTGAGTCTGTATGAAGTCTACCTAACGGCCTGCTCGCTAACACCCCATCTGGTAAAAATCACGCCAAACAGTAAAGAACTCTGTCATAAGCAACTAGCAAACAATAAATATATACAAAACAAAAGCAAAGTAGTCATATGATGTTCAAAAGAAAACATAGACGCAATATCACAGTAGGAAACACGCACACACTCCTAGCGGGACCCCCACCACCCGAAGACCTTTCACTTCGGTAACCCAGGAGGAATATAGAGCTATGTGCTAAGTGTTATATGTTAAATGATATATGTTATATATTGTTTAAAAAATGGCCTAGGATTTATTTTTATTGCCAAATAAATTTTTTAAATCTGTCTGTGTTTGTATTGTGTCGTCTAGCAGTGGGCGGTAGTCGCACAACATCATCAGTAACCAACAGGTGCTCTGCAACATATGAATTGCAAACACAAAAAATTGTCACCATCGGTTCAATGGATTATGATTACACATTATGATATAGTAAGAAGCTTCATCCGCCTCTGACACTGCTTGTCCGTCCACTGTGATGTGTTATAAAAATAAAATAAAAAATATAAAAAGTCTAGGAATTCCCTGACGCCAATAAAAAACTTGTTTCTTTATTGAGTTTTTTTCAGTTTATAAAGTATTGTTAATTAATGTTGTGTCTTTTTATTTTTAATTATTATTTCTTTATTTTTTAAATAATTTTATTAGGGTTCGTTTATTTTATGTTTTCTCATAACGTTTGAGGAATATCGTATTACAAAATGATTTAACCGACATTTACTTTCTATTTTTTCGTTTAATCACACATTTTTGGTTTAGAAAAGTAACCCATATTTAAAATTTAAAGGGTGAAATATATACAGGGTTGTTATAAAATAAGTATCCCTATTTGGAGTTGTCTGCCGCTTGAAGGAATAACCAGAATGAAACCAAAATCGGTACACATGTTATTCAAGAAAGGGGAAGAAGGATGGAACAATAAAAAAATAGTTGCAATAATCGGCAACAGATGGCACCACGGGTGCCATCGGTGCAAACAACGTTGTAATCATTAGTAAAATAAAAACATGATCATTTCTGCCATTAATGTTGTACGATATGGTTCTCAGTTTACCAGATCGAGATTTAATTTTAACCCATTAATGCCCAGAGTATTTTCTTCATTAAAAATGAAAATTTGGGTTTCCCATCACTTAAAAAAAACGAATAACTTTTATCTTAATTTATTGGGGAATTTGTCTTCTGAAAAATAATGCTTATTTATCTTTCTATTTACTGGTGTGAAAAGTGCTTTCTTACCTTTTCTATAAGCGTCCCGAAAAAGGGACGCTAGGCACTAATGGGTTAAAACTATTCTACGTTAACAGTTCAAATAGTGCAGCTGCTTTATGTGAATTTAGGCGTGTGAAAGGAATGCGTAAAGAAAAGGTCCTTTGACATCGTGTGCAGTGAGAAGCTTGGTAAAAAAAATCGAGGAGATTGGATCGTTTACTCTAAAATGTGGAAAAGGGAGGAAACCTTTACCTCTCTGCACTCAAGAAGAAATTGCTACTGCGATTTTAGAGCCATCAGGGTCTCCAGAAGACTGTCCTAGTGCACGTGGAGTTACCCGAAATTTGGATATTCCATATGCTACTGTTCGTAAAGTCCTACGAAAGGTTATCCAATTTTATCCGTATAAAATTAGTTGTCATCAACAATTGCTAACATGTGACACAAAAGCGCCATCTGTCGGCGATTTTTGCAAAAAAAATTATTGTTCCAGTCTTCTTCCCCCTTCTCAAATAGCATGTGTACCAATTTTGACTTCATTCGGATTATTCCTTCAAGCTACAGACAGCTCCAAATAGGAATACTTATTTTATAACCACCCGAGATGTTAAATAAAGTAATCGCCAAAGATGAAAAGCGAATTTAGCATATATCTAATAATATTATCAGAGCTGCCAACTTCTACGCCTATTTAAATCAGATAAACATGTTTGTAACAACAAAAACATTTTAATTAAATATATGCGAAATATATTTAATGTTATGCATTACAGCACATATTGTTAATCAATTACTAAAATTTCTGCTTCTAACATGTTTATTTGACTTTAAACAAGCATAATAGTTGGCAGCCCTGTATTATTATCATTAAATGTGAAAATATAAATGAAATCATAATAAGAAATGTATGAACATACACTACCATAACTGGATTATAGCAAAAGTCATCGTTAAGATAAAAAAAATTACTTGATGAAAAAACATGTGCTATTAATAATATGCCTGACCCGAACTGGATAATTAATCATCTGGACAATATATTCATTGTTACTTAGTTATTATTTTTTCAAACGCAAATAATTAATAGAAAACAAGCTAGATAAACAATGTCACTTGCTAAATCAGAAGTTGAATTTCTAATTATTGTTACTTTTGTCTCTGTTATTTGTCGTTTTAGCTTTCAATTCTTTATTTTTCGGTTAGAACAACAGCCAAACTATTCATTAAAAACACACATCATTTATGAAGTTTTTTTCTGAATATGGAAATGATATGATAACTCATTAAATGAGAAGATTGTGTGAAATTTTAGTAATGTTTTTCAATTCAGAAAATTACCTAATTCTATAGTTTATTATATATTTATATAATTTTAAGTCATCTTACTTGATCATAATAAGAATCTGCCTACATTATCTACATTTATATTATTGAGTTTGTTAGCCATGCACTGTATATATAATTGTAATCATAGTGTACCACAGCTTTAATTATTTATCAGTGTATCATTCTATATACTGCCTAACTATTACTCTTCAAACACAATTAACGAACAGAAAATAACTTATACAAATAAAGCCCCAAGAAAAAATCAATATGGGTCTTCTAACTATTATTTTCTTTGCTACTGTTATTTACTCGTACTGTTAAAAAAAGAAATGGTAAGCAATCTTCTATGATGAAAATGAATATTACTTTACGATCTTTATGTAATGGTCTTCTGCAGCGATAAGTGTCTATGATATATTTGTTGACAAAACGTGTAAAGAGAAGTTTAAAGAGTAACAAAGTGTTACAAAAATAACAAGTATAGTGAAAAGATTGAGTATAATCTTAGTAATCTTCCTTTTTTTATTTAGAATGACTTACATTAACGGCTAAGTTGTTAGACGCTTAATATGTGTCATGTTCTTAGATACCCTCAGGATTTAAAAAAATATTTGTCATTAAGCTAATTAACTCAAAGTATGTTTTGAACATATCTATGTAATATCAAAATAATTACACCGGCAGCTTGAACTCATTTACGCGCTAAATTTCCTCAAGTTTCCTAGTATTTATCTTTTTGCAGCAAAATAAAGTTTGGATTTTAAAATGGATTTATATACGCCTTTCTTAAATCTCCGCAGTCCTGAGGTTGCCTAAAGGAGGCACTATGTAATACCTTTAAATTAATTTAAATGCTTCTAGATTAATTAAAATTATTTCTATGCCTTTTTATTAAATCGTGGATATAATAAGAATCTATATGTAGACTCATACAACTTTGGTGATGTTGTATAGTAATTTTAGTCCTGTTTTTCTGGTCTCTAATAATATTTATCTCAGGACTGAAGAGGTTATTTAAAATAGAAGATACTGTGCGTAAGATGTAAAAATAATCACCTTCAAATGTTTAGTTATATAGCTCAGTAACAGCAATATTTTTTCTTGTTTAATTAATAAACATTTAGCACAATCAATTAGCAGAAAATCATGCCGAAATAGAGCCACTATTGAAAATAGCTAATATATCTTCCCTGTTTATATTTGACTTGAATATACGATGTGGCATGCCTTGAAAATACCTATCTCTGGAAGACATGATCATCGATATTATCCCAGGCTTCAATGATGGAGGACTTCAGATCTGCCATAGTCTTAAACTGTCTGTCATTGGCATATTATAGGTCTACTGAGTATACCCGACACATTTTCTTGAAAGTGGACGAGAGCGTACAAGACAGGCCATGCACCCAATTATCCAAAAGCCATTCCTAGGAGGATTTCTAAATATTATGGGGATATGAAAAATGTAAAATAAAACTACTCAAAAATATAACTTAGGCCCTCCATTGCCTATGCAAATGACAGTAAATGGGTTTCTAGCATTTCTTGGTAGTCAAAACTCAAAAGCTTGCATGCATTCTGAGTGAAAAGCCAGGTTGGACGAAACCTCCAAACACTATTAATAAGCCACCGCTTACCAGCCTGTGTTGAAAACAATAAACAAGCAAAGCAGAGTTGATGGGGCCAAATATTAACAAACCTGGAAGGACCAGTGGCTCTTGTTATGTTGTCAGATGAGAAAAAAAATAGTTTGGGTGGCTCAGACAGCCTTGCTTTCAATTGGCATGATATGAGGAATGGAAATTTTCTCGAAACGACAACATGACGGTGGCTTGTTAGTAGTGTTGTGAGGCTTCTACTAAGGTGTAAACTTAACCTGGCTATCCTATCATACCGCATGTTGGCCATCGATTACCAAAAATCGCCAGAATCCCATTTATTGCCTAAATAAATTTTTTGGTTTTTCTCCTTTTTCAAGTAAGCATTTGAAATTTCCTAACTAAATTTTGTATGGAGTTTTAACAAAATAAAGTTTCTGCATATCAAAATATTTATCTCAGAAATGATAGTATTCGAAAAAGGGATAATCTGATTTTAGAAAAGATTATTGCACTTTAAAAGATATTCAGATACGAACGTATCCGAAAATAACAGAGAAATAATTAAAATTTATTTTCATAAATTCCGAAAAAAAATGGATTCAATAGTCAATTTTATAGAATTTTTATTTATTGAATTAAAATTTTGAAAATTTTTGTGATGGTAAACTGTACCATTTGCGAAAAGAGACATATGATGAAAGTTCTCTGAAATTGTTTACAAAGTTTCAAATTTCAAATTTATTTTTAAAATGTTAAATTTAAAGTCGTTATAACTTGAAATATTATTCGATAACTATAAATTTAAATTTTATCTATAGCTTTAAATTTTGATTCAGTATTTTTTTAAATATTAATTTTAAAAAATTAAAAATATTTAAATTAAAAATTAAAAAGAATGAGTTAACTTTAAAAAATTCATAATTTCAAAAATATTTATTTTTTCAAATTTCCTGAATTAAAATTAAACTAAAACGTTTCAAAAAGGTATGTACCAAGTTTGAACTGTTTATCTTCAACGGTTATAGACTTACAACAATTTAAATACGAGAAATCGTGGAAAAATCCTTCATGTAGAAAAACAAATCTTACAAGAAACCATATCCATTGCATCCATTGATTAAAGCTAGATTCTGAAAAGAAGCAAACTGAAAAAATGCTATTTTCTATTTTAATTGAGATATATACATTACTTAACCGCAAATTTAAGCGGAAAATAACCCGAAGATATTTTAAATGCAATAATCATGTTTTTAGAAAATTTGAAGATTTTTGTGTCGGGACTCCCTTAAATTTCAAACATTATTAGTATTATGAAGTTTTAAAAAGTAAAGCAATGTGTTCGATTCCTTCAAAGACTTGGAAGTTGTTATTGCATATATTGCGTTCCTGATTATAGCGCACTTTTGCAGATTAAGAACCATCTGTCATTTTTTATAGTGTGTTAACATAAAGACCTGGGCGACGCACACTTTGTAGTACCGACGTTTATAGCTTTTATAGGAACTATTAATGTTATCCTTGTTATATGTTTATTGTAATGTCCAGTAGTAGTAAGGGAATTCGAAATTGTTATACAAACTTATTTAAACAGGAGTAATTTAAGTTGGTTAGTTTGAAGTAACAAAGAGTTGGTAGGCGTACCTCGTCTTCTAACGCATTTTAAGGGACTCCGGGACACATTTTAAAATAATTTTTATTTTTCGAGTTAAAATTTTGAAATTTTCTGTAATGGTTAACGATATTAATAGTAAAAAATCGCATGATGAAACTAATCATTATTTTTTTTTAATTAAATGTTATAATTTATTAAAAATATGGGGTATATTAGATTTGTTATAACTTGAAATATTATTTGTAGAATTTATTTTTTCCCTATAAATAAGTTTTAATTTTGATTCAGCATTTAAAAAATATTCATTTAAATAAAAAATAAGAAATATTCAAAGTAAAAATGTTAAAAAAAATAATTTTTTCTAAAAAAATAACGTTTTTAACAATATTTTTTCTTTAATTTGCTGAATAAGATTTAACGTAAAATAATTAAAAAAGACAGGTTCAAAATTGGAATCATTTATCTTAACCGGGCTTTTGAATTATAAGAACTTAAATAGGAGAAATGCTAAAAAAACCATGAAGAAAAACGGATTTTCAAAAAAAAAAAAAAAAGCCATTTCCATTGCAACCATTGCTTGAAAGCTATATTTTAAAAATAAACCAAAACATAAAAATTAATATTTCCTATTCTAATTAAAATAGAAAAATGATTCAAACGTCATTTTAAGCAGGAAAAATATTAATAGAATAAATGTCTTTTCAGAAATTTGAAGATTTTTGTGTCTCCGACTCCCTTAAAGCCTAAATACTGATTTTCGAGGGCGTATAAAAATTTCTAATTTCTTTTAATCGCATAAAAGTATTCAAAATCACATTTGTAAGATAAAGTAGATTAAATTATATATATTGTAAAACAAATGGAATGAATTACATATATGCACGGTCGGCGAATTTCCTACTAAAAATAAAGAAATGCAAAAAGATTAGGAACTTCAACTTTAATCATAGGTTGAACATCACAGGGGTGAGGATTAATTGAACGAAGATATTAATCATTCGAAGCTTTTTTTTTCAGTGAGTTTCGCACTCAGTACGATATTCGTTTTTTCAAAGTTTAAGAAGACTGTTTACTTAGTATTTTGTCGTTAAAAAATGTAATTTCTCTCGCACATTAAATATGTTGATATTGATAAATGCGGGAAATATTGACTTTTCCTGGAGTTTATTTTTGTATGTAATTATCTTATTATTATTTTTTGTTGCTGTTGTTTAAATGTGAAAATAATGATTTGCAAATATGATTAATCAACAGGCACAACTACTTATATAATCAAAGGTGGGGAGTAAATAAATAAAATTGGCATGCATATCAGTTAATTCTTTCTACATTCTGCTTCCACTTATCTTTTCTATTTAATACTTTTTTATTCGTTGTAGGAAAGTAATTTCTTATTATTCAAAATGTGTACAAAATTTGCAAACATTTGATTTATTACATTTCTACTTAATTACGAGTTTTTACGATTATATTAATGGATATTGAGATCAATCATAAAAAAATAGAACATGACTACAACAAAAGAAGCAAATCATTAAAATTTATAGATAACGGCATAATTTTCAGCGATCATTATACAGTGTAATTATTGCAAAATGTATAATCTTTTAAAGACATACAATGGACATCGGATATTTGAAAATTTTCAATAAAATATTTCTATATAATTTTGATGCACTTCTTAAGATCTATAATTTGTTTCTATGTAATCAAATACACGTGGTGATGTATATGATATTCATACTCTATACATTTCATTTACCCTGTAAAACATTTGTGTAACATTACTCCATAAAGTTGGTAACAGCAAAGCTGGTGGGATAATCAATAATACCGGTTTAACCGAGATAACCGTGTAACATTACACTATTATGCAATATTACACCAGTAACATATGTTTAAATTCCACCATTATATAAGTGAAAAAAAATCAATCCATAAAAATGGTGGCAGCAAAGCTGCCAACCATTTTATAGAGTAGCGTTACACAAATGTTTTGCTGTGTACCCGTGAATAATCACTATAGAGAATGAACTTCTTTATAATGTGATTTCTTTTAAAGTGACCAAATTACATCGTTTAATTAGGGAAAAAATATGCGCATTATATTGTACAACGCACTGTAAAACATTTGTGGTAACGTTACTCCATACAATTGGTGGCAGCTACGATTTACATTTCATTGAGTAATTTTTTCCATACATAATGGTGTAATAAAAACATGCATTACTGGTGTAACATTGCAATGTTACACCGATTATATCGGTTAAAGTACTCCACCAAATTGGAGGCAGCAAGGCTGCCACCAGTTTCATAGAATAACGTTACACAAATGTTTTACAGTGCGTTTATACGCACTGTAAAACATTTGTGTAACGTTACTCCATAAGGCTTAATGGAGCTTAAAATTTAGTTGTGTAGCTTAAAATTTAGAATATTTCGATTATGTTAACTAAGGTTATTATTCTTCATATCAAACTTACAAAAATGTTCAGCCCAAAGCACGAATTAACATTAAAAAAAGTACGTAACTGAAGCAATGTAGCCAAATTAGTAATAGTTTTTATCTTCCATTTAGAAATGCTTAAAAAAATATTTTTTTGCCAGCTTGCTGAAAGAGAAAAACACAGCTTTACTCCATACAAGTATTTTAATATCAATAAAAGCATATAAAAATGCAGTTTTCGAAACTTATTTTGCCTTCCTAATTACAAAATATTCCTGCGAGCTTAAATGTCACACTCTAAGGTCTCCATGTATGCTAATATAAAAGAAATACATTAATGAAAAAACTGGTTAAAACAAAAAAGTCGTAAGAGTGTTATTTCTTTTGTCCATGCTGTTTACCGATTAATTGTTCTTTTTCTTTCTACAAAGCAAATGCTAGGCTGCTTGTAATAGAAGAAATTGAATGCCCATTTAAAAGTTACGATATATTGCATTTCTAGCCAGTGTATCTGTTTAAAGATGTCTCAGAATTTTATTAATGGATATATACCTAATTATTTTCAAATGAAGAAATCCTATTTATAAAAGAAGATACATGGTTTCTGAATATATAGAAAAATTAAATTGCCTTTAAATCCATATGATTGCAATTACATTACTATTTGCTGTAATACTCACCTGCAGGTAAATTTATCCCTCAAATAAGTGTTATAATGCACAAACACGGATTTATAAATTCCTAGTTTTTTTCGCGAATCATCATACTTTTCATATATAATAAAAATACATTATTTATATACATTTGTAGTCATTTTTATAAAATATTTATTTTGTACATTTTAGAGGAAATAGAAGCTAGGAAATTATTTGTGGCTGTTTATATCTGCTGCAGTATAAGGTAGCCATAATTAAACTGATGGTAGTGAGAGTGTTCTGTAGCGCGATTTAATTACGAGAATGGCACCAAATTTTGTAGGAAGATTAAAAAAGACGAGGGACTAAGGATTACGCGAAAAAGGTATAGTTCCAAAATTCTCCGTCAGGAGAACATTTGGCACGTGTATTCAAAAAAGAGTTTCAAAAAAGAGAATCATTTCTGAAATGAAATTACCGTTTATATAACACATCCGACTCCGATTCTATGTGGCCACCGTTTTTGTGACCCACATATTACATTATGTGCACAACCTTTACAAGAGCAGAGAATAACATGTCTGCTGGAATCTCTCGTACAGTTCGCAACACGTTATCCTTCAATGTAGACAGGTCCTAGACACCTCCGTGATAGACCTTGGGCTTTAGGTAGCCCCATAGCCAAAAGACGCAGGGTGTGAGATCATCGGACCCAGGTGCCATGCACTTGTGAAACAGTAGCTAATGACTCTTTCTGTTGTGAATTTCTGTCATAGCAGTTGCTGTACCCGAAAAGCAATATGTGGAGGGGGTCCATTGTGCATGAAAATAGTTTTCTTCAGGCGCTGTCTTTGCTGAAGTGCCGGAATAACTATGTACTTTAGCATTTGGCGATATTTGTCTCCTGTAACAGAACAAGTTACAGGTCCCTGTCGGGGGAATTTTCTCACATATGAATCGACCTATGATGATATCTGCTGTGAAACCAAACCAAAATTATCTTTGGTGAATCCAAAAGAATTTAGTTGATTACTCTTGGTGATTTATTATCCCAAATTCGGCAGTTTTGGGTATATACTGTTCCATTCAGATAAAAGTGGGCCTCCTCTCCCCATAAGATTTTCCACGGCCAAGCATCATCCGACATATATTCTGGCAAAAAATGTGGGAACAAAAGTTAATCGCTTATCATTGTTGGTGTGACTCAACTCTTGTAAATTTCTGATCAAGTACGCATAGAAGTGGATAATCTTTCGTAGGATTTTCCATACCGTACAAAAAGGGATATTTAGATTCCGAGCTATTTCACGAATGTTGGAAGTAGTAGCAATATTGTCTGGTGCTCTGTCGACAATCGCCAAGAACACTTCTTTGATTGCATCCTGTGATACGGGTTTTTGTCTTCTGCCTGAATGAACATTTAGAGAGCCAGTTTTCTCAAACTTCTCAACCATTGCTTTTAAACCATTAACTGACTAAGAAGCGTTACTTTTTTACCTTTACCCATTTTTGTGATTTCTAAAAGCACGAAGTGTGACTGGCGCATTCAACTGGTTGAGATAAAGGAATTAGACTATTAAGGGGGAGCTTGCCCGACTAAAGATGGAGGCATTATGAAAAATAACTTTCAATGAATCTGCTTCTAACAGTAGCACAATAACTTTTAAAGCCAAATAAGCTAGCACTGGGCCAAAAGATGTAACGTGAAATTTGAATGAAGAACTTCCTCTTCTGCTGTTGCTTTCTTTGGGGATCTGTAAGTGAAATTGCAGATAAAGAAACTTTAGAAGTGTTTATGTAAATTTTTTGCTTTTTATAAACTGTTACCATTTTGAGTTTGGATTAAATTGCTAAATTCTTTAAAGAAACGCTAATTTTATTTCAGTACTGATTCTTCATTTTTTGAAACTCCCTTTTTAGAATACAGAGCGCCACATATTCCTCTGGCGGTGAATTTTGGAACTAATTTTTTTCGCGGAATCCTTCGTCTCCCGTCTTCTTTAATCTTCCTGCAAAATTTGGTGCAATTCTCGCAATTAAATCGCGCTACAGAACACTCTGAGTACCGTCAGTTTAATTATGGTCATCTTGTATTTTAATTTTTCACTGAATGCACTTTTGGTTAACGCTATATTTACAAAATTTCACATTTTATCATGTCGCAATAAAACGCTATTCCGTTACGATGGAACATCCGTAATCTCAGGCAATTTAATATGATGTCAGAAATGCAAACTAATAGATTATAATCGCTTCCTTGATATTTTCTTCGTAATAGATAACGAAACCAGTTTTTCAACGATAATATGGGTTTGTATTACAGTAAATTAGAAGAAAATAAATTTGAAATCTTTATATGCTGATTTTTAAAGAGTAAGTTTTATCTCAATGTAAAACTGTTAATAAACCTAAAAAATTTTTTTGGGGGCGTTCATTTACTATACTTGTTACACCAAGCGTAGTTTGATTTAAAAAATATTTAAAAGAAATAAATTGAAGTTTATTTCTTTTCTGTCTATTGTTTAATAAATCATTATTGATTTTCTGCCTTTTAAATGAATGTCGAGATAATCGATTTCTAGTAGACTAAAATGAAATCACCATTCCCAACGCATGGATATGTTGCTTTACTTCTCAGTTACGTGTCAAGTTATATCGATCGAAGTATGATAAGTTACATTGGTTAGACAAAAATAAATAAAATTGAACAAAAGATAAATAATTTTAAGCATTTACTCTACATTACACTTATTGCTGACTACCGTAAAACAAAGTGAATAGGAACGAAACTTTCCGGTCATACAAATAAATTTATTATAAATATATGTGAAGAAATTTTTAGTTTCCAATTTTTTAAGAAGGTAATATAATTAGTAGTTGGGAACTTCATTCTTGCCATCTTGGCACTACTACTAGGGTACATAAAAAATACTGCAAGTGGATCCTCGAAAACCTCATATTTTCAACGCCTTCAAAACTTTGTATCTAACTGTAGTACTTTTCGTTTTCTTAACCTAAGAGTGGGGGTTTTTAATCAATGATACACCTGTAAACGATATGCTATATTAATTTCTACTTAATTCTAAACTACATAATGAAAAAGCAAAAAATGACTTGTAACATCAGAGGTTTAAGATTTACGGGGTGAATTGGAACACGTTTACTCCCATGGTTTATTTTTCTATACAGTAATAATTTCATGTAATATCTGAAAACATATGTGTGAATAGGCATTGTAAAATTATTTTGTTTGTTATAATTACTTGAAGAGTTTAAGGATACCAAGATATTACTTAGTTTGACAAAAAAGACAATCCCTAATACCCTTATTGCGATAGGGCTGTTGCAGAAATCTTGCAGCATCGAGCATAGTAGCGCCATCTGTTGAACGATTTACATAAAAATGTAGAAAACGTCAATCCATGTCGATAACTAAATAAATCATAAGTTTTATGAAAATCCGTGCATTTGTTCTTGAGTTATTGCGGAATCGTAAACAATGCCCTCTGAAGCAGCGCCCTCTGTAAAACAAATTAACCGAAATATGAAAAACGCGAAATCAAGTGAATTACTACAGAATGTGATGTTTTATGAAAATCCATGCATTAGTTCTTTAGATAGAGTTATTTCGAAAATCGCAAAAAATGCTGCATAGCAGCAACAGCTATTCAACGATTTATACAAAAACCAATTTATATCAGAGACTAACTGAATATAAATTTTCATTAAATTCAGTTAAAATTAGTTCTTGATATAGAGCTTTTATAAAATTTGTGTGATATAGAGACAGACTGACAGACAGCGTCACTGACTCACAGACAGACATTTTGTAAGAAACACGTTTTTTGCTTTCCTGAATCCTAAATTATGTAAATTATCGAAAACTGGAAGTAAAAATTTTTAGGAAACCAATATTTTCTTCTTGTAAAGATGGAAGAAAGTACAAAGCATGTAACTATAAGTCTTTGTTTAAGATATTCTGATGATGATATTCTATACTTCAGTTCTTGAGATAGAGCATTTAGAAAATTTGTGTCATATACAGACAGAGCCACAGACTCACATTTTGTAAGATCACGTTTTTTTATTTCTCTGACCCCTAAAACATGTAAATCCGTCGAAAACTGGAAATGAAATTTTTTTACGAATCCAATACAGAGTATGCAATAAGTCTTTTTTTTTAAGATATGCTGATCCAAAAAATCTCAAATAAAGTGAGAAAAAAGGCATAACTGTACATTAAAAATGAATGTTTCTGAAGTTTAAATATGTAAGTGTCTTCTGAATTAAAATTTGTTCATACAATCAAGTAGAATACATTACACCCATACGACTGGCACGCATATGGATTTTATACGACTCTATAGAAGAATTAGTAGTGCATAAATATATTTTCCAGGATTGTGTATCTAAAAATGTCGATTTTATAAAATTCATACCTGTGTCACCATGTGTTATTCCTCGCATTTTTTTACATGACACAAATCATATCGAAATTTACATTACATCAAACATTCATCACCACAGTGTATGGGCTCATTTGCAATTGAAATTCACAAATAATATTAAAATTGTCAATACAAATGTACGTTTCAATGTACGTCTAACTCACTGTTCAATTAAAATTGAAAAATAAGAAATAAGTGACCAATAAGAACAAGCAAAATCTTTCAGACAAAAATTAAAATTAATCTTAAAATAACTCAAATCCTATAGTCAAATGAATGTGATTTATTAGCATTCATAGGCAAATGTTAAAACAAATATCAAACTACTATCATCAGCCATGAGATAAAAATAAACTTTGTTAATCTATGACATCAGTACATTAATATTGACAAAAAAAGGAAAAAGAACATTTACGAAAAATTATTCTTTACATCTTATAGTTGCATGTAATTACAACATATTTCTTATTTCACAAATATAACTCTCCAAACAAAATTAATTAACAAGAAGCAATTACTTATGTAAGCAAAAAGCATTGACTAAACACAAAACAAAATAAGTGTACTCATATATTTTTTTTTTCTGAGTCATATGTTTGTAATTGGTTTTTTTGGGGGCGAATACTGATAGCGGCTAGAGTGGTTGTTTTTTCGAAGTGTTGGTAGTTTGTATCTTATTTTCGTTACTCTGTTTTATTTGCTGGTTTTGAGGTAAGCGATTTTTCATTCATTGTTGAGAATTTTCGACTTCGTTTGTGTTTATTTTGACTTTGGAAAGTTGTCAGCCTGCTGACAAGCTGTGTTGTCAGCCTGCTGTCAAACATGTCCCATACCATTCTAAATGTGGTTCCAGATACAATTGCAGACGCAACGCCAGTTAAAATTGAAATGCTTGACTCTCAAGATAGCATCCTCGAATTTGATAATAGTAACCAAAATGTTTCTCGTTTATTGGCACCGAATGATTTTCTTTTGCAAACGGCTGCAAACAATGGCGGAAATAACTTTAATATTTTCTTAGCAAGTAGCTCGACTACTTCTGTCCCAAAGCGCGACCCTCGTGCTGTTCAAACCGAAGTAATGTCCAAAACTGAACACTTTAAAAATATTGACAACATTCGATGCACCCGTACTGGTAACATTATTTTTAGCACTAAAGACGTTGCATGTGCTATAGATATATGTAAAGTGTCTTCTTTCTTGGGAGCTGCAGTTTCTTCCAGAATCATTTTGGAAAATATCACGAATCGCTTTTTATTATTTAATGTTCCAATTGACATTCCACTTGCAGAATTAGGACAAGAAATTATGGACTCAAATAATATTCACGTGTTTGAATTACGAAGGTTTATCCGAAAAGATAGTAAAAATTTAGTTTCTCCTGTACTTGTTACAATTTTGGGAACCACTCTCCCCAATGAAATAAAAATTTGGATGACAATTAAAAAGATAAACCAATTTATTAATAGACCAAGACAATGTACGCAATGTTTTAAATTCAACCATGCTACTACGAAACGCAAGTCTGAACAGATATGTGTGACATGCGGGTTTAAACATACAGGTCCGTGTACAGAGCCTATGAAATGCTGTAACTGTGGACAAGAACATCGTGCGGACTACCTCCAGTGTACTCACCGCCTCAAGGAGGTAGAATTGCTCAAGTTTAAGTGTCGAAATTTCCTCTCATTTATTGATGCAAGGCGGAAATTCTCGCAAAGAACTGAACCTTCTTCATACGCTAGAGCTGCAAGCTCACAAAAAACAGATTTCGATCAACTTCAAAAAATACTTGAACACCGAACGAACGCCATGCTTAAAATCATAATTAGTCAGTCCAATCAACAAACAGAAAAAATAATTGAGTCTATCACCACGTTATCCACTATGATCATGAACTGTCTCGCTAAGTTAAGCGATAGCACGCCTGATAAACGGAAACGCCCGAACCAGGGTGGAAGTCCGAGATGATGAATCTCTCCTGTTTTTACACGGTTTTTATTCTTTTTATTGATGGACACGAACTGTATTTCCCCTGGGTTGGGCTTATTTTCACTGCACATTTTTATCTGTGTTTATTTTTTGTGTTTTTTCCCTATGAATCTTAATTTTCTCCATTGGAATTGCAGGTCTGTCAATAATAAAACAGCCTGGCTAAATTGTTCTCTTTCACCACCGCTGATGTGCTGGCCTTTCAAGAAAATTATTTCACATCTGACAAGACTTTTAACATTCCTGGTAAAATAGTTTACCGTTTAGACAGAACTGACCGCCGAGATGGTGGCTTAATTATTGCTGTTAATTCAACATTGTCCTCTTTTCTTCTCGACTTCACCTCTCTCAGTTTTACTAATGAAATCATGGGTGTTTGTATCCTTCTAGGCAGCTTATCCATTAATCTTATTAACATTTATTCTACCTCTGGCAAGGTTGTTAATGATTTGGTCAAGGTGTGTCAGGCCGTTACGGGTCCCTGCCTCATCTTGGGTGACTTTAACCTGCACCACCCTCTTTGGGGTGCTCCTTCTAGCTCTCGTGTCAGTGAAGAATTTGTCAACTGGCTCGCAGATAGTTCTTTCTGCCTTTTAAATACTACGTCGCGAACCCATATCTCCCCCGGTGGGGTTTGTTTCCTCATTGATTTGTCTTTATGCTCTGCTGACCTTTCAGCCTGCTCCTCTATCCATGTTGTAGATGATCTCTTTGACAGTTATCATCTTCCCGTTTCCATCTCTATAATTCTTTCGCCTCCTGCCCACCCTCAGTCTTCTCGTTTCAGATGGCATCGCATCTGTCAAGAAGCCAATACTACTCTCGCCTCCCAGTCAAGTACCGACTTCGACTCCTTCATTATTTTGGTACAGAATCTCATGCAGAAATATAGAATCTCTACTACCCCTCATCCTAAAGGTACTCCTGCCTGGTGGTCTGCTAGGTGCAACAACCTATACTAACAAAAAAAATTTTTACTACGGAAAGCTTGTCAACTTGTATCCATGGACTACTGGATAAGATATAAGAAGGTGGCTGCGAAACTCCGAGAAGTCATCAAGGATGCCAAGCTTCATTTTTGGGATTCGGCTTGCAAGAATGCGAATGATCCCCGCATCTTGTACAAAGTTTTTAAGAAGATCAAAAATCGCTCTTGTTCTCCCACTGATGCTCATTTCTGCCTCGCCCAGGATGGGACCATGATCTCCGATGCTATCTCGCAGGCTGAAATCTTGGCTGATCACTTCAGCGAAGACGTCGTTCATGAGCCTATCCCGTTGGATTATGGTGGAGCAGGTTGTACCCAATTAAATCGTCCCTTTGAGATCATCGAATTAAAGGATGCTATTCGCCGTACCAAATCCTCATCCCCTGGTGAAGACAAGATTAGTGCGGCCTTCTTTAAGGGATTAAACGAGCAGTCTATGATACACCTACTTCAAATTTACAATGAAATCTGGCACTCTGGGGAAATTCCTCTAAATTGGACATCTGCTGTAATTATCCCTATCTTGAAGTCTGGGAAATCTAAAAAAGATGTCGCCTCATATCGCCCGATTGCTCTGACTTCTGTAATGTGCAAGATCTGCGAACGCATGATTGCAAATCGTATAAGCAACTACCTTCTTCAAAATAACATCATCCACCATGGGCACTTAGGCTTCCAGCCTTTCCGGGATAGCCAGACCGCTCTGCAGATGCTACATCTTGACACCGTTCTTGCATAGAAGGATAAGAATTTTATTTTGGGGATATCGTTAGACGTGCAGGCTACTTACGATTCAGTCTATGTGGACGGCCTCATCTTGAAGTGCGCACAGATCGGCATTACAGGAAGGATCCTTCGCTGGCTACATCGTTTTCTGCAGAATAGAAGTATCAAGGTGTTTTGGAGAGGAATTTTTTCTTCAAATCGCAGTCTTGGAAGAGGGGTGCCCCAGGGGGCAGTTCTAAGTCCTATCTTGTTCTCCATCTTCATGCACGATTTCTTTGAAGTTTTGGATGGACTTGGAGTCAAGTACTTGCTCTACGCAGATGACATCTTCATTTATTGTGCAGCTACCTCATTGCTCTTATGCCAAACTAAACTCTAAGAAGCCCTCCGTCTAATTGCTCAATGGTGCAGATATTGGAAGATGTCCATACGATGAGATAAATGTCACGCCATCAACCCTTCTAGAAGACGTGGAGACTGTGATTTCGATTTTAGCATCAATGGAGGTCTGATTGAGTGGTGTGACGAAATAAAGTTTCTAGGTTTTTATATTACAAGGCGCGGGGGTTTTCGCAAACACTCAGATTACATCCGGAAGAAAGTTTTTAACCGTATCAATATCCTAAAGGCTCTCTGCAATACACGTTATGGTGCCAGATCCTATCATCTTCTCACTCTGGCCAACTCCTCCATCCGGAGCATTATAGAATATGGCGCGGCCACTCTGTTACCGGCATGTGATTCCATTCTCATGAAGCTTGAAGTGTTGCAGACTACTGCTCTCAGGACGGCTCTTGGCCTCCCGAAATGGGTACCAAATATCATTCTCCGTCAGCACGCTGGCTCCCCCTTGCTGGCTGATAGAATCAACTCGTTGGCATTTAGCTTCTGGATAAAGCAGTGCTCCTTAGGCAGCAAGTCTCCTTTCTGGGATTTCCAAGAGGGCAACATTTTTGGCTTGGTGGAAAGCATACCCGGTATGACTACCATCTTAGAAGAAATCGATGGTCGACTAGAGCATTTGATTCCCTTCCAGATGCCTCTTCCGAGCAGCCAGGAAGTTGTGCAACTTCATTTAGAAGACCTTCCTTTCCAGAATAAGGATCTTGATGGTAGCATCATCGTCCCGCTCTTCCAGGATTTCATGCAAAATTTCATTAACGGATGGCAGGTCATTGCTACTGATGCGTCTAAAGTTTCATCGAATACTTTCATTGCAGGGTGCTCGGAAACTTCTCAGTTCTGTTACAGAATCCCTACAATAAACTCCGTCTTTACCGCTGAGGCTCTAGCCATTGGCATTGCTTTAGACGAGCTGGTCTCCTTGGGTCACCCCATTCTGCTACTTACTGACAGTCTTTCGGTACTAACCGCCCTTCAGTCTGTTTCTATCAGGTCGCCTAAAGTCATTTTGTGGCTCTTTAATAAGATTCAAAGGATTGCTTCGCAGTCCCCGAGTATCTGGGTATGCTGGGTGCCGGGGCATCGTGGAATTCACCTCAACGAAAAAGCTGATAGCCTTGCTAAAAGCGTAAGTGACTCTGATGTTTTGCTGAATTGGATTTCACCTGAGGATCTCATCCATTATAGAAAGAAAGAAATCTATCATACTCTCAACCAGCAGTACACATCGAGCAAATATATTAGCTCTCATGGCAACATCCCTCTGGTCAAGCAGACGTACGCTTGGGCGTCGACTCGTAGAGATGATGTCCTCATTTCGCGTCTTTTAACCAAGATGTTGATCACCCCTGCCATCCTTTCTCATTTCGGTCTGACGAATGAAGACTGATGTAGCAGGTGCCATGTTTCTGACTCCCTAGAGCATATTCTTTTTTCCTGTCGAAAATATCAATCGCATCGTAATCTGTGTTGGGATCCTTCCACGCTGAGCACAGCTTGTTTTTGCTCTTTCATTGAGTTCTCTAAGGAATTTTGCAATTCTGAAACTTTTCGGATATCAACTCTTAAATTCCTACATAGTATTGATCGCTTTTAATCTCTCTCTCGATCTTGTTTGTTGATGTTTTTTCTGACTTTGGATCATTCGAGACAACAGCTCAGCCGCTATAAGTCTCAAAAATCCCCCCCTCCAAACAAACAAACAAACATTTTTTTTTTTCTGTTAACGCCTATTGTTTACTGTTTGAATATTTTTTACTTTTCATAAGACAAATAGCATGGAAATTTCTGTAGACGAAAATAAACTGTATATATTCACAAAATATCCATGAATATTTTTTACACTCAGTTCTGCTTACGTATTATTTAACATTTTTTATTAGTTCACAGTGTAAAGAAGCATATAACAAGTGACGCACAGTACTACAGCTTATGGATAATTAATTGTTGTTCTTAATTTATAAAGTTCACTTTTGAAATTATTGTTATATGGTGTTCTGAGAAAAGCAAAATTATTAAACCCGAATCTATTATATACATCCCCCGATGTTTTTGGCTTTTATTTTAGACCAAAAAACTTATAATTGGTGAATGTTTATCTGTAGCAGTGATACTCGATCTATTTTTTTTATCTAACTTTCCAATCACCATTTATAAACAAGTATTTATACAAACAAAAGAACAAACTAAGGAAAACAAAGTGGTCATGTAACTGTTCCTTTTTATGGCCTTTACATTATTTCATTTTCATTAAGAGGAATGGCAAAGGACTTCTTGTACACAAAAATTAATACAACATTCTGAAAGGTTCAATACATTATTTTCTACAGATAATTTAGGGGTCTGTAAGAATTATATTATTAGATGTGTAACAAGTTCGATTTGTTGGAGAAAAAATTAAACTATACTATAAAAGAGTTATATATTATTAGTAATTATTGACATAATAATTAACTTTTTATAAACTCATTATTATTTGCAGTTTTATGGAGACTTCAAAAACGTGAAATCATAATATACGAATCTATCACATATTCTCGTGCATTTTTTTTGGCTTGTCGCTCGGCATTTCTTTACTGGGTTAAGAAGTAAAACAAAATCGTTTTTAAATTTTTTCTACACTGGCCTCTCCTTTAATGTGTCTCTGCTTAAGACGTATCTCCTTTAATACAGACAATTTCTCTTCTTCTATCAAATTCTAATTAATATTAAAATTATTTAATGCGGACTTTGGTTAGTGCGAGTGAAGAATGACAGGGAAGTCTGCACTAACGGAATTCAACTGTATATAAATTAGACTCTTCGGATTTTCGTTTAAATATCTTTCCAGACGTGATTAACGAGCAGAATTACTTATATGAACAAAATTACAGACTATCAAAATAAATTTAGAGTAAAAAATACATAATTTGTTTATCTATCTCAGTTATAGCCGATTTATTTTTGTTTGAATGCTCATGATTATTTAACTGGGACCAAGTATTTATATAAACAAATCTACAGAGTAAATAAACAAAATCCATGAAATAGTCGCCTCAGTGGCGTGGTCAGTAGAGGCAGCTGCTGCCACACCGAGGGATCCTGGTTCGAATCCGGGTACGGAAATGGATGGTGTGTTGTCCCTTTGTAATGTAAAAAATATGTAATGGATATGTGTAATAAAAATTATTCTGAATTGTCTCTGTTTCTGCGTATAATGATTAATCGAGGCGACCGCTATAGGCCTCAAAGCATTGTCAAATCAAATAAAAAAATAAATATAAAATCCATGAAATATGCATATAATTTGTAGAGGTTTTTGTATCTTATTTCATCCGATCTACCGCTGATTTAATTTAACTCTTAAATAATTATTCAATATCAGAAGTCTACTATTTATACAAACATAATTAGAGATTAAAAAATAGCCATGTGTCCGTTGTTTCTTTTATTGATCATTTCATTCTTGTTTTCTTTTCCGGTAGGGGAATGCCAAGAGACTTCTTATAGATAAAAATAAACACAGCATTCCCAAGGGTTCGATACATTGTTTGTTTATCATTTATGTGTCTGTAAGAATTAGATTGATGGTAAGTAACAAGTTAGATATGTTGAAATAAAAAACAAACTCAATTATAACAAAAACTAATTAGAATTCATACTTGTGACAATAAATAATCATCTTATCTATATTTATATTATTGTTTTCTATAATTAGTTATTTCGTAGATAAATTTTTCGCTTCACGCTGTGATAGATTAGATAACACTGAATCTTAAAATTTCAGTCGATTTTATTTAGATTTGACGCACACACAAAAATGTTCACTTCTGTGATTAAAATTTATCAGGAATGCTTCATTTAAAACTCATGTGTGGTACTTATCGTCTTCAAATTTTTATCAAATATTTTTACAACTTCTGAAAAATCTGGCAACAGTCAAGAACTTTTTTCATTTTATTGTCAAAAATAAATTAGTTTTTAATGATATAAAAATTTTCTCTCTGTTGATTTTCCGAAATTTCGAGTATTATTGAGCAAAAAACTTGCATTATTAAATTTTGTTTTTGCAAAGAAATGTCTTTTGCATTAACTTTTATAACTTTCTAAAAGCTTTTAAGGACGATTTTTTATGTAAAACAACAGTATTTGATTAATAGAAAATGTGTAAAGATGGCAAAAAAGTTTGACTGGCTCAAAATGTACTTTCGCAGGGTGATTCCTTTCTAAAACGCATTATGAATGGTGATGAAACTTGGATACATCTTCGAGATATAACAACAGCTCAGTAATGAAATGATTGAGGTTAAAAAAAAACAAGCCCTAAAACATCATGTCATAGTTGCTCTACTTTTTTTGCTATTTTAACAGTTTTCTTTTATTGTGTATTATTATCAATTCTTATCAATTTGCCAGATAAAGAATAAGAATTACAATTTGAGTGTTTTGTGCCGTTTTCATGAAAGAATTTATCGAATAAGTCCTGAAATAAAGTGAGAAAACTCATGAGTTCTTCTGAACAACTTCTGAACAGTATAATTATTATTTGTAAATTTTTAACCAAATATTCAACAAATACTGCTCCATAAGCTCCGTATTAACCAGATATGGAACCGTGTGACTTTTTCTTTTCCTCACACTTGAAATTGTCTGTTCGTAGTCCATTAATATGATAAAAGGAAATTTTATACGAGCTCTGAAGGGATTTCACAAAAACTACTTTAAAGCCTGTTTTGATGATTCAATGAAACGTTGGCGGTAGTACGTTCTTATCAGAGGAGATTATTTTCAAGGAAGTGGAATAAATCTTGTAATCAATAAATATATACCTTTAATATTATGACACAAATGCGAGTACTTTTTTACCACAGTGGTATTACATTTATATTTAGTCTTTGTGTAAATAATTTATGTTGGTAACCTGGCCATGTGATTTTTTAAAAACATCAGTTTTTTCAAGTAATTATTATTGTTTTCTTCTATCTTCAGTACAAGAAAGTAATGTAATCAAATTTTTTTCAACTTCCCGTTTGTGACAGATTTACAGGATTTAGGGGTTAGAGATTCCAAAAAACATGTTTTTACTAAATATCTGTCTGTTCGTATGTCTGTGTGTTCGTATGTCGTCATTCGACCATTAAAACGTGTACGAAAATATGCATAGAATTAAACCAATTTTTTGTGAACATTTTTGGCTGTGGCAAGCATGTCCTTCTTCAGTTTTGAAATATTCTACTGGAAAGAGGTGCTAAAATAGCGGTTTTTGTTGCCATTTTCCAATATTGTACCAACTAAAAGTGTTGAGATTATGCATCGAATTTAACCAAAGTTTTTGTGTAAATGTTTGGCAATAGCTAGTTGGTCCTCCCTGAATTTGAAAAAAAAATCCGCCAAAAGGGGGGTATGCAATCGCATTTTTTGTGCTTTTTTCAATATTGTGAACCACTTAAAAGTGTATGAAGTTATACATAGAATTAAACAAATTTTTCTGTGTAAGTGTTTGGTTATGGCTAGTTGATCCTCCTTGAATTTGAAATAAATCCGTCGGAAGGGAACGTTGCGATACTGATTTTTGTGTCATTACTAATTTTGTACCACCTATAAGTGTATGAAATTATTTATAGAATTAAACCAAATATTTTGCTTGATTGGTCATCCTTGAAATTTCAAAGATTTTTTTTCTAAGTATTAGCATTCTAAGTATTGTTTACTGAGGGATAGTAAAATAACTGAAGATGAAAAACACATAATTATCAACCTTCTTGTCTATTTGATTTATAATGAAAAACCATAAATTTACGCAATAGTTTAAAAAGAAAAATCATTAAACTTAAATAAGCATAGATAGATATGCATTTAATTTTTCACAGAAAAGATAAACACTATATCGGGGATGTATTTATAAGGTATTTTTCACTTAACTAATTTAAAATATTGACTAATGGATTAAAATATTATGTTGAAGTACATTCTGTTCGCCCTTACTTGAAAGAATTTTTTTGTTTTCTCGTAGGTAATATTCAACTCGTGCAAAACTTCAGTATAAACAATATTAACAATATAGGATTTTCAGCAAAAACAAAAAAGAAAGAAGCTATAGTTTGAAGTCAATTTTATTTTTTGTAATGCATATTTTTTAAATTTCTTGTGTGCTATTGATTTTTGGCACACTGCAAAAAAAAAATATGTAAAGTTATTAAACGTTTTCTAAGAAACTGGGATTCCTAGAACATTTTATGTAATGGTAACAGCAAAAATCATGTAGCAGATACAGATTTGCACTAAAAAGAAAAAAAATCTGTAAGGTTACTAAGAATTTTTTAGGAAACTGGGATTCTAGGGACTAGAACTAGCACTCGAATTTTTTATGTAACTGCAACCCAGATTACAGATTAAGACCCAGATTACTTAAAATTTTAGTAAGATAACTGTAATTTTAGTAGATTCATTTGTAAAATTACAGATGTCTGTTCTGTAGCTTTGCAAAAAACTAGATTTACATCTTTTATCAGTGCTGTAAAACTAACGACAAAATAAATACCCGTATGATGTTATTATTTTAAAACTCACTACCCGTTTGAAAATGTTCCTTACTCGTTACTGCTCAGAAACCCGCTACTAACAATCATTGCATGTATTAAAAAACTGCATGAAATATAGTTACATACAGAAAATGAGTTTTTGGAAGAAGTCGTATTTTTTATTCGTATTTTTTTTTCGTATTTTTTCACGTATTGTTATGTGCTGACATCTGTCCGTAAAACATAGACTTAATTAAACTTCTAACTTTTAATGGAAAAAGGCAAAAAAATTAAAATACGATATGTAATTGAGTATAACATGTCTAAATTGTAGAATTTATTACTTATGAAAATAAAGAATAATCGGAGAAAATTATGAAGTATGATTAGACAAACGAAATGTTTTTACAAGCAAGTTTCCTTACTAAATTTACACTTGAACAGCACAGAGCGAAAGGGGGTGCTCGCCCCGGGCTTGGAAATTTAGAGGCTGGCAAGTTTATACTACCGACGTCTTTTTTGACCTATTATAAGAAAAGTTGGTTCGGGGGGCGCCAAATTGAAACTTTGCTCGGGCGCAATTTACTCTTCGCCCGCCTCTGCACTTAAAGTAATTAATAGGCATTTAAAGTAATTATAAGTAGTGAAAATTTAACTTCTGGAATTATTTAAAATCAATATGTCTTATTTCTTACGTGATTATCCTATCAAACATCATCTACTTTTTTACTTCAATCACATTATATCTGAAAATTTTTATTTATATTTTAAATTACTTTTTTTCCAAATATGAAATTTAAAAACTCTTTAAATTTTTCTTTGGCCAACATAAATTTATTATTAATCAAAGTATTACTAAGTAAATATCTGGAAGGCACTTTGTAATTTGGTTCAAAATAGTTAATTAAATCAATTTTAATCGTCTACAATAGAAAACAGTTAAAGATCTTTAACAACCATGTTTAAAATTAAATAAGTAATTTTTTTTCAGTACCAACACTAATAGGTTCTTTAGATACCTTTAGAGATTTGTTTGTCTTTTTCAGACCGTTTCACAATACATTCAAACAGGAGGAGATACGGATCATGAAGGAAATTTGAGCTCTCTGCTACACTGTCATCATTATTACTAATTGATGGCTCAATGATGGAATAAGAACGATTTTGATGGAAACAAACTCTCATGTGATGGACGATGCTTTGCTAATAATTATTATTATTATTATTATTCGTTGTTGAACTCCCTTTAATTGAATACTTCATTTGGCAAATTCACATTTTTCTTTATCGCTTGATACTGCAGAAAAATATGTCCACAATTTGCTTCTTTTTCTTTCCATAATAAAATAAATAAATAAATCAATTAATCCTTACGAAATCCAAATCGTTTGAGATTTGAGAATAACTGATACATTCAAACAGAATGATACGCATACACTCATACAAAAAGAACAAAAACAGGCGCCTATAACCGAACTCAAATTCGCATTCGTTACCGCGTCGATTGTCTGGCTTCATTCATGAATTGCACAAATGTTACACTAGCAAAAGCCATGCTTTGTTTGGATTCGCGAAGCATTATTTTATAAAGCATATATTTGAAAGTAACAAAATTTTTTACTATTATTTTTGCATCTTTATTAAACAAAAACGTTATTTTATGTTTTGGCGCAGTTTAATTCTACAAATGTAAGTTCAGCCAAATAACTTTCAATTTCCCAGGAATTTTTTATTTATGATGTAAGACTGGCATAAAAAATATTTTTGAAGCAAACTTTTACAAAATATTTTTAAATTTTCAACTAAAAATTCTTTTAAAGATGTTTTTACAATTTCTAGTAGCCACTGTTAGTAGCCACAAATAAGGTGTTTTTTAAAGTTGTTTGAAATATGCATGTTTTCAATCTTTGTAATTAACATCAAATAATCTTTGATAGCTATTTTAGAATAATATATTTGAAGAGAGCTTGAAGAAAGTCACTTCTTCAAAATCCTATTTTCTGGAAAAACATTTGAAATCTGCTCTCGTCGATATTATGAATTTTTAACTGTAAAACTTTTTATTCTAATTTCTTCGTTTTTATACATGTTAACGCATGAGAATTTTTGATACTGTAGAATTTTTCGTAAGGAAAATTTCTATTGAATGCTTAATTTTGAAGGATTTTAACTCTTGACAACGTTTTTTAAGCCAACTGGTGCCTATATAGCCTCAGTATCATTGTGCGCGCGGCAGCGCGCTACAATAATATGATTGAGCGATGGTGCACACGGATTTTTCAATTTTTCTTTTTGCAATAACTAACTAAATACTTATCCAATTTTGATGATTTTTTTTAAAAATGTTCGTCTGACCAAGAAGCACAACATAGTACAAAAATTATTTTTTTTTATGGCATACTGTAGGTGTACTGTAGAGTATTCTGAAAATCGGACAAAAATTTTGTGTCACAGCACTTTTCTCGAAAACTACTAAAGATAAAAACTTAATTTTTTTTTAAACAAAAGACAAACTTTTTATCCCGGGGTAGTCATCGAGAAAACGTTATTTCGCTGGGCGGTTTTTCTGAAATTGCGTATTTTCCAAACTTGGTCATAAATGGGTATATCTAACGTTCTATTGCAGATAGAATGTTGCGGTAAAGTTTATTTTAAAGATTTTGCGATGCTAATTAATCCTGCAAAAATTCATAGCTTTACGTTAAACAGTTTTTTTACAAGATGAAATAAAAGAATGGCAGTCATCAATCTAAGGTACTTGTGATCATCGGAGAGAAAAACCAGTTACACCATTCGATTAAGCATAAAAAAATACAGAATGCTTTTTTTTCTTTTATTTTTAACTTAATTTTTTTAAGAATTATGAATTTTTTTGAAATTTTTGACATGCTGATTTTTGTCATTTTTTAATGAATCATTTACTGAATAATTATGCACGGTGTCTAGCCCTGGTGGCTGTTAAATTTGATTTTTAATTTTAAATTAGGCAATTTTTTGCACCATACCAAATTTATATTTTATCCATTTTTTTCATTTATTTATATTTTGTTTTTAGCACAATGGCATCAATGGCAAAAATGCCTGGCATACCTGTCAAATATTGGGGCCCTGTACTTTAACAAAGTGTATTTACTATAAGTATATACCGTATTTATTCTAATAGAATGCGCCCTCTAATAGAGCGCGTCTTCTAATAAAGTGCGCACCTTGGTGCTGATTGAAAAAATAAATATACAGAAACGATATAGTAGATAAGTAGAAAACGATTACTTAAATGCATTATCGAGGATTCTCATCGATCAAAATAGAGTTATTCTATCAAAGCGATGGAGTGGCGATGCAGCAAAAGTTTCAAATTTTGAACAATGTACCACTCCTGTAAACTATAGCGCCAAGGATATGCACACTGTTAAAAATCTGCTGCATTTTGCTGCAACGCACTCCCCTGCTTGTATAGAAAACGGTTACTTGGCCGTGAAATGGCGCTTTCTCATTGGTTGGAATAGAGATATATACAAGTGGTGGAGGACGTTGCAGCAAAATGCAGCAGATTTTTAACAGTGCACTGTTAAAAATTTGACCCATTTGTTGCAGAGTCACTCCACAGCTTTTATAGAATGTCTCTTTATGGCCAATGAGAATGCTCCATAACACAGTAAAGCAATCGTTTCCTATAAAAGCGGTGGAGTACGTTTTTAATAAGTCCGTAATAAATACGGATTAAGAAAACAAAGAAGCATGGTTTTTGTATCAAACTTTACTCTTGCATAAAAAAAGTTCCTGTTTTTGGCAAAAATAATGGACATTTGAATGAAAAATCTATTCTTTGAAAGAATTTATTATTTTATTCACTTTAGTAAAAAACTGATTTTTTTTTTTTTTTTTTTTTTGAAAACCACCGTAGAATTTTGGTATAGAAAAACCTGTTTAAAAATTTTTTTTAATTTGTAACACCAGAGTATTAGAGTATGTAGCCTTTTTTAACTTCAATACAAATAAGATTTTGTTTTCTATATATAAAATACAAAACAAGTTGTGCAGTATCCCTATGGAATATGGAAAAATAGAAGGACTGGTGAAAAATGCTCCAAGGAGCAGTGCAAAAGCAGAATATGATTTTAATTGAGCATTAAAAAGTAATGGACAAGTGCTTCTGTTAATTACTGAGCATGAGGAAGGATAAGGGATCCCTTCTTGGCTACAACTCACTTCAATGCCAACTTTGAAAAAATCATATTTGCGCTTTTTTCGTGAAAACAAATCAGTTGCAGTTACTATAAAAATGTATAGTGTAAAGACGTAACCATTAAAGATGCAGCTTAATTAGACATAAATGTAAAGGAAGGCGACATAATGCCAGATACCTACTTCCTGCAGGTATCACATTCATGCACTGCCACCAAGCATACCCTAAGTGTATAATTGCACAGAAAATTGATTTGTAGTATAGTGCAGAGTGAACAGTGCAGTTAACATCAGAGATGTAGTACAGGCTATACGCCGCACACCTTCTGGACTTTTTAATAGAACACCATATACCCTCTGTTTTTCAAGAAAGCTTATAGTATACACATTCTAGAATATCCCTCTGCTTAGAGCATATATCTTATGTTATTTTTATGACTACACCCCTGGTTAACATCTAAAGCACGGTGGAAAATTCTACTAAAGAACCGCAAATTTCTTTTATATGGAAAAAGCGCAAATATGATTTTTTCAAAGTTGGCATTGAAGTGAGTTGTAGCCAAGAAGGGATCCCTTATCCTTCCTCATGCTCAGTAATTAACAGAAGCACTTGTCCATTACTTTTTAATGCTCAATTAAAATCATATTCTGCTTTTGCACTGCTCCTTGGAGCATTTTTCACTAGTCTACAACTGCTTCATCTAATGTTAAACCTTGGGATTTATAAATTGTAACAGCAAAAGCTAACTGCAGAAGAAATTCTTTTTCTGAGCAGTTTATGCTTCCATTTTTTTCCAGAATTCAGTTATTGGGGGAATTGGTACGCACCAATTCTTATAAGTTAAATTACTGTAGTATTCAAATTTATCCATGATTATTCGCGATATCTGGTCTGGTGGCTTGTGATTTTCTTTAATGCGTGCAACAAAGCCTAAAATCCCGTTCACTAAACCTTTTTCGGTCCACAAATAAGAACGTAACATTACTTTAGATACAAATGATAAAGTAAGAAATGGTTGAAGTCCATTTGTCATTTCTGAATCGGCCAATTTTGCTGTAGCACATTTATAAAGAGCTTGAATCGAGGCAACAAGTTCTCGCAATTCTTTTAATTTTTCATTTATATAACAAATTTAACAATTAATTGTATTTGTTTACAATTTTTTTGTTGCCACTTTTTTTTAATGTTTAAATGTCATCTGTGCAAACGATTTTGCTGAATAACGAAAACATATTTTATTTATTAAATTAATCATGATTCTATCTATAATCACTTACTCCATGATTTATATTTTTTTCTGAAAATATACGCGTTTCATTTTTTATTTATTTGTTAAAATGCGTCCGTATTGGAAATGCATGTAAAATAAATTAATTAAAATAATATTTTTTTAACATTTTACTGTAAAAAAATTATATTCTGCAAATCTACAGATCATATTTTATTTTTGTGTTTAATTTGAAGTCAAAATATTGAATAGTTTTTTTGTAAAGTGTACGACAAAGTGTAATTTGAGTGGCCTAGTAGAGGATTCGCTTCGCTCATCCTAATAAACATCGTTTGAAGTTAGTTTCGTTTTGTTTGGTGGCGTATTGACAGTAACTACTAACGAGTGATATTTCAAAGAAACGATTCGGTATTTCGTATTTTAGAGAATACCCGTTATATGGAAACGAATATGTGCGGTTTGCAACAGTTCCATCTTATATTGTGCAGTGCACAGATAAACTTTAAATAAGCATACACTTCGGTAACTTTACATCTGTAAAATAACATTTTTTTTCTTTTTTTCACAGTGTAGTCCTTTGTTTTTCCTTTAAGAGAATGTGCATAAATGACTTTTTTCATTTTAATTCTCACCGAATTCACACACTGATATGTTTAATCATAAAATTTTTGTAGTTACTAAATTTTAAACAATGACATGAAGAGTATCACATACTATTGCAGCAATTAACTGCATGTTTTTAGCAGGAACTTTGCTAGTTAAAAGGCCGTATCGATTTGTCTTGGTTCTAGATTGGACCAATATTGCATTTCTTAATCACGAAATGCGTCAATTAAAAAATACTGAGATATGAGGAAAAATAGTAAACCAATTAGTACAATATCGACCCTATATTGATGATCGATTTATCCAACATTGTCTTGTTTCTTGGATTTCTACCGCAAATACTTAATAATTTGCTGAATAAAAAAAGAAAATATATATTTTAGCATTTATAGTTTTTCCTGTATTATATCTAGTATCTGTTTTTCATGTTTTTGAAATTTTCTTGGTTTGAGCATCAGTAATCATCCTACAAATAATATTGGTGAAAATAAAATATTTAGCATGCTTGAATATTCCATGCTGACATACTGTTTTTACCAAAATAATAATTTATTTTATTTTGGCATATCATAATTACCACTTCATACTTACTACTATTTATCACTTTTCATTTTTTGCCATTTTCACCATTTCACTTACTATTTATAATAATCACTACTTTAGTCAATTGTAGAATTAAACACATTGGTTTCTTTACAACTATACCGATGAAAGATCAAATAGTCCTTTACAAAGACCTTGAGATAAAATGTTCCAATCCTCTATTTTAGAATTTAAGATTTTATATCTACAAAAATTTAAAAATAAAATCTATCACTAAATTCGTTTGCAAATTTCAATTATTTGCTTAGTCAAAAATTCGTAATGAGATTTCTAAGAATTTAAATGATGCGGCTTAAAATATTAACTAAAGAACTGAATTCATTGAACAATTGTTTATTTAATAATTTTCAATTAGTAAAATCAATTCAGTAAAATTTTATAACTTTATGTGTCAATAGATTGTATTTAAGTGAAGTATTTACATTTCATTAATATTTTACTTTAAAAACATATTTTAAAATTAAAAGAGATAGGAAAATTTAAACGGATATTGAAATATATTATTAATTCATTTATCACGTTATTTATTATTGCTACAAAATTTTTACGGAGTATAATAATTTATTTGTGTTTTGAAACTTTTATGACAGCAAAATAAAGACTAGTTTATATATATAGGTGTACCAAAAAAATTTATACACGTCATTCGCAAAATTGTTTAGATAACCAATAATGGCATAAATAATTCAAATTTATCATAATAAAAGAGTTTGATCATGGTTTTTCAGAAAAATATATTCATAAAATTCTTCATTAGTACCACACTTCCACCCCTTCAGGACAACGTCAGGACAGGAAATCAACTTATAATGAACAGGAAATTTCACTACTTTCCCACTATAATTACGTCTTTCTACATAAATTTAATGTAAAATTGGTGGTAATTGATCCCCTTACCTTATTTATATCATTAATGGTAAAACACAAATTTCGATTTGATCAAAAACTCTGAAATATATGAAATACCTATTACGTTATTAAATAATGACAAAGGCGTTTATATTGGTATGACAAATTCAAGCTTTTTGAAACAGCAAGGAGCATTGTGGGAACATTAGACATTTTAAACAATATACATCTCATTTCTATTTGGATAACGAAGACTTTTGTGTTAGTTCTGAAAAAGAAAGAGGTCATATTTTCTTATGCTAATCTATTTAGAAGCATAATCAGAAAATCAGTCAAAATCATTTCATGTAAGCATAATGTCTGCAACTGCAACTTATCTTATAATATGCCGAAAATTTGGCATTATGTTATAAAAAATCTTAATTATTTATCTGTTTGCTGTAATATTGAGTTTTATTTTTTAATTTATGGAAGTCAGGAAAGTACCGTAATAAAGGTCTACTCAATATTTGCAAAGGCTTTACATTATTTTCAATGAAATATCTAAAAGATATTACTTGTTATTTTATTACTTCTGACTTGAACTTTACAAAATTGGAAGAAATAATTTGCAGCACAATATTTATACCTGATAAAAAACCAAAATGAACAGGTCAGCAAAATGACATTCATTTTCAGTGACAATCATACTTTAATTATGAAGAATTATTTGTAAAATTCAGAATTTGTTGTGTTCCTCATATATGTACTTTATAAGATAGGAATATTAATTTGAAAATTTTTTAAAAAATGAGAAAAAGTTTTTTGTAAGGTATAACAGAAGGCACTTTAATTGCACACATCACAGTGTGACATGCCAGGAAAATAAAATCTGAAACTTTAAATCTTTTAATTTTTTTTTTAGTTATTACAAACGTAAAGACTCTAGAAAATACACTGTAAAAAATAAGCTAATATTTTAACACAATCGAATTGGTTGGTAAATTCATCATATGAATTAAATATTACCAACTGAGCGAAAAATTGCCCGGGCCATGAATCGAACCCAGACACTTGGCTTACAAGGCCAATGTTTTACCTGTCATTCTAACTGGGCGATATCCGGACGGAATTTTTTGCTCAGATAACCTTATTGGTCATAACATCTGGTCTGTCCTATAGACAGCTCGGCAGAATAAACCGCAGGTAATGGAACTCCATATAACGATGGATACGTAGATAAACTATTATTTTATCACAATCGAACTGATTCGTAAATTTATCATAGGAATTGAATATTTCCAACTGAGCGAAAAATTTCCCAGGCCGGGAATCGAGCTCAGATACTTGACTTACAAGCCAATGCTTTATGCCTGGCCAATGCCTGGGCAATTTTTCAATGAGTTGGAAATATTCAATTTCTATGATAAATTTACCAATCAGTTCGATTGGGTTAAAATAAGAGCATATCTACGTATCCATCGTTATATGGAGTTCCATTACGTCTGGGTTATTTTGCCGAGCTGTCTAAATGACAGACCAGATGTTATGACCAATAAGGTTATCTCAGTGAAAAATGCCAGCCGGCTATTACCCAGTTACCTTAACAGGTAAAACATTGGCCTTGTAAGCCAAGTATCTGGGTTCGATTCTCGTCCTGGGTAATTTTTCGCTCAGTTGGAAATATCCAATTCCTATGTAAAAAATATCTCTAAAGGTACTAAGCTTTTCCTAGGAAACTGGGATTAGTAGAAAATTTTATTTAACGGTAACAGCAAAAATTTATGTGACTGATTCTGTTGCATGCACACAGTTATGTACAGTTAAAAAAATTTTTAAATTACAGACAATTTTCTAGTAGAAGTATATTTCAAGAATTTAAGCAATGGCAATAATATATAAGAAATGGCAACAATAAAAATTCATGTAACAGATACAGATTTGCACTTTGAATCAAAAAAATTCAAAGGTTACTAAAAATTGCTTTGGAAAATCGGATTCTCAGAACTTTTTCAGTAACGGTAACGAATATTACTTATAAAATTTGAGTAAAATTCCAAAAATTTTAGTAAATTAACAATTTTAGTAGATTAACATCATTTTCTTGTACAGTATACATATACAATTTTAGTAAGCATAATTGAATAATAGATTTCGGTAAATTTAGATTACTAAAGTTACAGATTTTTTTACAATGTACCTGAGTTCTTAACTAGACAAAAATGGTGTAATTTTTTCAATTGACGAAATGCATCTAAAAAAAATAATAAGTTAATTATTATAATAATTTGATATATGTAAATTCAATTACACTATTAATTAAGGAAATAAAGAAATAAAAATGGAATTTATTTGTTATTTATTTTTCTTATTATACATATTGACATATATTATTTTGATTTTGAATGAGAATTCTTACAGCAAATATTCTATATATAAATAGATTTTACATTTGTACACGTTATCTAGGTTCTGAATTTACGACATAATAACGATATTAAGCGTGTTTTATCTATGTATGCTAAATGATAAATATATACATATTTGAATAAACAATTTTTATTACTTACCCATCATGCGTAGTATAGGGTAAGTTTTGCAATCGTTTTGAAAATCGAAAAAAAAATTGACGGATTCACACGTTTCAGATAATGGGGATTCCAAAAAACATATTTTAAAAAAAAATTGTCCGTCTGTCTGTCTGTAAACACTCTATCTCACGAACAAATTGAGATAAAGACTTGAAATTTTGTATGTACTTATTATGTAAGAATGGAACAAAGTCTATTTAATATCATTAACCTCGATTATGCGGAACTATTTTTTTCGGACTCTCGAAAAATTCGTTCTGATGAAAGGTATATAAAAATTTTCGAAATTTTTTATATTAAGGAGTGGACTTAAAGGGCAAAAACATAACACAAATTTTGCATAAAGAACAAAGTCAATCGGATGTTTAGTTGCCGAGATGTTTGTAATCCTGTTTTCCACATTCTTCGATTTTTCATGAATCTGTATTTCTTTCAAATTTCAAATCAGAGATATATTTAAATTGGAAATGAGACGCTTAATCCGATGTTGTAAACGGTTAGTTAATATGATTATTATTTTTGGTGTTATAAGGATGTTTCTTTTACGTAGTTCGGTACACTTAAGTAGTTTGGCATTTTATATAATTTGTCGAAATGGGTTCATCAGCAGTTCATAAATAGAACATTACTATGTATATTAACAATATTTAAATATGCATTTAAATTAGTTTTGGAATTGCGATGCATTATGTAAATAGTTTTCACATGTTTTATTTTCCTATATTATATTATGAATATTCATGATGACCCCTAACGACTAGTTTTACTTGAGAGGTGTAAAGAAAAATTAAAAACAAATATTATTGACATGTTTTACTTAATAAGAACCATAATCATAATAAAATAAAAATGCAAATACAAATTGTTTCACGGTCAATATACGCGACAATGAGATGTAAATTAAAAAACAACGCACATTATTGAAAAAATAATAAATTGAAAGTAGACCATGATCAAAATTATCAACATGATTCATCCTATTCAAGCTTTCACGTGGAATTTATTTACAAACTCTAACCATAACTTATGAATATTAAAAGAAAATTATCATTGCAGAAAATTTTTTTGCATGTATAAATTTAATAGACTCCCTTATAATGGTTTTTCGACGACAATTTCATATGAAACATAATTTTCTTTCATTAAACAGAATTTTTATCTCCTCATTTAAATGTAATCTAGATTCTATTATAGAAAGCCAGATGAAGAAAGCCCGAGTTATGCATGTCAATAATTAAGAAGTCGTTTACATAGCAACGAAACTGAATCGAAAATGATCAGTTAGAGTTAATTTTGAGTTTGAAACAATTTTTGTTAACTTAAGTTTAGATTTTTTTATGGAACGAATTTTATACAGTTAAATTTCAATATAAATACAGGGTGGTCATGAAAAAAACTTTGCCAGTATATGGAGCTCTAGCGGCCAGTCCGTTCAACCGATCGAGGTGAAATTTCAGATATAGCTATTCAGAGGTATGAGCTCAAGATTCTCTGAACGGCGCTCACGGTTACGATTACAGTTACAGAAACTCGAAATTTTCCTATGGCAACACCCATTTTTTTCATCGCAAAATGCTCAGCGCATTCGAAAACCTTAAGGAGCGTTGGAACCGTAAATGTATAGCAAGAAACAAACACGTTATGCACGCCCAAAAAACAGTTCTGCGAATGCCCCCCCCCCCCCTCCATAAAAAAAACGATTGGTGCAAGGAGTAAATTTGCATATGACACAGAGTCAGTACACTAATCTCTGATTACAACACAGATTGGAGAAAACTTTTATTTTGATTACAGATTTTCCACATGGGTGCCATCACAGGTAATTACACATTGCAGGGTGTCGAATGTGGACAATACAGCCGAACGTTACATCGCATGAGGGATGTTTGCAGTCTCACGTTTGATAGAATCTTTCAAATCCGGCAAAGTTTGCAGATTGCACATGTACACTCTAGATTTTAGATATCCTGAAAACCTGAAATCCATAGGAGGGAGGTCGGGGGATCGCGGAGGCTATTAACGTTACCAATTAAGGTTAAATGTTCCTCGTCCGTTCATAATATGCAAAGAGGTCGATCGTTATCTCCATCATATTGGATAAGAAATTCATTAACAAAGTCTATATGGTGTTGATCTCTCACTTCCAACATCTGGGCTCGCTGGTACCGGTAAAGAAACATGCGGATTACAGAGCGCAGTAACTTCAAGACTATTGATTTTGGTACATCAAATACACGAGATGCACCTTTTGTAGTTCGCATGCGTCCTCTGGTCACTATGTGATGTTCTTCTTTAACACTATCCTCAGGAACAGTTGGTCGTCCGGATCGTAGACTATCACAGGTGCAGCCAATTTCTTCTAATTTCATTACTAAATCACGAAGAGCTTTTGAAATGCATAGGCCACGTATTCTACAGTAAACGCGCCAAATTTTCGCAGCATAACGCGTCCGTTTATTGCAATAACCATACCGTTCCAACGTTCTTTAGGGTTTTCGCATACGCAGAGCATTTTGCGGTGAAAAAAATGGGTGTTGCCATTGGAAAATATCGAGTTTCTGTAACTATAACCGTAACCGTGAGCGCCATTTTGTCGCCGTTCACAAAATCTCGAGCTTATACCTCCCAATAGCTATATCTGAAATTTCTCCTCGATCGGTTGAACGGACTGGCCGCTGGAGCTTAATATATCGGCAAAAGTCTCTTTAAGACCACCCTATACATAGAAATATCGACATGATAAAATTTGAGTTAAAAGAAAATAAAACCGACAAAACAAAGATATTTAAATTAAGTTTATTTAACCTAATTTAACATAAAAAAATTTTCCTAAAAATATATTTGTCATAAAAAAGTATTTTTTTAAATGTAATTTCACCGCTAACCAATAAAAAATCGTCATATAACATTTTTTTTTTTTTTTTTACGGATTATCTGTCGAGGTTCCGACGAATTATTTTATAAACGTATGTATCCACATGAGACAAACATTCTGTAATTTTTTTCAGATTTTTCCGAGAATGCTGTAATGGATACCTTCCTTTTTAGAAGCATTTAAAGCATTAACAAATAAAAACTTACACATGCACCACTTTTCAACTATGCTGTATAGTGTTAATAAGCATTATATTTATATTCATATGAAACTTTAAAATGTTGTTTTGTTTAATTATTTGCTAGCGAAAATAATTTGTTATTTGAATCCTTTAAGTTCATAACAGCTTTCAAAGTTTAAAATATACAATCGAAAGCTGTACAGCATGTTTCTTTAATAGATTTTTATTGTTAAATTATATCATAATTTTAAAAGACGAAATGAACTTTGAAAAGCTGGATGAATAATGTTTTCCAAAGTGTAAGCCAATGAACAAGTTTTAATAAACTTGATTTAATAAAGTCGCTTGATATTAAATTTATTTAATATAATTTAGAAAAGTATAGTTAAATTAATATTTATCTTGGATATTGAAGTTTTCATTGAAAATGTACAATTTATTAATGAACAAATTCCGATAAACAAGAAATATCAGAATTTAGATAAGTTTCAATTTAATAAATAATTTAATAAACACAATTTTGGTACAATTAATGTATCATATTATGTACTTAAAAAAAAAGCCGAATCAAGTTAGTTTTTTATCAATTTAACGTAAACAAGTCGCAAACTTTTGAATTATAATTTTAAATATTTAAGGTTTCTGTGTTGCAACATGCATGTAAGTAATTTAATAAGTAATGAAGCAAAATTTTCCTATATTTGCAGCATTTACCAACATTGATGAAAAGGGCTTATGAATTGATTTTATCTCTCCGTTTATACGTTCTCTAACTCAGGTAAATATACTCGGATTGCCATATAATTGCAAACATCATTGAGGTTTAATATTACATGTTCGCTACTGGAAATGAAGCGCGTAGTATTTATACTTCATTTTCTAGGACATTCAAAATTATTCCGTCACATTAAAGTGTATTAAAAAAACATTTGTTTTGATTCTTAATAATAGATCAGGAGGCGGCTGTGCGAACAATCACCTCATCGTGTTCATGCATAAAAATATAGTAATACTTAAATATTGATTGGCATATTATAACTCAATCGATCTGCAGCTCATACCTTCGCGAAAACCCCTAAAACTCGATTTTAACCGTTGACTCATAAGCTTATCAATATGTTTTTCTGCTCCAATCCTCCATGTTTTCATACTTCGGGTGCAGGAAAGTACAATTATAAACCTAAAAGTTCACTGTAAACATTCGATTTTTAGGTGTTTTCCACCAAGATATGATTTGGTTGACCGATTGCGTTTTTATATGCGAATCAAGATTTAACTAATTCTAGATTTTCATAAATGAACTCAATGAGGTGATTGTCTGTGCTGCCGCCTAGCGGTCTGAGATATTAAACTAAACATGTAGAAATTTCTACGGCTTATTACGGTGCATTAGAAGACTGTTTTTTTGGCATATGTTACGTCTACCACCTACACTAGATATGCAAACAAACTCAAAAATATTTCGTTACATCGTGATAAATGCACAAAAAAAAACAAAAAAAAAACGTTTGCGGCGAATTTTAAATGCAGATTGATGGTCGACAGCGAAAATAATCATCTAATCGAATTCACAGCTGATATTCAAGATTTAGTTACAACTCAATTTTCGTATTAAAATACAAAAAGTTTGCAAAATCATATCTTCGTGAAAAAAACGTGAAAGCCGATTTTAATGGTTGACTGGTAGATTTACATTTGTATTTTCCTGCACCCCAAACTATGGAAACTTGGAGGACTAGAAACAAGAAAAGACGATGGTAAATCTAGGAATCAACCGCTAAAATTGGGTTTCCGGTTGTTTTCCTCCAAGATATGACTTAACAGACCGTTTGCATTTTAATATGGAAATCAAGTTTTAACTAATTTTCAAATTTCAGGAGTGAACTCGATGAGTTGTATATATGTAGTGCCGACTCTCGATCTATTATTTTTCTCTGTTATAAACTTAATGAAATGAACAAGAATTTACCAGATGTATTAAAAGGCGCTTTTCGAATGGAGAAGCAAATCATTTATCAGGGACACACAAAGAAGTTTAGTTTTGGTATGGTATTATTGGGGAAAAGCTGCTCTCAGCGTATTTTAATTAAGTTACACTATTTCAGCATGATTTAATTGATGATTTAATTGAATTTTATTTACTAAAATATTTTCATAGAATAATATAATGTGCGTCTCGTTTGATTTACAGTGACAGATAAAAAATTTCGGACAAAATGCTGTATATGAAGTATTTTTTAATAATGACAATTGTTGAAAGTGCATTTTCAGATATCGTATGCGTTTTTAAGTTTAACATTTTTCAAATACTACGTAGTATGTATAATTTCTACAGACCATATACAGGGCTATATAAAAGAATTCGTCAAAAATCCTGAGAACTAGCATGAATAGTTTATATTATTATATTCAGTTATGTGTTTTCATTCTAAACTATATTTCGAAAGATTTTTTTTTAATAATTTAAAAATTGGCAACTGTAAATAAATATTACATTATCCATGATAAAGATATGAAATTAGTCTTTAAAATTATCAGTACTACACCTCATCTTTAATAAACTTTCCTTATAGCAAAGTTAACCCCTTAACCCTTTCCAGCGCAGTGTTGCCGGGTCGGCAACATCTAAAGTTCCCCCTGTTTAGAGACACAAAAACTCCCTAAATGTTTCAAAACCTACTCTAATGGCTTCTTTAAATCTTTCTTAAGAGTTCTAGATGGCAACACCACAGAGATCAAAATCTACTGTTTTTAAATAATAGGTTACAAATATTTTACTCTAATATGCGCTTCACAGCAATGCTCTTCTCACTGCGCTTATCAATGCTGTACTTGCACGGTGTTTCCTCTTCGGCAACAGCTGTATAATTAAAATAGTTTGTGCAATCTTTACAAAATTATACCTGTGAACTCTTTTAGGCCTAAATAGATTGCCTAATTTTTTTTCTTTAAATTCCAACTTTAAAGAGTAGTTCGCCGGAAAGGGTTAACACATTATTTTTTATCACATAATAGACTGAAGATAAAGAGATAATCCCACCTATTCCATGTGCGTTAAAGAAGTCATAATTAAAAATTAATAGTGTTCAAATGGTTTTAGTACGGCGTAAAAAGCGGTTATCCACGGTGGTCATCAAAAACTGTTCTGTGGTTAATATTCCGAATCTAATATCATTTCATCAAAGTTATCAACTGTATGGAATTTTTATTGAACTTAAGTTTTGGCATTCACGAAATTTAAATCCATATAAATGATTTTTTTTTTACACAATTGTGGTAACTTTATTTATATTAAAAATTAAAATAAATATTTCTCTTAGCACGTGCACAAAAGTCTACTATTTCCATCCCAAAAAGAAGAAAAATTCAAAAAAATTATCCATATGAACTAGAATTTAATGAATTTTTATTTGGCTTTGCTTAAACATCAAACCATCACGTTTCACTTAAATACATGATTCAATTAAGAGATGAGATCAATAAGGTTTCCACTTTTTATAAAACAAAACATTCAAATGTAAACTTAAATTTCTCATTGATAGAAATTAAATCTACAGTGATTAGATGAAAGTAATGTAATTTTCCATGATTTTTTTTTGTCATGATATCAGTCATTATGTTTTTTTAAAGGGGTGAACTGCTCTCTTTTTAATATAAATCAGCAGAAAATGTTTCCGCTGCTTCTAAACAAATAAAGATAGCTTATTCTTCGCTACTGGCGATTATTACAGTATTTTTAATTATTACTGAATTATTTCTTCTCTCGTTTGACTTCAGAGCGAGATTTTTGTTTTATTTTTATTAGCTCGAATCTTAGAATTCGAAACATATTATTCTTATATCGAAATTTCATTTATTTTTGAGTATCATTAATAAAATGGGACAAAACTGATGTACCCATTTGGGTACTCAGGGACTAAAGAGGTTAAAGGTTGTATACTACAATTATACCTTATAAGGTATAATTGTAGTATACAATAGAAACAGTAAATAAAATAGAAAAGTTAATAAAATCAGTTTGACTACACGTTGAAAAGATTTGATAGAATGTGACGTCATATGTAGCCTTTTTCTAAATTGCTATCTTGAAATTGGAATGTTTTTTTTTATTAAAGTTATTGTTTTAATTTAAAAAAATTTAAATTAAGGCTCTAAGTAATTTAGCCTCCTTATAGTTAAAGTTTTTATTTTATCTATGAAAAATGTGCATTTTTTGCTCAGAAAATTTTAAAAATGCAAAATTTTAGCGATCGAATCTGAGATTTTATTGGCTTCTAAAAGGAAAGTATACGTTTTATATTTAAAAAAAGTTATTTTACCTTTTTAGGATGTGGCAACACGAAAGAGATAATTAAATAGGAAAATTTAAAATGAGAGAAACTTCTATAATGTTAAATTATGGAAAGTGTCAAAGAACAGGGGTAAATGTGGATCTGATATATATTTTGTAAGTTGACAGGAAGCTTTTACATTTTTTAAAACGTATGCACAGAAAGTTACATTCAAATCGATCGAAAATTGAAAATTTCTATAAAGAACATGCACATAGAGAACGGCTTATATTTATATTAGGGTGGGCCGAAAAAATGCAAAAATTGATTTTCAATTCGCAATACCACGAAAAAGTTGCGAATTCGAGAGTGACTAAACATTGGATAAACAAATAAATAAAATTTGTTAGATAACTTCCGGTCGCGCATGCGCTGTAAAGTTTTCCGAAATGTTGAAAATGTTGTTTCATTTTTTTTTAATGAACCTTTTCACGAATGTAATTCCGAAATTATTATGTATTATAGTAAGAAAAAATAATGCTGAACTAACCTTTAAACGTTCAACATCTTCCAATCACGCATTTGCTCTGTTGACAAGAGTAACATTTTTACGCTAATCTTTCCTCTTATTTAGATTGTAATTATTTAGGTGTGTAATAGCTCTTTACAGCTTTAATCAACTTTGTTTCTTTTTTTACCCTTTAGTCTCTCTTTTTTGGTCTTGTTTTTCGGCGATATTGCGAGTTGAAAATCACTTTTTGCTTTTTTTCGGCCCATATTAATATACATAGATATGACTTACTAATATATTTTTTAATTATTCAAACTATTTATTTCTTTTTCATTTTTCACGTGGAAATCTTTGCAGTAAATATGTAATTGTCATAGTAAAAATTTCGATGTGATTTTTTAGTTTTTGGAAATTCTAAATGTTTAAATCTAATCAGAAATTTGCTGTTAAATTTGTAGTTTTTTTAATTAAAAATTAACTAAAAAATCATTTTAATTCCGGATTACTTTAATTGACTCGGCCTTGTTTTAATTCACATGTACACGATATTTCACAATTCTGACTTTCAAGCTGTGAATTTGTATAAGGTTATAGAAATAAATACAGGCAAATTTTCAATTTATACTTTATATGAACACATATCCTTTCGTTTTCGCTTCTTTTAAAAACGTCACTATTTATTCTGTAACTATAGCTTGCTAAATTATACAAATCTCTGTAAACATTATCTGAAACGTTCATCTATATTTTAAATATATTCCTGCTTGTTTTAACATATTAATTTAGTTAACCCAACATATTTACTACTTTAAACATTTAAAGAGTTCAAACATTAAATCCATGATTTAATTATTACAACTCTTTTTTATTAACGTATAATAAAGTAAGGCACGGGAAATATTTTTCAAATGAACTAAATTAAACTATACCAATATTACATTTATATAGCTGGAAAATTAGATCTGTCTATAAATCCCTCAGCAAATTCCGGATATTTGCTTAGTTCAGAATTCAAAATGAGTTTTCGGAATATTTAAAAGAAAATGTTTAATTTATCAATTAAATGAGTAAATTGTTTTAACCATGAATTTATTTTCCTTAAGTTTCCATTAAAATATCTTCCCTTTGAGAGTCTTGCAAAAGGACAAAATTGTAATAATATTTTCTCTTTATTTTGTTTTAAATGTTTAAAAAAAAAAGATGATTCATTCAAAATTATGTAAAAACTTAAAAGCGAATATGAATGTTACACTTGAAAGCCTTAATTATTGATCAATATATTAAAAATCGATTAAATGAGTACAATTATATTATTTTAAATATTGCTTGTATTGCAGTGAAACCTGGAGCTTAGTGAGCGTGTTAACACGGATTTGTCAGTGAGAGGGTCAAGCAAAATTGAATATCCATCTTTATTTGTTTATACGTTTATGCAAAACAGTTATTATAGACATAAAATGCAAAAATTTAAAATTCATAAAAGAATAATTCAAAATTTCCATTTTAATTTATTATTATGTAAAATTAAAGACTTAAAATAACTTCCTAAGCAAAATTGAATACCCATATCTTTTATTTATACATTTATGTAAAACAATGAAAAAATACAGTTATTATAAACATGAATTGTAAAATTTTAAATGCATAATAAAAATATTTTAAATTTTCTTTTAAATTCATCATTGTAAAAATTAAAAACCAAAAATAACTTGTTGTTTAAAATCTTTATTACTGTAATATAAAATACCATGCGTGCTACGCTGATCGGTTTCTCTAAAAGAATCTTCAATCAAACAAAATATAGCTAGTAAATATAAAATAACAATAATAATTTGTAATAAAATATCTATAATTGTTGTCATATTCATATAATCGTACATTATCCATGTAGACGACATAATAGATAAAATAGCTTTAAAATCACTAATGTACCCATGCTTAACTATTTTTTAGTAAGTTTGTTACCTTGAATTTTCAGAAGCCTAAAATTGCTTAGAGACGTGGCAAAACGTCCAAAAAGTATGAACACTTCATTAAACACATTTAAGTGAGAATTTCTGAAATAAATGAAATACATGTTTAAGTTTGTTTTAGTAAATTAGTTATCTTCAGATTCATGCCTCTATTTAAAACTGCTACTGAGTTATGGCGAAATGACCAAAAAGTTTCCTACCTCCATTCAATCATTTTGAATAGGAGAAGAGGATAAAAATTCTAAAATTGAGGAAATAAATCTTTGATAATTTTTCTGATAGATTTTTTATCTTGGATTTCAAGCTTTTAATAAAAAAGTAATAGTTGGATAAAACCTGGTAGGTAGATAAAACCGGGAAACCGGCTTTATGCACTGTTGAAAATCTGCTGTATTTTGTTGCAACGCGCTCCAGCGCTTCTATATAATATCTCTATTCCAACCAATGAGAAAGCTCCATTTCACGGCCAAGTAATCATTTTCTATACAAGCAGGGGAGTGCGTTGCAACAAAATGCAGCAGATTTTTAACAGTGTGGCTTTATTTGTGGCAGTATCTTGCGAAACATCTAGAATTAATTCTAGGCGAGCGACATGGTAACTCCCAGTAAGCAGAAATAATGCAATCAAACTTATGTTACAGTGGTGGTATTTTAAAGATTTCAAGTGAAAAAGTTAAAAATTCGACATTTACAATATTACGCTACCAATGCTAAATACATAGGAATTTAGTTTAGGCAAGTATAACGTATGATAGCCTATTATTTATTTGTAATTTTAAAGTTTTGTTTTGGTGTCTACGAGTTATCTGAACAACGTAGTAAGTTATCTCAACACAGTAACATTTCACCAAAATGGCGTGGTCCGACATAACAGTGAAATTTCTGGTTTTGGACAACTCATTTATTTGCATGATTGAAATAATTTACGTGTTTTAGCATTGTTTGAGGATCTATAAATATTTAAAAACTAAACAAAAAACATTATTTAAATTAAGTTGTTATATAGTAGACTTAAAATAATAGTTGATACTCATATATATTATATAACCGGTACAAATGGATCCTAGGGCCATGAGGAAATTTGACAAGCGGCGAGGGAAAAAACTATCCTCATTTCAACCCTCGACAAATTAAAACTCGAACAAAAAGAAAAAGAAAGGACGAAAAAAAGGCAAGAAGAATTTAACCCTTAATCGAAAACTTTCAATGATGATAGAAAAGAAAAGTATAAAATCTAATGTGAAAAAGAAGAGTGCAAGGAAAAAAAACCCCTTGCTATCAAACGAGGACGAAGATGAAAATGAAGCATGCATCTTTTGCAATGGCTTACATGAACAATCTAAACCTAAGGAAAGTTAATCAAAGAAAGTTGATCAAACAATGGAACAAGATCGAACTTTATTTTGTGATTTTTGTACCTGAGAATTTCAACTCTTAAAGTAAAACTTAACTCATTCTTAGTTTATGTATATTTAATATACATTCTGTAAGTATAATATGTAAATTTTCCTTTAATAATTACTTTTAATGCATATTTACAATATGTTTTTAATTATTTTTTCTACTTCTCTATTTTGTCCGACTAAGTCGGACCAAATCGAATAATCGCATACTTCTAAAAAAAGTATTGTTATGATCTCAATTGCTATGGTTCGCAACTGAATGAATACTTTTTTTTTGTACCCAAAGAATCAATTTATCGTTTTAATACAATTTTTGACTGTTTTATTCACATATGCACAATAATAAAAATAATCCCGGTTTTATCCGACTTTCCCCTACTTGGGATATGGCTAGTGATAGGCGTTTCCCAACAATTTACTAACCGAAAAATATCTTCATTGTAAACAATTCAAGTAGTACAGTCATTGCAATTACTTCCAGGAATCTAGAATCGATTATTAAAATTATTGTTTTGCATGCTGATAAGGTCAATTTTAGTAAATGCATAGCAACTGAAAATTGATGTAATTAAAAAACAACAAACCAAATGGAGGTTATAAGGGGGCAACAATAGTGGAAAAGTCATGTGACGGGGTCCTTTAGTTGCAAAAAGTTAAAAGGGCTCGAGGAAGTATTAGAAAAATAAGGGAGTTTAAATATCAAAAAATAGATTTTTCTTGCCAATTAGGACCAAAATGGCCAAAGATATGAGAGTTAAAATAATCCCTTGCGAAAAAAAAATGAACTAAAGTGATGGTTGTAAAGAGTAAGTAGGATCAATATTTTATACGTCATTTGAGATCAGTTCTATAATTTTACCATTGATAGAATACCTTATGGAATTTGTTAAATGTATACTCCGTGAGGGGAAAGAGAAATGCAAATCATGTGTAATTGGTCACAGAACTCTCCAACTATATATTACATGAATGTTGTCTGATAACCTTCGCAAAATTGCGCATTCGGTGGCAAATGGAGGTGTATAAAGTTAAATATTGGTTACAGAATTTTTCAAAGATATAACACCTGGGATTTGTCGGCAAAAGTTACAAAAGTTCCTTCAGTGTTTCAATTATCTTCCCCCTCCCTCGCAATTCCCCTTCCTCTTCTTCTTTAAAGTTTCTATTATAAATAATATTAATCGAAGACTATGTAAAAAAATCCTATCTAAAATGATAAAAACGTTACGACTTTAATAATGTTCGAAAATCACACCCTCCGGGGGGGGGGAGGGTACAATTTTGGCAGAGGAAAAGAAAGGCCATTATATGAAAGAATGGTTCCAGTGATATATTGCATAACTGGTCCGAAAAAAAGCTTGGATATTTTTGACCTTCTTTTTAACAAAAACAGAGGTGAGGATTTCAAATTTTCTGAAACGTGTATTTTTTAATAAATTTATTTTCATCTCTTTCACTCTCCTACTTAAAATGACTGTTGAGAGGTGCCAAATGTTTTAAAATTATCAACCCCCTTTTAAGACACTGCATTTTAAGTGTTATTTTGTTTTGCATTAAACTGAAGTTGTTACAATCTAAAACTCCCTAAAAAACTTATAAGATAAGTTTAAAAATAAAATATTTCATATTTATTCTATTTTGGGCTATGATCTGCTTTTGGGTCTTTTTTTTATAAATTGCACCAATATTCGGAGTGAAACCTAACGTTTAAGTTAATATTTCATTTTTTTTTTCAAACGATATGTCGTATGATAACTTAACTTAAAATAGATATATGAACATAAAATGTATGATAAAATGAACTTTAAAATATATTTTAAAGAATAAATTAAAATTAAATTAAGTTCTTTTAAAAAGAGTATTTACACACTCACTGATTGTCTGGGGAGTCATAAGCAACGAAGACAAACTAATCTATTCACATGTTTTTCTTTAAGAGCCAGAGCCACACCCATTGTTTATATTGAGTTGCTAAAACTCTGTAAAACTCCAATTAAGGTTGTTTAACCTTTTCAGCAAGTTTCTGCACGATCCCATACAGCCCATAAAATTGAATAACAGATGCACTGTAAAAATAAGGATGATTTTAGGTAGATTGAACTGACAATCGGGACGCCAATTTAATTCACTGCTTTTTAGTGGAAAAATTCCTGTTAATTCCAGGAAATTTTCCATTTTTTCCCAAAATAGTGGAAAATTTTCTGGAATTTACGGAAAATTTCCATTAAAAACCGTCAATTGTAGTGGTGTCCCGACTGCCAGTAAAATATCTGTTAAATCGTCCGTTTCTGTTCACAATGTGACCAAAAAAATACATGAGCGTGTCATCCTCAAATTGTTGACCTCATCTCTAGATATTTACCTTACGAACTATTGCTTACATGTCTAGAATCCATCCTTTTTACCCTCACACAATGTTACGGAACTCATAAAGGCAGTTTGTATTCAATGACAAATATTCCATATGTATGTTATTCTATCCAGCAGTTAAATTCGACAGCATGTAGATGCTTTTATTCCAGCTGATTTTTGTCATCCATCTTGTCTATAATCACCTGTACAATATGTTAAAAATGAAAAAACGCTCTATTTCAGTGTTTATTTAGGTTTGAAAGCAGGCATTATTCCATTTTCAAATATTTGCCAAACCTTGTATAAACAAAACTCAAAATCTGCTTTTTGAAATTTATAATTTTATTTGAATAACTAAATAGTTTTTCTCTTTAACCATTTACACGCCGAATTAATATCGCGATGTAATTATAATTTTGATTTTCTCTATACTACAGCTTCAAATGTTTTAGTTTATGCATACAAATTTATAAAATAACTAAAAAGTATTTCTGCAGTTTCTTTTTTTTTTTGGCTGTTTTCATTTCAGTGTTCCATTCTGGAACATGATTATTGATTGACAACCTATGCAAATGTAGCAAATTATTTTCCGCTATATGCTATTGTATATTGTTCTTGAGTAATTTCTCAAATTCCAAAAACCTTTAGATTTCTAATTGTCAAATGTGAGTAATATAGAAAAAACGATAAAAGTAAATAATATATTTTTAATGCAAATTAATGAATTTACATTTTCTTTATACCTGTGATAAACGCTTAAACGTAAATATTTTTTTCTTCAAAAGTTCAAATCAATCTTATGTTTTATAGGAAAAATAAGGACATCGGTATTAGTTGTAACATATATGTTTTGTATTACAAATAATGCAATGTTCCCATTTAGGAACACTGGCGTTTAAACAGTTAATATGTTCGCTGCCAAATCTCAGATGGCTCACGCGTGCAAGGCCGTAATTACATTTTCATACTTTTAAATTATTTTTTTGTTGCGTTATTATTTAAATAATTATTTTAATACATATAATGCAAGATTTCCTTTTGATATGTTTGTTATAATATTAACATATTATTAAAAAAATAACTGTTATTAGATGCAGTCTTCAAAATATATCATGAATCGATATGTTTTTGTGTTCTAAATATTGTGTTAGTGTTGTCATAGAAAATACATGCGATGTTTAGGTGTTTGGTGCAGAGGGGCTAAATAATACACTTATACTCCTATTCACCATTTATCTCAACCTAGAAAATCTACTTTGAACTATAAAATTTTATTCAACAGTAATCTGATTAGTTTTCTACTTTTATAAGATCAATCAGGTTAATCGCGAATGTCATTTGAGCGTTAACCCACGTTTTTCTAAGTTGTGCTAGACGGTTAATACGAGCATTAGTGTACTGAAATGAGTCATTATCATTTCTATGAACCTACATGCAGCAACTAAATGTTCAGAACGCAAAGACTAGAGCAAATAGCAGTTATTTTTTTAATAATATATTGAAATTGTAATCAGCGATTTAGATAAAGAAATCAATCACGAATTATCTCGTACCTGTCAAGGAAGCACAGTTTGCCAAGTAGGAGTAGTCTAGTAGATAACATCAAAAGTGTTAAATAAAACGCTCTTTCCTGTTTTTGAGTTCTAACAATCTTGTTTCAATATGGTGTTCATTTAAGTTTGTCAAAAATCTTTTTAATATATAATGATGTAAAAAAAAAAAAAAAAAAAAAAAAAAAAAAAAAAATTGAAAAAGTCCTTCCGGCAATGCCGGGAGGAAGAGGTAGCTTTCATATACTTATATATTTATTTATTTATTTTAAAGTAAGTTACATTGTTCAAAAATACTAAGCTCAAATTAGTGGAAATAATCTTATAAAATTAGTGATTTTATAAGATTAAATACTAGTTTTTCTCAAGACTGAATATTAATAGGAATTTTTAGAAATTAGTCATCTTTTGTTCAACCTGGTTTTATTTTAAGCGATTTAGAGAGTCGCCAAACTCCACGATATCATAAAGTGTATGCATTTTAAAGCAACATGATGGATCGTTCAGATCAGACCGTTTCAAAATGTCAGCCATAAGCAAAATTCAAAGTGCTATAACTCAATCATTTTTCAAGATATAGACAAAATAAAAAGTGTTCTGGAATCATTGTTTTAAGTTTTAACACCTAAAAGAAAAATATTTTTCAACTTTTAATTTTTTCGCATTTAATTTTAAATTTTAAATTTTTTAAAAAATTTAAAATGGCCACAATTTTGAAACAAAATGTTGGATGATGCTGGCTAACGAACTCGGTCGAGACATTTGTATGTACTATGTACATACTAAGTTTCATTGAAATCGATTCATAAATACGCGTGTTATCACGTGACAAAAATCAGATCGTTTCAAAATGTCAGCCATAAGAAAAGTTCAAAGTGCTATAACTCAATCATTTTGTAAGATATAGACAAAATAAAAAGTGTTCTGGAATTTTTGTTTTAAGTTCTAACACGTAAAAGAAAAATATTTTTCAAATTTTGATTTTTTCGCATTTAATTTTAAATTTTAAATTTTTTAAAAAATTTAAAATGGCCGCCATTTTGAAACAAAATGGCGGATGATGCTGACCAACGAACTCGGTCGAGACATTTGTATGTACTATGTACATACCAAGTTTCATTCAAATCGGTTCATAAATACGTTAGTTATCGCATGACAAAAATCAGATATATATATATATATATATATATATGGTTTTATATATATATATATATATATATATATATATATATATATATATATATATATATATATATATATATATATATATATATATATATATATATATGTCAACATTTGAACGGAGGGTGGTTTTGGGGTCTGGGGGTCATGATCGGTGAAAATATATCAAAATTTTCCGGAAGTGCTTTCCTCCGGACGGCTGCAATAGGTAGCTTTTTACTTTTTGTAATGAAAGCTACCTAAAATGGTTCTTTCTGAAGTGCTTGATCTTAATACACTATATTGCCATTGATTATGGGACACTTGCGATTTTAGACATTTTACTAAATATCTAGAAACATATATGAGGAATCATCTCGAAACTCTTAGTGTGTAAATATAATAGTATACGTCATACATCTCCGTGAAGATTTTTTACCGAAACGTCATAGGGGACCGTCAACAAATTAAAAAAAATGAATATCTTTTGAATAACCCTGTCAAAACTAATGTAGCAAAAGCGCTCAAACTCTAGATTATGATTGAATACCTTATTGTAATACACTGTGTTCATTTTTATGCAAATAGCATGCACACTCGCAGAGTAATTAAGGTTTTTAAAAAAATGGTCCCAAATTTTTCCAAGTTTTTCCATTATAATTTTCAGAGTTCTTAATATAAAATAATATTTTTTTTTCAGAAAATATGACAAACAACATTGCACACAGTACCCTGTAATCAGAATTAAAAAATAAAAAAAAAATGCATGAAAAATGAGTAGGTTTACTATATAATTTTTTAATGCGCATGCGTTAAAGATATCAAAATTTCATTTGCATATTATGTTAGCTAAATGTATAGAGCAACTTTTGTAAAAGTCTCAAAATCACAGCTTGAAAATTCTGAAAGTAATCGTCTATAGAAAAAGGACAAAATCCGTTGTTTCCAAAATGAAGCAAAAAAATGAGGGATTTTATCCAAATGCAGTAGTACATCCTATATTGTGTATTCTATATTGACACTAATCAATGAATATATGGATACAACCCCTCTTGTTTTTGCTTCATTTTGAGAATAACGGATTTTCAACTTATTCAATTGATGATTATTGTCAGAATTTTCAAGTTATGATTTTGTGACTCTCACAAAAGTTGCTCTATACATTTAGCTAACATAATATGCAAATGAAATTTTGATATCGTTGACGCATGCGCAGTAAAAAATTATTTAGTAAACCAACTCATTTTTTATACAATTTTCATTATTTTTTAATTCTGTTTACAGGGTACTGTGTGCAATGTTTTTTGTCATATTTTCTGAAAAAAATAGTATTTTATATTAAGAACTTTGAAAATTATAAGGAAAAAACTTGGAAAAATTTAGGATCATTTTTATAAAAACCTTAATTACTCTGCGAGTATGCATGCTATTTGCATAAAAATGAACAAGGCTTATTACAATAAGGCATTCAATCACAATCTATAGTTTGAGCGCTTTTGCTACATTAGTTTTGACAGGGTTATTCAAAAGATATTCATTTTTTTTAATTTGTTGACGGTCCCCTTTGGAGTTTCGAGAAAAAATCTTCACGGAGATGTATGACTTATACTATTATATTTATACACTAAGAGTTTCGAGATGATTCCTCATGTATTTTTCTAGATATTTAGTAAAATGTCTAAAATCGCAAGTGTCCCATAATCAATGGCAATATAGTGTGTTAGAGTTATTTGTAATTTATCTTTGAAATGTGGCATCATACTAGTTCGCTATTCTATGTAACTATAGAAACGAAAATTGTCTGTTTTTTTGGTTTGTTGTTGTTTTGATTTTGCTAAGAGTAAGCAACGCTTTCGCTATGACTAAAAATAAAGGATACACTCTACTAAAGTATGTGAGTTTATTAATTAAGTTAATACGCATCGCCGCATTACACATCTGGTCACGTCTCCCGGAGTCTATATATATTTTTTTCTTCACTTCGAAAAGAAAAGTTCGAAAATAATGAACTGTTTTCATCCTTGAATTTTATTAGAACATTATTTTACAAGCTGGACTGGTGAAAAAAAGAAAGAAGAAAATCGTCTGCCGCAGCAATCAAGGTAATGAATTATTTATTATTCCTTTTGCTCTTACTATAAGTTTTTGAACATGGAAAACATTGAAAAATTAAAAAAGAAGCGTGCAACATTACGCACTTCAATTACGAAATTAATTAGTAAATTAGAAACATTAATAAAAGATAAAAATAGTGATATTGATAGTTATTTAGAAATTTCGGAACAATTAAATGACAGAGAACAAACTCTAAAAAACCTAAATGAAGAAATAGAATCTGGTATTAGTTTAGAAAAAGAATATGAAATTGACATTAGTGCTAGCGAAGAATACCAGGAAAAAATTATAAAGGCCAAATTTCAAATTAAAAAGCAACTTAAACATTTAGAACAAAGTAAAGTTTCCAATGAAATTCAACCAAATTCTACTCAAATAAACAACGCGATAAATATTAAATTACCCGATATATCTCTTCCGAAATTCTCCGGAAAACCAGAAGAATGGGGTCTATTTAAATTACAATTTAACAACTTAATAACTTCAAATGAGCAACTATCAGATGCGCAAAAGTTGCATTATTTATCAGCGGCATTAATAAGTGATGCAAGAGCTTTGATTAGCACAGAAGACACTTTTTCATCTTTATTTCATGCATTAAAAGATAGATATGAAAATGATAGAATAGTAACAGAAATACACATCAATTCACTCTTAAACGCAGATAAACTTACACAGCCTTCCGCTAAAGATCTTCGAAATCTAGTCGATAATGTAAAAAAAAGCATTCGCGCCTTGAAGATTTTGAATTATGATAGAAATAATCTTTCAGATGTTTTAATATTGAACATCATTCTCCAAAAGTTAGATAGAGATACCCGAAAAAATTATGAAATGACGATAAGTTCAAAAGAAGTTCCGAAATTAGATGAATTACTCTCATTTTTAGAAAAACGATCTCAATATTTGGAAAATATTCATACAGTCATGTCTGTTAAACCTTTCAGTAAGGATCAGAAACGCTCATTTAATTCTAAGTCATTGACCTTGTTAGCAGAAGATCCACACATTTGTTCAATATGTAAAGGCAATCACATTTTAATGAGATGTTCCCAATTCTTAAATTTACCTGCAAAAAAAAAGGTTTAATATTGTTAAAATGAAAAAATTATGCTTCAACTGTTTATCATCAGTTCATAACATTAGCCAGTGCAAAAGTCCAAGCACGTGCAGAAAATGCAACAAACGGCATCACACATTGATCCACCTGGAACGCGGTGAGGAAAATATTGATACTAATCAGACAATAGCAATTCAAGATGAAAATACTATTAGTAGTAATCTATCACCAACCGCAAACGCATTTACTCCTCATAGTTACACAAATAATCCGATGTCAGTTACCGCTTTGGGTGAAAATACACATTCATTTGATAACACGCATTCAACTATTAACAATACTGTAATGGGTATGACATCTTCTTCTAGTAAACAAGTACTGCTTTCAACTGCGATAATATATGTACAAAATGCTAGACGAGAATTAGTTCCTCTTAGAGCATTGTTAGATTCAGGATCGCAAAATAACTTTATAACGAAGGAATGTTCTGAGTTATTGTTCTTGAAAGGAAGAAAAATAAACGAATCAGTTTCAGGGCTAAATGGTTCAGTTATGAATATAAAGGAAGGTATTATAACAACCATAGCAAATAAAAACAGAAGTTTTAATGAAACATTGCAATTTTTTGTTGTTCCTAAAATTACGCGCATAACACCAGCTACATATCTAAACATCATGCCTATTAAGCATTTACAAACTTTTCAGTTAGCTGATCCACAATTTGATAAACCAGGTCCAATACATGTTTTATTATCAAACGAAGTATTTTTTAAATTAATCGGACAAAATAAAATAAATATGCAAAATTTGGTTTTTCAAGAAACTGTTTTTGGCTATGTTGCCAGTGGTTCTACGTATATGCCGCAACAAAATTTTAATAATTATTGTGGTCTTGTTCGATCTGTGGATGATTTATCCAATGCTATGCAAAAATTTTGGGAAATTGAAGCGGTCCATGATAAAAACCCAATAAAAAGTAAAGAAGAGCAGTATTGTGAGGAACATTTCTTGCGTACACATACTAGAAGAGCAGATGGTAGGTATATTGTGGAAATGCCAATTAAAACTGGTGGGCTTGCATGTTTAGGAGAATCAAAGGAAAACGCACTTAAACGATTAAATCACCTACTTAAGCGATTTGAGCACAATCCATCCATGAAACTGTTATACGAAGAATTTATTAACGAATATAACGATTTGGGACACTTAGAAGAAATCTTGCAGGAAAATAAGCCCGAATTTTCATATTATTTGCCGCATCATGGGGTATACAAACCCGAGAAACCAAGCACGAAATTAAGGGTTGTCTTCGATGCTAGTGCAGCTACTACCAGTGGTGTTTGTTTAAATGATGTTTTATTAAACGGAGGATTAGTCCAAGATGAGCTCTTCGATATCATTTGTCGATTTCGAACTCATAAATACGTCTTTACTGCTGACATCATAAAGATGTATCGTCAAATATTAATTTCGGAAAATCAGAGAGATTTGCTTCGAATTTTGTGGAAAACTGATGAAGAAGAACCAGTCAAAATATTTAAGTTAAGGACGATTACATACGGTACATCGAATGCACCTTATCTTGCCACGCGGACTTTGAATCAGCTTGCAATTGATGAAAAGGACAATTTTCTGCTAGCATCACGTGTAGTTCTTCAAGATTTCTACGTGGACGACGTATTAACAGGAGCTGACACTTTAAATAAGGCTCAACAAGTGCAAGCACAATTGATCGCATTGCTTGAACGTGGTGGCATGAAGTTGCACCGATGGTGTGCTAATCACCCCGAACTCTTGAAAATCGCAACTAGCAATCAAGAGTATACATTCAATGATCGTAATGCGGACCAGAGCACTAAAACTCTAGGATTGTTATGGAATCCAGTTCGTGACTGCTTTTCGTTTAATTCATCAGTTAAGGAACCAGTTTCATACTCAAAAAGAACTGTTTTATCCGACATAGCGCGTATCTACGATCCATTGGTATTACTCGGTCCTGGAATAGCTAAGGCTAAGATTTTCATACAAAGACTGTGGCTGTTAAAGCTAGATTGGAACGATCCACTTCCAGATGACATTAAACATGAATGGCGACGCTTTATCAGAACACTTCAGAATATAAACAATTTAAAAATCAATCGATTTGTTTTAAACGAAGGGCATTCGGAAGATGAACTGCACGGCTTCTCCGACGCCTCCGAGCTCGCATATGGAGCAGCCATTTATCTACGCTGTTTCACAAAATTTAATACATCTTTAAATTTGCTGTGCAGCAAGTCTAGAGTTGCACCATTGAAACCTTTGACAATTCCACGATTGGAATTGTCCGCAGCTGCCTTATTGTCTCAACTCGTATCTAAGATAGTGACTGTACTAAAGTTGAACATCAGTAAAATAATACTATGGTGTGATTCAACCATCGTCTTAGCGTGGATTCAGACTCCCCCTCATCTACTTAAAACCTTTGTGGCCAACAGAGTTTACAAAATCCAAGAATTGACCCAGACTTTTCAATGGAGACATGTACGCTCAGAGGACAATCCAGCAGACCTTGTGTCTCGAGGTCTAAATTTTGACAAATTGATTGATTGTGAACTTTGGTGGCATGGCCCTCTCTTCTTGAGAGAAAGAGACAGTGAATCCAAACACAGCATTGATTTAGAACAAATGAAAAACAATATAGACTTTTCATCAGAATTAAAATTGAAAAACAGTACAGCATTATTAAGTTTAAAATCTAGTGAATTTGTAAATGAAATTTTAAGTATCAGCAATAATTATACTAAAATATTACGTGTTTTAAGTTATATTTTCAGGTTTTTAGAGAACACAAGAAAATTAGATGAAAAAAGAAAGGGACACGTAAGTATGGAAGAATTATCACGAGCAGAAATATTTTTAATTCGGGAAATCCAAAAACTTGAATTTAAGGCAGAATATACTGCATTGATAGAAGGTAAGCAAATTTCTAAGAAAAGTAAATTGCGATTGTTAAACCCCTTTTTAGATGCCGATAAGGTGCTAAGAGTAGGAGGGCGTTTAGATAATGCAGACCTAAGGTTTGCTCAAAAACATCAATATATTCTGCCAGCTAAGGGTAAATTGCGTAGCCTAATTGCAATTTACTATCATAAAAAATATCTTCATATAGGTGCACAAGCATTGTTATGCCACTTGAGACAAAAATACTGGCCTCTACGGGGAAGAAATTTAGCTAGAAAAATAACGCATGAGTGTGTAACTTGTAGTAAAAGCAACCCCATAACCATACAACAAATCATGGGTTCCCTACCCACTGAGAGAGTACGTCCTAGCGCACCATTTAATTACGTGGGAACAGATTTTGGTGGCCCCTTTTTCATAAAATATAAGGGACAGAGAAAGGGAATTCTTAATAAGGTGTATTTGGCAATCTTTGTTTGCTTTGTAACTAAAGCAGTGCATCTCGAACTAGTGTCAGAATTGACTGCAGATGCATTCATTGCCACCTTAAAAAGGTTCATTGCTAGGCGCGGAAGGTGCGCAGTAATCTTTTCAGATAATGCAAAAAATTTTGTTGGTGCTAACGCCGAGTTACAGAGACTCCATAATTTACTAAGACATCCTGAGGAGAAGTTAGCGAATTATTTGTCAGACGAGAATATTATTTGGAAATTTATTCCACCCAGAGCACCTAATTTTGGCGGGTTGTGGGAGGCAGGAATAAAATCGGTAAAATATCATCTAAAGCGAACGGTAGGTAATGCAAGGCTAACGTTCGAAGAATTATTAACTGTGATTGCTCAAATGGAGTCTATATTAAATTCACGGCCAATCACTCCATTGTCTTCAGACGTGAATGATTTGGAGGCCTTAACACCAGGCCATTTCTTAATCGGAAGGCCTATGATAGCCATCGTTGAACCAGAATTAATTAATGTTAACGAAAATAGACTATCTAGATGGCATAGAATTTCAAAATACATTCAGTTGATATGGAATCGTTGGAATAAAGAGTATTTAAATACGCTCCAACAACGCTCCAAGTGGCAATTTGAAAAAAATAATGTTAACATAGGAACCCCAGTGTTGATAAAGGAAGATGACCTCCCCTACAAATAAATACTTACTAGGACGCATTATAAATATTTTCCCTGGTGCAGACGGTAAAATTAGGGTTGTAGAAGTAAAAACCGCTAGGGGAATACTTAAAAGAAGTATCTCAAAAATTGCGTTATTGCCACAACAGGTCTCAGAAAATTAATTACGAAATGTAAAAAAAAAAGGGGTTTTGTTATGTATTTTTAGTTTTAGTTTTCCTATTATTGTGTGTTCATAATTGTATTTTTCATTGTTAAAAGAAAATTGTTGTATTGTATCATATTACTTAAGCATTTGTAATGTTAATATTTGTATTGTATAATTTATTGAAGTTGACCCTTCAATGTCGGGGGGTATGTTAGAGTTATTTGTAATTTATCTTTGAAATGTGGCATCATACTAGTTCGCTATTCTATGTAACTATAGAAACGAAAATTGTCTGTTTTTTTGGTTTGTTGTTGTTTTGATTTTGCTAAGAGTAAGCAACGCTTTCGCTATGACTAAAAATAAAGGATACAGTCTACTAAAGTATGTGAGTTTATTAATTAAGTTAATACGCATCGCCGCATTACACATAGTGTATATGAATTCCGGAGTATTTTTTGTTTTATCTTTATTTCAAAAAACGCCTGAGATATAGAGTTTGAATTTCTAATGTGGGTGGCATTTTTTTAAAATTAATTTTCCCACGACAGCTCTCGTATATATTAATCGATTTCGATTTGAGTGTGCATGTGCAAATGAATTAAGATTTCAATCAAGTTGATTGGTTTGTTTTATCATCATGTTGTTTTAAAGTGGCATGCACTTCATGATACCGTGGAGTTTGGCGACCGTATAAATGCGCTTAAAATAAAATCAGCTTAAACAAAAGATAATTAATTTCTAAAAATTTCCATTAATATTCAGTTTTGACAAAAACCATTATTCAATCCTATATAATCGGGTTCCACTAAATTGAGCTTCACATGTTTGTATAATATAACTTAATTTAAAATAAATAAATAAATAAATAAGGCATATGAAAGCTACCTCTTCCTCCCGGTACTACTGGAAGGACTTTTTGAGGTTTAACAATCCATTATAAGATGATTCGCGTTAGTGATGCTTTTATCAGTCACCCTCTAACGCTTATTCAACGTATTTTAAAGTTCTTTGAATATGTAATCTGTTTCATATCAAATAAAGAGGGGTTTTTTTTTGTTTTTTTTTTTATTTGTATTTTGGATTTAAATGTTATTCTAACGTTTCAATGGCTTTAATTAGAAATCCATTCTCTTTAAATAGAAAAATAATTTAGTAGTCTAATTTTTTTCTAAATATATAGGCACTTTTAAAAATATATAACATTTTATCATGTAGGGGGAACTGGGGTACATTGATACAGTTTTTTTCTAAGATTTTTTTTGGTGTCAAGAAAGGAGAAAATTCAAGTTTTTTTTCCATGAGGTGATAGCAAAACTTGTGTAGTATGTTATAAAAATGTACAATCATTGTTTTTTATAGTATTTTTGCATGTAATTTTAAAAAAATCAAAAAAAGTCATTTGTATCAATGTGCCCCATCCCCGGGGCAGATTGATACGTTTAAGAAAAATGACGACAAAATAATACCAATGCATATTTTTCATAAAAAAATGAGTTAGAAAACCATTTTATATTTATTTATAAAAATTCAAATCACCCACAATTTATTTTTAAGCAATATTAAAGCAATCAAAATTAAATATATTATGACCAGATGTTCTGGCTGTTTCTTGTCTGATTGTTGGCTGTGGTAACTTTGTCATATCTAGCACTTCAACCCCAGCATTATCTTCTTTCTTATGAAAGATGAAAAAATTACCATTTTTTCTGTTTATAAATAGGTTCATAAACAGAAAATAAAGGATAATTATATTAAAAATTCTGTTTATAATATAAGTATCATTTTCTGTTCTGCAGTTTGTTTCTCTTACTTAACATTTCTCATGTCGAAAATACTTTTTTCTCTGGAGAATATATATAAATTCGAGATTTGCCAGAATGCCGCCCTTTTCTTTTATTAGTTCTACTAGCACTAGATGCTGGGTAAGTTCCTACGTCTTCTGTTTTCAGAAATACTATAAAATGTTCTAATATAAAGAAATTAGAGCTATTTCACTTCAATAAAAACTAATATTAGAAATTTTTCGTGAAAATAAGGTTGGATTAAGGAGTGTATGGTAAAAAAAATAATAAAAGATAATGAAAATATGAACTATTAAAGGATTTAGGCTGTATCAATGTGCCCCGTCATAAACTGTATCAATGTGCCCCATACAGTGATTTTGAATAAAATGAGTCTCAAATCCAACACTTCACAATATATCTAACAATAAATAATGAGGAACTGATAAAGAGTAGCTGTAATTACCAGGGAGAGTATTCATTTTGGTTGAAAATACTGGAACAGTTGTATAATAGCATTTCAATTGTACAACTCAAATTTACTTTTGAACAACAAAAACAATAAATCACCCGTCCCATTTCATCAAACTGCTGTATCATTCCAAGATTTTCTGTATGTAGTTGAATACACTAGCATCACCTTTTGGAGCTGTTGTGAAACTTCCTGTAATGACCCTGTGAGCGGTAGAGGGGGTGTATCAATGTGCCCCATGTATCAATGTACCCCAGTTCCCCCTACTAATGATAATTTTTCAGTAATAAAGGAATTGTTTAGTTTAAAACCGGCGATTCATAAATTAACTTAGCACGATCCGTTAAATAACAATAAAATTAAAATTTATCTGCAGAATCCAAGTTCACAGTGAAAAGCACGTCAACTAACATTGATGAATAATGAGCTAACAAAGGCCAAAGATGAAAACAAAGATAAAATTTTACGTAGCACAAAAGACTGAATTGAATAATTTATTCAATTACTTTATCGCTGTACATAAACAGAAATTTTAAATTTTAGATAATGAAGTTAATTTATCTAATACTTTACTACTATTTTTTTTAAATTAGTCAGAAAATTTTGAAACTATATTATATTTTTTAGTTCAAAGGGTATCAAAGTCTGAGAGCTTATGTGCTTGCCCAACCTGTAAGTATGTAACACGATAACTCATGATAAAAATACCTGATTTGCTTCAAATTTTGGATATAAGTTTATTGTGGTAAGATGCTTTCCTGATTAGTTTTGAGAGTTAATTTGATAAGTATAACAGGGGGAGCAGGAGGTTAACCTCCTCTTAATTTTGATAAATGAGTTTTTCATGCTGAATTATTAGAAGTGTAGAATCGCTCTGATTAGGCGACTGACTTTTTGAATATTGACTGGTTAAATATAAAGGATGGGGTACTGGTGTGTAATCCCCCGCCCCTCTTAATTTAGATAAGATAGTTTTTCATGCTGAAATATCAGATTCCATTCAAAATTTAGACATAGGGTCATTGAAATGAGGCGATTCCATGATTTATTTTAGTTGTTCCTTGATTAAGTACAAAGAATGGATTTAGGGGAGGGGGGAGTAACCGCCCTTGACGATCTGAAATGTAATGGTGTGGCGATAAAAAGACGAAAAGGATATGTTTGCGAGTGCTGACGGAGATTCCATGAAAGGCCGGAATGCGTTCAACGATAAACAGAAATCTGGCAAGCAATTTTATTTTTATTATATATATTTCCCCCAAAGAACCCAGATATGTTTGATGATAATGTGTCAGATCAATAAGGAGTCTGCATTTATGATTTTTTTCACTTCTAGATAATTTACTTCTAGATAAAAAGTAATTTGTAAATTTGTTTGGGTGATATTTCCTCAAAATGTATGAACTTTGTAGGAGCGAAGTTTGTATATAGCTGTAAATAAATCTTTATGTAACTGTTAATTGGTGTAAGAGAACTTTTTCTTCTAAATAAAATGGTGTAACACATATTTTATTTAGAAGAAAATATGTGTCTTTTATTTTATTACCATTTTAAGAATAATTACTTTCAATTTAATGATTAATTCATTTTATTTTCTGATAGTAGCCTAATCGCTAAGAGTCTTTTAAGGAAAAGGTCCTTCAAATAAACACAACGCAATTATTTTTCATAAAAATTTATTAAATTTCCCACCTTTTGCCAGAGAATCAATCACAGCTTAATAATTAATAATCATAATCTTTAGTGGAGATATTATTTTTTTAGGTCTAATTGATCAAAAAAAAGGTAATTTATATGATACTTTCCTCATTTAATAGTTTATGTCTATTTATTTCCAACAGATTATACATGGGGACTCAAAAAATACACTTTTTCACATCTTGTTAGATTTTTTTTTCTGAATTTTTGCATTGCAAAAACATTGGAAAACATAGTTATATATTTATTTATTTTTTATTACTAATAGACAAATAATACCTTATAGAGCCGTAAAATTATTTACGTTTTCATTTCTCATTTTTTCGTACATTTTTTCTGCAAGCCATCTTTTTGTAACACGTAGCTCATCATAAAAAGTGCTATAACAAACAAATTGCTGTTTTGTTTAGTTCTGATATCAGTTAAACTTCAATCGCGCATATTTCTCTTTTTTCAACATTATTTATATGCGTGAAAAAGAATTGCAAAGATATGTATCCTGTAGGATAGATCAGGTATGAAGAGGTTAATACGGAAATGAAACAATGCTTTATCAACGTGTCGTGCGCAAAATATTCGAAAGTATTCTGGAAAGATCCAATTATATTTCGATATTTTTGGCCTAATTAATTTTACAAAATTTAATATATATTCAAATATGCTGTCAAAATATATTTTTCAAAGCGTATAACAGTATATCCAAAACTAATTAAAATAAGTAATAAAATCTTCATTGTTTCGAAACCTTATTGTATTAATTAAATGTATTCCTCAATTTATCAAAATATGAAATCAACAAGGAAGTAATATCTAAAATTACTTTAAAGATATTTTTTATTCTTTTATTTTATAGAACATTTATAAAAATTACACATTTAATGATCAATTATTTCAAAATTTTTGCATTAGTAGACTGTTTTATAGAAATTGGAAAAGTCATTTTCTAATTGATAAAACAAACATTGACATTATTAATTACTGAGTTATTCCATTACGAAACATCTAATCATTAGGATTTTTTCTTTCTTTAATAGTTTCTTCTTTAAAAAATTGCTGAATTCTAATGTATCTATTTTCAAATTGTAATTTATATTCCTTTTAAGTTAATATTAAATTTATTTTCAGAATCATGAGACATATTTCAATAATTGAAATAATTTATTTTAAAAAAGCCTATATTTTCAATTAAATGAATGCGTAAGTGTGTCCGTAATGTGTGCCTGTCGAAATTAAATTTAAAAGCATCATAAATAGATATAAAAGTCAGCCAAAAAAATCACCTTTTTTAAGCATTCAGTGTTCATCTCACTTTATATTTTGAATTTAGTTTAAATTTTTCCTCGGAAATACCCGGTACATTGCATGAATTTGGCTTGTACACCGAACTCTATAAGAACAAGTAGGAAACTGTACGTAAAGCATATCAAATGAGGCGCGTTCGTACCATTACGAAATTTAAAAATATTCAGATTTTCCTGTTATATATACAGCACTTCGGATACAGTATAGTAACCGAAATATTTTGTATGGCCTTGTAAATACTATCTGCTTTCTATTATACAGGAAATATATTGTAGTTATTACCAATACACTATAGCAATTTCATAAAATGTTAAATATTTTAATTCACTTAAAACGCACCAAACAATGTTCTCCCTGTATAATTATGTAATGGAATATTTTTATGTGGCTCTGTAAATTAATAAGTATATTCATTGCACCACAGATTGTAAGGAGCTCATAATTTAGTATATAGTTCATAAATGCATATAAGTTTTATTATGTTCGAAAGAGTGCAACACCAATAAATTGCACTTGAACCTTTTTTCCCTTGACCATAATGTAGTGGAATGGTTTTGATTGTCCCTGTAATTGAACTATTCATCAAATTTTCATGAAATTTTAAATGACTCAATAAAATAATGTAATAATTATATATTTTACATTTAAAACGATTCGCTTGGGTAGTTTTTGAATTGTTATGTAAGGGGAGAAGGACAGACGGACGGATTGAACGACAACTATAGGTGCTACGTATTTACATATTTATGAACGCACCTAAAAATGCTTGATGTTTTTACACGAGGCAGAACGCGTTAGCAAATGAATCTATTAAAATATATATAAACAGAGCTGTCAAGTCTCCGGCATTTCCAATATCAATATTTTTTACATGAATTTTGTTTTATTTAATTAGAACGTTTCGGTGATTTAAAAGCAACGATTAATCTAAAATTATACTGTTGTACTGAAATCCGAAGGTTTGGCAACGCTGTATAAATATATTTTTGAACTGTTTGCCTTTTAAAATAGAAAAACAGCAAAAAAAGAAAAAAATACTAAAACTATATTTTCAGGGTATTATGCTGTTTTCTCAATATTTAAATCTAAATTAATTAACAATAAACTATTAATCAATAAAAAAAGTATTTTTTAAATGATCCCACTTTTTAGTTTATCATTTATTTTTTATTTTTTATTCTTTGAATTGATGCCTTTCACATCGATTTGCCCTATTTTTGTGAGTATTTATGTCCGCATCATTAAATCTATTGTTTTTACAGATTCCATACATTTGTAAGAGTTACAGACATTATTTGATGACTAGGTCGTTTGTGGCAGGGTAATTAAAAATGCGTTAAAATCAATGTATCACTTAATACACTGAGAAAAAAGTATATGACATTCACTTGGAATGAATAAGTAAATTTTTTCTGAATCCCTAAACTAAAAATATAAGTTTAAAATCTATGTGAGTTGGGTAATAGACAAAATGATGAAGAATTTTTGGTTTTCTAGGTAAAAGAATGATAATGATTCGTTTCAGTGGCAAGGAATTATCGTTTGATTTCTGGAAGGGTTTCATAAACTTGAATTACTGTTGCTAAAACTAACCTTTCGTATTTGCATCTATTTGCAGGGATTTTTAAATAAATTTATCCACAAGAATACAGATAAATGCTCTTGAATTTAAGTAGAAGATTGTAGAATTCTTGAGCATAGGGAACAAGAATTTCTAAAAATGACGTGGAACTATTTTCAATTGAGCCAAAATTTAGATACTAGAAGCCAGAAACTTTTTTTCTTCAGTATAAATGAGTCGTAAAAATATTAAATATTATATTTTCATGTGAAACACACCCTATTACATTTTTTAGTAAACTTAGTCTGTCTGGAAGTGATTTAAATGTCAAATGCAAATTTTAATCTTTACATAGAAAAATTAGGCTAAGTTAAAAGAGTGTAAAATTTTTTAAAAAGTGATTAATTGAAGTGTAGTAATCTCATCTCAATTGATCAGTATAAAGCAATTTACTAGCTGAAAATAACTGGCTTGGCCTTTTGCTTGACGCTGATGTTCTCGCCTCCCGATCAATAAAACCCCAGACCAAATACAACCGGCGCTAATCCACTCACTCTCCTCATTTGTGAACCGGAAAAACACGCAACTTTCAACACTAACCAAACAGCAATCAACTCACTTCATAATCCAGAGATGGAAGCACCAAACAAACGCACAATGCAAAGCCTATCATTCACGCATCATACTATGCGTACGACAGCATTTATTCACGAGTGCATATTGCTCGTCAGACCTCAGCAATGCATATTTCTCACTGGGTGGATGCTCTTTTAGCGATCTCATCTCAATTGATCAGTTTAAAGCGAGTTTCTAGCTGAAAGTAATTAATTGTCTTGGCCTTTTGCTTGAAGCTAACGTTATCGCCTCCTGATCACGAGATCTTCAGATCAAATACAACCGGCGCCGATCCACTCATTCGCCTCAGAAGTATAGTTTGCGCTGAAAATATTTTATAAACGTTGCAATTTTTTTTCATCAAAAAATGTTGCTGTTTAAAAAAATCATTTTTTGCAGGAATAGATCTTTCATAAATAGGTAGACACAGTTGATGATAAACGAGCTGAATGTTTTATTTCAGAAAGTCCACGATTGATAAAACATTTGAAAATGAGTTAACACTAGTTTTTTAAAGTGTATATGCAAATTATTTGATGAAGGATAAAAATAATTATAACAACTTTCTGTATACCATCTTTTAACATCTTTTAATATTCATTAACGAGGGGGGGGGGGGGTTGACAATGGATGACCACCCCGGAAACTCAGCTTTCGCTTTAGAGTACAGTAGAAACTTATAAAGTATTGCCACTTTTGCACGCATCCACCATCTGCTTCAACGGATGGTTAAACGCAAAAATTCGTCGGCAGCTGAGCCGGTATTAACTATTAATCTAAATGGGATTCAGCGGCGATCATGCCTAATCGAGTTAACTGTGAAAATTTGATGCTTTGACCAATTTTTTGTGCTAACTGGCAATTGAGGTACATTGTAAATAGCTATTTTAGAGGCTTGACCTTTTTCCTTTTACATGATTTTAAAATTTGTGTTTTACAGAATATATTACGGAATTTTATTAATAATATATTCTATTTAGCTAATTTTCTACGTTGTAAAAAATGATCTATTCACTTTCTCACGTATCGAAATATGATAGGTATCTGGAAATATTTTCAACATTTAAATTTATTTTAAATTTTTATAACTGACTAAAAATATGTTGAAGTTAAAAGAAAAAAAAAATCAGATTTATTAGTTCTGACCCTTAACCATAAAAATGACAAAACAGATAAAAGTACTGAAGTAACTGTATTTTGATTCAGAAACCTTATAGTTGCTAAGAGGGAAGAAATATCTACCATCAACTTTAATCAGCAAATCGTTGTTATCAATTGAAGTAAAGCGACGACCACTGCGCTTTTAACACATCCTAAACAAGAAGAAAAAGTTTTATAATGAGCTCTTCTTTTAGGTGCAATCGTAATTATGTAAATGCGTAGCACCTATAGTCGTCGTTTAGTGCGTCCGACCCTGTGTCCAAATATAACAACGCAAAAACTGCCCAACCAAATCATTTGAAATTTCAAATATATACTTGTTGCATAATTTTGACCATACATTTCGAATTTAAAGAAAATCTAATCAATAGTTAAATTAGAAGGATAATCAACAGTATTCCATTGCATAGTTTCAAGAAGAAATAGTTTCAGGTGCATTTTAATAATGTTACACCCTTTCGAACGTAAGAAAATTGATATGCATCTATAAAGTATATACTAAAATATATGCACCACAAAATCTACGGTGCAAAGAATATTTGTAATTAACTTACAGGATCATACAAAAGCATTCAACTACATAATTGAATAGAAAGATACATTGTTTTGGACGCCGCCTTTTCATTATATTCACTTATTTCCAATTTTATGAAACTGATATATGTTGCTGAGGTTTACTACACGTTACTTCGTATATAAAAGAAAGTAGATAGTATTTTCAAGAACACAAAAAATATTTCGAATTCTACATTTCATCCAAAATACAGTATACTATTATACCAAAATGTTATTTTTTAAAAAAAACTTCGCTACAGTACAAAAACACCTTACGTGCTACGTTTGAAACACAATGTTTCATAATTTGCCATTTACATTTTTAAGCCAAATTATAATTCCATTTTCCGCCATTAAATTTTTTTGGCCACGGACGATAATACCACTTTGAAATCGTTCCACCTTAGTCAGCGTTTTCAATTCAAAAAAATATCACGGTTGATAAAGTTACATCTTCCATTATGCAGCTTAAAAAAATGTGAAGTCTATTTCCTCGTGACACATAATTTTCATAAAAACTTTTTTACACCTATCGATTCAAATGTGCAGTTTGTTCGCTTTTTTTATTATTATAATTAGGTATGCAAATAAAAATTGCTACTTTTTCGCTCATTCAAATTTTCATTATCATTTTTAATATACGGGTTGCAGATGATTTTTCACTGAAGAGACATTACTTGGCTTATACACGGAAATGTAGGGTACAGCTATTTTGCTTGAAAAGAAAAAAGAATTAAGAGGACTTCTTACGGTGTTTTTAGTGCTTCAACATCTTTAATTGTACTTTAATAATAATAATAATAATAATAATAATAATAATAATAATAATAATAATAATAATAATAATAATAATAATAATAATAATAATAATAATAATAATAATAATAATAATAATAATAGAGATTCTTCATACTTTCTACCGACACTATACAGTTTACAAAACAGGAAAACGCTAATTTCTAGTCTTGAATATCAATCCTGTCATTTTATCACAATTAAAGATTTAAAAAATTTTATCGAAACCCATATAAAGCTTAAACAAGAACGAAAAATCATGCCTCAAACATAGATCATGAAACATTTTCCATCACATTCAAAATTACAATACATTAACAGAACTTTACAGCTCATTAAAATAAAAATTAATATCTAAATAAACTGTTTAGAATATGCTTCAAAGACCTAATTTCTTCAGATTATTCTCAGTAGTTAAATAAATAACCTAATATTTTTATCAACGTTGTATAGATTTATATGCATGCTTCCTGACATGAAAGAAAAGTATTTCAATTAAACTATACCACAGCCGAAACCCCTCGGTCATCAATTTACGCCACTAAATGTACTCCAGATATTTTTGAAGCCCTTTTTATGATCTGTAGAATTTATGCACTTCAGGTAATGTGCACTTATAATGATAGAGATTATAAAACAGATAACAAAATTCCATCAATCTGTCTCTGTAAATTACTTATAAAATATATGAGCAGCCTATTCTACTGCAAGTGTCTTGTTGTACACCACAGTAATATATATAAATTAAAATATTTTTTAAACAGTGTAATATCATTTAAATACAGCACAGATTCTACTGTAATTGCCTTTGATTACATTTCAAATTAATACAAATATTAATAACTGAACTTAAACTAAATATAAATATTAAAGTTTTAATCTAATGCAGTTTAAATACAACGTACACGGTTTATTCCATATATACCGCAAAGGAATACACACTTCAATTTCAATCCTGAAAATGTCACAATAAACCGAATAACATACATTAAGTACATTGCAGTTTGATCGTATTTATAATAGTTAGAGAAAAGGCAGGCAAATCGAAATCTTAAGCACTTTTCAACTTTGTTTAAAAGTGTTAAAACACAAGACTTGAAATTTGACATGACTATTGCTTTAAAGCTTAAATGCACCCAATGAACAGTTGAAACGTCAGCAAACATATTCTAAAACTGCGAATTGCACACATTAAAGTTGTTAGAGAAGCTTGTATTGCTAGAAAGTTTGAATTTGTTATGGTGGTTATTTTTAACACGTCAATGCGAGCTAAGAACGGTTTCTTAAAAAATTGAAAATTGAAATAAAAAATAAAATGAGCAAAAAACATTTTAAAAACAATTTGAATTACCATTTATTAGAAAGTTATTTTAGATTTCCGATAAAATTTATTTTAAATATCACTTACACTGTAAATATATGTAATTATGTATACAACATTACTTACATTTTTCTATGAAACTGGGATTGCTAGACTTTTTTATGTAACGATAACAACAAAATTTCATGTAACACATGCACGTTTGAACTGTAAGTTATTAGAAATCTGTGTTCATTGCGCTAAAAGATAAGGCTGTTGGATCAAACATAAATGTTTTATTTACAGAGAATCAATCTCACATGAAAATTAGAGAATATAGTGAGAAGTAAAAGAAAGTAACCTATATTTATAACATTTTGAAAGGATTCTAATAAAGTCAATAAAGCGCGTTAATAATACAGACAATAGAAATTTTCATATAAGAGAACCAATCAGTTTTATTTAAGGTAATGACGTAATAGAACCAAAATCAACTCATCTTATGAAATGCAATATGAGATTAGATCATTCTAAAATCTGCACCTTAATCGCACATCAAATCTTAAATTTAAATTCAAAATTTGAAACTGTATAATTTTAAGAGTTCTTAAAATTTTCTTTTAGGAAATGTTTTTGTAATTATATTAAAATAGTTTTATTTAATATGTAAGTATATTTAAAATAGTTTCTGCTGACAACATCGCGAAAAAATTTCAACATAACCTCAATATGTTTCATTTGAGAAAAATTATTTTCATTTGAAATGTATTTATTACATTACTGGTTATCTGCATATACAACAGGAGTTTTAGCACTTACAATTTTATTGACAATTCTTTTCATCCATAACAGATCTTGAATTCCTTTGTTCAGGGCTTTTATTCCTGTCTCTGTTCTCAACGGTGCAATACTCTTTTGTTTATTTTCACGTTATTACATAGGAAATTATAGAACATAATAATATAACCGGATGCCGTATAGTAGTATAACCCAATGAACATCTGCTATAAAAGCTCAAACATAAAAGTTCGAATCATTTAAATATTCCTCTCTTATAAATTATTTTAAATTTAGTAGTACCTTTCAAAATATCTCAAGTTTTTTTTTAAAGCATACCAGGCAGCATCAGTAGGATGTTCATGCAGTTAACTTAAACAGTGAACTGAAAATAAAATACTAGGTATTAATACGCATGCTAAATAGTGTTCAGGACCAATCAATTCCCAAATGATCATTTGCTCAATATTTTTAGTAATGTATACAACTGTGTGAGAGTAGAAATAACAATGAATTTAACACGTTCGCTGCCGCTTACGTGAAGATGTGATGATAGTTAATGCCGCACTGTAGAGATGGAGTTTTCCCAGAAACTGATTTACTTTTTAGAACAAAGAATCAGTGAAAGATTTTCCCGCGCCAGCGCGTGACTGGCTATTGGACATCATCCTACATCACGCGTTGGTGCGTGAGTGGCCCCCTAACGTTGGCGCCATATCATGCGCTGGCGCGTGATCGGCAGCGAATGTGTTAATGACACGCCCATAAATATTCACCAAAATTATCCAAATGGCTGCGAAGCTCCAAGAATAAAATATTTTAAAGATTAAATGATGGATTTAAATTATAAATAAAAAATAAAAAAATTAATATTTTTAAAAATACCCTTTCATTAATTAATAGTTTGATGATTATCAACTTACAATTATATGTTTGAAAAAGCAATCTAGAAAAAAAAAAGATAGTTTAAATATTGTATATTTTCTTTTCTTGTCACCCTACTTTATAAAAAACAGACAAAATTTATATTTGTCCAATAAATAAATTCATTTTCTTGTCTTTTTTACCAAGCGTACATTGTACAAATTGGCAAATGTTTCTTAAACTACGAAGATGTACAATAATCACGAATAGAAACATATAATAATCTATTCCGAGTCACCCAAGATTCCGAAAAATGTTCCTTTAACTTTAGAAATCTCATAAAGCAATTTATTGTCGAAGTATTAAAAAAATTTTACAAAAATAAACTTTTACTAGCTGTATCTCATTTTCGGACATGTTTCCTACTGTCTTTTACATTGCATTAATAAGATTATTTGTACCAAAATAATCGGTTTTTCAGATTCTATAAATTCTCAAATAAACATTTTCAGCTGCATAAACGCATTTGTACATGCAATTGTAACAGAACAATGTTAATTTTTACATTAATGTTAATGCTACTAATACTACATGATTTCATGTTAAACACGGTTTCAGAATATCGAAATACTTACATGAGAATGGATAGCATCTAAAAAGTGATATTTGGAGTTGAGAAAACTGATTATTGCACTGATTATCACTCAAGAATGTCTCCGAAAATAACGAGAAGCTAAGAAAAAATTATTTTTATAAATTCATTTCAAAATTTTGAAAATAAATATTTTTCTGGATTTTTAAAGGTAAAGGGATGCTTTTTGGAATCTACGATGACTTGAAATGAATGAACAGTATAAAAGAACAGAATGTAAAAGGTCATTGTATATACATGGTCTTGGTTATAACATATTGTTATAGATTAAGAAACAACTGTTATTTCTTACGGTATAAGAAACGCTGCATGCTTTTCATAACCGAGTTCAATTACTTTTCCAAATACGTGGGTTGTTACAAAAATTTTGCGGGTTAAACCTAAATTGCTTTCTAAATATTATATGTGAAAGTTTAAATGAACATTGAATACTTATAAAAGATGTTTAACAATCTAGTTCACTTTTATACTCATTTAACATGTAAGAGAAACAATCACTTATTTAAATTCGAAGTTTTAAGTATTGAAGAATTCTCCAAAATATTAAAGAAATAATTTGATATTTGAGAAATAAAATCAATTTAATTTAGTTATCCGTTTTTCAAAGTACAATTTTTAAGTTACATCAGCGACATGTTATAATTAAGCAAGATAATTTGTAGAATTTTCAATGTTTTTAACCCATTAACGCCCGAATTATTTTCTTCGCTAAAATTTAAATTTTGTATTTCCCACCACTTTTAAAAACAAGTTAATTTTTATCTAAATTTACCGAGGATTCTGGCTCGTGAAAGAAGGTATATATTTTTCTTCCTCTTTACTGGTGGGAAAACCGCTTTCTTGCTTTTTTTGTAACCGTCCTCAAATGAGGACGCTGGGCGTTAATGGGTTAATATTAACCTAATGAAAAAATTAGCTTATCGTTTCACAATTTAACAAATTCTGAAATCAATAATTAAATAACATTAAAAATAAAAAAGGATGTTATCTGTCATTTGTATTTTTTTAAATAATTGTTGAAAATGTACTTAATTAAAAGGAATATCGCTAAGCAAGTACATTAAATTCTCAGAAAAAGCTTAAAAAATATATTTAACTTTTATACTCATTTAAAATATGAAAAAAACAATCAATTATTTAAATTACAACTTTTAAATATTAAAGATTCTCCTAAAATATTAGGGAAATAATTTAACAATTTGCGACAAAAAATCTATTTAATTTATTTATCCGTTTTCTAAAGTACCGTTTATAAATTACATCAGTGACATGTTATAATTAAGTAAGATAATTTGTAAAATCGTCGATGTTTTTAATATTAAAATGTATGAAAAAAATGAGTTTATCGTTTTACAATTTATCCAAAGCTTAAATCAATAAAATAACATTGAAAATAAAAAATTTTGTTATCTGTCATTTGTATTTGGTAATTTAATTGTTGAAAAAGTACTTAATTAAACGGTCTACTTTTTAAAGTTATTGCATTAGAGATTTCCATAGGAATTTAAAAAATTAATATCTCGCTTAATGAAGTTTTGAAAATTAGAAATATTAATTATCCTGATCAAAAACGGTAAGCCAGGTCATTAAGAAGTAAATTATCTTTTTCGTAAAAGTAGAAATTCGATAATTTATTTTTTGCTTTCTCATAGCTTAAGAATACAATTGTTTAAGAAAATCTAGTTTTTTTTATTTTATTTTATTTTATTTTATTTTATTTTATTTTATTTTTTGCACAAAAATCTGCTAAATTACTAAAAATACACTGTTAAAAATTTTTCTGCGAAATTCATAGGATTTACGGATAATCCATTATCTTAAGTCTTACAACAGGAATTTTAAAAATAGAGATAATGTTAACACATTCGCTGCCGATCACGCGCCAGTGCGTGATGTGGGGTGATGTACAATAGCCAGTCACACGCTGGCGCGGGAAAATCTTTCACTGATTCTTTGTTATAAAAATAAATCGGCTTCTGGGAAAAACCCAATTCTACAGTGCGGCATTTACTATCATCACACCTTCACTAAAGCGGCAGCGAACGTGTTAAGTAACAGAGATGTTATTCGGCAAATATATAATAGACTCTGTAAATTAACATCGTTAAAAATACATAAGTGTCTGTATAGTAATATCGTTAAAATTACACAAGACTTTGCAAATTTATTTTAAATTTAAAATTTTAAATTTATTTAATTTTAAATTTATTTAATATATTTATAGTAATATTTAATTTATTAATATTAATTTAATTTTAAATTTATTTTAATGTAGTTTTTAAAATTAGTGAATTTCTCAATCGTCCGTGACACCAAAAATCTTGAATTTTTCAAATAAACTAGAATAGCTGTATTATTTATTATTTACTTAATTTGCTTGTAGCTAACCGAGAGTTTAAACCCGAGACAGTAGAAGAACACTTTGCTGTCTGAGATACAGAAGCTGTGTTGTTACATTCAAAGTACATCTTTTATGATTCAGCGGACAAAGTGATGGTTGAACTGCAAAGTAATTTTCGGTAAAAATTCTCATTAACTCCAAACAGATGATTTTCCCCTTCTAAAGTATTCTAATTGTTGAAAAAAATAGTTTTAACTATTTTTTCACTTTAATTTGTCTAATAAAATTAGAAAAGAATTTTAAAAGAGTGTATATTGAATTACAAGTTTTAACAATGATAAAAATATTTTTAATTAAAGACATGAAAATCCCATCAAAGAATTAGAATAAATCTGTGAAATGATAAATGAGAAACTGAATCAAATGCATTTAATCTAGAACTTGTCTAAATTTACAGACAGTCTCACTTTTTTCGGTATTTTTAGAGAAATATTTAACGTGTGTTTAGAAATTTATAGTACATCGATAATAAATTCCAGTTTGTTTACCAGTCTATCCTTCTTTACTGATTTTTTTTCTTATCAATGACTTATATTCTTTTAACACTGGCCATAAAAAATTTCAAAGTTAGTAAATAATTCAGTTTGGAAAAGTGTTTTTTTTTTTCCAAAATTAAGATTCTTTGATATACAGTCTCTATTTTGACAAGTTCTATTCAATACATTTTATAGAATTATATTTCATAATTTAAAAAAATCCAGTCAAATACGAGTACAACTTACACTCTGAGCTTTCCTTGCTGTGACGTTATATTATCAAGTAATAAATCTAGATATATAAATTAACGATTTTCATATTTTATCTTTGCGTTACAAGATGTTCTTTCGTGCCAAATTTTAAGGATCAAGCTGAAATACCATATTGTTTTTTGAAAATAAACGTATAGGATACTTCTGGTTGACCTATAATCTTGAATTTAACATCCAGAGAAAGTATTACAATACAAATGAAGGGAGGAAATGTAACAAGAATTAGTTTATGCAAACTCTATGTTTACATGCATATATTTAAATAGCTCAGGAGCCAATAGTTTTCTAAAAACTTTGAAAATTCTTAAAAAAGAAAAAAAATATCATAAAGAAGAACACATTGCAAGAAAGGACTCACAAGGAAGTTACATTTTTTTACTTTTCTTATTTTCTATTTATTTTATTATTATTATTATTTTTTTTTTTTTTGTTCGCAAGAAAAAATTTAATTAAAAAGTTACCTATAAATGACGTTTATGTTCGAAAGATTTATTTATTTAAATATATCTTACAGTAGAAAACTGTGATGCACTAGGATTTTTAGTTAGGTTTTAGAATGTGTTCTCGTTAATCGAACAAGTGATGTTTGTAAAGTTTTTCTAATTGAACAGAAGAATTGGCGACTGTTGCGTAACGAAATTTCCGCACGGCGAAAGGATTGAAGGGAAAGGAGTAAAAGGGTGAAAGGCATGGCGAAAGGAGTGAAGAATGGACACATATTGTGTCATGGAATAGTGAAACTTGTCAAGCGTCTTGAAGGAGCTGGCTCTTTGAAGGATCAGTCAGAGAGCTGGTGAAAGACTCCTCTTAGCAGAATGCCGATGTGGTGGAAAACATTATGAATGATTTACCGGCGGAATCACGCATGAAAAGTAGCATTGCTCGTGAAGCTAGAAAAATATTAGGTTTATTTCACTTATTGATTCGACGTATCCTATTCGAGATATTGCATTTCTATCCCTATGAATTGCAGTTACTGCAGAAATAACACTTGGGAGACAAAGCTATGAGGTAATTATTTGCCAAATGAACTATGAAAGGAAATTAAACGACCTTCAATAGTTCTTCAAGATTTTCGAATGGATAAAGTGCACGTCACACTATACGGGGATGTCTCCATCAAGAATATTCGTATGTGGACGGCGTCAGGTCCTTCTGAATATACGAGGAAATCACTAAACCAAGCTCATACACTGTAAAAAAAATCTGCAAAGGTACTAAACTTTTTCTTGGAAACTGGGATTCCAAGAACTTTTCCTGTAACAGTAACAGCAAAAATTCAAGTTTCAGAATCGATTACATGAATTTTTCCTGTTATCGTTACATGAAAAGTTCTTGGAATCCCAGTTTCCTAGAAAATGTTTAGTACCTTCACAGATTTTTTTTTACAGTGTAGCCTGGTGTGGCCTCATCTTGACATTCCTTGGCAGACCACTCTTCTTTAAATAACCGTGTCCCGTATCGTATTGGATTTAAAAGTGTATTTTTAACTGCTGGGCGTTATTTCAGTCTTTTTATTAGGGTTAAAAGTGTTCCCGCTCAAAATTAAAAAGCCGTGTTATCTGTAATATACTTTATACTGTATGGTGCACCTCCACACAATTCAAGTCCAGTAAAACGATTCCTTTTAGTTTTCTTTGGTGAAGACAGACTGATGGATCGAGGTTGAAAAACTCCGCGGCCTACATGATCCCCTGGCCTCACTGCAGACCATTTCTGTTTGTTGGGGCTCTTTGAAATCATTTTTGTTAACACTGTTAAAAACTTGTAGCTTTATCTGTATCATCAAACTCTCTCTTTCACAGAAAACGACTACTTGACGATATTATGGGGCATTCTGTTTGGTTGGAACAGAGATATTCTATAAAATTGCGACGTAACTAAGCGGAAAAAGTTGCAAATTTTTAACACTGAATTCATTTCCTTCAACACTGGCCAAACTCAAAGATTCTATCTCCTATGTCGTTTCTGCAGTTCATTTTGACGTGTTTCATTATGCTGTAATGAACTTTCTGATTCACCTTAGTTCTGTCGTAGAATGTTCGGGAGGTCAAGTCGAGTAATTGTTATTGCAAGAATTAATGAACTAAGTGTATTGTTATCCTATTCATTGAGTGTCGTGTCGGCAGCGTCCACTATAGGCCACCGACTACTTTGAGAAATCTTTCTTGCAAACTGAACTTCTTTATCACTTACTAGAAAAAAAACCTATTTTTATGAATTTTTAGAATTTTAATGAACTTTTGGCTCAGTCGGTATATTTAACAAACAATGCATGATTTTGAATTCAATAAAACATCAAGTGTATACAATTGTAAAATATCTTTATTGTCAATAAGAAAAACTAAATATATTTCCAAAAATCTACGTCACAAATTAAAATGATCTGCTCTTAGTAATCCGTGGGTTTATAAAGTACTGTTATATTCAATAAGAAATATATATATATATTTCCTTGCAACACAAAAACAATAAATAATTCTCTCAAGTTCAAATGATCTGCTTTTATAATCTTTGGGTTTGTAAAACCTTTTTAGGATCAATAAGAAAACCAAAATATATTCTGAATAATACAAAAACAACGAATCATTGTCACAAGTTAAAATGATCTATTTTTTTAAATCAGTAGGCTTTTAAAATACTTTTGTGATATATACGTAAAACAAAATATATTTCCAAGTAACACAAAAACAACAAAAAAAACAATGTTAGAAATTCAATGATCTGCCTTTACTCATCAATGCTTCTTGAAGTGCTGCCGTTCTTTGGTAGTCGAAATGTTGTGATAAAATGTCGTCCAGAGTGTTTGCTTAATATTGTCCAATGAACCGAATTCTCTTTTGAAGGCCAGATCGTAGTAAAAAGTCGGATCCTTGATTACCTTATTCGTCAGATTTTCTTGAAATTTTCCGCTATTTTCTATGTATTATTTCGTGGACTTTCTGAGTTATTGTGCAATCCTTTTTTCCAAGTGTTCAACACATTCTTTTTTTAACGGGTAAATTTGGTACAGTTTACGCCACCGGCTGCTTTGAGCTTAAGCAACACATAATTACAAAATGATTTTATGTTCGGTCACGTCTTTTTTTACAGAAATGAAAACCCACATATTACGAGAAGGGGAACGAAAGAAAACCAATCTTATGAAACTAAAAAAAAGCACCCCCTCCCCTCTTAGCAGATCGCTTTTTGTTTTATTTGAGTACTTGTATTGCGATGATGACATAATATTAATAATTTTCTATAAATGTTGATTTAAACAGTTCACGAAGATTCTAAAAGTGGTATGCTTTAGCAGACTCAAATGACGTTATTTTATAAAATAAAGCATATGCTTTAATTCTTAAAACTAAAATATATTATTTATAGAAGAACGTCATTTCACTACAGCAGCTTTGATATTCTTTGAGGACGAAATGCTTCTGACAAAAGACGTCACTTTTTAAAATAGGTAAAATAAGGTAGTAAAATCTTATATTCATAATAGGCAACATTTTACTAAAATTGATATTGTCTTTATAAACGCGTAGTTATATACGCAGACTCAGCATGCATGCTCGGCTTGCAGACTTTGACAACACCTACAAATCCACATAACAAAGCTTAGTATTTCTCCACTGGAAAAGATCGCTTCGACGATTCAGACAACCAAAAATAATTGACCTTGACATTAATTTTAAACCTACCAAAGTCAAAGTATTTGCAGACTTCTTAAGTTTTTGTTAAAAATCTTCTCAGCCAACCAATTTTATTAGCTATATATAACTATTCATTAAATAAAATCATAGTTTACTTTATTATAAGTTCAAAAACAGTGTACTAATCTCCTGTTTGGCTGGTATTTTCTTGTTTTCCTATTGGTCAATAATCTTCTCACTTCAACCCGCTCTGCCCCCATATAATTAAGTTACCATCATCCTTTATGCTGGGAACGGTAAGCTAAATGCTACTGTAACTAGTCAACTCAAACTTTCCATATTCAAGCATTATTAACGTTGTTTTTTAATTTAATATTATACTACACCAAATATCATCTTAATAATTAAATTGTACAATAACTTATTAAGTAACATAGTTTGCGTAACCTAGTTTTCATAACTTTTAGTTATATATAATTAAAATTACAATATTTTTAAATTGTAGGATGCGACTGAATTTCATTTCATCCCCTCCTATGAAAAAAAAACATTATACATTGTAAATGCAGCACATTATATAACTAAGCAACTTAGTTAATAATATATTGTGTATCGTTCGATCCTAAGTCTTTCATAGTAATGAATCAAATTTCAATATTGAACATTGAAATGTCCATTACAACACAGTATTTTCAATTAATTTTATAGGATAATCGACATTCCCTAGAATAAAAGGCATTATTCTAGTGGCACTAAGTTGAGAGAAACAAAGGTAAGCTGTAAATAGACTTGAAACAGAACAATGTTAACAGATGTGTCTGGCTGACAAAGTGACCAAGGTGTGCATGTTAAGTGTGTTTTAATGCAAATTGCAATTCCCTTTATCATGCTTTTAAAAAGGTTATTGTAGCCCTTTCTAATTACGACGTACTTGGGGATTTTAAATGAGATACAACATAGCCCCAATTACCTAGAGAAAATTGTTTTAAACGTATTCTAAATTTATAGAAGTTCGGATAAAATGAATTGATATAGGAAAAGTTTTGTTTTGAAAAAAAAATAGTTTTCTTACTAAAATGTGTCACCTAAGTTATCAAATGTGTTACTTAATACATATATACAGAGTATTTATAAGAAATAAGCAAAACTTTAAGAGTGATAGTTCAAGTTCTGACAAATAACTTTTATCAAAGAATGTATGGTCAGAAATAAAACACAAAGGCACTGGAGCATTTAAAATCTTGGTCAAACAAACATTAAATGTCCATTTTAATTGAAAGCTATCAGGAAAATAATAAAATTTATAGACTACAAATGTGAAGCCGGGCAATCAGGAGTTTACTGTACCTTTTTACTTTATTTGAAATATTTTTGTAATTGGAACTATATATCTATGACTAATGATTTAGGAATAAGCCATTGGACATCATTGAGAGTGGACACTCTGTATTTATGAAAGTTTTTTTTATTTCAATAAGAAAGCATGCAAAATTTTATTTTAAATATAAATCATAAGATGCATATTCCTTAATAGTAGCCGTGTTACAATAAAGATGCATTTAAAAAAGCAATATTTTATTGGCCTTAATAAATGAGCATATTTATTAAGTTTACTGGTTAAAGTACTTTGAAAAGTATAGAAAACTGTAGAATATAAGAATGCGTCTACTGAATTATTACAATTTTATTTCAGAAAAATAGATCTTTGTTTTAAGTGTTTTCGTAATTATGTAAATACGTATAGGCAGCACCTTTAATCGTCATCACGTCCGATTATCTGTCACAGCATAAAAACTGCCCCGCCGATTTGTTTGAAATTTAATGTATATAATCGTTGCAAAATTTTGTCATTTTAAATTTTGTAAAAATTGAATCAAAACTTAAAATGACATTAGTAAAAGTTATCTCCATTCTATAAAATCTGATCATACTTACATTACCTTACTAAAAGATGAAATTTTATTAATGAATTTGAAAATTAATTTCTGTCAAATGGAGAAAAGTGTTTTCGTAACCTATTCCTGACTGAGGACTCTCCAATTTTGTTTTCTCTTCATATCTGTTTTATACATGATTTTAAATTCTAAAATTTTGCATCCTATCCACTAATATTTATATATGTTTTTTGAATGATAGTAAAAAAAGGAGACATAATTTAACTATAAGTACAAATAATAAAAGGCGTATACAAATGATAAACTAATTCAGTGATGTTCCATGATAGGCAACGATTCTCAGTTGTCATGGTGATAATGTCCTTTTTTAAGATAGAGCCCTATTTTTTCGCATTACTGAATTTAATATATAAAATTGTAATAAATTTTGTATTCATGCATTTTTGTGTAACAGTGTACAAGCGCATCTCATTTGCCATGTTGACGTACAATTCCGATTTGTTTGTATTCCAGTTTAAAAGAGAATGACAGTTTTTATTTTAATTTCTGATGGAATGATCTTGAAAAATTTTAAATATTATCTTTATTGTTAAATTTTGATCTATATGGCAAAAATTACAGTCCACCTGTATTGCATCTGTATTGTACAGTCGATCTGTATCCCTTGTAGGTAGCAATAAAACTTCTTTCATGTAGACACGATTAACTTGAGTCTAGCTCTCGGGAATAAAGAATTCGCAAAATTTGAAAGTTAGAATGCGTAAAAAGGAGCAGAATTGTACTTTGTGCCAATAAATTAAGAAAAAATACAACGTACTATACATCTATCTCTCGGAGCTAATGGGCAATTACCATTGGTCTACCTGCGTGCGCTAGAGATCGACTCACCAGTTATTTGTCAACCATGAATCACGTTTCGACATTGACAATCCAGAGCTATGCAGTACACCTCTCTGGCTCTTCCCTTTTTAATCCACGTTTTTTATTTCACATATTTTTTTAATTTTACGCACGGGTGATGAAGCCTTGGAGTTTTTGAAATAGCTAGATGTATTTAATACATTCTTTTATTTTTTATTAACTACACTATCATCAACATATAACAAAATGGTACCATTGTTCGTTCTGTGTGTGAAATAAGTAGACTAAGTATGAAAAATCAGTTGTAAATAGCAAAATACTAAAGCTAGTTATAAAAAAATCCTTTACAAATTACAGTGAACCTAAATGAATCTTTTCAATTAAAAATATAATTAATAAAAATATTCATTATAACGTAACTAGAAGAAACATGTTGTTTAGTCAAAAATGTATACATTAATTCGAATTTATGTTTAAAAATTGCAAAAACTCAAATTACCAAGTACTCAATGTACCAAAAAGAAATTTTTAGTCATTTCATGATTTTTTCCCTATTAATATATATATATATATATATGTGTGTGACAAAAAGCTTTTTTTTTCTTTTTTTTTTCTACAAAACGCGCATATTCCCTATTAACGAATAAAAGCAAGCTTTTAGACTTAAAATCATTCATAAGAAATCCCTTTACACTGTTAAGAGGAAAAAAATGACATCATATAAATAATCTTTGAAATATTTTATTAGCTCATTAGCCAAGTACTTATACCACAACACATTTATGATAGGGTTACCGCATGCACATGCAAAGATATCCGAGACATTAAATGTAGTTTTTGAAATACCGGGTGATCCAGAAGTCCCGGGACTTTTGAAATGCTAATAATTAGAAAACCATAAACAATAGAAGTATGCGGTTTTCACAGAAATGCTGAGAAACTTGTGGGATTTGTTTTTTCGATGAAAAAAACATATTATGTTAGTTGCACTTTTTGACAGCAGGTGGCGCTAAAATTGATAGTATTGTTTTTATAGTATGATACAGCTCATTTAAAAGAACGAATTAGTGTCCAAGGGTTACAAAGTTTAATCATGACGTTCATGGCTTATAAGTACCGCCGTGAGCCGATGCAAAACAGCGTGCACAGTATCCTCAGAGCAGAAAGAAATTCCAGAAGAGATTTCAGTTTATCGTGATATCACAAGTTTACTGCACTCACCATGAACTGGTGATTTCTACAGAGTATTGGCATAGAATCTTACCTAATTTACGATTGTAACAGACATTTGGGATCTCTTGTTTCCATTACGATCCTCCAATGAGCCTTTTTCTCAAACCTTGCTTACCACAGCATTTCACATTTGCAATGGCCATCGATTCTTTTGCAGTTTTAACTTGACGTATTGTACGATATGAAAACAACGCGACATGCAAAGATGTGTCTAAACATAGTCTAGAGAATGTCCAAACATTGCAGTTGCTCATGAAATTTTGTATCAAATTTCCCTTACAATGCAATTTCATTTACCTTACAAAAAATGTTTGAACATAAACCACTCTTAAAACGAGATCTCATCAATAGCATAGAAAAGAAGTTTCGCAATGAACTCATGTGTCTATATAACGCATGGTGTAGGTACATTCAGTCTTATACAACAGCGCCACCTGTTGCTAAAAATGGTAACTATATATATTTAAAAAAATTCATTCTAAACAAAAATCCCACATGTTTCTGAGCATATATCTGAAAACCGGAGCTTTGTATTGTACATAGTTTCCTAATTATTAACTTTTCAAAACTCCCGAAACTTCTGGATCACCCGGTACTTTAATGTATTACACTGGTGTCAACTTCTATTACTGTTGAATTCCTGCAAGACTTGACAGCTCCTTTATGATAAAATAAACAGTTTTGCTTAAGATGTGAAAGGCAGGACATATATGTTAAGCTTAATGTAAATAAACTACTATTTATGACATGCTATAATGCAATTTTACGTAAGAAATTGACGCATTGTATAATAGTATATGACAAGGACTATTTTGATATTAAAAAAGTAAAATAATATATGTATTTTTTATTTTGCTTTGTGTTTAGTATGGAAGATATTCATTAAGTTGAGATTAAGAAACATTTTTTTGCCCTATTAAGCAGTTCTAAGTAAAGAACGTGGCTTCTTCTGTTTGATTTAATAAAATGGAACCACAGAGTCAAGACACAATGTAATTTTTCCAATATATTTTTTTAAATATAAATATAAGACGTCCTAAGCTAATAACGCCAGAGTGGGTAATAACACCAAGTACTAACATTTAGCGTGCTTTATGAAGAAATCCATTAGACAGCATCTATGTGTGCGTGCGCAGAAATGTTCTAAATGATCTGAATTACAAACAACCACTAAATGTTAATTTGTTTCATTTATAGACTTCATCGCAGGAAGAAGCACGTAAGATTCAACACCCAACAAAAAATATGCGAGTGTTTTCTGAAGATTATATATTTATTTAGAAGTACTTTGCTTATTACATAATGTAATGAAATGTATTTCGTGTACTTTCAAAATTTTGTGAAATGTTTTGAATGTGTTCGCGAAGTAGTTTGTAATTTGAGATATACTGCACAATAAGTATACTTGGACAATAACGCCAAACATTGGCGTTATCATTCCGGTTGATTCTTTTCAGAGCTGGAACTACATCCGATTTTTTTATTATTATTTTATTTATGACTGTGTATTATTGCCATCGATGAAAACTTACCGATGTTACCCACATAAGTGGCTGTTAACGTCAAAAAGATATTCAAGATAATGCATTCAAGAAATCACGCTGTTACATTTTATGAATACATATCTGCTAAATTATTCTTTCTTGAATGCTAGACAAGTTGCTGTATCAAATTTCATGTTTGTCTGAAAGAAAAAAAAATATATGTCCAAGTCTTGAAAAATGGTAGAGCCTTAACGTGACGTTATTACCCCCAAGTCACATTATATTCTCTGTTGATAATAAAGCCTTTAAAAGCAAGATTTTATCCTTATAATCCTTAATATGGAAGCTCTTTATGATGTTAAGAGGAAATAAATGGCATCATTTAAATTATCTTTGAAATATTTTATTTGCCCATCAAACCAAGTACTTATGCCATAGTACATTTATGAAAGGATTAAGGTATGTGATGATATCTGAGACATTGAATATCGTTTTTGAAAAGCTTTAATACATTATACGGATATCAACTCCTATAACTGTAGAATTACGGCAAACCTTGACAGTTCTTTTACTATAAAATAAAATAAAAAGTCAATATAAAAATGATAAGCTTAGTATAAAGGAACTGTTAATAATGAGACACTAAATTGTAAGTTTACGTAAAAAATTGACGCATTTTATAATGGTATATGACAAGGAATGTTTTAATATCAAGAAATAAAACTTAAACAAGAAATAGACTAGTCAACAAAGCTACTAATAACTATGTATTATATGTAAAAATAAATATTGAAAAATTGGAATGTAAATTAAGTAACATTGATTTTTATGCAAAAATTAATGTTAAAAAAGATCCTATTGTTAAAACATTCTTTGCATATATAAATATTAAAATTCTGTTTTCATACAAATTTGAAGTCTTTTCTCACGGTTTGCCTTTTATTTTTTGAATGCCTACATTCCTTAAACACCCGTTTAAATTTAGATTTATTTAAAGATCTTTAAATAGCATTAATAGAAAATTTAATATTGATTTACAGACGTTGTTGAAAAAGAGATATAGTTATTTTTGGTCAATTGATAATACTAGTGAAATTTTAGACAATTTCCATTTTACTTTTTAGAAAATACAGGTATTCGAATTTAAAGATTTATTCACCAATATATATATATATATTGATTCTCTTTAATAAATATTTTTGGTATATTTATGGATAATTCAGAGATAAATAGAGATTATTCAGATAAATCTCTATCAATATTTAAATGAAGATTTAAATATTGATGGAGATTTATCTTTAAGTCTGTGTCATTTTTATTTTTACAATAAATTTGTAAATTTAATAGAAACCCCAATAACAAGAGATATGGGCTAAATTTTGGCCAAATATCAGAATTGTCCGTAAATGACCAGTAGTCGAATGGAGGGTTTGAGACAATATCGTCCGAACAAAATATGGCTATGTAACTATAGGTAATGTCAAGGGCAGATGTCGTCCGGAAACTGCATTATTAAATTATTACAAGTCAATTAATCAGCAAAATATTTGTATGCATGTCTTTGGTCTGTAATGGGATAATAATGAAAATTAATTCTTTTACTGGGGTGTTATTGTTTTTATTTTTTTTTTTTCGCAGTAAAGATTCCCCCTGCAGTCATAATAGCGGATGTGTGTCACATGAAGAAAACTCTCCAATACCCTCCAATGGCTTATCTCACAGCTCTTTAAAATGCTTGTTTGCGTTTCAAGGACAACATTTGAAAACGGACAGTCGAATAAATATTAGGAGAAAAAATACATTTCAAGGATGCTTATTGGTGAAAATAGATTATTATTCGCAAACAAGTAAACTTGAATCTCTTTTAAATTTACAGATAATAGAAATATTAATTTAAAACAAATTAACAATTTAGAATATTTTTTTAATAATCACTTATAAAGATTCGAGTTTAAATTTACGTTTTGATAAATGGTTACACATATTTGTTGATTTGTTGCCTTAGATAAATAGATAGGAAATTATAAAATCTGAAAAATAAATTATATCATAATGTACGAAATTTAGGCTATTACAGTAGCAAACTATTTGTTTTAAATATATTTTATAAATTACCAATTAGAAATTTCTCATTTAAAAATTGATTGAGTTGGAAATTATTCAGATAATAATATTATATAAATTGCATTATTAAGAAGTAATTTTTTTTTCTCCAAATGATGAATTTATCTTTTTACACCGTTTAATTAAAAAAATAATTATTTAATTAAAAAATCAGTTAATTAAAAAATAACTGAACACTTTTTTAATTAAATATTTTTTCAGATGGTAAAAGTAAAAGAAAACGAAATATTTTCACAAATAACAGAGTGTAAGAAGTTTTAAATTATGGAATTTTCGCTGTTGAGTACGGAGTATTAAATGAGAATGTTTTATGTTCTAAATTGCAAAATTATTTAGTTAAAATGTATAAAAATTTTCTTTAAATCAAATAGTAAATATTGTTAAATGGAAATATTTTCTTCTACATAAAGTACAAAAATGTTTCCTTATCGAGAATAATAAATTAAAATATCTGAATTTTTTTTAATCAAAAGTCTAAATATTGCTGGTAAATTGCAATTAATTATAATTTGTAAGATTCAAAAATATTTGAATAATAATAATATAAGCAACCCATAATCAAGAATATAATTTTATATTTAAATGTAATTTTATTAGAATTTAGAAATAAGAAATTAATTTAACATGGATTGTGCATTTTATTGTAAAATTATTAACTGCAATATTTTGACTTTAAACAAAACAAAATTTCCTACATTTCAATTAGTTACACTATCTATATGAACTTATTTTTGCACCTTACAGTGAAAAATATGCCCATTTAGCAACACATTATAACCTCGATTATCTGAGCTGATTGGGGTCGCTAGTACCTCGGATATGGGAAATCTCAGTTAATAGAAAATGTGCACAAAGACTCATCGTGCTCGGAAATTTAACATCTCTTAGCATAACAAACAATAGAATTATTTTTTAATGATAAATGTAAATATAACAGTTATATTTAATACCTGAGCAAAAAAAAAAATATATACTAGTAGTAAATTTTAAAAAGAAATTTAAAAGTTTTTTATCTATACCAGATTAAATATTAAAAGATGCGTTTTCAGAAATAAAACAAATGTAAAAAAAAAAAAAAAAAAAAAAAAAAAAAAAAAAACATGGCAACAAAATTCTTTGATATTTTTTACTTGACCTGACCTATCTAAAAATATATAATCTGAAAATATTTCTAAAAAACTATAGGATTAAAGTAAAAATAATTTACCATTACAATTTACAAACAATGAAGTTACCTTTTTATTATAGTCCCAGTTTTTTTTTTTTTTTCAGTGGATTATCGCTCATACCAACTTTCGAGCAACAGAAAATTTATTGGTGTAACATGGCTCCTTTTTCCCAAGTATTTTGGGGAAATGGTCAGTAGATTAAAAAGAGTGTTTTTTTTTTTTTTTAAGTTCATTCACAAAAAAAGAAAGAAAAAGAAAAGAAATGAAAAAAAGAAAGAATCAGACTTTATTATCGGCTCGTTAACAAGATCCTCGACAAATCAATTAGCTCGGTTAATTGATGTTCTTATTTGTTTTTAGAAATAAAACATTTTCACTTTTAAATGCTATTTTTGAATAGTACAAATTCTTCTATTTGATATCATTTATTAGTCGGCAAAAAATCATATGATATTGCAATGTACTTGGTAAAAGATGACCAAGTATCCAAATTATCGAAAACAGACTCCAAAGCTTCAAAATTGATTCACTTTAGTCGGGAGACGATGCTCGAAAAAGTATCTGCCGGGCGGACAAAAAGTCATACCTGCCGATCCCGAAGAATGAGATCGCCTGGACTAAAAATAGTCGAGCTAGGATTTTCGGTAGAAGTTTGGCCGAGGATTATTAGCTGTTAGGAAATACTTTTAATAAAATTTGGCGAATAGGAATGGCGATCATTTTTTCTAGTTACTAATTACTTTTATTTTACTTTAAATACAAATATGCAATGTGTTATAATAAGTCTTTAAGAATTTCAAGGTATATTGATGATATATTGGTTATTGATTTTGAATTTATTAATGAATATTAGAAAATGTATCCAGAATGTTTAACGCTGAATAGAGGAAACGTTGACGATTATAATGCAGTTTATTCAGATATTTCTTTTAAATTTTTGATAATAAATTAAATTTATATTCGTATTAGCAGGCTATGCCCGCTGCGCTGGTCAATTTTTCAAATGATTTGAATGAAACGAACTGGTGAATTTAAATTTGTATTTTAAATAATTTGGACCTCCAGCAGCACTTTGCTCATTGCTGAAAACGATTTAGACACCATTGTGATATTAAATTATCTTAAACGTTGCGCAAAAACCAGCTATTTAGAAGTAACTATTTTAGTTTATTACTAACAGAGCACATTTGGAAGCGAAATGAGACCATTATGGCAACAGGATTTAAAATTTTCCCTTATCTGAAGAAATATTAATTATTACAGTCGTTACCATGGTACAACTTCTGAAAAATTTCTTCACAACTTTTCATTATGTGAAGCCAGGAACCCAAAGCTACTCCCACCTAAAAAGTTTATATATATATTAAATTTTGTCCGCGCGATAAAAGGCACAATTATGCAAGAATCATCTTCAAACTCGTCAAGTACATTGAGATGGTTAATATCTCAGTGGGAATTGCAAATGAGCAAAATCGGCCCAAGGGGTGGTTCAAAAAATTGAATACCATCTTAACATGGCTTTCCCAAAACCAGCTCTTACAAAACTATAGCAGAAAAAAATTAAACATTTTTCGTTACAGCAAGTTGCCAACGATAAAAAAAAACACACATTAAAATTCTCACTACAACAATTACTTTATTATTGCAAAATTTCCTCCTGAAAAATGAAAACAAAATTATTTGCTCTTTCGTATTTAAGCATTTTCTCTTTAGTTATTTAAGATAAAATTATGTAAATTTGTATAATTTGGCGAACGATTTGGCGAAACTGGTTGACATGATAATCAAGTAGTAGCCAATTTACACTTTTCATATTTCACAAAAGATTCCTACACCTACACAGACATCATATACGCAATAGGTTTAGCACGATTATCTTGCAACTACAATTTGGCAAAATCCTCGTTTTAGAATACCAAAGAAATTTATGTATATTTTATTATTTTCTATCATTTTAAACAGCAATTAACAATAAATAAAAAGTAACTGTAGAACAAAACAACAAATATCATTTCAAAAAATAAAAAAAATGAAAGTAAATAAACAACTTATCATCAGATAAACAACTATAGCTGGGTTACCATATGAGGCAAATAATGCCATTTTGGCGCCAGTGAGATACCTCGATGAGTATATGACCAAATCCGTGACAAAATTAAACTTTAATCGGTACTTATAATGCATTTTCCCTACTTATGTATAAGAAAAAACTTTGACACCGATGTCATGTATGCACCACATTAGTGCAATTTTTTTCTGGCGCCAATTTGGAGAACTTGGTTTTTAATTACCAATTTCATAAATATTTTTTAATTATTTTGTATTATTAAAAAAAATAATAATAAATAAAAAAGTTTAATTAATAGCTATAGAACAAAATGATTATATTATTTTAAAAAACAAAATGAAAGTTAATAAATAGTTTATTAATAAATAAACAACCATAGTCGGTTTACCATGTGTGGCATAAAATCGCCATTTTGTTGCAATCATGCGAATGTGGTGCGTATATGACATCTGTGCCAAAACTTTAAAAAGTTGCAATTAAATTATTTTACAGTTTGGATGAGGAAGACATTTATACTAAAATTTAAACATTATACGCATTTTTTTTGCTATAACTGCTATTTATATATTTACAATTAAACATAAAAAAAATATCCTAAAAAGGCTCTCACACACTTAAAAGAGTGTGAGAGATTTTAGTAATTGTGAACATCGCTCCGGCTTATGCCTTCTTGGTATAAAATCGCATTGTTTGATGACAAAAGTAAATTCAAACACCCAAATAAACAAATAACATACAATTAACAGATAAAACCATTTTTAAAAGTAATTCTGCTATTTTGTCCTGTAACACACATAATGGTAGAATTAGATTTTAAAAATATTTTTTAAAAAAATAGAAAATTGTTATTTACGTTTTATCTAATAAAATATTTAAAACACATTTTTATTAGTCTGCGCGAAAGAGAATAGCGAAAGTTTGATTGAAGAAATATTGAAGAGGAAATGGTAAATTAAAAAAAGACTTGTAAATTTTATTCAGCGGGAATTTTTCATTTCAAAATGTTGAATTTATCTATAATAATAACGCATAATTGCATAAATTTACTTTGAATTGCAAAATTTTTCCTTCAGTACTACTTGGTTGTACTGTCGACCAATTTCGCCAAATTATACAAATCGCCAAACTATTAGCCAGATTATATAGATTAGCATAAATTTTCATTTAAATAACGAAAAACAAATTAGCAGAACATATATAAAAGTAGAAATAAAATGTCGAATTAAAAATCACTTGATGACATAATTAGTATTTATATTATGCTTAATGTCAAGTGAATGTGACATTTACGATCATCCATTATTGACATTTAATCTTGGAATTTGGGGGTAGATTTTTAATCGATGGGGTAATCTTTCCTTCTTCAGTTTTTAAATTTTAAAACTGAAAATTTTCCTGTAAGTGAAATTGACGAAATGGCGCAAGAAAAATTAACAATGAAAACATTTGCAAAACGAAATAAAAGAGTTATACTTATATCTACATAATTTACGATTGAATATTAAAATATTCTCTAAAAATTATCTTCACTTGAAAAAAAACAACATTATTGCGACCATTAAGAACCTAAGTCAGGCATTAAGTCAGTAGTGCATTTTCGGTTTAAAAACACATTCTTTGGCGACAAAAGCAAGATGAAAATGGTATAGAAACGAATAGTAACTCACAACTTACAGTGTCTTTTACAATCAGATCTGCTTTTTTTTGCTGTAAGTTATATTATACGGAAATTCGATAAAAAAGACAAAGAAAATAATAAAAGGGAAATAACTATCATTCAAAATTCATTTAATCAATTTCTGAAATTCATGTTTTTATTCTAACACCAGGGATAAGTCGCCAAAAGTTGAACCAATTGTTATATTTCGCGTTAATTTATTTTTTAAGCATTACAAATATTTTTTTCATTTTCAAGATAAATATATTTTTATAATATTACGCCTCATTTAAGCGGTCTTTCTTTATTATTATTAATATTATCAGTAGTTATTTTCTGCGATTATTTGCAAGATATTTGCAATATTTCTAATAGATATAGCCATTTTAATTCTTTTAGCAATTATAATTTTCGCCAAAAACAGATACTGGCAACCCTTTTGTCAAAAATATCCGAAAAATACGAAATTTACTACGAAAAATCCGAGTTATCCCTGTAAATTTGAATCATAAACCTTCGCAAAAATATTTCCTATCGAATGATACAATCGGCGAAAAAATCCATCTGGTAGTTTTTGAAAACACTCGTTTGGAAGTTTCAGAACTTCTGCTTTATAATATATATGATGATACAGTTTTCGATTTTTAACTAAAGCATTTCATATTGGTAATGGAATTTATATAAGGAAATATATATAAATATTATAATTAATCTAATAATTTGTTTCAATAAAACTTATACTAATGATTTTTTACAAGCAATCATCCTTTCAAAATTTTTGCTAATCATTTTTTAAAATTACAATTATTCTATTAAGTTTTTGAAATATTATTAAAAGATTGATGATAACTGAGACTGATAAAGAATGAAAAATAACTGCCAACACAGCGAATTGCCGTGATAAATATTATATGATGGCATGTTGTAAGAAAAACGGGTATGGACGAATGATTCGAATAGTAGAAACATTACAGACATGGAATAGATTTTTCGTTGAATTTCAATACAGAATAAAAAAGCTAATTGTTTTTTGTTACTGTAACCAGGGGAAGAACTATGGACAGGTATATCTGCTCATATTTTTTGTTTGTTATTTTCTTGTAGGTTTTGGCAAATGCTTTTCGTTTTTGCATTCATACTTCTTAAATTTTTAATGCTGTTTATGTTGTAAGGAAAATTAAAAAAATTTTGTTAATTTTTTTTTAATTTCCGATTTTGGGATACAATTATATTTTGTTTCAATGTATCTTGCATATATTTAGATTTTTATTACTTTTTATTTTCCGTTTTTGTAATAACATGTTTTAGTTTCCTTTATATCTTAACCGACAAAAATATTTTCAATATAATTTTATTTTATTATTCTGAATGCAAGATAGGAAGGTGCTTAGAAACTTGCAACTCTTAAACAGTAAACGGATTAAGATAGGTTTGTCTGTCCATGCACTGACAAAGAACAGACGATCACTTGCCTGTTTTTATTTTATTTTTGTAGTTTCCATAATTAAATGTTTTATATATAGGTAAACAAATTATTTCTAAATTTATAATATATTTATATTTATTTATTAATGAATTGTAATTTATTGCATATATCATTCAAGATTGATATGATCATTCAAGATTGATTTAATAATATATTCAGTATGTTATTATATTGGAAACATTAAGCATTAGATCTTCAATATCATTCTAAATATATTTTAGAAGATTTAATTCGATATGCGCCAAAAGACAACGCACGACAAGGTTAATGTATTTGCTAAATTTTATAAAAGGCTGTGGGCTGTAAAAATTATTAGAAATAATTGCTTGTTCTTTACAACATTTGTTTATTTGGAATAAAGATGTAAATTAAAATGGTGCATACCAAAAGGAATGGGGATGATGCCTTTGAGCATTTCGAATTTACTTAAGTTTACATGAATGACATCATGAAGCGTGCTATCGAGAGTGAGTTGTTACCCACCAAATTGTGGCACAATAACACAGAAATTGGCATCAAACAATTTACGAAACCAGAGAGATGAAAAAAAGTATCATATAAGAAAAATATAAGTGAACCTTAAGATCAAGAGAAGAAATTTTTATTTCGTGGCAATTTAACCCTAATAGCAATCCTAATAGTACGTTAAAATCAATGTTTCGGTAGCATATAATAGAAGACAAAACTGATTTCATGTACTGAATATGTCTAGGACTTAAATAGGATATTAAATTCAAAAAGTTAATCATACAAAGTGATGTTTCTACCTAATGCTACGGAATGAAATTAAAAGTGCTGATAGAACACAAAGTCAATCTTTATTCGATTTTCTTTTTCTTTTTTTCATATCTAATGATACTGAATATGAATAATCATATAAATAAATTTTATCTATGTGATTATTGTTTTAGCTAAAAAGGTTTATGCTAAATATGCACTTTTATAAAGGAGAATTTAAACGTGAAGCCAAATAAAAGTTAGGACAAAATAAATAAATAAATGAATAAAATGTAGTTTTAAATGAAATTTAGAGAAAAGATTGATTTAAGTGATATCAATAGATATCACACGTTGTTCAACCATACAACATATGCTGAAATCGGATTTCACCATGTTATAAACACTATTACTTCAGTACCAAAATTTAGTTCAACCCAGTACAATACTTTTAGCGGGGTAGAATCCCTTTTGATTACTTCTAATATATTTTTATTCATTTGATATGATTCAGTTTTATATCACTGCCTCTTAATATTGATGTTTGTTTAGAAAATCGAAACCAGATATTTTTAGAAAGGTCTAATCTTTTTAAGTTATATGAATTGGATTTTTATATATTTATATGATTCGCTCATAGCACAATCGTAGACTTTCACATTTGAAAAAGTTAAAAATAAAATAAAACTTACACAAAAACAACACTGTTGTTGTTAGCGCTTCATATCGACAATAAATATAATTGTTATAATCAAAATACATTATACTTTTTAAATAAATCTATCGTTCTGATCTTGTGCAACATATGTAAAGAAATTTCAAACAAATGTCAATCAGAGTGGTAATAAATATAGTTCATAATTTCATTAAAATAATCAAGTCATGTCATAAATTGTTTTAAAAAGTTAATCTACCTATCTTCTTTGCTTTGCAAAAACAATTTAAATACTTAGAAATTAGATACAAAAGCTAATTATTACAATTAAAGCAATTAAATAATGTAATTTTAATTATCTCTACTATAATTTTATGTATGTTAACAAGAAATGTCTATTAAATAGAAACATATATTGTAATGTAAATTACTAGAGTTTTATCGCATATTTAGAGCCAAAACAAAGAAGACGACATTCAAATTACTGTAGTGCATTATACTGGTGCAAACAACGGCGATTCACTGTTGAGTTATTTCGGTACTTGGCAGTTCTCTAACAATGAAATAAGCATTTCATTGTTGTTCACAAACTCATTTAAATTAAGAGTGGCAAGATACGTGACAAACTAAATGTAAATAAATTATTAAGCAGAAAACAAGATAAATAATTTATCCTTTTAAATGAAAATGGATAGTTTAAAATTATTGTTATCATGAAATAAGAATACTGATTAAAATACTATCTTTCAATAACTTTTTTATAATTTTTAGTTGTCATAATTCCTATTTCCTTCCAGACACTACAACAAAAATGTGTGGCTTGTTCTGTTTGGTTCATTTTATATTAAGTAAGAATATATGTACAATTTTCTATGAATATATCGAGAAACCAATACTTTATTTAAAAAATTATTACTGGATTCGATATTGAATGTATTATTACTTGGCAGAAATATTCTTTTAAGTCAAACCATACATGCATAAGTTTATTTTACTGTATTATCACTTTCGTCTTCTGTAAAAGATAAAACTTGTGAAATCGAATATTTTATTTATTTATTTTATTTTATTTAATTTTTTTTTAGTTTTTATTTCCGAAAAAAATTACACTTTTTATGGTCAGAGATTCCGAAAAACACGTTTTTAACAAAAATACATTTTATAGAAATTTAGACGTTTTATATTGTTTGTCCTCTTTATATTATTGGAAAGTACATGAAATGATAGATAAAGTTTAACCATTCATTATGTAGTCACGTACATATTCGTTTGTCCAATTGCATTGTTACAAAATGCGCTGATTTCCAAAAAATTGAAGAAAATCAACAAAAATAGCGATTGCATTAAATTTAAAAAATAAATTTAAATACAACTCAGCCACAATATACTAAACTTAGTAAGGTATAAAATAATTATTAAAAGAAATTACCAGACGACTGTGGTGTTTCAGAAAACAACACAATTTAAAAGTAAATAAAATAAATGTGATAGTTTAATATACTAAAAGTATAGTTCACCTTTTGATATAAAGTCTGATCACCATTAGAAACAATTCAGTACATAGAAAAAAGCGTGATACTGTCAATTATACGGTCAATGTGTTCGTTGCGAAGTGCGAGCTATTGTTCTTATAAAGAAGTTGAAATCCTAGAAAGGGTCTGCAAAATGGTATCGCGTACAGCGACACATTTTACAATAGCAACCCAAATATGCTCAAAGGCCCGGTAAACAAGATGACCATGACATGGACGGAATTTTTTGGTACTGAAGAAAATCTTCTATGATGGGAGCCAAGTGCGGTCTAGCGTCTTCTTTCTGTACCAGGGAATCATTGCCTGTTGCGTCGGTGTAAAGATGCACAAGTATCAAGAATGCCATCTCTATAAAAGTAGTCATTTATAATCCTTTCTTGAAGAACATGAAGGTCTGTACGTCCGTACTTATTAAGATATACCATCCCAAACACAAACACTGCCTTCTTTATACGAATATGTTTCACAAATGTTTAGTGGATGATAGCGTGTTCCCTCTTATCATCAAATCAAACATTGTCTAGTATCGTTCTGTAGTCTAAACTGGATTACATCCGTGAAGAGAACATGCTTCTATCAAACAGGAGTCTTGTGGACATACTGACCTAGCCGACTTTTAAAACGTTCACTCAAGTGACGTGAAATGAGCAGTACACAAATTTCTGGTCACTTCACGTAAGGACCTCTTTCATGAAGCCTCAAACGCACAGTAGACGTTAATACCGATCTTACAGTAATTGCAAAAAGGGAGTTTCTAAGATGAGAGGAGGTCACTATTCTATTTCTTTAGACATAACCGCAACTTTCTGTTACCGGTGTCATCGTTCTTGATCATACTTGACTGAACATCTGTAGGCCTAAACAGTTGTTAGAAATTGTTTACAAAATCCAATGAACAACAGAAGGACTCAGATTTAGTTATCTGGCCACGTCAATCTGACCGCTTCCAAGTTACCAATTGCTCTATAACGCAGTTCTATGGATAAATTATACCTCGAGGTCATACTAATGAATTGTTCTCAGTTTCCTTATCTCATAATCATAGCGACCCCAGCAGTCGTACTCTTTAGCATATATTTTTATGCTCCTAACAGATGATGCAATTCGACTGTAGCGTTACTAATTTGTATTTTATAATTTTATTCAGCATCTTTGAGCTAACAACTGTTACAAATTTCATACAGACAGGTTCATTTTTGAACGAATTATCTCTCTTTTTGAGATTTTCCCTTAATTTCTGGAAACTAGTGTTGAGTAAGAAAATTATATCGATATTTAGCTCCATTAGAGAAGGAAGAACAAATTATTAATTTACTCCTAATTTACATAAACCGATTTCATTGCTTCTTTTTTGTATATTAAGCAAAACATGCATAATGCAGTTATACCATTTGGGTTATGAGTATTGACAAGCTCTAATACTTTTTCTGGAAAGAGGGTAATACATAAAAAAGTTCGCATAAAAATAAACATTATTTCTTTTATCTTAAACACAAACGAAACGATATCAAAAGTATTATATATTTAAAATTACTTTTATGATATTAAATTAAAAAAAATGAAAACATATCTCATAAGTAGACTTTAAAAAATACAGATTTCTATTTAAAAAAAAATTTAATACAATGATTGTATCATTACATTGAAAAACCATTTTCATACGTTGCAAATATTTTTCGTTTATCATTAAACTCATTTTTACTGCAGTTAAAAGACACTTAAAAGTGGCTTTTATAAATTTTCTACATCTAAATAAATTTCGAAATAGCAATATCATGTTCTCCATTCCCTCGCAGCAACCACATAGAAAATTCTTCCCTTTTTCATCTTCGTGTTCATCCCAGAGATCGTGACCAAACTTAATCCCACGGAGAAGAAAAAGTTTCCCACAGTTACACCCGGGGAAGTATGTCTGTAACAGTTTGAAAGTTAGAGAAGCACTTATTAAATTTTTGTACCGGAAGATGTCATACTTTTATATGCTGCAGCTTTTTATGGATTATAAAATACTTTCACGAATTTCTTGTGAAAAGAAGAATATTCCTTAAAGCGGTTAGAAAAGTTTTTTTCTGCTTTAAGGGAAGGTAAATTAATTAAAAAAATTATTTGTATTTCAGGGCACATAGAATGATTCATAAACAAAAAATACAAACCCACTTATTACTATTAATAGATATGTTATAACTGATTTATTTTGTATCTCTGTAAATAAACGATGAATGTTCTATTCTACAGTAAAACCCTTATGATGCGTCTCAGTGATACACTGCCATATCTCGACTACATTATACGCGATTTGTGTAAATTCGCAGTGGCGTAATAAATCTTGAAAATTATATTTTTGAACATTCTATCATATTAGCATGTTTTATATGCATTTGCATACATTTGATTATCGTTTTGTGAATAAAATATGTAGATAAAAAACACAAAAATAGCATAATTTTATGTATTATATACAGTTATATTTTTATTGGGATATAAAATACAATCTTCAACAAAACAAATCTGAATTTTAAAAATACTCGTTTTTAATCAGGCAATATTGTTATCTAAATTTCAAAACATAACAAACCTAATTTTAAACAGTCGATGAAGAGAAGACGTGATTTTTTTTACTTTTGTCTTCAGCTATTCTTTAATGTAGGTTCAAAATGGATATAATTCATCAAGATTCAATTTATAAATCCTGTATTCCAGAAGATATTGTTTATATTAAAAGCGTTCTTTCACTTTGTTTTTATATATTTTTTATGCTTTGATAATTTTTATCTAAATAAGTACTGATGCATGCTGCTTTATTTATAAAATAATACTGTGTTAATAATGTATATATTATATATATATATGTAGTGAGACCCCGATCTATCGTTCCAACAACCATCGTTTCCCGGGATTGATAGTTTTATTTCTCTGGTCCCTGCACAAATCCTTTGCGTTTTTTCCCATCCGTCTTTATAAAAGTTTTCTCATCCTCAAAATGAAATTGAAAGTCATGCAACTCCGTATGATATACAAACTGGAATTACTTCTTTTATCCTATAATAACTCGTTTGTGCTATTTGTGTCGATGATGGCGACAATAATGCAGATGAAGTGTGGATATATGTAGCAGAGGATACTATTCTGTTTCCATTTATTAAGATGTTGCGACATTTGGCGTCCCAAACATAGGAGAAATGTGTGATAATGTAAAATATTAAAACATTGGTGAAGAAGCAGAGGACCATGTTCATGCCGATGAAGCGGAGCCACCAGTGCCAGCTCTGTCTGATGCAATTACGGTATTTGAAATTGTACGAACTTTTATGTATGCATATGAAATTATAAAAAATGACCAGAAAAATGTTGTAATTCTTGAAAATTTATTTTTTGATTTAAAAAAAAGAACGAAAATCCAAACAAAATTATTGATTTTTTAAAATAAATATCAATTTTCTGTAACTTCGATTTATTTCTTTTACACTTTAGTAAGAAACTAATTAGTATTTATTAGTCTACTGTATACATTGCATGGATTAATAATGCATAAACAATGTATTTTTCGTATTTTGAAGTTAATCCTCATTCATCGTTTTTTTCTGCATCCCTTGAAAAACGATGGATCGGGGTTTTACTGTAATAAATATTGCAGTTTCTTGTGAAATTTTACCTAGGCAATTTACAAATTTTACATACTTAAAATTCAAGTTACGCACAATTTTACAAGATTATTTACTTCTGGAAGTCGAGATATGTGTATGTGCATATCAATTTTAATATTTTTTAAATATTTTTAAGTCATTCAAGTCTATCGCAAACAATTTTTCTCCGTTACCGTAAAGTAAAGTACACTGTAAAAAAAGGGTCGATCTACTAAAAAAACTTTAGTGATCCTTGTAATTACTAAAAAAAATTTAGTAATCTTACGCTCTTATTCACCAACTACTTCGACCCCGAGTTACATCGAAAACCTCGGTCGAACGCTCAAACGGTATTCATCTTTAATCCTGATTGGACGTCGCCTTGATAATGTCCAATCAAATGTTATCATGAATTTCATTTGAGCGTTCGACCGAGGTTTCCTAGGTTGAGGTAGATGGTGAATAAGAGCATTAGTCGGTTGCAAGAAAATCTGTAAGAATTACTAGAAAAAAGTTAGCAACGGATAGATTTAATAGTTTTATATTTTTAATAGCTATTACTAAAACTCACTTGCTGTGACCTTGATAGCATAGTGATTATAGTAACGCACTCCAGGCTAAAATGTCCCGGGTTCGATACTGGCCACCGCCAAATACGCCCCGACTGTATGTAGTGTAAGTACTAGTTAATAAAGGGATTATGAAAATCCTGTCGGAGCAGATAGCAATGTTTGGTGTTGCCATCTATTGCGGTTTTGCTGAAAATCTTCCGCTTCAGAAGGCTGGATGCAGCTCGAATGAAGCTCCTGCCCTTCCGGGGCTCGTAATGGTTATCAAAAATAATTTTGAAGCTATTACTAAAATTTGCTTGGTGGCTCATACTAAAGTTTTTTAAGTTAGTTATACAAAAAATTCTTTTGTTCAATTTACAAAAGAAATGCTTGCTTCACTTGCAAAAAAAAGTTTGTAATGGTTACTAAAAAATTCTGTAGAATACAAATTTACTAAAAATCTTTAGTAACCTCTTGAATTTTTTTTTACAGTGTAATTATTTTCATCGTCCCTGCATAGGTATTAAAGTACTACATACTTTATTTTCAATAGAGAACATACAATAATACCTCTTAATATACATAAATTGCATGCCTTCCGCATATATTTAAGTGAGTTAGAGCACAAATAAAAAAATGAATTCGTAAACACATTCCAACTGTGTTTCAAAATATAAAAAAGTCATTTCCTTCCATTGAAACTATTTTTTTCTTTGCCTTTAACCCTTTATCTACCGACGGTACTTATTAATACCATTGCCGAAAATTTAATAAAAAACTTTTTATTCAGTCTACTAAATAAAAGTTCTTTTCTTACAATACAGGATACTTTACTCGATCTGATTAATAGAAAAACAGTCGGAGATAAATATTTTTAAAAAGAGGTAATTTTCTTAACCATTTTCATAGGTACATCTTTTTTCTTTGAGAAAGACGGTAAAAGCCTTTCCACTTACAGAGAGGATCATAATACATTTAAATACATGGCTTTTATAAGAACTGTAATATTTCCATAAGAGTATTTTTGACTAATTAATTTGATTATTTTTGCAAAAAGAATTTTAAATACCCATATATTTAATCAGTTTTAATGAAAAAACACTTTTCTAAATTTCACATTAATATTATTTAAAAATTAAAGCATATCTTCATATATTAAAGAAGTTAATTATTGATGTGAAGCTATTTCTTGATAAATAATTCGGTAGTCATTTTTAATGCAGTGAATAGCCACTTAAAAATGAATTTTACAAAGTCTCTGTGTCTAAATAAATCTCGAAATAGCAATGAAATACAATGTAAAATTCTCCATTCTTTCTCAGCAACCACATGGAAACTTCTTCCTTTTTTCATCTTCATGTTCGTCCCAGAGATTGTGACTAAACTTAATCACAGGAAGAAGAAAAAGTTTTCACCCAATTACACCCTGGAGAGTATGCCTCTGACAGCTTGAAATTTAGAGAAGCACTTATTCAATTTCTTTGTAACGAAAGATGGCATGCTTTTATATTCTGCAGTTTTATATAGATTCTAAAATATTTCCACGCATTTTCTAGTGAAATAAAACATATTTCTTAAAGCTGGAAAATAAAAGTTGTTTTCTTAAAACACATTCATAAAAAAACAGAAACTAATCACAATTTTTATTTGTATCTCAGGGTACATACTACAATGCATCAACTTAAAACGCATACCCACCTGTTTTTATTAATAGATGGGCTTTAACTGATTTAATTAGTATCTCTATATGATAAACGATGAATTCTCTTTTTCAATGGTAAGACCCTTGCAGTGCACCCCAGTTTAAAAAATACAGATTTTTATTTTAAAAGAAAATTTATTGATTGACCTCATCATAGCATTGAAAAAACCATTTTTATACATTTCAGCTATTTTTCTTTTATCTTTAAACTCAATTTTACTGCAGATAATAGACACTTAAAAAAATTATCACAAAGTCTCAATGTCTAAATGAATCTCGAATATAGCAATGACATGCAATACGATATTCCCCATTCTCTCTCAGCAACCTCATACAACTTTCTTCCCTTTTTCATCTTCGTGTTCATCCCAGAGATCGTGACCAAATTTAATCCCACGGAAAAGAAAAAGTTTTCACGCAATTACGCCCGGGGGAGTATGTCTCTGACAGTTTGAAATTTAGAGAAGCACTTATTCAATTTTTTTGTAACGGAAGATGTCATATTTTTACATGCTGCAGTTTTTTATAGATTATAAAATACTTTCACGTATTTCTTTTGAAATAATGAATATTCCTTAAAGCGGTTAGAGAAGTTTTTTCTGCTTTAAGGGAAGGTAAATTAATTACAAAATTTATTTGTATTTCAGGGCACATAGAATGATTCATAAACAAAAAATACAAACCCCCTCATTACTAACTCATTCATAAGCACTCATTCATAAGCATAAAATTCATACCCATCTATTAATATTAATAGATATGTTGTAACTGATTTATTTTGTATCTCTGTAAATAAACGATGAATGTTCTATTCTATAAAAGACCCTTGTAGTGCACCTCAGTGATATATAGCCATCTCTCGACTACATTATACGTGATTTGTGTAAATTCGCGGTGGCGTAATAAATCTCAAAATATACATTTTTGAACATACTATCATATTAGCGTGTTTAATATGCATTTGCTTACTTTTGATTATCGTTTTATGAATAAAATATGTAGTTAAAAAACACCAAAAAATATGATTTTATGTATTATATAGATTTATATTTTTATTGGGCTATACAATACAATCTTCAACAAAACAAATCTGATTCTTAAAAAATACTCAGTTTTGGTGAGACAATATTATTATCTAAATTTCAAAACATAACAAACCTAATTTTAAAGTGTCGATGAAGGGAAAATGTCATTTTTTTCTTTTGGATTCAGCACTTTTTAGATGTAGATTCAGAATGGATATAATTCATCAATATTCAATTTATAAATCCTGTATTCCACGATACTGTTTATTTTAAAAGTATTCTTTCAGTTTGTTTTTATATATTTTTTATGCTTTGATCGTTTTTATCTAAATAAGTACTAATGCATGGTGCTTTATTTATAAAATAATACTGTGTTAATACTGTATATAGTATATATATATATATATATAATAAATATTGCAGTTTCTTGCGAAATTTTACCTAGGCAATTTACAAATTTTACTTACTTAAAATTCATGTTACGCAAAATTTTACTAGACCTTTTTTATGGAAGCCGAGAAATGTGTATGTACACATAAATTTTAATATTTTTGAAATATTTTAACTTCATTAAAGTATATCACAAACCATTTTTCTCCATTACCGTAAAGTAACGTAATTATTTTCACCGTCCCTGTATAGACATTGTAATACTATGTACTTCAATAGAGAACATGTAATAATACCTCATTAATATTAATAAATCGCATGTCGTTCGCATATATTTAAGAGAGTTGAGCAAAAATAAAAAAAAAGAGTTCGTAAACACTTTCCAAATGTGTTAAAAAATATAAAAAAGCCATTTCGTTACATTGAATTTTTTTTTTACTTTGGCTTTTAAGTCATTTTTAGTGCTGGAAATAGCCACTTAAATTTGAGTTTTACAAAGTCTCTATGTCTAAATAAATCTCAAAATAGCAATGAAATACAATAACATATTCTCCATTCTCTCTAACAACCACATGGAAACTTTTTTCCCTTTTTCATCTTCATGTTCGTCCCTGAAATCGTGACGAAAATCCCGGGAAGAAGAAAAGTTTTCACGCAATTACACCCGGGGGAGTATGCCTCTGACAGTTTGAAATTTTGAGAAGCACTTATTCAATTTCTTTGTAACGGAAGATGGCATGCTTTTACATTCTGCAGTTTTATATAGTTTTTAAAATACTTTCACGCATTTTCTAGTGAAATAAAGCATTTTCTTAAAGCTGTAAAAGAAAAATTGCTTTCTGAAATTTTCTTCTTTAAATCAAAATAAAATAATCACATTTTTTTATACTTTAAATAATCATAAATCTGGTAATCACAGCATAATCTATTAACATAAAATGCATATTCACCTATTTTTATTAATAGATATGCAGTAACCGATTTATTTTGTACATCTGTTAAAAAAAGACGAATGCTCTAATCAATAGCAAGACTCTTGTTGTGAATTTCAGTGATATACAGACGTCTCTTGACTACATTACATGCGAATTTGCACTCACCTGATAAATCTCGAAAATTATATTTTTGAACATACTAAGCATTTTAACGTGTTTAATATGCATTCGCATCTTTTTGATAATTGTTTTATAAATAAAATATGCAGATAAAAACAAAATATAATTATATATGTTAGATAGAGTTATTTTATTGAGATATACAATATAATCTTCAACAAAATATGTCTGATTTTACACAGTTTAACCATGACAATTTGTCAGCTGAATTTCAAAAGACAATAGAACCTAACTTTAAAGTTTTGATGAAGAGAAACAAGTGTGTTATTTCTTCTAGCTACACAAGGTGGTTGTTTGATGAAGATTCAAAATTGATATAATTCATCAATATTAAATTTATAAATCCTGTATTCTACAAGATATTTTTTATTTTAAAAATTTTCTTTCAGTTTGTTTTTTATATTTTTTATGCTTTGATAATTTATATGTAAGTAAATATTGTTGAATGTTGCTTTATTTATAAAATAATAATGTATAAATAATGTATATATTATTTGTATGTAATGGATATTAAAGTTTCTTACGCAATTTTACCTAAGCAATTTACAATTTTGATTTACGTAAAATTTAAGTTACGCAAAAGTTTACAGAACGCTTTACTTACGTAATTTGGGGTATACCTATAGATTAATAGATTTCAAGATGTTTGAAGTATTTTAACATCATTAAAATGTATCACAAGCGATTTTTCTCTGTATGCCATAAAGTAACGTAATTCTTTTGATGCTCATTGTAAATGCACTACAATATTATACATTTCGTTTTCAATAAATAGCATGTCATGACATATCTCATTAATATGCATCAAGTGCATACTGGAACAACTGAAAAGGATGCGAAGTAAAATGTTATTTGAACTATCATTTAAAGATTTCCAAGTTCCATTTTTTAGTATATAATTTTAAATGAATATTAAATTTTTAATTTATAAACGCGCATTTTTTAAATATCACATAATTCATGCTTTATTTTTAATTTATATTCTATTTTTAAGGCTTTAAAATGTCTCATTGTTGCACTTTCACAGCGAATTGGTCTATTTTTGTGAGTATTTATTATCGCATCATTAAATCCAATATAGTTCCAAATTCGTATACAATCAAAAAAGTTACAGAGGTTATTTGATGATAGGAGAAAGTCAGATAAAATCGAGACCCTAATGTTTTTCTTTTTATTATTGTGCACTATGAGAACAAAACAGTCAAAATTTGTATTAAACTGATAAATTGATTCCTTAGGAAGAAAAAAAGTATTCATTCAGTCACGACAAACAGAAATTGAGATCATAATAATACGTTGTCGACCAGGTAATTTTGTCGACCAGGGCGGAAAAAATAATTAAAAGCACATTGTAATTTTGAAATATAATATTTATTAAAGAAAAATTGGCATAATATGCTTAAAGAATGTGAATCTATATCAAATCTACATAAAATAAAGTTATGCTTTAAGATTTAAAATCGTTAGGCATAAAAATCACAAAGAAAGTTCGATCTTGTTCATTTGTATTGCTGCATGCTCCATGTGCCCACCCTCTTCAATGAAGGTACTGTATCTAACTATTCTTAGGTTTAGATTATTCATATAAGCTGTTGCAAATGATGCATTTTTTAACTTTAATCTTCCTCCTCGTTTGATGTCAAGGGTATATTTGTTCTTAGGAATTTTTTTTTTTTCACAAAAATTTATCTACATCTTTTCTGCCATCATGGAAAGCTTCGCTTCAGAGTTAAATTCTTGTTGTCTTGTTTTTCCATCTTTTCTCTTTTTTTTCGCATTCGAGTTCTGATTTTTAGGGGATTTAAATAAGGATAGATCTTGCAATAGAAATAACTAAAAGCAATCTTCTGTATAACAACCTAATTTCAATAATATTTTTTGTATATTTTTTTAATATTTATAGATCGTCAAACAATGCATAATCAAGTTTATTCTACTTCAATCATGCAAATAAATGAGTTTTCGAAAACCGGAATCTTCCCGGTTATGTCCGATCATCTGCATCCCGGTTTTGTCCGACCACGCCATTTTGAAGAAATGTTACTCTAGCGTTGTTCAAATAACTCGTAGACACCAATACAAAATGTTAAAATAACGAATAAATAATAGACTATCAAACGTTATACTTACTAATTTAAATTATTAGGTATTTAGGATTGGTAACGTAATGTTGCAAACGTCGAATTTTTAACATTTTCAAGTGAAATCTTTAAAAAATCACCACTGCAAAACGAGTTCGTTTACACGACTTCTAATCACTGGGAGCTGGCATGCCGCTCGCCTAAAAGTTATTCTAAAAGTTTCGGCTAGATACCGCATCAAATAAAGCCATAAATCATGGTTCCCTGCTTTATCCATCTACCCGGTTTTATGCAACTTTTTCCTACATCAACGGTAGCGAGCTAACATATGGGGAAAAGCAATAGATGGAGATGCAGTATGTTGTAAAAATGGATTGCGATACGATGCGCATCATCGCGTAAATTTAAATGCCCTCATTCGACCCAAACAAAACAATCACGTGGAAGAAGGGCCAAATTCACTGACACTAGCGGGGCTCTTTTCTCGAAATGAAAATGATCTGCTTATATTTAAGTATTCTAAAGTAGCATTTCATTGCATTATGAATTAAAAACTAAATTACTAAAATTTTTTTTTTAGGTGCCATTGTAATTATGTAAATACATAGCACCTATTGTTGTCGTTCAGTCCATTCATCTGTCCGTACGTCCGCATATAACAACGCAAAAACTACCCAACCGAATCGTTCGAAATTTCCAAAGTATAATTATTACATAATTTTGTCGAGTCATTTCAAATTTTATGAAAGTCGGATGCATAGATTAATTACAGGGACAGTCAAAATTTCCCGTTACATTACGGTCAATGGGGGAAAAAGTTTCAAATGCATTTTAATCATTTCAAATTTGAAATACATAATTATTACATAATTTTGTCGAGTCAATTTAAGTTTATCAAAATTGGATGCATAGTTCAAGTACAAGGAAAATCAAAAGTATTCCGTTACATTACGGTCAATGGGGAAAAATGTTTCAAATGCATTTTAATGTTGTTACATTCATTCGAACATGAAAATTGATATGCATCTATAAAGTGCATATTATAATATACATTTTGCATAATCTGTGGTGCAAAGAACATTTGTTGTTGATTTACAAGACCACACAAAAGTATTCCATTACATAATGGTATAGGGAGAACATTGTTTGGTGCGCATTTATTCGTGATTAACTATTTACAACTTTATGAGACTGTATATAAGAGTGATATTTTTAAAACTTCGTTGTCTTACGAACGCACCTCATTTGCTACGCTTCATGTGCAATTTCCAACTAATTTTTTTTATTACTTATTTTTTTATAAAAGCACGTGGATGTGTTTGGACTTAGTCTAAATGTACTAAATTCTAGGGTTACATTTTTAGCATCACCGCAGTCACCAACTTCATCTCTATTCTTTCTTTTTACTATGTAGAATAACAGAAACTAAATGTACTAAATGCTAGGGTTACATTTTTAGCATCACCGCAGTCGCCAACTTCATCTCTATTTTTTCTTTTTACTATGTAGAATAACAGAAACTCGCTTTATAATTTAATAATAATTTATAATTAGCTTGTTTAAGCATTAAAATGTTTTATTGCCATCGGTATTCATCTGCGAAATCAATTTTTAAAATTCTACGGTTAAAATTTGATGGAAAAAATCCATTCTTACAGACAAAATTCTTTTTTTTAAATTGGTATTTGGTTGATTTATCATACTTAATTATCACTTTTAAGTTTCTTCCGTGGGAATAACAGTCCTTTTTGCATAATGAAAATTATGCGTAAATTATATGACCCGGTTCCTAGGAAGCTACTTGGCCAATTTTGATGTTATTTGGAATCGCTATTGCCTGGATTATGAGCAAAACCGTTATGGGAGACCGTTTGTTTCTGTGACTAAAACTTTTAGGCAGATTTCGCATGAACTACTACCTAGTGTCGGCGTTCCTATGTTGGAATTTCCGAAAACATTTTTCATATCTACACCGATCATATCTCCTAGACCCCAAAACCATCAGTAAAAATCTTTATGAATTTTTCTATCTATCGATATATATCACTTTTTATGGCTATGATAACATCTATAATTATGCTCAAATCTCTTCTAAACTGACACATAAAAAATGGGCATAAAATCTTTATCTAGTTCATTAATGAGCAAAATCGGACCAAAAAGATAGAAATAGGGAAGGTTTTTGTGAAAATAGAAAAATCCTCATAACTTCTTGGTTCAAACAGATATCAAATCGGTTTAAAGTTAATAATATTTCTAAGGGGCCAAAAGTTTATGCATGACAGATTTGTCACTATCTTAAAAATAGGGTTTTGGGGAAAATAAAATTAATAATTTCGTGAATTCTGAAGATATGAAATCGATTTAATTTTTTTTTATAAATGCCCTTAATATTATCTGAAACTTTTGCATTTAAAAACTTTTGATTGGGGCAACTCTTATCCCCCTAAAAAAGGGGCAGTTGAAAAAGAAAAGAATCCATACCTTCATCAATTCTACAGATATAAAATCTGATTAAACGTATTGTACATCTTCTGAATAATATCTATAAATTTTATACTGACAAGTTTTTCTATAGAACAAATATAGCAAAAAACATATATTTTTATAGCAAAAAACAATAAACAAAAGTGGGAGTTGAAGAAAAAATTTTCAAATCAAAACTGCTTATATTATAATTATTTTTAAATTCATTTTTGCTTTTAAACGCATCCAAATGGTTGGTTTTCTTATTTAGCAACTACGTAACGTGACGTATTAACCAATTTTTTTTTTTTTTTTTTTTTTTTTTTTTTTTTATATAAGAGTAGAATGTATTTCAAAAAATGCTTTTAAAGTCGGCATTTTGAACAAAATTTCTCGAAACGATCGTGACTGAAGGATTGAGGAAGTATTCAAATAACAAATTGCTTATTTTCTGACTCGTTTTTAGTACATTTTTGCTCTCAAATGTATCCAAATCACATGTTCTCTTATTTAAGAACTGTATAATATGCCGTATTGTTCAGTGTTTTGATAAAGGTAGAATCTATTTCGAAAAAAGCTGCCAAAGTGGCCAATTCGAACAAAATTTCCCGAAGCGATCGCGATTCTAGAATTTATGACGTATTCAAATAACAAACTGCTTATTTTATGACTCATTTTTAAATTCAATTTTGTTCTCAGACATATTCAGTTGGCAGTGTTTTAGTAGCTATATAATGTCCCGTATTGGTCGATTTTTTCATAATGTTAGAACATATTTGAAAAATATGCTGTCAAAAGGGGCATTTGAGCCAAATATCGCTTTAAATGATTCTGATAAAACCAGTTCTTACAGAAAAATAAAATTAAAAATTGTTTAAAAATGGCCAAATAAAGTTGCTAACCTGGGTTATCTCTAATAATACTTTTTTGTAGTTTAAATGAGTATTTATTTAAATTCATTTTGTTCTCAAACACATCCAATTGGCAAGTTCTTTTATTTAAGAACTATATAATGTTACGCAATGGACAGTTTTGAAATAAAGACAGAATACATTTCAAAAAATGCTGTCAAAGTGGGCTTTTAAAAAGAATTTCCCGAAGTGAGCGTGATTGAAAAAATTGAGAAAATATTCAAAAAACAAATTTCTTATTTTCTGACTCATTTTTAAATCTATTTTCGTCTCAAATGATTTAAATTGACAGGTTCACTTATTTAGGAACTGCATAACGTGAAATGTATAATATTTGACAGTTTTTTTAAATAAAGGCAGAATATATTTTTTAAAAAAGCTGTCAAAGTGGGCAATTCGCACAAAATTTCCCGAAGCGATTGGGAATGAAGAATGGAGTACGTATTCAAATAAAAAATTGGTTATTTTATGACTTATTTTTAACTTCAATTTTGCTCACAAACACATTGAATTGACAGTTTCTCTTATTTAGGATCTATACAATATGCCGTATTAGTCGATTGTCTCATAATGTCAGAATATATTTTTAAAAATACTGTTAAAGTGGGTATTTGAACCAAATTTCGCTTGAAAGGATTCTGATGATTTAAACCAGCTCTTACAGAAAAATAAAGTTAAAAATTCTTCAAAAGAGGCCAAAATTTTGGTTTATCTCTAATCATATTTAAATTTTTGTTGTTGAAATGAGCATTTAACTTCGAAATCTAACTCCGCCTATAAACCAAGCAGACAGGGATTTTTATTTTAGATGAGTGACGATTTTTCAGATTTTTTTCCCAAAAATATTTTTTAATTGTATACAAAATCCACAAATTTTACGAAGGTATGATAAATGAAAGCTAAACGCAGAATATAATACTAAGAAACAAGATCTAAGGGCAACTGCTTTATGTCAGCCAAACTTACCTATAATTAATCTAGTGGCTAAACAAGATATTGTAATTTTCACAAAAATAAAGTTCAAAATAATTTACATGTGACTGACCTTTACTAACTAAATTATCTTCTTCGTTAAGTAAGTCCACATATGTGGACCTCTCAATATATGTTATTAAAATGTCATAGTAAGAATATTTGTAACAATTTAAACATTTCAAGAAACTATAAGCTGTTTGAATTTTTTCCTTTTTGACCTCACTTTTTTCTTTTAGCAAACCGTCAAATATGATCTTGTATTTATACTCTATCAGCAAAAAATATTTTATCGAAATCTTTCGAGTACTTTAAAGTTACCAGCGCTTTCAGTCGAAAATTCCAATTTTTCGGGCAGCTAAAAATGTATACCCTTGTAACTAATGTTTAGTTCTTGCACAGTTATGTCAAAAACATAAAGTATACATAAAATGATGGAGAAAGAAAATTGTTACATATAATAAGCAAACATAATATATTAGAATACAATTAATGTGCGTGGACGTAGTTTCCCCGTCGGGTTTTTCCTTTAATTGAGCATCAATTTCACGTGCTTTTTGAATATTGAAATATAATAGATTCTACAAGTTTTTAACTGAAGAAATGACACAAAACATGGAAATGCTAAAGAAAATGTTTCCAAATTTTCGGTTTTTTTTTTTTTTACATTAATGTTATTTTACAGAAAATGTTGTTATCAACGTTGTGTTAATCAACGTTTTGCTAGTAGTACTGTCTGTGATTTTGAAGTGAAAGACTACATTTTTACAGTCTTTAACTCATGTTATTGTTTTTTTACATTTTAAATTTAAGGAAAACATTATAATTTCTTAGATTAATTTTACACACGATTATTCAATCGGTAAATTAATTATAACAGATGTAAATTTTCCATTTTTCATTTTTGGGTGAAAAAAGTCCGGGCCAGGGTTCTAACCAGGGATGTATTGGCTGAAGCCGCCAATGGAACATTAGATTAATTTTAAACACGATTACTCAATCGGTAATTTAATTATAACAGATGTAAATTTTCCATGGAATATTTACATCTGTTATAATTAATTTACCAATTGAATAATCGTGTTTAAAATTAATCTAATGCAATTTCGTATGCAGCGATTTTCTGCAGTTCCATATATTGACCTTCTATTTATTCTGTTGAGCTGATCCAGAGTATCAGACTAGATAAAGTGATCGTTGAGATTAATTGGGTGAATTAGTCCTCCAGTGTTCATGTAGGGATGGCTCCGTTGGAAGAGCATTGGCGGCTTCAGCCAATTCATCCCTGGTTCGAATCCTGGTCCGGACTTTTTCACCCAAAAATGAAAAATGGAAAATTTACATCTGCTACTATACTTTTTTAATCATATTTAAATAATATGTAATGTTGTATTTACTTGCTCCTATAATGTTTGAACAATATGGAAAAACCTGTTAAGGCACACGGAAGATCTCAACAAACAAAAAGAAGCAGGTTTTTAAAAAATATTTATCATCGTGCAGTTTACTTAAAAATGGAAAGAAATGATTTATTTAAACAGTAAATATACGCATTACAGCCATAATATATATCGAAAGGATTAATTTCATGGACGAATTAGTTATCAAAAATTAATTAACTTTTTGACTATTTTTTTAACAATATGTCTACTCGGTACACTTTAGTAAAAAATATTGAATATATTACCTTGAAATTTGCAGTAATATCAGGAAACATGATATTTCAGATTATAATAAAAAACACTTTTCATTTTGGCATAAAATAAATAAGAATTAAAAATATTTAACTAAAAAACTGAAAATTCTAAGAATTTTAACGAAATATTTTTCATTATTTTAAGGAATTTTCCTTTCAGACTTAAAATACCAGGTGTGTGTGTGCGTTTTTTTTAAAGGTTAGTTACACAATTAGTTAGTTTCACTACTTACCTAAAATAGAATTTTATCAAAGTGTACAAAAACATTAAAAAAATCGAAAAAAAAGGCAAAAATTATATACACACACAGTAAAAAATGAAGACCCAAATCGGGTTGAAAGATTTCTGGGTATAGGTAATTTCCCTGAAATGGTACAGTAAGGATTCCAAAATGGTAGAGTATTGTTCCCAAAATAGATAACCCAAAATGGTTCAAAACAGAGCAGATCTTTATTAACATTAAATTAATCAAAATTTCTGAGGTATAATGTATATACTATCTAAGATATTTTAATTGTTTTAATGTCATTAAAAATCAGTCTTATTTAAAACGATTTTGTGCTACAAACTGAACTTTCCAAATTGAAACAATTCTGTACCCAGAAATCTTTCAACCCAATTTGGGTTTCATTTTCTACTGTGCATTGACAATGTTTAAAAAATATTACTTTTTAAAACCTTCCAGCAACGTAAATTTTTAATCGCAATACTAATAATATATATTCTACATAAAAATATAAGAATTTTTAATTAGAGATTAAAGATTTAATTAAAAATTAGTAAATTTTCAGTTTCATAGTCATTTATCACCATAGACTTTTAGCGTTATATTTAGGCGATAATTAAGAACTTTGTACCATTTTATGTTTCATGAGCACTTAAATGGCGTGTCCTTTAAAAAACTAGTCCATGCAGACTGGACGTTAGGCCGCAATTTGTGTACTATCATCATTCCGAGCTAAGAGTCCACAAAGAGATCGGGCAAAACGGCCAATTAGCTACTTTGCGCGAAAACGATTTTTATTCATTGTTCGTTAAAAGTACCACTCAAAACTCATCTCCGAAATGAAAAAGTAAGATAAGAGCAATAACTTCTTTAGAGAAAAGCTGTTTCTCATTCCGCTAAAAATCCGTTTTTCCCTAAATAAAGCAAAAATATGAGGGGCTGCATCAAAATATAGTACTACGTGCAATATTGTGCTGTCTATATTGACATTAATCAATGAATATATGGCTACAGCCCTCATCTTTTTGCTTCATTTTGGGAACAATGGATTTTGAACTTATTCTATCGAGGGTAATACAATTTTGATTGTATTTGCTCATGCGCAGGGAAAAATTATTTAGTAAACCTGCTCATTTTCATACGATATTTTATTATTTTTTAATTATAATTAAAAAGTATTGTGTACCATATAACTTGTCATATTTTCTGAAAAGAACATGTTTTTTATATTAAGAATTCTGAAAATTATAAGAAAAAAAACTTGGCAAAATTTAGCACTGTTTTTTTGAAAACCTTAATTTCTGTATGGGTAAATATGTTGTCCTAAAAAATGAATTCATTTTATAAGAATAAGCTATTTAATTATAAACTACAGTTTGAAAGATTTTGATATACTAGTTCTGACATGGTTATCCGAAAGATATTTTTTCTTTTTCAATTTGTTGACGGTCTCCTGTGGGGATTTGGGAAAAGAAACTTCGCAGAAATATGTGACCTGTACTATTCTGTTGTTGTTTGAGATGTTTAACAAAATGTTTAAAATCGCAAATGACCGGTCGTCTTTGGACATATGTTGTAGGTATTAATCACTGCTTATAACGATTTAAAATGTAAAATATTACAAAACATATTGTCTATATCCAAATGTGCATTACTTTAGCCTATGTTCAATGAATAGTCGTATTGAATCAATATCATTTGTTGATTCATCTATTTCGTAGTTTTTTTTAAACATCTTATACATTTTGTGGAAAATCTTTACGAAAAAAAATATCAATAAAAATTAAAGTTATTATAGTGTTGCTGATATTTGTTTCTGGAATTCTACTGTTTAAGAAAGTATAGTAAAAATTTATCAAACATTAGATGACCACTTTACCCTTTCTTTCCAAAATGAATTAGCGTGTTTATTTAAAAAGTAAATTCTTATATATTTTTTAAATCTCAAACTGTTGTATAAAGTTTTATATAATAATAAAATAACTATAAAAGTTTTTCATAATTATGATCCCGGCCAAACTGATGTATTGTGAAGTTTTTATTTATTTTATTTTATTACTTACCCATCATACGTAGTATAGGGTAAATCTTGCAATCGTTTTAAAAATCGAAAATTTTTTTTGACGGATTTACACGTTTTAGATAGTGGAGATTCCGAAAAACATATTTTTAGAAAAAAAATATTTGCCGTCCGTCTGTCTGTCTGTCTGCAAACGCTCTATCTCCCGAACAAATGGAGATAAAGACTTGAAATTTTGTATGTAGTTAGTATGTAAGAATAGGACGATCCCTATTTAATATCAGCAACCTCGATTATCCGGAACTATTTTTTTTCGGACTCTCGAAAAATTCGTTCTGATGAAAGGTATATAAAAATTTTCGGATTTTTTTGTTCTAAGGAATGGACATAAAAGGCAATGAAATAACACACATTTTGCATATAGAACGAAGTTGATCGGATTATTAGTTGCCGAGATATTTGCAATCTTGTTTTCCACATTCTTCGATTTTTCATGACCCTGTATTTCATTCAAATTTCAATTCAGAAGTATATTTTAATTGGAAATGAGACGCTTAATCCGACGCAGTTAATTGTTAGTTAATAGAATTATTATTTTTGGGGTTATAAGGATGTTTTTTTTTTACGCAGTTCGGTACTACTTGAGTAGTTTGGCGTTTTGTATAATTTGTCGAAATTGGTACATCAGCAGTTCTTTAATATAGCATTACTATGTATATTAACAATATTTAAATTTTGTTTATGAATAGCAATGCATTGTATAAATAGTTTCACATGTTTTATTTTCATATACATATCCATGATGGGTAAGTATTACGGTGGCTCCCAACGACTAGTTTATTTATTTATTTATTTTTGTATAGCATGAACTGCGATTATCAAACTAAGTGTGCATTTAAAAACGTACGTACTCCTAAGCAAATAACTTATCGAAATATTATTTTCACAGAAATTAAAAGTATCTTTTAAACATTAGAATTCATTTTCCTTTTCTTATAAAGTAAAGAATTAAAAGGCCATTTCCTCATTATTATGTCATTTTTCTTTTATCTTTGATTACATTTCATACTAATGAATAGTCCATTTAGTTGAAAATGCATTTAATAAAACTTCCTACTGATCTCTAAATGGGAATGAAATATAATGTTCTCTAATCTTCATAAATTAACCCACATAGGATCCCCTTTCCTTCTCCATCCTATAAGCTTCTATTAGATCGTGACCAAACTTAATCCAAGTTAGAAAAAATCTTTTCGCACAACTATGCTCTCAAAAGTGTGCGTCTAACAGCCTGTAATATAGTGCAATAATTATTCAATTTCTATGTAATATCAGGGGTTTTATGCTAAGCTTTTATAATCTACAATTCTATGTAACTTACAAAGCTAGTTGTTAAAATTGAGATATAAAGTATATTTGTTTCATCTGCAACATTTTTTTTCACTTAAGTATGTTCCTCCATTAGATGAATCTAAGCAAATATTCAGTTTATTCCTATTATTAAGTTATTTTTTATTAAGTTCTTATTTCTTATTAAGTTAAGAATTATACTCATTTCTTTTGAAAATAAAAATCTTATTACTGGTTTAAGAAGATTTTTAAAAAAAATGCTATTTCAAAATGAAAAATTGGACTTGACAACATTGCTGCCATTAAGATACAATATTTGAAATTTATCAGAACTATTTTTGTAGAAGAGTATTCGCTATGTATAATTGCAGAATTTCTATAATTAATCAACTACGCGAATTCTACTTCACGAAAAATTGTATTCAAATGTCAAATGTGGTATTTCTCTTGCAATCCTCTTTGGAATTTAATGTAACATTGAGAAAATAGCAAAGTTATAAATGAAACAAAATTAATTGATATGGTTCCATTTAAAACGTCTCGCAAAAATTGAAAATCTCTTTTCAATTAACAGGGACGTATTATTCTTAAACTCATGGAACTATAATTAAAAAGAAACTGACATATACTTAAATTAATGAAAGTTTTTAAAAAAAAAACTTAAAAAAATACATTAAACGTTTTTCATAATCATGATCCATGCGAAACTGACGTATTGTTGCGTTCTTATTTATTTTCCTTTATTATATTTTATTTTATTAAGTTATTTATTTTTGTACATCATGAATTGCGAATATACAACTAAGTGTGCATCTATAAAAGTACGTACTCTTAAGCAACTAACTCTATACTAACTTATCAAAATACCACTTTCACAGAAATTTAAAAGTTTATTTTAAATATTAAAACTTATTTTCTTTTCTTTCTAAAGTAAAGCATTAAAAGACAATTTCCTCACTATTATATCGTTTTTCCTTCATCTTTGAATACATTTCATACTAATGAATAGCGGACCCCAGTTGAAAATGCAATTAATAAAACTTCCTATCAATTTCAAAATGGGGATGAAATATAATATTCGCCATTCTCCCTACTGACCCACGTACGATCGTCTCTCCTTACCCATCCAATAAGCGTCATGTTCTTCTGTTAGATCGTGACCAAACTTAATCTAAGTTAGAAAAAAAAAACTTACACATAATTATGCCTGCAAGAGTTTGTCTCTCACAGCGTTAATTTAAAACACACTCTTTCAATAGCACAGCACTCTTTCAATTTCTTTGTAACTTCAGGGGTTTTATGATAGGCTGTTACAATATGCAGTTTTATTTATCTTACAAAAAACATTGTCTATATTGAGATATAAAGCATATTTGTTTAAACTGAAAAAAAAAAGTTTATTTCCCATGCGTTTCTTCATTAGATGAATATAAGCATGAATTCAAATTATTTGTAGTTAATTTAAAATTATACTCGTTTCGTGTGAAAAATGAAAATCTTATTAGATATTTGAGAAGCTTTCTGAATAAATACTGTTTAAAATCAAAATTTGGACTTAAGAAAATGTTGCCAGGATAATAGAATGTTTGAATTTTAATCACAACTGTTTTTGTAGAACACTATTTGCCTTATATAATTGCATTATTTCTATAATTAGTCAACAACACGGATGCTACTGCACAAAAAGTATTATTCAAATTTCAAAGTGGTATTTCTCTTGCAATCCTGTTTATGATTTAATGTAACATTGAGAAAGAAGGAAAGTTATAAACGATGCAAAAAATAATTGATATGGTTCTATTTAAAACGTCTTTCAAAAAGTGAAAATCTCTTTTCAATTAACGGGGACGTATTTTTTTAAACTCTTGGAACTGTGATTAAAAAGAAACAGACATATTCTTAATTTAATGAAGTTTTAAAAAATCTAAAAATCTTTTTCTATAATCATGATCTATGCAAACCTTACTGTGATGTTCGCATTCATTTTATTTTTATTTATTTATTTATTTTTGTACATCATGTATTGCGATTATCAGATTAAATGTGCATCTATAAATGAATGTACTGGAGGATAACTGACTTAAGGAAATATCATTTTCACAGAACTGTAAAAGGTTTTTTTAACATTAAAACTGATTTTCTTTTCTTTCTAAATAAATCATTAAAAGGTCATTTCCTCACTATGTTATCATTTTTCTTTTATCTTTCTTTACATTTAATACCGATGAATAGTTGAAAGTGCTTTTAATAAAACTCCCTATAAATCTCGAAATGTGGATGAAATATAATATTCGCCATTCTCCCTAACCCACGTAGGATCGTCTTTCCTTCCCCATCCTACAAGCGCCATGTTCTTCTGTTAGATCGAGACCAAACTTATCCAAGTTAGAAAAAAAAAACATTTTACACAATTAAGCCCGCAGAAAAGTGCCTCTGACAGCGCATAATATAACGCAGCACTCATTCAATTTCTTTGTAACGGCAGGGGTTTTATGATAGGCTTTTACAATCTATAGTTTTATATATCTTACAAAGAATATTGTTTAAATGGAGTTATAAAGCATATTTGTTTAATCTGAAAAAAAAAGTTTTGTTTCCATGCGTTTCTTCATTAGATGAATATAAGCATGAATTCAATTTATTTGCATTAAAGTTCAAATTACGCTCTTTTTTTAAGAAAAGAGTAAATCTTATTGGATTTTTCAGAGTATTCAGAAAAAATAATCTTTTAAAATCCAGATATTCTATTGGAGAAAACTGCTACTATGAAAATACAATAGTTGAACTTTTATCTCAACTATTTTTGCAGAAGAATATTCAACTTATATAATTGCATAATTTTTGTAATTAATAAATGACGTGAATGTTACTACACGAAAAGTTGAATTCAAATTTCAAACATGGTATTTATTTTGCAATCCTGTTTGGTAATTAATGTGACATTGAGAAAGAAGGAAAATTACAAATGAAACAAAAATAATTCATCTGGTTCCACTTAAAACGTCTTGCAAAATGTGAAAATCTCTTTTCAATTATTGGGGGCGCATTATTCTTAAACTCATGGAACTGTGATTAAATAGAAACTGACATATACTTAAATTATAATAATGAAGCTTAAGAAAAAGCATAAAAAAAAACTATAAAACATGTTTCCTAATCATGGTCGATGCCAAACTGACGAATTGTAACATTCTTATTTATTTTATTTTACATTTTTTATTTTATTTATTGATTTATTCTTTTTTTTTTTTTTTTTTTTTTTTTTTTGTACAACATGAACGATTATCCAACTAATCGTGCACCTAGAAATTTACAGACTCTTAGGCAACTAATTTAAGAAAATATCACTTTCACAGAAAATCAAAAACCTTTTTTTAAACATTAAAACAGTTTTCTTTTTTTTTTTATATAAAGTAAAGCATTAAAAAGCCATTTCCTTTCTATTATATCATTTTTGTTTTACCTTCAATTACATTTCATACTAATGAATATCCGTCCCAGTTGAAAAAGCATTTAATAAAACTTCCTATCAATCTCGACATGGGGATGAAATATAATATTCGCCCTTCTCCCCAGTAACCCACGTAGGATCGTCTTTCCTTCTCCATCCCTTAAGCATCATGTTCTTCTGTTAGATCGTGACCAAACTTAATCCAAGTTAGAAAAAGACTTTACACACAATTTTGCCCGCAGGAGTGTGCCTCTGATAGCGTGTAATATAGCGCACCTATCTTTCAATTTCTTGACAACGGTAGTGGTTTTATAATAGGCTTTTACAATCTACAGTTTTATGTAACTTACAAAGTGCATTGTTTAAATAGAGATATAAAGCATATTTGTTGAATCTAAAATATAAATCATTTCAATGCGTTTCTTCATTATATGAATGTAATAAAAAATTCAATTTGATATTATTTAAGTTAAAATTATGCTCGTTTCGTTTCAAAAACGAAATTTCTAATTAGACGTTATAGATTTAATGAAACTATTGTTATAAAATAAGCAAGAAAGAAAAAACCATGCGTCAAGCATAGATTATGAAGCTCTTTCCAAAACATTTAGAATAATGTTAGAAAACTGCATCATTTAAAAAATTAAAATAATACGCTTCGTATGACCATTCGGAAATGCATAACACATTTAAAAACCTAATTTCAGCTGTTCTCATTTACAATTGGAAAATTATTCGAATTTTTTAGCAGCTTTGTATATTATATAGAAATCTGTTTCTATTAACAAAATGCACTCCAAAATTTAGTTTATTTAAGCGATACATATAAAAACTAATTAAATTTAAAAGCGCATACCGAATTTTAAAACGTACTCTCCCGCAATTATTACGCAAAGACAGTACTGTAATCGATTTTTTTTGTATGTCCCTGTAAATTAATTCAAAAAATGACATGAATGGTCTGTTTTAACGTGATCGTTGTAAAAATCAGTTATTTATATAAATTACAATACATTTAAAATAGCAAAATGTAATCAAAATACTCTCCAAATGAATTTTCTCCATATACCGTATTGTAATTGAATTCGTTCCTGTAAATGAATCATTAATCGTACATACTTCATATACAGTATCAAATATGCTTTTGTGATCTTAATAAAACCTCGTCAATTGCATGAAAATCCAAGTATATTTTCGGAAGTTAGAGCTTGAACAGACGGATAGACAAACCGAATGCATAAACTCTTTTCAACTTTGTTGGAAAGTGCTAAAATTTAGATATGAGAACAATGCATCTAGGAAAACACACGAGTCGATTTTTTACCACAACTATTTGGTGCAGGGTGTCCAGTAAATGACTGATCCATTTTGAATTTAGATAACAAAAAACGGTTTGAGACAAATATGTGCGATTTGCTGCATTGTTATCAGAAAATCAATAAATTTTTAGATATGCACTTTCTTAAAATATTTTGAATTTCGACCAACAGATGGCGCTGACGGCGGCAACAGGCTGTTGAATTTCAGACATTACTCTAATTTTCATATGCATGAGATTTTTGGTTCATTTCGCAGAGTCGAATCTCAATCGACATGTTAAATCGACACTCCACTCACCTACAGAAACAGAGATTGAAAGAGATAGAAAGAGATTTAAAATAATATTTATGATTGAATATTGCCTATTATACTTAATAAAAACCAACAAAACATTCATTGAGTTTTCACACATTTACGATAAGTAAAATCTATTCAAAAAATGTTTTTGTAAACGGTTAACTGATTCTCTTTTTACGCACAATCAATTGAAAATATGGGATAAGCACTGCTTTTTCAAGTTAAAAAAATCTTAATATTTAATCTAAACATTTCTCCATTAAATATTATAAAATTGTTTTTAAAAAATTAGTGATGTTAAAAAGCTTTAAGTTATGGATAAAGAAAACTCTTTTTGCCTACGTCGTGCAATGAAATCGGTTAAGTGGTTAAAATAGTGGTTTCGGAAATAGTGTTGGGGCAAGTTCCCTGTCTAAAAAAAAAGCGGGGCAGTGATTTATAAATTTGCCCATAAAAATACAATAAACCTTAGAATGAAGGAATTCATTTATAACAAATCCTGTTTTAAACATAAAAAATATATATTGGTTTCAATGGAGTAAGTAGCATACAAAATCAGCTAGGACTAAAATCTGCCTAAAGCGAAATTTTGTTCATTTTTTCCGAAAACCAAATTCATCCCTACATTATATTCATATTTTGACATTTAACGCATCTGAAACTTTTATTAAGAAAGCCACGAGAGATTTTAGGATGACTTTCACACACACGTCTCCCTTCCCCCTCTCCTCCAACTGAAAACATATCTACTCTGAAAAGGAAGGATACTTAAAAGAAAAAAAAATTGTACCTGTTTATCTTGCGAGTAACCCCCTTTTCAAAATTTCAATACAAAGAGCATCTTTGATCCTAAAATATATTTTTTATCCCCCCCCCTTTCCTTAATTATTCTTCATGAGCAAAAGAAGGGAAAGAAGAATTCTAAAAATTTATCTAGCATCTGATTTGAAATAAAAAACATTATCTTTTAAAAAATGATTCTAAAAACCTTTTAAAAATTATACATGAAAAACACTAATATTCCAGTAATTTGGTGATATTTATATTTATAAAATTTAACTAAAATAAGTAGACCTATGATGATTCTATGATGATTCAAGATCAATTATGCCTTCTGTGAGGACATTTTGAAAAGAGGGTACTCGCAGGATATAAAAACAAGTAAGTCGCTTTTTTTTCATTTTTAGCATCCTTTCAATTTTGCGTAGATGCGTTTGCAATCAGGGAAAGAAGAGCGAAGGGTTGTGTGTAGAAAGCATCTTAAAATCTGTCGTGGCTTTCGTAATAAAATTTGCAGATATATTATATGTCAAGATTTGTATATAACGTAGGAATGGATTCGGTTTGAGAAAAATTAAAAATAATTCGTTTTAGACAGGTTTTCGACATAGCAAGTAGTTTTGTATGTTACTTCCTCCGTCGTGATCAATAATTTTTTGTGTTTAAGACAGGATTTGTTATAGACGAAATATAGACGAAACTTTATTCTAAGGTTTAATATATTTTTATGTGCCGATTTATAAATCACTGTCCCGCTTTTATTTTAGACAGAGAATTTGCCACCACTATTTGCATACTACTGTTTTAACTTCTAGTTTTACTTCATGTTGTATAGGCAAGAAGAGTTTGCTTGATCCATCTCTTAAAGTTTTTTGACATCACTAATTTATTTAAATACAATTTCATACTATTTAATGGAAGAAATGTTTAGATTAAATATTAAGATTTTTTTACAAGCGGTGTTTATCCCATATTTTCAATTTATTGTACGTAAAAAGAGGATCAGTTAACCGGTTACAAAAACATTTTTGGACTACAATTTACTTATGGTAAATGTGTGAAAAGTCAATGAATATTTTTTTTTTGGGGGGGGGGGGTGGGGGTTTATTAATTAAATAGACATTATTCAATCATAAATATTATTTTAAATCTCTTTCCATTTAACAAACTCTATTTCTGCATGTGAGTGGGGTGTCGATTTAACATGTCAACTGAGATTCGACTTCGCGAAATCAGCCGAAAAGTTCATGCGTATGAAATCTAGAGTAATGTCTGAATTTCGACAGCCTGTTGCCACCTTCAGCGTCATCTCTTGGACAAATTTCAAACTATTTTAAGAAAGTGTATATCTAAAAATTTAATGATTTTCTAATAACAATGCAGCAAATCCCGCATTTTTATCTCAAACCGCTCTTTTGTTATTTACATTCAAAATGGGTCAGTCATTTACTGGACATCCTGTATACAACCTATCACTAACAAAATGGTAAACTTGTGAGCAAACCGGTAAAATTTGGTTTTTAGTCTTATAGTTTGGGAATGGTTTTTCAATCGACGGGATAACTAAATAATACCGAAAAATCATATTTGAACTTGAAATGTCTACCATTAATCTAAAATCGAAATTTGAAAATTGTTAATGAGAAAAACGTTTTTTCTTTTTTCGTGTAAAACAAGTTTTAAAAAATAATCGTATCTGTTATTATAAATAGATGAGATTCTTTCTGTGAAACATATAAAACACAATTAATCTTATGTAATTTTTTAAAATGTTACAAAACATTGAAATGTATTTCAAAATATGTCAAAGACTCTAGAAAAACAAATTCAATTTTTAGTAACAATATTATAATAACAATTTATAATATTTAGTGCAATTTTTAGTAACAATATTATAATAACAATTTATAATATTTAGTGCAATTTTTAGTAACAATATTATAATAACAATTTATAATATTTAGTGCTTGAACTCTCAGTAGGAATAAATTTGACTCTGAGTAAATGCAAAAAATGTCGATTCAAATTGGAAATTTCTTACAAGTTTAATACATGTGCCTCACAGTGCTAAATATAAGAAGAACAGGTGAATGATTTGATGGGATACCCAGCTGCAGTCCAATTCCAGCCCCAATGAATTAGCATTTGTGTGTCACATCATAGAGCAGCCATAGAAAAATAGTCTAGCCTTAGTATAATAATATGTACAATCGGGGGGGGGGGAGTAAATACTCCTACTAACTTCTCAGAAATTTATCATACAAGAACATTACTGGTGCCGAACGATTTTAAATAAAATTTAGTTTTAGTTGATGCTTATAAAAATTGCTTAGGGGGCAATCTGCAAATTAATACGAACTCAAATTTTGTTTTATCCAACAGCAATACCCACTTCTGACAGCATAAATGTACTCTACACCATTCAATCAGCCTAATAACAAATTGTCATGCAATTCGTATGATGAATTTCTGAGAAATTAATTATTTTAAAATGAGCATATCTAAATTGAAGTTGTGTCCTCGATTGTTGACCGACAAGCCCCCTTCTTGATCAACGCATTTTAGGCAACACTCAAGCAGTTATTGAAGACTAATAGATAAGAGGATAGCCTAGGACGTTTCAAAGTATTTAGTCACATCTATGTAAGATGTCCCTTTAAACCTTCATTTTGCCATTTTTAAGCATAATCTGAAAACTATTTTAAATAAAATTTTGAAATTTTGAATATCTATAAAGCAAGATTTGCTACATCAAAATCCATAAAAAATTGTAGGCAGCAACTACTTATTTTTTCATTTATTAATTTCATTATTTATAATTCATATCATAGAATTATAAAAACTGCAAATTTAACGTATTTATGTTTGGGTATTTTAGTATTATTGTTACATGAAAATTAACACATTAATAAGCAATAATAATCTGAAAATATAATTTAACATTAGAAGCACTAAATTTTGAACGTTTATAATTAAAGAACTCATCATACAATTCGGTGTCTGGGTATAGGTTGAACAGAGAATTTGAAATAGCCTGTTAAAGTTGAGAACTACCTTAAAGATAACGAAGTTGGGGTTCATTTTAGTACATACATTGCCCCCTAAGCAGATTTTATACTTATTATGTAAAAGTAGATTTTATTTCCAATCATTCGGTACCAGTAATTTTTTACTATAATAATTAGAACAGGAATTTGTAAGGGTGGGGGGTACTTTTTTTCCACGACTGTACTGTAATATAATTAAGAAATAATAAAGTAAAATGCAACTTTAAAGAAAATGAAGGTATTAAAAAAAAATAGGGAAGAGTGAATTTTTTTATAGCCTATTCCGAGAGAAGGAGGCGTAGCTTTTTGGGAATCAAAGAGTTACGATTAGCAGATGTGTTTTAGAAGATATAACTAAAAATATCGCATATTTATGATAGAAAAGAGATTTAAAAAAATAAAAATGGACTTTTATTAAAAAAAAAAAATAAATAAATAAAAAAATAAAAAAAAATTGCACTGTTCACTCAATACAAATATACGTCATAATCGAACGTAGCAAAAATCAAGATGTTAAAGAGTCATCTATCCTCAATACAACAAATTGAAAATTGTACGTCAAGCATAGCAAATAAAGTGCGTTCCTACTAAGGAATACAAAAATGAGCAACATTAAAAAGTACCAAATATATTATATAATCAGCAGACCGGTTTCGGTAGCATTTAGCGTACCGTCGTCAGTGCTCGAGGAGGTAGAAATTTGCTTATATATACTGTAGTAGAAACAATGTTTCCTCGTATATCATTTTGTAGTGGAATACTTTTGTGTGTCTCTGTAAATTAATAATAAATATTCTTTGCATCATAGATGGTGCAGAATGTACATTTTAGTATATACTTCATCGATTTATGTCATCTCTATTATATTCGAAAGAGTGTAACTTTATTAAAATGTACTTGAAACTATTTTCTCCTATTGACCGTAATGTAATGGAATACTTTTTCTTGTCAATGTAATGAAATTATACATCCGATTTTAATAAAACTTGAAATGACCCGTCAAGATTATGCATCAATTATATATTTTAAATCTCAAACGATTTGGTTAGATAGTTTTTGCTCTGTTATATGCGGGCAGACGGACGGACAGACGGACAAACAGACAGACAGACGGGCGGACCGAATGAATGATGACTATAGGGGCTACGTATTTATACAATTAAGAACGCACCTAAAGGTATCCAGATCTTGATGTAATGGTATGCAGTATGTCGGATACAGTATAATAGCCCAAATCTTTTGCGTGTACTTGTAAATAATATCTGTTTTCTGTTATACAGAAAATAACTTCTAGTATTCCTCATCAACGTATATCAATTTCATAAAATGTTAAAAAGTTGAATTCAATTAAAACTCGCACCAAACAATGTTCTCTCTATACCATTATGTAATGGAATACCATGGTGTGGCCATGTAAATAAAAAAAACAGATGTTGTTTGAACCACCGAATGTATATTAAAGTATGTATTTCATAGATTTCATAGATATCATCATTTTCATAAAATTTGAAATGACTCGACAAAATTATGTAACAATAATATATTTTAAAATTCAAACGATTCGATAAGATAGTTTTTGCGTAGTTATACGAAGACAGTTGGACTGACAGACGGAATAGGTGTACGAACTGAACGACAACTACAGGTGCTACGTATTTAAATAAATACGAACGCACATAAAAATGGGTAAGTTCCACTGCCATACATTTTAATTAAAAGAAAATTTTTATATAGATATAACAAGTATACGATTTTTTCTAATTTTATGTAAGCAGAAAAAAATAAAAAACGAAATCACAATCTTGGATTAAATAATTTTAAATAAAATTTCTGGTGTAGAACACTTTTATAAAACTTCAGTACAATTTGCAGTAGTTTTTGTATTAATTTTTAGTGTTGTAAAATCCTCATTTATTTCATGTTGCATAATACCCAGAATTTCACAACACTCGATACTCCTTAGAACAAAACTTTGTTGTAATTTTCTTTTTTTTAAACTTAATATAAAGGTTATGTTCTTAGGAAAGAAAAAAGAAAGAAGAAACATGCAAAACAGTAATTCTTACACAGTTTAGCCAAGGACAAAGTAATTTAATTATTGTATTTTTGTATTTTAAATTCTGCACTGCATAAAAAATTGCTGTTCTATTCATTTTTTAATGAAGTTTTTTTCTAAGCTCTAAAAAACTAAAAAGGTAAATAAAAATATTTGCATATTTTTAAAAACAAATATAGTTCGCATATTTATGCTTTAAATCATAAAAAATGCACTTGAAGAAGTTCAGGAATGAATAGTTTTGTATAATAAACAAACTAAATATTTACAAGGAAAGAAAATATAGTAAATCAGTTTTATAGAGAAATTTGTGCGACAATAGCAAAATGGTTTATTTTTAATTATTACTATTTTGTTAAAAACAATATTTTTTCCCCTTTTCTTACACACTTTGAATTGTTTTGTTAAAAGATTTAAAGCGTCATTTTGGCATTAACTGGAAATAAAAATTGTGTAAATAAAAGCATCTGTTTTCTAGCATGATAAAAAATTAAAGAAATATTATTTATATATTTAAAAGACAAGATTGTTTTTTATTTATCTGGCGTGAGTTTTCTACTGAATGGATTTTGATAATTCTTTTTTAGATGAAAGCAGTTTGTTAGTTATTCAGCATAGGTAGTAGAGGTTAAATCTTGCAATGGTTAAAAAATTAAAAAATAAATAAAGATGGATATACGGACGGATTGTTTCAGACACTTGAGATTCAGAATAACAATTTTTTAGGGAAAAATATCCCTCCGTCTGCCTGTGTGTTTGTGAACGCTTTATCTCTCAAACAAATTGGGATAGAGACATCAAGTTTGGTTTGTACTTAATTTTAATTATGGGACTATTGAATATCAGTAACTTCGCTTTTCCGGTACAATATTTTTCGGACTCTCGAAATATTCGTTCTGATTAAAGGTACATAATTTTTTTGGAAATAGCTTATTTTAAAGAGTAAATACAAAAGGAAAAAAAAAACATAAATTTTGCACAAAGAATGAAGTGGGTCTGACACTTTGTTAATTGTCGAGATATTGGTAATCATATTTTCCACAATCATCGATTTTTCATAACTTTGTATTTCATCCAAATTTCCATTCAAAGGTATATTTAATTGAAATTGATACGCTTAATTTGACGCAACAAACTGTTAATTAATATGATTTTTATTTATGGAGTTATAAGAATTTTTTCGCAATTCAGTAACTTTTAAAGTCTTTTACATTATCAAGCATTTATTTTAAACACTCTATCTACCATACAAATTGATATAAAAGATGGAAATTTAGTATGTACTTAGAATGCAATAGTGTGATAATTTCTTTTAAATATCAGTAACTTGAATTATCCGTAACTATTTTTTCGGACTTCCGAAATATTCATTATGGTGAAATGTATATGAATATTTTTATAATTATTTCTTTTAAAGAAAGAATGCAAAATAAAATAATGTTAAATTTTATTTTGGAATCGCAATGTATTTTATATATAGTTTACAGATTTTTTTTATGGTATATATTATGCACATCTATGATGGGTAAGTATTACGGTATCCCCCAACGACTAGTTTGTAGATGTGCCCGCTATCGCGATTTTTATTTTATAATAATTCCATTTTTTTATTTTAATTCTAACTATTTTAATCCTTTTATTTATTTAATTCTAAAGCCTTTTAAGAAACTTCCTTATATTAGTGGCAATCGGTTTATTTTCATTCTTGAAGAGAGAAAACTTGCAAAACTGGAAATTACTATATCATTACAAGTGCCTTTTCATATTAAAATTTAAAAAATACATATTTTTTATTTTTTAAAGAAAAAGATCTCATGATTTAAATCAACACATATTTTACCCATAAACCTGTTGCATGTCAATATTTTTTCTTCATTCTACTACTAGATTGAGACGATAAAAACTAAATATTCTAGTGAATATAAATGACGTCATAGTATAAATGAAATAAGTATTTTCTTTTGATAAAAAATGTATATTTTATAAAAAAAATCCAACTAAAAGTAAATTCCTAGATTTGGCCGGGCAGGCAAACATGACATCTAGCTTAAGAATATATTTATAATTAATCTATTGCATGTTAAAATGTTTTTAGAATAGTAAATATGACTATAAAAAGTACACATGTAAATTTTAAGACAGTGAAAATGATGTTATTTTTAGATTTATTTTTTAAAAATATATCATTGTATCACGGTGGCACAAGATTAAAGTCTCAATTGAAAGCTTCATAGTTTATTATCTGAATTATATGTTACTAACTACTTATAGAAATAAGTAATCTTTATTAACTAATATTTAATTTATTTTTTCAATAGTTTTTTAAAGTTTAAGTTAAATTTTAGATAAAATAGTATTTGTTTTATGTGTTTGGAGAGCCCATAGACTATTGATTATTTATAATAAGAAATATTATATATACGTTCATATTAATATCTATAGAGTTCGATAAAATATACTCCATGGGAAAAGCATTAACATAGAAAGACACTCCTTATTATTTTGAAATTCGAAAAATTTCTTTCTATTTTTTAATGAATGTTATTGACGCTTCTGGCGCAGCAATTGAATTCATGGGAATTTTTTTCTTTTTAACAAATTTAAGTGCAAAAATTATTGCATGTAAAAACATTCAAAATGGTACTTTTACAGAGAAATAAATTTTAATCATTTATAATGGGACAGTTTTTTAATCGAAGTACAGTGCATTCCCGGTTATACGGATTACAAAAAGCTTCAAACTTTCTAAAAAAATATTGCACTAGAAATTTCTCTGTTTTTTATGCTTTAAATGACGTTTAAATCATGTTTCTACCTTAATAGAAAAAATATAAATATGAATTGTTTTGTTTTGCTTTGTTTTAAAAGTCTAACTTTCAAGCAACTATTGTCATGGAATTGAGTTGTTGTGAAAATGTGTTTTTTCCTGCAGGATGGGTTTTTTCACATTTTTCGGATATAAATTATTATAACTCAATAACCATGAAAGGTAAATTGTTCAAACTTGAACGATGACATTTTTGATTATTTTACTTAAATTTTGATTCAGAAAATTTGAAAAAAAAAATATTTACTTTTCAAAATTTGATTTTTTTAAAATAAAAACTTCCTCATTTTTTTCAATTTTTTTATTTTTTGAAAATTTATGTTTTTTAAAATGCTGAATCAAAATTAAAACTTAGTTACTTCAGTTTACTTAGATGTAAAAAATGAAACTCTACAAATACCATTTTGAATTTAAACCATTATAACCATTTCAAACTACCCCACTGTTTTTAACAAACTTTATTTTTTTTTATTATTATGGGAAGTTTTATAATATGTTTACAAATGATATGGTTAATCATCACAAAGAAAATTCAAAATTTTAACTCACTAACAAAAAATGTTTTAAGATGTGTCCCGTACCCCCTTAATCATCAGGACAAATAACGCGGACAATTAAACTAAGAATAATCTAAAATTTCTTTTTATTAAAGAAAAAAATCAAGATCAGTAAGATAATATAAAAATTACTTATGCTTACACGCTGAATAACATTAAAAAATTAAATTAAAAATATACTATGATCTAAAATTAAATTCCAACTTGGTGCATTCAGTTGGAAAATAATTTTTATTATAGACAATTTTTGATTAATTTTTTTTTTTTTTTTTTTTTTTTTTTTTTTTTTTTGCAATAGAGCGCCGGGTTTTAGTTTGCATTTCATTGTCGCGTGTCGTCCTTTGTATTAACCATGAAACGACTTGTATTTTTATTTTTATTATGATTATGGCTCTTATCAGATTAACACAGAAACATGTAAATGATATTTGTTTTCAATCTTCAGTAACTCTTTCAAAAGAGATGTAAAATTGTTTATACAAATGTTTATATAAAATGTGAAACTCTTAAAATCTTGCGATTTAAAAATCTAATGGATTTAACAAATATTTATTAAATAATAAAATTAATGCCGGGAAATTCATGAATATAACAAAATGTATCAAACATATTAAGTGCTTTATTCTCTCATGAATTTGCTTTTGACAGCATGATATGACATAGATAATCTTTTACAGAAGAGGGAGCATTTTTGTTTTGTGTTGTAGACTAATTTGTTGCTTTATTATACCCATCTAAAACTGATTTTCAAATATTCAATATGTTCTTGATTAAATGACTGTTAAATTTTCAAAAATTTGACATTTAAAATGGGGTGTTGCTCATTTTCAGTACCCATAAATAATAAACGGCATTATTCCTTAATGTTATCCTTTCTCCCTCAGAGATAAATTTTCCCGAGGGGCGGATTCCGTCGACATGTGTCACATCAAGATTTAGTTTCATGCCCGTTATAAACCAGACGTGTAATTTTAATCATACGGGTGTTTACACAAAAAATAATTCTTTTTAAACAAGGGAAATTTTAAGAACAAAGTTATTCTTTGGTTTTCACAGAAACAATTCTTAATGTTTTTTTAATTTTTAGAAAAAATTACCTTTACGACTAACATTAGTACTAGCAATAAAGTGCAAACTTTACATTACGTTTCAAAATTAACACACAGGGGGAAAGAATGAATTATTAAAACTATATTGTTAAGATTTCTAATTTGTTTTTTCAACATATTGTCATAATTTAAATAACATTATCTATCAGTTGAAGAAACAAGAGTTATCGTGATTAAGTTATGATCATATAAAAATACTATTTTGCCCCCCGTTGCTAACGCATAACAACACACAATATCTGGAATTCGAGATTATTAAAAAGTCGGAGAAAAATTACGCAAAAAATTACCTCTTTAGATTTGTAACTAAATTACATTGAATAAAAGCGCGTAAAAATTAAAATAATAAAATTAATACCAGTAAATTTATGAAGATAATAAATGTTATAAAACAATGATTGCTGATGATGTTCTTGCGAACTTGCTTTTGATGGTATAAGGACATTAGATCATTTTATATTGACGAGGATGAATCTTTTGTTTAGAGCTGTAGAAGAGTTGTTGCTTTATTAAATTCATCTAAAACTGATTTCAAATATACAGTATGCTCTTTAATAAATGTTTGTTAAATTTTCATAAATTTTACATTTAACATAGGGTGTTGCTCATTTTCAATATCCATAAATAATAAACGCCATTATTCCTTAATGTTATACCTTCTCCCTCGCTGATAAATTTTCCCGAGGGGAAGATTCCGTCGGCAGGTGTCACATCAAGATTTAGTTTCATGGCCGTTATAAACCAGACTATAGTTTTAATCTTATGGGTGTTTACACAGAGAAATAATTCTTTTGAAGAAGAAAAAAAAATGTTGCTCTATTGTATTTTAAAAGCAGTTGTATTATTCTTTCGGTATTTATCTATTCGTTTTATTTTATGCAGAAACACTCCAAACTGTTCATTTTCTAAAAATAGAGTTCACATATTAATAAATTTAAAAAGCAATTTATAGTTATGAAAGCGGGAGATAAAAGTTAGAAAAGACACTTGTCTTTCTTTTTGAAACTTAATTTAAATTCCTACTTTTGTGATGATGAATACATTAAAATTAACAATAAATTCCAATTACTCTAGAAATTAATTCTTTATGGTGATATGTTTGTTATGTGAACAATTGTGTAGAAAGGAACCATGGTTTAGTTTTATATGTAAGTGTAGATATTACAAGAATTGTTCTCACATAATGGAAATGATTCTAATAGAAAAAAGTCTAAATCAGTGAATAATCTTTCAGATTTTCTTATTCATCGATTTGGGAAAATTTAATATTTCCAATGAACACAGAAATAATCCACAGAAAAAATAAATGCGAAAAAAATGTTAAATTTACTTCTGCAGCATGAACAATATTTTTATCGCGTATATTAACTTAGCAATGCACTGTTTAATTATTTAATAAATTTACTCAATAAATTATAGATGACAGATATTTTAACCTTATAATCTTAAAAATACTCTATATGCTACCTGTAAATTCAACTTTTTATAAAATATTGGCCTCGCTCTGTTATTTAGTGAAGAATTATACTTCGGAACTTTTAACTTCTTGTTTCCGAATAAAATTCAGGAAAGTTGCAGAAAAATTCGAGACTGAGTCAAAAATTTTGCAGAAATTTGTCGCTGGCCAGCGGACTATCTTTTTACCTTAACATGCGAAATTATTCTCAATATTACTGAACAACCATTTTTTTTTTTTTTTTGGTAAATTCTGTTTCTTTTACCAGCATTCAAAATTATACCAACAAAAATAGTTGTATTTTTGAGGAAATATAATATATTTCATTGATTATACATTTCACTTTGATTATACAATGCATCACTAATAGAGAAAGAAATACAGAGCACTTTAATTGCACAGACATTTTAAAACACTTACTAGATGGCACCGGTCAAGTTTTGACGATAAACATGTTAAAAGATTAATTAAAATAATGTTTGATTTTCTTAATTAGTTACCTGAAAATAAAGTTTTGAAAACTAAACTAAAAATTTTTTATTTCTATGTTATCTATGTGATTCCAACAGATTCAAAGCGTTTCATGGTTCTGACAGTCTAACCTACTCAAATGATCATCAAAAAGAATTTTAAGCCGAATTTTAACTTTTTAGCAAAAGGATAACTAAAATTAATTGAACTGATATTTATTTTGGTAAATTTTCTCAGTGTTTTGTAAAAAAAACAATGTTTAGTATTTTCTAATTTTTTAAATTATATTGAAAAGTTTTTATCAATTTTATTTTTATCAGCCTCATTTTAAATCCCTAAAATTAAACATTTCATGCTACCAAGTAACTAATTATAATATATTTGATTTTTTTGAATTTTTTATAATGTTTTCACGCATTTTTCAATTATTAAACCATTTGCATCACAAAGTAGTTCAATTATAATTCTTACATGACTATTTTTCTTTTCCCATTTTTTCTCTTCTTTATTTTAATTTTTCTCCGGAAAATATTTAATACTTTTCCTTATATGCACACAGACATAAATCTTCCTTGTAATGGTCATATAAAATATAACAAAAAATGTAGATTATAATTAATTGAAAAATACTTTAGCTTAAATATTTTAAGTTAAAATTGTTAAACTATTTCTAAAATATTTTAGCAGACTTCAGAATTTTAAAGATTCAGACATTACTTCAAAACGTCACTCGAGGATTTAGTTAAAAATTATTTAATATATGGTCTAAATGATGTATAACATTTATTTATTTGAATAATTCACATATATTACAGTTTACAAATGGATTACTTTTTCTAAACTTCCATACGCATGACAGGAAAGTGGAAAATTGCTGCTACTACCTACCGACAAAATAATTATTAAACATTTACATTTTTTAGAAAAATATAATTTTTTTTAATATTGCTAGATTTAAATTACATTTTACGGCATTTTTAGAATTTTTATTTGTGTGTTTTGTATTTATTGTTGTTTATTCATTTTTTTAAAGTGATTTGTGATAATTTCAATATTCAATAATTTCATTAAATAATTTTATTCTTACAAATATATCTCTAAAGCCCTGAACTGGAAATTAGCTGTTTGTATCTAATAATTACTATGTTTTAATTACTTGATATATTTTTTAAATAAGATAGTTACTTAAAAAATATCATTGTTAAGGGTTAAATATTATTTAATTATAAAGCATCAAAATAATAATAACAAAAGAATAAAAATCGTATAACTTTCCCTCGTAGTAAAATGTATCACTATTCAAATATATTATTTTGCCGAGCGTTGGAATCAAGCCCTAGTCCTCTACAAAAACTCAGAGATTTAAATTCGTGCCTTAAACCACTGAGCTAACCAGACTTGATTCGACAATCCTCTAACTGGAAGGGCTAATAAATTCAACTTCACGCATGCGGAAATGTCTGAATTTGAATTGATCTTAAAGAATTAGCCTACCGTTTTAATATATATGATACTAGAGCAATATCAATTCTATAAAATTTGCAATGCTTGAAGCTTGTTCATAGCAAATACAATTAATATACATCCCTATATATTGAAATATGCTCTCTCCCTCAGAGATAATTGTAGCCAAAAGAACTTCATACACTGAGAAAAAATATATACCTCCTTCACCTAGAATGAATAGTCAGTCACTTTCTGAACACTCAAACTTGAACTACAGATGACCGAACAATGCAAATAGATTAAACAACGAATTGAATAGACGCAATGACCTGACATTTCTAGTCTAGTGTTTTCTAGGTGACGAAACGATAATGAATCTTTTCAGTAACGAGAAATTATCGCTTGATTTTGGGAATGGTTTCATATACTAAAATTCTAGTTACTAAATTAAACCTCTTGTGTTCACATAGTTGTTCTAATAGGGAACTCCAGAACTCTCTGGCATAGGGAACTAGAATTTATAAGGATGACATGGAACAATTTTTTCAAGAGCCACAATTTAGATTCTAGATGCTGGAACTATATTTTTTTTTCAGTATGTAGATTAATAACATCTCATATGACGCCGACAGGTGTCAAATCAGAATTTAGGTTTAGAATAGCCTCATAGAGATAATCCAATATATGTTTAAACAAGGAAGTAATAATGCAGACAGGACATTTTAGTATGGATTATTATGATTTTTGGAGGAAGTGTACAAAGACAACATGTTGTACTTCGTTTATCATTCATTTTCTTGAAATAAAAAAGTAACTTATTATAAGAAAGAAAAGAATTTGAATAAAAGTAAGCCAATTGATACTGCAGTAAATGCAGAACAATTTTGGAAACTTGAACGCGTCATTATTTTTGGATCCTCTTTTTTTAAGAAAAAGAAAGATTATAAGGGGAACAAGAGCATATTGATATACCCCCTCTACTGTTCACAGGGTCATTATAGGAAGTTTCGCAACAGCTCCAAAAGGTGATGCTATTGTACACAACTACATACATGATTTGGCCTGATTCAGGTAGTTTGATGAAATGGGACGGATTATTTATTGTTTTTGTAAGTCAAAAGTAAATTTGAGTTGTACAATTTCAATGGTAAAATACAACTGTTTCAGTACTTTCAACCGAAAAGAATACCCTCCCTGGCAAGTAAAGCTACTCTTTATCAGTTCCTAATTCCTTATTGTTAAGTAAGTTATTAAGTGTTGGATTTGAGATTTATTTAATCCAAAATGGCTGTAAGGGGCACATTGATATGTATCAATGTACCCCATGATAGCTACAGACAACCTAAATCCTTTTTTAGTTCATTTTTTTATTACCTTTTATCATTTTTTTTTTTTTAATGTACGTTGCTTAATAAAACCATTTCCCGCAAAAAATTTATAATATTAGTTTTTACTGAAGTGAAATAGCTCTAAATTTTTATATTAGAATGTTTTATAGTATTTTTGCAAACAGAAGAAGTACGAACTTACCCAAAAACAAGTGCTAGTAGAACTAACAAAAGAAAAGGGGGGCAATTTGGCAAATTTCGAATTTATATCAATTCAGCAGATAAAAAAGTATTTCTGACATGAGAAGTACTAAGTAAGAGAAACAAGCTGCAGAACAGCAAAGGATAATTATATTATAAACAGAATTTTTAACATAATTATCTTTTATTTTCTATTTATAAACCGATTTATAAACAGAAAACCTGGTGATTTTTTCATCTTTTCTAAGAAAGAAGATAATGCTGGTGTTGAAACACCAGATATGACAAAGTTACCACAGCCAACAATCAGACAAAGAACAGCCAGAACATTAGGTCATTATAGATTTAATTTTTATTGCTTAACATTGCTTACAAATAAATTGTAGGTGATTTGAATTTCTATAAATAAAAATAAAATGGTTTGATAACTCATTTTATATGAAAAATATGCAGTGGTGTTATTTCATTTTCATTTTTTCCTAACGTATCAAAGTGCCCATTTGGTATATCAATCTGTCCCGGGGATGAGGCACATTGAAAAAAAAAGACTTATTTTATTTTATTTTTTAATTACATGCAAAAATATTATGTAAAACAACGATTGTACATTTTTATAACACACAACACAAGTTTTGATGACACCAAATGGAAAAATAACTTGAAATTTCTACTTTCTAAACACTAAAAAAATCCTTAGAAAAAAAACTGTATCAATGGGCTATAGTTTCCCCTAATTATTTTTAGTTTTATTTTTTTATGTATATAATCGAACCAAGTGATCACAGTTTGGAATATTTGTTTGAACTTATTAATGTTTTTTTTTTTTTTGGTATAAATTACTTTTGTTTTTACTTTTAAAAGGAGGTGTTGCTCATTTATAACACCATAAATATGTATGCCATTATTCTTTAAGCACCTTTATTGTCAGAGATGAAATATCCCTGGAGACAGATGCCTCTGACATGTGCAACATCAAGATACATTTTCATGGCCGTTATAAAATAGTCTGGGAGTCTTAAACTTATAGGTGTCCACTCAAAGAGTAATATCGCGAAAACGGAGAATTTTAGTGAAAACATTGTTTGACTCTTTAGAAAGTAAATATGTTTCAATTTGCTTTATGTTTTTAGGGGGGAAGGGAGGGCGGTAAATACAAAAAAAATACACGTAACACCTTTTAGTTTTTGAAAAGAAAAATCAAACAAATTCTTAATACTGCAAATTTAAACTTACAACGATAAAAACAAAAAATTTTGAAATGTGAAATTTTACATTGTTTCTAAAGCTTACATTTTAAACAAGACCTAAGATCTTTTTCTTACAACCGCAATAAAAGTATTACGGTTTGAAATATCCCTTTAAAGGTAATTTTTATACACACATTGAGACCTTTCTAAAATTACGACAAAATTCTCATAAACATTACTGTTTTAATAGGCTATTGGCTACTTTTAAAAAATACACATGTAATAATGCCACTATACCTTGTGTCTTTGTGTTGGAGGGAAAAAAGCTCCCCGCCAAAATCTGAGGAAATAAAGATATAATACCAAAGTAAGGTTTAGTTTTATGGCCGTCACAAACCCGTCTAGACATTTTAACCTCATAAAAGTCTATACATTGATGTTTTGCAGAAGACATAAAATTTTATTGCAAATTATATTTGTTAAAATAACCTTTCTCGAAAAAAAATCAAAAAAGGAAAATAAAAGAAAGTGAAAGTGCTGTCATCCACGGCTTACCTTTTGAGCATTTCCAATAAATCGCTTGTTCAAACTCATCGGTTCTTTGCTGCATTTTCAAAACAAGAAGAATCAATTCTAACAACATTTTTTTCTCTCTTAAATGTAAATTTACACTAGAAATTAAAAAATATATCTGTGAGTAACTCTAATGTCACTTGACGAGGGCAATGACGTATGTATTTAGTTTCCTTTTATCGAAAGAATATTATTTTCTACTCATCACTGAATTTAAATTTCAGTTACTCGCTAAAAAAAGGTGTCCATCAGCATTTAGCAGAGATATTATTCAGTTTACAACGTATTCATATTTCTAAACTTTTAACTCTGAAAAGCAAACATCTTAGAATAACGGATAAATATCGTAGTTACAAAGTATCTGCTATTGAGAAATTTTACTGTATTTAGACATGCATATTTTGTTTTAAATCTTACCTTGCCTCATTAAATGAAATTTAAAATAATACTTTTATGAAAATTGCATTTTAACATTCGGGGGGGGGGGGGGGCGAGGCGGGCAATTTCCTTATGCATTAATCAATTCGGGCATCTCGAACAAACCCAAACCTACTTTATGATTAAATATTTTCCCATTTAATACAGAGAGTTTAATGTAGTTTATGATATGAGGAAAAAGAAGGAAAAGAAGAAAAATACAAGGTGATGAGAAAAGATGTCTATTACTAATAAAAGAGAAATCAAACATGGCCGATATTAACATTTCAAGCCTTTGAAATTGAGATTTAAAAAAAAAGTCCTTTTAAAATATTTTAAATTTGAATACTCCATTTCAGATCACATAAGTGGAAATTTCAGCTTACATTGTTGAATTCAAGTTTTAAAAAAGTATAACAACTAACTTTAAAGATAAGTGGATACCTTTAAAGAAAACTACTTTCACCGTCGTGGCAATATTGGTTTAGAATTTTCGAAAAGAAACTAATTTTCATACACATAATAAGTTTTCGTATAAATTATGATTTTATTTAAAATTTTTATTTTAAAAGTGAAGGTCTTGATTTGACGCCCACACAAACAATAAACATTTTGAACAAATAATCATTCTTTGAAGTGACATCCTTTCTTTGAGAAGATAAATTGTCTCAAAAGACACTGAAGAAGAAGAAGAAAATGCCGCTGACACGTGTCAAATCACGATTTATTTTTATGACTTAAACAAACCAGGATGGAAAATTTAATTTTAAGGCTACTTCCTATGTGGCATAAGAAACATTTAACAAGAAATAAATTTAAAGTTAGAAGGGAATCTTTTTAAAGGCGCAATAAAAAGTAGGTAGCGCAACGCTAAACGAGCTAAACATTTATTTGCCTAACTAAAATTGCGCATAGAATTGTAACAGAAAAATGTTAATTTTAACATTTCTGTTAAGTCTATCTTTTACAGTTAAACATGCTTGCTGAACAGGAAGTTATTTGTTTGAGACCTCAAATCCTGCGAAAAACCAGCTTTCTGGGTAGAGAGAACTGATTAACACGCTCGCTGCCGCTTACATGGAGATATGATAATAGTTAATGCCCCACTGTAGAAGTGGGTTTTTCACAGAAGTCGATTCCTTTTTTATAACAAAGAATCAGTGAAAGATTTTCCCGCGCCAGCGCGTGACTGGCTATTGGACATCACCCCACATCACGCGCTGGCACGTGAGTGGCCCCTTAAGGCTGGCGCCATATCACGCGCTTTCGCGTGAGTGGTAGGGAACGTGTTAAGGCATTGAAATATAAACTCGGAAACGTTTTCAAAAAGTAGGAACAGCTAATTAAAAATATATAAATAAACTCTTCTTTTAATTTCAAAGATAATTTTTTGTGAGGTTTAGAAAGATAACGAAACGGATTTCGGAATCTTGGGTGACTCCTTTAGAAATCGCAGAAAACAATTTATTTTTAAAATTTGAATAGGTATTTTGAAAATAAGTTTTTATTAGCAGAATGTAGTTTTCGGAAACATTTTACGAGTAATTTTTACGGTGCATTAATTAATTAGTAATGTCTACCAAAAAAATCGAATTTTCAATGCTACCAGCTCTGAAATGAGCATTTTCAGGTGCATAATTGAAATTCTGCATGGAATTGCAATATAGAAACGTTAATTTTAATGTTAATTTTAATGCTTTTAAATCTATATGTCTTTCAAATAAAAATGCTTGAAGACTGAATTCATGATTGAATGCGTGAAACTATTTACTCGAGATCTCGAGATTTTAAAAAAAAATCGGTTTTCTGGGTAGAAAACTGACGAATGCACTATAAAAATCTACTTGGGAACATTTTCGAAAAGTGCAAGCAGCTAACAAAAAATTATTTTTATAAATTATTTTTATAAATTCTTCTTTAAATTTCAAAGATTTCTTATTTTGCAAAAAAATATTTTTATAAATTATTTTTTAAATTTCAAAGATATTTTATTTTGCGAATTAAAAGGATGTTTTTCGGAATCTTCGGTGACATTTTTAGAAACCCTAGGAAACAGTTTCATCTCGAAATCTGAAAAAGATATATATATATGCTATAGCTACTTGTTATTTTTGGAAACGCTTTACGAGCATAAAATATATATACATTGGCCTCCAAAAGTTAAGGTACAACCGTTTTTTTTTGCGTCTAATTTTGCAAATGAATGAATATAGAAACAACAAATTTGGAGAAAATGTGTTCTAAACTGTTATTTATTAAATACGACATGGATATTTACTTAATTTAAACGTATAAAGGAAATTACAACAACAAAACATTCATGGTGGAAAATTCTATTCTTGAAAAAATCAGTATATTGCAGTATTATGCAGTAAAGTGTGACATAAACATTAAAAAACTGGTTCTAATACGGAATATGGCCAACCCGCACATGAATGCATTAGCGGCATCTGCTTTCCAGGCTCCCAATTAAATTGTCGCACACCGAAATAGGTAGCGCTGACCAGACATGGAGTAAGCCTTGTTCCAGCTCATTTAATGACTTTGCTGGAGGACTTAAAGCCGCAACGTGTCTTTCAAGATAGTCCCAAAAATGTTCTATCAGATTCAAGTCTGGCGAGTGAGCTGGCCATTCCATTCTCTCCAAACCATAATCATCAAGATAATCCTCAACAACCACAGCTCGATCAAGTCTTGCATTATCATCCATTAGAATCAAAACCATTGCACCAACAGCACCGGCATATGGGCGCACATATGAATCAAGGATCTCATCTCGATACCTCGTACCAGTCTGAGTTCTTCCATGGAACACATGCAGATCAATGTTGCCTCCGAGTGAGATCCGTGCCCAAACCATGATTCCCCCGTTTCTGTACCTGTGTGTTTCGACAGTGGTTCGATTGATGGTATCGAGTGAATTTTTCTCTCCAGATCTTAAGACGTCCTGAATAGCTCTCCAGTGTGAATCTGGAGTCGTCTGTGAAGAGTATAGAAGCCCACTGTTGTTAGATCCAGGATACATGTCCTCTTGGCCAACATAGGCGGACCCTTCTCTGTCGTCTGTTGAGAGGGACACACACAACCTGGTCGACTTGAATAGATACCTACATTATGAAAACATCTTCGCACCGTTGCAACGGAGATTCTTCTATCTGATGCTGCAAAGTTTTCTGCAATGAGTTGCGGCATAGTAGTGCGTCTTCCTCTTCGGGTCGAAAGAGCTAGAAACCGGTCTTCTGCATGTCTTGTAACACATGGACGGTCTGGAATATGCCTTTTGGACATATATCTGCGGATTCATGCTGATTCCAGAGTCTTTGGACGACACTGCGACACACATTGAGCCATATAGTACCATCGGCCAGTGACAACCCCATTTCCCTCCATCCTACTGCCCGCTACCTTTATGAATCGGGCAAACGACTTCTTTTAGACATTTCTAGACTCTACTGGTCATTTTGAACAAAACTGACAATAGTTCAAATACAACAAAACTTGCATACAAAATTACGAAAGCTTCGTAATTGCATATTTTTCTTTCATTCTCAAATACCTAATCTTTTCTATAAAATAAAAATTGTAGCTGTAATTTTTTGCGTAAGTTTTTTGAAAGCTAATTATTGTCATTCATTAAACTATGAAGTTTAATCTGACTAACATTTTTTTCTGGGGAGCTTCGAAAAACATGTTGTGTCTTAACTTTTGGTGTCCTGTGTAATATGAACTTTTAAATCTTTACTGTTTATTTAAAATGCGATTAAAAATAACCAAATATGTTAATAATTAATTTTATTTAAAATAGCTTAGTACTTTCGATCTTTACCCGAGCTCTTCATGAGAAAAAATACTTATAACTAATTGTTTTTTGTTTTTTTTTCATTTAAAAATATAAATTCTGACAAAATGAACTTAAAGATATAAAAACATACCAATTTATTTAACGGTCATTTAGAAAATAGGTAGCGCATTTGAAAATTGAATAACATCACAGGCCCGGGCAACGCGGAACAGGGCAGCTTGCAAAGAAAAAAAATGTAACACAAATAAGTTATGATAATATGAAAATATCGTTTTGTAGACCGTTTCGAACACTTAAATGTACGCAATATCTGGAACTTGAGTGTATCAAGTAGTCGGAGAAAAATGGCGTAAAAAATTTCTTTATTAAATTCGTAACTAAACTACAATGAATAAAAGCGCGCAAAAGTCAAAGTAATAAAATGAATACCGGAAATTTGTGTATATATCGAAAACTATAAAACATAATAATTGCTGATGATTAACGTATGAGCTTACTTTTGATAATTTGATAATGACATAGATCCTCTTTTACTGACGTTGGGGAATCTTTTGTTTTGCGCTACAGAAGAATTTGTTGCTTTATTATATTCAACTAAACTGATTTTCAAATATACAATATGTTTTTGAATAAATTACTGTCAAATGTTCATAAATTTTACAATTAATATGGATTGTTGCTCATTTCCAATGCCCATAAATAATAAATGCCATTATTCCTTAATGTTATCCTTTCTCCCTCAGAGATAAATTTTCCCGAGGGGCAAATTCCGTCGACAGGTGTCACATCAAGATTTAGTTTCATGGCCGTTATAAACTAAAAGCACAGTTTTAATCTTATGGATGTTTACACAGATAAATAACTCTTTTGAAGAAGGATGATTTTAAAAGAAAATATTAATCAATTGTTTGTACAAAAACAGTTGTATTATTCATTTTGTTTAACTATTTCCGGTCCATTATTTTTTCAATTTTTAGAAAAAATTACTTTTATGTTAATAACATTAGCACTAGCAGTAAGGTAAAAACTTTATTTTATGTTTCAAAACTAACACGCAGAGGTAAAAGAAGGAACAATAATTAAAACTACATTGTTAAGATTTCTAATTTGTTTTTTTAACATATAGTCATAATTTAAATAATATTAATCTATCAGTTGAAGAAAAAAGATTTAACATAATTAAGCTATGATCATATAAAAATATCTGTTTGTCCCACGTTCCCAACGCATAACTACACACAATAACTGGAATTCGAGCATATGAAGAAGTCGGAGAAAAAAACTCTAAAAAATTCCGTCTTTAGATGGGATTAAAATAATAAATTTCCTAAATAATAAAATTTTCTTAAAATTAAAATAATATAACTCTTAAATAATAAAATTTTCTTAAAATAATATAACTCCTAAATAATAAAATTTTCTTAAAATTAAAATAATATAACTCCTAAATAATAATTTTTTTTTAATTAAAATAATAAAATTACTACCTGGAAACTTTCGAATATAATGAAATTTATAAAACATAATAGTTGCAGATGATTCTCTTATTATAAACTTGTTTTGTTATTATGATATGGACATAGATCCTCTTTTACTGACAGGGAGAAACTTTGCACTGCAAAATAATTTGTTGCTTTATAATATTTATCTGAAACTGATTTTCAAATATACAATATGCTCTTCGGTAAATGACTATTAAATCTTCATAAATTTTACATTTAATATGGGGTGTTGCTCATTTTCAGTACCCATAAATAATAAACACCATTATTCCTTAAAGGTATCCTTTCTGCCTCAGAGATAAATTTTCCCGAGGGCCAGATTCCGTCGACAGGTGTCACATCAAGATTTAGTTTCATGGCCGTTATAAACCAGACGTATAGTTTTAATCTTATGGGTGTTTACACAGAGAAATAATTCTTTTGTAGAAGAAAAAGATTTAAAATCAAATGTTAATCTTTTTTTTTTTTTTTTTCACAAAAACAATTGTATTATTCTTTATTTATCTTTTTATTAATTTTGTTTAACCATTTCCGGTACGATGTTCTTTAATTTTTTGAAAAAATAACTTTTATGTTAATAGCATTAGCACTAGCAGTAAAATATAAACTTTACATTACGTTTCAAAATTAAAACCCAAGGGGAAAGCATGAAATATTAAAACTATATTGTTAAGCTTTCTAATTTGTTTTTTAAACGTATTGTCATAATTTATTTAATATTAATCTGTCAGTTGAAGAAAGAAGAGTTAACATAATTAAGTTATGATCATATATAAATATTGTTTTGTAGCCCTTTGCTAATGCATAACAGCACACAATATCTGGAATTCCAGAATATCAAAAAGTCGGAGAAAAATAACCCCAAAAAAATCTCTCTTTCGATTTGTAACTAAACTGCATTGAATAGAAGCGCGTAAAAATTAAAATGATAAAATTAATACCAGTAAAATTATGAATATAACGAATTTTATAAAACAATGATTGCTAATGATTCTCTTGTGAACTTGTTTTTGATAATATGGTAACGAAACTAGATCCTCTTTTGCTGACGGGGAAGCACATTTTTGTTTTGCGCTACAGAAGAATTTGTTGCTTCATTATATTCATCTGAAACTGATTTTCAAATATACAATATGCTCTTGAATAAATGACTTTTAAATTTTCATAAATTGTACATTTAATATGGGGTGTTGCTCGTTTTTGATACCCATAAATAATAAACGCCATTATTTCTTAAAGTTATTCTTTCTCCCTCAGAGATAAATTTTCCCGAGGGGCAGATTCCGTCGACAGATGTCACATCAAGATTTAGTTTCATGGCCTTTATAAACCAGACGTACAATTTTAATCTTATTGGTGTTTACACAGAGAAATAATTCTTTTGAAGAAGGGAAAATTTAAGAGAAAATATTATTCTATTGTTTTTATAAAAGCAGTTGCATTATTCTTTACTTATTTATCTGTTCCTTTTGTTTTACGCAGGGACACCTAAGATAGTTTATTTTCATCGAAGAAAAAAGAGAAGAGTTTGCAGATTAGTAAATTTAAAAAGCAATTTATAATTACAAAAGCGAAAGAAAAAGGTTAAAAAAAAACTCGTCTTTCTTTTTCAAACTTAAACTCCTACTTTTGTGGTGATAAATATTTAAACAAGGGGGTAACTGTAAATGCAGATCGCACACAGGGTTTCATACGTAGATCGCACACAGGGTTTCTTTTAATATATTTTTTTTTTCTAAACAACTTATTCTTTAATTAGTAAACCTAAATTGTTAACTTATAATTATTAAATTCTTATACGTATGGCAGCACCAACAAATTTAATTTTAAAATAATTATAAAAGGAAGTTAATTATAAAATAAAAAGGAAAATAATTATAACAGGAAGTATAAGTTATTTAATTTAATGAAATTTTAAATGTTAAAATCAGATTATTTAATCACAAATTTATTTTTTTTAAATACGAAATTAAAATATATAATGGAGATATAAATAAAATTTTAAATGTAAAAAAACGAAAAAGTGCTTAAACGAAGTTCAATATGATAAAAAGTTTATGAAATTCAATAGATTTTTTTAAATCACCAGATTTTAAAAGATTCACCTTTTATATAAACATTTTAATAAAAATTTTATTTTACTTAAGAAAGGTGTTACAATAATTAAAAATAAATGACATTGACATGTTTCGGATCCGTCTAATAAGATCCATAATCATAATAAAAATATTTTTATTATGATTATGGATCTTATTAGACGGATCCGAATTCTGTAATGTATTAGTAATATTTTTAAACCCAAAAAAAAGGTATTTAAAATCTAAAACGTTTTCAGCCATCGCACGATCGTTATCAGTGGGCAATAAAACAACCCTTAAATTACAGCGATCTCTTCTAGATGATTCATGAATAAGTACCAAAAAAAATAAATAAGTAAATAAATAAAATAAAATAAAACAATAGTAATAATAATAATAATAATAATAATAATAATAATAATAATAATAATAATAATAATAATAATAAAAAATTATCACTGATGACGGCTGTGGCTTAAAACGTTTTGGATTTTTGATGATTTTTAATGTATTGTAAATATATTTTGAATTTATTTTAAATAAACTAGACGGTTGCCCGCCCTCAGTAGCCCGAAGACTATCTGAATGCCAGTTCTCTCGGTGTTCTGGGGTTTCGTTTGCATATCTTTTTTTATTGTTAATGAAGAGGTCTTCCATTTGTTCTTCCATCTGTTCTTCTTTCTGTTCTTCCATCTGTTCTTCCATTTGTTCTTCCATTTGTTCTTCCATTTGTTCTTCCATTTGTCTGGGGTTTCGTTTGCATATCTTTTTTTATTGTTAATGAAGAGGTCTTCCATTTGTTCTTCCATCTGTTCTTCTTTCTGTTCTTCCATCTGTTCTTCCATTTGTTCTTCCATTTGTTCTTCCATTTGTTCTTCAATTATATTCGACGATTCACTGTTTGAGAGCCTATCTGTCCTTTTATTTATAGAAGTTCAAAATGAAAAAAGATTTTCTTAGCAGACGATTTTTTCTGTGCCTCAATTAATTAAATAATTATTCAATTAATTATCCTCAGAATTCCTTTTATTTATAGAGATTTAAATTACATGCGTGCACCGGCAAGCAGTTTTATTATATTTGTTTGTGCTTTTTTACATGATATATAGATATATATATAGATAGATAGATGTCATGATACGACGACGAGACGATATTCCATGCAATGTACAAGCTCCAGTGGAAAACCATGTTATTTGCAGAACATTCTACTACTCACTAAGAATCAACATCGGGACGAGCTGAGTAGTCGATCCGACAGTTTGACAAGCAGTGGATTAGTTTATTTTGGTATTTCCCCATTAGAAAGTTCATTCAATCAGTCTTTAAATTAATTTTATTAGAACTCATAAAATAAGCTATGTTCTTCCCCGCAGTCACCTTAGCACACATCGAACACTACAACCTTCGAAATCCAGTCTACATCATCAGATATTCTAATTTAGCGGGGAAATGAAACGGGCATCTTAATAGTTTAAAAGTTAGTCGCATTCTGACCTCCGAAAAACCCAAAATGAGAATCCAACACCTGCACGAAAAACTAGCCCCTCCTCACTCCGCGTCAATCATTTTAAAAATCCAATTAGGGTTAACTTCGAGGCTACACGCCATAAATCATCCCCTCTGATTGGTCTACGAGGCGTGGCCTTCCGGTAGGAATTCATTCTTGTCTCGCAAATAGACTAGCCAGCTAACATCCGCGCATTAACACAGATCACGTGATGTTAAATAAAAAATAAAATTAAAATCCCGAGAATATTTTAAAAAAGAAAAAGGTTACGAAATAACTTTCCGCCTTTTTTGAGAAACAAACAATAAATTATTAATAAGTGAAATAAAATAAGAAAAAGAATTTTAGCTGTTAAAAGATTAATACATTACGAAACTAAGATTAAAATATGTTCCACAATTTTAGAATTAAAAGCTCAGAGGGAACAAAATGGCGCATTTTTTTATTTTATTACAAACCCCCCCTCCCAAAAAGAAGGGTGAAAATGTAGGTCTGAGACCTGCAAGTTCACTGAAAGGGAGTTGATGCAGACTTAGATCACGAAGTTGTTGATATAAGTAACAATAGTTAAATACTAAATAAAAGAAAAATTAAATTAAATTTTTTTATAAATATGGAATTCAAATTTAAGAACACTAAGGTGATGCGTGGAATAACTTTAAATTTACATACATTAAAATAGGCATCAATAAAGAATACAAGATATGATCTTGTTTAACAGTACATATCAGGAAGTAATTTAACATGCAAGCAACTGATCTTAACCTTTAGCTTCCGGGGGGATTACCGTAGTCCCAAGAAAATAAATGTTGAAGAATACGGGGTTGGGATTATCGTTATCCCGAAAACTTCCACCCCTCCAACAGGCGGAAGAAGAAATCATTAAGGTCCTTTCGCTCAATAGGGGTCCGAGTGAGTATCGAGCAAGGGAAATTCTGTAGGGAGGATGTTAATTATCCTAGGGAAATGCCGGGAAAAGAACTTGGCAAAAAAATAAACATTGTTTACGCAGACGACGTAAAGCTGTGTCTACCCCAGTTGCTGCAAGATTCTTAGATAGTTCTTGCTTGTGAGACATAATAATGAATAGATTATATTCAGCAAGTAGTTTTAGAGATTTAGAGTTGCTAATTTTGACTACACTTTTGCTCTTAGAATGTAAAATGAAGCATTATTATTTTTTTTCTTACTAATGCACTAAATATTAGAAATTACGTACGTAATTTTACACACTGAATTGAAAAAAAAAATCAAATGTTTATACTTATTATTATATTTACGGAACTTATGATTGTTCTCAAGCCCAAAGGAGTTAGATTTTGAGGCTTTTCTGAATTCGTTTTTATTATTCAAAAACATACGAAATTGTTAACATATGAAACATATGAACGAGACGTGAAATTCTTAATAAAAATTATATAATAGAATGGCGTTTTCAATTTATTTAATAAAGGCAAAAACATTTCAGAAAATAATGTTAAAGTTGGCATTTTGACCAAAATTTCCGAGCGTGAAATTTAGGGAAAGGTGGGAATTTGCTGGTTGTATTTTTGTTGCGGTAATGTCAATAAGTAATTTATTTATAACAAAAACAAAATGGAAAAACTGAATTCGATTCCTAATTCTATCAAAATCCTATCCTGCCAGGTCTGCCAATTTTATGCCGACACGTTAAGAATTATTCAGAAAGTTTCACATTAGAAACTAGCTTGATTCTATGGTCGGTAAACGGAAAAAAAAGTGACCGGAAAAAAAGTTATCGGAAAAAAATGACATAAACTACAAAAGCGGAAAAAAGTGACAAGGAAAAAAAGTTACCGGAAAAAAAGTGACAAGGAATTGATTTTGGGGATTTATTATTGATTTTGGGGATTCATTGGTTAAGTATGAAAGGGGCATCGAGGGGGGGGGGGGGCTCATAATTTAGGTAAATGGGTTTTTCATGCTGAATTAACTGTTTTGGTTCAATTTTTGGATATACGTTGATCCTGAAAAGACGCTTGCCTGATTAGTTTTGGGAAGGGACGATTAACCCAACCCCCATCCGTCCTGAATTAGATGAATGGATTTTTACGCAGAATTATCCAACGTGTGTCAAATTTGCATATAGGATCTTTTCCATAAGGCTTATGTATAGTATAAAATGCGTGAAGAGATTCTAGGAGTTTAAGGGTTAAGTATAGAGGGGAAAAGGGGGATAACCTTTCTTAAATTAAATTAATGGCTTTTTACGCATAATTATCCGATTTGCTTAAAATTTTGGACATAAGTTCATTATGACAAGACGTATCTTAGATTAGTTATGGGTTCTTCTGCTTATAAAGGGGGGGTGGGAACTAGCAATTCTCCCCCTCAAACTAGATAAATATGTTTTTATGCAGAATTATCCCATGTATTTCAATTTTAAATATAGGTTCTTTCTGGTAAGGTGAATTCCGGAAGAGTTTTAAGGATTTAATGGCTAAGTATAAAGGGGAGATAGAGAAAACCCCTCTTAAATTAAATAAATGGCTTTTTATGCAGAATTATCTGATTTGCTTTGAATTTTGGACATGGGTTCATTATGATAAGACATATTTCTGATTAGTTATGGGGTTCTATTGGTAATTAAAAAGGAGAGCGGGTGATTACTATACCCACCTTAAATTAGATTTAAAAAAAATATGCACACTTATCCGATGTACTTCAAATTTCGGATATAGGATCTTTCTCATAAAGTGAATTCCTGAATAGTTTTATGGGTTTAATGGCTATGTATAGAGGGGGAACGGGGGATAAACCCCCTTAAATTAAATAAATGTTTTTTTTACGCAGAATCATCCGATTTCCTTAAAATTTTGGATGTATATTTATTATAAGAAGGCGAATCTCAGATTAATTATGGGGTTCTTTTGATAATTAAATAGGGGAAGCGGGCGATTAATCCTCCACTCTTTAAATAAAATAAATTGTTTTCTTTCTTTCACAACTATTCAACGTATTTCAAATTTTGTATATAGGTTCTTCCTGATAAAGTGAATCCCTGAATAGTTTTAAGGGTTTAATGGCTAAGTATAGAACGATGAACGGGGTATAACCCACAATTAATCAGGACTTCGCCTTATCATAATGAACGCCCAATCAAAATTTGAATCAAATCAGATAATTCCAGATAAAAGCCATTTATTAAATCAGATAAAAGCCATTTATTAATTTAAGGGGGGATCATACGTTCCCCCAGTGTTTACTAAGCCATTAAACCTTCAAAATTATTCCGGGATTCACTTTATGAGAAAGAACATATATCCAAAATATGAAATATATCGGATAAGTGAGCATAAAAAACAATTTATCTAATTTAAGGGGGGGGGGGAATAATCACCCGCCACAATTTTTAATTGGCAAAATAACCCCATATGTAATCAGGGATACGCCTTAACATAATGGTTCTATAATCCCAAATTTGAAGCAAATCTGATAATTCTGCGTAAAAAGTAATTTAATTTAAGGTGGGTTATATTATATTCCCCTTCTACACTTAGATATTAAATCCTTAAAACTATCCAGGGATCCACCTTATCAGAAAGAACCTATATTTAAAATTTGAAATACATGGGATAATTCTGCATAAAAACCTATTTTTCTAGTTTAAGGGGGATATAATTGCTCGCCCCCCTTTATAATAAGCAGAAGAACCCCATAACTAATCAGAAATACGTCTTATCATAATGAACCTATGTCCAAAATTCTAAGCAAATCGGATAATTATGCGTAAAAAGTTATTAATTTAATTTTAGAAAGGTTATCCCCCGTTCCTCTCTATACTTAATCATTAGAACTCCTAAATCTCTTCAGGCATTATATACAATATACAAGCCTTATCGAAAAGAATCTATATGCAAATTTGAGTCACGTTGGACAATTCTGCATAAAAACCCATTCATCTAATTGAGGACGGATGGGGGGGAGGGGAGTAATCGTACCTTCCCAAAACTAATCAGGCAAGCGTCTTTTCAGGATGAACATATATCCAAAAATTGAACTAAAACAGTTAATTCAGCATGAAAAACCCATTTACCTAAACTATGAGCCCCCTCCCCGATCCCCCTTTCATACTTAAGCAATGAATCCCCAAAATCAATAATAAATCCCCAAAATCAATTCTTTGTCACTTTTTTTCCCGGTAACTTTTTTTTCCTTGTCACCTTTTTTCCTTGTCACTTTTTTCCGTGTCACTTTTTTTTCGCTTTTGTAGTTTGTCACTTTTTTTCCGATAACTTTTTTTCCAGTCACTTTTTTTCCTAGATTCCTATGGTCACAGCCTACTAAAAAGTCATGCGCAACTATACCTTTTGCATAAATGAGAATGGAATTATACATTATCTGCTTCAGAAAATTGTCGAATTCTAGAATTATTTATTATTTCTAAATAACTTATTCACCGTCAAATTCAAATGAAATAATTTTTATTTATGGAAACCATAATAAAGATTGCATTAATAATTTCTTAGTTATTTTTCATCTGACTCCAAAAAGAAAAAGAAGAAGTTCTCAATTTAGCACTTTTTTGTTGTTGTTATCGTTTTGTACGCTTATCAATTACTTCGAAACAATTCGACTGATTCATGTGCTTTTTTTTTTTTTTTTTTTTTTTTTTTTTTGTGTGTGTGTGTGTGTGTGTGTGTGTGTGTGTCATTGAAAGATTATTCTCTGCAATTTGTTAAGGACTGAATTTAAATTTCATGAAAATTGCTGCAGGGCTTTTTTTAGAAATTTAATAACAATACAAATAAATAAATTAAAATAAATAAACTCATTTAAAATATTTAATTTTTAGCGATTTTGATCAAATAAAGTAGCTCTATCTTCTTCTTCTTCTTCTTTATTTTGTTTCTTTGCTAGAATGTTGCAGCCACAAAGTTTGTAATAATTATTATTATTTATATAGCTATTATTCTCGAATGAAACAAGGGAAAAAAAATAATGATTTAATTATTAAAAACTTTCATGGCGAAACAATTGTTAAAAAATATAATAAATAATAATATAAATAAATTAAAAGTAAAAGCAAAAAGTATAATTAATAATAATAATAAAGTCTAAAAAATTGGAAAGAGTTTTGAATTTCTTCAAAATTTTCTGCGGTACACTCGTTTAATTTGAAGAATCATATTTCTATGGTGGTGGGATTGTTACTCTAACACAGAATGGTTCAAAAGTCTGAATTTCATATAAATTAAAATAATTAATGTCGTTTTTTACCTTCATTGGTAAATTTTGTTTAAAAAGCTAACTTTTACAGCTTCTTTCACAGTGTCTTGCCTTTACGGAAAAATAGAAAATACTATACAATCTCTTTGTTTCTAAATAAAAATACCATAAATTTCATAAATATGTATCTATATTATAAAAGCGAAACGTACCTGTGCGTAACGCATACGTAATTTTGCCAATGCCAACACTTTCCCATGCAATTTCGGTTTTGCAATGTTCACTACAACAAATTTTTACACTTCTAACCATCGCACATTTTAAATTTTTATACTGTTGTGTAGAAAGAAAAATGTACTTTTAAGTGCAATTTGTTTGAAAACTCTATCTCAATTTATTTTTGACATATTAATTTTTTTTATAGTTTTTAGTACCACTTTTGTAATTGTGGCAACAGAATCACTCCATTTTCTCTTGAAATTGAAAGAAAAAAAAAAAAAAGGAGAGAAAAGAAAAGAAAAGAAATTAAAATGCGCAGCGCTTTTCCATGCAATTTCGGTTTTGCAATTTTCGATTTTGCAAATTTTACACTTCTAAGTATCGCACATTTTAAATTTTTACACATTGTATAGAGAAAAAAATGTACTTTTAAATTCGTACTTTTTTCCCCAGCTCCACACTTAATTCGCAGAAAAAAGGAATTCGTATGGGTGCTTTTTAAATGTAAGAGATTAAAGTAAAATGTTACAGAACTACATACTATATGGCTATTAATGGCCGGACACTTTCAATTATAGACATTTTGTCGAATATAAAATAAAAACATATTTATAGGATTCTTCTGAAAATCCAGGATGACAAAGACGATGTTTGACCTCATATTTATGAATGCCCATTTCATAAGAAGGAAACTTAGGGAGCCGATAGGAAAAAAAAAAAAAGAAAAAACCATAGAAAAACTATAATATTTGGAAACCCTCTTTACATTAAATTATACGAAACGATCTGTCGATGCAGAGTAGAAATATATGGATATTGTATAACATTTCTACTGATTTTTGCATAAATAGAGTATAATAATGGAAATATACATTTTTTTTAAGTGCAAAAAAAACGTGATAGATTCGGAGTTTTCAGACACTCCGCTCCCCTCACAGAAGAACAAGGGGAAAATAGACAGTTCGTTCAGCTTTTACGTTCAGCTTTTTATGAAATTTGGGGTATTTTTATATAAAATGATAATGTCCCGTTGTACAGTTTTATGAGGAAGATAATCATAGCTCATTTACTCCCCCCTTCTGAAAAGCGGGAGATAAGCAAATTAACAGAAACCCATCTGATCTGTTATTTATAAACTTAGAAAACATTCTGACAATGTTATCTTCTAAAGCCGTGATAGATTTGAAGTTTGAAGACCTCCCCGTCCCCCACCAACATACACAGAAGAACAAGGGAGACTGAATTAAAAAAATATATATAGTACCCAGTGTTTATATTCTAATTCTCCATATCTTACAAAAATAGATCATTATAACAATGAGAGGTTTTGAGATAACTTTTAAAGCCCTTTCTTCTTCCCTCCCTCAGCCTCGGCAGAGCAAGAACGTCAAAATTTCAAAAAATCATCTTATTCTAGTATTTATATTCTATGATAAACCAAGTGTATTATTATTGGACTCATTTAAATATGATGTGATTTTAAATATGTTAGCTTTTTTATGGATGCGCTTTAGTCAAAGCGCTTTTTTCCGTTTTATTTATTTATTTATTTTAATTATTTTTTTATTTTTTTTAAACCACGAAAATACAAACGGAAGCGCCAGATAGCTTTGATTGTCTCTTTTTATAGTAATACAAGAGGACTGTATGTATTTATCAATTTTTAACCCTTTCAGGGGCAAGGTATTTATGTTCAAAAAATGCTTAATTAATTTATTAACTCTGAAATTTACAAATTTATTTGAAAATAACTAAAAGCTCTTTTTCACATATACTATGAAATTCAAACTGTAATAAAAAAAATTACTGGTACCACTTGGTATTTTGGGCATTAAAAGTAACAGTTAGCAGACTGCAAACGGCGGAAGGGTTGAAAGCCATTGAAGGAATTTTAACACCAAAATCTTCTTCTCTGCTGTGTTGACAGAATTTTCATATCCAGACTTCATCCAATTTTTCTTTATAGTAATATTCGGTTAATTATTTTACAGATTAAATTAAAGTAGTACTATTCGTAAATATTCGTTTTAGTTATAGTTAAAAACGAAGACCTTAATAGGAAACTTAAATTACGTTAGATATCTCTTTATTATTTGTTACTACATTGTTTAACGATACCTTATATGTTAATTTCTAATTTTTTCTTATCGTGAAATTTCTTTTTCTGTTTTAATTTAAATCGTTGAAATAATATTAACAATGATTCTTAAGGAAATCACTTATGCGTTATTTAAATATTTGAAAATTTAGCACTTTTTAAAATAATGTATTTTTGTATTACCATATATACTTATAGTAATTTTGCCTATAGCAAACCTTCATTTTTAGATTATACCCTTCAAGAAACCAAATGCTATTAAAACATTTAATAAACATCCATCAAGTTTTCTAATTATTTTTTAAAACGACCGCTCAATTACTACTAATATATGTTTTATTTAATGACACGCACTTCACAGAAAAAGATCATTTTTATCATTATAAATTACATCTTTTCAACGAACCTAAAGCATTACTTTCGATTCCGACAAGTAAACAGAAATAACTTTCTCTTAGGGAAGAAAATTCCCTTACCTTCTCACAAACGTGTAAATCATTAACACATGTTCCAAATGAGAGCAGCATTTTCTGGTCACCTGCGGTGAAGGGTCATTAAGATAGGGGGATGAAATCGCGTCAGTTCTCCCGTTGTAAAAGGATATTTTAGATTTCACTGTCCCGAAAGCTAAAGGTTAATATATTAACATGGAAAATAAAAAAATAACGTTGAATTCATTCATGACAATGACAAACCTAAATATAACGAATTTTACTAGAAAGTTCTAAAAATCAATGTTGCGAGTTTGTTCAAAAAAAAAAATCCTCTAAGAATCATAATTTGAGTGGTATAGTCCATTACTTCTTTTCAAGGAGGTCTAATTATATTGGTATTAATTGTCCAAAATCATCAACTAATACGATGATAATAGTTCAGTTTTTATGTGAATGAGTCCTTGAACATTCATATCAGTTCCATTTTTGGGAATGTTTGTGAAAATACTTTATACTTGTAATTCAATATAAGAACACATTTCATAGTATAGTAATATAGTAATAATAAATTTTAACAATGTAAATAATAAACAATATGAGTGAGAAACATAATAAAGAAAAATATCAATAATAATAAATATCATAATAAGTATAAATAAATCTCATAACGGGTATAAGTAAATCTCTTAATAAGTAATAATAAATATCACAAAATAAATTTTTTAAATTCTGATTGGCATACTTAATCTCGTTTATCTCATCTCAGGTATTTGGGATGAAATATAGAGAGAAGTGGAATTGAATAAAGAATATAATCAATTATGTAATCATTTACTTAATCTTGTAATTCGAGTACAGTATTAAGTAGGAATATGTACAAAAAATTAAAATATAATATGATAAAATAAAATAAAATAAAATAAATAAAATTTTATTCATGTTTGAGAATGCACGTAACTTTCCAACTACTGAGATTCTTAAAAAGAAATATTAATAAATAATAAAACTTAAAGACAAGATTTATTCATGTCAAATAATTACGCAATAAATATTTTCTTGGTGTGATAAAACATTGCAAGATGCAAGAAGGAAAGAGAAAAAGAAAGAAAATTAAATTCTAATTGACATGTACTTGGACTGGAATGCAGAAGGTATACAAATAGGATCAGTCGAAAAATAAAATAAAAAAAATTGACCTAAAATTTAATTGTTATTATATCATTCTAAGTTATAACTACAGTAATTCAATACAGAATGAGAATTTTTCACTTTGTCCGTCTACGCTGGCATAAACAAATATAAAAATTTCCAAAGTGATACTCTCGCTGCAGTCAAGAGATATCATTGCCATTCTTGTAAGAATTGCAGGATATTATCTGAATTAAAATATGGAAAGAAATTTACTATTTAAGAGAAAAAAGAAGAATTATAAAATAATAATAAACAAGAGATTAAGTTAAAGCTACAGTTTTTACTTGAGTTTGTTGTTGTTGATTAGGGGGTTGTTGCTCATGACTAAATTTAAATTTATCAGGGGAATACTAAGGTCTTAATTTAGATACATGTACTATTTCTGAACTTTTGAACTGGTTTTGCCTATAAATTTCAAAATTTACTTCGGATAATTTGTTAAGAATTTTATAAGGGCCACTAAATACTTGTGATAACTTTCTAGTATAAGGGTACTGAAATTCTTCATAGATAACTAGAACCCCAATTTTAAATTTTGGTTCGATATAATCTTTATCATAATATTTTTTATTTTTTAATTGAAATTCATTAGTTCTTGCTTTAGCAATCTTAGGGGCTTCGTGAACAGGGGGATAATAATTTTGTTGTAAAGGGGAGTCATAAGGTAATTGGCATAAAAGTAAATAAGAAGGTGGAAATTTAGTAATAGAATGTGGTTTATTATTATATTCATTAATTACCTGAGTTAAAATCTTAGTGCAGGGAATTTTAGGGGTAGTGGAGTTTACTTTGCATTTTAATCTATTTACTATTGTCTGATTTACTCTTTCACATTTCCCATTCGTTTGTGGATGATGAACAGTGGTCAAACGTTGCTTAATATTATGATTTCGCAGGAATTTTTTGAATCTTGAAGAAATAAAACAGCATTCCTGTCACTTAGTATTTTTGAGGGGACTGTGCACTTGAAATTTTAATAAAACAGAATAATTGTTGAGGGATTTTGATATTGAAAATTTGTTTCAGACAATTTGTATAAGTTTCTGTAGCGACACTTTTGGAAGAAAATGCCCAAACATATCTTGTTGCATGGTCTATTATAATATGGAGATATTTTTTGTAGAATTATAATAATTGAACACTCCTACAGTATCAACAGACAGATAGTCAAAAAGTTGATCTGTAGTGGGCATAGCTTGTAATAAGCCAAATTTTTTCTGCTTATGTTTTTTATTTTTCTGGCAAATATCACAATATTTAACAAAATTGGTAATGTCTTGTGTCATATCTGGCCAATAATAATTAGGAGAAATTAAATTTTGCATTTTTTTAACACCAGGATGACCAAACTGTTCATGAGCAACATTAAGTAATTTTTTTCGTAAGGATATGAGAACTAGCACTTTACGAAAACCTTTCTTTTTTACTATAATCAGTCCATTGTCATTAATATAATTTGAACCACACACATTTTATCTTTCTTGCATCTCATTAATCTCTTTAACGTCAAGAAGAAAAGTAAGGGTGTTTACAAAAATGAGAAATAGGGTTTCTGGACAGCATGATGGCTTCGACGTTTGTAGATCCCTTTAAGTACTCAATCTTGTAATCGAACATACTGAACTTCAAAGACCACCTAAATAATCGACCTCTTAAATGCTTGACATTTTTTAACCAAACAAGAGATGCATGATCAGTATGGATGGTAAATTGTACACCATGAAAATAATGATAAAATTTATCCAAAGTATCAATGATGGCAAGACACTCTAACTCGGTAATGAAATAATTTTTCTTATAACTTCTCAATCCTCTAGAAAAATAAGCAATTGGATGTAAAAAGTTATTATGGTCGGGTTGTTTAAGAACTGCACCTACCGCCACTTGAGAAGCGTCAACAAACATGTGTAGGGGGAATTTGGGGTTATAAATCTTTAAAATTGGTTTAGCAATAAGGGCATCTTTTAATTTTTGAAAAGAGTTTTGACATTCAGAATTCCATTCCCAAACAGTATCTATCTTACGTAATTTGTTTAGGGGGTGTCTATGTTCAGCATATTTGTCAATAAATTTATGATACACATTTATAAGAACCAAGAAATCGTAGTAATTATTTAGTATTAGTAGAGGGTTTTAATTTTTTAATAGTTTCTATATTAGTATTAGCTGAAGTTAAAGTTCCATTTTGGATTTCATACCCTAAAAAATTGATTTGTTTTTCAGCAAAAGTACATTTAGATAATTTTAATTTAATATTTTCTATTCGGCATAAACCGAAAATTTGGTTGAGATGCTGTATATGTTCGTCTATTGATTTAGAAAAAATAATTATGTCATCAAAATAATAACAAGCAAAGTCTATTTTATATTTTGTAAGGATTCTTCTAATTGTCCTATTGAAAATTGGGGGGGGGGGCTACCTTTATACCAAAGGGGAGAACATTCCATTCCCAGAGCCCACAATTGGTAGTAAAGGCTAAATTTTCGGAATCAGCTGGGTGAATAGGTATGTGCCAATAGCCTGAGGCTAAATCCAGTGTAGAGAAATATTGGGCACCACTTAATTTGTTTAAAATTTCATCAATTCGGGGCAAAGGTTCAGCGTCATTTTTCATAATAGAATTTAATTTTCGGTAATCAACACACATTCGACTTTTTGCCTTCATCTCGTTTATTTACTAACGTAACTAGAGAAGAATATGTGCTATAACTTTCTTTAATTAATCCAACAGCTAATAAGGATTGAATTTGCTGAGAGATTTCTTTTTCATCAGCAGTGGATGTACAATAAGGCCTCAAAGTTGGTAGGCCAGATTGGTAGGTCAGATTTAATTGGTAGGTCAGATTTAAGAAAAATACGCTGAGGTTCAATATTAATTCTCCCTACATCATATTTATTTTTGGCAAAAATATTTAAATAATCCCTTAAAATTTCCTTTACATTTTTATTTTGAATAGTATTTAGATCCCCAAATAGATTATAATCATTATTATTAGTTCGGGGCAAGGATTGAGGAGTTATGGTATTTCCATAATCGGGTTGCACAGTGGTATCATTTTTTATAATATCAAAATGAAGTAATTCTAAATTATCACTGGATATGCTGACAGGTTAATTTAACGTAATATTGTCTTGTTGCACCTGACTTTTTGCACAATCAATTTTCAATTTAAATTTGGCACAATCAGGTAAACCTAAAATAGCATAGTCCAAATCTATCTTACTTATTAAAAAATTAACATACCTCTTTATATTACCAAACTTAATACATAATCGTCAAGATCTATTAATTGTAAGAGTTCCTTGTGCCTGTCTAATAGTAATATAGGACACATTATGTAAATTAGCATTTAAATATCGAACAAATTTGAGAGGTGATATTGAGACAGTTGATCCACTGTCTACCACACAACACACTTTTTTATAGTCCACATATCCAGGAATAAGTAATTGTCAGGCATTATTAGTAGGGGGTGGTTGTATAGGAGAAGGAATTTGAGTTTGTAATGAATTTGTGTTAAATATATAGCTCCTCTCCCAATGATAAGCATTGTGTATACCTCTGTTTAAACATATTCTGCACGGACGACTTGGATAATTAACTTGATAATGTGTTGTAGGCATTCTAGGAGTGAAAAATCTAGGATTAAAATTTTGTGTTTGTTGGCTTGGAATGGGTCGAGTCCAATGTCTAGGATGAGGATTGAGATTGTGCGTAGGTCTAGTTTGTTGAAAATTTCTAATGTTGTTATTAGGGGTATGAGTTGAATTGCTGATAATTGTTTAGCAATGCAAAACCTTTCACGAGTATTAGAAGGAGGGATTACAATGAAACAATTTTGATACTCAGGCTTAAGTCCATCAGTTAATCCCTGGATAATTAAATTTTCCCCAAGCTGAAGTTGTCTTCCAATCTCAACTTTCTTTCTAAAATAAGAATCTAAATCGCTTAGATCATTTAACTTTAAAGAGGTAAACTCAGAAAAATTTGGGACTCTAACGTGGATAATTTTTTCTGTTAAAATCTCAACAATTTCATCATAAGTAGCACACTCCAAACACTCATTTACAAAAACCTTTAGTGCTTAACCCTTAAAATAATTCGAGAGGTTAAGTTTTTTCCAATCATTATCTTTTTTTCTCCAAAAAATTTATTATCAAAATGCTTAAACCATTTAAAAATATTCATACCCGACTCAAAGTAAAAAGGGACAATATCAAGTTTATTTTCAATCATTTTTTCTTCCTTTACTAATCTCGATCTTAGCAACATAAAAGAAGGATAATTCATATGGAAAATATTTAAATGCTATATTTCAATTACGATAAATAACAATAAAAGTAATAAATAATAAATAAATCAACTCTTTCTTTGAATTCATGTGGAAATAATAAATAATAAATAAATAAGTAAATAATAAATAAATATCAGTTTTTAATACGTAGGAAATACACAACAAATATTTTTTAAGAACACAAATAATTTCCTCTTTTAGTACTAAGAACACTTTTAAACTTAAGTAAAATTTCTATGAGCAGAAAATTTCAACTAATAAATTGAGAACAAAATTATTTTTTAATATCGGTAATAAAAATAATAAAATCAACAATTTAAATAAAGAAATTATTATTGAAATTTCGTAAACAATAACAAAATAAGATAAATAATAAATAATAAATAATAATGATAAATAATAAAACATAATGATCATTGCGACGAACCGGTTTCTCTAAAAGGGTTAGTCTGCAGTTGGTAGTTGTTAAGCTCGATAATTCTTATACAAAAATCGAACGCCGGTTCATTGTATATCCTGCCGGATTAGATGTCATGATACTACGACGAGACGATATTCCATGCAATGTACAAGCTCCATTGGAATACCATGTTATTTGCAGAACATTCTACTACTCACTAAGAATCAACATTGGGACGAGCTGGGCAGTCGCTCCGGCAGTTTGACAAGCAGTGGATTAGTTTATTTTGGTATTTCCCCATAAGAAAGTTCAATCAATCAGTCTTTAAATTAATTTTATTAGAACTCATAAAATAAGTTACGTTCTTCCTCGCAGTCACCTTAGCACACATCGAACACTACAACCTTCGTTATTCAGTCTACATCATCAGATATTCTAATTTAGCGGGGAAATGAAACGAGCATCTTAATAGTTTAAAAGTTAGTCGCATTCTGACCTCCGAAAAACCTAAAATGAGAATCCAACACCTGCACGAAAAACTAGCCCCTCCTCACTCCGCGTCAATCATTTTAAAAATCCAATTAGGATTAACTTCGAGGCTACACGTTATAAATCATCACCTCTGATTGGTCTACAAGGCATGGCCTTCCGGTAGGAATTCATTCTTATCTCGCAAATAGACTAGCCTGCTAACATCCGCGCATTAACACAGATCACGTGATGTTAAATAAAAAATTAAATTAAAATCCCGAGAATATTCTAAAAAGGAAAAAGATTACGAAATAACTTCCCGCCTTTTTTGAGAAACAAGCAATAAATTATTAATAAGTGAAATAAAATAAGAAAAAGAATTTTAGCTGTTAAAAGATTAATACATTACGAAACTAAGATTAAAATGTGTTCCACAGTTTTAGAATTAATAGCTCGAAGAGAACAAAATGGCGCATTTTTTTATTTTATTACATATATATATATATATATATGCATTTGCGTATTTTTCTACGTTTAATGTGTACTTTTAAGAACGTTTATTAATAATACCATCACGAATAAACGGGATGATCGAGATGATATAGGTTACCAATTTGGGAAAAAAAATTATACCTACAATCATATTTAAATTTTAAATAAGAGCAACGTGTTCAAACATAATTTTGAAATTTAATGAACTTGATAATTTCGAATTCTCCTCGCGTCAGGGGTTAAAGGCCGAAAAAACCGCCAAGAATCATTATTTGCAATCAATCTTTTTAATTCTGTACATTTCAGTGGTTTAAGAGCGTTGTTCTATTACATGTTTTAAATATATGTATTCATGTTGTATTGTTTTATTAATTGATTGATGGATGGTTTAATTTGTCAAAAAATTATATTTAAAAGTTGTTTTTAAAACAATAATATTTAAGTAAACAGCAATAATTTTTTTTAAATAAATTCCGATTGAGTTTTCGAACAAATTGCATTCGAAAATACATTCTAATTCGGAAGTATTCTTTTGTGTGTCCTTGAAAATGTATAAGAGATTCTACGTTTACCCCGTTCTAAAGAAAAAAATTTGTAGTACACTTAAGAGATTATATCAATTTCAATATGTTTAAAACAGTGTAATTAATTTCATTAAAAGACACCACAATTGATTATCCCCATGATCCGCAACGTAACGGAATGATTTTGAGTATCCCTTTAAATAAGCCGTAAGCGATACGCACTGCATTTTCAAAACCGAGTATTCCATAGTAAATTCCAATAGCATACGTCAGTTTCAAGCCAATCGGACTATATTTATCAAAGTTGGAGCAGGGGAAGACAGATGGACAGACAATCTAGTTCATAAAAAGTTTGTAACTACTTTTGGAAGTGTTAAATTGACAGTAATAAAAATGAATTATGCATATTAACTTCCATGTTTTGACATTTTTCCTTTTTTCAGCCTTATATGGTGAAAATCTAAAAAGTATTATTAGGAAAAAATATATATAAAATAACAGTAACCCAGAAAATATTTTTATAACAAAGGAAAAATGTCTTTTTGTTTAGTTAACAGAAAAGAAAACAAATCTTAACGGAAGAACCTATAATAGAGCAATAAAAATCTACTAAGGAAAAAATATGTTTCACAAACTTTATTTCGCCATCTATTATATTTTTTATTTATTTTATTTATTTATTTATTTATTTTTTGAATTATGCCCTATCTTTTCTATTTTTTCGGTAGTTCAGCCTTACTGTTTATCACTTTTAGTATAATATCATGATATTTAATTAACAGAAAGTCCTGTAGCCTGTAAAACAAGTCGGAAATTGGACGTCAAACGTAGCAAATGGAGTGCGTTCGTACTATAACGAAGTTTTAAAAATATTCAGACTTTGGTTTAACAGTATATAGTGATTGGGATGTAGTAAACTAGCCAAAATATTTTGTATGTCCTTGTAAATACTATCTGCTTTCTATACCGGAAGTAAGGTATAGCTACACACGAAGTAACGCATATCAATTGAATGAAATGTGGAATAGTTTAATATAATTAAAACGAATCCTAAACAATACTTACCCCTATACGTCATTATGTAATCGAAAACTTTCGTGTGGCCTTGTAAATTAATAATAATTACTCTTTGGATCACAGATTGTACAGAATGCATATTTCAGTATATACTTCATAGATGCATGTCAAAATTATTATTTTCTAAAGAGTGTAACATCATTAAAATGCACTTTGAACTAACTATTTTTCCCATTGTCCATAATGTAAATGAATATTTGATTGTTTCTGTTATTAAACTACAGATCCGATTTTCATAAAATTTTAAATGATTCGATACAATTATGCAAGAATTATATATTTTTAATTTCAAACGATTCGGTTTGGTAATTTTTAGTCTGTTATATTCAGAAGGGGAGACAGACGGACAGAGAAAGACAGAGAGACGGACGAAGGAACTGAACCGGTACTTCGTACTTACATAATTACAAACGCACCTAAAAAGGCAGATATTTCTTAATTTTCGAAAATATATAGTATCCCCTTCCGTGTCAGCCAAAATTCCAAAAAGCGTTCCTTTATCTTTAGAAACCTCACAAAACTATTTATTTTTGAAATTTGAAGAAGAATTTATTAAAATATTTTTTATAATAGCTGCTCTTACTTTTCGAAAATGTTTCCAAGCATTTTTTTTTATAGTACATTAATCAGTTGTCTCTATCCTGAAAATCAGTTTTTCGGATGCTATTAGGTCTGAAGTAACTATTTTCGTGTTCAGGAGGCAAATGTTTAACTGACAAACATACAGTTTAAACAACAGCATTAATATTAACATTAAAAATAACGGTACTACTTGGTTATCCCGTCGACCATAAAACTATCGCCAAAATATAAGATTAAATGTCAATAACGGTTGATCGTAAATGTCACATTCACTTGACAAAACACATTACGCGTGTTTGTTATGTCATCAAATAATTTTTATTTCGATGTTTCATTTGAATTTATTATTAATAATACATTAATTTATTTGTTATTTAAGATAAAAATCGTGCCAATTTATATAATTTGGCGAATAGTTTGGCTATTTATATAATTTGGCAAAATTCGTCGACGGAATAGCCAAGTAGTACCAAAATAACACTATTATGTTACAATTGCAAGCACAATTTCCGTCTTTCAACTGAAAATGTTCAGTTCCGAAAACCAGTTTTTTTTTTAGGTAGACAGAGCTGATTAATGCATTGTAAAAGGTAAAACATAAAATAAAAACATATACGGAACGCAATTTTCAACTTGTTTTAAACATAAAATATATAATATGAAATTTAAAACGTTCACTGTTTAACTTAAAAGGCGATTAAAAATAATCAAAGATGTTAATAGTTAACTTTATTTAAAATATCTTAGTACTTTCAAAATATATCCAGGTTCTTTATCAGAGAAAATTTTTATAACTAATTGTTTATTTATACAAATATTATTTATATTTATACATTTGTATAAATAAACAACAATTAGTGCTTTCAAACCTTATTCAGGCTCTTCATCAGAGAAAATATTTATAACTAATAGTTGTTTATTTATACAAATATTATTTATATTTATACATTTGTATAAATAAACAACAATTAGTGCTTTCAAATCTTATCCAGGCTCTTAAGCAGAATTTTTTTTAATTACTGATTGTTGTTTTTATACAAATAATTATATTTATATATGTCTATAAATAAAAAACAATAAGTTTTAAATATTTCCTCTGATTAACAGCTTGGCAAGGCTTGAAAGTACTAAGATTTTTTAAATAAAACTATTAACATCTCTGATTATTTTTAAAAGCCAATAATTAAAACATGGATGTTTTAAAGTCCACATTCTACATATTTTATGCTTGAGAATGCTTCAAAAAATGACAGGCAGCTAATAAAAACTTATTGTTATAAAAATCTTTAAAATATTTCGAAATTCAATTGTTTTCTAGAGTTTCTAAAGAAATAACCGAAAGTTCCGAATAACCTTAAAACATTCCGTTACTTTACAAAAGAATTTATCTTTGTAATAATAATAATAATAATAACAATAATGAAAATATATATGCATAGAAATAATTTTTTGTTAGCTGCTCGTACTTTTCGAAAATGTTTCTGAGTAGATTTTACAGTACATCATTCAGTTCTTTCTACCACAAAAACCGGTTTAGTATGCTTAAGAGGTCTCTTGTAGCTAGTTTCCTGTTCAGCAAGCATGTTTATCTGAAAGACATACAAATTTAACGACAGTAATATTAAAATTAATATTTTTCTATAACAATTTCATGCAGAATTTCAACTAGATAGTTAAAAATATTCAATTGAGAATTGATACCATCCTAAAACTCAATTTTTAATTAGACAGAAAAAATCAATTAATGCATTGATTAATTCATTGTAAAAGCTACGCGTAAAACATTTCCGAAATTACAGGCGGCTAATAAAAACTTATTTTTATAAATTCTTTTTTGAAATTTCGAAAATCAATTGTTTTCTGTGGTTTCTAAAAGTCACCCAAGATTCTGAAAAACATTCTTTTACCTCACAAAATAATTTATCTTTGAAATTTAAAGAAGTGTTTATGAAATAATTTTTTATTGGCTGCTCGTACTTTTCCAGAATGCTTCCGAGTAGATTTAACAGTCAATTAATCAGCTCTCTCTACTCAATAAACCGGGTTTTCGGATGCATGAGATCTCAGGTAATTAGTTTCGTTTCATGCTCTGTAGTCATGTTTAACTGAAAAACATAAAGAATTAACAGCATTAATATTAAAATTAACATTTTTCTATTGCAATCCCATGCACAATTTCAGTCATGCAGTTGAAAATGTTCACTCGCGAACTGATAGCATCCTAAAACTCGATTTTTTGCGTAGACAGAACTAATTGATTAATGCATTGTAAAGGTTACTCGTAAAAATTTTCTGAAAGTAACAGACAACTATCAAAACTAATTTTAATAAATTTTGTTTCAAATTTCAAAAATAAGCTGTTTTCTGGTGTTTCTAAAACAATTCCCCAAGATTTCGAAAACCATTTTTTATCTTTGAAAAAAAACCTCAATAATTTATTTTTGAAATTTAAAGAAGAATTTATAAAAGTAATTTTTTTATCAGTTTCTCATACTATTCGAAAATGTTTCCCAGTAGATTTTATAATGCATTAATCAATTTTTGTGTACACAGAAGACCAGATTTCTTTAATACTATAAGTGCCAGATTTACTGCAGGGCATTCAAGGCACAGATCAGAGCCCCTGATTTTCAAGGGCTCACAAATGCGCCTAAAGGCTTATCATGTTATGTAAAAAATCTGAAGTAGTTTTAATATCCAATAGAATTTTACATTTCATTCTTCATTCTATTATGTTCATATTGTCATTTTATAACATTGTAGATTTTGTCTGAAAAATCTATTTATTACTTTATTGTAGTGGATAATTCCTTTTATCTTTATCACTCTAAAAATATATTGTATTTTTAATTCTTGTTTAATTTTTCTCCTGTTATCCTTAGATTATTTGAGTGTTAGGGAGATATCGTGCAGGCTGTATAGTCCTCTAATATTTAAAATAATTTTCGTTTGGTGTTTTTGAAAATATATTTTAGTTGTTGCATACTTTATCACTCCAGATATATAAATTTGTATTGGAAAAGGTAATTAGCGCCACACTGTTTATTATAGAACGTCTACTCATTTTAATTTCATAATTGTGAAATAATTATTTAAAAGTAAGTTATTGATTATCATATTTAAATTTTTAATGGTTATTTTAAGGGTTAATAATTGTTACTTTAGTAATAATCTGTTTCTTTTTTTTTATATTTCCTCTAAAAGTATCGGTGCGAGGAAGTCCCCGTACGCATATGTGTCCGGAATCTCCTTCAAATCAGTCCCTGTATGCTATGAGGTCTCAAATAAATAGTTTCGTGTTCAGCAAGCATATTTAACTGAAAAACATGTAGAATTAACGGCATTAACATTAAAATTAAATTTTTTTGTTACAATTCCCTTCATGAGTGTAGTTATGCGATAAAGAAGAGTTCAGGTTCCGTTCGGAATATATGTATGCACCTGCAAATGGTTTTAATACATTGTGCTTTTAGGTGCGTTCGTAATTATGTAAATACGTAGCACTTATAATCGTTACTCAGTTCGTCCACCCTTCCGTCTGTCTGTTCGTCCTTCTGTCCATATACAACAAAACAAAGATTAACCAACCGAATCTTTTAAAACATAGAGTATATAAATTTTGCATAATTTTGTCGAATTACTTGTATCAAAATCGGATGCATAGTTTAATTTCAGGGACAAGATTATTATATTACATGACGGCCAATTAGAAAAAAAAACAGTTTCAAACGCATTTTAACGATATTACACTCTTTCGAGCATACTAAAATCTATGACGTATGTACTAAAATATACATTCTGTAGAATGTGTGGTGCAAATAATATTTGTTATTAATTTACAGGGTCATACAAACGTTTTCCATTGCATAACGGTATAAGAAGAAACACTGTTAGGAGCGCGTTTTAACTATATTAAAATATTTTACATTTTATAAAGTTGATATATGTTGCTGAGGTTTACTACAAATTACTTTCTGCATAATAGAAAGCAGAGAGTATTTACATGTACATACAAAAGTTTCCAAATACTATACTGTATCCCAAGTGTGGGATACTATTACAACGAAGATCTCAATATTTTTTAAACTTCGTTAATGTACGGTCGCACCTTATTTGCTACGTTTGATATGGAATTTCCGACTTGTATACATTACTTTTAATTATCTACTCGAGGCAAATTTAGCACTAGAATTTTAACTTCGATTTGATTAAAAAAAAAATCTGTTTGAGCTATCGATTAAAAAAATGCTTTTCCTTTATATTTTCTAACACGGGAATCCAAGTTTTATTTACTTGTATATATTAAAATCCATGCATTATTATGATAAGAACGTAACATATGTTTAAGAAAACAGAAAAGGAAAAGTACTTTCGCTAAACTGAACTTTTTATTGCGATGCTATTCCACTTTTTGTCGCCTAAATGTTATCATTCTACTATGAATTGCTCACAGAAAACGTGGCGACAGAAACAAATGGAACAGAAGTACAAATAACAATATGAGTTTCTGAAACTTATTTCCTTCATGCCAGGTTTTTATTGCTCGATTATATTTCCTTCCTGCGAGATATTTTTTTTTTCTTTCTCTTATAACTAGAGAGGGCGACCTCTTGCAGATAATAATGAAAACTGAATACTTTCAGAGTTTCGTCTTTCGCCTTTCACAATAATGTCTTGTACATTCCTGGCCAAATAAGAGTGTTGTAGAAAAGTAGGAATTGAGAAACAATGTAGGATAGGTTAATATATACAATGTATAATTCAAGTTTAAATTATCTTATTCATTTCCACTTTCTCGACTTGTTCTTTCCTATAATGTCTTATTCATGGTGTAGAAATGAGAATGGTTAGAAGATAAGAAGAAATGGTGGAACAATATGGCGTTGTATTAACGAATACGATGTATAGCTCAGGTTTTATTATTCATTCTTTTCTCTCGTATTTAATCTCTCCCAGTGTCGTCCTTTTTCTTTTAAATTGAATAAGTTTTAAAAGAGTCGTGTATTTTTAAATCTTAGAAAAACTCGGATTTATTGAATAAAAGAATTGCGAAAGAACAGTATTTTTTAAGGATTAAGAGGATGTTTATCTTTTCAATAACTTTATTTATTTTTAAAAAAATATAGTTTAAATGGTAAACTCACTGCAATTCAATATTCAACTAACAGTGGATTTTGAAGAAAAAATATTCAACTTCATATTTAATTGAAATTTTTGCTAATATATATTGTAAAAAATGATGAAATCAATCACATCTTCATATCTTTTCTTTAAAAAACTGAAGCCTAGTTCTAGGTGCAGATATATCACATATAGAATAGAGAACATAACCAAAAATGTTTAAATCTGTATCCCAATTAAAAAAAGTGCCAAAAATAAAAACATGAAGACTATTTAATTTGTATGGACAATTTGCTGGTTCTATTACAAAATTTACAAAATCTCACGATATAATTCTTCTATGGGTAAAAGTGAGGTGTCAAAATATTCACAAACAAGTTTCCATTTTATACTCGACTCGAAAATCGACTTTTTGTCAAATTTTGGGATAAACTGTCACCTTAAAATATGTTATAATTGTACCAGTTGTGATTACCGATAAATCACGTGATCTTATACAGAAAGTTATACATTAAAATATTGCGTTTCATTTTCAAGGATTTCAGCCATAAAGTTGATAAAATTTTATAATTTCGGTTTGTCTTGTCTTCTGTTTACATTCTAACTGGTGCAAATATATTCTTACTGCGATGTGATTAATATATCTTACTAAGGTCTATTGCAGTATATTAGGAACTGAAAATAAACAAGTCTAATATATATATATATATATATATATATATAGTCCGTTTAAAGAAGCACTAAAAAGAATTTCGTTAAGTTATGGCAAGAGAAAGTTGCAGAAAATGGTGACTCTGACGTATTTTATTCTACGGAATGATTAAGTCATAAATCATCGGAATTTACAACTGCTTGTGAGAAAAATAGCCCAATCAGTGGCCGAGAAATTCTTATGTCAAAGCAGGTAAGCGAGAGGTGCTAGGTTTGTATCCAATCGTGCACGTTGACCTAACTGTTCGAAGTTTTTCCGGAATTTTCGATGATCATGCGTACATACAGGTTAGATTCGCTTATAAAGACCACTCTGGGGACCAACACTCCTCCTCGGGCCCAAATTTTAAATGTAATTAATTGGTCTTCATAAACAATACCCTGTTTGCACGAAAAAATCATTAGGGTAGAAATGTCTGAAATTGCTGTTTTGAACGGCCGGTTAAATAAAATGGGGTAGGGAAGTAAGATAGATTCCTTTCCAATAATTTTTTATAAGCCTTAGAAAACATTATTTGATCAGTTTTTTTTTTTTTTTTTTTTTTTTTTTTTTTTTTTTTTTTTTTTGTGTGTGTGTGTGTGTGTGTGTTTTAATGAATAAAAAAAAAATAATCATTCAAAAATATCTTAATTACTTCTTTGAGTCGTTACTTTTGTATCAAACGTCCCATTTCTGGGAAGGATTGATAACTTTCCAGGGAGATTTGATACACTGAGAAGTAAATTTAAATAAAATTTGTAAACAATTAAATTTATGTAATGCAAAATTTTTAATGATAAATCTTGACACGTTTTAGTAAAATTTAAAAAGCTATGACATTGATATATTTTTGTTTCAGAAATTTCTATTACAAAAATATTTTAACTGCCCTAATGACATTTTTTAGAAAACATATAAATAAAATAACAGATCTTTGATCAAGAAAAACTGAAGTGAATATTACTTATTTGTAAACAATTTAACATAAAATTAGGAGAATTAAGCTATCTTTAAAAGAAAAATAATGACTATCATATTGATAAGTAACTTCGGGTATTTTATTATTATTATTATTATTATTTTCAGTTGCAGAGACATCTACTAAACATCTAGCCTTGTTTTCTGGCAGGCGTATCTGTTAATATTAAAGATTTTACATTACGTTTTCTGCTTTTAAATGGGGCTTGGCTGAGGCTACCAAGCCTATTGGTAGACCTCCCCACTTAGATGACCTTGAAATTATAGTTACTTGTTCTGTTGGGATAAGATATAATTAGGAATTCAAACGGCCTATAGAGACGCTGCTCGCATCCTTCGGTACAGGAAAACTGTCTCTTTAATTTCTCTTTAACTAATGCTAAAGTACTATTTAATTTTTTTTAATGCGTTTGAAAGTTTTAAATATTCAAATTCGGGTAATTTTTACCTTCACATATAACACAGAAAACAAATGTCAAATAAAATCTGAAATAGTGCATAAAAATAATCATTTAAAAAAGTTAGAAATATGTGTAATGCAATGTACTTGAACGAAATTTTGGTCTGGTTGTCCTATTTATTCATCTATATGTATTTCAGGTATCATGTCAGTAGATAATTGATTCATATTTAACTAGTGGGTTTATTCGAAATGGTCACAAGAAGATGTTGAGGGTAAAAAAATCGGAATCGTAGAAACAATTCGGATCAAAAGAATAAATTCCAGTCTTTTTAAATCTAGGTAAAATATTTGTTTGAGCAGATGATTTTGTGAAATCTTTAATAATTAATACTCCTTGCCAACTTCAATAGTTCTTGAAGTAAAACAATAATGCATATTATAGTCTATTTTAGTCTGAAACGTAAAAAACTATTAATTTTTAAATATGCAACAGTACTAATGTATCATTTCTCCCAATCATGCCTTATTGGATTTTCAGTCACTTTGAATAAATGCAGTTGCAAATTGTCAACCTACTTTCTAATAAAACTAACCCTAACAATGTGCTTTATAAATCATAAAAAATAGAAGATACTAACTTCACAACAACAAGAGTTCTGAGAGAAAATCAGTATATGAAAAAAATTACATTGGCATTACAAAAATCTTCAAAAAAAAAAAAAGGTTTTTAGTTTTTTTTTTTTTTTTTTGCTTTGTCCAGCTAATGATGGCTTTGTTAAATAAAATAAGTTTTTATGTGTGTTTGAACGATTGTTAATGTTACCTGCTAAGAAAAATTGTCAATGTATCAATCCTGCCTATGTATAAAATATACTCTACCTTTCCTACATATACGAAATATCACATATTTAACGCCAAATACGTAATTTTACTGCACAAGTTTGAATGAACGGCAAAAAATAGGGTTTTGAATTCAGAAAAAGAATACCAGTCAAATTATCATATTTATTATTGTTTTTAAAAGAAACTAATTTGCTACATCCCTAAGCCTCACCTGAGAAAAAATCGTTCAGCCACATATCAGCTTATCATTCCCACCTTCACCGCTCGAACAGACTTCACATGCTTAACATTTACTGCTGCAATACTGAATCTGCCATTTTTGTTTTTGTATAGTTCGAGATGCAAGCACCATCCTTGTCATTTATCTTTTTCGTCACGTGATAGCACTGGTTCATCTTTGAAATCGATTTGATATTTCTTGAGATTGCGTAGTAATCCCATTTTAGAAAGTTTTTAAGAATGCTTTCTTTAAAATTTCACCTATTTTAAATTTCGAATAAAAAAAAGTTTTTAGAGATCATTTACGTCTAATAAGAAACTATTATGCCAAATATCACGTTTTTAGGCCCTTCAGCTATAGAAAAATTTCGTTTTTAGAAATTTTTTCAGTCTTGGGTTATTGATATCTACATGAAATATAGCTTTTGTTTGAATAGGGGTTGACACTATCATTTTTATACCATTACTTTTGAAATCAGTTAGGTAGATCAGATGTCCCCATTGTGGTAGACAATGGCATTTGTTAAAAAACATGGCGTCAACTTCTATAGATGTAAGATAATTTTTCAAGAAATATATCAAAATTACAATAAAATGTAACATAATAATTGCTATATTACCAAAATTGTATATTTAAAGATGAAATGATAAATCCCAATACAGTCCATTATGAAAATCGAAAAGGAAAACAGTCGAACTTTGAAGGTTTTGTGGAAAATAACAAGGTAGTGGAAATTGTCAATTATGAAATTCAAAATGGCATAATCAACTGTGAATGGTAGATGCTGAAAATTTTTTAATGGCAGCATTTATGAGAGCAAAATCTAATGTCCAATTGACAAGCAGTCCCCGTTTTGGACGATCTACTTTACAACATTGAGAAATTGTTCTTATTTACACTTAAATTAGACAAAGTGAACTTTGAAGCTTTCGTTTATATGTTTAAGGTGACAAATTGTGTCTTTTACGAGCATATAAATTCAACTGTATTGTATATTAATTCTTTGTTTCTTTTTATGGAACAGACTAGGATAGAAACGGAAAATAAATGTGGAATCCTACCTTTTTTGAATTGCCGATTGATTCGTTGCAATCAGACATAAAAGGAAAAAAATAATTTTCGTACTAGACTAAAAAACAGAAAGACAACACTTTAAATCGTTGAATACAACCCAATATGGAAAATCATATTGAGTACTTTTAATAATGAGTTACATTATATCCGTACTTCTTTTTAAGGATATAAAAAGTATGCACGTAAAAATTCAATTATGCACGTTAAATTCCACGTAAAATTTGTATTAACAAAGCAAAAAGTAAAGAAAACATAAAAAAATCATCCACTCGCAGTCGTATTTTTTATCTCTGCAGGTTTCATTTTTTGTTGCTTATAATATGCGTCATAAAGCATAATTTATCTATACCTATATAAAAAGGTATAGTTATTTTATAAAGAGGTAGTGTTTGTTTATTTGTAGGGGGCAATCTTTGGCACTACCAAACTCATTTAAAAAGTAATCATATCAAAATGATGGTGTTCACCCCTGTTTAAACATAAACTATATTTCATCTCGATATCAATAATCCAAGAGCAAAGAATTTCTGAAAACGAAATTTTTCTATAATTGAAGGGCCTAAAAACATGACATTTGGCATGATAGTTTCTCATTAGACATAAATGATCTCTAAAAACTTTTTTTAATTTGAAATTTAAAATAGGTGAAATGCGCAAAATCGTTCTTAAAAACCTTCTAAAATAGGATTTCTATGCAATTTCAAGAAATATCAAACCGATTTCAAAATTATTGGTTGCAAATTGATGATGACAGTCCCTCCTCTAATATAAACTATATTTTATTTCGTTGTCACTGCCACCTGAGGGGTTACAAGAGCAAAAATTGTTCTAAATTGCATTTTTAGCGCAACTGATTGGTCGAATATTTTGAAATTTGGCACAATAATTACTTAAAGGATGCAAATTCTTTCTCTGAACCGTCGAAAAAAATTTCCAATTTTATAAGAATGATGTAAACGAAAAGCTTTCTATAAACTTTCTAAATTACAATTTTTATGCAATATTATGAAATACCAAACCTATTTAAAAATTAATGACTGCAAATTGATTGTGCTAGAGCCTGTTCAAGCTATATTTTATGTTGGTTGCAATCATAAAATTGCACAGTAAAAAACATTCTAAATTATTAAACCCTTTAAGGGAAGAATATACCACAAAATACGTCACAAAGTGGATTTTCTTTTTTTAATGTTTAATTAAATCTTGTTTAATTGTCAATATTTTGGCCTCTCGTTTCTACCCACACAACAATTGTATTGTGAAATATTGCAAATTTTGTTAATAGACCCAGCACAATCACCCATACAAATTAAAACTTTGAAAGGCCTTATTCTCTATGTTCATATTTTCTTCGCTTTCACTATTTTAAAATACCAAGGCTATTTTTGTATTTGAGATAGAGTTTTATTTTTTTTACATGCTTTATATTGCATATGTGATAAATTTGCGCATAGAATTACATTTGTTGTAAAAAAAATAATAAAAACATACGAATATATGTTATATTTGATCGTTTTATACTATATATGGAAGTAAAAAAAATATGTATTAAATGAAATATTAGATATATAGAATGATATTAGATCTAGAAATCTACGCGTAGTCTTGTGTGATACGCATCTGAAAATATTTTCTAAAAAAACGGGCAAAAAAATTAATTATTAAAAATGTAGTACGGATTTTTAAAAAATTCAAAATTTCTTAAATTGTTTAAAAATTTTATTTAAGTGCGGGGATATTTTTCAATTTATGTTAATTTGAATATTTAAAGGCAACGAGTTCATCATTTGAAGCATATTTTTTCAATTAAAAAAATTTTGAAAAGGTAAATTTTTTTCTTGATATCCGGTTTCTTTATGATACTAATATAGACTGTGCAAAAAAAAACCAAGAATCATTTTGAAAATTTCTCCTTCTCATCAGTAGCAATTAAATTCTCATTCAAACTAATTTTAAAATGATTTTAAAACCCGTTAGAGAACCCATACGACATTTTTGTTTCTCAAATAACAAGATATATTTTTCCATTTCTCTGCCGATAAATAAAATTTTCATTTTGAGTCTGATCACGAAATATAGAAAAATTAAATCAAAACCTAGACTGTAATAGAAACCAGGCTCTCGCTCGCACTAAGCACGTCTCACGTCAATTATTTTTACAGGAAGGATATCGGAGATGACAAAAGTTATGAAATAATACATGCATACTTAAATATCGTGGCAAATTGTTTCTAAATCTTTATAATACCTACACGGTTAAAAATTTCTGTAAAAACGCAGAAAAAAAGGCAAAATTCTCTGTAAATTCACTCAAGTTCTCGGTTAAAAACATTAGATTTAGTTTCTCGTTCATCAATCTACACATATTTCCTTTATCCTATGTCTAATTCCCTGTAGAAATTTCTATGTCTCCATTTAAAAATGTTTTTATCTTTGTCAAATTTTGTTATTCAAAATACACACATTTAAAATTATTTTACGATTTTCTTAAAAATATTAAAGAAGAAAATTTAATTTAAAGAATGTTTTTTAATAGTTAGAATAATTTAGAAACGGAAAAATTATCTTATCAGATTTAGTGGAAACTTTTCCCTGCTGAATCATTAAAGACATACTTTGTACTGTACAGCAGCAGCTCTTACGGATCACTCAGTAACGTGTTCTTCCACTAAAACAGCAATTTTGTTACTTAAAATGTTCTTTCTTCCCACTGTCAAGAGGTCTCGGGTTCAAACCCCAGGACGTCTAGAAACAAATGGTGTTAAAGTTTAACGACACATCAGTTCAAATTTACTCGGAAAATTCAAGTTCTTTGAAGCTTACTGAAAATTGAATTATTTTCTAATTTTGAAAACTAAACTAAATTATTATCATTAAAAGGAAATTTACAGACTTGGGTATTTGTAAGGCTGTTAGTTTACAGAGTCGAATCTAAATTTACCGAATAACTTCTCTATTATGAACAGAATATCGGTTTTTATAATCTCTGTAATTCTACACAAGACTTAAGATAATGAATTATCCATAGATTCTCTGTAATTTCTCTGAAAAAAAATAAACAGTGTAGAGAATTTATATTACCTATATTAATTTTTCACTTGAGTTCGCGCGTACTAAACATGTAGATGTTGGATTAAACATTTGCAACATCGTAACTGAATTCATTCATCATGAAACAGTAATAAAATAATATAAATTTCACCATTAAGCTTAATGTTACTTATTTAAATGTTGAGGCTTTTAATTTATTTTCTGTTTTCTTTACTAGTTATTTATCAGGATAATGAGATCTTGAGAATTGATACCATCCAAAAATTTGATGTCTAATGTTCAGAAAACTGATTAATACATTGTGAAATGTTACTCTGAAAATTTTCGAAAAATTTGGAGGAAAAAAATCATTTTTATATTATAAATGCTTTTATATTATAATGCTTCGATTTTATAAATGATTCTATATTATAAGACTTTAATTTAAAAATGCTTCTGTACTATAACCCTTTATTTTAAAAATGCTTCTGTAAATCTCGAAATTAAATAGGCGTTTCTGATATCTAAAGATAAAGGTTCACTTGTTGGAATCGTGGGTAATCGGAAAATAGGACGTTATACTATTATTTGATACACTAAAATCCTTTTTCTTTTTACATTCTTCTAATTTTACAAAAAGAAAGTAGTGAAAATATGAAAAAAATAACTTCCGATTTTTGATGGATTTATACGTTTTAGAAGTCCTGAACACAATTTTATGATTCTTATAAAATGTCTGTCCGTATGTGACAAATATTTTGTGGGAGATCAGTCTCAACAACTAATACATGGAAATTTCACGAAACTTTAGAATCAGTTAAAACTTAGTATAAACTGATACTGATTGATTTTTCATATTTATCACCCAAAAAATGGCATTGCTATGATGTATCTTTCTACATTTTCGCAATAGATCTATTGCAAGAACTAAAGCACGGATTTCCATCAAACTTCAGATCAAGTTAGAGGTTTACGTAAGCTGTTACTGATTACATATTTTATATATAATCGCACAACGGTGGCACCAAGATGCTAAATTTTAAACTGTTTTTGTAAAAGCTATATCTGAAAAACTAATGTATGTATTTTAATCAAACTTAATATTCTGTTACATTATTTAGTAAATAGATCCTTATTAGACTTTGATGTACACTGAACAACAGGTGTTGATTTTATACTCTTCGTATTTGTAATTTCTTTTGTGGCCATCTAAGAAGTTGGGTTTCGAAAATTAATAATTTGTTTGAAAAAATGCGATACTTATATCTGCTTGTTAGATGCAACCAATTTAACTAAACTATAGATCTTTACAATCCTTAAGGTAGACATAGATTGTCATTTACTTTTATCACTGTGATAGCAAATTTTATATTATTAACGCGCATGAAACAGAATAAAGTTTTCAAGTTGGCACATATGGCTAGTTATACAGTGTATTTAGCGGATATTAATCAAATTGAGCATTCTCAGATTGGTATTTTAACATTTGTTCCGTATAAAGTAATATAATTCAGTATAATCTCACAAAATGACTGTAGCACCAAAATACAAATAATGAAATCTACCTCAAAAATTCTTCGAAACCTACGAAATTTGAAATTAATTAACGTTGTGCTTGTATGACAGTTAGATTTTGTCCTAAAATATCACTTTTTTTTATTCTGAAAATTGTTAATTGTTGTTTAATCATCTATAAAATCTCAAAAGAAAAATTCAAACAAAATCCCTTTTTAATTTTATGTATTTATATTAAGAGCAAAAATTAATTTTCGCTATTCTAGATGAATTCGTTTTTTATTAAATCTTTATTATTTCTATCTCTAAATATTTTAACATCAATCGCCTAAAGAAAAAGAAACATTTTTGAAAAAAGTAACTTATTTTTAATTTTATAATAGCAGTGATTAATTTGTAATGAAAATATTCCCAAAATTTTTCACTTGCTTCAGATATTTAATAATACATTTTTATTTAAAATTTTTAAGAAGAGATAATTTAAAAAACATTTTTTTACTCCAAGACTTTTTAAAAGTTTCATATCACTTCTTAGAAAAAAGTGAAATAGGGGGCTTTAATTATTGACAAAACATAATAATCACCTGTGAAAATCTCTATCGCAAATATTATAAAATACTTATTAAAAGAAAAGAACATTTTATTTGAACGAACATTAAGAAGTTTTTTGTTTTTTTAACATTCCTCATCAGTATTGCTAAAATTGTAATACACTTATCATTTTTCTAAAGATATTCAAAATTACACTTTTTCGTCATTTCGTTGCCATAGCAATTTGTTACTTAAATTAGGAATAAAAAATTAAAAGAGTGGATGCTCATTAATAACCGTGTTTTAATTTACTCAGCAAATATTTTTCTGTTTACTTAATATTTACTTTACTCATTATCGCAGTTTAAATTTTCAATTTTATATTTTTAAATGTTATGAAAAAAGGGATGAAAGTCCTTTTTATAATTTATACCTTTTTTAAGAAGAAATGGGAAGGAGTTAGAAAAATTTAGAAATCAAAACAAGAAAAATATCTGCAGATTTCTTCTAAAATAATAATGGATGACTTACATAAATTAGCTTGACTGTATTTGTCTCATATCATTTTTACAGAATTTAGTGTGAGTTATTATTATTATTATTCGAAATTATTCTTTATTTTTATAGATTAGAAATCAAAAGTGATGTTTAAACTTATAAACAGGAATTTACTTCATTGTAATATTCAAATAAATGATCTGAATTTCAAAGTTACTATCTCTGACAATAAAGTTTGGTGAATAATCCTGTAACATTAATGTAGATGAAATATTAACGAAAGCTACCATACCATCATTCGAAATAGTCTTCTGCCATAACTATGCACCGCTGAGATCCGCTATACATGTACTGGGAAATTCGCAAGAAGTCTTATTTTGGGATGGAGTTTAAAAGTTTGACACGTTTCGTTGGATGTCAGCAATATGATCAGATCTCTTTTAAAGAGAGTTTTAGTCATGAAAATAGGAAAAAGTCTAGAGGGCTGGTATCTGGCGAGTATAGTGGATGTTCGATTTGCACCGCCCTTCATGAATTTCTTTCGGTGTCTTGCAAAGCTTGAAACCAAACTTTAAACTGATCTTTTGTTCATTCATATTCCTGTCTGAGTTAAGATCCAACACACTGAACAAGCACTTAGTAAAGCACGTCTTACACAGAACATAAACCACGCTCAACTGAACACCGGTGGGGGAAGATGGTCAACACTTGCCTCTATGCAGGTGCAGCGTTTTGTTTTCCCAGTGTTGCCAAATCGGTCTTTCTGAATTCCTTCACCGAACTTTTTTGTCAGAGGTAGTATAATTATGTATAATTCCTATATGAACCAATAACGATTTTACTGCAGTCTAAAATTTAAAATCCTCAGGAATTTACCAAATCTGAATTTTAGCTTTTTCCGAATTTTAGGTCATTAAAAACATTGTGTTTCCAATAATAATAATAATGATAAATCACTATTTAAAAATGAGAAATAATATTATTAGTTATTATTTAGGTTCATTTATTAAAAGTTGACATATAAGAGCTACTAATATTAATTTAAGATTTTTCCATTAAATAAATTATAATAAAATAAAATGTAACGTAAAAATACTTACTTAAAAGAGCATTCAGCTTAAGAACAAATTGTAAACTTACTTAACTGTTAAACATTTCACTTAACGTGCCTTTATTAACTTACGTTTCAAATTAATATTTTCTTTTATTTTGCACATAAACGTAAGATTTTCTTCCAGACCTTTAATGGCATCATGCATTGAATTTCTGATTTCATCGATTGACACATTTCTTTTGTAATATATTTAAACATATTAATTTAAAGCATAACACAGTACTCAGTGACTTGAGGTGGACGAACTTTAAGACAAAACATATTTAATGAACTGACGGCACTACAGACAACATATATATTTTTAACACATAGAACAACTAACTGGAACGCAAGTACAATTTTGTTAGTTAGAATAATTCCCTGGAATGGACAAGGGGCGCCATTTAAAATTATAATAATAAAAGACATCATTTTTAAAATGATCAAAAAGTGGCTAACATAACAACTAAGTCATATATTATGCACCCATGGATTAAACATTAATATTCCTGGACCAATGGTAAATAAATTGTAAATGCAATTTCAGTTTTACAATTTTCGATACAGCAAATTTTGAAAGTTTTCAGTTTTAACACCGTCGTATAGAGGAGAAAATGTACTTTTAAATGCAATTTGTTTAAAAGCTGTATTTTAATTTATTTTTAAGTTATTCATTTTTTGTAGTTTTAATTCTGCTTTTGTCATCATGGCAACCAATGTATTCCATTTCTAGGCATTACACATGGACCAATCAGAAAACGAATAAAATCCGGCCATAACAAGTATTTCGATATTTCTGAGATATCTCCAGACTGAGAGCACCAACCATTTTCCAAGTGGTTAAAAAAAGTCGATGAATGCCATAAGATATACCAAACATTTTTCAAAGCGTCATCAGTGGTACAGTGCCATGCCCAAGCGATACTCCGAAAAACAATGTTTACATTAAGCTAATAAAAAAAGTCATGTATATTGTCTCATCTTTTAATGATGTTCAACATACAAGAAACAATTTTTATAACAATATTTTAACCCTTCACTGCACGAAGTTTTCTATTTTTATGCATAAAGAAATTATTTAAAATCTATATATCGGTATAATAATGGAAAAATAGTAAAAAAAATAATTTTCTAATTTTCAGCTAAATTTGCTATTTTATGGCATGTACCTTATGTACATATTTTAAAGGCATTTTTGCAATGTTGCATTCCTATATTTTGAAACTAATTGATCTTAAATTAATTAATTTTATCTGCTAATTGAATCTGCAGAATTTTTATATTAATATTTTGAAGTATTCAGTTAAAATAATGAAAACAAATTTTGCCTTAATAACTTGTTTAATTTTTTTTTTTCTGAAGAACAAATTCTATTTTTTTTTTTTTTTTTTTTTTTTTGTCTAGTACAATTGTCTGACATGGAGAAAATAACACTGCTAAAAATCTTACTGCAGCGTCACTCCACAACTTTTATAGAAAACGATCACTTCACTATGCTATGGAGCATTCTCTTTGGTCAGATATTCTATAAAGTAGTGCAGCGGCACTGCATAAAATGATTTTCAAGTGAAGCTTTCAGACATTTACAAAATAAAAGTTATTTCTTTTCTGGACGACCCAGGATTCCAATCATATTGGCTAAATTCGTGATACGTAATGAGAATTATAGTGTTTTTAGGTATGTACCAGGTGTGGTATACTGTACAGTGAAGGCTTACAGCCTGCAGTATATCCATATCCATAGGCTGTATTAGCGATGTGCAGTTTGATGGCTAAAATAAAACTTTCACATTTTCTACAACAAGAACTTCTGCGTCAAAATGAGATGAGAAATTTCCAAAATTAAAATAAATTTGGAACATTTGGAAAACCTATATCATTGCAGTGAGCTTTCGCTTCGGGTGCAACATTCTTATGGAACTATTGTCTGTCATTATTTCCCGTTTTATTCAGGCCTTTTCTATCCCCGCTCTCTCTGTTTGAATAATAGCTGCTGGAAAGTCGGAACATTGGACAATTTCAAATTTTGGGTGCCCAAACATTAGACTTTGTTCTGTAATTAATAAAATAGTAATATTATTTTTTAACTAATTGTAAAAATATTATTTCTTGCTAAAAAGTTCTTAAGTTATATTAACCAAATTCGCTGTATACATATCAGTACAAAAAACCCTGAACGGGTTAAAAGCTTGTGACGCAGCACTTTATCTTATATATCTAAGAATTTTAAATTTGGGACTTAAAACTAATGATATCAAAATTTATGTGACGCTATGCTATTAATTAATATATACATATATTAAAATTTATTCATTAAGATTTTATCAATTACATCTTTCATAAATTCAAAATATGAATCTTAAAAGATATGATATCAAAATTTAAGTGACGCCTTGACGAGGCTTTAAACAATGTTTTAAAATTCCATTTATTTATTTATTGTCTAAATACATTTTCATATCTAAACAATACTTTTCATTTTCCAATACACTGTTAAATACATCACTTTCACTGAATATATATAATGCACTGAAATTTATTTATTTGAATAAATAGATTTATCTTTTGGGCTACGCTATCCAAAATCAAAAATAACATTTGAATACATATTTTTTGCGTCATTGTATCTATTTGCATCTATTTAACTTACTTTGGATACAATGACGCAAAAAATATTTATTCAAATGTTATTTTTGATTTTGGATAGCGTAGCCCAAAAGATAAATCTATTTATTCAAATAAATAAATTTCAGTGCATTATATATATTCAGTGAAAGTGATGTATTTAACAGTGTATTGGAAAATGAAAAGTATTGTTTAGATATGAAAATGTATTTAGACAATAAATAAATAAATGGAATTTTAAAACATTGTTTAAAGCCTCGTCAAGGCGTCACTTAAATTTTGATATCATATCTTTTAAGATTCATATTTTGAATTTATGAAAGATGTAATTGATAAAATCTTAATGAATAAATTTTAATATATGTATATATTAATTAATAGCATAGCGTCACATAAATTTTGATATCATTAGTTTTAAGTCCCAAATTTAAAATTCTTAGATATATAAGATAAAGTGCTGCGTCACAAGCTTTTAACCCGTTCAGGGTTTTTTGTACTGATATCAGTGCTTTTTTTAGGTTAATAATAAAAAGATAAAAACAAAAAATTAAAGACTAATGCAAAGAATTCATTTTCATGATTTCTGATCACCTTTAATTACCCCTCCCCACCCACTTAAAAAAAGATATTTCATATTTTATTATTAATATATGCTGTGCTACTTGATTTCGTTAAAAACAACTCTGTGGTAAAGTACGTTAGTATAAGATAAGAAAGTAATGTACATTCAGCACTGTATTTCTAAGAAAGGATTTCATAATCTATGCTGTATGTATCATTTCTCATTCTAGTTAACTATGTTTATTCTTTACACATGATACATATACTGCAGATGGATTAAAATGATCAGGAATACAATATTCAGAATGTGCTGGAAAGTATTTCATAATCTATGCTGCGTGCATGATTCTTGTTAATTATGTTTCAACCTTTGTATAGGTTGGTAATATTGCAGATTGATTAAGACTATATCCGTTACAATATTCAGAATATGCTGGAAAATGTTTAATAATCTATGGTGCACACAGGTTTTTCTTTCTTGTTAATTATGATTTGTTCTTTATATAGAGTGGTAAAATTACTGCAAATGGATTAAAATGATATGTTTACAATAATGAAAATGTGTTGGAAAGTGTTTCATAATCTATACTGTATGTGTAACTTTTCATTCTTGTTAGTTTATTTATTTTTTGCTGTTTGCACAAAACATATATAAACTAACAGGGGGGGGGGAGATTTGGATGGGAAGATTACTGTACAAAGATGAAACTGATAGGTTTAAAGCATTCAGAATAAAATGGAAAGTATATAAACATGTTAAAGGAAAATTTTTTACTCTCGTTAATTATGCTTTGTTTTTTTGCACAGAATGGTAAAATTATTGTACATGAATGACAATTAGTTTACAATATTCAGAATGAGTCAGAAAATGCATCATAATCGATGCAGTATGCATGACTCTTCGTTCTTGTTAGTTATGTTTTGTGGGGTCATCAAGGCTTCTTGTTAGTTATGTAAGGGAGGGGGAGGAGTTTGTATCAGGTTTAAGATTTTATTAAAATTTCCATGCTCTAGTCTGTACGTATTTACATAATTTTTTTTCTAAAAATCTTGATTTGGTTAGATAATTGTTTTTGTTTTTTTTTCGGGTTTGAATCTCGATTCAGTTTGACTTGAATTGGAATTTTCAAATTCTTGCAGAGTTGCATTTCAAGTACTAGTTTTCAATTCTGGTCAGTGGATGGGGACAAAAATTACTTTGTCTTTCTTGAACAGATTTTTATTTCCTAATTTTTTTATTTTACTTTTTTTTTGGGGGGGGGGGATTAGATTGGGTTTCAGGTTATTCTGATCGGGTTTGAGATAGACTTCTATTGGAATTTCCATGATCTGGTCAATACATATCGACATAAATTGTTCTTTTTTTTCTAAAATCTCGATTTGATTAATTTTTTTTTTTTGGGGGGGGGGGGGAGTTGAATCTGGTTTCGGATTGACTTCAAATGGAATTTTCAGGTTCTTGTTGAGTTGCATTTCAAGTATATTATTTTGTCGCAGATAAATTGGGTTACAATTGGAATTTTTTTTTTTTTTGGGGGGGGGCGGGTAGTGTTTGAACTGGGTTTGGGATAGATTTCAATTGAAATTCTTGTCAGTGTATGTGGACAGAAATTATTTGGTCTTTCTTGGACAGACTTGTGTTTCCATTGTTTTTTCCTTTTCGGGTTTGGATTAGGTTTCATGATAACTTTCAGACTCTTGTCAGTGTGTATCGGCAGAAATAATTTTCTCTTTTCCGGATTAGATTAAGGTTCGATGGAAATTTTTTTCAGGTTTCAATCAGGTTCAATTCAAATGGAATTTTCAAGTTCTGGTCAGGTTGCGCTTTAATGGAAAATATTTTGTCCTGTATAGATACTGGGCTCCGGTTGTATGGAATTTCCTTTTTCAGGTTCAGATTAGGTTTAAGATAGACTAATTGGAATTTCCAGATTTCTGATCACGCATATATATGGAAATTAAGTTTTCTTTCCCAAATCGAGATATGGTTGGATAATTTTTTTTTTTTTTTTTTTTTTTTTGGGGGGGGGGGGTTGAATCTGCTTTCGGTTTGACTTCAAATGTCAAACCGAAACTGTCAAACTTGACTTCAATTTTCAGGTTCTTGTTCAGTTGCATTTCAATGTATTTTATTTTGCAGCAGATAGATTGAGTTACTCTTGGAGGGATTTTTTTCTTTCCGGTTTTGGATTGTATAGGATAGATTTCAATAGGAATTTTTCGATTCTAGTCAATGTATGTCAATGGAAATTATTTTGTCTTTCTTGGACAAATTTATCTTTCCATTAAATTTTTGTTGGTTTAGAATGGGTTTCAGGATAACTTGTAGGTTCTTGTTGGCAGACTTGTATAAAACCAAAAACTTTCTGCAAATTAATTTAATGTTGGGTGTAATTCGTATTTTTTGCGCAATTCATGGTCATCATTCATGTTTTTTATGCGATTTATGAATTTAATTTGCATTTTTGAGCAATTTATGGACATAATTCGCAATTTTTATGCGATTAATGAATGTAATTTACATTTTACATGATTTATGGACGTAATTTGCTATTTTTATGCAATTCATAGACAGAATTTGCGTTTTTTCAGCTTTCTGTTGACGAAATTTGCGTTTTTTAATCGATTTATTGACGTTATTTATGTTTTTATAGGATTTATGAATGTAATTTGCTTTTTTTACCAATTCTTGGACGTAATTTGCATTTTTTGTAATTTATGAACATTATTAGTGTTTTTTTGCACGATTCATGGAAGTGATTCGCATTTTTTGAGTGATTTATGAATGTAATTCACGTTTTTATGCGTTTCATGGACGTAATTTGTGTTTTTTGAGCGATTCATGAATGTAATTTGCTTTTTTTATGCAATTCATGAATGCAAAACACTATTCGCTGTTTTTATGCGATTTATAGACGTAATTTGCATTTCAGCTTTCTGCTGCCAAAATTCGTGCTTTTTGAGCAATTTATGAACATAATTCCCGTTTTACTACACGATTCATAGACATAATTTGTGTTTCTCATACAATTTCTGAACGTAATTCTCACTTTTTTAAACAATTCATGGACGTAATTAACGTTTTGACGATTTGTGGACCCAATTCGCGTTTTTTAAACTATTCATGGGCATAATTCGCGTTTTTTATGCGATTAATGAATGTAATTTACATTTTACATGATTCATGGATGTAATTTGCTATATTTATGCAATTCGTAGATATAATTTGCATTTTTTGAGCTTTCTGTCGACGAAATTTGTGTTTTTGATCAATTTATTGACGTTATTTGTGTTTTTATAGGATTTATGAATGTAATTCGCTTTTTTTACCAATTGTTGGACTTAATTCACATTTTTTGCAATTTATGAATGTTATTAGTATTTTTTTGCATGATTCATGGAAGTGATTCGCAATTTATGAGTGATTTATGAACATAATTTGTGTTTCAGCTTTCTGCTGCCAAAATTCGTGTTTTTTGAGCGATTTATGAACATAATTCCCGATTTCCTACACGATTCATAGACATAATTTGTGTTTTTCATACAATTTCTGAACGTAATTCTCACTTTTTTAAACAATTCATGGATGTAATTCACGTTTTGAGCAATTTGTGGACCCAATTTACGTTTTTTATGTAATTCGCTTTTTTTGAGCGATTCATGGACATAATTCGAGATTTTTATGCGATTAATGAATGTAATTTACATTTTACATGATTTATCGACGTAATTTGCTATACTTATGCGATTAATAGACATAATTTGCATCTTTTGAGCTTTCTATCGACGGAATTTGTGTTTTTTGATCGATTTATTGACGTTATTTGTGTTTTTATAGGATTTATGAATGTAATTCGCTTTTCTTACCAATTCTTGGACGTAATTCACATTTTTTGCAATTTATGAACGTTATTCATGTTTTTTGCATATTTTGAGTGATTTATAAACGTAATTCACGTTTTTATGCAATTCATGGATGTAATTTGCGTTTTTTGAGCGATTCATGAACGTAATTCACATTTTTTATGCAATTCATGAATCCAATTCGGTATTTTTATGCGTTTTATAGAGGTAATTTCCGTTTCAGATTTCTGCCGCCAAAATTCGTGTTTTTTGAGCGATTTATGAACATAATTCATGTTTTACTATACGATTCATAGACGTAATTTGAGTTTTTCATACAATTTATGAATATAATTCTCGCTTTTTTACATGATTCATGGACGTAATTCACATTTTAAGCAATTTCTGGACGTAATTCCCATTTTTTTTGCAATTTGCTTTTTTTTTAGCGATTCATGGATGTAGTTCACATTTTTTATGCGATTCATGCATGTAATTCACATTTTTATGCGATTCATGCATGGAATTCGTATTTTTTATGCGATTCATGGATTGAATTAATGTTTTTACTGCGGTCTTTGCACGGAATTCATGTTTTTCGCGTGGTATTTTGTCGAAATGTTGGGTTTTTTTTAGGGATGCACCGAATAGTGATTTTGGCCGAATACCGAATATTCGGCCGACAGGTGAACCAAATACCGAATATTCGGCTTTCCAAATACTTTTTATATTTCAAAATTTAAAGGTATTAAAATGTTACTGTTTAATACAGTTTTACATAACATTTAATAAAAGAAACTTACATTTTGATAAACATGTGCTTTTTATAAGAACATTTAGTATTGAAAAGAATCTGCCTTGAGTTATTTAAGAAGTACAATTATGAAAGTTAATAAAATTTTCTACGAATCAAAACAAGCATTTTAAAATCAAATAATGAAAAAATGGTTGAAGAAAAATTTTATAGTCTGATAATTGTCCTTTTAAAATAACTCAAGGCAGATTTTTTTCAATATAAAATACAAATACTTTCAACTTAATTCTGAATAAAAGTATGTTTGGCTCATAGTTCTTTTCTTATGAATGGTGGTATTTTCCACCCTTCCCATCATATCATATTTTACAGAAATCAAAGCATGGGAGTTGAAAATATATTATCTTATTTAATGTTAATGTAATAAACAAACACACAAGTTATGACCTAGACTGAAATGAAATACAATGTACTTATGACTCAATAAGTTGATTATGGTTTCATGAACAAAAATTGTCTGCCTTGATAGCTATTACTATCTCAAACGGTTTTTTTTTTCTTATAAAGGACTTTTATTTGGGGAAAAGCAAAAAACAGATTATTTACTAAACAAAATTTAGAAACTTGTATCAGCACATAATTTATTCCTTAGGAGAATCCTAATAAATCACCATTTTAATCCTTCTCATGGTTAATTTTCTTAAGTTATACTTTACAGACAGCAAATAAATAATGTAAAAACATTCTATTTTATTTAAAAATGATTTTGTTTCTAATTATTTTAAATATAAATTAAAAAATTGACAGTTAAAAGTGGAAATAGCGAAAAGGTTTTATTAAGTATTGGATTCGGCCGAATACTTTGATATTCGGCCATACCGAATATTCGGCAGGCCGAATAGTTTCATATTCGGCCTAACCGAATATTCGGTAACATGGCCGAATACCGAATAGATACCGAATATTCGGTGCATCCCTAGTTTTTTTACATGATTTTTTGTTGAGATACCCTTTTTTTTTACGCAATTCTTTGTCGAAATAAATAAATAAAAATTGTTTCTTCATAAAATTTTCTGCACATGGCATGCGTCTATATTATACAACTCTGCTTGTCAGTGTGTATTGTCAGAATTTTTTTTTTTTTTTTTTTTTTCAGATCGAATTAAGGTTTGCTAACCCATAGACTAATTGGAATTTTCAGATTTCTGACCACGCGTATCTATGGAAATTAAGTTTTCTTTCCCAAATCAAGATATGGTTGGATTTTTTTTTTTTTTGGGGGGGGGGGGTTGAATCTGGTTTCGGTTTGATTTCAAATGTAATTTTCAGGTTCTTGTTCAGTTGCATTTCAATGTATTTTATTTTGCAGCAGATAGATTGAGTTACTCTTGGAGGGATTTTTTTCTTTCTGGTTTTGGAGTGTATAGGATAGATTTCAATAGGAATTTTTCGATTCTGGTCAATGTATGTCAATGGAAATTATTTTGTCTTTCTTGGACAAATTTATCTTTCCATTAAATTTTTGTTGGTTTAGAATGGGTTTCAGGATAACTTGTAGGTTCTTGTTGGCAGACTTGTATAAAACCAAAAACTTTCTGCAAATTAATTTAATGTTGGGTGTAATTCGCATTTTTTGCGCAATTCATGGTCATCATTCGTGTTTTTTATGCGATTTATGAATGTAATTTGCATTTTTGAGCAATTTATAAACATAATTCGCAATTTTTATGTAATTAATGAATGCACTTTACATTTTACATTATTTATGGACATAATTTGCTATTTTTATGCAATTCATAGACATAATTTACGTTTTTTCAGCTTTCTGTCGACGAAATTTGTGTTTTTTGATCAATTTATTGACGTTATTTGTGTTTTTATAGGATTTATAAATGTAATTTGCTTTTTTTACACAACTCTTGGACGTAATTTGCATTTTTTGCAATTTATGAATGTTATTCGTGTTTTTTTGCATGATTCATGGACGTAATTTGCATTTTTTGAGCGATTCATGAATGTAATTCGCGTTTTTTATGCAAATCATGAATGCAAAATGCTATTCCCTATTTTTATGCGATTTATAGACGTAATTTGCATTTTAGCTTTCTGCTGCCAAAATTCGTGTCTTTTGAGCGATTTATGAACATAATTCCCATTTTACTACACGATTCATAGACATAATTTGTGTTTTTCATACAATTTCTGAACGTAATTCTCACTTTTTTAAACAATTCATGGACGTAATTCATGTTTTGAGCGATTTGTGGACCCAATTCATGTTTTTTATGCAATTTGCTTTTTTTGAGCGATTCATGGACATAATTCGCAATTTTTATGCAATTAATGAATGTAATTTACATTTTACATGATTTATGGACATAATTTGTTATACTTATGCGATTCATATACATAATTTGCATCTTTTGAGCTTTCTTTCGACGAAATTTACACGTTTTGATCGATTTATTGACGTTATTTGTGTTTTTATAGGATTTATGAATGTAATTTGCTTTTTTTCACCAATTCTTGGACGTAATTTGCATTTTTTGTAATTTATGAACGTCCTTAGTGTTTTTTTGCACGATTCATGGAAGTGATTCGCATTTTTTGAGTGATTTATGAATGTAATTCATGTATTCATGGACGTAATGTGTTTTTTGAGCGATTCATGAATGTAATTTGCGTTTTTTATGCAATTCATGAATGCAAAACACTATTTGCTATTTTTATGCGATTTATAGACGTAATTTGCATTTCAGCTTTCTGCTGCCAAAATTCATGTTTTTTGAGCAATTTATGAACATAATTCCCATTTTACTACACGATTCATAGACACAATTTGTGTTTTTCATACAATTTCTGAACGTAATTCTTACTTTTTTAAACAATTCAAGGACGTAATTCACGTTTTGAGCGATTTGTGGACCCAATTCATGTTTTTTATGCAATTCGCTTTTTTTGAGCGATTCATGGACATAATTAACAATTTTTATGCGATTAATGAATGTAATTTACATTTTACATGATTTATGGATGTAATTTGCTATATTTATGCAATTCGTAGACGTAATTTGCATGTTTTGAGCTTTCTGTCGACGAAATTTGCGTTCTTTGATCGATTTATTGACGTTATTTGTGTTTTTATAGGATTTATGAATGTAATTCGCTTTTTTTACCAATTGCTGGACCTAATTCGCATTTTTTGTAATTTATGAATGTTATTAGTATTTTTTTGCATGATTCATGGAAGTGATTCACATTTTTTGAGTGATTTATGAACTTAATTTACGTTTCAGCTTTCTGCTGCCAAAATTCGTGTTTTTTGAGCAATTTATGAACATAATTCCCATTTTACTACACGATTCATAGACATAATTTGTGTTTTTCATACAATTTCTGAACGTAATTCTCACTTTTTTAAACAATTCATGGACGTAATTCAAGTTTTGAGCGATTTGTGGACCCAATTCATGTTTTTTATGCAATTTGCTTTTTTTGAGTGATTCATGGACATAATTTAGCAATTTTTATGCGATTAATGAATGTAATTTACATTTTACATGATTTATGGACATAATTTGCTATACTTATGTGATTCATAGGCATAATATGCATCTTTTGAGCTTTTTATCGACGAAATTTGCGTTTTTTGATCGATTTATTGACATTATTTGTGTTTTTATAGGATTTATGAATGTAATTTGCTTTTTTTTACCAATTCTTGGACGTAATTCGCATTTTTTGCAATTTCTGAACGTTATTCGTGTTTTTTTGCACAATTCATGGAAGTGATTCGCATTTTTTGAGTGATTTATGAACGTAATTCACGTTTTTATGCAATTCATGGATGTAATTTGCGTTTTTTGAGTGATTCATGAACGTAATTCACATTTTTTATGCAATTTATGAATGCAAGTCGCTATTTTTATGAGTTTTATATAGGTAATTTCCGTTTCAGCTTTTTGCTGCCAAAATTCGTGTTTTTTGAGCGATTTATGAACATAATTTATGTTTTACTACACGATTCATAGACGTAATTTGCATTTTTCATACAATTTATGAATATAATTCTCGCTTTTTTACATGATTCATGGACGTAATTCACATTAAGCAATTTGTGGACGTAATTCCCATTTTTTATGCAATTTGCTTTTTTTTTTTAGCGATTCATGGATGTAGTTCACAAAAACACCCCCTTGGCTGTGCCACTGACAACAAAATCTTATGTTGGTGCAAGGAGTAATTTATTCATAGACATGAGAAAAAAGTTTGACAACAAACCAAAAAAAAGTACAATACAGGATTTTTACCTGGCATTCTCATAAAATTTTGAATATACCCTGCCTCCCCCCTCTAATTCATAAGTTTTCATACATTCTATATTATATTCCATATTAAGAAGGCGCCACTTGTCTAGTTTTTTTTAAATCAGAACGCGTTATTAGCATTTTTCATTCAGGTAGAATTTATTTAGAATAGAATTGATAAAGAAAATGCACAAATTGAAAACCATTGAACAGACATGATAGAATCATTACGTATATTTCATGGTTTTAATAATCCACATGGATGTTTCTTGTTATGCCAATACAATCTTGCAATGTCTTAATATACAATGAATAAAGTCTGCAATAAAGTTAACCAGAGAATCTTGCAATGGATTTTTGCCGTCGCTTATTCAAATTTACTTAAGAAGAATCGAGTTAATGAAATGTTGTATAAATGTTACTTGTTAGCTTTATAGATTACTAGGTACTACTAGGTTATCCCATCGACCAAAAAATTATCGCCAAACTATAAGATTAAATTCCAATAATGGATGATTGTGAATGTCACATTCAATGACATTAAATACAATTTGTATATTTAAAATGTCATTGATTTTTATTTCGACTTTTTATTAATATTTTACTAATTATTTGTTTTTTCATTATTTAAAATAAAAAAATATGTGATTATGTATAATTTGGCGAAATTGGTCGACCGAATAACAGTAGTAGCGATTACTAAAATATTTCAAATTGAAATAATTTATGAAACTGAAAATGTTTTAGCCAACATTTCACTTAAGTTTAAAACAAGCAATATATAGAAATTGTAAAGTCCATCAAGTGTGTGTACTTTACAATTTCCATTGTTGGGACCAGACATTGCACAAATATGTGCTCATCTTTTGTTTACATTTTTAAAAAGAGTAATTTGAATGTAATAATGTACTAGAAATCATAATGAATGCTTATAATAGAGTATAATACAGTCAACTCTGTGAAATTCACAAAATGTATTATCTGCAAAACATGCTAAAATGCAAACATTGAAAAGTGTTTTAACACTTAAACTCAAAGATAACAGATATGCAATAATTTTATTTTCATGAAATGACAAATTTTAATAAAATAAACTGGGATTTAAGAAAATTCATGTATTTTGTACCCTGTATTTAAAAACAATACTTTAAGCAAGCCAGTAAGTTTCCGTTTATTAATTATGATTAATGCAAACCTATTCTTTGCTCAAGCAGCGAAAAACTTAAAAAAATAAACAATTTTACCTCTATATATTTTTTGTTTATCAAACAATACACATAAAAAGTTCCTTGGCGAAGGAGAATAAACTGCATTTCACCCAAAATTACTGACAACAAAACAAAATGCAGTCCAGATTTTTAACTGGCATTCTCGTAAAATTTTGAATATATCCTGTCTCCACACTGTAATCCATAAGTCTTCAAAAATACAAGCAAAAAACTTTATTGCAAAGTTACACATTCTGTATTAATTACTAATCCATTGCAAGATTCTCCGGTTAACTTTATTGCAGAGCTTATTCGTTGTATATTGACATTGCGAGATTCAATTGGCGTAACAAGAAACAACATGTGGATTATTAAAACCTGAAAATTACTTAATGATTCTATCTTGTCTGGTTTATATTTTTTAATTCGTGCATTTTCTATATCAATTTAATGGACATTATGTAAGAATATTACTACCTGAATGAAAAATGCTCCGTGTAACTTGCCGCGTTCGGGTTCGGATTCAAAACAAAACTAGACAAGTGGCGCCCCTAGGCGTATGAATACATGACTTTCCAACAACAAATAATTTAAAATAATTTTTGTTTGAAAACTTAAAAAAAAAATCATAAGTCGAAAGTATATTGAATATGTATAATTAAAAAATATTTTCCTATTTTAAAAAGGAATCAAAATATTTTTTCCACAAAATGCAAAAATATGCAATGTAAGAAACGTAATATTTTCTTCTTACGAAAAATAAAGGCAAAATAAATAGAAATTTGATTTAGTATATATTTATTGAATGTTTTAAAGCACATGATAAGATGTTTTTGTAGTTTAAAAAACATTTATTGCTTCGATTCGGGTGTTTTAACTGTGACCATAAGTACATAAGGTTTTTCACTCAGGCTCCGTCTGCTAACCCATAGAATAACATGTAATCCGCGAGCTAATATAGTCCAATTTTCCAAGACCAATATATAACAAACAAGAGTTTTCCTAGAAACAAGGCAAGTCTTATTACCTCTATCTTAAAGAGATTCATATTATATATAAGTTTTAATAAAATCTCCCAGCCCGTTTCCTAGATCTCATTATCAGGAACAAACACCATCGATTACAGTTTTAAAATGGTTATCGAGATCTAAAAATATACGGCACGTAGAAATGTAAAAATTATAGGATAGGATTAGACTGGGAATATAAGACTATATTAAAAAAATTGGACCATTCTGACCAATATTTGCTGAGTTATTAGAAGGCGGCTTTTCCGATTTTCTTTGATGTTGAGTTAGCTGTATATATGAAGTTCCGCATCTACCGTTATGACGATGGTAGGTTTAAAGCTGCGTCACTTGAAGGCTGCCGCCTTCTATGATTTTGTGATTAAGGAACCTCACCCTAACTCTCCTTGCAACGTGGGACACATGTGCCACAAACCAAAAAACACTATAATTCTCATTATGTGTCATGAATTTGACCAATAAGATCGCTGTAACGGAGCAACAACAGCCCAAAAAATGAAATAACACTTATTTTGTCCATGGAAGATAGCTGCATTTGACAAAAAATTGGAATTTGTTCTCCGGAGACCAAAAGAAAAAAAGAAAAATCGATTAAGCCATTTAGGTAAAATTTACTTTTATTACATTTAATGAATACTTAAAAATAACAATATAAAGAAAGTTCAAAGTGTTAAGCAGATAAAAGTAATTAATTTAACACCATTTAATGCAAAATATAGCAATGCAATTTTTAAAAGCCCTAATTGTATGTGCAGGATACACGCCATAAAATATAAAATTGTAACTGAAATTTTGAAATTTATTTATTTCTTACTTTATTTCCCCATTATTAGACTGATACATAGATTTCAAATATTGTTTTCATAAAATTTGTCGAAATCGTACAGTGAATGGTTTAAATGTAGGATGTGAAATGAGAAAAGAAACGACAAGTCTTATTATTGTTCATAAATATTGGACGATAAGATTTGCACTTGTGATACCAATACTTAGTTGGTAACTAAATAACTTGAAAAAAATGTCAAAAAAGTTTCCATTTACATCGAACCATAACTGACGAAGTTATGATTAGGGAGTAAGGACGTGGGAAGACAGAGTTTGAATAATATAAGTTAATGAACTAATAATTCAATTAAGAAGTTTCTAAACTAAAAGTCTAACAATGTACCTGAAAAGAAAATGTCCATTGTACGAAATTAACAGTAGTTCTTTCACTAAGATAATGAAACTGAATGAATAAATATATATTGCTAAAAAATTAATGTAAGAAATATCGATTTATCCTCATTAACTCTTGACAAAAATAGATAAATTGAGTTATGCTACCCATATCGAAGTGCCGACTGCAATGAAGATGGGGAAATCAAAGTGAACGACTCTACAAGTATTGAAGAATCGACCACACTGACATTTTGGATACAGATGAACATTAACTATAAATCATTTGATACATCAATAAAAAATTTGTAGTTTCGATAAAATCGCACTGGCTATAATATCGATAAAATCGATAAGATGTATCGACATCGCCTACTGCTAATTTGTGAATTTAGATCAGGAACTAATCTCTAAAATACATTATTGTTTGTATATTTCGTTTATTTTAGAAATAACAATTAAAATATGCCTAACTTTTTTTATAGAAAATATTAAGAAGCATTGTTTACTAGTTTTAATTAAAAATTATGAAAAATATGAACTCCTTTTTTATTAATAAAGTTGTTATGAAAAAAAAATATTTTTACAAGCAGATAACAGCATACCAGCCCTGCGACATTGAACTTTTGAAAAATACAAGCCAAGTTTTAGTTGATTTTTATGTTTTTTCATGTATTGAAATTAAAAATGACCGCCATTTCTTCCCGGCGCAAATTTGTAAAAGCGCAAAATAAACGCTTTTATATTTGGATTAGGTACATTTATTACATTTTTTAAATAAAAACTATACCCTTTTCTTATATCCGAATTACCCCAGTCTACGCTAGTTCGGTTATGGGAGTTTTATTTTTAATACTAAAATTGCTTTAAAAACATCTTGGACAGTAACTCTCTACTGCATGATGTTTTTATTTTTTTTCTATAAAAAATATCTATTTGATTCTTAATGTGCGTACATCCAAGAAAAATTACTGAAAAAATTATCACGCTTACATTTTTCACTATTATACACTCCTGGACAAAATTATAAACTCAGAAAATTTTTAATTTATTTACATCATAATATAAATAAGCTTAGCTTTACATTAATGAAATAATGATGAATATTTATAAGACATCTTAATTTAATATAACTCATAAATAAAATGGAGCAATAATTTAAATAAGAAAATACATAACTTAAAAAAAATAACATTATGTGAAACCTGGACAAAAATATAAACTCAAAGTTATTAATTCCTATATTCTGGCATATTTGATATAAATAAATGCATTTTGTCATAAGAAACTAATAAATGGGGTCATTATGGATCAATACATTTCAATACATCAATACATATTTTAATTTTTCTCACAAAATAACATTATGTGGGAACTGGACAAAATTATAAACTCAAAGCTATGAATTTGTACACTGGTATCTTTAATATAAATAAATGTATTTTATGATTATAAACTAATAAATGAAATTATTAGGGATGAATATGTTTTGATACATCAATGCATTTTTATATATATATTTTAAAAAGACGAGTTTTATAAATATAGTACATGTGTAAACTGAAAACATGAAATTATATAGTTTAAGAAGTGAACGTACTTTTGAATCCTGGTGCAAAGTATTAATGCACACATTCAAAAATGTGTTGAACCGCCATTTTTCTGTATGACTTCGAATATGCGACTCGGCATAGATTGAACAAATTTTCCCAACTGCTCCATAGACAACTGGTTCCAAGCTGAAAGTATAGCCATCTTTAAATCATTTGTGTTTTGATATTGACATCCATCGCGATAGACTATTCGAACCATTACACCCCAATAATTTTCAATGGGGTTTAGATGAGGGCTGCGGGCTGGCCAGTTCAAGACATTTATATGCCAGCGCTGCAGCCACTCTTTTCCACTTTTTGCGGAGTGTATTACTGCATTATCTTGCTGAAATACCCAGTTTACTCCAGCAATCAAAGGTCCATATGGCAAAAGATTATCTTCCAGCATTAACTGATAGTCTTCTGCTTTTTGTTTTCCATTAAGAAAAGCCAGAGCAGTTTTACCATTCTGCAAAAAACCAGCCCACACCATCACGGATCTTCCACCAAAATTTCGACTAAAGATATGCCGTTCTTCATGTTTGATATCGTGCTAGTAGTATCTTATGCCATCTGGGCCATCTAAATTAAACTTCTCTTCATCTGACCAGACAACTGTGCTCCACTCTGTTGTCTATGACATGTGCTGTTGTGCAAAATGAAGTCTGGCATTCATGTGATGGGGCTCAAGTTTTGGCTTAGCTTTCATTTTCTTCCATTTCATATTCGGCGCTCGTTGAAGAATTCGTCTGACAGTTCGAGAGCTTACATTTAGCTTTAAAGTATTCACAATTCGGCTAGAAGAAGTTCCAGTACTAGATGCTGTTCGTAAGATAGATCTTCGATTTCTTTCTGTTATCTTTGGACGTCGACCACTCTGTTTCTTCTTTCCATACATTGACGGATTCTTTAAAACGTTTTTTACTGCTCTTTGTGAACATTTAATTAGCAAAGCAATTTGGCGTTGTGTTTTTCCAAAAGCTCTGAATGCCAAAATTTTACCAACTTGTACCTCTGTGAGAACCTTTCCTCGAGGCATTAGAAATTAGAAAAGTTGTTGATTTTCACTGTTCTAAGAATAACACCCAATGACTAACAATAAACAAGATGTATTAAAAGAAAACAAAATTATTCTAAAAGTAATTCAAAGGCAGACAATAAATGATTTTTAATAAAATCATGGAGAGAATTTAAAATATGAATAAATATCGTTTGCATTAATACCAATGTGAAAAATAATTTCACTGAATTATTTTCTTATCACAAAACACATTTATTATTTAGATAAAAAATACCAGAGTATAGAAATTCCTAACTTTGATTTTATAATTTTGTCCAGATCTCACATAATGTTATTTTATGAGAAAAACTAAAACGTGTATCGATGTATTGAAATGTATTGATCCATTATGACTCCATTTATTAGTTTTTTATCATAAAATACATTTATTTACATCAAATGTGCCAGAATATAGAAATTAATTACTTTGAGTTTATATTTTTGTCCAGGTTTCACATAATGTTATTTTTTTTAAGTTATGTATTTTCTTATTTAAATTACTCACTCCATTTTATTTATGAGTTATATTAAATTTAGATGTCTTATTATAAATATTCATCATTATTTCATTAACTTAAAGCTAACCTTATTTAAATTAGGATGTAAATAAATTAAAAAAATTCTGAGTTTATAATTTTGTCCAGGAGTGTAGATTTTTTTTAATTGTTACCAAATTACAACTGCATGCCTTAATCACGTGCATACAATATTTGTTGTAAAAAACCTTGCTAAAAATTAATTAAAATATTGTTTAAAACACATTCTTTTGAAAAATACTTTATTTAAAATGAAATTTTGCATTTTCATTATTATTTTTTGTTAGAAATCTATGACTAAGAAAATGGAAGGTTTCAAAAGTCCTTTTTATATGTATCTAATAAACAATTTATTGTATTTTTAATTAACTAAACTCAAACACAGGATCAGTATGAATACGCAAAGCAAAAAGTTATTAACAGTACAACAATAAATAAATGATAAGGAGAGAAATTTTAATTTTTAGCCCAATGCAATACTAGGTACTAGAGGGTTTGCTTTGGTTTGGTTTATTTTATGAGGGCCGATTATCAACATGTGGGATATAGGCCTGAAGGGATAATGCCCTCCGTGTGGTCTTTCTAAAAGAATCGAATACGTATTTACACAAGGAAGTCCAAGATTTGAATATAATCACTGAAAACTCCGAAAGATTAGCTTTGAGCTCGGCACCTGCCGTCTACCAGTTTCGAGGTCAGAGGGTCTTAGCCACTGGTGGGGCCGACATATAGTTAAACGTATAATCCATATGAATACGTAAAACATAAAGTTTTTAAGAGATGACGGTAAATAATCGAAAAATAAGAAGAGAAATTTTAAAGTATGCACTAAGAAATTACTATTATTAATAGTATCGCTATCATACAAAAATCTGCGCAATCCAATGACTGCAGAACTGATTTTGAGAAATAATGTCGCGAACTATTATCCGTTTTCTCCTACCGGAAATTTGATAGACTCTTTGCCTAAATTTTATGCAATTTAAAATGAAGTTTCCAAAATAAACAGATGCTGAAATTCTTCTTGGGAATATAATCCATATCAATATCACTACAGAAGATGGCACTCATACGAATCTTTAAACTATACCATGCATTTTCCATTATACATCAACTCAAATCATTTTAGATTTATAAGAAAGCACCCAAATATCACTATCGTCAAGTATATTAATACATGTACACTGTAAAAAAAAAAGGTCGATCTGCTAAAAAAACTTTAGTGATCCTTGTAATTACTAAAAAATTTTTAGTAATCTTAGCCGGTTACAAAAAAATCTGTAGAGTTAATAGTTTTATATTTTTAATAGCTCTTACTAAAACTCAGTTGGTGTGACCTTGATAGCATAGTGTTTATAGTAACGGACTCCAGGCTAAAAGGTCCTGGGTTCGAAACTTGCCACAGCTAAATACGCCCCGAATGAGTGTAGTGTCTCGTTAATAAAGGGATTATGAAAATCCTGTCGGAGCAGGTAGGAATGTTTGGTGCTGCCATCTATTGCGGTTTTGCCTAAAATCTTCCGCTTCAGAAGTCTGGATGCAGCTCGAAGGAAGCTCCTGCCCTTCGAGCGCACGTAATTGTTTTTAAAAATAATTTTGGAGCTATTACTAAAATTTGCTATTACTAAAATTTGCTCATACTAAAAATTTTTAAGTTAGTTATACAAAAAATTCTTTTGTTCAGTTTACAAAAGAAATGCTTGTTTCACTTGCAAAAAAAAGTTTGTAATGGTTACTAAAAAATTCTGTGGAATACAAATTTACTAAAAAAATTTTAGTAACCTCTTGAATTTTTTTTTTACAGTGTATAGGTGAGGCGGGAGAGGAGGGGCTACCATGTCTATATAACATCTAAAGAATTTGCGGTATTAGGCATAGTCATTTACGAAATGTAATTTTCTCCTTAGCAGAGATAGCTGTGGCTGATGTAAAAATGTGACACGTGAAAGGTAGTTTTTTCCCTTGTGCATAATAAAAAGTAATTAAGGTTAAATAAATGTGAATTTTTTTTCCTAGAATTCAATTTATGAGTAGAGTTTCACTTCCTTTTCCGATAAAACCGATACCAAAATTTACAAAATAAAAAGTCTATTAAGCCTCGTACATAATAAAAAATAATAAACGTCAAATAAATGTGAATTGCTTGCTACAATTCAACACATGTGTGGAATTTCACTCCCTCTTCCAGTAAATCCAGTAGCATAATTTAGCTGCTAAAAATTAAGAATCATAAAATTGTCCCTTTTATTTAGGTACACCTTCCCGAAGTTTCTAACAGCAAATTGATTAACGGAATGGGAACACTAAAATGAAATACACTAAATGATAATGTTTGACGGTTAAACTCAAAACTATTTTGTCACATATTGGAATTAATCGCATAAGTGAATCAAAAATTTTTAAAGAAACGTGATGTATATAAACATTTTATTGCATACGCATTTTAATTTAAAATTAATTTCTAGTCCAAATTTACAGGGAACAAGAAAGAAAAATCGCGCATCAAGAATAAATTATGAAACAGTCTCCTACACTTCCTGAAGTTTTTGGCAAAATTTTGTTATTTAGAGAAATTAGTAAAGATAAATAAGTACACATTTTAGAAAACAGGTAAAACTTTTGAAAATGGGTTTCAGCAGTTACTGTCCATAGCTGAATATGTATTATAATTTTTTTAACAGACCTGTATTTGATCTGTAGGTTGATATAGATATTTAATCATGCAAAAATTTTATTTAGCAAGAAAACGGATAACAGGCTGAAGTTTCTGTTTCAGAAATTTAAACTAATAAATGAAAACATACTTACTCAATCCTTTAATATATGTACTATTTAGCTAAAATTTAATTCAATTTAAAACACTCTTGAAACCATTAGAAACCTATTTCCAGAAATTACCATCCAAAGACATCCATGTATCCAATTCTTTGCGCGGCCCTGTATATAATTTTACTTACATTCTATAAAACATTTCTTAGTAAACTATATACTGTTTGGCGTAAAAATACATTAGCTCATTTAGAAACCACATTTAAGCAATTTATCATCACACGCAGTAACTTTTACGAATTCTTTTGTGTAGCCCTTTGTATCGACCATATCGTTTATACACACCATGTAGTTTGCATAATTATAGGGAAATTCAAAAGTACATATCATAATTAAGAATGCAGTTTCTGGATCATGGCTAATATACAGTACTTCGGATAGAATATACTATCTGAAATCTTTTGTGTGTTTTTGTAAATGCCATGCATTTCCTATTATACATGAAATAACTTATAGCGAGTCTTAACAACGTATATCAATTTCATTATGTATGAAATAATTTTACATATTTAAAGTACAAAACAAAACAATTCTCACTTATACCATTATGCAACGGAATTCTTTTCCGTGACCCTGCAAATGAAAAATAACTATTCTTTGCCCCGCATATTCTACAGAATGCATATTTCACTCCACTTCGCATATTCATATAAATTTTTTATGTTTGAAAAGGAGTAAAGTCTTTAAAATGCATTGAAACGTTTTTTTTCCATTGGCCGTAATGTAAAAGAATACTTTTGACAGCCCCTGTAAATAATCCAAATATGCTACAATTTTCATTTAAAATAGGGATTTTGTGCTAGGTTAAGCGTCAATAATATCCAAAAATTTCTGCACTATCCGAGTTTATTTACAAGAGATAGAGCTTGGACAGACCGAAATCATAAATGCTTTTCAATCTCGTTGGAAAGTTTAATAAAAAGGTTATCATTAGTATAAAAAGCCTTTAAATAATGTCGAATGATTAACTGAATAAGAAAAGAAAAGACAAAATGTCTTGTAATCTATTAAAAAAATCTCTGCATTTACCCTGTGAAAAGAAAGATAATGCCAAATTGTATATTTCCTTTTAACACTTAGATCGTCTTAAAAATAGTCTGGGAAATAACTGTTAGAGATTGTGCAAATATAACGTTATCAACTTTTCAATAATTTTCGAATCCCTCCTTCACTTCCGATATCATTTTCCTCGAACTCCCTCACCCCCCTTCTCCCGGTTATGATATCGTTGTCAAAGTATAAACAAATTTTGATTTCGGGAATTTATTTCTTTTGTTCGCAGTGATATACAAAACTGGTTACATTTTTAGCATATTTTTATATTTCAAATGAAGAAAACTCAATAAAATATATCTTTGCAGGCATATGAAAAACTTTATATCAATAACACTTAAAAGGAAAATATACTTTTTAAAAGTATTTTATAATAGATTTTGTTACGTATGCATAGAACAGTAATATTGCCTTGTTGCGCTTGTACCGAACAGAAAAGGAGTGGGGGCATATATAAACTCTTATCAACAAAAAAGTGAACAACATTTCTTCTCGTTTCCATTATTTGTTAGAAAACATAACCTTCATTTCAAATATACTTCACACATAGTTTCTCGAATCGCGATTGTATATGCATACAACATATGAAGAAGAATAGGGATGTCAAACGTTGGTGTATGCTATAGTTCAGAATTAAATAGTTTTATAATAATTTAGTGATTTTAACAATAACTTTTGTATTTTCATAAAAATAGATAACAGGTTAAAAAAATAAAAATAACATGCTATTTTGTACCAAAGAACATCTTACAAATAAAAAGAAATTTTGATTGAATCAGAAATGATATCGATATCAAAGGACAATTCCCCTCCTCCCCCTAAAGATATCTTACAATATCATATGCTACCCCCCCCCCCTTCCTCTAAAGTGATAACGTTATATTTACACAACCTCTTACCAACTATATATGTATCATACAAAAATCTGCGCAATACAATAACTGCATAACAGCCTCTGACGTAGCTTTCACCGGTATGCAGTGCAAACTCACAGGAAGCCGTATTAATGAAAACATGATTGTTTCAAATCGACTTTCAACACCTAGGCTTTCACAATCTTTTCATTATTCAGCAATTTAATCGGCACGCAAGGCCTGATAATTAAATTTTGTGATATAATTTCGACGAGCGATGATATAATATAGAGGGGTTTTTTTTCGTTTGACTCTCTTTTTTTTCTTTTTTTTTTCTTTATGCTAATATTTAAGTTAATATTCTTTGCAGTAAAAAAAATATGTTTGCCTTTTAGGGATTTTCCTTTTGTGGGAAAAAAATTACTATGAAAAAATATGCTGAATAATGTTTGGATATGATTAAGTATACATCAGTTGTTCTTGAGTACTGCAATGTTTTACATCTGTAACGCTACGTCAGTTTCTGATAATACCTGTCAAAAAAACTTTCCCTATAAAAAATACTTTTCCGAAAAAAAAAGCTTTAAGTAAAAAACTGGTAATCCTTCAGCAAGTATTGCCTTTCAGTTTGTGATTACAAAAGAAATTCCGTGTAATATTCATGTTCCAAAAAAAAAAAAAAAAAAAAAAAATGTTGGAAATTGCAAATGAAGCGTATCAAATGTGGTGCGTTCGTACTATAACATTGTTTATCAAGTATTCAGCTCTTGCTTTTATGGTATACAATACTTCGGATACAGTACAGTAGTTGAAATCTTTTGTGTGTTCCTGTAAATACTATCTGCTTTATATTATACAGGAAATAATTTGTATTAAACTTCAACAAAGTATGTCAATTTCATAAGAAGAGAAATTTTGTTTAATATAATTAAAGCACGGCTCAAACACTGCTTCCCCCTATACCATAATGTGGAATAATTTTGTGTAGCTTTGTAAATTAATAATAAATATTCATTGTATCACAGATTATACAAAATGTATAATTTAGTATATACCTCATAGATTTATGTCAATTCTATTATATCTGAAAGAGTATACCATCATTAAAATGTACTTCAAACTATTTTTTCCTGTTGATTGTAATGTAATGGAATACTTTTGATTATCCCTGTAATTAAACAATACATCCGATTTTCATAAAATTTGAAATGACTCGACAAAATTCTGCAACAATTATCTATTTTAAATCCCAAATGATTTGGTTGGGTATTTTTTGCTCTATTCAGACGGACAAACTGAACAACGACTAGAGGTGCTACGTATCTGTATAATAAATATCTATATAATATGGCGCAGCTAAAAATATTCAGATTTTGGTATAATAGGGTATCGTATTTCAGATACAGTATACACTATATTGCCATTGATTATGGGACACTTGCGATTTTAGACATTTTACTAAATATCTAGAAAAATACATTAGGAATCATCTCGAAACTCTTAGTGTATAAATATAATAGTATACGTCATACATCTCCGTGAAGATTTTTTACCGAAACTCCATAGGGGACCGTCAACAAATTAAAAAAGAATGAATATCTTTTGAATAACCCTGTCAAAACTAATGTAGCAAAAGGGCTCAAACTCTAGATTATGATTGAATGCCTTATTGTAATACACTGTGTTCATTTTTATGCAAATAGCATGGTTACTCGCAGAGTAATTAAGGTTTTTATAAAAATGGTCCCAAATTTTTCCAAGTTTTTCCCTTATAATTTTCAGAGTTCTTAATATAAAATAATATTTTTTCAGAAAATATGACAAACAACATTACACACAGTACCCTGTAATCAAAATTAAAAAATAATAAAAATTGTATGAAAAATGAGTAGGTTTACTAAATAATTTTTTACTGCGCATGCGTCAAAGATATCAAAATTTCATTTGCATATTATGTTAGCTAAATATATAGAGCAACTTTTGTAAAAGTCTCAAAATTATAGCTTGAAAATTCTGAAAGTAATCGTCTATAGAAAAAGGACAAAATCCGTTGTCTCCAAAATGAAGCAAAAAAATGAGGGATTTTATCCAAAAGTAGTCGTAACATCCCGTATTGTGTATTCTATATTGACACTAATCAATGAATATATGGATACAACCCCTCTTGTTTTTGCTTCATTTTCAGAATAACGGATTTTCAACTTATTCAATTGACGATTATTTTCAGAAATTTAGAGTTATGATTTTGTGACTTTCACAAAAGTTGCTCTATACACTTAGCTAACATAATATGCAAATGAAATTTTGATATCGTTGACGCATGCGCAGTAAAAAATTATTTAGTAAATCAACTCATTTTGTATACAATTTTCATTATTTTTTAATTTTGATTACAGGGTACTGTATGCAATGTTGTTTATCATATTTTCTGAAAAAAATATTATTTTATATTAAGAACTCTGAAAATTATAAGGGAAAAATATTTTTATAAAAACCTTAATTACTCTGCGAGAATGCATGCTATTTGCATAAAAATGAACACAGTGTATTACAATAAGGCATTCAATCATAATCTAGAGTTTGAGCGCTTTTGCTACATTAGTTTTGACAGGGTTATTCAAAAGATATTCATTCTTTTTTAATTTGTTGACCGTCCCCCATGGAGTTTCGGTAAAAAATCTTCACGGAGATGTATGACGTATACTATTATATTTATACACTAAGAGTTTCGAGATGATTCCTAATGTATTTTTCTAGATATTTAGTAAAATGTCTAAAATCGCAAGTGTCCCATAATCAATGGCAATATAGTGTAGAAGCCGAAATCCTTTGTGTGTCACTGTAAATATTATCAGCTTTCTATTATACAGGAAATAACTTGTAACAATCCTCAGCAACGTATAGCAATTTAATAAAATGTTAAATAGTTTAATACAATTGAAACGCGCTCTAAACAATGTTCTCATTATACGATTATGCAATGGAATAGTTTATACCAATATTCCTTGCAACACAGATATCACAGAATGTATATTATATTCCATACTTCATAGATGAATATGAATTTTATTATGTTCGGAAAAGTGCAACACTATTAAAATACACTTGAAAAAATTTTTCCTCTAATGTATCGCAATACTTTTGATTGTTTCTGTAATTGAACTATGCATCTGATTTTTATAAATTTTAAATGACTCGACAAAATTATAAAATAATTATTTAGTTTAAATTTCAAATGATTCGGTTGAGTAGTTTTCGCGTTGTTACATACGGACGGACAGACGGACGTATTGAACGACAACTATAGGTGGTACTACGTATTTACATAATTACAAACGCGCCTACAAAAATTTAAACACCTCTAATAACTTTACAGCTAGTTAGAAAGCAGAAAGTTACTGATACCAAAAGATTGATTGGAAATAAAGTCTACTTTTAAATAACAACTGCAGTTTGCTTAGAGGACCATTTGCAAATCAAAACCAGACCAAACTTTAATTTTTGCAATGACAATACCCAATTTTGATAATGTATTTTAAATCTTCGGTTTAAACAATGCCTAGAAATATCAAATAATTTGGATGACAAGTTTATGAATTGTAAACTTTCATAATTTATAGCTTCCAAAATTAAATTACATTTTTATATTATTATTAATATCTCCTGAAATTGTTATCCTAATGTGATAATTTATGTGCATAGTTATAATACTTAAAAAATCAAACATAAATAGATTAAATATGAAATTTTATAATTTTTTAAATAAAATTATGAGAAGTTTTATTATGTGCTTTTGTTTAAAAATTATATAGTTAGTCTTAAAAAAAATTAATTCAATAAATATAAATTAGTTTAAAGTGTGTCCCGGACCCTTCTTAGGTTTGGTTTATTTTGTATCGGCCGATTATCTGCACAAGGGATACAGGCCGGGGCGGAGGAGTGGCCTTCGTGGGGATCTTTCTAAGGGAACCCAACCCGTATTTACACAAGGCCGACGGCGCGATTGGGTTCGAACCCAGCACCTGCCGTCTACCAGTTGAGAGGTTAATATTTCTCGGCAGCTGGTTGGGCCCCGGACCCTCCTAGTGAAATATAAATTGTAAGGTTGATGGGAATTTTTATTTCCTTTAAATAATACTCATGTTTGTAAATAGAAAGATTGGAAAGACTAGAAAGTTTGGAAGTAGCAGCCTTAAGACATGTTAAGTGTTTATGCCTCTGCAATGTAACGTACCATTCATTAAAGCATTTTAAGAATGTATGTGGAGAAATTTTTACATGTTGAACACACTGAGATGAAGCCAAAGCAAGTGGCTAGTGTTTCTAGAATGTTCAACTAGTGTTTTCAGATAGAGTGTCATAAAAAAATGTTTGTATAATAGGGAATTTAACTCCTATGCCTCCGATTTCATCTAAGCAGCTTTATTTATACTTTACATTTTCTTAAATAATTTTTTATATTAATTAAACCATGTAGAATACAGTTATTCTGCTTTTTTAGGGTTTCGTTCATATGACGAAATAAGTCCATTTTTTAACGAAATTAAATTTATCAATGTCATCTGTTCATTTTTGTGGTTTACATTTTAAAAGAGGACGCTATTTGAACGTTTTGAGGATAAACATAATTGCTTGGAGATAAAACATCTCGCTAGTAAACAGCGGATTGTTAGTTCGATCCCAGATGCTACAAGATGAAATTTTCATACTAAAAAGATAATTTTTTTTTCAATTTAAGGACTTATATTATTAGGACTTCGTACATCTGACATTCATAAGGTTTTTTGGAATTTATCTTTTCTTTCTATTTTAAAAACTATTCTTATTTATTAATGATCTAGCATTTTTAATTTTGTTTAATTTTTTTTTAGTTCCTTGAAATTTAAACTTTATTTATATCTGCGCTAATTTTTTTAAATTTCGGATTTTCAAAAAGTTTGGAATTTTGGATTTTAATTAAATAATTTGATATGAATATTTTTAATTTCATTAAAATAAAGAGCTTCCTTTTATAAATATTTTAAAATTAAATTTATTGGTACTACCATCTATATAAGATTTTAATTATTGTAAATTATTAACTTGGTTTTATTAATTAAAGAATGTGTTGTTTTGAAAGAAATATTGAACGAAACCATCTCTACAATCAGCGATCACATTTACCCACTTGTAAATTTTCCTTAATCAATACTTTAATATCAAAAAGTGTGCCAAGCGCCTCATACGTGATCAGTCTTAACCTACTATTTTCTCATAATTAAAATCAATCATTTTTCAAGCTTCTCATATATTACATGTGTATCACAATTTCAATTTGATAACTGATTGTGTGACGAATAATATGATACATGAAACATTATTTAAGGTTTTTATTACTACTTACTTACTTAACTTACTTACTTACTTACTACTTATTTACTTACTTACTTACTGTCTTACTTACTTACTTACTTACCTACGTACTTACTTATTTACTTACTTAATTACTTACTTATTTTTTTACTACTTACTTACTTAAGTTCATTTAAAGATTTTACTTTATTTAAGCTTTAAAAAAATATCATTTTGTAAAAAGGGATTGATTCTCCCCAATTTCCTCTATTTATTACTCTTTTTATAGAAATATTTGACCTGGCAGTAGTAGATATATTCTAAGTGAGTGAAATGGCCATACATGCGAGAAGTAATACATTTAAAAAAAAGAATTAGTGATTTTGTAGCATTTCAACAACTGAGCACCGAACTTCAGTTTGATACAGCCCCTAAAATAGGTTCATTTTAAAATAATTAATCTCTGTAACTAATCGTACGAATTTTATGAAAATTTGTTTCAGGGTAAATGAAGGGTGTCGAGTTTATTTACAGTGTTCAAATAGCGTATTGCTTTTGAAAAAAAAGTTAGAGCTAGTTTTTATATGTAGATGATCCCCGAAATAAATTTTATATACATAATTTAAAACTAAATTTTCCCCCCAATCGTTTGGTACCAGAACCTTTCTTCTACAATAATTTGTTGAAGAGTTAGTATAAGGTGTTTACTTTTATTTTTCTTTAACTGTAGCCGTCCTTGAAAGTTTTTTGAAATGAACAATCCTGTACAATATTTTGCGAAGATTTTGACTCAATTTAATCTAAATTATTTGTTTATCCTCACTTGAATAAATTTGTAATTCTTTTTTGCAAAATGTGCTGATTTTGGAACGAATTTAATGTAGAATGTATTTTCACTTCAATATTTTAAAAATACATTAATCTGATTTTACTCGGTGAATTTTTTGCCTGAATACTAATGTAGAATATACATGCATAATTGTTTCAAATTAAACATTTGTGTACTATTAGGTAAATCATTTGATTTAATTTAATCTGCATATTTATCAAATTATTTTGAGTTTTTTATTTTATTAAATATAAAATTTATATTTTTAAATATTATTAAATTAAATAGTTTTAAGGAGTTAGAAGAAAATATATACATTTTTTACGTAATGTTATTTTCCAATACGTATAAGAATTTCTTTTCCGGAAATTGCAAAAAAGTTGAATGAGTTTGAAAGACAAATTTAAATCAAAGAAGCGGATTTTTATAGTCTTGCTAAAACCACGCTTGCTTTTCAAAAAGTGGATCAAAAACAGCTCAAAACTCACAGAATATGAGTCAATTGACGAGTTGCAACTCAATGAGTCCGCTGACGCGCAACACCGTCTCCTTTATTTTGAAATTTTATAATATTTTTCCTCTTTTTTTTAACCTGAAATACTAGCAGCATAAAATTTCAAGTTTTTTCCCCTCTCTCTCTCTGTGTGTGTGTGTAAGTTCATTGCAGTAACTAAAATAATGCCTTTTACTGTTACCACATGCATTAACATACAATAGTTTAATAAGATATGAATATCATGAGCATTTGAGATGAAATTGTATACCAAACTATTATCTTTATTTGATCCAAAGGAATATAAAACCTCTTATTATCAGTGATACTCTGATATAGTTACTGTATGCATTATTTGAGACAGATGCATTGGTTATCTAGTAACGTTTAAACGATATGTTTTTAAAACTTAGATTTCTTTACATATGTTTAAACTATGAGTACGTAGTTCCCTTCTAATTTAAAAAATCATGGTTTGATTACACTTATGAGAAGTTCCAACTTTTATGGCCTAAAATTTATACGATTTTTGTGATTTTCTTTTCTTTCTTTCTTTTTCTTTTTTTTTAAGTGTTTGTTTTCTAAGAAAAGAGAAATTGCACAGATTTTTTACATCATATTTATTTATATTTCACTTTAATTTTTTTAGTTAAAAAGGAGATAAAAGAAGAAAAAAATAAAGAAAAAAGAAAATACCTTCGGATTTTACACATCATACTTATTGATGTCTCACTAAAAATTTTTGTCTGTAAAAAATAAACAAATAAATAAATAAAATAAATAAATAAATAAATAAATAAATAAATGAAAAAATAAATAAACAGAAATTACTTTCGAACTTTTCACATCATATTTATTGATATTTCGTTTAAATTTTTTGACTGTAAAAGAAAAGAAAAAGAACAGAGAAATCAATTTTGGACTTTTCACATGAGATTTATTTAGATTTCACTTTAAATTATTCCGTGTAAAAAAAAAAAAAGATATAAAAATCCTTGTTATACGAGAGTACTTAGTTTTGCATGTCTTGAATTTCGAATCGGACAACTATTTTTTCTACGGTACAAGTATCTGAAGCAAATAGGGCACCAAACTGTGAAAAGGCATTAAATTATATTGAGATTAAAAAACCGTAGGAAAAAAATCATTTTTCATCTATTATACAAAAAAAAGCTATAAAAAAGCAATTAATCCACGACAACTATAATTTCTGTGGTATAATTTCTAACAAATTATTTTTGTTGTTGTTGTTATACCATTCTTATACCTTTCTTTTAAATAAGAAATGGACGAAATCAACAAAATAGTTTTCCAGGTCTCATTTGAAAAGCATGGTATCGCATAGTGAAATAACATAAAGTTTGAAAATCATGTTACGTTCATAAGCGATCTTATATTTAAACAGCAAAAAATCTCTATATTGTAAAAAAGATTATGTATTGCTGTCAAAAATATAGGATTTTAAAGTTTTTATTTTTTTTGGGGGGGGGAGGGGGAATGTTAAGAAAATGACTGCATACATAAACATAAAAATGGTTAATATTATAGAGAAATATTTCGTTTCTAAATCGAAGAATTATTTTAAGAGTTTTTAATGTTAAAATTGATAAAAACCGTTTCATTACAAAAGTGATATAGGATTTCAATAATCTTTTCTAAGGATATATATTACAAACTTTAGGTGTGCAAATGGCATTTATTTTTAATTTACCTAAAATGTTGAGTAGTTTTTCTTTCGTTTATTTAATAAAAATTTCATCATTTCAAAAGGTATTTTTTCACATTTAGCAAAGGTTAATATTGTATGTCATTGCCAATTGTAAAAATTGACGCGAAAATTAAATATTGCCTTTAATGAAAAATTTATTAACAATATTTCGGAAGACCAATTAAAAATAATGAAAATAATATTTCATAATTTTAGAAAGATTTACATAGTTAATCTAATCTCGCTGTCTGGGAGGGGCTCCAGTCCCCTTAGCCCCCCCCCCCGCCACTGTTGGTACGCAAATGATATCAATGAAACTTTGATAAAACCCCTTTTACTAAAGAAACTGTGATTTAGTTACTGTGTTAATTTAGCCAGTTGCATCTGTTGCCTAGTTTTATTATTATTATTATTATTATTATTATTATTATTATTATTATTATTTAGTACCACAAATCAACTAAAAAAAAGCAAAGGTTTTTTTTTTTCCTTTATTGCATCAGATTAATTTATGTAACAAATAACATTGTCTTTTTAGATACAAATTTATTTGAAACAATCAGAATTAAATACATTTTTACACAAAAAAGTTATCAAACTTAATATGATAAATTAATTGGACATATATACTAAGAATTCATCGCAATGTATTATTTATATTTGTTCTACTGTTCTGGACATAATACCAATAAAACTTTAATAATCCCCCCACACACACACATACACACAAACACACACTCCTTTCACTAATAAACAGTGATTTAGTTACTGTATTACTATAGTCCCTTGCATCTGTTGCCTAGTTTTTCCCATTCTTTAGTATCTCAAATCAACGGAGGGAGAGCGAAGGGGGAGATTTCGTTCATGACGTTGCCCTCTCTCCCTTTGCCGGCAGACGACGCGGATCTGGCATGCCGTAAGGATGTGCTTACTCTTTGTCTCGTGCTGCCGCAAGTGACGGCGTTATGATCGCGGCAGACTGTCACTGTGTTCGCACGAGTTAAAACTATTCCACAATTTTTGTTTGAGTTGGCATCTCAAAAGTAATTTATTTTGTGAAATATGAAAATTTAAATTTTTATTTAGAACTTCAATGAAATGTTTTAAATATTACGAGCGGGATTGATTCAAATTAAATCATGTACTTGTGACAGTTCCGATTCAGATTAAATCGTGTTATTGTGACAGTTCCGATTCATATTAAATCGTGTTCTTGTGTTTCCTTGTCTATGGTTTTAACAAATATTTGTGTGCAAAGGTGTGTCATCGTTTTTTAATTTTGCCTACGTGAGGATAAAAAACAAATATTTTATTATTTTACTGTGGCGATGCTATAATATGTTGTTTACACCGTTCAACCTCGGAAGTGTATGCATAGATTTACATCTGACATATCAACATTTTCAAAAGTAAAGCTTTCATTAATAAAACTGAAAAATCGATTAAATATATGGACAAGATATACACACGCTCCAAAAGTATAATAACGTATTAGAATTCCTTTACTTCTGAAAAATCTTATTAAATATATACATATATTTCTAGGGTTTATCCGATATAAGTCATAGTGATGTATTTTATGGCAAAATTTTGACGGGAAAAAATCAAATATTTTCTTAGTTGATAAATAAAAGTAAAACAAAGTATATATTTCATATATTTTGCTTTATATGCAAGCATATAAATCTACGTCATCATTGATTTTCAGATAATTTTATTCTAATATGAAATGACTGATGAAAATTGGTACATTATATTTTTACATCCCATACTGTAAAAAAAAGAAAGTTCAAATAGTTTGGATACAGCCTTGCAAAACTTTTTTTTTATCTTTTTATTAAGATTTCACTTTTTAATTACGCAAAAATTTAATTATTTTTTTTGCAAAATTTCTCTTATTGCATATTTGTTTGTAAATTCAGTTCAAAATTATGTAACATGAAGTTGAAATTTTGTTTGTTTATAAAATAATTAAATTTAATAATTAATATGTATTTAGAAAGTGCAGTAGAGGAGAGATCACACTGAAATTTCGTAGCAGGGAAAGGAAAGAGGTTAGGAATAAGTATTTCCTCTTTTTGTTTTATATCGAAAATAAATTACATTTTGTGCTTTAAATTATTTATTTGTGAACAAAGAGACCGTTTTTAATATCTATACAGATATGGAACAGAATATCAACCAAGGTATTACATAAATTTGTGCATTGTGTAATCATTTATGCAGATACAATAGATTATTTGCAAAATATGTAAGCTGAATATTACAATAACAATATAATATTTTAAATATTTTATCAAACACAATGAGATCAAGGAATACTTCAACATTTTTATCTGGCAAATAAATAAATGCAAAAACCGAAGAGTTTTTAGGATAAATAAGATCTTCTTTTCTGTCTTTTCAAATAAGTCATGAAAATTTGATAAGATTATATAGTGTTATAAAACATAGTGTTGTTTATAGTGTTGAATGTTTGTTGTATTGATGTAATGGTATAAGCGTACAATACACTTCTAGAATATTTTACAAGATACTTGAAAAATATTAATCAAAAATATTCTGTGCTTTTATGAACGATTGCAGAAAAGCTTGCTTAAAGTATATACACTGATATATGTTTTTTATCCAAATTAGCGAATGCATAAACGGAACAGGATTGTCATCCAGGAATAATAAAATAAAAATTACAGGAACTCTTCCTTCAATTAGGAATAGTGTCAATAGTCAGTAAATACATTTGATGTAGACATTTTCTTTGGATAGGAATAATGTTTTGTGGCAATAAAATATGATCAAACCTTCAAAAGAGGAAATGTTTTTTCAACATCTTCGGACTATTGGACTGCTCATAATCACAATAGGTAAGTAGATTTATGTTACTTTTATGCTAAATTTAGCAGAAGTTTAAAGCTTTCGTTTGTCAATTTTAAATGCATATAAAAATCATTTATTTTCAGAGCTGCGAATATAAATATCTCTTGCTGATATAAAATTATATTTAAAAGATAGAATTTTAGAAAATTGTGTATTAATTTTGATAATTTTTAATAAAATTTGAATTTTTTCTGTATCCTTTATTATTATTATTATTATTATTACTATTATATTAAATTCTCGACAAATTAAGACGTTATTTTAATATTAACTTTTAAAAAATCATGGCTTTTTCTTTTTGTTTTTTAAATGTCTATAGGTCTGAGGTAGTGCTCAGAATTAGGGCATTACATATAGCGCCACAGAAGTTAATATTTTTTCTAGCTGTTTCTAATATATTTCGCTACATTAACAAAGCAATGTAACGAGTACGGCAATACAGAAATCATTAGTTTGTACCGAACAGTGACGTTGTTTTTAACTCTACTTAATGGAGAAAAGAAATTACATCCTAGAAATCGCATGATCATAACTCGCTTTATTTGTTATTAGTTTTATTTATTTATCTTTTCAAAGCGTGTTTTTTCATAACAGTTTCGGATTTTCAGTAGTAAATGCTAACTATTTAGCAATGCAACGAATACCATAAAATCGTAAATTTTTCACTGATACTTGTTGGTAAAATCAATTTTATGAACTTCTAAACAGATTATTTTTTTTACTGGTTACTGGTTACTTTTTACTGGTCCACTTACTCGTTTTCAATTTGCTATGTTTTATTGACGAGCTAATACCCGTAAGACATGGTGACGTCACAGTGACGTCGTTGTGAAGTCACACTGTGACTTTGTGACCGTCGATGTGACGTCACGTGACGTCGATGTGAAGTCACAGTGACTAAAATGTGAAGTCGTTACGGCCGTTTTAGAGCTTGTTTGTGACGTCACAATGTGACCAATTTGTGAAAAGTGTGTCATTTGTGACGATTTTGTCATTAACATTGTGACGATACTGAGACGAAAGTGACAATGCTTTCAAGTCACATTGGGACCAAATTGTGAAATACAGGGTGAGTCCAAAATCATGGAACAAACTTTGAGGGGGGGGGGGGGGGGGTAGGACTCTCTATAACAAATAATGATGGCACAGAAATATATGACCGGAAGTGACTCGTTAAGAGCCCACAATAGTCACAGAAAAATTACTCAAAAAGACCCGGATGACCATGTAAAGTCTATGGGAGCGTTCTTTTCTAATATCTCGCTCAAATTTTAATATTTTTGCATGATTATTTTGCACAAGATAGCTGAGGGCAATCCACAACCGGGCTAGTTTTTACTTTTTCGATTTTGGTTATATATTTTTTATATTACGATAGTTTCAGTTTCAGAACCGGTTTAAACCGGTTTCGAAAGTTAAAGTATTTTTTTAAAGAAAATCTGAAACAAAAATTGAAAAAGTAAAAACTAGCCCGGTTGTGGATTGCCCTCAGCTATCTTGTGCAAAAAAATCATGCAAAAATATTAAAATTTGAGCGAGATATTAGAAAAGAACGCTCCCATAGACTTTACATGGTCATCCGGGTCTTTTTGAGTAATTTTTCTGTGACTATTGTGCGCTCTTAAGACGGTACACTAGTCACTAAAAAAGATCCGGATGATAATGTTAATTCTATGGGGGGGAGGCGTTGTTTTCAAATATCTTGCGCAAATTTAAATATTTTACATGATATTTTTTCCATAGGATAGCTGAGGACGATCCACAACCGGGCTAATTTTTACTTTTTCGATTTTGGTTATATTTTTTTATATTAAGATAGCTTCACTTTTAGAACCGGTTTAAACTGGTTCTGAAAGTTAAATTATTTTTCTTTGAATCTGTAACCAAAATCAAAAGAGTAAAAACCTACCCAGTTGCAGATCATCCTCAGCTATCCTATGAAAAAAAAAATTTGCGAAAATATAAAAATTTTAGCGAGATAGTTGAAAATAGCGCTCCTATACACTTAACATTATAATCCGTGTCTTTTGCAGTGACTAGTGCGGCGTTTCAACGCGTCACTTCCAGTCATACATCTCTATGCCATAATTATTTATTATAGTGAGCTCTACCACCTCCCTTAAAGTTTGTCCCATTATTTTAGACTCACGTTGCAGACCATTTGTGACAAAATTTTCGTTAACACTGTGATAATTCTGTGATGATTTAACTTTTCTTAACGATTCTCTAACAATTTAAAAGAAACAGTATCTGCTGAAACTATAACTCCATGCCATGTTCCTGTTAAAATAGGGTTTGAGTCCTAAAATCATATATTGACAATTTATGAACAAATACTGTATAATATATAAAAATAGTTACCTGAAGTAAGGAGACTTTCTTCTAAATTAAAGTTAAAAATTCGATTTACCTCACATGCCTTACAACTCTGGTGTTGTTTTCAAAATTTTAAAAATATTACCTTTCAAAAATATTTATATATTTTCCCGCCACATGCTGAAAATTGCATAGCTTCAATTTTATTTATAACTGACACACATTTAGTCGTATGTTATTCAAACTGTTTAATCTTTTTGCTCTTTTTTTAAACTTTTACTCGCTTTGATATCCACAAATCTCAGCACATATCTAAAACTGTACAGCTTTCTGACCAATAATCCTGATGTCTATAAATATATATATCTTTTAATTATCTTTTGTTGTAATTTTTCAACTGATTGAAAAAGTATCCAGGTCAAGATTCGAACTAAGCAGTCTTTCGCGCAAATTGTCAAGACTTTGTCGACTGAACTATCCTGGAAGAATCTGACGCACACAATTCACACAGTGAATACGAACGCATACTTATCATTATTATATATAACCCTATGTAATAATACTTTAATTTTTTTTCAAACTACCTGTATGATAAATGCATACTATTCGTATGAGTATATAATGATATTTCTCCGGGAGAATTGTCTTGCTAAGTTGCTCTGTTGGAAGAGCACTATGAGCATACATCGAGGGTCTCTAGTTCGAATACTAACCTAAACACTTTTTTACTCATTTTGGAAAATTAATATTCGTTTGATTAATTTACCAATTAAAACCATTCTGTTAAATATAATATAGAATTATCTTTTGATAAAACTACGTGAAGTTTATGCGCAATATTTGTAATATACAGATTTTATTTGAAAATCGAGTATAAATGAAGATGAGGCAATTAGTTGTAGTATTACGCTTAGTTATTTCCTTATAATGGCCTGTGCGCATGTATGATTACACCAAGGTTTAAATTCGTAGTTAAACTCATATATATATATATATTGTATATGTCATATAATGTAGATGTGCCATTAAAGGACATCCTTATGGAATTTATTTTTAATAAGTTTCCTTATTAATAGTTATAATTATTAGATTTCATTTTTTTTCGTATTAGATGAATCTATTAATAATATTTAAGTATTCTTAGTCTCACTTCCCAATATTAGACAAAATATGATTGAAAATAATAGAAATACATCAAACGCTAAAACTTTTAGTAATGTACATCCCACAAAAAAGTACAAGTAATTGTTTTTATGACTATTTAGAACCAGGATTTAATGAACACATACAGATGAAACAAAATTGTTATTTTCAACACCATTTAACAATTAAGATATCAAATATTAATAAAATAATGCGATAATTACTCATTTTTTAAAATCAATAATTGTTATTATCACAAAATTAATATCTTAATTATTTTAGATACATGGTTTAAAATAATAAATGTCATGGAATTATAGTTATCAAATTTTTTTGCTTATGAGAAATTAAGAAAAGTAATAAAAAATTTTTTAAAAATTTGTTTTTGCAATATTAGTGCATAAATTAGTATATTTATCACTATTTTCAACAGTTAAACAACGCCAAACTCCTTTATATATTAATTATAACGTTAGATTTTGATTATGTATACATTTTTTAATTTATTAATATGTGATTTTCATGTGTAATTAAAAAAATGTGATTAAAGTACACTTTAAAAATAATATTATTAACTATTTTCAAATCGTTGACATGCTGTTCCGTATTTCAACAAAATAAATGTTAAATTTATTGAATTTACTAAGGTAAGTGAATTCAAAAAAGTTAAATTAATATGATACTTATTCTTTTTATAACATGTTTTTTTTTTTTACGAAATTAACAGAAATCATTATACAAAAAGCAGTAAAAATAAAATTTTCTTACTTCTTTCTTATCAGCATTATCCTCTAATTCCAGTAGGGATACAAGAGATAATCCAAATAGGGAAGATAATTTCGAAGTCGAAATGTCCGAATGAAGTACAATGACATTGGCGCGCTCATTTTAACTAAACGCCACTGACATTGTATTTATTCGGACCGACATTTTATATAAAATGCCACCTGATCACATATCTGCATAACTTTTTAAAAAATTTCAACTTACGTATTAAATATACACACATAACATCATAACAAAGCTACTAGAGCAGCTGCCTAATATTCTAAAGAATAAATACACTAGTGTCAACTATTCTGGTCGTTGCCAAACGATATTTTTTAAGCAGGTGATTTTTTGTTATTATTGGTTGTTTAAGTTGAATGCGCATGCGCATTAGTTTTATGAGAGTATCTCTTATTAAAATTTTGAGTTTAAATTTTTTTTCACGCATTTCTATTTTACTTTCAATTAGTTTCAAAATAGAGTGGAACTTTCATTTAACGAAGCCCATATTTAATGAAATTATCTACATTTTTAATTTTCTGTTGAACCTTCATTTAGAACGCAATTAACATTTAAATTAATATTCATATTTAAAAAAATTCTACTTAGCAAAATTTGTTGCAATTCCGTGCGTGCACAATATTCAAAAGGATAGATTGCTGTTAAGATTGATTGGTGAATATATTTCAGAGGATTGTATGAATTGAAATTATGTATTTATTTTATCTTTTAAATAAAAAGTAAAAAACGCGAAAATTTTTCGATATGCCAAGAAAGGGATTCTAGTTCCACGAAAATATTATAGGTCCATTCTCTGAATACTTAAAAAATATGCGAAAGGTCTTTTTGAGAATTTTTCTGTGACTATTGTGGGCTCTTAAGAGCCCACAATAGTCACAGGAAAAGTATACAAAAAGACCCGGATGACCATGTAAAGTCTATGGGAGCGTTCTTTTCTAATATCTCGTTCAAATTTTAATATTTTGACATGATTTTTTTTGCATGAAATAGTTCAGGACGATCCACAACCGGGCTAGTTTTCACTTTTTCGATTTTGGTTATATATTTTTTATATTATGATAGTTTCAGTTTCAGAACCGGTTTAAACCGGTTTTGAAAATTAAAGAGATTTTTTTAAAAAAATCTAAAACCAAAATCGAAAAAGTAAAAACTAGCCCGGTTGTGGATCGTCCTGAACTATTTTATGAAAAAAAAATCATGTCAAAACATTAAAATTTGAACGAGATATTAGAAAAGAACGCTCCCATAGACTTTACATGGTCATCCGGGTCTTTTTGTGTACTTTTCCTGTGACTATTTTGGGCTCTTAAGTGTAACGAGAAATTTCCTTAAATGGAAGTTTCACTGATAGGTTCATTGCTGGGTGCTTAGTTTCATATGATGGGAGGTTTATCTCACATATATGATATGACGTACACGTTACATGCAGTGCATGTAACATGTGACATAACAGCGATTGCACAATATTCTTCTGCAATGCCAGAAAACACGTTTTTTTACCAGTAAATAACTTGGTTTGAAAAATTTTAGTAATTTTCTAAAATTTTCTAAGAAAATCACATCTGAGTCACAATGTGACGTCACTGAGGGGTGGCATTTTGGTCACAGATGTGACGCCACATTTCAGTCACAATGTGACGTCACTGAGGGGTGGCATTTTGGTCACAGATGTGACGTCACTGAGGGGTGGTATTTTGGTCACAGATGTGACGTGACCACAGTGACTCACAGTGACGTCACTGTGACGTCACTGTGAACATGCATGCTATGTGGGTATTAAGTTCTGGGGGTTTCCCAGGAGGATGTCCCCCACAAAAAATTTAAGGTTCTGTGTTTTCAATGATCAAAAAGTGCAATTTTCTCCTAGATCTATATCATGTCCCCCTCTTCTGCTAGGACCCACAGTAGTCTCTCCCTAAAAAAAGTGTCTGAATTTAACATTATTGGCAAGTTTCTTCATTTGAGGTAGCTTTATTTAGAGATTTACTTTTTTGATAATTTGAGTTCGTTTTCTGTAATTTTGTAATTTGTGAAATTGCATTAGATAATACACAGAATTACATTAATATAGTTGCGTATTGGAGACTGTGACGAAGAAACTATTTGGTAGACATTTATAAAGTGGTTTTCAGTGTTTATCTAGTCAGTTCACGATTCATGATAGAGACAACATTTGTTAATATTATACAAATTGCTAATCTTATGCATTTTTAATTACCAGTACATAATCATCAATTCATTTCAATACATTGACTTCCGTAGACTGTAACAAAGTGGCTTTTTGCAGACATTTACAAAACGGTTTTCAGTTTTTATCAAGTAAGTTCATAATTCTTAATCGTGAAAATTTTTGTTGATTTTATTCAAAGTGTTAATTTTGCACATTTTTAATTAACAGATTACAATTAATAGAATTTAATTTAACATATTGAGCTCCACAGACTGTGACAGTGTGGTTTTTGACAGGTATTTACAAACCAGTTTTCAGTGTTTGTCGAGTCGGTTTTTGATTTTTAATCGTGACAATGTTTATTAATTTTGTGTATTTTTAATTTTCAGAATTCATTTTAGCACGCTTCTAACAACAGACTTACACGACATGGCTTTTATGCAGATATTTATAAAGCTGTTTTCGATGTTTATCCAGTTGGTTCACGGTTCTTAATCGCTACAATGTATGGTAATTTTGCGCAATTTTAAATTACAGAATTCAATTTAGCACTTTGAGCACCGCTGACTCACTCGAAGTTGCTTTTATACAGATATTTACAAAGTGGTTTTCAATGTTTATCCAGTCAGTTCATGATTCTTGAACGTGACAATACTTTCAAACTTTACAAAAAGTGTTAATTTTGTGCATTTTTTTTTTCAGATATATCAAATTTTAGATATTAAAAACTTTAAATGATAAAGTGAAATCACTAAAAAAGCTCAAAGTGCCACGTCGTTCTATTTTTAACATGTTGACTGCCACGTCAATCACCGGTAATTGACATTGAATTTTCCGTTTGGGCAGCATCAATCATTGATGACTGACAACCTAAAATATAATATAAAACTATAAAATATATATTGTTTTAACTAATTTCTGGAAATGTATTTAAAATATATTTAACTTTTACTTATAACAGGATTATACTTTCTTAATAATTATTTTAAACGGTATATTTTCTTGTAGTTTTATATCATATTTTACTTTGTCATTCACCGGTGACTGACTCTGACCAAACGGAAAGTTCAGTGTCAGTTACCGTGGCACTCAACGAGTTAAATATATAATAACACATTATAAATAACCTCTTTATCGCTCAATCTCTTACTATAATGACGCATGTTGCTGTGAAATAGGGAGTATTTTTTTTACTGACTTTTTCGATCGGATCTCCAAAATACTTCCCCCATACCACGCCCCCAAAACACGCCGGAGATGCAAAATAATCTCCCACTATAAAGTGTATTAATTCAACACTGATTTTATGTATATTCAAGCTCTTATATCTACGCCGGACGGCTCAACTAGTTTAGACGAAAATTAGGTATATGTTAAAGTTGCTAGTAATTTCATTTTATCCAAAAATCTCGATTAATAGGTGTATTAACCTTTAACTTCTATTTTGTTTATAAAAGTCTGTGTAGATGAGTGTGTAGATGACTGTGTAGATATAGATGAGACCATGAGTTTCAAATCTCCCAAAATCAAAAAAAATCGGATTTTCTCTGTAAAGACGGTAAAGATTCTACTTGTAAACCTGTACCATCTTTCAGAGAACCTATTCCTATAAAGTTTAAATCTATTAAGATTCTAATATGTATTTTTTACTAGAGGTTTGCGTGTGAAATCAGCCATGTGAAATTCAAAGAGTTAATGCCATTAATTAAACATAAAATTCTCCCATCGTACCTACTTATTTTAAAAAATCACTATGGAATAGCAAAAGAAAAAAAATACTAGAATTAATTAGCTGTCCGTTCCTGATACCAATATAATTGTTTAAAATATCAAAATCTGAAATTTAAAAAAATCCATATTTCCATGAACGGAATAAATTTAAAATAGAATAAAGATCATAAAATAATATTAAAAGGAAATAAATTCATTTTCTAGTTAATTTTACGAAATAATGCATATGACATTGCGAGCTTTTAAAAGACAGTTATTTGATCATACATACAAAGATAAGAATATGCACAATGGAATCATCTGAAATTTTATCTGCTTTAAAAGGAGACAAGATATTTTTTCATTATACTAACATGCTAATTAATTAATTGTATGTACTTTACATTGTCGTGAAAAAAGTTTTTTTTTGACCTAATTAAGGTATTTCTTCTTTAACTATTGCGTGAAAAAAGTCACTTGTAATAGCTATTAATTTATATGAATGTCTGACATTTTAAATTCAGTTAGAAAACAAAAGAGAGAGACTTATATATAAAATGAATACATACTAATATAATTTAGCTATTTAAAAAAAAATTCAGATACATTTTTTTAATTAGAAAACTATGAAGAAATTCATATCGAAGATAATACGAAATATTTTGCATTAATTTTTTAATCGACTTAAATATATATATATATATATATATAAATAAATAAAAATGAGGAAAATATCAGTTCGATAGGAGAATTCCATGGAACTCTGTAAAAAAACGTTTAGGTTCCTACACGACCCTGTTGACAAATCACAAATAATATACACTATAATTTATAGAAAGTAAAATTAAAAATGTTTTAAGATATTCTTTTGTAAATTTCAATGTGAGTGAAAAAACTGACCAAGATTTCGAACCAAGGATGTATTGATTAAAGCCGCCAGTGCCTTACCAGCGTAGCGACATTGTTAAAAAAAATCCAAACTTCATGAATATGTTTTTCACAATTTCACAAATAATTTTCCTTTCACGACAAAAAGAGCACTTTCAGTTAAAATCGGAAAATTTCACCATCTTTCTCGAAAATAACTAAACGGACAGAGATGGAAGGAAAAAATGAAGATACTTGGCTATCTGTCACAAATTTATTTTGAATGTTTACAAAACTGATATTTTGCTGCAAAGAAATAAAAAAAGCTAAACGAAAGAATCGTGGCACTGTTGGGAGAGTTTTATCGTGCTGCTGGATTGAATCTGTATTGCTTTTTGTCGTCGAGATTAAAGATTATTATACAGGGTTATTACAAAAGAATCATCGGGTTTTGAATAGTTGCAACGCGTGAACTTGGAATGTATATGTTTCCATGAAAACTTAAACGAGAAGACGTTAACTATAGTTTCGCGCTGCGTATGCGTCATGCGCGTGTGATTGCCACGATTGCTGCGAGAATGCCATATTCAAAATGGCGACAGGTCAGCATAGAGCGTTTTGTGTACAAGAATTTTCAAAGTGTGCATGTCTTATAACAGTTCAGAAAGTATTCTGGAACACATGCAAATCACCAACTCAACAAAGCATTCTGCGCTAGTATCAACAGTTCAAATAAATCGATTGTTTATGTAAAGGCAATAGTGTGCGGTTGGTTGTGTTTAAGCCATTTGCTAGGCCTCACCACCTAGCTGAAACTGTAAAAGCAAAAGTTGCGGCCGATTTATTTGAACTATCGGTACCAGCGCAGAATGCTTTGTTGAGTTGCTGGTTTGCATTTTTATGCCTTCTGGAATACTCTTTGCACAGTTATAAGCGATTCACACTTTGAAAATTCTAGTGCACAAAACGTTTTCTGCTATGTACAGTCGCCATTTTGAACATGACGTTCGCGCAGCCACCATGGCAACGACTCAAACGTGACACATACGCAGTGCAAAACTGTAGTTAACGCCCTATTGTGTTGAGTTGTCATAGAAACAAATACGTTTCCTAGTTCGAACACAGTAACGTATCAAAACCCGATGATTCATTTGTAATAACCCTATTCTTACAAACTTTATAACAACTTTATAATACCAACTTTACACCAACATTATAACGGGAAGTTACAGCTTCTTCAAACGGAGTTTTTCCTTGTTATATTTCCCAAAATGGAATAAACTACTAATGGAACGGAAAAAAAAATTGTTAACTTTGCTTCCACTAGTTTTGCCTTGAATTTACGGATTTATTTGTAACAGTGCATTTGCATCTTGGACGAATCTGGAAAGCTGATTCAGACATTTAATCTTTAATTATTACATTGTAGTCTGACACCTGAATCAATTCAACAGAGTAGATCGAAACTTATATTTACATATATATATATATATATATATATATATATATATATATATTATAATAACCTAACTTACATAGTTTTGAAATCGACCGTTATTCAGTTGAACTTATTGAGATATCAGATCAGATGCTTGTTAACTGTTTCAGGAGCCAGATATTTGCATTTGAAAAAAAAAAAAAAAAAAAAAAAAAAAATTGAAACAATTGAATGATACTAATATTTGCAAGAAAATTTACTTATTAATCAGTAAATGTATATTTTCGTTTTCTTAAAAAAAAACAAAGTTTTCATTTAAAAATTTGAGTGTCAGTGTGGTAATTTGGAATAAAATTAGGAAACGTCGCAACAGAAAATAAACCGCCCTCAAAAAGGTAAATGTTAGGCGAAATATTAGTCCTCCATATTCGTCCAGGTTGGCTTATTACAATTATACAATCGGTAAATAATTCATGTATGATGTATTTTACCAAGGAGATGAAAAAAGTCCCGATAGAATTCGAACCGTGGGTGTCTTGAGTATGAAGTCACTAATGCTTTCTGACCTAGAAGTTTCACACCAAGGCATCCCTAATTGGAATCCTGGCCGGGTCTTTTTTCACCCATTTGCTAATGCACAGCAGTTATTGCATATTTACTAATTGTATAATTGTCTTAAAAATTAGTTTTATACAATAGAACGCCGATTAACCGGATTGTCCAATTAATCAAATTGCTCAAAGACCACACTTTTTTTCCGACTTGTATAAAAATATTTAATTGAAACTTTTTTGGGCATGGTAGGGTAAATTTGGCTAGATGTTAGAGTTAATACTTAAATAAATATTTCCTAATTGTGAAATAAAACACCAACAAATGTAATGACAACAATTTATAAAATCAACTGTTTGTAGAACTCAAAAGTTTTCACTTCGAACCCTTGAGACTCCCACACTCTAAGAAAAATCCATTAAATTTACAGCAAAAACTACTGGCAGCAATGGTGCTAGAATTTTTTGCCGTAAAAATTGAAGTAAAATTAGATGAAATTTTTTTTATTACATCTAATTTTACTGCAGTTTTTGCCTTAAATTTGATGGATTATTTTTACAGTGCACACAGAAAAAAAAATGTCCTCTATGAAGCAGAATATTCGAGAATTTGCTTTTCATATCATAATGAATTTTTTTACTGTATAGTACATCAACATTACAAATAGTTGTTAGTACAAATTAAAGAGTTTCTATGTGTACTTATTTTTACATATAAATTTGTACCAATTTTGAGGAACACAAAAATAAAAAAAGTAAAAAAATACAACTTCTAAACACGATTTTTTAATATGTTAAAATGTGTAATGTCACAATTGCCAGTCCTAATCCTGAAAAAAGTGTGAAAGGAAATTAAGTAAAACACACTGCCATAGCCGTTTTTTAAAGTTGTAAAAGTAACTGGATTTTTTATTAACCGGATCGACTGTGGTCTGATCGGACCGAATAATCAGAGCACTATATTGTACTCTTTTATAACCATTTAATGCTTGTCTTGAAAATCATGTCTATCACTTGCTAACTAAGTGTAGAGCAAACAGAGTGAAAAATGTCCAAACCGGGGACATTTTCAGCGTCTTGGACATTTTTTGCACTGTGTGTCCTAAGCTTAGTTAGCAAGTGATAATTCACGCATTATACAGGGGTTAGACAAAAATATGGAAACACCTTTAAAAAAACACATTTCCTTGCCTAATATGGTGTAGTGTATCCGTTGTTATTCAAAACAGCTTGCAGTCTTTTGGAAATGGATAAATACAGTTTCTCTATGTATGCCAAGAGAATATTGTACCATTCTTCCTGCAAAACAGTGGCAAGTTCAGACAACGATGTTGGCGGTCCATAGTGAGAACGCACTTTCCGCTCCAATGTAAACAACAAAGGTTCGATAATATTCAGGTCTGGTGACTGTGGTGGTCAGAGGATATGCGACAATTCATCCTCGTGCTCAGAAAACCAGTCCTGGACAATGTGAGCTGTGCGAACGGGGGTGTTGTCGTCTTGGAAGATACCATCACCATTGGGGAACAAAGTTTGTACTATTGGATGGACTTGATCGGCCAAAATGTTCAAATAAGTCAGAGCGGTAATACGCCTTGACAGAGGTATCATGGGGCCAGAAGAGAACCACGATATGGCTGCCCAAACCATCACCGAGTCCCTGCCATGTTTTACTCTTGGCAAGAAGCAGTCTGTATTATAGGCTTGAGATGGCGTTCTCTAGACGTAAACTCTGCCAGAAGTGGGAAACAATGTGAAAGAAGACTCATTAGACCATATTACTATCTTCAACTGCTCTATAGTCCAAGCTTTATGACTTAAACACCACTTTTCCTGTTACGGGTATTACCATCACTGATGAATGGCTTTTCACTTGCAGCACGGCCAGCAATTCCCTATTTATAAAGCTCCCTTCTAATTGTTTTGGTAATCACAGGGTTTGGTAACACGACATTCATTTCAGCAGTAACTTTTGCAGCTGCGGTTTTCTTATTTTTCGCGATAATCCTCCTTCATGATCATCTGTCACGATCACTCAGCACACACTTTCGTCCGCGCTGCACTGTTAAAAATAAATCTGTGAATTCCAGGTGAAACTACCGGCAGCAATGTAGCCGAACTTTTACCGTTCCGTTAGTAGATTTTCCGTTGTGGGAAATACAAGAAGGGAAAACTCCGTTGTAAGAATCAGTAACTTTCCGTTACAAAGTTTGATTTATAATAGTAATAATTTAATATAATTTTTAAAAATGATTTACCGATTAATCTTCAAAGAATTCGAAATCACCGAGGGATTCTAAGCTGCTAGGTTATTTTACTTAATTGTTATTTTGGATAATTTAGTTCACGCCGTCTTCAGGTTCGAACTCGGGACCTTCAGGTTGCGGAACTAATTCTTACGAACTGAGCCAAAGTTGCTGATGCTAAACGGTACAAAGTATGCCTTTTATGAGTTAGTGGGAAAATCTGTTGTGCATTTTAAAGATTTCCTTTCAAATACATTCTTTATAATATTTGTAAACAGTTTATTTTATTTTAGACTGATGCATAATGCTTATTATTTTTAAAAATCAATTTTTATTTTTTAAATAGTTTAAATAAAAAAAAAATCACTGTTTTTTTTTTCTTTTGAATGAATGAATGAATGAATGAATGAAAAAAAATTTTTATTAACAACTTTTTTTACAAAAATAATGTTATAGACAATTTTTTGAAATTGTCGTGCACTATTTATTTATTTATTTATTTATTTATTGGCTAATTAATTAAAAGATTTTTTAATAAGAAATAAGAGAAAAATAAACAGAAAAAATATAATTTAAAAGGGACTTTTTATGTTGTCATTATTTCTTGCCGCCAGTGGGATACGAACCCACAATCTGCGCTCGCCGGCAAGTAGGGGTATGGTGCCTTGACCACTCGGCCACGGAGTCCCTTTCACAACGGAATGTCTCCGTTTTTTGTTTTTATTTCCACCCATTTCGTTATTTTCAGGAAATATGGTGGGATTTGATGATTTGTAACGGATAATGCCCTTTTGTTGTGGAAAGGGACTTTTTCTGTGAAATTCAGGAAAAAAATATTCGTGAATTTCAGAATTTTTTTAACAGTGTGTGATTTAGCGGATGAGGTTTTTCCACATTTCAAATATGCGGAATAATTCTTCGACACAATACCTCTTGAAACACTGAAAACCTCGGCTACCTTGCTTACGGAAGCATCCACCATACGCTCGCCAACAATTTGGTCAGGTTCGAAGTCTGTTAACTCTGACTTAATGCAATGACAACCTCACATAACAGTGCTCGAACAATGACTGAACGGTGCAGCGATTTTACGAAGTTGTATAGATGGCGTCAGTAGGCGAAAACGCGAGCTCCATCTACATTGTTCATTAAAATCAATCTTTCTTTTCAAACATGCATTTCAAAGGGTGTTTCCATATTTTTGTCCAACCCCTGTATATTCAATCATTTCAAGCATAATTTCACAGCTTAAAATTAAGTATGTGTTTACCACCCTCATAGCATACATGGTTACAGTGACATCAAAATGAAGTCACTGTGGTCACATCACATCTTTGACCAAAATGCCACCACTCAGTGACGTCACATTGTGACTGAGATATGACTTTCTTAAAAATCTTTAGAAACTTACAAAAATTCTTCAAAACATGTTATTTACTTTAAAAAATACTTTTTTCACAACGTCGCTTTTGTCACAGTTTCGTCATGATGTTAATGTGAAAGTAGTCACAAATAACACATTATTCACAAATTTGTCACACCGTGACTTCACAAAGTGGTCACAATGTGACATCACAAACGAGCTCTAAAACGTCCATAACGACTTCATATTTTAGTCACAGTGACTTCACATCGACGTCCCGTGACGTCACATTGATAATCGATGGTCACAAAGTCACAGTGTGACTTCCCAATGACGTCTCAGTGACGTCACCATGCCTTACGGACAATGCTGGTTTTGTTTGTATCGTATGTTATGCGTCAAGATTTTGTACTCATGAAGACTATTTCATCTAGAGCTGTTGTGCAGCCTTACCAATATATGGAAGGGGAAAATGCCCAGCTGGGCATTGTCCTCGTAGCATAAATGGTAGAGCACTTGGAGCACTATCTCTGGAGTTCCGGGTTTGGTCCCCTGCTTGGACATTTTTCATACTGTTGGTCCTACGCTTAGTTGTTATAATTCACGTACTAAATATTTAATAATGTCAAGCGAAATTCCACAGCGAAAAATTAAATACATGTCTAATTGTTTTATTGGAATTCATGTTTTTTCCTACAAATTTTTGTTACAAAACATCAATTTAACTTGGGAAACAAACTCTATTCTGGAAAATTCACCGCTTTGTCTACACTTGGTAGAAAACTCAAACAAATGAGTTTATTTAAAAACATATAATTTTTGCTCTGTTTATTTTTTAAGAAAGGGATCAGGAAAGAAGAAATATATCGTGACTTAAATTGTCCTTTTAGTATTTATAAATTGATTTTCAACATGTAATTGTAAATTGATTAATAATAAACTATTAATTTATAAAATCGTATTTTTTGAATATTACATTTTTTTATTTATAATTTATTTTCTACTTTTAAGTCTTAAAAATGTTTCATTGTTGCTATTTCACAGCTGTTTGGCATACTTTGGCAATCATTTATTGGCGCATCACTAAAAAATTGTTTTCGAAAATCAGACAATACAACTTATAAAACGTGTTTGGCCTTTTTATAACCTGTGGCTGTCTAAAGGAAAAATGACTTAAAATTAATGTATTGATTAATAGTTAAGTTGAAAAATATTAAATTGATGTATTGTCAACGAAAACACACCTGGCCTATCAGAAAGTGACTTAAAGATTGATTGCAAAACTCCATCTTTATGTATAAAACTAACTTGAGTCTAATTAAAAATACTGAAAATTTTGGATGTATTTCTTGAATATGTTAATCACAAATAACTAAAAAAATTGTTCTTTTTCAACCCTTGGCCTAAAGGGGTGGCGAGCGGTTCGGAAAAAACACAGTCAAAAAAGGGAAACTAACTGTGTCTTCATTTAAAAAATACTTCGTTTAAAAAAAGGCAAATTTCTGTTTAATAAAATATTGGTATTTAACACCTTTTTTTGAATATGTTTTTCCCTGAATACTTGCCACCCTGCCTAAAATGGGATAATACATGGCATTGTTCTTTTGTTAATCATAAGATATATTTTCGTCATTGGCTAACGGAATTTTTACAATGAATGACAAATACAAAATACTGGGTGATTATAAAACATTCATAAGAAATATCTAAATTTACAGACTATTAAAAGTAATCAAATAAAAGTAAAGCCCTATTGTTAATTAAAAGGGCAAAATAACACTTGAAAATTTTAATCCGACGCTGTTTGTTATAAGTGTTCAACATGAGCCCTGCAGAAACAAGAACGATAACGAGATGGTACAATAGCTCAACCACTATTTTTTTACTGTTTGTTATAAGTGTTCAAAATGAGCCCATCAGAAACAAGAACGATAACAAGGTGGTACAACAGCTCATCCACTTTTTTTAAATATATATATATATATATATATATATATATACTAAGCACGAATGTATACTAAGCATGTATACTAAGCACGAATACTGCAGTTAGTAGCGGTCAAACAAACACATAACTTTGAAACCTCCCCCCCCCTTCCCCCCAAAAAAATAATTTACTCCCCCCCCTAAAAAAAAGAATTTGATCATGCTGATCAAAGTGTTGAATGAAGTAAATTTTCACCTTTATATCGTTTGTATGTCTTTAACTGCACGCATTGAACACTTATAATTGTCTTGAATTCCAACTATTATTTTTGATTTCCGATGAAGAACAAGTTGTACTTTTTCTGTTTACTTTTAACAGTCTTTTAAAATTCGTATACTAATTTACAATCACCTGTATTTTGTAAGCGACAGCAGATAAAAAATTGGTGTAATTTCTGTTCGTGTGTGTCAGATTACTTTTAACGATACGCTTGCAAGAAAAATGTACATTTTTCAAAACAAGTGGACTTGCGTAATTTTTTAAATGACCGTTTGAGTTTATATGATTAGAACTATCTGGACATAAAATAATAAAGAAGAAGAAACTTAAATAAAATCTTTGATCCAGAAAACGTAGGATTTGTACAGAAAAGGACTAATGATCTTTAAAGTACGTAAATATAATTCACAACTGCGAAAATTTCTCTTTATCTATAGGGACCTCAGAATTCAGATTATTTTGGAAATTTAAGGAATAATTTATAAGAGAAAAAATATTTTACAGGTGTTTGATCTTCGTAACCTTTCCAAACAGTTTTTATTAGCTCACACACTATCGAAGCCAGAGAACTAATGGTCCTGCAGGTTCTGTGTGTATGTACGTACATAGGTATTTATCTATGTTTGTATGCAACACGATAACTCTTCATAGCAATATTCGATTTGCTTCAATTTTTGTAAATATATTAATTCTGGCAAGGCGCTTCTGTAATTAATTTTGGGGGTTCATTTTTTAATTGTAAAGGGGCAGGACAGCGCTAATCTATGTCTTAATTCTGTAATATAATTTTTATGCAGAATTACTCGATTTCCTTAAATTTTGCATACAAGATTATTTTGGTAAGGCGCTACTTTGATTAGATTTGGACGTTCATTAGTTAAGTAATAAGAGAAGGAAAGGCAGGCTAATCACATTTTCATCTAGAAAAATGGTTTTATATACAAAATTATCAGATTTTTTTTCAAATTTGGTACACCGGTTTATTTTGATAAGGCGCCTCCCTAACTATATACTGTTTTGTTCAAATAGGTGTATTCTGTTTCATGAATAATAAACATAAATGAAAGTATAACATAAAATTAGTTTGAATAGCCTGTGCGTTCAGTGCAGTAAAGTGCAATTGGTCCTTTTTTATAGTTTATTAATCAATTGCTTCGAAGAGGAATGTCGGTTTTTAAGATGCTGTCAATTTTCCATTAAACATTTCGATCTGTGAAATTGACATTATACATGCGAGAGAAATAACAAATAATTTTAATGATAATATTTATACTGTTTACCATCACGTTTTTCTGACGAACATGTTTGTTCAAAGCAAAAATATTTAACCCTTTCCGGCGCACTACCCTTTAAAGTTGGAATTTAAAGAAAACAAAATTAGGCAATCTATTTAGGCCTAGAGGAGTTCACAGGTATAATTTTGTAAAGATTCCGCAAACCATTTTAATTATACAGCTGTTGCCGAAGTGGTAACTCCCCATAAGCACAGTATTGATAAGCGCAGTGAGAAGAGTATTGCTGTGAAGCGCGCATTAGAGTAAAATATTTTACCTATTATTTAAAAACAGTAGCGTTTTATCTCTGTGGTTCTGCCATCTAGAACTCATAAGAAAGATTTAAAGTAACCATTAGAGTAGTTTTGAAATATTCACGGAGTTTTTCTGTCTCTAAACAGGGGGAACTTTAGGTGTTGCCGACCCGGCAACACTGCGCCGGAAAGGGTTAATGAGAATAGTTACCATTCCTAAAACAACCTATATTTCGAGTTGAAGAAACTGATTATTACACGATAAATGTACCCTGAAAGGTTTTCGAAAATACTTAACTTTTATAAATGTTTCCTATAATCTCAGAAATACATTGTTTTCTGAGGTTTCTAAAGATAAAGAATGTTTTTCGGAATCGTGGGCAACTCGGAAGGGTTTAAAATTTGTTTTTCTTTGTGGTTATATTATATTATAAGGGAGACATTTTACCTCAAAATTCTTTGAAAAGTCCATTTTCCTTCTTTTTTAATAAATTAAAGCTTGTCGAATTGTGAATATTTTAAAGGTCATTTTTATGCATATCGCAATTTCATCGCGAAATATTTTAAATTTTATTAATACACCCAGGGCAATTACCCACATAGATAAAAAATTTTTAATGTTTTGTTTTTTCTCCATGATCATATCTTCGTCACTTGCATGTTTTAAAAATTCTAAGGCATTTTTCTATTTGATATAGAGATTTAAACTTTTTTGCGCATGTTATTTAATATGTGATAAGTCTGATCATGGAACTAGCCTTCAGGTTTCTTTATTTCTGTATCAGGTTTTTTTTGTTATTTTTGTAAAAATCAAAAGTATATGAAGATGTGTTGGATTTCATTGCTTTACAATACATATATCAGTAAAAAAATTATATTCAATCTAATATAAGATGTATTTGAAAATTCATGTGCTCTTTTGTATAATACATATTTAAAAACCTTGGATAATTGGGCAAAAATACCAATATTTTTAAAAAAAATAGTAGATATATTTTTAAAAATTGAATTTATTTTTTTATTTTAAATAAGTATGTCTAATTTTTTTTTCGAAATTCACTGTTAGCTTATCATTGAAATGAAGTGAGTTCACCATTTGAACTATATTTTTAAGTATAAAGGAAATTGTTGAAAAGACAAGCTGTTCCCTTAATCGATTAAAAAAGAGGTTTTTCAAAAGAGGATTTCATTAAAACAGCTTAATTTATGCAAATTTAAAATATTTATTTTTATCGATGATTATATTTTTTAAGAACCTCTTTCGGTTAGTTGAGCATACCATGCATTTGTTTCTTATACGAATTACACTTAAATAAAGAGTAGTTTTATTTTTATTTTGAGTAAGCTTCGTGTTAATAGTGCAATTTATGCGATGTTAAAATATTTATTTTTATAAAGGATTATATATTTAAATGCCTATTTTGCTTACTTGACAATAGAATGTATTTCTTTGTGACACGATGATTCTTTTAAAGACGTGTAGGTTCAGTTCTTTAAATTTGTGTAGATTTTACGTTAATACTTTAATTTATGCAATATTAAAATGTTTGTTTTTATCGGATATATTTTTTAAGTACTTGTTTTGCTTACTTGAGCATGCTATGCATTTGATTGTGATACATTTACACTTGAAATAAAATAAGTATGTTCAGTTTGTTAATTTTGAGTATATTTTATGTTAATAATGTAATTCATGCAAAACTGAGATACTTATATTTATGATAGATTTGTTACTGTTGTTGTCTAAGTGACTGTGGTACTCACTTAAGCCGCTCATGCGTTTCTTTGTGATACGATTCTACAAATAAATTAGTCGATTCAGTTTTTCAGTTTTGAGGAAATTTTGTTTGGTTGTCTATTTATGCAATGCTTAAATAATAAAATTACGATTTTACTCAAATGAAATATTTGAAATATTAGATGAGAATAATGAAATATTAGAGCATGCATCTAAATAATTTACTACGTTTAAAAATATATGTATACATTTTGCCCGCTACAAAATGTGCACTTATTTTCTAAGCATCTTTTCTTTTTATTTTTTCTAAATGTCTGCCAGCCATCATAAACGCAAAAGTGAAAGAAAATGCAAATCTCGTTAGAAATTTTCGCATCAGGGAGTCTTTTGTCGTTGTGCGTAAGTGAACTTTTATAGGAAGCATATGGAAGTAAGGCAATAAAATTTCTATTCGTAGAGTGTACCGTTATAAATTACATGCTTACATTCTTGGTGTATGCTGGAAGAGGTTTTTAAATTTATTTTAGTTTTTGTGTAAATGCATTTTAAAATTTATTAAATTGTTTATTGAATTAAAAACAAATAGATACAAATGCTCAAATATTTAATTGAATCACAATTTTTTGGTGCATTCGTAATTATAAAAATGTGTAGCATCTATAGTAATCGTTCTGTCCGTCCGTCTGTCTGTACATCAGTACGCATATAACGGAGCTAAACTATCCAACGGAATCGTCTAAAATACACTGGCCTCCAAAAGTTAAGGTACAACATGTTTTTCGTAACTCACCGGAAAAAAATGGCAGTCAGATTAAACTTCATAGTTTGTATGAATGATAATAATAAGCTTTAAAAAAACGTACGCAAAAATTACAGCTACCACTTTTATTTTATAGAAAGGAATAGGTATTTGTGAATGAGAGAAAAATATGCAATTACGAAGCTTTCGTAATTTCGTAAATTTTCTTGTATTTGAACTATTGTTGTCAGTTTTGTTCAAAACAACCAGTAGAGTCTAGAAATGTCTAGAAGTCATTTTCCCGATTCATTAAGGTGGTGGCCAGTAGGGTGGATGGAAATGGGGTTGTCGCAGCCCGACACTGCTGGATGGCTCAATATGTCTCGGAGTGCAGTCCAGCGACCCTGAGATCAGTATGAATCCGAAGATTTTGTGTTCAGAAGACATATTCTAGGCCGTCCACCTGTTACAACACATGCAGAAGACCGGTTTCTAGTTCTTTTGGCCCGATAGAGAAGACTCATTACTGTACTGCAACTCATTGCAGACCACTTTGCAGCATCAGGGAGAAGAATATCTGCTACTATGGTGCGAAGACGTCTTCACAATGCAGGTCTCTATGCAATGCGACCAGTTGTGTGTGTTCCCCTCAACAGACGACTGAGAAGGGCTCGCTTATGTGGGGCAAGAGAACATGTTTCCAGATCCAGACAACGGTGGACTTTTGTTCTCTTCGTAGACGAGTCCAGATTCACACTGGAGAGCGATTCAGGAGGTCTTATGATATGCAGAGAGCAACGCACTCAGTACTATCAATCAAACACATTTGAAACACACAGGTACAGAAACGGTGGAATGATGATTTGTGAAGGGATCTCATTCGGAGGTCACACTGAGGTCATTGGTCGGAGGTCATTACGTGTTTTCCATGGAGGAACGCTGACTGGTGCGAGATATCGGAATGAGAACCTTGATTCATATGTGCGCTCATATTCCGGTGCTATTGAAAATGGTTTTATTCTAATGGATGATAATGCGAGACTACACCGAGCTCTTGTTGTTGAGGAGTATCTTGAGGATAACGATTTGTAGAGAATGGAATGGCCTGCTTACTCTCCAGACATGAATCTGATAGAACATCTTTAGGAGTCTTTTGGAAAACAGGTTGACTTTTATGATGATCAGACACACTTTTATGTGTGTGTGTGCCAATACAGTCAAGATTCTTATTCACGTTACTAAACAAGTGATGTCCCTTATTATTTTTATCAGCTCTGTGGCATTCCCATTATTTTATCTGTGTGTGGTACAATAAATAATGTGTACAATACACTTTTCTACGTACAGTTTTATGTCTTTATGTGCCAATAAGGACGAGATTCTTATCCACGTTACTAAACGATTGATGTCCCTTTTCATGTTCAATAGCTCTGTGCCAATCCCATTATTTTATCTGTAGAGATACTGACTCAACATCTATTCAGTTTAGTAGCAGCCGAAAACACAGAAAGTATTATGCAATAAATGTTTTTTTCTGTCAATTAATCATTTACTCTGCGGCGACGTCGAGTCGAGCTGGTAAAAACACAAACAAAATTATCCCTAGCAACAATCGCCAAATATAGAAAAGATTTGATGGAATGCGGCATTGAAATTAGCTACTATCATACTACTTATTAGTTGTGTGCAAAGTATCATAAACCCGGTCAGTCTTTTCGATCGGTTATGGTTGAAATCTCGGAGTAGTTTCTAGTGTTTATATTCAAAACAGTAATCCAAACATACAGCTATTTGGAATTTTTATAAAGACTGATGTTAAAAGAATGTCTGGAACATTTACACATTTTGGAGATATTTAGAAAGTACTTATTTTTAATAGTATCTATAGTGGAAATTTGAATTTCTATTTTATAAGCTAATGCGAAAAATTGGGTTATTTTAGAACATAATGTAAAAAAAGGGGGGGAGGGCAGTAAAGAGTTTAAAATAGATTTTTCAGTGTTTCACGACGAATCCATTTTGCTAACCTTTTATTTTTTATTTTATTATTATTTTTTAATTTGGCGAATGATTTTTATTTTTTGTTCGCCAATTTGATAACGTCGTTGGTTAGCTATCAGCGAGAATTCTGCTCACAGACCAGCTCTTTCTTTTTTTAATATAGAAAGTTACGTATTTTTTAAAGAAACTTACTAAAAACAGCTCAAAATTACATATCTCATGAATTTTTAAACAAAAAGTATAATCCGTTTTTGCAGAATATGTCATTTTACGCAATGGAAGCGAATTGCATGATTCATTATTTATACAGCAGTAAATTTTATATTTAATTTAATAGTAAAACTGTTCGTAGGAGTTTTCTATACATATGATTTATTGTTAATATTAATAAAAAACACCAATATTAAATTAATAATTCATAAATTTATAAAATAAGAAAATACATATATTCTTATTTCATTCGACATAAAAGCACCTGCCTAGTGAGAAAAAAATAACGAAATAATGCAGACTACCGTGAAATGTAATACTGTTATTTATAAAGGAGAAATGTGTTCAGTCAAACTTACATTTTTTTCAATACACATTTAAGTGCAATTCATTGTTAGGAAAAGTGATATCTAAAAGTAATATGTTTTTCTTATATTGTATTAGAATGTCTTTTCACATTTAGAGAAAAATGACAAAGGGAAAATACATTTACACATATAGATATCTTTTTGAGTAAAATTGCAAAATAAAAGAGTTAGGAAATTTCTATCTTTGTAAGAATCATACGAATGTACTTATGAGTAAAAGTCTATAATACGAGTGTATTGATACAAGTATATTGGAAGACAATGCTGGAAAATTAAAGGAAATAATATATGAAATGGGACTTTGTTAGTCGTTCGGGAAACATTCAGATCGATTTAATCATTTCTTAAAAAAAAAAAAAAAAAAAAAAAAAAAAAAAAAAAAAAAAAAAAAAAAAAAAGGCCTGCATTTTTTTAAGAAATCAGTAAAAACCAGCGTGTTCCGTTGCGATGTCGTTTAATTTCGTAAACCATAGATTCAAAAAATCAAATTACCCAGAAATAAAATATCAAACAGCATATGCTTTAAATTCAATATCATTTCGCGATTTTTCTATTTTAAAATATAAATTCTAACAAAGTACACTTAAAAATATAAAATCATACAAATTTTAGTTTCATTTAAGGGTCATTTGGGAAGCAGATAACACATTTGAAAACTGAATAGCATCACAGTCCCAAGACCGTCCCAACGCCGGACAGTTCAGTTAGTATTTCAATAAAATTCATATTTTATTAACTGTAAAATATTTTGTAAAAGTTTTCTACTCACATAATTTATTGTTAAAATTAATAAAAAATTCCAATGCTAAGTAAATAATTCATAAATGCATATAATAGGAAAATACAAACATTCTAATTTTATTCAACATCAAAGTATCTGCCTAGTGAAAACGAAATAATGAATTTATGTAGACTATCGTGAAATGTATTACTGTTGTTTATAAAAGCAAAATATGTTCAATAAACTTACATTTTTTCCTATACACATTTAAATATAATTCATTGTTATGAAAAGTGGTATTTGAAAGTAATATATTTTTCTTATATTATAATGTACTTTTTTTTAGATCGAAATGACAAAGGGAAAATATATTTACAGATATAAAAATCTTTTTGAGCAAAAGCGCACAGTAAAAGAGTTATGATATTTCTATTATTATAAGAATGATGCGACTGTATCTGCAAAAATAAGTTTATATTTCCATAAAAAGTACGTTGGAAGATAATACTGAAGAAATTAAAAGGAACAATATCTGAAGTGGTCATTTTTTCAGTCGTTTGGGAAGGGGGCAAAGTTATTTTGTTTCGTTCGTCAACTTTTATCATTCGCTTTATATCCAAATGATAAAAGTTGAGCGAGATTGGGCTGTCTCAAAATTAACTTAATTAAACTAATTTTTTATTTATTGAAAAAACATTTGTAGCATAAATATTTAGCTAAATTTGTAGCTAAATATAAGTATTAATACATAAAGCTATTCTGCCTTGAATTAAAATAACACTAGGAAATAATTGTTATATAAATAGAATAGAGCATTTTGATTAAAAAAAAAATATAAACTGTATTATAAACCTCTTATGAAAATATTGACGAAGAGGAAAACTAGATTCCAGAAGTTAAATGACGTCATAAAATCACATGAGAGGCTCCCTATGACAATGCTAAGTTATTCAGTTGTATAACACTTAAATTTCGCATTTGTAAACCTTTCAGTTTTTTAAAACGCGTAATCTTTTGCAGCTCATTTGAATAATATCGTCTTCTGATTACTGTTCTGATCCGTCATTTGATTACTAACTGAACATTTATGTTATATCTGAACTCTTGGTGACCTCTATTTAAATCAGTAATAAAACTTTTCGGCTTTTTTTCAGTTTAAGCATTCTATTGTCGGTTTATGAATTCAAAGTTAAGAAGTGCTTATAAATTTGGTTTGTCTGGCAGCCTGTTTATCTGTAATCTCTCTAGCTCACTTAGCCTCGGATTTTCATATATGGTAATGCTGTTTACCATGGCATGTTCATTATTCAATAGTAAATGCGTAGCATTAATTCATTTAAAGGGACACTCAATAGAATTAAGTTACATTATGGTCCATGGAGGAAAATCGTTTTCAAAGTATTTTAATGACATTAAGCTATTTTAAGTGCATTAAAATTGATAAAAAAAGCTGAGTTTCACGACATGCTTCTTAATATAGAATAGGGTATTCATAGCATATGTTATAAAATATATAATTATAGCATTCATATACAGGGATACACAAAAAAAATCCTTTAGAGTACTATCTTTGACCTAAAATTTGTAGAATGTGCGTTTTCAATTTAGGTGCGTTTTCAATTTGCTCTTTTAAAATTGACCGGTTTTTTTTTTTTTGGGGGGGGGGGAGTGTTAATCGTTGTGTATAAATTCTATGCCTCGTATACAGAGCTACACTAAAAAATTCAAGCACCATCTTCCTTATTAGCGAATGCTGCTGAAGGGCAAGTTTGAAGTGATCCTAACAGAACAAATTTTTTGAATGCATGTTGTTTATCAATACAAATCTACATGTGATATACTGTGCTGCTCAAAGAATTCAAATTATTATCCGACTGTAGATGGAAATTGCTAAAAATGGATTATTAAATGTCTTATGCGATTCCATATGATTTAATAAGGCATCCTACACAGTTAAAAATCTTGTGTTAGTCTGAACCAAAATTTTGGTGCTCAATAGCTGCCACTATAAGATGGTGAAATCTTGAACCAATATTAGGAGCTCCAGTTGAAGCGTAGTTCCAATAGTTGGAACGAGTTTGAAGTAGGAAACTCCAAATGTTGGTACGAGATTTCACCATCTTATGGTGGAAACTACTGAGCACCAAAATTTGGTTCAAAATAGAGCATAATTATTAAAAGTCTATTTCAAGTTATTAAATAGAGAAGTTTTGTTAGATTAGTCTGAAAGTGCCATAATATAAAGTGCTTCATAATCTATGCTTCAAGCATAATTTTTTTTTCTTGTTGTTAAATTAAACTAAATTCGCATAGTAGTAGTTTCATTCAGAAATTTTCAAAGCTATAAACGTCAATAAAACACAAATGTTTTTAAAATTTATAACTTATGAATACTTATAATGTTAGTATATCACGAAATACTTCAACTTTATTAGTAATGTACTTACTTCAAATTTACAAATCATCACAGCAATTGATTTTGAAGGCTTCAATTCTAAAACAATTTGCACATAAATAGCAAGCTAACAAAAATAAAATGATGTGAAAACTAGTTTCGGAATATTTATCAAAACAAAACATATTAATTCCAACTTTTTTCTTCCTTTACGAAAGAAAAAAATTAAATTCATTGTTATTAAAAAAAAGAGATACAAAATAAATAATATTTTCTCGAACATCAAAATTTCATTTTGCATTTTGGATAAATATAACAAAACAAAAATATATACGAAAACAAATGGATGTGAATTCAAAATGTTATAAGGAATTTTTTTTACTTTATATATGTATATATATATATATACTTTATATATATTTTTATATTTCTTTATATATAAAGTATATATATATATATATATATATATATATATATATATATATATATATATATATATATATATATATATATATAAACATTTAACAAAACTACTTTTATAACTAATAAGAGAAGTAGTATTTTTTTCGTAAGTTAGGGAAGTTTTTTTTCTGTTTGAAATCAAATACAAATGACGAATATATCGACAGTTCTAGATGTGTTCGAAATGATATAAAATAAAATAAATATGCCAATAATAATATCTTCGACTATATGAATTCATACGAAAATGAATAAAAAGAGAAATCTATACGAAGAAAAAGTAAAAGCAATCGAAGGCAATGCTGCAGAAATTTAAAAAATATATTTCCAAACGAGAAAAATAATATTTGAAATTTATGTCACTTTTTCGATATTGGAAATGTTTTAGTTTTTTTACGCTGACTGATATTTTGATACCATGTGTGTTATATTAAATCGAATTCGAGCAATAATAATAATAAAAAATACTTTTTCATTTCGCAATTTTTCTAGCCATAATCTACAGCTTCATATATAGTGAGAGGCAACAGAAAAACCTCCAAAAGATAAAAAAATAGATTGAAATGCAATAACACGCACACACACACACATATATATATATATAAAATATATAGGAAAAAATGGTCTTCAATCATTTGAAAGAAAAGTAAATTGTGGTATTTTTTTTATGTGTCTGTTGTATAACCTTTTCAATAATTTCTAATTCGGTTCCAAAAAAAAAAAAAAAAAAAAAAAAAAAAAGAGGAAAATTTTGATTGACACTAGTTAGTTTTGGTTTAATTGCTCTATCATCCTTTTTTACACTATACTGAACTACGTTGGATGTGCCAATATTTTTTTTTATAATGAATTTGTTTTAAAAGAGATTTTTGTACAGTTAATAACATACAACTCTCCCAAAATGCTTCTTATCCTAATCAGAAAAAAGTTATTTTTACATTTCAGGCAGATGTATATAACGTTTTTCAGAAAGGTGAAATTTCGACGCAAATTGAAAAAGAAAAGAAAAACTTTAAACTACCAAATGTAAGGTATAAACAAAGTGAAAGAAATCGTCATATAGGAGAATTTTAAATGTACATCTTACAATTGGCGTAAAAATGCTAAAAAACGTACAACTTGCTCGAAAAACGTACAAACTGGCAACTCTACTTTCCAACATATTTGAAAAGTGTTTATAAATTTAGTTTATGTATTCTCTGTCCAAGTTCTAATTCGCATTAATATATTTGGATTGACATGTAACTGATACAAATTATTGCGGTTTAGTATAGTATGTTCAATATCGAAGATTGTGTCGCATTTATATTTCGTTTATAGTGACAGGTGCCATTACAATACTAAGAAAATTGTTTGTAATGTATTTTAATTACGTTAGATCTCCGATGTTCATAATAGGAACTTTATGATGGAATAAGATGCATATAACATTTTACTGTACATTTAAAAGAACACATAAAAATTAGGTTATATTATTTTGCATGAGTAGTAAGTACTAGAACTATTTGTTTACTTGTGATATTCATTTTTAAATATAGCTTATTTTTTACTGATTTCTTAGAGTATAAGTTATATACAATCTTTACAGGGATGCACAAAAGAATTCGACTACATTACCGTTTACTGACCGAAATTCATGAAGCTGAATTTTCAACTGTGCTATGTGTTTCGAAACTGTGCAGGTTTATAGTGCATTAAGACATTATGCAGTTATCTGTATTATGACAAAGCTAGTAACCAATTACAAAACGAGAAACGCGGATTGAAAAAATAGTGCTTCTGTGCTACTTTGGTGTGAAATGGCAATTCTAAAACGTTTCAAAAACTATATTCCAAGGGACAATTTAAAAGGGACTACTTTCGAATAGGTATTTTATGAAGGAAGCCACTATTGGCGGGCGCTAAAATGAAAATATGTATGCATGCTAAAAAGAGAATTTAATGATATCGAAAGATAAAAATAAATAAATTAAAACTGAAAAAATTAGAATATGTTTTAGTTATGTCAATAACTAAAATACTTTATCGCTTTATATTTTGCGTACAATTGAAAAAATACAGTACAGAAAATATAATTCTATTAATCATTCAACAGAGTAAGGACTCCATTTTGTTGAGCTGACAGACATTTTGGTATATTCTGATTAAATAAGTGAAATTCGTGCAATGAAGAATACTTTTTTCATTTCATAATTTTTTATAGATATAATCATCGTTTCAGTCATTGTAATACATGATAACAAATGGAAGATCTTATAAATAATAAAATCAATTGGCTGAAACATAACGTTGTGCTGACAGACATTTTGATGTGTTCTGTGCTATGATAAATGAATTCGTGCAATAAAAAATTAATTTTTGGGGAAAATTTTATAAACGTCAATTTCAGACATTGTAATACACGATATAAAATCAATGGGCTGAAATCTAAAGCTTCTTTTTTATAAGTTTTTACAGGAAAAATATTCTTTCAATTTTTTATAAGTAAAACAAGATAGATTTTTCCCATTTCTTATCTCTCTGTTTTTGCCCCTTTAAAAAAAATGATCAACTTGTAAAATAGTACAAATGAAAATGGGTCGCATAACACTTTTCGCATCGTATTCCTGTCATTTCTTTTTTTTATTTTTATTATTTAAAAGATAATTAACATGCTTTAAATCTATTAATTGTAATTTGAATATTTATAGAGAAAATATTCAGACTAATTTGGTCATACGATATTATTTTAATTCACAAGATTTTAACTTCCACATCATACAAATTTCTGCATTCAATAGTATAAGGTAAAAATATGAAACAAAAATAGTCTAATGAATACAAATAAAAAAAAGGACTGCTGTTTGATATATCTGAAACATTTATTAATCTAGTAAATTTGCCAATTAAAATTTTGAAGAAAATAAATACCTAGCTAGTCTTTGATTTAAAGGGGTGCAGGACATATTTGAAAATAACTTTTATGTACTGAATTAAAATTTTGATTTTTTTTTTTTTTTTGGTTAACCATGTTATTTATAAATAAAATCACAAGATAAAAGTTCTCGGATATATATTTTTTTTATTTAAAACTTAAATTTATTGGAAATTTAAGTAATTTAAAATTGTTACAACTTGTCATATTATGTGTATATTAATGCTACTGAATTTATGTATTACTGAAATCACATTTCCGAAAATTATTACCATATATTCAGTTCTTTGCGTGCCCCTGTATATCATTTTATCTATATTCTGCAAACTTTTCCTAGTAAACTGAATGCATTTCAACGTAAAAATACATAACTTAATTAAAAACCACCTTTAAGTAAATCACGCTCATATTCTGTAACATTTAGGAGATCTTTTGTGTAGCCCTATATATCAAGTATACCATTTATACATGTAATATGTATAAATTTAGTGAAACTGAAAAGCGCATATCGTAATTAAAATTTTATTTCATTCAGCCATCAGCCATCATCGATAATATATAGTACTTTTTATACAATATATTACTTGAAATCTCTTGTGTGTCCCTGTAAATGCTATTTACTTCGTATTTTGAATGAAATAATTTATATTAAGCCTCAGCAAATACATCAAGTATATTATATATGAAATAGTTTAATACAATTAAAATATGTCGCAAAAAATTACCCCTATTTTACCATTACATAATGGATTTCTTTTGTGTGGCCCTGCGAATGAATAGTAACCATTATTTTTACTGCATATTTTACAAGATGCATAATTTAGTAGACTTCGTAAATGCATATAAATTTGAGTATATTTCACAGGATTTAACATGTTTAAAATACATTTGAAATGATTTTTTCCCCATAGGCGGTAATGCAACGTAAAATTCTTGACTGTTCCTGTATATAAATTGATCATGCTAGAAACTTCTTTTCCAATAGATTTCGCGCTTGGGTTAATTCAATAACTTCCAAAAATTTCAGGAAAATCCGAGTATATTTACAAGAGTTAGAGCGCAGACAGACGGACAGAAAAACTGAAATCATAAACCCTTTTCAACTTTGTTTGAAAGAGTTAAAAACACATTTCGAAAAACACATATAAAAATAATTACACTCTCACAGAACTTAAAATATATTATTTTCAAACATTCCGGTTCTATATTTTACGTCTATAATAATTTAGCAACATAATATTTTACCTCTATTCTTCAAGTCGATAATATTAAACTCAGAAAATTGAACTACTTAATGTTTTACGTGTAAAAGATTACATGGAAAAGGTTACGGTATATTTTTTATTTTTGCTCTGTTATTAACGATTAAGATATGTTTACCCCTCCTCCTTTTTTTTTGGGGGGGGGGGGTATGTTCGTTATTATAGAATTACGTAGAAGCTATAGTCGTCGTTTGCTCAATTCGTCTGTCTGTCCCATATAACAGCGCAAATCTACCCGACCGATTAGTTTGAAATTTAATATCTAGAATCGTTTCAAAATTTTGTCGCGTCATTTCAAATTTTATGAAAATCAAATCAAAAGTTAAAAAGATATTCATAAAAGTGTTCTTCATTCTGTTAAATTCTATAATACGTAAATTAGTACCATTCTATCCCATGATGGTTAATGATTCTAAGTTGCCGTGGTTTTTTTTTTTTTTTTTTTTATAAGATGGATTGTTATTATTTCCGTGTTATGAAATTTAGTATATTGAATCGTAATAAACTTTGTAATCATGCATTTTTTTCCAAAGATTGCAACAGATAATTACACCAAGATCTGAAATGTTATAAAACTAATTATAAAAAAACATCTTATTTGGAATGTTTTCCGTACAAATTTCGACTTATTTTATACTGCGATTTATAGTGAGAACTAACCTATTTTTCCTGCATATTGATATGTCCACACAAGATCCGAGTAAATTACAATGATTAAAAGCTTCGGATGACCACGAAAAAAAAAGTTAAATCATGTTTCATGCAGTCAATGTTATAAAATATCATAGAAATAATCCAATACTTTAATATTCTTGATGTATTTTTAAAAAAATAATAACACAGAAATACAGCAACATAAGATAATACTGCTCAATCCAAAAACAATTCATTCTAACAATAGACTTTTTTCAATATATTTCGCCATAACTTATTACGAAATGCAAATGTAATATTTTCTTCAATATTAAAATTTCCATTCAATTTAATAGAGATATGAAAGGAGAGAAATATGCATATATGTGTTGCTGTGTTTTTAGAATTATTTGCATATTTTATATAGCATTTGGGATATTTTATAAATTAGCTGAAATATGTAAATTATACATATACCGTGTGTTTCAAAAGTTCGGTCGAAATTAAAAAAAAAAAGATTTGCGTATTGGAGAGGCATGCAGTTTGCAGCGTGGTACGGAATTTCGTATGACACCACAAAATAAAAAAAAATTCAAAATATTGACAATGGATGGCTTTATTGCCGGTAATTCCATGGAATAGCTCCATATTATTCACATAACGGAAGCTTTAGATATAAAAATTGTATATGCAGTACTTTCTAATATTTTTGTACCAAAAAATCAAATCTTGATTTCTGCAAGAAATATCGAATTATCAAGAGTAACGTCCTCTATTGTCGATAAATTAAACTAATTTTCTTGTTGATGTCATACAAAATCCTGAACCACACTGAACATTTATTTGCAAACCGCATGTCTCTCCATCCCATAGATATCTTTTTATCGTGTTTAATTTTCGCAACAAACATTTGAAACACCCGGTATATGGAAAGATCTAAAATTTGGCCAACAAGTTCAGAAGCATTATATTAGCTTCAACAAGAAGAAAAATTACCATAGAACATGGAATATAAACCATATATGTAATCAAAAATACAAGGTGTTTCATCTATTTGAGATTGTTTGACGCTGTTTGCGATTCTTTTATTTTAAATTTATATTTCATTTTTTTTTTCAATTAAAAAAAAGTTACTTAGGAATCAGCTGTAGTAATGAGAAAAAGTATTAAACAGTTTTAATATCAATTAAGTATTTTTATAAAATAATATTTTTGAAGCATATCCAAAAAATCTTCCTAAAATATTTAAGAAATCAATACTGTAAAACGAGCATTCCAACGAAAAAAAATAAGACTGTCACGCGTCACGTGACCTGAGTTTTGCTAAATTAAAAAATGTAGTTGTAATATTTTTCGTCTTAAAACAAATCTGGCAACACTAGTTCAATTAAAAATGTTCTATTCTTAGTGATGTTCGAAAGTTGGTTGTGAACTGTAGTTCATGTCTTGTGTTGGTGGCGTGCACCAGGTGAATTATGTAAAAAGCTTTATTTGTATATAATGTGTGTGTGTTAGTGATATGTAGTGTGTCAGCACTTACATATATGTAAGTGCTGTTTTTTTTCAAGTAATAAAAAGTATTTAAAGAAGTCGGTACCCCGAGATATGCATATTTATATAAGTGATGTTCTTCTTTCTTTCTTCGTATGAATTTATAAGACGAATTCTTACAATTCCTTTCATTAATATATTCTATGTCAGTGCTAAAAAAACATAAGTAAAATTTAAAACAGAATTTTTTTTCTGACTTTAAATTTTTTTTACGCTTTTTTTACAATTAGGAAGAACTCTTCCTTAGCCTATTGCGATATGAATATGAATTGAATAGTACGCAAAACTACAACATTCGTTATGATTCAGACAATGAAATATTCGTTACATTCTAAATAATATATTTGGATAGCTAGTGTAAATGTAATTGGGTTGATGATAATAAATTTCAGAGAACTGAAATACATTACAATAAAACATTTAACAGACATTCACACTTCCGTTGTAAATGTGATAACATCAAACAAAAGCTTTAGAAATTTGTCTTAGTAGTATACATTTGATGCCTCACATTTTGGGCTGTAATTATCAGTTCATACGGTATCATGGATTGCCTGAACACTCTATTTTCCCTGAACTTTTCTTGATATTAACAAATTTGAGCCAAAATGAGGTACACTGTTAAAAATTTCTGTAAAACTACAGAAAAAGCGAAAGTCTCTGTAAATTTACCCTAATTCTCGGTTAAATGCAATCGATTGAGTTTTCCGATTATCATTTTAGACACATTTCCCTTATCTTATAACTAATCTCTTGAAGGGACTTCCATATCTTTATTTAAAGATATTTTTATCGTTGTTAAATACAATAATTCAAAATATACACTTTTAAAATTATTTTACAATTCTATTAGAAATTTTAAAAGAGAAAATTTAGCTTAGATTTTTTTAAACTTAGAATAATTTAGAAACGGAAAAATCAATTCATCAGATTTAGAGGGGATTTTTTCCCGCTGAATCATAAAAGAATTATTTTGTACTCGTTAGCAACAGCGTCAATTGTGTGAAAGATTACTGAAGCACCAGTTCAAATTTACTCAGAAAATTTAAATTATTTGTAGCTCTCTGAAGATTGGATGATTCACGAATTTTAAAAATTGAATTAAATTTTTTTCATTACAAGTAAATTTACAGAGTCCTGTATATTTTCAATTATGTTAATTTTCCAAGCGTATTCTAAATTTACCGAATATCTTCTCTGTTATTTAACAGCATTTCTGTTTTTCAAATTTCTGAAATTTTTCATAAGATTTAAGATAATGAATTACCTATAGATTCTCAGTAATTTCACAAAAAAACTTTTTAACATTCTACATCTACATACCGTTGCATTTTCATTGCATTTTTTTTCTTTTTTTCTTTTTTTTTTTTTTTTTTTAGTTTTCTTGCCATTATTATTTCAGTCCGAGTTCAGTTAGGATAAACATCCAATATATATGTATTACAAAATTTTATTTTTCTCGCCAAATCAACCTTATACTATATTAATTTCCTTTTAATAATATTTCGTATTTATTCCGGCTTATGAAATTACAATCCTATTACTAGATCTAATCTATGAATCTTTATAGAAACGTTATAAGTTCTTAATTAGCTTTAAAAATATTTATTCCGATGCGTGTAAATCTACAAAAATAGCTGTAAATTGAAAATATTCTTAAATAAACTTTATTTCTCAAAATGTCTAATAAATCTCACTTTTTCCTTGCTTTTATGACTCCCTTTTTATAAGCCTTACCAAATTTATCTCGAAAAAGCATACTTATTCAAAACATCATTCTCTTTTTTTTTCGTGTTTTATATTTGTTACGTATCAATGAATTCATTTCTTTTTTCTTTTTATAATACAGTTATCGTCTGTGGAATACATTCGAATTTCATCTACCTCCTATTATTAAATAAGTTAAGTAATAATATTTTTAACAAATTTATCGTTTGCGACATTCGATTCCGTCGCTTTAATCTAGATGTCAGATGCTAATCTCTAATTATATGAAGGGGTCTGGTTTGAGATAGAATGTTCTATATTAATTTACTAGATATATAGTATATAAATTACTAGAATTTATAGAATGTTCTATAGAGATTTTTTATCCAGAAAGTTCGGAGATGAAGGAGGTAGTCGGTTTCCAAGCGACTCGTCGGAATGCTATGACAGATGGCTATATTTCTCTAGTTTATGGTATATAAATAAATTAATTCAAAGCTGTCAAGGTAATTTTTCTTTGATTAAACCACGAGTCCTTTGCACTAAAACGGAAAAGCCATCTTTTTTTACTATGCTACGATGTTTTCACTGCCTCCATATCTCCTTTTGTCACATATGTATATTGAGTTCAGTTAAAATGAAACACTACGTATATAAGTAAAATAATGTAGAGAATAAGCACAAAATGCATGCTAAAGCAATGCTGCAGATACTTGAAAAACAATATATATACTAGAGAAAATTGAATATTTTCATTCATTCGACAGAGAAAGAATTTTACTTACTTGCGTTGACAGATCTGTTGAGTGCTATATCCAATTCGCGAAATAAAAGACGCTTTCTCATTTCACAATTTTTCTGGATATGACCGGCAATATCAAAGGAACAATGATGACAAATGGAATAACATCCAGAAAATAAATTCAACAGAGAGAAAAAAAGTTGTTTTTATCGTTATTTTCGTTTTATAGTATACTTAGTATAATAGTCTGGTTTTGTTTTCTTAAATTATCGATTTTTTCTTAGAAAAAGTAACTACTCTGATTTTGATATACTTTTTCTTTTACTATTTTTTTCTTTCTTTTTCATATGGAAAAATAAATAAAAAATATTCATATTTTTGAAATGAAATGTGAAAAAAAAAAGTTATAACATCTCAGACTTTTAAAAAATATAAAAAATAAGCACAATTTTAAACCCTTATTTCTTAAAAAAATATATTTGACCCAGTTGTACAAAAATTAAACGAAAGCATTTAAGGAATATTTATTTTTCCATTTTTCCTCTTTTCTTTCGATTTGAAAATTAAGGACACCGTGGATCTTATTTTGAGCAAAAATTGACCCCTAAATTGACATTTCTTTTTGTGTGGATTATAATTCTCTAATATGTACTGCAGCATTATGGAGAACCACATTCAAATGCGATTAATTTACGCAAAAATACAAGTATTTTAAGTTTGTTCAAAACAATAGTAAGGTCTTTCACTGTAAAGCATTTGTGTAACATTACTCTATAAAACTGGTGGTTATGGAGTCATTTTTCACTTATGTAATGGTGTAATTTAAACATATGTCACGGTGTAACATCACATATTAGTGTAATGTTACATTGGTTATCTTGGTAAAACCGGCATCCACCATTAACTTTGATGGAAACTTGGCTGCCACCGACTTTATGGAGTAATGTTACACAAATGTTATAAAATGTTTAATGTATTTTAAATCTGTTTTTCTCAATACTTATATTTCACCTTTTTAGAATTTTTTGAAATCCTCCTTGCTATTTATTTTTTGATCAAAATTCATGAAGTTGATGGGAAATAATCTTCATACTGCTTAAAAAGAGAATGTGTATCCATTTTTAAATTAGACATCATTAAGACAATTAAATTCCTTTTTTATCTTATTAAAATGCGAAATCGTTAACGAAAATCTATATGAAATTTAGAAAAGTATTTCTAAAAAATTAACTATTTAAGAGTTTGATAAAATGATACACAGATCTGTTTGTAATAAGTTTTTACGTGATTAAAATTCAAAATCGAAGAAATATCATAAAAATTAAAACACAAAGAGCATTTTAAAATTTCGTTTGAAAATTTAAATTTTTTTAAATGACCTTAAAATTATAATAAGACTGAAAATTCCTTTTCGGGTTTCTTTATATTTAAGGTGAAATGTATGTTTGCACAAAATTTCAAATCTCTGTATGAAAATTAAAAGAATTTTTCTTAAGTTCCACCGTTTCCTTATTAGCAAATAAACGAAAAAAATTCGTATATACTGGCGATAATTATTAATTATAATAATAAATTTTGTAAAAATCACCATGAGATAAAAATCAAAGCAGGACGCTTTTCGAGCTAAAAACAATACAGCTCGTCATCAGCTGAAGGAGACACATGCCCGTACGGGCACAAGGTCAAAGATGAAATGTCTGTCTGTGAATCTGTGACTCTGTCTGTATGTGACACAAATTTTGCGGGAACTCTATCTCAAACACTATTGCGTGGAATTAAAAAAAAATGCATTCAGTTTGTTCATCTTTGACCTCTTGCACTTACAGACAAGCATCATTTCTACACAAAATTGGGAAAAAAGACTCGCAACTTCGTCCAAGTACATTGATATTGACCAAGAACATTGGTAATTCTACCCATTATATTTTTTTAAACTGCCCCATGATGAAACATCACTTACGTTTTCATAAGAACAAAAATTTTGCGTGAAAATCTGAATAAAACTCTTTTTACTCCAGGCAATTTTCAAAAATTTCTGGAAAGCCATGATATTCTAAACAAAAAAATTTCGTTTATTTATAGGACTTTTGCTAAATCATAATTATTTTTGCATTGTATTTAACTTGTATACATTTTTCCATTTTTCTATTTTTTTTCATTTTGCATTAATATGTATGTATCCACATTGCTTTCAAATAATAAGACAGTATTTGTAAGCTATTGTATTCTTTTAAGTCATAATATACATGCGCCACCCTGACTGCGATGCCTGGCAGCCCTTTTTATTCCCCTCGTGAACTTAAGGCCTAAACAGACCTGACCACTTCTTGCGGTTTCTCGCCGGCGTGTTTGCTGGGGCGACATGGCGTTTTTTTTAATCTTTAATGTGATTTGCAAAAAAGGGACGGTTGTCCCACAAAAGTGGAATATTTCCGTCAAGTTGGGGTAATCTGCTTATCTCCCGATTCTTTGTTCATTCCGCTTCTATCTATTATGAAGAAACCGCAAATGGGTACCATACAAAAAGCATACAGGACCTCTTCCAGGAATTCAGTTGAAGGGGAGAGTATTTCAATGTGCACGCAGCCTTACTGTTCTTATACTCGCGGTTGGCTGTCCACGAGTGGATGATTTCTTTATTTCTGTCTCCTTCAGCTGATGATGAGCTATTTTCTTTTTAGCTCCAAACGCGTCCTGCTTTGATTTTTATCTTAAGCTGTTATCAGATTCACGGACTTTAGGCGAGACAAGCTTTTCAGCCGATTTTAACCCCAACATTTTCCCGTTCAAAGAGAGAAAAAGGTTACAATTGTCTTTGAGAAAGTTGGAGGAAAAGCCGGAAAACCAGTCCTACTAGTGCCAGGCGTTAATATTTATCGCCTATTCATATCAATCCTTTATCTCTGATTCGTTGAAATGTTCGATGTTGGATGAAAAATCTAAGCTAGCCCAGACTTTTTTGGAACAGTGGAAAAAGTCGGGGAGACATTGCAATTAGCTATCACCTGGGCGTTGGGAGGATATTTCGCGAAAAGTTAGAGGAAATCAAGTGTTGGCTCAAAAGTCTTACGAAATGTTGGTGAAATTGATAGCAGCTTTATTGGAATTTTTACAAAGTCTATTATTATAATTAAAAGGTTAATACTTCATAATAGACATAAATTGTCTTGGCGGAATTTAATTTAATTGTTAATTTTACTTTTTTTTCCTCTCTTGTTTTTTTATAGAAAAATAAATACTGAACAGGCACAATAATAATATTTTCTAATTTAAATATGATAATAATGCCTTATGACGTCTCAATAGCATAAATAAAAAGTCAAAAGTAAGTAAGAGTTTTCAATCCTATTATTTAAAAAAATATTTGATCCACTGGTACAAAAATAAATATTGAATAAGTACAATAATAAAACTTTCTAATTTAAATATGAAAATACTGAGTTTTGATGTCTCAAAGATATAAAAGAAGGTCAAAAGAAAGCAAGATATCCCTCCTCCCTAGTAATTAAAAAAATATTTGTCCCACTTGTACAAAAATAAATACTGAACAGGTACAATGATAATATTTTCCAATTTAAATATGAAAATACTAAGTTATAATGTCTCAAAGACATAAAAAATTGTCACAAATAAGCAAGATTTTTAACTCCTATCGCTTTGAAAAATATTTGACCCACTTTTACAAAAATTAAAAAAAAAATGTAAAGCTTCTTTTTACTTTCATCTGTCTTTACATGGACAAAGTATTAGATTCGAAAAAACTTTCACTGGATTTTCGATACATTTACAAGTTCTGGAGGTCACAGATACCGAAAAACATGTGTTCACAAAATGTCTTTCCGTGAGTCTATGACTCTGACTGTATGTGATACAAGTTTTGTGGCCACTCTATCTCAAAAACTAATGCTCGGAATTAAAAAAATATGTGCAGTCAAACCTCGTTAATAACATGAACACGCTTAACGTGAATTACTTTTAACATAAACTGTTTTCACACTCCACAATAAAGATGGATACAAAGATATGATACTGGTAACATGAATTTCTGTTAATATGAACAAAATTTTGATTCCCCTTAAGGTTCATGTGAACGAAGTTCGACTGTATTCAGTTAGTCCCTGATGTAAATTTTTCTTGATTTGTTTTTGGTGTAAATCATTTGACAAGTGGTGCTGCTATTCAGTAATTTTCACAGTTTCCTGCTATAACTCTGTTTCAAGAACTAATGGACGAATTTTCGCAAAGCTGCATATTCACTTAGTCGTTAAGATGAATTGATGTTTTCTTCATTTTGGTTTAAATTGCTTAACCGATGTTGTTACTGAATTCTTGCGATTTCTGCAATAGCTCTATCTAACTAATGCATGGATTTTGATAAATCTTCAGGTTCGGTTAGTCCTTAATGTAACTTGGTGTTGTGTATATTTTGGCTTAAATTTCCCAAGAGATTCCCAAAAAATTTTCCATATTGCCGCAATAGCTGTATCTCCAGAGCTAATACACAAATTTGTCATCAAACTTTCGATTCAGTCAGATGTTGACAAAAGTGATTGTAAATTACATTTCTCTGTAAACCACCCAACAAATGACACTGCTATATTGCATCTTGCCTTATTTACGTTATTTTAGCGATAATTATATCTCAAGAACTAATGCATGGGATTTCATTTCACTAGAATCCTTATGAGAGGCATAGATTACCATTTAATTTTGGCACTTTGATTTTGGAGATTTTTGAAGTATTAACATGTATGAAATAGAACAAAGCTTTGGGATTGTCACATCCAACTATTTTCGTTTTCCTGCTATTTTTTAAGAAAATTAGCTCTTCAAAATCGTTAAAAATCATCTGGATGAAAATTTCTATGTCACTCTGTTCTTTCTGTTTTTTTCTTTGTAAAAATAAATATAGAATAGCTACAATAATAGTACTTTCTAATTTAAATATGAAAATATTGAATTATGATATCTGAATTATTTGGAAATGACAAAAGTAACCAAAATGTTTTAGCCTTATTATGTTAAAAAATGTTTAATCCACTTGTACAAAATTAAAAAAAAAAAAAAAAAAAAAAAAAAAAAAAAAAATTAAACAATCTTTCACTTTCCGTTTTTTTCTCCTTTCAATAAAAAAAATGAATAATTTATAACAGTTAAAACATTTGTAAAAATATGTAAAAAATTCTTAAATACAAGTAATTATATTTAAAAAGACAGTAATTGAAAGAAATTTTTTTTTCACTTCATTACAGCAGAAAAATAACTTCTTACGATGACCATAATTTTATTAAGGGGATGAATATAACAAAAATATATGAAACTGTTAGTATAAAAAAAGGTTGAAAAAAAAAAGAAAACTGGTACATGAAGCTACAAAAATTTAAAAATATTTGAATTTGATGGAATGTATTGAGATTAGTAGTTTTATATCCCTTTGCCACCGACATGGTATACCATTTCAGTCCCATTAAATCATGCCAATTTTCTATAAGTATCGCCTGTCTTTCTTTGTTTTTAATATAATCAAATAAAATTGTGACTCTTATATGATACAGAGAAATCATTATTCTGTTAAAGTAGCAGACATTTTTCTGTAGTATAGGTTAAGTAAATTTCATGGAATAACCAAACTGAGGGATTTTAAAAACCTAAATCGTCTATTATTTGTGTTATGTTATTTTAAATTTTGAGACCTATGAATATTACATTGAAAACTTGGAAGATCTAGATTCCATATTCAAAACTTTACAAAAGTCTGCACAAAATAGCACTAAAATTAATTATTCTGAAGAGATTTGACATATAAATACGTCTCGGCAGAAAAAAAAATAATAAAGAAAATAAAATCATTATTTTCAAAGTATGTAAATATTTATTAAATTAAATCATGTTAATAACAATATTTTCCTTTTTACAAACAAATATTTGACAGGAGTTTATTGTCTGGTAAAGATAGTGAAAAAAGATTAAAAAAACAATTGTTTTGTCTCGCATATTAGAATTTATTTTTGCATTAAAAGAAAATGATAAAAGAAAATATGTATAATGTTTTAAATGTACTTTCGAAATTGAATAAACTAAAAAATAAATAAATAAATAAATAAAAATAAATAAAAATAAGGCTATGATAAACCTTCCAACTTTTATGCGAATAATAATACGCGAGTCGTAAACAAAATATAAGAAGAAAAAAAGCGGCAGATTTTGAAAGCGGTTTCTGCAGAAATTAAAAATATTATATCTACAGCAGGGAAAAATGGAATTTGTCCAATTAATTGTAAATTATCCAATTTTATTTTATTACGCTTACGGATATTTTGATAGCTATTTTATACTTATATTTCTGATGTTTTATTAAACTGAATTTATGACGTAAAAAAATAATAAATTTCGAAGATTTTTTTGACATAATCACCAATTTCAGGCCCTGTTCATATATACATGTATATACTACCTCTGACAAAAAAGTTCGGTGAATGCATTCAGAACGACCGATCTGGCAACAGTGGGGAAACAAAACGCTGCACCTGCATAGAGGCAAGTGTTGTCCTTCTTCCCCCACCATTGTTTAGTAGAGCTTCGTTTATTTTCTGTGTAACGCGTGCTTTACTAAGAGCTTGTTCAGTGTGTTGGTTCTTAACGCAGAACAGCAAAATGAACGAACAAAAGATCAGTTTAAAGTTTGGTTTTAAGCTTTGCAAGACACCGAAAGACATTTATGAGAGGTGGTGCAAATTAAACACCCACCATACTCGCCAGATCTCAATCCTCCAGACTTCTTCCTATTTTCACCACTTAAACTGTGTTTCAAAGAGATTTGGCCATATTGCTGACATATAACGAAACGTGACGAAGCTTTTGAACTCCATCCCAAAAGAAGACTTCTTGCGAATTTCCCAGGACATGTATAACAGATCTCAGCTGTGCATAGTAATGGGAGATAGCTATTTCGAAAGATGGTATGATAACTTTCGTTAATATTTCATCTACATTAATGTTACAGGACTATTCACCGAACTTTATTGTCAGAGGTAGTATATATATTACATCTTAGATTTGTTTAAAGTAAAATAAGCGAATTTTCTCTCTTTTTTTATTCTCTCTTTTTTTTTCCTCTTGAAAAAATAAAATAATAAAAAAATGTGCGTATCAATTTCTAAAAAAAATCAACCTCAGCAAATTCAACTAAATTTATTTATTCTAAACTCATTTGTTATACAAGCGTGTATTTAAAAAAACCAAGTATACTAACAGAAAGTGTAAATAATTACCAAAGTATTTACCATTTTAAAAATCTCGGTACCTTTTGATTTATTTTTAAATTTTTTAAGTTTTATTTTTGGCGTAATAAAGCATTCAATGAACAAAAATGTTTCTATCAAGAAATTGTTTCATTTCGCAGTCAAAATTAGAAAAAACTATTATTATTATTATTATTATTATTATTATTATTATTATTATTATTATTATTATTATTAAAAATCAAAGTATATTTTAAAATGTACCTTAACAGAACATTTTGAGATATTTTTTAAAAACTGTTCATAAAAGTGTGCTATATAATTTTAAGTATGGAATTCATCATAGGTTTATTAGTTTTGCAGAAAAAAAATGATATGTACAAATATTTCTAAAGTTACAGTGAAAACTGAATTTGTCTTACATTTTTATGCGTAAAAAAATGAATTTTTCGTTTTATTGCGTATCCGATGTTTAGTTTTATCAAAAACACCATAAGGGAGAAAAAAAATCGACTCAATTGAAAAATACCCATACAAGTTTTATCACTGTTAACATAATTATTCATTGAAAGAAATAGAAACTGAGAAAAAGTGACACTTTCAGTGAAGTGGATTGTGGGATTTAAAGGAACAGTGATGTAATAAAATTGTTTCAAACTGTATTTATAGTGCTTGGTACATTACGAAACTTCATCAAAATGTACTAGGAGTAATTTAAACATATATAAAAAGGACGTAAATTTTTCCATTTTTCATTTTGTGTGAAAAAAGTCCGGGCCAGATTTCGAACCATGGATGTATTGGCTGAAGCCGCCAATGCTCTACCAACTGAGCTATCCCGGATATGAACACTGGAGGACTATTTCACCCAATTAACCTCAACAACCACTTTTATCTGGTCTGATATTCTGGATCAGTTCAACAGAATAAATCGAAGGTCAATTTATGGAACTGCAGAAAATCGATGCATACGAAATTACATTAGATTAATTTTAAACACGATTATTCAATCGTTAAATTAATTATAACAGATGTAAATTTTTCCATTTTTCATTTTGGGTGAAAAAACCTGGTTCAAATCCTGGCCCGGACTTTTTTCACCGAAATTGAAAAATGGAAAAATTTACATCTGTTATAATTAATTTACCGATTGAATAATCGTGTTTAAAATTAATCTAATATATAAAATTGTTTGTCCTGACTGACTAGTAATCAACTCGCAGCCCAAACTAATAAACGTAGAAACATGAAAATTGGGGAAAACATACTTCTTACGATGTAAGGTGTACTAAGATGGGATTTTTGAAAATCCCCCCTCTAAGAAAGGGGGGCAAACGGGGGTCGAAAATTCTGGAACATCTTCCTATATCTCAGCGCCGTTTAAGGTATCAGCGTGAAATTCCAGAAAATAAATCTACTAAAAAATAATTAAACACTTATTTCAGCGATTTTAGAAAATGCCTTCCTGAGGGATTAAAAGGGGGTTCGAACAATTTAGAACATTTGGTACATCTCAGCAGTCATTTTAAGTCGAAGCATGAAAAAGCAGAAAATAAATCTATTAAAAAATAATTACAGATATGTTTCAGCGATTTAAAAATTTCCATTCCGAGACAGTTAAAATCGGTGTCGAAACTTCCAAAATTTTTTGGACCCGTCAAGTGAAATATCATCGGAAAGCCCTCGGACTGCTCTTTTATATTATGAATTTTTCTTCCCGCACCCCAGTGTGCCTTCACCCCCGCGGGGGCAGTATTCGGAACTTTTTGCAATTGTAGCGGTTTATCATTACAGATCACAATCTTTACGGCACCCTCTGATAAATGTTAATTAAAATATTTGACAATTTCAAAGAGAAAGGAAGGTTTTATACCAGTGAGGCGTGATAGTTAGGGCTCTTGGGGCGAGGGGGCAATTTTCTAAATTTGTCCTACAACTTTCATGTGATATATCATTGGAAAGCTTTCTAACCATTATTTCAAATTATGCACTCCAGTGCCTCTGATATATTTCGCTATATCTCAGCAACAAGTTTAGGTTAAAGCGGGAAAATCAAGATAACACACTTACAAAAAAAAATAGTTAAACATAGGTACTTCAGTCATTTTAGAGCTATTTTGTCATCACTTTTGAAGAGGATACTGTAAGATTATAAGACAACATTTTTAAATGTTTGATTAAATATTCAGTTTTTTTTTTTTTTTTTTTTTTTTTTTTTTTTTTTTTTTTTACTAGATGTATTTTGTTTGATTCAAAATTCCTTCAGAGAAGCGGCCCACTGTAGCGGCCAAAGAATATTTACTAATAGTCTTTGGCCGCTACACTGGGCGGTTTCTATTATGCTTTACTAAGCATAATTTATCAAAACATTAGAAAACCGATGTTTTCGTCAATTTGTGCTGAGTGAAGGTTTTTGAGACCCCTTAACAGAGATTCAATGCGAGTAAGAGAAAAGGAAAAAAAAGTGCTATATTTTCTCATATATTAAAGTATCTTTTTGCATTTAAAGCTAAATTAAATTCCAAAAGATAATGTTTTAATTCCGGTATGTTTTCGAAGAATGTAAATAGTAATAAGGTTTTCTACTTTATAAGCATAAAAAATAATGAAATCTGTGGTGTATTTAAAAAGCAAAAGAAGTTTAATGGATAAATTAAGAATTATACATATAGCAGAGAAATTAAAATTTCGTCACTCTTTCAAAGTATACAAAATTCTTTTACTGATATTTTTAAATAATGTGTTGTATTAATCCGAATTTGTGCAAAATATTTTTTTTTTCATGAATATTCATAAAATCATTTTCAAGAAATTTTTCATAAAATCAAAACAGGCTAAAAGGTATTTTTTTTTAAATCTTTAGCTTTTTCAAGTAAAATAAACTCAAAATTTGACTTTTTTACTATTTGTTTTTTATTCTTATATATATATATATATATATATACTCTCTTAAAGCCTCAGCCACAAAATAACTCAAATTGAGCAGAAATCTACTCATCTCATGATTCTAAAGTTAGCTTCTAGTAAAAGAGTTGAAAAAACTCGAGTAAACGAGCTGTTTTTAAGCAATTTAAATAAGCAATTTAATCAACATGAGTAAACCCTTTAAAAAACAACTCATTCACGATCCAGTAAATTAGAGCTCTTCTAGAGAAGCCAAATCTACTCTTTCACTTTAAGAGTGTATATATATAATGTTGTAGTCGGAATTTTTGAACTAATGTTAAAAAACCGGGGCGGAACTCGAATATATATGTATACCGTTAAAATTTACCTAAAAAGTCGTGGAATAGTAATCATACTGTTGTTTGCCAAATGTTTTAAAATTCCTTTCATAAATATAAAAAAAGACTCAAAAAAAAAAAAAAAAAACACTAAATATTGCACTAGATATGTCATTAAAAATCACGAAAAAACAGAAAATCACACAAGACAAAATTTAGTATAAATGGCAAAAATATTGTAAACTGACTCCTTTCACGAATGTCGAAAAAACGCCTTCAGAAAACTATAATTTACAAAAGTTCTTTTAAAAATTTGCAAAAAATCATAAAATTTTACAAATGTCAAGTTCATTTTATTAAAAAGAGTATAAAAGTTAATATATTAAGTTGTAAGATGGAAACTAGATTATTTTTACTAATACAAAAAGTCGTCTGAAAATGAGGAAAAAAAAAAACTAATTAAATAATTCAAGAGTGACTTTTAATGTGCGTAATATAGATATAGATTTCCTTCCTTCCAAATCTCGTCTCCTCATTTTTTTTTCACAAACCAGAAAAAAAATACAGAAAATTCCAAATTTATTATTACAAAAAATTTAACCTATAAATACGTGCTAGAAAGAAATATAAAAATGCTATTGCCAGAATATGCAAATATTTGTAAAACTAAAGCATATTAATTCGAACATTTTTATTTTTGGGAAAAATTTTTAAAAATAATTCAATGTCAGGAATATGTTAGAGATAAAAATGCAATACTTTTTTGTCTATTAGAATATTTTTTTGCATTTAAAGCAAAATGACAAAAGGAAAGATATCGATATATTTCTAGACGTATTTTTGAAGAAGAATAAATGTAGCAATAAAATTTCCGACATTATGGACATAAAAAGAAATATATGTAAGTCTGAAATGGAAAAAGTAATAGAATTATAAATATAAATTTTAACCAGTCAGAAGAGGTAATACCGAAACTTTATTTTGTCTCATGCATGTTAGTACTCCGAATAAAGAAGTCCAAATCGAAAATTAAACCTACACTGTAAAAACAAACGGACGATTTTACGGAAATTGTACTGGTAATCGGGACTCCAATACAATATACTGTTTTTTGTTGCATATTTTAACAGTGTGGGTGACTCAGTTTTTTTTTCACATCTTCTCTGGTTAGTCGAATCTCATATCATCTCCGCATCCAGAGTATTTCCAGATCTCGCTCCCTTGAGGCCGTCGAGCTCTAAACAATTGGTGCACTATAAAAAATAAGTGTTGTTTTTACAGTATAATACTGGCAGCTGCACTATTAAAAATTTGCAGCCAAATCTCCAATCGTTTTTTTTAAAACGGTTGCATAACCATAATGTAATTATATTCTGATCATAAAATGAGCAGTAAAGATGGTCTGAATAGCATTAAATTGCGATTAGGTAACCTTCTTAGATAAAGACGGTCGAATGACTGAACAGAATATTACAAAGTTAAATCAATATGGCTGACTCAGTATGATTTTTTTGCATCTTCTATAGTTAGTCGAATCTCATGTCATCTCCACATCCAGGCTTTCTGGAGATCTCGCTCTTCTCATTAACCACCTCTGAGACCATTAGGCTTGACTTTATTATGTGGTCCTCTTTTCCCTCCAAGCGATATATAATACAATGATTGGATATTTTGCACATATTATCTTTGAAAATAAAACTGACAGTAAACTTACGAATAAATGTATCTTATACAAACATTTACATGGACTCTGTCACTCTATTTTTTAGGGGAGAAGGTGTAATAAATGTTTAATTTTTTTCTAGGAATGTTATTTGAATAAATTTGACATTGAGTATTATTTGAAACTTTGTTTTAATATTGAAAATGTTTTTTTTTTTTACTCCTTCATCGTCCTACTTACAAAATCACTCCATCTCTTCGTAACTCATATGAAAATTCATCAAAAATTGGAAGACTAAAAGTCCACAAATTTCTTTATATAAACACAGAAGAAATTAGAAACAATGTATTGGATGCACTTTTCATCGTAATGAAATACAAGTTTCAGTAAGTTAGAAAAGTAAGGGATACTGCACATCATTTTATCTCTTAAATTATATATTAGCTTGATGTCTATTTAAAAGGGAAAAAAACACAAATTCTGAGCGCCGCGTCCCCCCCCCCATCTTCTGGGCCCTTAGACTCCAACTTACTCAGCCTAATAGGTAACCCGCTCTGTTTGATGCAGCCGAATTCCAAACAATTGGTGAACTGCAAAATTTAATTTCAGTATTAAAACTTTGCTACAAACAGAACATTCATCATTCGAACTTTTTTTGAAAAAACAGTTACATAAGCATAGTGTAACTATGTTTCGAGCATAAAATATACAGTAATATGGTCAGAATAGCGTTAAATTACGGTTGTGTAATCTTCTTAGATAAAAAAGGTCGAATGACTGGATAGAATAATGTACATTTTTAACAATATAGGTGGAGCAGTATAATTTTTTTCAGATCTCTGGTTATTCGAAACGTATGTCATCTCTGCATAAAAAGATTCTGGAGATCACACTCCTTTGAGACCGTCGAATTTCAAACAGGTCGTGCACTGTAAAAAATAATTGTTGACATGACAGTATTATACTTGTAACTGCACTATTAAAAAATTGAAGCAAACCGTCCAACTATTCGATCGTTTTTTGAAAAAAAAAAGTTACATAACCATAATATAACAATACTCTGAGCATAAAATTGATAATAATATGAGAAAATAGCGTTAAACTATGGTTGTATAATCCTCCATTTTAGATAAAAATTGTTGAATGATAAATATATATAGGACAGTTGCACCATAAACTTTAACTAATAATAACACATTGCTCAGTGGTGCACAAAACAGGAATTTTAATATACATTAGTACATATTAAAATAAAATAAAACTTTCAACGTTTCGCGCCGTCTTCTGCGGGCGTCTTCAGGAAAATATGAAATGGAAGGACTACACTTGCATCTTGTTCGAGAGTTAATATTTCTACTAAATTAAAAACTAAATGAATTAAAATTTAAAAAATGTTGCCAATTACATGTGAGTAAAAATTAAAATATTGCAAGGAAATAAAAAATTTTATTTTTATTATATATGTAATTTATATATGTAATTTAGTTCAAATTTATGCATAAGTTCAATCCCTTTTAACACATAAGCGTGCAGACAAACAATTTGTAATAAATTGTTTCGGGATCGTAAAAAATGTTGAGAAAATGTTGTCCTTTCAAACGTATAAATACATCGAAAACTGCAAGTGGACTTTTTTCCATTATAGATAGAAGAAAATTGAAATTATGCCTATTTCAAAGAAAAAAAGAATGTCGGCACAAATTCAACGTAGAAAATAAAACAATTTTATTACAACTTTTAAATCGTGTTTCATCTGAAGCTAAATGTTAATGTTTGCTCATTTCGGTTTTTTCTCTTCTGAATATAATCATAAAAATTACGTAGAGAATGTGATAAGGAAAACAATAAAATCTTTAAATAGGTACGCGAATTACTGAAAAGATCATTTTAAAAGAATACAAAAATGAATATATTTTATCAAATACAATTTACTACAATGGATTTAAAAATAATTTGTCAGAATTACTGAAAAGTTAAAAATGAACTTTTTCGACGTATATGAATCAATACATAAAAACAAAGAACAAAGGAATTCAAATGCCGTACTTCAAAATTTGTAGTAAATTATCTTAGAAGGAGAAAATAACACGGTTATAAGAAATTAATTATAGAAGAATGCTACATTGTCTCGGAAAATTTTAAAAAATTTCTTTCATCAACATTTCATGAATAATCCAGTTTTCATTTCTGCATTTGCATTATTTTTTTTTTTGGACTGTTATATATACCTTTTTGTTTTATCACAATGAAATGAAATATTATCACTTATGCGACATTTCTATTTTTCTACGCTGTCAGACATTTTAATATCACGTTCATTATATTAAATTGAAGTCTGATAAATAGGTCTTATTGATACATTTTTATAAATATAATCGTAAATTTTAAACGTTTAAAATTTTATGCATAATTTTTAATATTAAATGACATCAGAAATCTGTGTAGCTCAGCTATTTTATAAATAATTGCTTGCTTACCACTAATGGGAAAACGTATTATTTTAAAAATTTACAATGGCATAAAAACACATTTGTATGTGTATCAAATGATAATAGTAAATTATTCAGTACTGCGATTTTATTCATGATACTTTTTTTTTAATACGAATTGGAAATATAGTGATTTAAAAATTTATAAAGCTAATCTAGCAAAGTCATCATTTCTAAAATAATTTAAAAATTAAACATGCTTCTACCGCAACGTAAATGATACCAAAGGAAAAAAGCTGCTATTATATTCAATAAATGTATATCCAGGCTAAATATATTTAAACGTTTTATATCTTGAATCGAGTAATTAACATGTTAATGTTGGTAAAAGAGAAAAAAGAGTAATATTTCCCCGTATATAAGCATTTCTTTTCGCATTTAAAGCGAAATTTTAAATATATGAACGTTTCTGTATGGTTTTTGAATTGCGGTGAAGAAGAGTAAATATATTAATGATAAAATATCAAACATTATGAGAATTTTACAAAATTATTTGACCTTTCTTCAAATAATTTGGTTAACAGAGTTGCTATAGTATTGACTTTGTGACTAGGCATAGTATAGCTAGGATATTGCCTGGTAACTCGATTTACGCGCGATACCCCAATTTTTTAGAGTCTTAGAATTTTTTTTTTTTTCAAATATGACTAAATTGATGCTTTCATTTTGTTATCAATGTTTCTGTTTCAAATATAACATTCCAATGCTTTCTATTCAGAAATACCGTAAAAAAAAAAAAAAAAAAAAAAAAAAAAAAAAAAAAAATCAAACAAAATTACTTCATTCGTTAAATGTAGTAAATTTCACCAACTTAATTGCCCTTTTTCATATTATTTTATATTTTATGAATTCCAAAGAATTGCTTTAATAGTTTATTACACGAATTGTGGTGAACTACATTTTTATCGTAATAGCGGAGGAACATTTAAAAACTTTAATAATGTGATTGCGAAAGTGTATAGTTTACTCTCCAGCCTTCAAAGTCGAAATATGGATGAATTCTTAAAAAAAGAGTTCGAGGGTTGAATTTGCCAGGTTTTAGTAAAAATTATGGAGGTAATTTCGTTGTTTATTAATTAATTTTGTTGCTTCGAAATATTTATCCCTATTTTTTCTTTTGTATTCACACTCAATTTCTATAAGTTTTTTTAAGATTAGAATTAACTATGCACTATGAGGCTTATACTCTCTAAAAACGGCATTTTCAAAACTAACAAGGAAGGTTTCCACACTGGGCATACTCAGAATTTTTTAAAAATAATATTAATTAAACTTCTGTATTGCATTGTATGTAATAAAGGATCAGTCAAATTTTTCCGCGGAATTGCTGTAGAAAATCTGTAAATAATAATAATAATAATAATAATAATAATAATAATACTTTCGAATATTTGGAGTGAAGAGACGAAAGAGTCTCTTGATTTGGCGCGCATCACTTTTCGTCCACAGAACCAAGTGATTTTATTGCAACTGAGAATTGTTGGATTTTTAGAACGTGTGTAATTGTTATTTATTGAATTTAAACACAAACAGTTTATAATGCCACAGTTCTGCATGCAACTGATTACGCATTACAAATAGCGATTGGATATTAAAAAAATATTTCCGGACTTTGTAATGTTACTTTTACTTGAAAGTCGTCATCGTATACTAAATTGGAACGCTTGTAATTGACATTTCTTAAATTTTCTGTTTGAAGTAAATCTGACGTGTGTTACTTGTAAATATGAATTCAGTTTATAATGTTACACTTCTGCATGCAATCAGTGAGGCATTAAATGGTGATCGAATGAAAAATCTATTTCCGGACTACTGTAGTGTTATTTTTACTTATTACACGTCATTACATGTTAAATTAAAGATGCTTTTCAACTCTATAATTGAAAATTCTTCTGAATGCAAAATGAGATAAAAATGCTAATTCTGTCGTCTAAAATAGTGCTTTGTTAAAATAAGTTTACTAAAGCAATCTATATAAGCAGTAGAAAATTGCTGATTAAAAAATATTTTACTCTATGCAGCAAATTCTATTTCGATTTATCCATTCTAAAATGATCTTATATATAAATATATAGCAAAAATATAATAATTTATGCATAACGTATTTTCAGAACATATAATTTTCTTTATAAAAACAAAACCTAATGAATCACACGTTTTCCTTTTTAAAAACGAATATTTAATAAATATTTATTGCTGGAAATATATAGAAAAATAGTACTATTTTGTCGTATATTGGAATCTCTTTTCTCATTCAGATCAAAATGATAAAAGAATACAAATATACCTTTTTAGATACGTTTTCAAAGTGATGAAGAAGAATAAATATGCTAGTAATAAAATATCCATCTTTATCAGAATTATATGAAGATACATACGAAGCTATTGTAAAAGCAAAGAAAAAAGGCAAGCAAGAAAAGAATTCAAAAGCGCTGTTGCAGAAATTTAAACAATAATATGTATATCACAAAAAAAAAAAAAAAAAAAAAAAAAAAAAAAAAAAAAAAGAATTTTTTTTCATTCATTCGGCATAGTAAAAATAATCTTTTGTTACGTTTGCAGCGAGATAAAGGGTAGAGATGTGGAAAAGAGCGGTAGAAAGAAGAAATTTTGAAATTGTATATTTGGTCATATATTTAATAGTAAATGAAATTAGTGCATTAAAAGATTATTTTATTTCTCATTTTATTTTATCGATAGGAATTTCATTCCCGAAGCTAGACTAATACTAAAGATAAACATCAATTGGTTTTAAAGAAACAAAATGACATCACAGATGACAGAAAAAAAAAACTTTTCAAAAACTGATATAGTCGGCTCTCGTTAATTCGAAATCGGATAAATCGAATTTTCGTTTTATTTGAACTAAACATAAAATCCCGAAATTTTTTATGGTAGAATAACATTAAAATTTTTCACTCATTCGAACTCATTTTCTGTTGATTTCTTTTAAATCGAACTAACAAGACTCCTATTTTTTATTTTTCCTTACTTTCACCCGGAGTTCAGATCATTGGATTAATTTTCTTTCTTTAGTTTTTGTCTGAATTGTTCTGAAAAAGTATACATATAGTTCCATGAATTTGATATCCTCTTTTTTATTGTCCCGTCTGTCCATAAATGACACTTCCAACGCAACTTCTTTTGTGCTTGTTCCTAATCACTTAATTAGTTTATGTATTTATGTATTTTAATTTAATATTAAATCATTTTAAAATTATAACAGCCGAAATATGTTAAAAAACTTTATAACATTAATTCCTTTTAAATAGTATATTTTTAAACATACTTTCCTTTCTTACTTTCAATAATTCGAACTCTAGATAATTCGAACATTTCTTGTGGTCCCGATGAGATCAAATTAATGATAGCCGACTGTACATCAGTAAATAATTCAAACCTACAAATAAAGATCTAAAATTAAAAATCCTCATAAAATATCTATTTAACTATCACTAACCTCAATTCAAATAATCTCAAATTTAAAACCGTTAAACAAGTGAATGATATACAAACCCTCAGAATATTTTATTGTAAAGAATAAAGTTATAAGTATTAAAGGTATATTAAAAGTATATTAAAAGTATTTTAAAGTTAAATAAATATGAAAATTTCTTAATTTGTTCGCCACACTACCTTGAAGATATTTTGGAAGCTTAGATGAAAATAACATCTTTTTTATAAGATAATCAGCAGAGATGTTGCCATTTATTAGTTAGCATTTAAAGAAAAAAAAACAGTCGGCTGCTACGAAATGAAAAAAAAAAATAGTTTAGTTTTTATGAGGAAAAGAATAGAATTCCACATGTGTGGACCCAGGTAGCTAAGAGGATAACTATCAGTTTCAGATTGCTCCACTGATTATTATTTATATCATAAATTCTCTTAAAAACGTTCTGCAATAGTTTCCCTCTATCGATAAAAATGGTTTTCTTTTGCAAAAAATCGTTTGTATCTCTATTATTTCAAGCTTGAATTATAATTTTTACCACGGTTTTATTAACTTCACCTGTATGTTTGTGATTTTGTGAGTTTGTAACTCTCCTTATTTTATGTATGTTCACCGATTACTCCGAAACCATGCAACCGATTAACTTGGTTTTGGTGTTAAATGAAAGACGATGCTCTCGAATTGGTACCACTTCAGTTTCATCGAAATTGGTTCAGTACTTTTTTAGTAATTAGGCAAAAACTAATAAAATTAGTGATTTTTCGCTAATTAAAACTGTTGAATATGTTCACTGAATGGAGTGTAGACAGCATGGCCAAACGGTCTAAGGCGCCGGATTGAAGCTCTGTTTTTCGAAAGAGATTGTGGGTTCGAACCCCACTTCTGACATTATTTACATCTATGTAAAAAAAAAAAAAAAAAAAAAAAAAAAAAAAAAAAAAAAAAAATCCGTATTACAATTTTTATTTTTTACCAGCTTCAGAAAAAGAAGAGGAAGTTATCAATTCAACGCGTATGTATTTTTTTTCTATATATGTTCACCAATTACTCTGAAACTATCCAACCGATTAATTTGGTTTTTGTATTAAATATAGTTTAAAAAAAACTAAAAACCACGCTTTTAAAGTAATCAAACTTAAAAGTGAAAAATAAATATAGTTTAAAAAAACTAAAAAACACGCTTTTTAAGTATATCAAATTAAAAAGTGAAAAATAATTCGTACTATAAGCTGAAAAACGAAAATAGATGAAAAATACTATATTACTATAAAATCATTGTTATTATAGAAATCAATTAATAAGCAATAAATAAAATTATTGTGGAAAAAAATCGTGGGGTGCTTCTTAAGAACTCATAGATGGAGCATGGTAGATGGAGCACCCCATGCTTTTTTTCCACAATAATTTTATTTATTGCTTATTAGTTGATTTCTGTAATAACAATGATTTTATAGTAATATAGTATTTTTCATCTATTTTCGTTTTCAGCTTGTAGTACGAATTGTTTTTCACTTTTTAGTTTGATATATTTAAAAAGCGTGGTTTTTAGTTTTTTTAAACTATATTTATTTGATTAATATTTGAGTTTGTGTTTTACTAAATGAAATGATAATAAAATATTATAGATAGTGTAAGCATTAGTTAAATAATGGCATAAATATTAATAAATCTTTGTCACAACAATTTATATTCAATTATTCTGAAATTTGTTTACACATAAATACATATCTACATTCCTCACAATAAATAAATGAAGTATCAATTTTTTAAAAAAAAATACTATTACCAAATGTATGTAAATACCTTTAAAAGCAAACTTAATAATTTAAACGAGTTTCATTATTTAGTAAATAAATAAATAAATAAACATTAAACAGAAATTCATGTTTGGAAATTTAACAATAATAATAATAATAATAATAATAATTTATAACGTACTAGAATTTCTTTTCGTAATTAGGGTACAAAAAAGTAAAAATTTTAAGGCTTAAAATTAGTCGATTTTTCTAACTACCGCTGTTACTCACGGTAGGCAAAATCGGGGTTACCTTAGACTTCCTGATAGACTGCCTTATTAATATGAAATCTCATTGAAAAATTTAACAGGAAAGCCTTTGTTAAGTTTAATAATAATAATAATAATAATAAACATATTTTATATAACGGCTTCATTATATTCATCAACATCACTGCCACCTCAAAAAAGTCTCTGGTAGAGAATCCTGATCACAAAAGATCTCGTTTAAAAACTTAACAGTAAAACCTTAACTAAGTTTTAACAATTGTATTGAACATCCATCTTATCACGGCTTCATCATATTCATCAGTATCACGGTCATTTAAATGTCTCCCTCATAGAGAACCCTGATCTCAGAAAATCTCACTTATAATCCCCCCCCCCCCCGGCCTGATCTCAGATGGCCTCTCAAAAATAAACAGTAAAGACTTAATAAAGTTTTAACAATAATATTGAATATCGTTCCGTCGTATAGTATACATTTAAAAAATAAACAGTTTTAAAATTTAAAATTTAAGGAGTCGAAAATTAGCAAGTTAGCGAAAGTTACGCTTAGCAAATAAGGTGCGATCGTATTATAACGAAGTTTTTCAAATATTCAGATCACAGTGTAATACTATACAGTACTTCGGATATAGTATAACGGCCAATTTCTTTTGTCTCTACCTGTAAATGCTATCTGGTTTCTTTTATATAAAAAATAATCTGTAGTAAACCTCAGCAACGTATATCAGTATCGTAAAATCTGAAATAGCTTAATATAATTAAAATGCGCCTCAAATAATGTTTCCCATCACATCATTACACACTAAAATATATTTGTGAGGCCTTATAAATTAATAACACCAAAAATTCTGAGTGTGTATTTTAGTACAAACTTCATAAAAGCATATCAATTTTATTATGTTCGAAAGAGCGTAACATCTTTAAAATACACTTGAAACTATCTTTTCCCATTGGTCGAAATGTAACGGAATTTTTTTTATTGTTCCATGTAATTAAACTGTATATCTTATACTCATAAAATTTGAAATGACTCGACAACATTATGAAACAATTATATATTTTAAGTTTCAAACGATTTGGTTGGGTGCTCTTATTCTGTTATATCCGGACAGACAGACAGAGGGACAGGCAGACGGATTGAACGAGGACTATAGGTGCCACGTATTTACATAATGACGAATGCACCTAAAAATTAACAACTAAAGTGATGTATTTTAAAATTATAAATATATATATACTGTAATGAAAATAATTGAAAAATACTACTCTTTGACCAGGAAAATATTTATCAAATAAAACAATTTGCTAAAATGTTTCTCATTTTGAACGACAATTTAACAAGAATACATTGCTAGGAAAATGCAGACAAAGAGAAGTAATATTATTTTTATATATTTGATTTGATTTTGACCGTTAAAAAATTTATGCAAAATACAATATAAAAATGTGTAGCTATATCGCTAAAATTTGATACAAAATAGTAAATTTCTAATATTATGAGAGTCATAAGAAAATATGATGAAGTACCATAAAATAGAACTAAATAAATTATTTAAAACTTTTCAAAAATATCATCTACGGTAAAGGAATTGAATTATTCCCCCCCCCCCTTTTTTTTGGTATCCTAAAACAAATTATGTTTCGTTACTTTGGCAAATATTTAGATACAATATATGGCAGAAGATATGCAATAATAATAATAATAATAATAATAATAATAATAATAATGGGTTTTTATTTTTTATTTCATTATTCCATCTATTACAGCGATGATAGGCATTCTTTAGGATTAGATTTTGAAGATATTCTAAATGTTTTCACTCGGTTTAATAGATATCAATTGCTAATGAAATTATAGAAATTATTTTTGCATATTGGAAAAGCATTTTTGATTTTTCACATAACATTACATTTGATATTTATAAATTTCTTCTAAATTTTTTTTATATACGGATACTCATTAATTACAAAACTGCATTTGAAAAAATCAAAAAGGGATTGAATATCGATTTGTTCGCATGAAACATTTTGATCATTAATTGTAGATCATATTTTAAAATTGCATAAAATTAAGGAAACCTTGATTAAAATCACACTCGAATTGGGTAATGATAAACCTAGAAATTTTGTTCAAAAAATAAAAGAAATGAAGCATTGAAATTTTTAGCCTTTTATTTAGTTAAATTTGTTAGTTTTAGTTAAATTAAGTTAAATTATTAATTATTAATTTATTATATATTAAGTTAATTAGTTAAAGCTTAGTTTAGTTAAATTTATTAGTTTATTAGCTTTGCTTATTTTAAAATACTCTTAAATTAAATTTACAAATTTAAAATACCCTTAAATGAAAATTTCTGTACTTCACAAAAATGTCTAGCATATTCTACTCTTTGTGCTTTCAACTTGTATAAAATAAATAATTATGAATCTCTTGCGAAGCAAAATATAAAATTACGAGATGTGATGAATGGGAAGGGTGCAGAAGTGGAAAATATGAATGGGGATTTTGAAGTGAATTAAAAAGCTCCTTAAACCCATTCTCCTGCTTTCCCCGAAAGATTCGCTGCTCGTAAATTCTTTTGAAAATAAATTTCTCGTGTGAGAAAAATCCCGAGATTGTGGGTTAGAATTGGAGGAAAAAAATGTTTATAAATTTCCCCTAGGAACCAAAAAGTAAAAGTGCTATTTATGATGAATGAAAGGGATGTGGAACTGGAAGATGCGAGCTGGACTACTTCAGGGCCATAATGGGACAAACTGCATAATTCATTTCCCGGAAAAATGAGTTTTTTTTTTTTTTTTTTTTTTTTTTTTTTTTTTTTTTTTTTTTTGTATTTCGAAATGATAGGTCGAAATATCATCTATCACAATTCCAGGAGGAGTTTTCAACTGCGATTTAGTCGTTGTTTGATTCACTATTTCTTGATATTTCATTGCCAAAAATGCTGATTCGGTTTAATATCTATCAATCATTAATAAAATTATAGAAATAACTTTCCATATTGGGAAAGACTTTTCAATTTTTATCATAACATCACATTTGTTATTTATAACTTTCTCTTTATAATCTGCCTAAGAATATTCATTAATTTGGAAATTGTTCATGTGCTTGAGAAATTCGAAAACAAACTGAATATCAATTTGCTCGCCTGGAATGTTTTGATCATTAATGGTAGATCATATTTTAAAATTGCATAACATTAAGTAATCCTTCATTAAAACCACATTGGAATTGATTAATGATAAACCTAGATAATTTATTAAAAAAAGGAAATCAAGCAATGATATTGTTAGAATTTTATTTAATTAAATTTCTTTTTAATTTTGTTTAGTTCCAAATATCCTTGAATGAAATTTTCCATATTTAAAATACACTTAAATGAAAATTTCTCTACTTTAAAAAATGTGTGATACATTCTAATCTATGTATTCGAATAATAAAAAATAAATAATTATAAACACTTGCGAAGCAAAATATAAAATTACGAGATGTGATGAATGGGAAGGGTGCAGAAGTGGAAAATATGAATGGGACCTTTGAAGTGCATTAAAAAGCTCCTTAAACTCATTTTCCTGCTTTCTCCAAAAGATTCGCTTTTCATATAAATTCTTTTGAAAATAAATTGTTCCTGTGAGAAAAATCTCGGCCTTGTGGGTTGGAATTGGAGGAAATAAATGTTTATAAATCTCCCCTAGGGACCGAAAAGTAAAAGTGCTATTTATGATGAATGAAAGGGATGTAAAACTGGAAGATGGGAGTTGGACTACTTAAAGGCTATAATGGGACAAACTGCATGATTCATTTCCCAGAAAAATGAGTTTTTGCTTTGTATTCCGAAATGATAGGTCGAAATAATGTATCAGAATTCCAGGAAGAGCTTTCAACTGCGATTTAGTCGTTGTTTTATTCGCTATTTCTTGAGATTTCATTTTTTAAAATGTTGATTCGGTTTAATATGTATCAATTATTAATAAAATTATAGAAATAATTTTTACATATTGGGGAAGACGTTTCAATTTTTTCCGTAACATTACATTTGTTATTTATATCTTTCTTCTTTATAATTTGCATACGGATATTCATTAACTTAAATATTGTTCCTGTGATTGAGAAATTGAAAAGCAAAAAAATAGCAATTTGTTCGCATGGAACATTTTGATCATTAATGCAAGATCATATTTTAAAATTGCATAACATTAAGTAATCCTTGAATAAAATCACACTGGAATTTATTAATGATAAAACTAGATAATTTATTTTTTTTATAAAAGGAAATCAAGCACTGATATTGTTAGCATTTTATTTAATTAAATTTCTTTTTAACTTTGTTTAGTTTCAAATACCCTTGAATGAAATTTACATATTTAAAATACACTCAAATGAAAGTTTTTCTACTTCAAAAAATGTTGGCCATATTCTACACTGTGTATTCAAATAGTATAAAATAAATAATTATTAGTCTCTTGCGAAGCAAAATGAAAAATTACGAGTTATGATGAATGGGAAGGATGCAATAGTTAAAAATATGAATGGGGATTTTGAAGGGAATTAACAAAGCTACTTAAACGCACTCTCCTGCTTTCTCCGAAAGACTCAATGCTCATATAAAATGTTTTGAAAATAAATTTCTCGTGTGAAAAAAATCTCGGCCTTGTGGATTGGAATTGGAGGAAATAAATGTTTATAAACCTCCCTTAGGAACCAAAAAGTAAAAGTACCATTTATGATAAATGAAAGTAAAGATGCGAGTTGGGCTATTTCAGGGCCATAATGGGACAAACTGCATGATTCATTTCCCGGAAAAATGAGTTTTTGCTTTGTATTTCGAAATGATAGGTCGAAATACCATCTATCACGAATCCAGAGGGGATTTTCAACTGTGGCATGCGATTTAGTCGTCGTTTTATTCGTATTATTTTATTAGCTATTTCTTACGATTTTATTGTCAATAATGTTTGATATTACGTATACAAAATGTAAGTAATGATTGAAGTTTTTTGAAACACGTTTTTATTTCATTTTTGAGCGCATCGCTAATGCATTTTACTCAAGAGGGGAATTTACTTTAGAGTAGAATTTTATTTAAGAGAAGAGAGAGAATTTTAATTAAGAGTAAATTTCTTTAAATAAAGTTCTGTACTATAAGAGAACGACAAATATTTCTTAGTCTACTTAACTCTCTAAGCGTTTGGAATGTAACATTCCGTTCACTAAGCTCCAGGTTTCACTGCAATATAACCAATATTTAAGATCATTTAATTCTATTTATTTAATGAATTTCCAATGCATTTTAGAATGATTAATTTTCTCTAGGATTGCATTCATATTTGTTATAAGGTTTTTATTTATAATGTTGAAAGAATAATATTTTATGAGCATTTAAAACAAAATGCCGAAGAAACAACATTACAATTTTACCCATTTACAAGACTCTCAGAGGCTAAATACGATATAACTATGTAAGAAAACATACAATTCCTAAAAAAATGTAACTAAAGCTGTTACTTCTGTCATAAATGAATATTTTGTGACCGGAGTCTGTCTTCGCTAATATTAAGAAAACTATTGTATACAAAATTATGAAAATGGGTTGTATTATATAGAAACGTTTTATAAACATGTCGAAGCTGATGGTTTTTAAATAGAAATGTTTTATAGGAGCAAAAACTATACATAAGAATTTAATTATTTTTTCTAGGAATATATGTTACAAACTCGCGATGTGTAGAACCCTTTTATTTTTTATGGGACTAAATTTTGAGGATTTCTTTTCAAAAGATTATTAAAACGTTCAATATTTGAAGACATACTTTTTTCATATTTCAGAAAAAATTTATTAGTTTAAATTGTTGCCATTTGTGAAAATAATCCAAAAAATATTATTTCCTTTCAACTAAAATTTTATTCACGAGTGGCAATTAAAATTAGAGAAAACTCTTTAAAATTAGCTTTAAATGATTGCGTTTTAAAAACAAAAAAATATTGAAAAGTGCTTCAAAAATTGTATTTACAAGGGATTTTAAAAGAGAAAAGATATTTTAAAATATTAAATTCATTAATATTTGTAAAAAACAGCAAATGAAAGAAAATACCATTTAAAATTCCTGAATAATAATATTTCAAAACAGTTTAAATTTAAAAATATACTTACACGGGACATTTAATTTATATATCAAGATGATCTTTTAAGTTATTGCTGAACATTCTAAGACAGCCACAAATAATAATATTTTCTTATTAACAAGAATAGTATCTTCACTTGAATATTAAAAAGAGTAAGAAAACTTTATATCTGATCAAAAACAATAAATTAAAATGGTTTATTTAAAACAACTTTATTATAACGTTGTTAAAAAAAATTCTGAGAAGGCAAACACTCTGTTTATTTTGATTATTTTATACTAGCTTATTTTCGAATATTTAAGTAATCTTAATGAATTAAACACAAAAGCAGCCCTTGGACGTCTTAACAGAGGCTGATCGGACCTTACAATTCCCCAATTGAACTTCGCAGGTGAAATTTGAAAGTCATCAACAATATATAAATACGAGCATTATATACAATCGTGAATAAACATCATGAAAAAAACGTCTCGTGCTCTTATTTAAGTAGTTCATGTTTTCAGAAATATGTATATACATAAGTTTCAAACTTGAGTAATTTTGATTCGCAGCCATTTTAGCAATGAGACAGTCTCAGATTTTAATATATTTTACTCAATTTTTAAAATGTACTTTTTAGAGTGTATAATTAACACTATGTTTTGCGCCGTTGTATCTGTTGCAAATACTTCATATAGCCTACAAACAATTATTATTATGGTGCTTAAAACTGCCATATGCACAAAACAGGACATAACTATTTATTTCTGATTTTAATGCATAAATATTCACTTATTTTAGTAAAAACCTCTCACACCAAACAGATCTTCATACATTTAAAAGTATATTAAATTGTAATTTTTTAGTAGCGAACTTTCTGTTGCGAACTTAAAATTCTAAAAGTATACAAAACTTTCAATCCAATTTTTCTACACAAGTTTGTATTTAGATCAGCAAAGAAGTAATATCGTTACATTTCTTCTCGAATATTCATTTTATTAAAGTGAATTGAAATAAAAGAAGCAAAGAAATATTTCAAAAATACAAATCAAATCAAAGCAAAATAGAGTTTTTGAATATAAAATTTTAAACTTTCTTTGAAAAGTTTTCCTCGAAGAATTCTGGCGAATTTCATTAACTCCAATATATTTCTGTGTATAAAATCAGCATGTATTTATTCTATTCTCTCTTTTTCTAACTCTAAAAGCTTCACTATAAGAAATACAATTAGCTTATTAATTCCAGAATTATTTGAAAAAGTAATCTTAAAAACATAAATTGCTGTGAATCGTATTTATTACTGTAATAACTCGATACGATACACAAAATTGAAAACAAACAGCTATTAAGCTTTTTTGAGGGAGGAGAGGAGAGAGTTTTATATAAAATTGTAATATAGAAAAATATTTTTGATCGGAAATTTTTGACTGGTAAAAAAAAATCTGCCTTAACCTTTTCAGATCCCAGGATTCATTTATGTTCATTTTTTAATTTAAGTTATAGATTTATAATTAGCAATCTGAAAACACGGATAAACAATTTTAACGAATTTTCTGTTTCTCTATATACGTTGGGTGTTTCTTATAGATTTCAAGCTGCTGAAAAAGAATGTGTTTCTAAAACTTTTCTATCACCCTCCAATTTTGAGAAATTTTATTTATACGTATTCTCTTTCATGTAATTGATTCACACAAACGTTCTTTTTTCTTATTACAACGATAGAAGATACAGCAAGAGAGTAGAAACATATGTCCCCCTAATAAATTTTACGTTAGCGACCTTGTACAGACAGCTCTAGCCACCCCTACAGTATTTTACTTTAAAGCAAATCCATGACAGTTGAAACTTTCGGTGTGAGTATAATACTATTTCTTTGTTCTGTAAGATTTTTTAATTACATTTTGATTATAATTATCCTATTTTCCTCTACAATATGTAAAACATGTCTAGAGGATGCGTTAATGAACCCGATTCTTTTTGCTGTGTGTGCGAGAAGCTAACTAACAAAAAGCCTCGATGAGCTTTCACGCCGGTAAAAAAGATTACCTATCATATGTACTTTGGATATAAAATAGATGAACAAGATAAGAAATGCTCACCTCATTCTTGTTGTGCACGATGTTCCACAAACCTCCGGGCGTGGATGAAATGTGCAAAAAAGTGTATGTCCTTTGCTATACCCATGATATGGCGCATGGCGAAGGATCATATAACTGACTGCTACTAATGTATTACAAAAATTAAAGAATTCTCTGCAAGAAGTAAACATAAAATTAACTACCCGAACTTAGATTCACAATGTGACCAGCATTACATAATGATGTAGAACCTCCAGAAAACTTCCAGATAATTTTACATATGACGATGCAGCAGTAGAAATGGAAATTGATGAAGTTGAAACTTCCTCTAGATCTGATATGAACTATTCTCCTGGCATAAATGAACAACCACACCTAATTACACACAAAAAAAATAAATAAATAAATAAACGATTTTGTGAGAGACTTAAATTTATCAAAGAAAAATTCAGAATTACTTGGATCAAGATTGCAAGGTTGGAATCCCCTGAAAAACAGTACAAAGATATCTATTTATCGAGATTGTCGTAAGAAATATTCAACACTTTTTTCATGAAAAGATGATTTATGCTATTGTAATGATATATGTGGCTTAATGTCTGCTTTAAATTGTCAATATAGCTCGGAACAATGGCCTATAAGAGAGCAGCCACAGATAAGATATTTACCGCTACATAAAGTATGAAATTTCTAATTAAAATCATTTCTTTTTACGAAAATTCTTCTATATTTTTCTGAAAGTTTATAAACAATGCATACTTTCAGTGTTTTAAATATTAATTTTAAGCTTTATAAGTGTTTATTTAAAAGTTTGTCATGACCAAAATACCAAATGATAAATTTCATAAGGTATGTGTGTTGAATAAATGCTATAAAATTCAGATTTTCAAGATTTTGAATTTTTTAAAAATCTGTGGGTGATGGAAACTTTTTAATGGCATATTCTTTCACAGCACCACCTAAAATATAAAAGTCACCACATTCTTAGTTAGAAACTTAGTTAGAACCTTGTTTATCAGTGTAATTAAGAAAGATTGGACAATGAAAAAAAAATTAGAATTTATCTTTATGCACAAAATTTGATGATATATGAGGAGTCAAAAAGTACATTTTTGAAAATTTCTTAAGATTTTTTTTATTTATATTACATTTGTGAATTGCAAAAACATTGTAAAACATAAAATATTCATACATTTCATAACTTTTTATAACTAATGGACTCTACAAAGGGTATCTTAATGCTTTGAAAGCTTTCATTTTCTGCATTTCGTACTTTTCTGCCACAAGCCATTTTTATACAGGGTGAGTCATAAATATCGAAACAATAGGCTGTCTCCTTAAATATAGCTCTTAGACCCATACTTCCAATTGCAAAAATTCATAAAAAATGGTGAAAGTTTTCATAAAATAAGTCGCGACTCCATGGGGGGGGCCTAGTTAAAAAAAATACGAAAATTAAATTTTTATACGAGCCCGTAGCATAAAAATTCCAATTAGAAAAACTTTTCTTATTCGGTCCTGAATAAGACACAAAAAATTGCATCTTCATATCTTCAAAACTCGCAAATTTATAGCCGTTTAAAAAATTCATCAAGTTTTAAGGGATTAGACACAAATTGAAATGTGCGCAATTCAAAAAACAATGTTACTTTAAGAGTTCTATGAAACGCGTAAAAATCTATTTTTTGAGTTAGAGTTTTGATATATTTTTTCTTTTTTGTGATGGTAAGCCTTATAATATGCTAAGAAAATCACATCCTAAAATTTCTCATACAATTTATAAAAGTCTCATATGGTTAGTACTGGTTTAAATGGGATAATTAAAAATCGTAATAACTCGTAACATTATTTAATTCTTTCATTTCTTCAATTACATTTTCTTTCCATTTAAATAAAGATGAAAATCTGATTTTAGTTTTGTTCCAGGGTTTTTGTCTTTTAATTTTAATTGTAAAACTGTTAAAAATATTTATTGAAAAAATAATATAACTTAAAAAATCATATTTTAAAAAGCAAATTTTTTTTTTAAATTTGCTGAAACAAATCTTATGTAAAAAAATCGAAAATGACGTGTATCAAATCAAGTTTTTTTTTTTACATTTAATAATTTAAAGACAAGAAATAGAGAGGAAAAAAAACATTATGCAGAAAAACAAAATGTACTGTTTACATGTCTGTCAGTTATTTAAAAAAAATGCTTTTTCTAAGATGCAGATTAAATCTTTTTTTTAAATTTAGTTCTGACAGCTTCAGACTTTTTATCGTCCTGGAGAGGCTGTTAAAAAATCTGTACTCTGGGCTCAGGCCGGGCCAGGACCGAGACGTTACTTTTTTCTGAAGACTCGCCAGGTCGGACCTAAGGTACTTTTCATAAAGAAGGGGCTGCTTCCTTCTTTGTAGGTGTACACGGGACGAAATTTTCAATCTCGGCCTCGCTAAAACCCGTATTAAAATAATTATCTCTGACTGTCTTAATACGTGCATAAAATAAATAAAATTAGGCTCAATCGAAAATTTTGCGAAAAACACATAAATTTTAGAATCTTTATTTTACAAAAAAAAAAAAAAAAAAAAAAAAAAAAACTTTAAAATTTATTTTTTTAAAGACTAGTATATTCAAAGGCTAAAAAATTAAATACTGTAAAACCAATGAAAAAAATCTGCCTATGACGGAATTCCGTCTTAAACGGAAAATATGTTGAACAATGCAAAATAAATACACTGATACCAGAGAAAAAGAATTAAACTCCAATTACACCTCCTACTGAGGGCATCTGTCTATAACGTATTTTTTGTTTCCTATGCAATTCGTGTCTTAAAAGGTTTACTGTATAACATTTTTCAAAGTCTCCAACGCATGGGATATGGATTAACGATATTAAAATATAGGTGAAACATTTACATATAAATATAGATTCAATGATAGAATATATATATTACAGCCTTTGGCGCTTCCTTAATAATAAAAATTACAAATATAAAAGACGAAAAGCCATTAAAGGAATTTTTGGTCAGAACTTTCCATACGAAACAATTTTTTCCTACACCGAATTAAAAAACTATGTAAAAATTTGCGTCTGAACCGGGCTATGATTTAAACTATTTTTGAGACCGGTCCGGGTTATGATTTTACCATTTTTCAGGCCAGGCCGAACTTTTTCCCCTATGGGTCGGTTTTTGACCGGACCTAGCTATTTCGATCCATGCAGATCTCCAGTGCAGACTACCAACATACTTTGAAAACAAGTTTAGATTTAATTCAATACGCTGCTTTGTTATGTCCAAATGAGTGGCACTGTCTTAAATCGACATTTAATAAAAAACAATTTATGGACGATCCCACACTTGCTTTGAAAATGAGCGAAAAACTCCTCGTTTAAAGGTATGGTAAAGTGGCGTAAGTCACGAATTTTGGAGGACTTCGGACTTAAATATCTCTTTCCGGTTTTTAGATATTTAGATATTTTTTTTTGTTAAATTTAGGAATAGATAGAGAATAATTTCCTAATTGGGAATTTCGCCCTACGGGGGCCGCATAAAAATTTAATTTTCGTATTTTTTAAAATCGACCCCCCATGGAGTTGCAACTTATCTTGTCAGAAATGTCACCTTTTTTATGGATTTTTGCAATTGGAAGTATGAGTCTAGGGGCAATATTTAAGGAGATAGCCTATTGTTTCGATATTTTTGACTCACCCTGTACATCATATAGCTTGCTAAAGAAAAGCTATAAGAAGCAAACTGCTGTTTTGTTTAGTTCTTTTGCTTGTTAGGTCCCATTCACACTAATTTTTCCTTTTCCTTATAACATTATTTATATCTATTAAAATATATAAAGATGTGTATCATGTAGGATACTTCAGTCTGAAGTGGATAATTTTTTTTTTTTTTTTTTTTTTTTTTTTTTTTTTTTTTTTTTTTTTAACTTGCAAGTACGGTGAAACTTCTTTGTGTGAATACCTTCTGGAAGACAATTTTTTGATGGATCAAAATTTATTCCCATAGGCTCAATACCAATTTTACTTCCATTCAGAGATCATCCCTGTTAAACTCCCACCATGAGCTACCAAAAAATGTACAAAATAATTGCGTACTTCCCAAGCGACTCCAGGGAGCCATAAGATAACAGAGAGAGGAATTTGAAACGAATTGGATCCCTCGTGTTATAGCAATTTTAGTTAGACATGAATGTTCCTCCAAACAATACCAAACATTCATTGTAGATTTGAGGAATTTTGCCTTGGCCAGTTTGATTATACGAGAGAGACGTGTTTAAACGCATTACGTCTGTGCTATTGTCAGTCTTGACAATATGTTTGGTAATTAGTTTTTGTCCAGAATTTTCTCAACTAGTTAATTTTTATATCCTGCATGTCAACATGCTCAAATTGAGGTAAAATAAACCAATAATCTAATTTAGAAAACGAATAATATTTAATAATTTTACAATGAATAAATAGCTTTTTTTATTTCTTAAGGAAAAAATTCTCTTAAAAAAGTTAATTGTAAAAAAAAAAAAAAAAAAAAAAAAAGAAAAAAAAGAAAAGAAAAAAAAGAATAAAAAAAGGAGGAGAGGAAAGAAATTTAAAAAAAGAAAAAGCTACAATACAATATTATTATACATTTACCAATAAAAATAAATGTAGGAGAAATGTGCTTACCTTGTTTTATTTTGTTTTTACTTAAACATATTACCCGCAAAGTATCTTTTTTTCTATCGTACATGTTTTCTTTAAGAATATGTGATCGATAATAAATTATCCGAATAACATTTGTACGTTTGCCTCATTACATTTGGACCTGACGTTAGAAAACTTTCTTTCAATGCTTTCTCGCTTTCTCATAATATCATTTGTTATTCTTGGAAACATCCCTTGGGGCGGCAAGACTTCGATACACTTCGTGCGTCAAGACATTTTTGGTTTTTTAAATAAACTTCTCTCTATTTTATATAATAAACAAAACTGTTTCAAGCAAATTCAGTTTGATGTAGAAATTTTTTTAAAAAAATTTACAATATCTTTTAGCATATTTTGCCCCAAGAAATGTTTTATGAATAGATTGTTTAATGTCTCATGTATTTTCTGAAATGTAGTGAAGATTGAATCTTTTTGAAATATTTCTTTTAAAGATTTTAATATCAGTATTATACAATATTATTGTTCTTTTAGGTTGTTTTTCAATAAATACTTTAAGAAAGATTAAATATTAATAAACAACCATACATAATCGGTAAATAATACTTTCTTTATCTCCATACTGTCAGATTTAAAATTTCATTTCCAGCGTTCCGCGTGAAAAGGCTACAAGTGGATGGAATCGCAGGGCATTTCTTGCCGTTCAAAAACTCAAAAAACTACACATTCTGGAAACTTAAAGAAGAATCTATAAAAATATAATGTTATTAGTTGCCCTTAATAGACTTGGAGGCGGCAGCATAGACAATCATCTCATCAAGATCACGGATCAAATTCTAGGATTAGTTAAATCTCGATTCACATATTAAAACGCAATTGGTTGGACAAATCATATCTTGGTGGAAAACTCCTCAAAACCCGATTTTAAAGGTTGACTCTTAAGGTTTACCATTATGCTTTCCTGCATCCAAAAATATGAAAAAAGGGGAGGATTGGGAGCAGTAAAACATAATGGTAAACCTTTAGAGTCAACCGTTAAATCTGGTTTTTAGGTATTTCCACCAAGATATGATTTGGCATACCGATTGCGTTTAAATATGCGAATCGAGATTTACCTAAACCTGGGTGTTCATCCGTGAACTTGATGAGGTGTTTGTCTGTGCTGATTTGAATTCATTTATTAAGATTCGAATTTCAATTCTCTTTTCAGATGTTACATATTTAGATTTTTTAAATTTAAATATGAATCATTATTTCAAAATAGTAAAAAGTTAATTAAGCAAATATTACTAATCGGAAATAGTTTAATAATAAAAAAAAAAAAAAAAAAAAAAAAAAAAAAAAAAAAAGAGGGGAGAGAGAGCGAATAGAAAAAAGAAAAAGAAAACTTTAAATTAGCAACACTGCGATTTTTTGTTGATCCTGCGACCGAACGTTCTTTGTCTATTTCATCGCGGGCGTTTTTACTTTAATAGAAAGAGCAATGGATTGAGAATGCTGAGGTATCTCAGAAAAAATATTTATCAATGAAAATTATTATAACTATTGTTCGAACGAGGTTTTGACTGTACGTTATATCACTGCTAGTTTTATAATACATTTTATAGAAAAAGAAATTCGTGAAGGTTGCAATATTACGACTGCTGTTATATAATTCGTTTATGTTTTCTATGATTTGTTTGTTTTTCGCTATGCTAATGATTTTTTAAAGCTGAATAAAGATAGTTATTTCTTATTATATTGAAGGATCAATAGGAAGGACAAATTATAATGGTACTCATTATCACAAGCACTAATATGATTATTATAACAGAATTGTACTTTAGAGATTTAATGTTTTTTCTTTGTTTTAAAAAATACCCTAGCAGGAAGGTATTTTTGTTGTTTTATTTTTAATTATAATGGCAATAGAGATATGTTTGGATCCATACTTATTTTCAATTAAAGATAATTGACGTTAAATTTGAACATCAATAATAATTGTCTGAATTGAAATAGAAAACAGTTGCTTGTTTCATTTTGGTCTTAGAACTCATATTTCAATAACTATCAAAAAAGGAGATTACAATTTTCTTTAAGTCTATAATTAATCAATATTGATAATTATTCGACAAAAATGTTTGATCTCCAGAACACTGCAAGTAATTAGAAAATCTCTTATATTTCATTACCTGAAAAGAAAAAAAAGCATAATTTCCGGTCATCCGTGCATTTAACATAATTTTTTCGATTTTGACAGTTAAACTCCTTGGCTTCTGGGCTCCTCATTTGCAAATAAGAATAGTTCCCACAACTTTATACAAATCACGTTTAATACGATTCCGCTTAATCAATTCGAAGCGAGAGTCTTTCACAGAATTTTTAATCTTTCATCACTGATTCTTTAAAACAGATATGTCCTAATTGAATCGGGATTAAAAATAAAATTCTCGTATTAAATAAGGCAAAATTTGCAATAAAATGTTACTGGTTAGAATAATGAAGCATGCTGAACATCTTATGCGGCACATTTACTGGTCGCTCGTCCACAAGGGATTAATAGGTGACTTTTGTCCACTACCATGAAATGCATCTTAGTTAAGTTAGCCTATTTAATGCGTCCTGACCCCCCCCCTTTTTTTTAACATTTTGCACGCTACACAGAATTATTTTTATACATTTATAAATTTATTTTTTAACAGAAGATGTAAGATTGGAAAGCCACTATTTAAGCACTTTGGAATCGAACTGTGTTTTCTCTTTTTCAATCAATAAATTACCTATTGAGTTATAAGTGTTTTTGATCACGTGACATAGCCTTTTTCTTCATCCATTGACTTTTTTTCTTCTCTTTCTTCATTTTGTTCAAAAAACCAAATTCGAAAGTTTTTCCTGGAACATCTACTGCGTCCTCCCCCCCCCCCCCAAAAAAAAGGAACAGTAAGTGCAATTAGATAGTTTCTTCTCAAGAACTATATCTGCTAGTTTCATGTATTTCAGAACAAAAATAAATTAAAATTTATGTCATAAAATTGGACTTTTGGATTTGAGAACAGCTTTAAAATCCTTCACATTGTATTATAATTGTAGGGGGGAAAGTTATATTTAAAAATTTTCGGCGAATGTTAAAAAAAATTGAGAAAATTCATACATCCAAACATAAATTACGACCACAAATAGGAGCTTCCTTGAATAAATAGCAAATCTGTATTACTGAAAGGAAGATTTCTTTTAAGAAAATCAGATAAAAGCCAAAGAAATATATAAATATATATTGCATATAAATAATACACATACAAAAAGAATTTTTTCAAACGATTTGCATAAAAGAACCATGACAATGGTGACAAAAGTGTTGATAACGATTCGATGGCTTAGATGTTTCACAAAATAGGCCAAAGTTACGAATAAATTGAGCTGGAAAAGTAAATTTCACATTTCACTAGGAATTTCGTATGTCGTCACTTTTTCACTGGAATCTCCACGGTATATGATTCGCTAGAAATTGCATCTAAAGAAAACCTAAGATATCTCAGTGGCATAAAAGTTATCGAAACATGTCATCTGCCTAAATCATAGCAGCGATTTGTGTGTTCTAAGACAAATAAACATATTTTTAACTGAGAGTGTGTTGACGAATATGAGTTTGAGTGGTATTTTAATGATTTAATTTTTTCAGTAAAACTACTTCTGGCTTAAAATATTTTTATTTTATTTTAAAAAAAGAATTTAATTTCGGTAGTTTAGTTAACTAAAATTGCTGCTTTTTAAATAATTTATGATCAGCCATTTTTCGACCGGTAGATATATGACAGCTGTTGTAGTTAGAAATACCAAAAATGAAATTTCATCAGGCTCAGAGTGGCTGAGTGATTAAGACGCCATATTGCTAATCACTTGAGAATGTAGGTGGCCTACGGATTCGACACCTGCCAGCTCCATTGCTCACTTGTTGTGAAGCTCCCGGTTGTAATTCTCTGGTGGTGTAAATTGCATTGTAGCTATCTCTTCCTTGACGTTGACAATGACTTAAAAAAAGGGCACCCGACGTCAAGCACACAAGTCAGATGTATGTGTTCAGTAAATAATTAAAGAATCTCATTATACTCAACGATGCCAAAGTAAGGGTAAAATACTAACTTAGTAAGGTCTTCACTTGAATAAGATATTTTGTTCGCTTTTCGATGGGCTCTTATTAAATGATACCAAATTGTTCTCATAATATTTATAAGTTTCCCTTATTACCTTCGGGTGGAATATTAGAAAACTCTAAAACTTTATTCACCAGTTGGAAACTTTTTACACTTTCTAATTCTTGCAAACATTCCTTCAAGCAATACTCCGATACATTCTTTCGTTGAGGTATTTCGTGTTCGTTAAATAAACTTCTCCTTATTAAAGAATAATTTTGTTTCACTCTTGTTCAAATGATATCAGTAACGAAATCATTTAAAATTCTCGAAATGCCTTTTCGGATAATTTGCTTCTGGCAATATTTTATTAACAGTTTAATGCAATAAGAACAATGGTGGATGTTTAAGTAATATCTAGTATTCTTTAAAACGGAAATTTTTTTTTCTTGTTATAGAAAATGTAACAGTTTATAAATTAATAGTTTTACAGAGAAAAGTTGAGAAAATACGTAATTGATATTTTCGAGATAATGTTTCACAAAATTTTTAATTTATTAATATTTTAAAGATTTATAAACAGGAAATTCCGAACGACGCTCGGTTAAATTTAGCCTTTTGTTCCACTCAGTATAACAATATTCCCTGTGATATTGCTCTGAACATTTTATTTCATAACACTTTTATTTACAGAATTCATAGACATCTAAGATATAGGAGGAAAAAGATAGATGGAGATGCAGTTTATCCAAAAATCGACTTGTTATATGATGCCCGTTATCGCTTATGTTTAAATGTCCTCATTAGGTCCAAACAAAACAATAACGTTCAACAGGGATCAAATTTTTTTCAACAGGTGTGCATTTTTTCTTTTCTTTTTTTTTTTTTTTAATGAAAAAAAAATATTTGCTTACATTTAAGTATTTTAAAGTAATATTTCAATGTGTTATGAATTAAAAATCGTATTATTAAAACTTTTTTTCTTTTTTCCGAATGCACATGGTTGTATTTGAGTTTAATGTAGCTAATTTTAGGGTTACATTTTTTGCGTTACCCTCAGCCACTATACCAGTCTATTCTTTCTTTTTACTTTATGTCTGAGATATCTGAGATTGACGAGCTTATCTGGATAGGGGTCGATCTCCAAACGAGGTGCTGCGCACTGTAAAATCCGGCGCATAATGCGCACTTTTAATACAAAAAATACGAATACGATTGAAATTAACAAGTACGCGTTATACGCCTGGTATAAAAATGACAGATTTCAATGTAAGTAAAAGATAAATTAAAAATTTAGTTCTAATAATTTATAAATTTTTATAAATAACAGCTTTAATACTTTTAATTATATGAATTTATTAAGTTAGAATTTAGTAGGTAAGTGGATTATAATATGTACACTCACTCCGCGTCAATCATTTTAAAAATCCAATTAGGATTAACTTCGAGGCCACACGTCATAAATCATCACCTCTGATTGGTCTAAGAGGCGTGGCCTTCCGGTAGGAATTCATTCTTGTCTCGCAACTAGACTAGCCTGCTAACATCCGCGCATTAACACAGATCACGTGATGTAAAATAAAAAATAAAATTAAAATCCCGAGAATATTCTAAAAAAGAAAAAGGTTACGAAATAACTTCCCGCCTTTTTTGGGAAACAAGCAATAAATTATTAATAAGTGAAATAAAATAAGAAAAAGAATTTTAGCTGTTAAAAGATTAATACATTACGAAACTAAGATTAAAATATGTTCCACAATTTTACAATTAAAATCTCAGAGAGAACAAAATGGCGCAAAATTTTTTATTTTATTACATATGTATATATATATATATATATACATATATATACATGCATGAATAAAAATTGACAAAATATTCTCCGGTGAAAACCTGCATTTTTGATCATGCATGAATTGATAAATGTTTGTTTTTCTACATAAAAGCTAAAAGTAATTTTAAACATATATTGTCGAATATTATAGTATATAAAGAGCTTATCATTTAATTACATATACATTAAAAATGATTTGTTTGAATATTTAATACGTGATTTGTGACATTGTGAATTAATCGTAAAATCAATAGAGTGAAAAATGTAAAATCCGGGAGTCAAACCCGAAATCCTCGCAATAGTGCTCCTAGTGCCCGACCATTTAAGCACTGTAAAAAAAAATCTGTTCAATTTACGGCAAAAACTGCTGGCAGCACTGTTGTCAGCAGCTTTAGATATAAAAATTGCAGTAAAATTAAATGTAATTTTTTTATAACATCTAACTTTACTGCAATTTTTACGGCCGTAAATTTAACAGGTTTTTTTGCAGTGTGATATGATGGAGATATCCAGTTTAACATCTCTCACTCGCATATATTGGTGAAGTCGCAACTGCAGAACTAGGTGGAACATGGTCTTCATGAGCACACAATCTAGCGGCGTAATATGAGACATCAATAACCCCAGCATCGCCGAATACACATATAATTTTAATTAATTCTTCAATATATTTTAAATCATTATTTTTGTTTAATATTTAATCATTTCCAGTGTATTTTCACGGCTGAAAATTAATTAAAAAAAATTATTAAAATTACATGTTTGTTCATCGATGCAGGATTTATTTATTTTCCATGTTTAGCCGCAACATTTTGTGTTCATGAAGAATATATTCCATCTTGTGCTGCAATTGCAGCTTTAACAATATATGTGACTGAGAGATTCTAAGCTGGGTATCAACTTTGTAAATCAAATATTAGAACACTTGGAGCACTATTCGAAGGATTTCGGGTTGGATTTCCGGCTTTGATATTTTTCACTCAGTTACTTCTACGCTTAATTAACAATGTGATAAATCACGTGTTAAATATTCAATATTTCGAGTGTAATTTTTGAAAAATTTAATTAAATTATACATATTTCGGTTAAACCATTGATTAAATTCGATAACTATTGAGAGAGCATTTTCCTCTGTGATATGCATTTTTAAACTGGTCTAATTTTGTGTATATTAGGCGGTGTGTATAGATTTTATAGATTGCATACAAGGCTATACAAAAGAATTCACATACATTATTGGATATGGACGAAATTACAAATAATGATTATTGTTGAGCTGTGTGAAGATGCCTATTAAAATATCTCGTTCCAGCGTAAAATGAAATTTCTTAAAAATATCCTTTTAGTGATAGAAAGTGTTTTATAATCTATGCCTCATGCATCATTTGTGTGTGTATGTGTGTTTTGAGGATATTAAAATATATACAACACACAATCTCGCATCTTATTTTCATACGCATGTTTACGTATGAATATCTTGTTACCTAAGGAAGATAAATAATTCGTATACAGTTTTCATATGTTTGCTTTGTTAGCACTGAGCCAAATGTCAGGTAAGTTTTGGAAATAAATGGATGTTTTGTCTCCCACATTCTTAGCATATCATTTGTTATTCCTAGAATGTTCACTTGGAGCATTGAGAGGTATAGGGTTCACCTATTTTTTCTACAACTGTAATATTTTCTACCTTTAATAAAATTCTCTATTTATACACTAAAAACATTTTACGAATTAAAAAATGATATGGAGTATGGAAATTATTCAAATGTGTAAAAATATATCTTTAAATATTTATTACCCAAAATATTTATTATTAATACAGTATTTTATTATACATAAACGATGGCATATCAACCAGAATTGAGAGAGGGGAATATAAAAAAAGGGGAAAAAAACTAGAGTGATGATAAAGAAAAGAACACTGTAAAAAAATAGAAAAGTTACTGTACTTTACCGTGAGGTATTCAGTAAATTTACAGAAAATGTCACTTTTTTCACATAAACTGTCAACTTCCGTTTTATTATTATTATTATTATTATTATTATTATTATTATTATTATTATTATTATTATTATTATTATTGTGGTTTACGTTAAAAAAACTGTTTATTTTGCAGGAAAAAACGGTAAAAAAAAAGCTTTTTATTGGTGCCAAAATTAACAATTTTTTATGTCCATTTAAAGTTTTTTTTTTTTTTTCACAATAAGAGATTTGATTTCATTGTGTTTGAATTGATGTAGCATTATTAAAATGCAGAATAAAATTATTTTTAATCTCAAATCGTTATATAACGAAAATACTTTGTGTGTAATTGTAGCCGAAATATAATTGCTGCACGCATCTTTTGTAATTTTAGAGCACTTAATGGTAGATATGAAATACATATAGCAAAATTTTACGGCTCTCCGAATACATTTATAAAGCTATCGCAGGTACAAACAGACACATCAAATTCACAAAACCTTTTTAACTATATTGGAAAACGTGTTAGAAATGGGGCAGAATATTTATTCAATTGAAGTTTTTAAGTATTGTTTGGCAGTTCTCAGCAGCGAAGCTTTGATAACATTTTATTATTATTACAAGCTAACCCGACCGGCATTGCACAGTTCCGTAATAACCAAGATGCATAAAAAAAAAACCTATAATATTGGCAAAAATGAAAAAAAATCAATTCTAAAAGCACACAAACTCGAAAATTGTTAAAAACTTCTTCGAAAATAGCACGGAAAATCACATTAAAAATCAATGACATTCAAAAATCGTAGCAGAAAAAATTAAGTAAATTAGGGTAAAAGTTTTAAACAATTTTGATTTTATCAATGTCAAAAAATAGCCGCAAAATGCGAAGAAAAAATAAAACCTATATTAAAAAGTTCGGAAAAAATTGAAAAATCTCTGCACGAATTCCGAATAGATAAGCTTTATTAAAAAGAGAACTAAATTTTCTATGTCGGTTTAAAAGAATGAAACCGTATTCCTTTCACTGATGTGAAAAAATCGTCTCGAAAGATAAAAAGAACGCTAAAAATCGACTAAAAATTAAATTTAAAAAATCCAATCAAAAAATTGAACAAACATTGCAATTGAACAAACAATTGAACAAACAATTTTGCAAAACATCATATACAGAGGTACATTCCCTTCAAATTTTGTAACTCAAAGTGAGGCATGGGGGGAGGATGAGGCAAAATAATATCAGACCGTGAGCTTCTTTTTGCTTAAAAAAGACCGCTTAAACAGAATTATTAGAAACATTGCACAGTTTTAACTGTGTTTATTTGAATCAGTACTTAGGATTTAGCTCGGCCACTGTAGAGAATCAATCGGGGTATTAATACCAAGGATTGGCGTTAATACCCCGTTATAGTTATTGCGCTGTACATTTTAAATTAAAAATTATCTCGAGAAGATATCCAAAATCTTCAACAACATTTTGAAAGTTCATGTAGTACTACAAATTTATGTAATTAAGAAAGTATTTCCGGATAAAAAAAATAGTCTTCACATCACAAAACGTATCTCGCAAATTTTAGTTGCTTGTAAAAACAATAAGACTTAAAAATGAAACAAATTAACTTGAAGCTGTTTTTTGCGATTTATATGACTCAAAACCCTTCTGCGCAGAGCACATGGGTGTCATTTACCAGATTATTTCATAATTATGCATAATATTAGCACTTGGTGTTATTACCCCGCCTGGTGTTATTACACCAGACCACCTTACTTCACGTTGTTTTTCGATTACATTAAAAACCTTTACAATGCACAATAGGATCTTGCATTCATCCTGTATGGCAGTTTCATGTAAGATACATAGTATCTTGATAAAAATAGCAAGGAACTGTTACTGTTTCATACTAACAAGAAAGGTCTCCATACTGGGCATACTCAAAAACTTTAAAAAAATGCTAATTAAACTGCTCATGTATGTAATATAGTATCAGTCAAAATTAGGGGCGGAATCACAACAGAAATTATGTAAAAATATTAAAAACTTTCAAATATTTGGCGTGAATATCACGTGATTTGGCGAGCAGCACTTTTCCTCGCCAAAAACAAACGATTTAATGAAACTGAAAACTGATAGATTTTTAGAATGCGCGTAAATAGTATTTAATGAATTTAAACATAAACAATGAAAGAGTTTAATATATTATATACATAAATATATACACATATACATATATCTTGTATTGCATATATATATTGTTTGTTGGTATAGTTTATAATTTATCACTTGAAAATATTTTCGTACACAAAAAATTCATATTGAAAAAAATATTTTTATATATTTAAGCGTATTCAAAATTAAAAGCCAGATGTTGACTTGACAATGCTCAATTGGACTTTGAGCTTGAAACAATTTTAATGAATTTAAATTATGAATTTCGTTTTAAATCGCAAATTTTGATAGTTATATTTGAATATGAATACATAAATATCGATATAACAAAATTATACTTAAAACAAACTAAAACTAACAAAATTAAAGTTATTTAAATTATATTTACCTAAACCAGTTCAACATAAAACTTTTATGCCATTAAAGCATATTTGACATAAAAAATATTTATTCAAACTGCATTCTATTGCCAACTGATGATAAATCGCCAAATAGCGAAATTTTCATTATTTTTTTACGAACACTGTATGGAGGTTCCGCCAAAAAAAAAAAAAAAAAAAAAAAAATTATAAACGTATATATTCTCATGAGAAGAACATTTTGTAATTTTTTCAGATTTTTCAGAGTATGCCCGTATGAAGACCTTCCTTGTAAGTAGTGTACGTTTAACTAAGTATGCTCTAAATGATGCAAGTATCCTTTTAAAAAAATCCAAAAGTCATGACAATTATCCAGATGCATCTTCGCAAAAGTAAGCCGAAGCGAATCGATAGGAAATTCATAAATTACTTCAAGGTTTGTTGTGAAAAAATTGTAAGATTTTTAGTAGAAGAGTCTCTGAAAAAAATAATTGTCAGCCCTGTTACACTTAGCAAAACTCAATCTTGGAAAACACAAAAATACCAGCTCACGAACTATAATGAAAACATCTCTTCAAACAAAACAAAACAAAACAAAACAAAACAAAACAACAACAACAACAACAACCACGAAAAGCAAAGCAAAGCAAAACAACAACAGCAACAACAACAACAACGAAAATCAGTTCCAAAGAAACTAAAACCAGCAGAGTAAAGGAAATATTCCACAAAGCAACTCTTTGTGGAACTGCCGGTTGTAACCCTCTCGTGTTGTAAATTTCCTTGTGCTATCTGGTCCCTGTATATATTGAGGATGCGTTATACATTTCTATATGGTGAAATGAGCCATAATATTTTAATTTTTTATGTTACGCAGTTTTGTTACATTATTCTGAATGTGTTGGAAAGTGCTTCATAATCTATGCTTGACGCATCATTTTTTTCTTTCTTGTTAAATAAAACATGAGTTTATTACACAATGTCAAAGTTTACTGTAGATTTTCTCTTGTACACTAGTCCCAACGTTATGTGTGATAACTTTTTGTGTAAAAGTGATAAATTATTCGTATACAGTTTCATATATTTACTTCGTTACTAGTTACCAATGGGCATAATGTCAGGAAACTTTTCTAAATAGATGGATGTTTTCCTACATTCACAGATCATTTGTTACTCCCAGAAAATTACCCGAAGCAGTAGGATTCCAATGTATTCTGGGCAACATATTTTTGTATTAGAAGTATTTTTTTTTTTACTTTTAAATAAAGATGGGTCTATCATAGGATACTTTTTTTTCATACAAATACAGACATATAGTGGAAAGAAAATCATTTAAGTGTTTGAATCTGTATTTCAAATGTTTCGTCTCATGAAAAATATTATTCGTCGAATATTTTTATGCATTGTAAACTGCGTAGTAGTACTTAAAAAAATTTAGCCTTATTGAAAAAAATATGAGTAATAATTGTTTTGCGAATTGAGTTTTTAAAGGAAAACACTTTTTGTCTTTTTAAGTTTTACGAATAGCATTTTAGACAATTCACAGTATTTATTGAGTGCATAGTGATTCTGTAGTATTCAAAATTATTTATTGGAACTGCTAACATTTAAAACAATTTCTTTTGTGATTATTCTATATTCTATGGTATTTCATTACTTCTTATAAATGATTCGAAAAATGCATCATATCGCGGCTGTTATAATAATGTTTTTTTTTTTCACAGGCGAATGGCTTTAATAATTGACGGTAGTTTTTTTTCCTTCGACGTTTGAAAACACTAAATTATTCACTCGCTTAAAAAAACCTGATTAGTATATATATAAATATAGTATTTAATCGTTTGCATTTATAATCTACTTACATAAAATCCAAACGTAGAAAAGTGTAGGAAGTCATTTCGAAGCGAACTGTACAGTACAGTCTGTACATTTAAAACACGAGACTGTTTTTTTTTAGTCATCTACACTAAACTTTCCTTCAAAACAATTTTACTAATTAACTTTTTTATGAAAGTTGCTTCTTTGTGGATATATTCGCATTAACTATTTTTTAAAATATTTTCATTTTTATATTTCAACTTTAATTTTTAAAGGTTTTATGAAATTTCTTTAAAATGATGGAAATTTGATTACTTCCGTTTGTTTCTGATTAAAGAGAAATATTGAAAAAGATTTAGACACGTGGCAGTTTGGACATATTGAAATTATTGTTTTCAAAAGAAATTATGCACGTGTACTTTGTTTTTTTAAATGAACAAAAATCCATATTTATTGCGACATCACGTAAATATTTTCGATTGCTTTTATTTTTTCTTTATGCAATCACTTTATTAGTTTTTTACTTACCCATCATACGTAGTATAGGGTAAGTCTTGCAATCGTTTTGAAAATCGAGAAAAAAAATTGACGGATTTACACGTTTCGGACGCTGGAGATTCCGAAAAACGTATTTTTAGAAAAAAAAAATTGCCGTCCGTGTGTCTGTCTGTAACCTCTCTATCTCCCGAACAAATTGAGATAGAGACTTGAAATTTTGTATGTACTTAGTATTTAAGAATGGGACGAAACATATTTAATATCAGTAACCTCGATTATTCGGAACTATTTTTTCGGACTGTCGAAAAATTCGTTCTGATGAAAGGTACATAAAAATTTTGAAATATTTTATTTTAAGGACTGGATGTAAAAGGCAATAAAATAACACACATTTTGCATAAAAAACGAGGTCGATCGGATTATTAGCTGTTGAGATATGTGTAATCCTGTTTTCCAAATTCTTCGATTTTTCATGACCCTGTATTTCATTCAAACTTCAATTCACAGGTATATTTTTATTGAAAATGAGACGCTTAATCCAACACAGTAAATTTTTAGTTAATATGATTATTATTTTTTGAGTTATAAGGATGTTTCTTTTACGCAATCTAATGCTACTCGAGTATTTTGGCGTTTTATATAATTAGTCAAAATTGGCTCATCAGCAATTCATTAATGGAGCATTACTGTATGTTAAAATTATTTATTTATGCGTTTAAATTTTATTTTGGAGTTGCCATAGACACGCGTTTTATTTTCATATTTTACATTATGATGGGTAAGTATTACGGTGCCCCCCCCCCCCAACGACTAGTTTCATTACAATTAAATAGAAAATATATTTTTACTAGCCACCCTTGACGACCAGTTTGGTCTCACTTAAATATATTCTACGCACTAAATCACATTGCTTTTATTCATAATTTATTTTAATTACTCAATTTTTAACCAAATTAGCGAAATAAACATAGTTGTAATATACACCCCACATTAGCGCCACTGCAACTAAATGGCAATTATATGCCTCACATAATAATCCGGCTATTGTTATTTATTTATTAAAAAACTGATTATTTACTTTTATTTTCTTTTTTTATTAATGATTTTTTTTCTATTATTATTAACTATTTATTTATTTATTATTATTTCCGTTTTAAAATAATAGAAAGTAATTATAATGTATGTTTGCAATATCTATGACTAATGTGTGAAAGCTAAGTTTTCACCAAACTGACGTCAGAAAAAAATTGCGCTAATGTGATGCGTAAATGACATCTGCGCCGAGAAATCAAGAACTCAGTATTTTTATGTTAGTCTGACCCATGCGATAAATAGCCAAATATTGAACCCGTGGCATTGTTTCGTATTTCATTAATTTCATTTAAAATCTAACAATAATATCCTTTTACTAATTTTATTTATAATACATAACTTTAATTTGTAAGTGAAATGTTTAAAATTCGTGACTTTTATTTATATTTTTAAGTAAAAAGAACAGAAAAAATAATGATATTTTGAAGCTCCATAAGTGTAGAAAAAGAACAAAACGTAAACAAACCAAATTTATTATGGCCTAAATCCTGCCAAAGGACTTTTACACAATAACCAATAAGATGAGTTTCATTTGGGTGTTGCCATTAAACAATTAACAAATAATCGTGATTTCTTGCCACGTACGATAACATAATATATTTATATAGATTTGAATATATTGTCATTAAGCATAAAAATACATATAAAATATGTTTTAAAAGTTTGGGCCATCGATCTTATGGTTAGCTTCAAATGAGCTTTTACATTAATAAAATTAATTAGAAAAAATCATATGATTGTGTCAATTTAACGTAATTTTCTCCGATTTTCATTTTTTCATTTTAAAAATTACAATTAGAGCATTTGTTGATCTTTCAACTATTTCAGAATTTGAATATTGATTTTTAAATAATACTCTCATCATTTATATATATTGAAGTCATTTGTCATTTCAAAATTATATTTTTTCTGCAATTTGAACTTTTCAATAATAAAACCTGCATGTTGTTTGTTTGTATGAAGTCTTATAAAAATGAAAAGCAAATCAACCTTCCGCTATTTTAGACGGGGATTCTATACAACACTAGATGATAAGAGACAAACATATGACAATCTACAAAATGCACCATAATCAATAATGAAAAGATGCAATAACGTCTTCCGAGTCACCTAAGATTCCAAAAAGCGTTCCTTTAATAACCTCGGAAAATATTTATTTACGAAATTTAATAAAGAATAATAAAAAAAAACTAATAGCTGCCCGTCGTTTCGGAAACGTTTACTATTAGCTTTTACAGTACAATAATCCATTTTCTCAAATCGGTATATTGCTATTTCAATATACAAATATACAAAATTAATAGCATTAATATTAATAAGAAAATTAACATTATTTTGTACAATTGCATACTCAAATTTAATTATGCCGCTGAAAATATTTATTTGAGGGTATTTTCATGAACACTTGTCGTGTAAGTTACATTATTAGCAACTGCTAAGTTGTTGGCCATCGATATTTTCGAAAGGTTTGCATGGCCTTATTCCATTAATGAAATATCTGTGATAAAATAAGTCACATTTTTCCGTTTTAAAATAGAGGTATTCAAAATCGTAATATGTGACTTACACGGCATGTGCTCATAGAAATACCCTTGAAAATCGATAGAATTGGAAAAATCGATTTTCTGGGAACTGAAAACTAATTAATGCATTGTAAAAGCCACTGGGAAACGTTTCCAGAAATTAAGGGCAGCTGATAACATTTTATTTTTATAGATTCTACTTTAAATTTTTAAAATAAATAGTTTTCTCAGGTTTCTAAAGATTTCTGAAAAGAAGAAAGAACTAAGATTTTATTTCTAAGAATTTTTTTATCTAAAGTTTCTAAAGAACATTTTTTGGAAATGTGGGTGACCTGGAAAAGGTTATTTTATATTTGCGTTCGTGATTATTGTACATTAGGGTGTGCCGAAAAAAATGCAAAAATTCTTTTTAACATTGTAACACTGCAAAAATGTTGTGAATATGAGAGACTAAAAATTGGGTAAAAAAAAAAAAAAAAAAAAAAAAAAAAAAAAAAAAAAAATAGATAAATAAAATTGATTTATATCTTCTGGTCGGGCATATGTGCTGTAAAGTTTACTGAAATGTGGGAAATATTCACATTATTCGAATTTTTTTAATTAGCCTCTTCACGACTGTAATAGCTGAAATTCTTATGTATTAGTATAACAAAACATAATATTGAAATTATTTAAATCGACCAACATCTTCCGGTCGCGCATCTGTTCTAAAATGTGGCAAAAATCGCATTTTTACGATAATCTTTTATCTTACTCAACTTATCAATAGCTAAGTGTAATAGCTATTTACAAATTTAGAGCGCATGCGCGATTGGAAAATGTTGGTGAATTTAAATAATATTTCAAAGTTATGTTTTGTTATTTTTGTACATAACAATTTCAAATAATACATTCATTAAGAGGCTAATTTAGAAAATTTTCTAACAATACGAATATTTTTCCACATTTCGGCAAAATTTAGTGCACATTCGCGACCGGAAGGTATAAACTTATTTTCTTCCTTTCCTTTTTTAACCAATTTTTAGTCTTCCTAATTCACAGCTTTTTCGCGGTATTTGGACTTTAACCACTTTTGCATATTTTCAGCCCATCCGATAGTACATTTTCGTAGGCTAAGGATATTTCGTCATTATTTACAGCATAGCAATAAGATGACAATCTGTAAGGAGCAATTCCCTTTATTTTATTTATTTATTTATTTTTATTGCTGTTGTTGTTTATAAGAAACATTTAGTATACATTTGAAAAATTATACATTTATTTTTACACATGTTAGTTTTGAGTACAAGTGATACCCCCTTACGAACAGATAAAACATTTTTCACATAATGATTACATGTTTGTTTCATTGCCTTCGGGCAATATGTCAGAAAATTTTTCCAAATGGAGGGATGCTTTCTCAGTTACACAGAATATCATTTATTATTCTTAGAAATTCTCCTTGAAGTTATACGATTTCGGTATATTTTAAAACATAGAGATAATTCGTGTTCTTTAAATAAACTTTTCCCTATTACAGAGAAATTTTGTTTAACGTATATTTAAATTGGTATCGCTACGAGTTTCACTTAAAGTTCTGAAAACTCCTTTTTGGATATTTCGCCTTAAGAAATCTTTTAATAATAGAGTGTTTGGGTAATGCAAGCAGAAAAGAGTAGTTAATAATCTTATTATATCTTTAAAAATAGTTCATTCTTTCTTTACATAGTAGTTTTATTTGCCTAACGATTTGCATTAGCTATTTCTCCTAAAATAATATGTGCTACAATATGCATTCTGTATGACCTGTGGTGCAAAGAATATATGTTATTTATTTACAGGGCCACACATAAGTATTTCATTACATAATAATGTAAATGGAAACATTGTTTAAGGCGCATTTTCATTATATTAAGCTTTTTTACATTTTATGAAACTGATATACGTTGCTGAGTTTTAAGTCTCCTCTAATATAGATGAGGTTTAATCTAAAGAGGTAGATTTAATCTTCCTCCAACATAGAAAAAAAATAGTATTTAACGGGACACACAGAAAATTTTCGCTACTACTGTATCCGAAATACTAAAGACCAAAGTCTGAATATTTATAAAATTTTGTTCGCGTACGAACGCACCTCACTTGCTACGCTTGACCTGCAACTTCCGACTTTTTTTGTTTATAAGAAACATATATAAATTTTAAAAATTATATTTTCCTTACACATATTAGTTTTGAGTACAAATGATATCCCCTCAGGAACAGACAAAATATTATTCATATAATGATTATATGTTTGCCTCATTGCCTTCGGTTCATACGTAACAAAACTTTTCCAAATGGAGGGATGCTTTCTCACTTACACAGAATATCATTTATTATTCTTACAAACTTCCCTTAACGTAATACGTTTTCGTTATATTTTAGAACGTAGAGATAATTCGTGTTCTTTAAATAAACTTTTCCCTATTAGAGAGTAATTTTGTTTAACGTATATTTAAATTGGAATGGGTAAGATTTTCACTTAAAATTCTGAAAACTTCTTTTTGGGTATTTTGCTTCAAGAAATATTTTAAAATATGTATGTACGCAATGTACGCTGAAAAGAGCAGTTAATAATCTTATTAGATCTTTAAAAATAGACTAGATGGTACCCGTCAAGATTTGGCGATAAAATGTTAATATATTAATTAGAATAATGTTTGAAATTCCTAATTTGTAACCTGTAAATAAAGTTATGAAAATGTATTTGTTTTCACCACCATATACACGTGATATAACTACAAAAATATGTGACCATGATCCCTGGGCTGTTGACTATCATTATTAAAATTAGCGACCTTGTAACTATTCCAGGTTTTTTTAAATGATAAAAACAAAAAATGTTAACAAATGCGCATATAAGGAACCACCAGTCCCTATTATGGACAGGTGCCTCCTTATTGACCTACCACACAGGGTGTAGGGAAGAGCCATACTTCTATGGAAATTTAGAGGAGAGGGGGATAAAAAAATATAGCTTAAAGTATTGCGGGGGAGAGCACAGTAAAGTATCTTCAGAACATGCACTTTAGAGCGGGGGGCCATTTTCGGTTGTGGCTCTTCGAAGACCGCTGCAAAGCACCTCAATTGCTACAAAATATTATGAAAGAATGAAGTTGGTTTTGCTTAACTTTCTATTTTTGTTAATCTGAAGATTCGCCTGCTGTACGGGTGTCCATATTGAGGGCGCTGTCCATATAGGGTACAAGTACCTTAATAGGTTTCTACAGTAGATAAGCATAGAATGAATGAGTTCTTAATAAAATAAATAACTTATATTTTTATAAATAAGGAATGATTGTAAATGAATTCAGAAACTAGCAAGAACGTAGTCATATTTTGTTATTAAAACTGTCGGTGAAATGAAATCTATAAAGTATGATGTGTATAAATATTTTGAAAATATAAATTAAATAGTTCTTCTCAATGCATGACTTGAAATCTTTTACATATTTTCATACACTGATGTTTTTTTTATGAGTAAATTCTGCATACATATATGATTTCTCATTATATAACTGCATATATTTGTCTCATTGTATAACCACACGTCACGTATGTACACGTCATCAAGGGATTTTTAATATGACGTTTTATTTGTATTTTTTTATGTTTTACTAATTTATTTGATTTAATTTATATCATTGTCAAAATAAAAATTATATCAATTTGCAGAATTTGCCAAAATTGTTCGGGATAATCAAGTAGTACCAAAATTATTTAATAAGAAAGCAACGTAGTACATCCTGGGAATTGTGCGATAATATCATATTTTCATTACTCTGACGTAACTGTACAATGTTTAAGGTTAAATTGCGTTGTTTTTATGAACTCCCTCTGATTACCTCCAAGAAAAAAAATATCATTTTTTAATTTATAAGAATTAACAGAATATTTATTTAAAAAATACCTAAAAGTAAACGCTTATAAATAAATATTATATTTAAAATTCACATTGCTTTTTTATGATACTAGTTCTTTAAAAATATTATTGCCCTTTTTATTGAAGTGTCAAATATATGTGGTTGTTTTTAAATGAGATTTTATCAGAGCGAAACGTAAATATTTTAATTATTAGGATACTTTTTTGTGAGTTTTCAAATAATTACTTTCTGTGGAAATTCGAATACATTAATAACACATCTGAATTTCAAATTCTTATTTCACTGCAGCCTTTGAAAAACCTGCTACTTTTTAAGATTATGTTTTGTTTAAATTATTTCTTCATGAATACATAAATATATATTTGTACATTAAATAAGCATAAGATGAATCAGACCTTAAAAAATAAATAATAAATGGTATTTTTCTAAATAAGGTACGGTTGGAAATGAATAAAGAAACAAAGCAAAAGCAAAGTCATATTTTGTTATTAAAACTCTGTAATGAAATTTGTAAAATATGATGTGTATAAATATTTTCAAAATATAAATGAAATACTTCTTCTCATTGTATAATATTAAAACTTTTCCTTATTTACATACACTGAAATAAATTGTTTTTTTAAATGAGTATATTGCGCATATAATATGTAATATATATTATAATATATATATAATATATTGCACATATAATATATAATGCACACATATGATTTGTCATTGTATAATTACGCATGCTTGTTATGTCAACAAGGAATTTTTAAATCGACGTTTTATTTGTATTGGTTGTTTTACTAATTTACTTGATTTAATTTGTATTATTATTAAATAAAAATTATGTCAATTTGTATAATTCGGCGAATAATTTAGCGATTTATATAATTTGGCAAAATTGTTAGGGATAATCAAGTAGTACCAAAAGTTCTTTAAAAGGAAAACAATGTAATACACCATATTTTTATTCCTCTGAAGTAACTCCGTTTCTCTTTTACAATGAGTAAAACTAAACTGCTTTAATTTTACCACGCTTTTATTAACTCCACCTGTATGTTTGTGAGTTTGTGTGTTTGTAACTCTCCTTATTTTATGTATGTTCACCGATTACTCCGAAACCATGCAACCGATTAACTTGGTTTCGGTATTAAATGAAAGACGATGCTCTCGAATTGGTACCACTTCAGTTTCATCGAAATTGGCTCAGTACTTTTTGAGTAATTAGGCAAAAACTAATAAAATTAGTGATTTTTCGTTAATTAAAACTGTTGAATACGTTCACTGAATGGAGAGTAGACAGCATGGACGAGCGGTCTAAGGCGCCGGATTGAAGCTCTGTTTTTCGAAAGAGATTGTGGGTTCGAACCCCACTCCTGATATTATTTACATCTATGTAAAATTTAAAAAAAATTTCCGTATTGCAATTTTTATTTTTAACCGGCTTCAAAAAAGGAAGAGGAAGTTATCAATTCGACGCGTATGTATTTTTTTTATGTATGTTCAACAATTACTCTGAAACTATCCAACCGGTTAATTTGGTTTTTGTATTAAATATAAATATAATTTAAAAAAACTAAAAACCACGCTTTTAAAGTAATCAAACTAAAAAGTGAAAAATGATTATAGTTTAAAAAACTAAAAAACACGCTTTTTAAGTAAATCAAACTAAAACGTGAAAAATAATTCGTACTATAAGCTGAAAACGAAAATAGATGAAAAATAATATATTACTATAAAATCATAGTTATTATAAAAATCAATTAATAAGCAATAAATAAAATTATCGTGGAAAAAAAGCGTGGGGTGCTTCTTAAGAACTGATAGATGGAGCATGGTAGATGGAGCACCCCACACTTTTTTTCCACGATAATTTTAATTATTGCTTATTAATTGATTTCTATAATAACAAAGATTTTATTGTAATATAGTATTTTTCATCTATTTTCGTTTTCAGCTTATAGTACGAATGATTTTTTACTTTTTAGTTTGATATACTTAAAAAGCGTGTTTTTTAGCTTTTTAAACTATATTTATTTTTATTAACTCCCCCCTCCCCCCCCCAAAAAAAAAAGACAAAAAACTCATATTTTAATTTAAAGAAATTAAGAGAATATTTGCTTAAAATGTATCTAAATGTAAACGTTTAAAAAATATCTTATATTTAAAATGCACATTACTTCTTTTATGATACTACACTGCTCAAAACAATTAAAGGATATTGCAGTTTTAGGCGGATTTTGTATCTGGGAAACTTTTTAGCTGATTAATACATGGTCGACATACATAGTAGGTTATATAAGAATAAATTACGCATGTTTGGCAAAAAAAATGCATTTTATTGCGCATTTGTGTACAAAAGGAAAAAAACACAATTTGTGCATATGAGAAAAAAGAATAAGAAAAGGTGTTTTCTTCAAAGAAAATCATTTTCAGCAGGGGGTATGGTTTCCACGGGCGGCCAGCAACGTTGAACACCATTGAGGCATGGACTCAATGAGGTTATTAATGACGAGTTGGGGTATTCTGCCCCACTCTTCCAGAAGAGCCCTTTCCAGTTCTTGGAGAGTTTGTGGGTGTTGTTGGCGGCCAGAAACTCGTCTTCCTAGAGCGTCCCAAACATGCTCGTGCTTTTTCATGTCTGGAGAACACGCTGGCCATTCCATTCGAACGATTCCTTCCTCGAAAAGGAAATCCTCCACCATGTTTGCACGATGTGGCCTGCAGTTATCGTCCATTAAAATGAAGTTATCTCCGATTGTTGCAGCATAAGGGACTACAATAGGTCTGAGGATCTCATCCCTATATCGGCGACCAGCCAGAGCTCCATCTCGAATGATGTAGAAGTCAGTGCGCCCGTCAATAGAGATGCCACCATACACCAACACTCCTCCACCGCCAAATCTGACACTTTCGTGCACGAACGCAGGATTATTCCTACTGCCACGGTCCCTCCAGATGAAAATACGCCTATTATCCGGATGTACAGAAAAACGGGACTCGTCAGAAAACAGAATATTGCTCCATTCATTTCTCCTCCAGTTGACATGCTCGGTTGCCCACTCCCTGCGGTCGCGACGATGCCTTGATATTAATCTAACACATACCATCGGTCGGCGAGCTTACAGACCTACAGCATGGAGCCGGTTTCGGACAGTCTGAGTTGAAATAGTGGTGCCTGTAGCCGAGCGAAGGTGTTGTTGGAGAAGAGTAGCGTTCAGATTTCGGTGTCTCCGAGCTGTTAACGCTAAATACCGATCTTCATTTGCCGTTGTTGCCCGTCTACGACATTTCCCTGGTCTTTGGCCTGCACATCCACTCTCCAAAAAACGGTTCCAGATCCTGGAAATGACACTTTGTGGCACTCCAATGGCTTGCGCTACTTCGGCTTGAGTTTGGCCCCCTTCTAACCTATCAACAATTCTCCAAGCTTCTAAATCTGTCAAATGACTTCGCTGAGACATCGTACTCACCGAAACAAAGCAATCACTGAATGCCGATCATCCTTGTCTTCATTCTCTTTTATCCAGTTGAAAGTCAAATTGCATTCGCTGCCGCTGAAGCGACGTTTTTGATGTCAAACTCAAAATTTGCATACTCCACAGTTTGAAAACCAGAAAAATTTGCATTTGTGATTCTCTTCTTCTATTTTCGGCAAAAAAAATTTCGTTTACATCTTTATTTTATATAAAACTTCAAATATCCTTTAATTGTTTTGTGCAATGTATTTCTTTAAAATTAATATTGCAATTTTTATTGAAGAATCAAATATTTATGGTTGTTTTTCACTAAGATTTTATCAGAGCGAAACGCATAGCTTTTAAGTATTATATTACTGTTTGAGGCGCTTTCAAATAATTACTTTATGCGGAATTTTGAATACATTAGTAACACATCTGAATTTTAAATTATCTCATGCACTGCGGCCTTTGAATAACCAGCATTTTTTGAAGATTGCGTTACGTTTAAATTTTTTTCTTATGAATACATAAATATATATTTGTACATTAAATAAGCATCAGATGAATCCGACATAAAATAAATAATAAGTGGTATTTTTTTAAAATAAGGTGCAGTTGAAAATGAATATAGAAACAAGCAAGAGCGAAGTCATATTTTGTTATGAAACCTGTTAAAGTAATAAATTTGTAAAATATGATGTGTATAAATATTTTGAAAATGTAAATGAAATACTTCTTCTCATTTTATAACTTGAAAACTTTTCCATATTTACAAACACTGAAAGAAATTTTTTTTTAAATGAGTAAATTAATGCATACATATAATTTCTCATTGTATAACTACGCATGTTTGTTACGTCATCAAGGCTTTTTAATTCAACATTTTATTTTATTTTTATTTATTTATTTTTGTTGTTGTTGTTGTTATTGTTGTTGTTTTACTAATTTATTTTATTTAATTTATATTATTATGAAAATAAAAATTATATCAATTTGTATAATTCGGCGATTAGTTTGGGGACTTATATTTTTTGGCAAAACTGCTCGGCATAATTGAATAATATTAAAAGTTCATTTACAGGAAAACAATTTAATACACCCTGGAAATTATGGAATAATATTATATTTTTATTCCTCTGAAGTAACTGCGTTTCCCCTTTACAATGAGTAAAACTAAACTGCGTTATTTTTATTAAATCTCCCCTCCCCCCCCCCCTCCCTCAACAAAAAAAGACAAAAAAAATCATATTTTAATTTAAAGAAATTAAGAGAATATTTGCTTAAAATGTACCTAAATGTAAACACTTAAAAAATAACTCATAATTAAAATGCACATTACTTCTTTTTTGATGCTATTTCTTTAACCCTTCGAACTCCGGTAGGTAAATTTCTTCAAAATTCCAAATGTCACATTTGCACCAGTATTTTGCAAAGAAAAAATTCGGTTTACGATATACACGAAAAAGTGCATTAAACCTTTTGCAAATGAATCTGGTCGAATATTCCGGTGCCAGTGTGACATTTCGGAATTAAAACTAAGTGGTAGAAAATTCTATCATCAGAGCTTAAAGGGTTAAAATTAATATTGCAATTTTTATTAAAGAATTCAATATTTATGGTTGTTTTTTACTAAGATTTTATCAAAGCGAAACGCATAGCTTTTAAGTATTATAGGCGCTTTCAAATAATTACTTTCTGTGGAATTTTGAAAACATTAGTAACACATCTGAATTTTAAATTATCATTGCACTGCAGCATTTGAATATCCAGCAATTTTTGAAGATTGCGTTATATTTAAATTATGTTCTTATAAATACATAAATATATATTTGTACATTACATAAGCATAAGATGAATCCGACATAAAATAAATAATATTTGATAATTTTCTTTAAAAAAAGTACGGCTGAAAATTAATCTAGAAACTAGCAAGAGCGTAGTCATATTTTCTTAATAAAACTATAGGTGATATTAAATCTGTAAAATATGATGTGTACAAATATTTTGAAAATATAAATGAAAAACTTCGTTTTCTTGTATTACTTGAAATGTTTTTCATATTTAGATACACTGAAATAAATAAAGTTTTTAAAAGTGAGAAAATCAATGCAAACGTATGATTTCTCATTGTATAACTGAGCGTGTTTATTACGTCATATAGGGATTTTTAATTTGACGTTTCATTTGTATTTTTTTATATTTTCATTCCTCTGAAGTAACTGCGTTTCTCTTTTACAATATGTAAAATTAACCTGCGTTTTTTTAACTCTTTGTGATTTGCCCCCTCCCCCTAAAAAAAGAAAAAACTCCTTTTTTAACTTAAAAGAATTAACAGAATATTTATTTAAAAAGTACCTAAATGTAAATGGTTAAAATAATCTTATATTTGAAACACATTACTCATTAACCCTCTGACTGCCCAGGCAAAGGGTAATATTGTAATGTTATTTTCTCTGTAATTTATTAAAAATATAAAAAAAAAGATGTTTTTTCCATCCTGATGCAAAATACGTTATTAGTATCAGTGTATAATCTTTGATAGCATCAATCCTAACTTAATTTTTCAGAACTGGGTTTTATTTGTGGAATTATACTAATTTAAATATTGCTTATGTTGCAGTGAAACCTGCAGCTTAGTGTGTGAAAATACTATTTTTTTAAATTATTATTGCCATTTTTATTCAAGCATCAAATATTTGTGGTTGATTTTAACTGAGAATTTATCAGAGCGAAACACATAGCTTTTAAATATTACATTACTTTTTTGAGCGCTTTCTAATAAGTACTTTCTGCGGAAATTTGAATACATTAGTAGCACATCTGAATTTTAAATTCTCATATCACTGCAGCCTTTGAATAACCTGTTATTTTTTAAGATTGTGTTGCGTTTAAATTATTTTCTCATGAATACATAAATATGTGTTTGTACATTAAATGAGTATAAGATGAATCAGATATTTAAAAAATGCACGTAATAACTGATATTTTTATAAATAAGGCATGATTGAAAATGATTCCAGAAATTAGCAAGAGTGTAGTCATATTTTGTTATTAAAACTGTAGGTGAAATAAAATCTGCAAATTATGGTTTGTATAAATTTTTAAAAATATAAATTAATTACTTTTTCTCAATGTATAACTTGAAGTCTTTTACATATATGTTACAATAAAAATATTTTGCTTCATTTCCAAATTAACTATTTTCAATTCTTTCAATATTTAACTTTTCCCTTGTTTATATAATATATATTTTATCGTTTATATTTCAAACTTTTAATCCAAGCTTTCTTTTTTTATTTGATTCTAAAAAACATGTGTCAAAGTAACCCTTTTCCTAAAATCCAACTACTTAATTTTATTATTTTATTTGTTGCATAATATCTTTTTTATTTTCGCTCTAAAAAAGCGTTCATTTACCCACAATTTTCCTCTAGCGACTCCAGGGGATATTTTCCTCCAACTGTTTGAAAGAAGTTTTTTTCCTTTTTGCCAGTAAAATGTTCATATTGATTAAAATCAATTTTATCAATGATTTGATTGACAACTGAGAATAAGCCGTAAAATCCTGTATTCTAAACGCGTGTTGGGATATAACCAATTTACATTGGCTTTGGGGCAGATTTTTTATATTTTTCTAGTGTAGCAAAGCCCCTGTCCCTTGGCGGAATTCAAGTCTGTTAATATGGTGATTCTTGGTATTTTTAAAGATTATCGTTATGTTTTTCTATGGCGACATATTACGTTGATACCGAGATCAAACTATCATCTCATGGAATTGTTTGATTATCATGTAAATGATAAATATAGGTGTTTAATGTGAAATTAGATTTCTTTGAGTCATTTTCATTTGTAGTCTCAAGAATTGCATTCCACATCTTAACACTGTGTACCACTCCTCGCTGCAAATTAAATGTTTTACGATTTAATGATGATGCAAAATAGTATATTATGTACTGGAGCGGATCACCTTATATATATGTTGCGGCCAATACCCGGAGTCTGGCCAATTCTAGAACTGACCGGCCAATACCCGAACTGGCCAAGTTTCCTGGCCAAAACCCAAAATACATGAAATGAATAGCGTATTTCGGGTTTTGTCCGGCCAATTCGCGAACTCGCCGGGAAGCCTTGGCCAACACCTGAACTATGATGCATGGGTAGCAATTTTTTGTAATTAAGATAATGAACATTAAAATGCACAGTAAAAAAAAATCCCATTGATTATATTGAAACGAAATAATTTTGTGTACAGAACTAAATATAGAATACAGAACCAAATATAGTACACAATTCCCTTTCAATATCGAAATTAATTGATAAACCAAATAAGATGACAGTTGCAAGTTAACCGGAACCTTTACTCGAGTTAGAGCACGGATAGGCTGACGGCTAGATTATTTGAATTCATAGACACTTTCAACTATGTTAGAAAGGAATAAGCCGAGTGCCTATATCTATTTCGCGAATTGGCCAATCGCATCTGGCTAGTTCGCGAATTGGCCAATTGCATCTGACCAGTTCGCAAATTGGCCAATTGCATCTGGCCAGTTCGCAAATTGGCCGATCAATTCTAGAATTGGCCAGTCATTTTTTAACGTTGCTGGCCAATTCGGGAATTGGCCGGCCAGTTCTAGAATTGGCCAATTTCGGAGTTTGGCTGCAACATACACTGAATGACATGAATTATTATAAAATGAGTAAATGAATACACACATATTGAGTTGAATATTTTTTAATAAAAAATTAACCTATGCTTTCTTAATGTTGAAATGTAAGATATTATCAAACTCAAACGAAACGGTAATTTTACATTTTATAATGGTTTAATTTCTTTGTAGCGGCATAGTAAAAATCCGGTACTACTTCATTATCTCATCGACCAAAAAACTGTCGTTAATCTATAAGATTAAATTTCAGCAATGGCTGACCATAATTGTAACATTAACTTGACATTAAGCATGCTACATGTGTTTGTTACGTCATTAAGGGATTTTTAATTCGACTTGTATTTTTCGATTCATGTTTGACTAATTTATTTGTTCTTTCCTTACTTAAAATAAAAATTGTGTAAATTTGTATAATTTGGCGAGTAGTTGGCAATTTACACAATTTTGCAAAATTGGTCAGGACAATGAACTAGTACCAAAGGTTTATCAGGAAAAAAATGAAATACATGAGGTATATTCGCACTTGACTGGTTATTTCTTATCTAAAATTTATACAAAACTTTAATTTAAGATATCCGAATACCTTTAAAACGTAATTTTCGATCAAAATATCGATTTCTCATTTGTGCTATAATATTAAAATCGACTTTTTAATCTGTCGAATTCTGATTAAATTGTGTCTGTATCTTAATTATAACCAAAGTTTTAAGTTACAACTATTACAGCTTTTAAATTGTGTTTTTTTTTATTATTTATTTTTTTATGATTTTTTTTTCAGATTTTTACTATACGCAAAACATTCTAAAACAAAATACTACCTCTGACTGTAAAGTTCGGTGAATGAATTCAGAAAGACCGATCTGGCAACACTAGGGAAACAAAACGCTGCACCTGCATAGATGCAAGTGTCGACCATCTTCTCCCACCGTTGTTCATTTGAGCGTCGTTTATGTTCAGTGTAAGACGTGCTTTACTAAGTGCTTGTTCACTGTGTTGGTTCTTAACTGAGAACAGGAAAAAGAAAGAACAAAAGATCAGTTCAAAATTTGGTTTTAAGCTTTGCAAGACATCGAAAGAAATTCATGAGGAGTGGTGCAAATTAAACATCCACCGTACTCGCCAGATCTCAATCCTCCAGATTTCTTCCTATTTTCACGACTCAAACTCTCTTTGAAAGAGATTTGAACATATTGCTGACATCCAACGGAACGTGACGAAGCTTTTGAACCCCATCCCAAAAGAAGACTTCCTGCGAATTTCGCAGGACATGCATAGCAGATCTCAGGGGTGTATAGTTATAAGAGATGACTATGTCAAAGCATGGTATGCTAACTTTTGTTAATATTTCATCTACATTAATATTACAGGACGATTCACCGAACTTTATTGTCAGAGGTAGCATTATGCATGAGATGCCACGAAAATTTCTATACTTCTTTTACAAATGTCTTTTGAGGGAATAGACTACACTCATGATAATATATTAAAAAGTTTTATATTTACACTGGTATAAATGAGAAGCTTGCGACAAATTTTGCAAATTTTTCATTACATTAGTACTCTAACTGTCAGATCATCTGAGATAGACAAGCGATTATAATGCGTATAGGCTAAGTCCTAGAGAAAGTTATTCTGTTTATTATGCAATTTACAAAATGTCAATACATTATTTTATTTTTGAGTTATCTCGTTTTGCGGGAATGTCAATTTTCGACAAAATTTTGACTATTTTTAAATTTCAAAATTTATTTCAGAGTAATTGCAATTTCTTTTTTTAAGCTTTAAAGTAAATGTCATTAAAAAAATTCGTAACAAGAGAAAATAGTTATTTTCGAGGGCATTAAAAATCGAGTTTAAGGAGGTCTGAGACACAAAAATTCTACAAATTTTTCTAAGGTAATTTTATTGCATTAAAAATATCCGGTGTCTTTTGTTGTTGTTGCTGCTGTTTGTTTGTTTCTTTGTTTAAAATGATGTTTAAAATCATATTTCTATCCTAATTGGAACAGAAAATATAAATTTTTTCGTTGTGTTTTGTTTTCAAAATCTAGCTTTCAAACAATGGTTGACATGATAATGACTTCTTGTGAAAATACGTTAAACTTCATGATGGGTTTTTTCACCATTTCTCGCATTTAAATTTTTTTAATTCAAGAACCGTTCAAGATAAGTGGTTTATATCTCAACTGTCTTTTACAAGTGTTTTATTTTAATTTTTATGAATTGGTAAAAAAATATTTGCTTTTAAAAACATTATTACTATCAATATCATTATTAATATTATTTTAGTTACATCACATTTTTAAAGATTTTTACATTAAATGTTTTTAATTTTCATTTAAATTAATATATTTTTTAATTCTGAATCAAAATTAAAACTTACATATATATGTTTATTTAAATGAAAAATAATGAAATTCTATTTCGAGTTATAACGATTTTAAATTTCCCACTTTTTTAATAATTTTTAATTTTTAAATTAAAAAAATTCTGAGAATTTTTATTTAGTGATTTTGTTTACAAATAATATAGTTGACCGTAAAAAAATCAAAATTTTAACTCAATAAATAAAAATAATTTTAAATTATGTGCCGACAACACCTTGACCGCCAAGCAAAAAGGCAAAATTGTAATGTTTTTGTTGTTGTTGTTGTTGTTGTTGTTTTCTAAATTTTTTAGGAATTATAAAAAAAAAGATTTTTTTCCCAACATGATCTAATATATATATACATATTTATTATTATTACGTATAGGGAGCTAAGCCTCCAGAGGATTAATCATAACTTAATTTCTTAAAACTGGATTATATTTGCAGAATTATATTAACTTAAATGATGCTACTATTGCATTGAAACCTGCAACGTAGTGAACGGATATATCAGTTTGCGGTGATGAGACCTTAAGGCACCCGTCGCTGGAAGACGAAAAGCTTTCGAACTAATGCTATTCTTATAGGGAGGTTATTTTCTAATGTCAAGTTTGCATTTTGACCTTTTTTTTTTTCATTGGATAGAACGTGTAGAGGTGCATCTCTACACGTTCCTTTTTTTACTTTTTCAGTTTTTTTTTTTTTTTTTTTTTTTTTTTTTTTTTTTTGTATAAGATCCTTTTTAGAATGACATTTTCATTTTCAGAACCGGTTTCAAAGGTGAAATTAATTTTATAAAAAATATCTGCAACCAAAATCAAAAAAGTAAAAAAGTGCGATGTAGAGATGCACCATCCAATGCTAAAATAAAATAAAATAAAAAATGTCAAAATGCAAAATAGACATTAGAAAATACCCCCCCCCCCCCGCTTAGGAATAGCTTTAGTTGGCGAGCACTTCCCTTGAAAGGGACAGGAGCTGAATTTGTTATATGTAAAATTTTGTACGAAAAATAAAGAGGCTGTTGTATGCAAAGCGTTAACTTATAAGCCGCTAATAACTGAGCCGAAGACTACTCATCATATTTTGAAGTTAATAGCTCATACAGATAAAGCTTCCCGTGCTTATTTTGTCACTCAAACAATAAGTAAAGCCGCTTATTAGTTCCTGAGCCCCTGTGCCTGCTAATAATACAATAGTGAACTATTTTCGCTCAGCTCGACATAATCTCTTTAATAGTACTTCAAACGCCATAATTCAGGGCCAAAACTGTTATCATATGAGGGGATTTGACCCAAAATGTGCATTAACAAAAGACTTTTGGTTAATGGACTAATAATACATTAGAGATAATTTAAGCACTGTTTAGCCTGATAATGTAAATACTCTCCCCATTATATATTTTGCATATTTATAAAATTTTTAAATTTTAAATTAAGGACTACTTATAATTCTTTAAAATTTAAAATTCTTCTTAAAAAGTACATTTTATTAATTTTATGTTTTGTAAGGCTTTTATAATTTATGCCTTATTAAACATAAAACTAAAATAATGTATTTTAATTTTTCAAGAATAATTTTGAAAAAAAAATTAAGCATGAATGTTGATTAATTTACAAAATTTATTTTATTCTGGTCGACTTTTAAAAGAATTAATTTAGACTTAATCATCAATATATAATTATTTAATTAAGTATATATATATATATATATATATATATATATATATATATACAGGGTGATTCAAAAAAGATGGGGAAAATTTTAAGAGGTGATAGTACACATCAAGACAAATAATATTAAATGGGAAACTAAGGGTCCCAAACTTCTTCCGAAGGAGATAGGCGCCATCAAAATTTAGGGTCCAAAATTTTAAATGATTATAAAAAACGGAAAAATTGGTAGATTCGTTTGCGATTTTCACGAAAACTATTCTTTATGTCAGTATTGTCTTGTAAATAAGTTATAAAGATAAATTTCAAAAAATGCCGATAGAGGGCGCTTTAGACTTTGGAGCAACGAACAACTATTTTTTACCGTTATTTTTTGCATCTCACTAAATTTTTTTTAGAAGTTTAGACATAAACTTAAATTTTGAGTTCAAAATCTGTGGTTAAGTAGCGCAAACTGAACTGTGTTCAATGGGAGTGGATAGATTCAAATTTCAAATGATTATAAAAAACAGAAAAATTGGTCAATTGATTTGCGGTTTTCACTAAAATTATTCTTTATGTCAGTATTGTCTTGAAAATGAATTATACAGATAAATTTCAAAAAATGCCGATAGAGGGCGCTTTAGACTTTGGAGTAACGTTACACTATTTTTTACCGTTATTTTTTGCATTTCATTAAGTTTTTTTTAGAAGCTTCGACATAAACTTAAATTTTGAGCAAGTTTCAAGATTTAAATTGGTAATTAGGGACTACTTTTAAATACTTTAAAATTTCAAACTATTATTTAAAAAAAAATTCTTATTAATTTTACGTTTTCTAAGGCTTTTATAAATCAAGCTTTATAAATCATAAAATTAATAAAATGTATTTTAATTTTTTTATGAATAATTTGAAATTTTAAACTGTTTAAAAATAAATGTTTAACTTTGATTCAGGAAATTGGAAAAATATATTTTTCAAAAACATAATTTTTTTCAAGTTACATAACTGTTTAAAAGATTTTTACCTGAGATATTTTTTATTTGTTTTTAAATTAATATTTTTTTAATGCTGAATTAAAATTGAAACTTATATATTTCTGTTTATTTGAATTTAAAAAAAATGAAATTCTACAAATAATATTTCGATTTATAATTATTTTAAATTACCCTATTTTCTTAATAAATTTTATTATTTGGAATTAAAAAAAGGAGAAGTTTTACTTAGTGATTTTGTTTACTAATAATATGGTTGACCGTCGCAAAAAATTTCAAAATTTTAAATTAATAAATAAAACTTATTTTAAAATGTGTTTCAGACCCCTTTAACCAAACTTGTTATACGTAAAATATTATAAGGGAAATAATAGAGGTTATTATATGCAAAGCGTTAACTTGTAAGCCCCTAATAACTGAAACGGAAACTACTCATCCTATCTTGAAGTTAATAGGTCATACAGACAAAGCTTTCCATACTTATTTTGCCATTCACGTAGTAAGTAAAGCTGCTTACTTGTTCCTGACCCGACATGCCTGCTAATAATTCAATAATGAACTATTTTCGCTCAGCTCGATACAATCTCATTTATAGTACTTCAAACGCCATTATTCAGTGCCACAACTCTTATCATATGAGAGAATTTGACACAAAATGTGCATTAACAAAAGACTTTTAATTAATGGACTAATAATGCATTAGAGATAATTTAAAGACTGTTTAGTCTGATAATGTAAATACTCTCTGCATTATATATTTTAAGTATATTTATAAAACTTTCAAAATGTAAATTAATTAAGGACGACTTTAAAATGCTTCAAAATTACAAATTATTCCTAAAAGATACATTTTATATAATTTTATGTTTTGTAAAGCTTTTATGAATCAAGCCTTTTAAAACATAAAATTAATAAAATGTATTTAAATAAAAATTAATTTAAAGCATATCCCAGACCCCCTTAACGGAGCTTGTTATACGTAAAATATTATAAAGGAAATAATAGTGGCTGTTATATGCAAAGCGTTAACTTATAAGCCACTAATAACTGAACCAGAGACTACTCATCATACTTTGAAGTTTATAGCTCATACAGATAAAGCTTCCAGTGCTTATTTTGTCATTTACGCAATAAGTAAAGCCGCTTATTTGTTCCTGAGCCGACATGCCTGCTAATAATTCCAACTATTTTCACTCAGCTGGGTATAATCTCTTAATAATACTTCAAACGCCATTATTCAGTGCCACAACTCTCATCATATGAGAGGATTTGACCCAAAATGTGCATTAACAAAAGACTTTTGGCTAATGGACTAATAATACATTACAGATAATTTAAGCACGATTTAGCCTGATAATGTGAATACTCTCCCCATTATATATTTTAAGTATATTTATAAAATTTTAAGATTTAAATTATTAATTAAGGACGACTTTTAAATGTTTTAAAATTTCAAATTATTCTTTGAAAAATTAAAGTGTATTTTACTAATTTAATATTTTGTAAGTCTTTTATAAATCAAGCCTTTTAAAACATAAATTTAAAAATAATGTTTTTAAATAAAAATTACTTTAAAGTAAATCCCAGATTCCTTTAACCGAACTTGTTATACGTAAAATATTATAAAGGAAATAATAGAGGCTGTTATATGTAAAGCGTTATCTTATAAGCCACTAATAACTGAACCGTAGACTACTCATCATATCTTGAAGTTAATACCTCATACAGATAAAGCTTTCAGTGCTTATTTTGTCATTCACGCAATAAGTAAAGCCGTTGATTAGATCCTGAGCCGCCGTGCCCGCTAGTAATTCAATAGTGAACTATTTTCGCTCTGCTCGATATAATCTCTGTAATAGTACTTCAAACGCCATTATTCAGTGCCACAACTCTTATCATATGAGAGGATTTGACCCAAAATGTGCATTAACAAAAGACTTATGGTTAATGGACTAATAATACATTAGAGATAATTTAAGCACTGTTTATCCTGATAATGCAAATATTCTGTGTACTACACATTTTAAGTATATTTATAAATTTTTGAAGATTTAAATTAGAAATTAAGGACTGCTTTTTATTGCTTTAAAATTTCAAATTATTCTAAAAAGTACATTTTTTTTTAATTTTATGTTTTGTAAGGCTTTTCTAAATCAAGCCTTATAAAACATAAGATCAATAAAATTTATTTTTATTTATCAAGTATAATTTTTATTTTCAAAATATGTAAAAATAAATGTTGATTAATTCAAAAATCGACTCAAATTTTATTTAGTTCGACTTTTTAAACGAATTATATGGACTCAATAATCGGAAATATATTTATATATGTATATTTATATTTATTTGTTTATATATTATTATGCTACGTGTACAGACATAATAAAAACTATTTCTTTTCTAAATGAAGTTTCTTTTTTGTACGTAATAAAATATTTATAATTAGTTAAATTGCACATTTTATGAGGCATTTTATCCTACGTTCAATTGTAAGCGGAATAGCAAATTGTTAGACTTAACTATACCACAAATTCCCGGATACGTATATGTAGAAAAAAAAAAGCGGAAAATTAGGAAAAACTAGTCAGATGTGACAATCCAAAGACTTTCTTCAATCTTATGCATGTTAATATTTCTGAAAAATGCAACATAGCACCGCCACCAGGTAGATGGTTACGGCGCAACACTAGGCATAGAAAAAGACCCGGATGTTAATCTAAAGTTTATTAGGGCGTTATTTTCAAATATTTCGCCCAAATTTTAATATTTTTACATGATTTTTTTGCACAATATTAAAATTTGAGCGAGATATTTGAAAAGAACGCTCTCATAGATTTTACATTATCATCCGGGTCTTTTTATGTGCCTAGTGTGGGGCCTTAATACCAAAATCTAGTCAGCAACAACTTAATTATTAACTTCATTATTTAACTTGAAATTATTACTGAATCTGAAGTTTGATGAAAATCCGTGCATTAGATTTTGAAACCTAATGCAAAAATCTTTTTATAAAATCTGCATAACAGTGCCCTATGTTGTGTGATGTACACAAAAAACTAATCAGGGTCAATTTTATATTAGTTACACTGCAAATAAAAATCTGTAATCCTACAAATAAAGTATTGCCGAAATCTGTATGTTTACTAAGATTTTATCTGTACAGTGTACAAGAAAAAATGCAAATGTACAAAACTAATTTTTGTAAAGCTAGAGAAATCTGTAACTTCAGAAATGAATTTATTAAAATTATATTTATCTTACTAAAATTTTATCTGTAAGACAGGTTGTAGTTACATTAAAATTTCTTGCCATCCAAGTTTCCTAAAAAATTCTCAATAATCTTGCAGTTTTTTTTTTTATTATTATTTTTTATTTTACTTTTAGTGCAATTTGTATCTGTTACATGAATTTTTGCTGTTGCCGTTACAAAAAAGTTCTAGGAATCCCAGTTTCCTAGAAAACTTTTAGTAACTTTAGAGATCTTGTTTATTGTGTACTAGCTGAATTTGAAGTTTGATTAAAATCATGCGTTAGTTCTTGAGATATTTTTAACGGGAAAAATACAGCATAGCAGTGCCATCTGTAAGGCGATTTACACCAAAAAGTAAACAAAATGAATCCATATCAGGGACTAACTGAGTCTGAACTTTTAGAAAATTTCATGTGTTATTTCTTGAGATAGAGCTATTGCGATAATCAGGTATAATCTATCATAGCAACGCCACCTGTGGAGATATTAATACCAAAACGTATCAGCACCATGCTATATCAAGTACTAACTAAGTATATTGTTTTATAAAAATCTATTCACTAGTTCTTGAGATATAGCTATTGTGGAATTTGCAAATACTGCAGAATAGCAGCGCCATATGTAGAGAGATATACACCAAAAATTAATCATACCTAATTTATATCAAGGTCTAATAGAATCTAAAGTTTTGTAAAATTTTGTGCATTAGTTCTTGAAATAGAGTGCCCTGCTAAACTTTTCATAATATACAAACAGACAGATTGGCAGATTCCCAGAGAGACATTTTCTAAAAACATGTTTTTCGTGCCCTCTGGCTCTTAAAACGTGTAAATCTGTCAAAAACAGGATTTTGAAAATTTTCACGAATCCGATACTTTTTTCTTGTAAAGAGAGAAAAAAGTAAAAATGATGATAGTTACATATAGTCGGATAATACTAATTCATCCTTTTTTTCCGAGTATCGATTTTATCGTTCTTCCCCATTTACCTTAAATAATACCCTCATATGTGTCTTACAAATAACATTCATTTTTATCTTGATGCAAGATTTTTATAGATGGTGCCTCTCGCAAGCTAACAAGTGGCAATGTCATTTATCACCTTAAGAAAAGTGGACTATGATAATTTTTCTCATTGATCCCTCAAGTGTTCCCAATGGACATGTAACTGTTTCTGTCAAAAAAATTTTTGCAGCATAGTTACATAAAAGGTCTATGAATTCCAGTTTCCAAGAAAAAGTTTAGTAACTTTACAGAGCTTTTTAGAGTGAATTCACGGAAGTCAGGCACAGTTCGACAAAAAACATGGAAAACTCGGAAAGATTAGCCTGTGGTACGTTAAATGGGTTTGAATCCAGGACTTCCAGATTTAAGACCGAAATCTCTATGCCATTTGGTAAAGTTAAATATTCACTGTAACAAAAAAAAAAAAAAAAAAAAAAAAAGTTTTGTAATTTTACAGATATAAACCTACGGAAAACTGTATGCTTACTAAAATTTTATTTATACATAGTACAAAAAAAACGATATAACTCTATATAATTAAGTTTTGTAAAGCTACAGAAATCTATAGCTATACAAAAGGATCTACTAAAATTACAATAGTCTTTGTACCATTTTATCTCGTAAACCGGGTTGCTGTTACATAAAAAGTTCCATGAATCCCAGTTTCCTAAAAAATTTTTTGTAACCTTGCAGGTTTTTTGATTTATTGTCAAACTGTGTTGCATGCATTTTGTCTTTATATAAAATTTTGTACGAATCTCAGTTACCCAAAAAAGCTTTAGTAATTTAACAAATATTTTTACTTTTTTTTTTATCTTTACAAGAAGAAAGTATTGGATTCGTGAAAACTTTCGAATTTCGGTTTGCAACGATTTTACACATTTTAGGGGCAGAGATTCTAAGAAACTTGTTTTTACAAAATGTCTGTTTGTGAGTCTGCCTGTCTGTATGTATGTATGAAACATGTTATGGACACTCTATCTCAAGAACTAATACACGGAATTTTACAATGCTTAAGATTCAGTTAGGACGTCATGTAAATTGGATCTGATTAATTTTTTGGTGTATGTCGCCCAACAGATGGAACTGTTATGCTGCCTTTTTCACGATTTCCACAATCCTATAAAGAATAATGGACAGATTTTCATAAAACTTCATACTCCATTAGTCCTTGAGATAATATGGTTCAGATTACGTAAAGATATAAATCACATAACGGGGTGATGCTGCTATGAGGCATTATTCATGATTATCGCATAGCTCTATCTCAGGAACTAATGCGCGAATTTTCATCAAATTTCAAATTCAATTAGTCCCAGATATGAATTAGCATTCTTTAGTTTTTATAGTAAATCGCTCGACGATTTTCGTGATGATTCTATCTTAAATACGAATACACGGATTTTCATCAAGCTTCAGAATCTGTTAGAACTTGAAATAAGTTGTTGCAGATTAGATTTTGGCGTAAATTATCTAACCGGTGACGCTGCTATGTTTAATTTTTCTGGAAGTATTAACGTGTATAAGGTTGAAGAAAATTTTGGGTTGCCATATTTGAATAGTTTTTTTATTAAGTTACATTAATTTAGTTTTTGCAAATTTATTTCTATCCTCTATACGAGAAAAAATTTGGTCTTGAATGAACAAGAACATAAGCGAATACCTTTTTATTATTTTTTTCGCGTTTTACTTTGTGTTAATGTATAAAAAGTTTATATCTCAAAACATATTAAAAAATATATATAATCATTTTTTATTTATCTTAAATTTAATGTGGCGTTCATTGTATAACTTTCTCATAAATAGGGTTCGTACATTTTAAGAAATTTTCCCAGCAAAATATCAGTAGCTATTTATAGAAAAATAAATCAAGAATAAATTCGCCTAGTTTAGCCTTCTTTTAAAATCGTTTTTCTGGTACAGATTATTGGTACGAAGATAATCCTGACCTGCACGTAAAAAAGAAATCTATAACTCTACAGATATAACGTTGCAGAAATATGTATGTTTCCTAAAATTTTATTTGTACACTGTACAAAACAATTTGGAAATTGCACGTCAAGCGTCTCAAATGAGGCGCGTTCTTACTATAACGAAAATTTAAAAATATTCAGGTCTTGGTATACTAGTATACTGTACTTCGAATACAGCAGAGTATTCGAAATCTTTTGCGTGTCCCTGTGTGCTTTCTATTATACAGGAAGTAATTTGTATCATGTGTTAAAGTTACATAAAAAGTTTTAAGCATCCCAGTTTCCTAGCAACTTTACGTATTTTTTTTTAAATTATTTATAGAGAAAACGTTTATCTGTTATATCAATTTTTGTAATTGCCGTTACGTAAAATTTTTAAGCATCCTAGAAAGTCTTTGTATTTTTATAGCTTTCTTTTTGTGGGGGGGGGGGGGGTGTCGTAATTGTATCGAAACCGTTGCTCTTCTAGAATTTTTACCTTTAGACTTTTAAATAGATATTTCATCCTGTTTTAGACCAATATTAAATTTATTTCTTTTATAATATAACTTAAGTTGCACATTTTTCCAAAACTATCTTTGTAATATTACATTTCAAGGAAAAATTGACAGAATTCTATGTGAATGAATAAGTTTGAAGACATATTTCGTTCCAATATTTTATTCTGCTTTGAAATGCCTATCTTTTGTTGCATTTTCTCATTGTTCCAATCTTTGACACTTTTAAAATAAACGAATGAATATTCCAATTTTAAAACCACTTTGAAGATATACTTTATGCAATGTACTATTATCCTTTATACTTTTCATAATAACGTATATTTCAGTAACTTTCTATCTCTTTAGATCAATTTTATTCTAATTAGAAAATATAATTTTTATCCTTTACCATCAATTTTAAATGATACTTATTTCGCCTGGAATTCTATTCATATTACACAATATGCCTTGAAATTCGAACTTCTCTAAAGTCTTTTATACTATGCAGCTCTTTTATGTAAAAATAACGTACTAGATTATCTGGTTCTCTCAAGTGCAGATTCTAATTCTCATCATTTCTTCTTAAGTAATATTTAATGTCTCTTACTCAGTTAGATAAGGTGCACTTATTCTTATCAAATTAAAGAAGATGTGTGTTACGGTAGAATTTGTTGAAAGAATAATATTTTCTATTTTGCAATTTATTTGAAGTTTTTCTTTTGGTAAAGATATTATAATGTACATTATTGAAGTTAAATTATTTAAATTTCTTTTATTTAATTTAAAATTAAATTTATTTGAAGGAAAATGATGATGTATTTTCGTAACTCTGCATTGAGGACATTAGCTTGAAAAGTTTGGTTAGATGTGCTCGCATGTCTTAGATATTTCAACCGCAACTTGAAATGACTGAGAGAGGTGGGGGATGTCGGTGAGAAATCTTGAAGGGAGCATGCTAAGACTTTTGACATATGCACTTCTTCGAGAATAATTTTCAACCCACTGCCGTAACTAAGATGAGTCGCATTCATGATCATTTGGATAGTTACCCGCCCATCTTTTCCTTAATTTTTTCATTGCGGTCTTCCACATTTTGGATTATCTGTAATAGGCACGTGGCAGAAAATTCCTTTTCCATCTAAAAACAAAGTCATGTGTTGGACTGTCATTTCGTTAAACAGTCAACAATTCATTGTTAATTTACCAGGCACTGTACGAAGTGGAGAGTATGCTCTATCTTTTCCATATTGCAGTTCTTTCAACCTTCAGTGTCATGAAAATAAACGATTTAACATTAATAGATGTAATTTATAACATTAGGAACAACAAAATCAATTAATATTCAGAAAATATTTTTATCCAGATATCTCAGTTATTTCCTACTGATAATTAGAACTTTACGATACTCTATTGTAGGGTATGATAAAGATATTTTGGATCTTTCAATTTCGATATAATATACTGACCGTGTAAGTTCAGAAATGAGGTACGAACAAAATTTGGATTATTCAAAAGTTATCAGTAATAAATTAATATTCTTCTTGTACAATAAATGGAAATTTGATTAAAATTATCTGTATAATTGTTATTATTCTGTTTTACATCATTTAGGACTCTTAGTGGAAGAAGTTGTTTTCGAATGAACCGAATCTGATATGGTTTAGTATAATTTCAAATAAAGTTCAAATAGAGTTGCAAATAAAAAAAGTGGTTTAATGTAACAATGTGTTCAAATTTTAATTTTGTCTAATAAACCAGTTAGTGAAAAGTTGGCTTAATTTTTGTTTTCCAGATGGTTATTTCTGCAGCTATGTTTGGTAACCAATATGCCATATAAGTACAAGTATGCTATCCCTCTCTTTCTCGCCTTCTATATGTGTGTGAATCAGTGTTTGATCAATCGACGAAGAAATATATAGTTAACTTTCTACCATAGTGCTTTTTTATATTTTTTATTTTATTTTTATCTTTTTAATTGCATAATATCGTAAATGAAAAAAAAAACTGAGGCTAACAAAAAAAGCAAGATAATTTACTACCTTCCCCGTAGATTGCTTAAGTCGCATTATGCTCTTTTATGCCATGACTTTCATGCACAAATGTCACACATGACTTTTATGCACGACTTCAGTAGTCTGTAGAAACAGATGTGTGTCTTTTAGAGTGTTTGAGCCTCGTGGAGTAAAATGGGGACATCGTTACTGACAAAATACACAAACATTTGTCCTTTGTATAATAGATATATTTTAAAAACTTCAAAAATTTTCTTGTTTGTGTCTTTCTTGTACTTATTTAAATCAAAATCAATTCGTCTAATTTCTGTTATAATTTTTAACGTCTGTATAGAAAGTGTTTTATTCAAACAACACATAGCGTGTAACGATTATTGTCTATATGCTCCTTTCAAGCGAATTCAAGTGTTTTTGCAAAATGAGATATAAATAAATAATCATGCAGATTCTATTCAAAGAATATAGAAATAAGCAACAAAAACTCGAAATATATAAAAATTGACAAACTTAAAAGAACGCATTTTTTTCCAATAAATCAGTTTGATAAAATGATAGTTATTGTGCAATATTATGTGTTATTGAACTTAGCTTAGTTGTTTTGTTATGCCAATACATTAACAGTATTAAATAAATGCATTAATAATTTAATAACTAAAGGACTTTATCTGCATATTTCACGCAGTGTGTTATTATAGTTTATTTTTCACAGCAATGAATAGGTAAGTAGATTTCTATTTTTACTATTATTATATATCTATATCTAGAGGAATAATAATATATCTAATATATAATATAGAAAAATAATATATCTAACTATATATTATTTTTTATATTTTAGTACTGACTGATTATTTCTCAATAAAGACAAAACAATGTAGTAAAGCTAGTGTCATGAAGGATTTTTTACTTTTTTAATAATAGAAGGGTTAAAACATGCATATAATTTCTTTAAAGGTGTTACAAACCTGTAAAGATATTAGTTACACAAAAAAAACTATTTTGTTAAAACAACTAAATTTTGGTCAATATAATCCCAACCATGGTTAATACAGTTCAAACCAAATATTTTGGTTGGAATGACTAAACTTTAGTTACACTAACCAAATTATTTTGCTAGTTAAACGAAATTTTGTTTAAAATTTAGTTATTCAAACTAAAAGTTTTGGTGTGGGTTATATTAATTAAAATTTAGTTGCTTCAACAAAAAAAATTTTTCCTTCTAACATAACCCTGAGATCTTTCAAATGTACACGCATTTATTATTAGTAAGAATGAAATAAGACACAAAAATGAATAAAGTTTAATCAAATTTATTTATAACACGTTTGATTACATCCCACAGCTTTATTAGAAATTGAATATGCATTACTAATAAACATGGAGACGGCAGAAAAGGCAACCACCTCAAAGAGTTCACGTATGAAAACTTAGGATTATTTAAATCTCGATTTGCCTATTAATACGCAATCGGTCTGTCAAGACATATCCTGGTGGAAAACACATAAAAACCTGATTTTAGGGGTTGACTCTGTTGTGTTTGAGCTGACGCTTTGGTCAGGGTATCAAAGAAAATATAATGTTATGTTTATTTGAAAGTGGAGAAAGCACTTTTTATTTGCCTCTACCCACAACTAGGCCAAAGTGATCGTGATAATGATAGCACATCACGGAGAATGGGGGCCTGCAAACGACCCTAATTACTCTCTTCATTATTTCATTTAAAATAATAAAAATATTCTTTATCCAATGATGAAGAAAAATCAAGTATAAAGTTATAAAAATATAAAATTAAAAAGGTAAAAAGTTACCTGTTGAATCCTTGGCTTTTGATGACAAATAAATCCAGACAATAGGCACAAGAAATTAATATACGAACAATTTTCGAAGAGAAAAAAAATATATTTTATTTCATGAAGAACTTGTTGCTTTTTTCATGAATAAATATTTCTTCACAAATTTATATTTTTGGTGACTCGTACATATTAATTTCTCACTTGATAAACAACCATTTCATAACATATGTTAATCACAACTATTGCTATCTCCAAGCAATAAAAATTCTTTTCATAACATATTCTAGATATCTCAACAACATGTAATTAAACAATTTTCTTCATGACATAAAAGGAGAATAAATTATTATTTCTTTTTGAAAAAGAACACCTCTCATAATATGAACTTTCAAAACAAAATACATCATACTTCATATTGTATAGATACATGCCAATATTTTCTTTATAACGCCCCGTAAATATTAAGAAAAAATTATATATATATTGGGCCAGATAATGAAGTAAAAAGGACTTATGCAAATAAAATTTCTTCACCTGACGAAAGAAAAATCTTCACCAAGACGTCATGTAAACTATAATATTATTTCTTGAAAACAAAACAGTTCTTCACCTCTGCCTACTTCTCAGAGGATGGAGAATAAAAAGATTATCGAAGAATTGGGCACATTAGATTTGTAGAAGAAAACTCGTTGATGAAGAGATGATGAGAAACTGAATGAATATTTATAAAATACGTGACGACATTTTTACAACACTTGTGAAGATAACACGAGAGCATAAACTGAAGACGTATAATGAGACCTTATATAATTTCCGTAATCCAAGAAGAGAATGCACAAACAAAACAATTTTCGGGATGCTATTGCAGTGAGAAGTGCCTTGCTACTATCCGCCTTGAAAACTCAACATCATTTCCAAAAAGAGAAGGCACAAACGAATACATTCAGGAATGCATTAAACCACTTCATTGCTCCTCGCAGCACAGAGGGACTTGGCTTAACAGAAATCAACATCACTTTCCTAGATGAATTTTGAGGGCAGCACTTTTTCTTTGCCGCACTTAAAAAAAATCAGCATCGTAATAATCTCAACATAACAAAAAAAAACCGTTCCATCCTTCGTTAACGGGGGAGCACCTCTGCCCCGAACTTTCACTCATGCGACTGCATCCATCACAGCAGGTGTCTATCGGCGCAACTCACGCAGGTGGCCGCGAGCCCAGGGGAAAAAGAGAAAGGGTTATTGTAAATGCAAAATACGCCAATTTGGCAGAGAGCAAGGAGGGGGGGAGGAAAAAATAAGCCAAATTACAATATACAGTATGAAAAAAATATGTAACTAATAAGAATAAAATTGATAACCATCTTAAGAGGGGAGGCCAAAGCCGGTGGCCATGTACTTAACGGCTTGAAATACGTCACCTGTGAAATTTAATTTGATAGGTTAGGGGTGTGTCCGAATAAACGGAAGTTCCACCCAAAAGAACTAGCGAGAATGTTCTCGAACAAATTTAAAAACCGGAAGGAATGATTTCAAACAGAATTTTACCGGCTTGGAACATTCGAAAGCTAAGTAAGAAAGAAAACATTACAGGCGACGATAAGAAAATAAGCGAAACCGAAATTAAATTTAAATTGAGAACATTAATAAAAAAGAGGTAATAGGAAATAAAATGACTAATAAAAAATGAATTAAATTAAACATATGGGGGGGTTATGGAGTAACCACCACATATTACCCAGGGTCCCCCAAAAGAAAATATTGGTGAGATGACAAAAATGACAATTTTTCATCGAGACAATATTTTCTAACACATGTACAAATATACTAAATAATTACACAAAATAAATATCAGAAATAGTTATAAAAATATACATAATTGTTGTACATGATATTTAAATAATAAAAAAATAATTACTGTTATGATAGTAATCCTTATGAAAATATACCAACTGTAGTAAATGTTAACATGAAAGGTATATAAAGTTTCCTTCAGAGGTATCTATCATATAAAAAAAAATTAACGACTATGTGCAGACAAACAGTCCATAACTTTGAAGAGTCTCTTGTTAGGCTGTGCACAATGTATCACAATAGTAGAATGCTTTAGCATATGTCACAATATTTGATTACACAATAATATGTATATTTATATTCTCAGTTGTGCACAAAAATGAAATATACTATAACTGTATATGAATCATGTTATAATTATATATAACATATATGGTTTCAAATAACACATAATAAATTAAATGGATTTGTAAGTTGAAAATTGAACAACCATAAAAATATATATATAAATAGTGCAGAGAGATTAGTTATGCTCTCATAAAAAAATATTTACTTATATCACCACATAGCCTTTTAAGCTTTCAATAAATCTTAAATGAATAAACTTTAGTATTATTCAATAACACATTTTTGCAGAAAATAAAATTAATAAGTTGCAAAAAAAATGGTAACACAAGCATGATATTATTTTCCAATAAAAATATCTTCAAAGTGAATATAATAATTTTCAAAGAGAGAATTTTTACACTCTCATAAAGGAATATTCTTAAACATTTTCAATATAAATTGACAATAATTGCATAAATACCTTTAATACTATACTTCATTCAAAATAAACATAAAACATAAGATGTTTAATATTCCGAAAAAGGAAGAACTTTATATGAATATGTCAATCTTATATATGACTTGATAATGTCAACTTACAAAGAAAAATCAATTGTGTCAAAATTTCTATATAGAAGATATCTAGAACATATTTACTTATAATTTTCAAACATTTTTAAAAAAAAATTAAGTAAGTGATCACTTTTACATTTGTCATAAATCAAGAATTTGCTTTATATAAATATATATACTGACTCATTAAACATCTTTGGATAAATATATATATAATGCCTCAATCAACATCTTTGGATCCAAAGTATAAATACTCAAAAGTATACAAAAATATTACTTATTGTGAGTCATTCACTTTCTATATTTCACCAAGAAGAGAAGAAAATATTAGTATGAATAAGTTTATCATGCACTTTCTCTCTTTTTTTTTTTTATCAAAAGAGGTTAAATGTTACAGCATGCATGCATTGTAAGGAAAAGACACAATAGGGAAAATAATTTGATGAGTACTCATCTTTATGTTTACCTTATATCAATTACAATTTCACCTTTCTTATTAGAATGCACATTTGTCAAAAATAACTTTAAATAATGACATAATATTATAACAAGGATATAAAAGACAAATTTTTTCTCAATTTTTTTTGCATCAACTATTGTAATTAAAGACTTTATAAAATTTAAAAGTATGGCATACATGAGATTATGTGTAAATATTGTAAAAATTATGACTTATAGATAAATGCAGTAACTAATAAAACTATTAAAATTCATACATACATCCCGAGGATGACCGTTGAGTTGTACCAGGGAGAAGAAGACTTAAATAAAATGAAAAAAAAAAATAACAGCTGCCTGCAGCCTGGAGAAAAGAAAAAAAAAAAAAAAATTACATAGCGATTCTTCTTGCTGGACAATCAGTACGGCTAGCTTCGACTGAATATATTACAAAGCAAAAGTCATCCTGTAAAAGGAAAAAGAGAGTTAGTCTATTTTTTATGTAGTTTATGATTGCGAGGACGAAGATCATAACTTCTATATTGAGTGGATTTGCTTTTAGCACCAGTATGAGTGCCATCAGGAGGAGCTTGTGACAGTACCGATTTACTGGAACATGAAGATGTTTGCTGGCATTTAGAAGAAGAAAGAATTTGAGGAGAAGTATTACAAGCTGCATCATGATTTGAAACTTGAATAGAAGAGTGCTGTCTCACAGGAGTGGAGGATGCATTATCAACAGCTGGTTGATCATGTGATGCACCTTTTGAAGAAACTGAAGGATGTTGCAGTGCTTCATTTCTCTTTTGAAGCTTCAAGATTCGATTAGTGTGAATCAACATTGGTGAAGCATGACTATTATTGGGATCTTGAATTTGAATGAGCACAGGAGAAATTATTTTCTTGACCACGTATGGGCCTTGTATCTTTTTGTTAAACACAGTAGGAAATTTTGCATAAACAATGTCATTAACATTGATGTTGGAAAACTTTAATTTTTCTCTGGATTTTTGGTACACCTTTTGTCTGGATGATTCGTTATTCTTGTAAGCTTGATAGTATATTTTTTCAATAACATCCATCAATTTATGAATTTCATATGCAGTGTTGAGAATTTTCCATGAAACTTGAGATTTATAATTGGAATAAATATCATTTATTTCTCTGCCAAAATGAAGAAGATTTGGGGAGAACTTTGTAGCTGGATGAGGTGTAGCGTTATATATGGATTGATGAATTTTTAGAGCAGTGGGTACATCACATCCTTGTGAAGCCATTGTGTTCACAGACGATTTTATTTGAGAATTGACTCGTTATTTAAAATATTGATGACTTTCATTTACTTCATACATCATTTTTATATGTAAAAAAAAGAAGAAAACGTATACTAACATATTAGTATCATATGAAGAATATAAGACCCAAATATTTTATGTAAATATTTATAAATAATATGGCTCAAAACATAAATTATTATATGTATGACAAGAAGAATAATTTATCTTAGCATGAACAATAATTTTTACCAGTACCACCGTTAAATAATGCATATATTAGTTATAAATTATAATAATGCAAGAAGAAATATATTGATAAATTATGTTGTATATATAATGCACTGCTCCAGAAAAAGATAATATTTCAATATAAGATCAATATAAATATTGTATTTGATTACTGCACCATACCCAACAAAATATAATTATATAAAACATTAATCACTATATGAAGAAAAATAACTTGAAAAAAAAAAATAATGAAGAATGTTCAAGCGTTGGTCACTGCACCAAAGGAAATTAAAGGTGTTATGTTTGAGCTGACGCTTTGGTCAGGGTATCAAAGAAAATATAATGTTATGTTTATTTGAAAGTGGAGAAAGCACTTTTTATTTGCCTCTACCCACAACTAGGCCAAAGTGATCGTGATAATGATAGCACATCACGGAGAATGGGGGCCTGCAAACGACCCTAATTACTCTCTTCATTATTTCATTTAAAATAATAAAAATATTCTTTATCCAATGATGAAGAAAAATCAAGTATAAAGTTATAAAAATATAAAATTAAAAAGGTAAAAAGTTACCTGTTGAATCCTTGGCTTTTGATGACAAATAAATCCAGACAATAGGCACAAGAAATTAATATACGAACAATTTTCGAAGAGAAAAAAAATATATTTTATTTCATGAAGAACTTGTTGCTTTTTTCATGAATAAATATTTCTTCACAAATTTATATTTTTGGTGACTCGTACATATTAATTTCTCACTTGATAAACAACCATTTCATAACATATGTTAATCACAACTATTGCTATCTCCAAGCAATAAAAATTCTTTTCATAACATATTCTAGATATCTCAACAACATGTAATTAAACAATTTTCTTCATGACATAAAAGGAGAATAAATTATTATTTCTTTTTGAAAAAGAACACCTCTCATAATATGAACTTTCAAAACAAAATACATCATACTTCATATTGTATAGATACATGCCAATATTTTCTTTATAACGCCCCGTAAATATTAAGAAAAAATTATATATATATTGGGCCAGATAATGAAGTAAAAAGGACTTATGCAAATAAAATTTCTTCACCTGACGAAAGAAAAATCTTCACCAAGACGTCATGTAAACTATAATATTATTTCTTGAAAACAAAACAGTTCTTCACCTCTGCCTACTTCTCAGAGGATGGAGAATAAAAAGATTATCGAAGAATTGGGCACATTAGATTTGTAGAAGAAAACTCGTTGATGAAGAGATGATGAGAAACTGAATGAATATTTATAAAATACGTGACGACATTTTTACAACACTTGTGAAGATAACACGAGAGCATAAACTGAAGACGTATAATGAGACCTTATATAATTTCCGTAATCCAAGAAGAGAATGCACAAACAAAACAATTTTCGGGATGCTATTGCAGTGAGAAGTGCCTTGCTACTATCCGCCTTGAAAACTCAACATCATTTCCAAAAAGAGAAGGCACAAACGAATACATTCAGGAATGCATTAAACCACTTCATTGCTCCTCGCAGCACAGAGGGACTTGGCTTAACAGAAATCAACATCACTTTCCTAGATGAATTTTGAGGGCAGCACTTTTTCTTTGCCGCACTTAAAAAAAATCAGCATCGTAATAATCTCAACATAACAAAAAAAAACCGTTCCATCCTTCGTTAACGGGGGAGCACCTCTGCCCCGAACTTTCACTCATGCGACTGCATCCATCACAGCAGGTGTCTATCGGCGCAACTCACGCAGGTGGCCGCGAGCCCAGGGGAAAAAGAGAAAGGGTTATTGTAAATGCAAAATACGCCAATTTGGCAGAGAGCAAGGAGGGGGGGAGGAAAAAATAAGCCAAATTACAATATACAGTATGAAAAAAATATGTAACTAATAAGAATAAAATTGATAACCATCTTAAGAGGGGAGGCCAAAGCCGGTGGCCATGTACTTAACGGCTTGAAATACGTCACCTGTGAAATTTAATTTGATAGGTTAGGGGTGTGTCCGAATAAACGGAAGTTCCACCCAAAAGAACTAGCGAGAATGTTCTCGAACAAATTTAAAAACCGGAAGGAATGATTTCAAACAGAATTTTACCGGCTTGGAACATTCGAAAGCTAAGTAAGAAAGAAAACATTACAGGCGACGATAAGAAAATAAGCGAAACCGAAATTAAATTTAAATTGAGAACATTAATAAAAAAGAGGTAATAGGAAATAAAATGACTAATAAAAAATGAATTAAATTAAACATATGGGGGGGTTATGGAGTAACCACCACAGACTCATAGGTTGATTATTATATTTTCCTGCTCACAGTCGTGTTTTCATAAATTTGGGAGCAGAAAAGCACGATGTTAAACCTACAAGTTGATCACTAAAATCGGGTTTTTTTAATGTTTTCCACCAAGATATGATTTAACATACTGACTGCGTATTAATATGCGAATCGAAATTTAACTAATCTCAGATTTTCATCCGTGAACTTGATGAGGTCATTGTCTGCACTGCCCCCTGTCTATAAAGTATGATATTAATTTAATATCCAAACCTCCAGAAAAATTAAAAGAATTCAAAGTAAAATTGATCCAGCTCCAGATTATGAAAAAGCAGGAATTTGCATAATTCCATTCAACACAGAACATTGAAGACGTTTATTCTGTATTGGTATGGCGTCTCGAAAATGTAAAGAAAGATTAGAAAAGCACTTATCTGATAACAAGTTTAACAAACCAAGTACAGTTTTATTCTGTTTGCATTAAAAGGAAAATACTAAGATGAGCTTCGAAAAAGTTAAATGATGATTTCAACATATAACAATTTCTCTTTAATAATCCTTGGATCTATTTATATTTTACTTAGGAAAGATACTGTTTGTAATGATCCCTTATCTTACAATATTTTCCCTGATTTGGTTTAATATTTAAAATTTTGGTTTAATATAAAAAGAGGAAGATCACCGAAATTTGGCTTCAGAATAAAAATCTGCTTTAGTCGATACTTATATAATTATTTACTTTTATTAGTAATGGAAATTTCGGTTACTCAGCGTGTTTCTACTATGTGTATTTATTCTCTCATAAAGTAATGTTAAAACTAATATAATAGAAAATTACTTGTATTGTTCAGGCATTCTTTTCATCTTAGGCAATATTCTTCGAATTTCAAACTCTTTCTTTGTAAGTTATTCTTTTGTGTAACTTCGTACTGCATTATCTGTTGTTCTCAAAACGAGATTCTAATTTCAGCTTTCTAAAGTAATATTTAATGCCTCAGACACAATGATTGCCGCTGCGCTTATTGTTATCATATTAAAGAAGACGTGTGTTAAAATATAATTCACTGAATGTGCTTTTATTCCTATGTAATATATAATTGTGTTGACAGAAATTTTATTCTTTTGTGTGTAAGTTAAAGGCGTCACTTCTTACAATTTAGATTTTTAAAGGTGCAATCGTATCCTCGGCCTTTTCTTACTACGTATATTTATTCTCTCATAACGTAATGTTAAAACTAGAATAACAGTAAATTATTCGTATTGTGCATGTTTTTTTTTCACATTAAAAAATGTGCTTCAAATTTCGAACTTTTCCTTTTAATAAGTCGTTCTTTTATGTAACTTTGTACTGCAGTATCTGTACCCCTCAAAATGATTCAGCTTTCTGAAGAAGTATTGAATGCATCAGACACAATGAGTGCCACAGTACTAATTGTTATCATATCAAAGAAGACGTGTGTTAAAATGGAGATTGTTGAAAGGGCTTTTATTCCAATGTAGCATATAATTATGCTGACAGAAGCTTTATTCGTACGTGCTGAAGTTAAAAGGACTTTTTACAATCCACATTTATAAGGGTGCAATCATATAAATCTCCATGCGTAAGATTTTTTTTTCATGTAACGATACCCTATTTGTCTCTGTCCTTTGTCAGTTTGTCCGTCACAGAGTTTATACACACAAGCACTGCATACGTCATATACTTCAAATTTTATTTATTTACAGCTTGCGTCACACGACAAATCATAAAATTTTGAAAAGTATATTATTTTAATTAAATCAATTTTATCAGTATCATTCGTTCATTTTTGCCTTTTAAATTTTAAAAGAGAACTTTAACATTTAACTTTAACATTTTTCGTATACACATCATAGCTTGGAGATAAAGCATCTCGCTAGTTAAACAGAAGGTGCTTAGTCCGAACATCGGTTCTAGAATTTGAAATTTTCAACCCAAATGGGTTTTAACTAAATGAAATTTCGAATTGTTTTTGGCCAATTTAACCGTTTAAACACCAATGTTCCGAAATTTGAATATTGCATTATTTGTAATGCAAAACATATATTTTCCAACATAATAACAATGTCCTTATTTTCCCTATAAAATATAAGGTTGATTTCTACTTTTGAAAAAAAAATATTAAAGTTTAAGCATTTATCACAGGTATAAGGAAAATGTAAATTCATTAATTTGCATAAAAATATATTATTTGCTTTTCTCATTTTCTTTATATTTCTTACATTTGACCACTGGGAATATAAATATTTTTCGAATTCGAGAAAATATTCAAGAACAATATACAATAGCATATAGCAGAAAATACTTTGTTATATTTGCATAAGTTGTCAATCAATAATCATGTTCTAAAATGCGAATTTTGAAATGAAAACAGCCAAAAAAAATTCAAAAATATTTGTTTTTGTTATTTTCTAAATTTCTAAGCATAAATTAAAACATTTGAAGCTGTAATATAGGAAAAACAAAATTATTATTACATTGGGATATTAAGTCGGCGTGTAAACGGTTAAGGGTTTATATTATTATCATTATTATTATTATTATTATTTTATCACTGATGGTCATAATATTTTTTGGATTTAAAATTTCTTTCCATTAAAAAAATTTTTGCGATTTGTTTATGATTAAGGATTTTAAATTTCGTTTAAACAATTTTTTCGCTTTTAAAAAATTTATATTTTACTTATAGCTCCTCCAGTTTTTTTTTTTAATTTCGTATTCTCAAAAAATTTCACTTTTGGAATTTATTTAAACAAGGTAGAACCCGTCGAATATCGGCAAAAGAAACTGGTAAAGCAGCACAATTTATCCTACTTTCACTCAATCATTGTATTTTAAGTAGCTTTCATTACAAAAAGTAAAAAGCTACCTATTGCAGCCGTCCGGAGGAAAGCACTTCCGGAAAATTTTTGGTATATTTTCACCGATCATGACCTCCAGACCCGACATCATTTTCACGATTTCAAAATTTAATACACAGTTCTCATATGCGTATTCACCTTGAAAAAAATATAATTTAATTTGGTCATTTTAATACAAAACATGAAGTCTGGATTTCTATTAACAGTAAACAAATATTATAATATACATATTCTTTTAAGTGTAAGTGAAATTTTCTGAAATAATCTGCTTGCAATAAATACGATTGATAATAGTCATGTGACATCACGTCAGGTAAAATGGCGATTTTTTTAATCTCGAATTCGAATTATTGCAAAGAACTTCTTTATTTACTTGTCTAACTCGGCGAAGTGAATCCATCCAGTCGAGAATAATCAAGTTCTGTAACATAAATCGCTATTTTTTTAGACAAAATCTTCTGGTCACACTATGCACACTGTATGTCACAACTTTTCTATTTTTTTTTTTTTTTTTTTTTTTTTTTTTTTTTTTGTAAAACATTGCGCTTTATCAGTGTGCGATTTCGATAACGTTATTTTCGAAAGTGAAATATTTTCACATAAGGTACCTGTGCCTAATATGGAGACCCTAAGGAGAATTTATTTTTTTTTCACCCCCTTGTACACGTGATATGACTCCAAAATACATGACCGTGATCCCTGGACTGTTGACTGTCATTATCAAAATTAGCGACATTGTAACTATTCTGGCTTAATTTAAATGATAAAAACAAAATTTTTTTTAGAAATTCCATATAAGGAATCACTAGTCCCTAATATGGACAGGTGTCTCCTTATTGATCTACTACACAGGAAGTATGGAAGAATCACTCTTCTGTGGAATTTTAGAGGAGAAGGGATAAAAAATATATCTTAAAGTATTGCAGCGGAGGGTAGGGCACAGTAAATATCTTCAAAACATGCACTTTAGAACGGGGGGGTCATTTTCGGTTGTGGCTCTTCGGACCGATGCAAAACACATCAGTTACTACAAAATATTATGAAATAATGTAGTTGGTTTTGCTTAGCTTTCTATTTTTGCGAATCTGAAGATTCATCTGCTGTACTTCCAATGTGGACATAAAGTGTGTCCATATTGGGAATCGGGATTAGTTTTATTAAATCTTGTAATAAATAAATAAATAAAACTTTTAAAAGCAATATATGCAATAGCAATCGAAAATATGTTTTAAAAACTTTTTAATACACTCCATTTTTCAATATTTAAAGGAATTTTACAATATCTAATAAGAAATTAATCTTACCTGTATTTAAGATCAGCAGATCACGAAACAACAAGTTTCTTCTAAATGGCGAACCACGTTCTTTTTTGTACTTTCCTGGCTTAATTATCATTTCAACTGCATTTCTTCACGGACATGTAGCTCAATTTCTCTATTAAAATTGTTACTTTTAAAAATATTACGGGTGTCCATATTGAGAGCACTGTCCATATTGGGTACAAATACCTTATGAAGTATTTCTAAGCAGCTGTAGTGAAAATGACGAAATTGTATAAGATATATTTCAGTTTTAAGAATTAAAGTACATGTTTCTTCTTAATAAAATAACATCATTTGCATTCGCTAAAGCATTACTGTTTTACTATTTATTCTTTAACATCTATAGAAAAGTATACATATAACGTCATTATCGCGGAATGATACACAAACTCACCAATAAGGCAATGCCATTGTTTAAGTTGCAAATTGGGTATCTATGATTTATAAGTCTTCATATTTGTTTGTTTGTTATGGCTCCATGTATTATCAGAAATCATTCATTTATGTTTTTTTTATTAGGAAAATTATTTTATATAGGGATTAATAAATTTATTTTCAATTATTTGATACGAAATTAGTAAAAGTGGCGAAAACACATCACACAACTGTTCTTCAAAATACATTTTTGTAAAGAGAAATTGTTGTATCGAGTGTAAAGAAAATTTGTAATAAATTAAAAATCATTTAGTTGATAAATTAAAACGGAATAAAACTAAAATTTCCCAGGCGGTATTCATGAAATAGCATACATTTTCATTTCATTTTCTTTCATTTTTTATGAGAAAATGGCAACAAATAGCTACTGTTATCAGCTTTTTCCTTTTACTTTTAATCATGGAAGAAAAAGAGGGATGGAGGTGCAATATGTCGTAAAATCGTTTTTTAATATGATGCGCGCTATCGCTTAAAATTAAATGTCCTATTTCAGCCCAAACAAAATAATCACGTTTAACAGAGAACAAATTAATTGATATCAGCGGTGCATTTTTTTTCTCTAAATGAAAATGATCTGCTTATGTTTAAGCCTTCTAAAGTAGCATTTTATTGTATTATGAATTAAAAATTGTATTGTTAAACTTTTTCTTCTTCTTTTTTTTGCGAAAGCATGTGTTTGTGTTTGAACATAATGTAGTATATTTTAGGGTTATAGTTTAGCGTCATCTTCAGCAACTATACTTCATCTCTATTCTTTCTTTTTACGCTATGGCTTTTAATAGAAATGGAGTCCTTTTGTTGTCACGATTACAAAAACTGTATTTAAAACTACGAAAAAATTAATACCTCAAATATAAATTAAGATACAGTTTTCAAACAAATTACATTTAAATGTACATTTTCCCGCTTATAGGATGGTGTAAGAATTCGAAATGTGTGATGTTGATATGTTTAAAAATTTCTTGTAGCAAAAATTGTATAACCAAATTTTTATTTCAAATTTAAAGTGTTGTCAGTCGCAAAATGACGTATGAGTTGCGCACATATACGTTTGGCCTTTATAATATAGATAATTTGATTTGAATCTTTTAAAAATGATTAAAATAAGTAACTTCCCTTTATAATTATGTCAAAATTAAATTTATTGTGTGTTACCATATCTATGTAAGAATATAATAATTGTAAATTTACAATTTGGATTTATAAATTAAAGGATAAGTTGTTTTGAAAGCAATATTAAACGAAATCCCGTATGCGATCTGTGTGATCACACTTATCTAATAGTTTACAGTACAAGTAATGTAAAGATGATTTAAGTTTGCCGCTTTTAATAAGCATGTGAAAAGCGTCTTTAAAGTTTAGCCATATATGCATTACTTGTATTATAGTTTTCACTCACGTCATGAATGTAAGGACTTATAATTACAAACAGTGAAGTCCATAGCAATAAAAAAATATGTCCCACTTGAGCCAATATAGCTCAAATTAATGAGTGATGTTAAAAATTTCCGATGAAAGGAAAGAGATTTTTGGAATGTAGAGAGTTTCGGTCAGTCCGAATTTTCGGGAGCATTTTTGCCGAAAACGAAACTGTGAACATGTTCGGAAAAACTTAGATTTTGGGTCGGAAACAGAACTGAAACTCAGTTTTCGGTCGATCTCTACTTATAATAGCCAATAATTAAACTGAAATTACAATATCTCTGCAACAACGCTGCATGATGTATCTTTTTTAATTTTTTTCTCAAAAAACTACGTGGTTCGAAAATTCTTCTCCCACAGACATCATTATGTCCCATAGAGTACATAAAGCATTTTTACTTCACTGGTTGTTGTGGAATATCGGAGCCCAATGTTTGTTGCTTATATGCTCAGTTTCAGAACATTAGCTGCTATATTAACATATTTTTGAAAGGAAGTGTGAAATTTTAAAAGCCTATTTTTAAAGGGTTTTTTAAGGAGGGTGTGAGGGTGAAAGGTTGGTTGCGAGCGTATGTGGATAAATTTCTGTCAGTGGATGAGGCGTGGCTACATCTCTATGAACCCGAGTCAAAATTGCAATAGCCACGTCTTCTCCACTGTCACAAATCTATTCTTATAAGCTCCACCTCCGCCCCCCCTTTCAATCTTTCCTCTGAAATTAGCCTAATATAGCAGTTACGGCTCTGAAATTGAAGAGAACATAAAACATTAGGCTTTTACATTCCACATCAACCATCGCAGTACATATTTTATATACTCTAGGGACAGTAGTTGTTGAACCACCTAGGCAGTTATAATGCAGTGCCGCGGCGTCTATAGGTGCTACGTATTTGAATTATAAAGAAAACATCTAAAAACAAAGACGAAATTCTACGTTTCTTCAAATCTCTCGGTACAGTAAATTCTTTAAAAAGCTGACTCTCTCTAACTCGGAAATGTTTTGTATTCCCTGAGAAGCTATAGACATAGAGTAAAATTCGTCTAAGGCGGAATATTGTCTTACATAAAATTCTCTGGATCCTGATCGATTCCGCCTTAGGCAGATTTTACTGTACTTTGTTACATTTGAGTAGCTTTAAAAGTCGAGATTTGACTATGTAAAATTAACGAGTTTTATTATGTATTATTACGAATTATTAAATTTATAGCTAAACTTATTATATATTATTATGAATTTTGATACCACCATTCAATGCTTCTTTATAATATGTAATCGATATAAGTTTATCACTAATCTATAGTATGGATTTCACTACAAGAGTAAATAACATTACAATAAAAACATATATAGACGAAAAAGTTTCCAATCTCTTAATAAGTTTTAAACATATATTTTAATAAGATGACACTTAAAATCTAAACTAATTATAAAAGCTATTAAAATATATAGATCGAGTGGCATTAAAAAGAAACATATCTAACCATGATCTTAATGAATAGATATACCACCACTTCTTGATGTCAAAACTTCGGCTTCTTTATTCAAGATACGAATCGGAAATTTTATCGGCTTATCGATGTATCCGCAGCTATATTAGTTACTATAACTGAGAAAAGTTATTCCACGCAATTAAATTCAAAAAGACTTAATGAAGTAACTCTTTGAATAAAATAAATCCTTTATTTCTTTGCTAAGAATAATATCGGTGAAAACATATCGAATATTGGAGTAGCACTTGAAGTAAAATGCGAAGGGAAGTACTTGATAAATTTACCTAGTGCATAATTATATGTAATTCTGCTAGAGAAATGAAAGATTTAAAGTTGCCGGAAGAAATTTTGAATAAACATGTATTTAGTTCAAATCTTTGCTGTTATTATGCTGCCATTATATGTACTTAATGATAAATAGATTATTTTGATTAAAATTTGCCTGGCGTACATGAACAAATCAGTGGGCATTGAAATAAAAGTATTTATTCATAGATTTTGAATTTAAAAGATTCTACTTGTAAATTAAATTGTAATATTTTGAAAGTATGCTATTATGGCATTCTGAGATAAAAATACTGATATAGTCAACTATTATGATATTATTTATTATTTAAAGATTTCTGAAAGCTTTATTTTGGGATTTATAAATATATATTAACACCTTATAATGATATATTATTTTTATTGCTAAAAAATATATGAAATTAAAAGCGGTAAAACAGTTTTATTTGGCTTTTGAAATGTTTCAACTCTTGAGCCATTATCAGAACAAATAAATAACTATATCCTGAAATTACATGGTCTATGATGCAATGAACTGAAACGTCATCATTCAGTTTTTCATGTAATGCACGTTACTTTGCATTTTACTTGGGTGTTTATTTCTCTACTGATGTAAGATGTATGTATTTTGTCATATATAACGAAATTGTGGCTCGAGTTTCTTAGTGGTTTCCAAAATAGAAATTATCATCCAAGTAAAATAAGGTATCTAAAGCGTTTAAACTTTAGATTATGATTAAATGGCTTATTGTAATAAATTGTGTTCATTTTTATGTGGATAGTATGTATACTCGTAGAGAAATTAAGGTTTTTAAAAAAATTGTCCAAAATTTTCCCGAGTTTTTTGCTTATAATTTGCAGAGTTCTCAATATAAAATAATAATCTTTTCTGAAAATATGACAAACAACACTGTACATAATACCCTGTAATCAGAATTAAAAAATCAAAAAAATGAGCAGGTTTGTTAAATAATTTTTCACTGCACATACGTCAACGATATTAAAATTTTATTTGCATATTATAATAGCTATATGTATAGAGCAACTTTTGTAAAAGTCTCAAAATCATAGCTTGAAAATTCTGAAAGTAATCGGCTATAGAATATTCTCAAAATCCGCTATTCCAAAAATGAAGCAAAAAAATTGAGGGGTTTTATTCAAATGTAGTAGAACGTTCCATGTTGTGTATTCTATATTGACACTAATCATAATGTATATATGGGTACAACCCCTCATCGTTTTGCTTAATTTTGGGGACAATAGATTTTCTGCTTATTCTATTGACGAATATTTTTAGCATTTTCAAGCTATGATTTTGAGAATTTCACAAAAGTTGCTCTATATATTTAGCTAACACAATAAGCAAATGAAATTTTGATGTCGTTTACACATGCACAGTGAAAAATTATCTAGTGAACCTATTCATTTTTCAAGCAATTTTTATTATTTTTTAATTTTGATTACAGGGTATTGTGTGCAATGTTGTTTGTCATACTTTCAAGAAAGAATCTTATTTTACATTAAGACTTCTGCAAATTATAAGCAAAAAACTTGGAAAAATTTGGGCCTATTTCTATAAAAACCTTAATTTTTCTACTAGTAGAAATGCTAACCTCACTAAAATGAACACAGTTTATTATAATAATCCACTTAATCATAATCTGCAGTTTTGAACGCTTTTACTACTTTTTTTTACAGGACTATCCAAAAGATATTCGTCTTTTTCAATTTGTTGATGGTCCCTTATTTAGTTTGGGAAAAAAATCTTCACGGAAATGTATGACTTGTACTATTATATTTACACGCTGAGAGTTTGAAGATAATTCCTCATGTATTTTTCTGGCTATTTAACAATATATTAAAAATAGCAAGTGGCCGGTCGTCTTTGGTCATATGTGTAATATACAGGGTGTCCACTCTCAACGATGGCCAATGGCTAGTTTCTAAACTGTTAGATATAGACATATAGTTACAAATACAAATATGCATTAAAAAAGGTTTTAAAATGTTTTTTAAGTGATTTAGGTAAAAAAAATTTCGTAAAAAATTACAAAAATTAAATTTTCATACGATTTCCCGGTTCTATAAGGAATACTTAGTAAAATTTCACCACTACACGTTACACAAAATAGTCCCATTCTTCTGCGATTAAAACTGACCGAGTAATAACTGTTTAAAGTTGAAGCTTTTTTTACTGCAAAATAGGGGTCAGTCACAAATTTACTGGAAATAAAAATTAACGCCAGATGTAAAATTTAACATTAACATTGAGAATAAAATATTTTTTACTATATTATTTAAAATTTATGTTAATGTTTACATATTAAAGCAAAATATACAACTTGTACTAAAAATATAATTAAAAAAATAACAAATTCTGTTAAATTAAATTATGAAAAGCAACAGTCATAATTCGTTACAAAATGATACGTAGTTAAAATTCTATTAGATTACTTAACCTAATAGAATTTGGTGTACCCCTATAAAATAAATAAATGGTACTCTCCTAAAATGGTATTAATATTACGCTGTCATTGGATATAAATAAATTTGCGAATTGGACCACGATCAGATATTTGGATGTGAGATAAAAATTTGAATACAAATTTTGAACTAGGTAAAAATACATAAGAATGTCATAGGTAAAATAAAACACCTTTTCAAAATAAAACACCCTTTCAAAATAAAATCATGAAAAGAAACAGCTCCATTTTTTACAAAATAAAATATATGTAAAAATACATTTGAGGATGTTAATTTCAAAACTTGACCTATCGCTTTTGTTTTCTCTGTCAGTCTGTACCAATCTGCACTGACATAACACTACAATGTCCAAATTATAAAGAAAATCAATGGACGCATTTAAAGGTTATTCGTGATTTCCTAAAATTTGATTTTCTCGATAAAGAGAATATTGAAACTGGCGTATTCAATTATTTTAACCAATCTAGAAGTTAATTATTAAAAATTAATGCTACCGTACAACTTATATGATTGCACTTCAGTTAAACCGCTTTAAAAATATTCCTTTGCCTCATTTAAAACATTTTTGTAATTGGAACTCTATGTTTGTGACATATGGTTTAGGAATTAGCCAATAGAAATTGGGTTGAAAATGGAGACCTTTATAATGCTTTAAGCACTTAGCGCACGTTCCTTTAAAACATAGTGCAACTCGTCCGTTTTTAGTAATAAAAAAGTGGTTTAAGTCATGAAATTTAAAGTTTCATAACTCGGTCAATTTTAGTGTTAGATGAATGGGACCTTTTTTGACTAACATGTTAGAGTAGTGGTAAAAAATTACTAAATATCACTTACAGGACCGAAGGACAGTACAAAAATTTAATTTTCGTAATTTTTTACAATTTTTTTTTAACCTAAATCGCAACATTTTTTTCCCTATTTTAATGCATTTTTGCAATTTGAGCTACATGTCTATAACTAACAGTTCAGAAATTATCCCTTGGCCACCGTTGAGAGTGGACACCCTGCATATAAGGTGGTCTGGGGTAATAACGCCAGGCGGGGTAATAACGCCAAGTACTAATATTTTGCATAATTATTAAATAATCTGCTAAATGACACCCATGTGCTCTGCGCAGAAGGGTTTTGAGCCATATAAATCGCAAAAAACAGCTTCAAGTTAATTTGTTTCATTTTTAGGTCTTATTGTTTTTCAAGCAACTAAAATTAGCGCTTGATCTAAAATTTGCGAGATAAGTTTTGTAATGTGAAGACTACTTTTTTTATCCGGAAATACTTTGTTAATTACATAAATTTGTAGTACATTTCATGGACTTTCCAAATGTTGTTGAAGATTTTGGATATCTTCTCGAGATAATTTGTAATTTAAAATGTACAGCGCAATAACTATAACGGGGTAATAACGCCAATCCTTGGCATTAATACCCCGATTGATTCCCTACAGAGACAGAGCTACATCCTAAATACTGATTCAAATACACACAGTTAAAACTGTGCAATGTTTCTAATAATTCTATTTAAGCGGTCCTTTTTAAGCAAAAAGAAGCTAACGGTCTGATATTCTTTTGCCTCATCCTCCCCTCCCCCCACTCCACACCTTTATTTTTTCTACACTTTCACAAAAAATTGAACATTTTCAATAGCTTAGAATGCAATTTGTCAATTTCAAAGTTTGTAGAGTTTGTATTTTTAGAATTGGGCAATCTACATGCAATTATTCCATCTTATTTTATAGTTTTGTTTGCATGGCGGTATTACCCATATAGGTGGATAATAACGCCAAATAGCATTGGTCAAGAACCCACGCCATTACATTTTATAAATACATATCTGTTAAATTATTTTTTTATATAGATAGTCAATGAGTTGCTGTATCAAATCATGTATTTGTTTGAAAAATACAAACTAAAACTGAGACGTGAAAATTGATAGAACCTTAACGTGGCGTTATTACCCCAGGGTACCTTATATATATATATATATGTTGCGGCCAAAACCCGAAATTGGCCAATTCTAGAACTGGCCAGCCAATTCCCGAATTGGCCAGCAACGTTAAAAAATGACTGGCCAATTCTAGAATTGACCGGCCAATTCGTGAACTGGCCAGATGCAATTGGACAATTCGCGAAATAGATATAGGTACCCGGCTTAATCCTTTTTAACTTAGTTGAAAGTGTCTATGAATTCAAGTAATCTAGCCGTCAGCCGTCCGTGCTATAACTCGAGTAAAGGTTCCAGTTAACTTGTAATTGTCATCTTATTTGGTTTATCAATTAATTTCGATATTGAAAGGGAATTGTGTACTATTTTTGGTTAATTTAGTTTTGTACACAAAAATATTTCGTTTCAATATAATAAATGGGAATCTTTTTAAGGTTACATTATCTTAATTACAAAAATAATGGTGCCTATGCATCATAGTTCGGGTATTGGCCAAGGCTTCCCGGCCAGTTCGCGAATCGGCCAGTCAAAACCCGAAATACGCTATTCATTTCATGTATTTCGGGTTTTGACCATGAAGCTTGGCCAGTTCTAGAATTGGCCAGGCTCCGAGGATTTTCCGCAACATATATATATATATATATATATATATATATATATATATATATATGTTGAGAATAAAATTAACATTACAATTAAACTTTTAATTTATTTTCATTTTGACGTATTAAAGAAAAATGTAAATCAAAAATAGCAGATAAACTTACAAAAAACCAGAAACTTTGGTAAATGAAATGATATAAAGCAACTATATCAATTCTGTAAAAAATAATGCATATCTTAAAATGCTTTTAGATTATCTAATCTAAAACTCATTTCATAAAAATTAAAGACATTTTAAAGCTTGCTCGGAGTAACACCCTTTGGCTGAAATGTAGAAATATATACACAGAATAAATTGTCCTAATAATTTAATTTATTTCCTCGATTCAGGGCAAAATTCATCTATACCCAGATACAGAAAATTTGTGTAAGTCATACAAACTCAAAGTTTTATAATTCGGTCTATTTTAGTGTTAGGCGAATAGGACTTTCTCACTTGTTAATGTAATAAGAAATCTTTGCTAAATATTATTTATAGAATTGGATCATTGTATAAAAATTTTAAACTTGTAACTTTTAAGAAATGTTTTAATTGATGAAATTGATTTTTAAAATAATATTTTACCTCTTTTATTTATATTTATTTATTTATTTATTTATTTATTTGCAATCGAAACTACATGTTTGCAACAATTGGTTTAGAAATTAGCTATTAGACACCGTTGAGGGTGAATAATCTATATAATCAGGAATATAACTTACATCACAATCCAGTTGTTTATGTGAGATTAAAATCAGACACGGACAGATAGAAATCATAAATATTTTCAAATACTTGGGTAAGTTCAAAAAAAAAAATCTAGGCATTTGAAATCGTTTTGAAAATACATATGCAAGTTTAAAACACTTTTGTTCATTTTTTGCCTTTAATAAGATGTCAATATTTAATTTATACTTATAAAGTGAAAAAAAAGCATACTCGAAAGGCATTTCTACATAAATGAAAACTTGTTTATCAAGTTGTTGCTTTGTACTATCCTGAATTGTTTTAAAATCTTAAAAAAATTTAAATAACTGCATTCACCAGCAGATTTCATACCAGAATATAAATCAGGTGCTGGCCCGGGGAAGGGGCAATCCCTCCCCTCTCCTGGAGCAATGAATTGTCCCCTCGAAGGATTTGAGATTTTGCATTTTCAATGTCCAAAAATTGCAATCCCCCCCTCGCCCGAACTCTATAATATCTCTCCCAGTGCCACAGAAATTCCCCCAGAGAAAAGTGGCTGAATTTAACATTGTTTCATATGACATATAACGGCGTATTCAAGGAGTGGACTGATGTGGCCGCAGCTCTCCCTTTTAAAAATTTGTAAGAAACATAAAATTTAACTATCAAAACTTATCAAAATATAATGAAATCTGCTAAGACAGAATTTTTAAAGAAAACAATAACATTCCGTTTTAGGCAGGTTTTCATTAAAAATGTATTACTTCGCAGAGATCACAAAATATCTATTTCATCGAAGTTTACGTTATACTCGGGCTTTCTTAACAAGTCATAAAAATTATACTAATTAAGACGAAAATCTGCTTTAAACGAAATTTTTTGCAGTCCCATGCGATTGAATCTTAGCAGGTTCTGTATAATATATGCAATATCTGATATGATAAAAATATGATTAAAATGGAGAAGTTTATTTTCTTATGATTATCTCTGAAAAACTTTTACTATATCTCAGCCTCCTAAGAAGTGATAAGTCTAGATACGCTACTGATGACATATATATCCATGTGTATTTAAGATGTGTTAATGGTAGATGTTTTGAAAAAGTTATATCAGTATATTCTCGAATATGAATATTATGAGCTTTGTGCGGAATCATAACCAGTGTGATTAACTGAACAAAGCTTATATTCAAAGAAATCCAACTGACAATTTCCCCATTACGGTTATTTTTCGAATCCGGTATGGGGTCGCACGTGACCTTAATCCCTCGCATTGATGTCGGTATTGATCCTAATGTACTAATTTGCAATTTCCGTGCTCTTCTACGATGGGATTTATCCCGCTATGACTCAAACAGAGCTGACACAAGCACTCGGTATGTTGTTTATGTTTTGGTGCGATGTTTTGATTCGATCGCAATCTATTTTTATCCTTGCAAAAGTTTTCACTCAGAAGTTTTATGCAGCAATTTTATACAAAAGAAAAAAAACCTAAAAATATTCGAAAAAAGGGCAAATTTTAAAGGAAAAAAGGAGTAAGTCGACAACCCCACTCATATTATTTTTTATAATTCTGTACTTAAATAGTAATAAACGGAAGCATGATAATATCACTCTTAGGTCTTTCTATCTGTCCGTCTATCTATCAGAGCCATTTTACTAGCAAACTGTGGAACATGAAAAGTTAAAATTATGGTTAAGTAATAAACACTACTGAACCAAATATTTCTAGATTATTAAACATCCACAAACATATTTAGGATATAAATGTAATATTGATAATTAAATAACTTAAAAAAATATACATATACGTATATGTTTTCTCTGTATATTGTACAGGGTATTCTATGAAAGCCTTTGCAACGCTGACTTCTAAAGTACATTTCTTTTAATTAGAGATATATTTTCAACGATATTGTCAAAAATATAGTGCAGAAGTATGTCATCCCTCTCCCCTAATCTAATTCCGAATCTACAAAAATTAAAATTATGAAAAAAAATCACAATGCGGATGCTACACCTATTCACATTAATTATACTTTAACATGTGATGCTCATTTATTATATGTAACTGATTTTTATGCAAGTGTTTGTATATACGTTGATAAAACTGTGCTTGTAGTCATACGTTTGATAAATTTCTGCAATAACTAGATAGAAGATTTTTAGCTCTCTGAAAAATTGTATTTTTCATCTAAAAATACCTTTAAGTTCTTAAGATCTTGAACGTTTCGATAAAACATTTTTTGGTGGCAGAGTATAAACATAAGATTAGATGTGGTAGACAGTTTAAAAAAAAAGTAATTAATTTCAGACCAAAAAAAATCTGAAAAACTGCCATTGATCTAAAATAAAGATATTTTAATCACAGAAAAACTGTCTGTCATAAGTCGGGAGAATAATCTAGTAAATATGGATTCAAATTTTCATCAGAATGAGTTTCAGGGGGCTTAAAACTTACATGTTTTCCATTGGACTGCACCCAGTCTTGTCTTCCCTAATTTATAGTTAATTATTTATTTGAAATACATTGTGACTTCAAAAATCCAACATCATAATTATATATATTTTTTACACTTTTTAACTATGGGAGAAAAAAAAATAATAGGATGATCACGTATTTTTCATTTGTGAAATTTCGGAAATTTTTATTTATTTATTTACTAGAGTCTGTGATTTACTAGAGTTTATGAAGTCTTTTTCAAAATCAGGGAATATCTTTTCTAATCTAAAGTATTTAAATTTGTCTACCGAAAAAAAAAGAAAAAAAGTGGATTTGATAAGAAAGTTAGCAATGCTTTGTGAAAGTGTTTTGTGCTGAATATGGAATAGAATCGTAAATAGTTAATGATATTAAGAAATAGAAAGTAAAATGTCTGTAATTTTATACAAAAAGCAACGTCCTGAAAGGTTAAAAACATTACTTATAAAGGAAAAATCTTAACCTTTTTTAACATAATTTTATAATTTTAATTGAAAAATATTTTTTTAATATTTAAATTTTAGGTGCATTCATAACTATGTAAATATGAAGCACCTATAGTCATCGTTCAGTACTTCCGTCTGTCCATCTGTCCGTCCGTCTATCCATCTGTCCGCATATAACAGAGCTAAAACTATTCAACCGAATCCTTTGAAAATTAAAATATATAATTGTTTCATAAGTTTGTCGAGTCATATCTATAAAATTCTATAAAAATCGGATGTATAGTTTAATTACAAGGATAATAAAAAGTTTTCCGTTACAATACGTCCAAAGGGGAAAAATATACAATTCAAGTGCATTTTAATGATGTTAACTCTTCTGAGCATAATAAAATTGATATGCATCTATGAAGTATGTACTAAAATATACATTATGTATCATGTGCGGTAGAAAGAATATTTATTATTAACTTACTGGATCACAAAAAAAATATTCCATTCCATAATGGTATAAGGATAAATCAATATTTGGGGCGTGTTTTAATTATATTAAACTATTTCACATTTTACGAAATTGATATACATTGCTGAAGTTTACAACAAGTTACTTTCTCTATAACAGAAAGTTGTTAGTAATTACAGGGACGCACATAAGATTTCGGCTACTGTACTGTTTTCGATCTACTGCATACTAGTATTTGAAAATTTAAATATTTTTAAAACTTCATTATAGTACGAACTACGAATGAAACTCATTTGCTATGCTTGATATGCAATGCCCGACTTGTTTTAATATCCTTAAAACACCTAAAACATAATAAGGTATTTGTACCCTATATGGACAGGGCTCTCAATATGTACACCCCTAATATTTTTAAAGGTAATAATTTTAATCGAGAGATGGCTCAACATATTCGCGAAGAAAAGCAGTTGAAAATATAATTAAGGCTGGAAAGTGTAAAAAAGAGCGCTATTCGCTGTTTACGAGGAAACCTGTTGTTTCGAGATGTGCTGATCTTAATTACTTGTAAGCTTAAATTCTTATTAGATATGGTAAAATTACATTAAATTTTGAAAAGTGGAGTATTTTAGAAAGCTAATAAAACATATTTTCGATTGCTATTGCATATTTTGCTTAAAAATATTTTCCTTATTCATTTGTTACTAGATTTAGAAAAACTACGCCCGGTTCCCAATATGGACAGCTTATGTCCCCCATTGACTACAACTGTAAGAAAGAAGAAAATTCAACGTTGCCAGGCAATAAATTGAAAAGGCATCAAAGTGGTAAAATCTTTGTTCAACAAGATGCCATTTGAAAAATCCCCCCAAAACCTCCCTCCAAAAAACCCTTGCAGAAAAATAAAAAGAAGTCCCCCCCCCCCCCGCCAGTAGGATATCTCTTGGCGAAATCATAGGCACCAATGGTATGACTTCCTCAACAAAAGAGAGCTGGTACTGCTTCTTTTGCAGTATTGATGCTTTTTCAAACATGCGGCCATGCATCACATGTGGCAGATATGTTCATGTGGATTATATGGGACTTACTGCCCATGGTGAAAAAGTTTCTATTTGTCCATGCTGTGAGCACTGGGTAATAAAAGATGTAAATTCGCAGACAGATGCTATAAAGCTAAGTAAAACCAACAATATTATTTCATAATATTAGTAACTAAGGGGCTTTGCATGGGTCTTCGAAGGGTAAAAGCCAAAAATTATCCTCCCCTTTCGAAAATGCATGTTCTAAAGATATTTACTGTCCCCCCTCCTCCTCCGAATACTTTAAGATACATTTTTTTTTATTCCCTCTCCTCTAAAATCCCTTGGAAAAGTGGCTCTTCCATACACACTGTGTAGAAAGTCAATAAGGAAACACCTGTCCATAATAGGGACAGGTTGTTCCTTATATGGACACTTGTAAACATTTTTTGTTTTTATCATATAAGTTAAACCAGAATAATTACAAGGTCGCTAATTTTAATAATGATAGTCAATAGTCCAAGGATAGTGGACACACATTTTTGGAGTCCTCTGACTTGTACATGGGGGTGAAAAAAATACATTTTCCTTAAGGTGTCCATATAGAGTACAGGTAATATATGGTTCAAAATTTCCCGCTTTAAATTACCAACATAAAAATGAGCTAAAAGATTAAGGTGCTAGATGTTTAAGGACCAAAAAGATTATGGTGCTGGAGATATTCCAATAATATATTTTATGCACCGTGTGTATGCATATTAACTTTTTGCCTTTTCCAGCAAATGTGTATTTTATTTTTATCTTTTATTTCTTTGGTGCATTTTTCTAAAACTCTATTCTATGTAAACCATTGAAATTTCCCGAAATTGTGTAACTGACTTGTTCTTTTCAAAATGTCTAACATTATACGTCTTAATGATTTTTTTTTTTTTTTTAAATGAAAAATAATTTTTTTTAGTAAAACATTATTTTATTTTATTTCTGTTTAGGTAAAATGAAAATTGCTTCTTATTCTTCTTAACTGGTAACTTTCCAGACACCATAAAAATTTTAATGATGATGAATATATTTTTTAAAGTGTACCCAACAGACGTATAGTTCAAAATTTTTGATAGAGGTATGAAAAGAAAAAGTTTTCAATGGCTCAAAGATCCGAATTAGGCCTCATTAATAATTATGTGTATTTTATAGACACGTATAACTAATTAATAATTGTGTTTATTTATTTACGCATTATTTTTAAAACAATCTTTTGAGATTTTCATTGTTGTTTTTGGCTAAAAATAGGAGGATTACCAATATTTGTTTTCGGTTCAGGCTTAAAAACTTGTTTTGATCGATCCTTAATTACGAATAACGGTTAAGGGGGCTCAGGAATTTTTTTTCAGAAATTTCAGAAAACTTTTCAAAAAATCGATTTTTTATGATCTAGTTTGGTTTTTCAATTAATTCTTAACTCAATTCAAAAAATCACATAAAAATATTTGCATTTTTAAAGGAGTTATAAGCATTTATGTATTAACACTTTCATAGCCGCATAATTTCAACTTTAAGTCGCGTTTTCTCAAAACTTGATTTTTGACGACTAACTGCAAAATTTAAAAAAAAAAACTATTATTTTTTATTTATTATTTTATTTTTTATTTATTTATTTATTTATTTTGCATGCATATAACATCATTATCTATAGAATGAATCAATATATTTTAGATAGTTTAATATTTTCAGTATTTCTAATGAAAAAAAAGTTGTATTTTTTAAGGGGGTTTTAAATTTTTAAATTTGAGAGATTTTTTAATAAAGTTTTTTTTTTAAGTGATAGTCATATCTTTAATTCATTCTATATATAATGATGTTATATGCATGCAAAAAAATTTAAGCCATTCCATCGAATAGTTTTTTTTAAATCTTGGTGTTAGTCGTCAAAAATCAAGTTTTGGAAAAAGCGACTTAAAGTTTAAATTATATGTGTGCGGCTACGAAAGTGTTGATACATAAATGCTTATAACTCCGTTAAAAATGCAAATATTTTTATGCGGTTTTTTGCATTGAGTTCAGAATTAATTGAATAATCAAATTAGATCATAAAAAAAAGATTTTTTGAAAAAGTTTTCAACCCCTGAGCCCCCTTAATATGAGATTTTTATAATTCTCTCTCTGCGATTGTATCTTATTATTATTCTATGACTATATATAAAACAATACATATATTTTTAGATTTGTAATAAAATCTCTCTGATTATTTTTGTATTTTCTCTTTTAGGTAAGTGTTACAGAAATGTTTGAATATTTGATTAAATAGAGTGCTAAAAGAATTTATGGTACGTTAACATATTTTAATTAAATGTTTTTCAGAATATTAATTTATTATTATTGTCTCACAAGAAAAATTATATTTTACCAATATAAAGCCACGTTCACAATTTACATGTCCAAACGTAAAACTTTAAATGATGCTAAATATACTACAGAGTAATAAATTCACAATTGTTTATATATTATTATTATTATACGTTCTTATCGCTACATTAATATTATTATATTTCCTTATCGGGAAAACTCAGACTAGAAAAAATATCTATCAAAGGTCTATTTGTAAAAAAAGAAAAAAAAAGGTGGTATACGATTTTAGCAGATGGTATACGATTAAGGCAAAAGATATAAATTAGTGTGTATGCTATGGCTTTTTTGAGAAAGAGAGGATGTACGCTGTTACTTAAAAATTTCAAAAGATATACGGCGTATACTTCTGTATACCCTCCAAAACATCCCTTTTCCACATACTTTAGAAACAACTTCGCATTTATGCAATGCATTTTAGTGTCGATGATATTCTTATATAAAATAAATTAGATGGTATAGGTAAGAAACTGCCAATCAAGCAGCGTATCAGAGAGAGGTGTTGCCAAAGTGAGAATGCACAATAGGAAATAAAGGACAACCCTATTACTGTTGCTATTCTAGAACAGGCACATAATCTGTATTCGGATTGCGATTTCAGCAGAATAGCTATATTGCTATGCTAACTGATGTACCAGGACTCATAGTTTTCTTGTCTTTAGTATCTAATCCATCATATGTATCAAAATCAGAAACGCTAACATCCGTTATACAAAGATAACGGATGCTCCCAGATTAATAAAGTTAAATCAATTTAATCATTCTCTTCATACATTTATACTTTTAAATCTAAGCACTAAAAAATAAAACTTAATTTTACAGATATAAAGTTAGAGAAATCTGTATGCTTATTAAAATTTTATCTATAAAAATAGTACAAAACTGATGCAAATCCACGAAACTAGTTTTTTCAAAGCCTTTAAGAAATCTGTAGCTTTGCGAAAGAATCTACTAAAATTACAATAATCTTACTAAAATTTTATCAATAAACCGGATTTCAAATACATAAAAAGTTCTAGGTACCCCAGTTTCCTAAACAATTCTCAGCAAGCTTACAGATTTTTGATTTACAATGCAAACATGTATCTGTCACATGAATTTTTGTTGTTGCCGTTTGGTAAAATCTTCTAGGAATTGCAATTTCCTAGGAAAACTTTAATAACTTTAGAGATTGTTATTATTATTATTAGTATTACTATTGTTATTATTACTATTATTATAATTGCTATTATTATTGTTATCACTATTATTATAATGCAGAATTATCTATTTTAGCGCTACACCAGAAAAATATTTCTAACAAAAGGGAAGTAAATAAAAAAATTAAAAATAAGAGGAAGAAATATATATATATAAAGTTAACTATTCTATCATTTTAAAGATATATTTTTTTCACTTTTCATTTGGAGGTATGCGGTTTTTACTACTACTAAAAAAATCTTTTTAAATACGCGTATTTATAAACGTAATGAAAATTTAACGTAAAAACTGTGTGCTTTAAAAACATAAAATTAGGCAAAAAAAAAAAAAAAATAGATATCACAATTTTTCAGTTAAACATAAAATTCTGATAAATAAATTTGAAAAGTCTAAATTTAAATTCATAATTCAAACAATGCAAATATGTTAAAAGAAATTACTTGCATACAAAAGGAAAAAAACCATTGTTCTTTGCCCTAAGTCTTAAAATCTACAAATGTGTATTTTTGAGTTAACGAGAAAAGCTATATATATAACTTTAAATCCACTAACTATAAGCACAAAGAATTGTTAAAAATTTAATTTAATCAAAGTTCATGCATTTTTCTTTAAAAAACTTATTGAAATAATAATAAGATGTAAAAAAGAATTTATAAATGAGATGCACATCATTTATATTTTTTGAAATGAGAAAATATAAAAATTATTGTTATTTTAATAAGTAAATGAAAGATAAATTCTTTTAAACAATACTTTTCGCAAAATTAATTACATTTATTTTAGAATGATATTAAATATGTACAATTTTATAATCCAAGTTTTAAACTATAAGATAGAATTTATAGATTCAAAAAAATGTTTTTAAACTAATTGAAAAAGGGGAAAGATTTAAGTATTTTAAAATAAATCTTTTGTATAAATAGAAGTGATGTTTCTCTTACGAAAAAAAAAATAAGCTTCAACATTTATTATTTATAATTTAATTTAAATCCCATAGTATATGGATTATGATAAGTATATTAATTATTTCATAACCATATTAAAGCTAAATAATTGAACTTTGTCTGTTTTAAAGAAGAAAAAACCCTTCGAATTAACTTTGCCTTAAATTATCGTATAAAAATATGACTAACACTAACCAAACGAGGGCCGGCGCAATCTCCGTTTTTTAAAGGAAAACGTTGTGTAAATTTCAGAAAACTTTCCATTAAAAAAAAAATTGAAAACTCTCTGGAATTTAGGAAAATGCTTCCGTTAAAAAACGTGCATCGTACTGGCGTTCCGATTGCCGATGCAATATCAGTAAAATTGCTCGCTTCTTTTTTTACAGTGTAAGTTAGCTTCTCCCTTTTAACACATTCTCTTTAGAGAAATCATATCAATATATCAGACTTACAGCACCTACAAAAATATTTAAACTTTCAAATGAATAGAATACATTTTCTACAAAATAAAAGATGTGAAATTTCGATGAAAACAGAAAAGACATCAGTGATTTGTCGCAGTTTCGTTCGCTTTCGGTGCGCAAAGATTCCCAAAATCAAATTACCCACATAATAAAATACCAAATAGCATATACTTTCAATGAATTCTCTTTCTCGGATATCAGAAAGTGTAGCAACTTGCATAGTTAATTTTCTGGCCTTTTTACTACTAAATTGTGTCTCATTTTCTTTGTAGTATAAGTTTACAGTACTGTCGCACTTTTGAGACTTTTACAGAAACAGTTTGTATAAATATATATATGGAAAGAGAAACAGATTGTGTAACGGAAAACTTATTTCGCGATTTCGCGGCCCAAACGGAAAGACAGACAAACTTGACTTAACACTCAAAGTATTAAACTAATTTATCAACAAAGATATAAAAAAGAATGACGAACTGTTAACCAAATCCTCACCTTTCTTTAAAAACGCAGTCAAGAAACACATCCCCATAGTTCAGGAGCTGCGTCACATTTATGCAATAGATTTTAGTATCGGTGATATGATATTCCTTTACATAACAGATTAGATGATACAGATAAGAAACTGTTAGTCTATACTAGCACGGCAGCGAGAGATGTTGTCAAACAAAGATTGCCCAATGTGAAATTATTGGCAATCCAACTGCTACTATCACTTCTGCTGTTATGACTCAAGTACCTCAACAGTAATCGGTTGCCATTTCAGAGGGGCCCAATGCTGTTTTGTCAACAATGTCTTCCTTTATCGCCAGCCCTTTGGTAGTTTAATAACGGATAATTAAAGCAATTAAAATAGGAAATGTATATATTAGGTGCAGTATCTAATAAATAGAAAAAATTATTAAACTTATGTTAGATATTTTGTTTTCGTTTAATCTTTTTTTCTAATTTTCCCCCATTAAATATAACGAAGAAATTATGAGATTACTTTAAATCTCTAAATATGTTTTGTCATGTTAACACGAAAACTGCATATATATTTTTAATTTCGTAACCAAAAAAAAAAAAAAATAAAAAAATAAATAAAAAAATAGAATGAAATGCAACAGAAATAGAAATAAAAAAAAGATTCAAAATATGCTATTTAAATTTAAGATACTTTTGCTTTAAAAAGTTATGGAAATATAGTACATAAAAAAATTTGAGATTATTAAATGATATGCGCATTGCGATTTTATTTTATTTTATTTATTCATTTTTAAGAGAAGATATAAAAATGACTCTTTTTTTATTATAAAAGTTAGGAGATAAAATTTTCTTTCAGAAAAAATGTAACAAGAAAGTGTTAAACATGCATATACACAAGACTCAATATGTAATGTGTTAATTATAATTAGTAGCATTCATAATAATATTTTGATAATATATAAGATTCGAGTTAATCCAAGATGAATTTTTTTAAATATTTTTTATTTTAAAAAGAAGTATTCCTTCTTTATCAAACTTCATATGTAATTCCTTTAGCCATTTCGGGTCCAATTTTTTTTTCCATTTTGTGAAAAAAATACTTTAATGATGCTAATCGTAGCTATCCAAATAAACTTACTGAAGTTTAAAGATTATCGTTTGAATTTTATTATCTTATTGTTTGTATAAGAATGTACTTTTGTACGAATATACTTTTCTATGTACTATGAGTATATGTACAGTATGTACGACTCGTAATCAATTCATATTTATGCCATAATATAGGTAAAGGAAAAGTTTTTGGAGATGTTTGGAAAATATCGCATTATAAAATGGTTTAAAATATATTAAAACTTTCTAATTTTTTTTCGTTTTATCAGACATGATTCGTTCAGAAAATTGACTAATATTTTGAATGTAAAAAGTGAAATATATATATAAAATAAAAGAATATCTTACGGTGCAAAGAGAATTAAACGAACTTTTTAAATTATTGTTATTACTAAATGTCAAAACAAAAATGTAATCACAATAAAAAAAAGCATAGATATGTGCTATCATTTCTATACGTAGAAAGTTACAAGAGTAGCCATTGCGACAAAATAATACTCGATGAAAAGACATATACTATAAATAGTACACCAGGCCCGATAGGATTAATTTAAATCTCATCAGATATCGATTACTATTATAATAATATTTCATCAATCATATTAAATCTAAATTTTTATTTTTCGTCTTTTTTAAGAGAAGTAAATTGTGTTTTCAAATCAAATTATCTAAAATAATTATACTTTCAAAGTGCAAATTCGATCTCAGAAAATAGAGATTGCAATGATGATAAAAATATTTTCTCTACATATTTCAATAAATCTATAAGATTTAGGATGATAAGTACTTTGCCCTATTTTAAAAAAGTTAATTACAATTTTAAAGGGGAATGATACAAGTTATTTATAAAAGCCAATTTCTGAGAAAATATCATTAAATAAAAATTGTAAGAAACATAATAGTGTTATAGAACATATTTTTATAAATAGATTAAACTAAATTAATTTAATTGGAAACGACAAGAAAAATTGTTACATGTTTAAATTAAGAAAATGAATAATCAACAAAGATATTTAAGCCTCTAATAGAAATCAATATAATGTGTTGAACATAATCATTCCACAAGAGTGCTGTAGAATGAAATTAACACGATTAGTTTTGGATATTAACATCATAAATGTCTTTATTTAGAACTAATGCCATTCAGCAATAACGTGGGATAATTATTTTACGAAACATGTCATATAAACGGTAGAAACAAGTTATTAGAAACGCTATTAAGATATTTTAATGTATATTAGAAAGGAGTAAATGACCTAATTACCACTTTAAACATAAAAAATTGAAGGTAATATAGTAATAAGATGACAAATATTTCAAAAAAAAAATTTGGGTGAAAGGTCTTTCTGTGCAGAAGGAAAGTGTAAAATATAGAACAGGCATATTGGTGGGTATCAAACCAAATTTCTTAAGTGAAATAGCCAAATCTTGAAATTTTAAGATATATATAAATAAATATATATATATACATGTGGGATATTGAGTGATTAACTTATGATTTAAGAAAAACTAATATTCTCTGAGCTGTGGATTAACAATCCATAAAACTCGCCATCGCTGAAATCTATAGAACACCTCGTTCTTTCCACGCATCATCACACGAGTCTCATTTTGGATATCACGTTCATTAAATCATTGAGTTTATTATCTTTTATTGCTGGATACTTTATTCTTTAATCCCACATTCTCGGTCATCCTGACGTTTCTGACGTCCTCGGCAGCTGTTTATAAAAATTTAGACACAAATTTACACATACAAAACAGGTAAACATAAAACAAAAACATGTCACGTTATGCAGATGCGTTACTACAGGGCTTCATATATTTTGCAGCAGTTGAGGTCTTGTTGGGACCATCATGGTCTCCAATTTTTTCTACATCATAACGATCATTTGACTTTACTTTAGTAACTTTATAAGGTCCATGGAATTTTTCCTTTAATTTCAAACCTGTGCCGTACTGCGTTCTTTGGATTGCCACGAGATCATTTAATTTATATTTATTGGGCTCTCTCCTCTTCTTGTTAAATTGTTTTCTATTTTCTTCTTGTATTTTCAAAATATTTTTTCTCGCTTCTTCTCTTACATTTTCCCGTTCCATCATCATGTGGTTTATATCTTCTTCCTCTAGTATTTCTTTAATCCTTAAGTCATTTTTATTTTTCATTTTTACGCCAATCATCAATTCAAACGGGCTGTATTTTGTACTTCTTGTAACTGTACTATTGAGAATTCTCTGCACATCTGCCACATATTTATACCATTTTGTGGGCTCATTCCCACATAGCTTTGCTAGTACAGGAATCAGGATGCTATGAATTCTTTCAATCTGTCCGTTTCCCCTGGGCATCCCTGCAGTAATTTTACCGTGTTCTATCCCTTGCTCTTTGCAGTATTCTATAAACTCATCTGATCTGAACGCTGGTCCCCTATCCGTTATTATTTTGCTGGGATTCCCGAACACAGTTTGTTGCAATGATAACTTTTCAATGACTTCCTGAGCTGTCGTGTTTTTCACCGGATAAAACCATACGAACTTAGTAAAGGCATCTACAACTGTGAATATATGCTGATATTTCTTGTTTGTTGATGGCAGCGGTCCAATATGATCAATGTGGTATGTGCTTAATGGTATATTCTCTTTTGGTATGGGCGTTAGAAAACCTTCGGCTTTGCCTCGTTTCTTGTTAAATAGAATACATTCGATGCAATTTACTACCACTGTTTCAACTTGTTTTCTCAGGTTAGGGATGAAGAACTCTTTTTTTACTAATTCTTCTGTTTTGACTGCAGCAAAATGCCCTTTATCGTGTGTTTTACGAATAATCTCTTTTTGCATTTCTTCAGGCACTACAAGTAACTCTCTTCCATTATCAAACTTATACAACACGTTATTCTTGATTATATATTCATTTTCTTCACCTTTTTCAACTAAAGATTTTATTGATTTTATGAGCTCATCTTTCTCCTGTGCTATAGCTATTCTAGCTGTCATCTCACTCTGTGATCTTGTAATTACTAAAACAGTATTCCTGTTCAAAGCATCTACATGTTTCATTTTATTCCCTGGTCTATGTGTGATTTCATAATCAAATTCTTCCATGAATAAAGCCCATCTTGCGACTTTTGGAGCCACATCTTTTTTGTTTAATGTTTTCTGAAATGCTTCACAATCAGTTACTATCTTGAATTTTGTACCAAGTAAGTAGTTCCTGAATTTTTTAAGAGCTTCAATTATTGCCAATACCTCCAATTCATAACAACAATATTTTTCTTGTTGCGGGGTTGTCTTTTTGCTCATGTATTGTATAGGGTGGAATTTTCCATCATCCGCTTTTTGTAGTAGTACTGCTCCGAAACCATGGCTACTGGCATCGGTGTGTAATTCTAGTGCTGATCCTTGTTTAAATAAATGCAATACTGGTTTTTGCGATAATATTTCTTTTAATTTTTTAAACGCCTGTATTTGTTCTGTGCCAAATTCAAATGTGACATTTTTACGCAATAAATCAGTCAATGGTTTGGCTATTCGAGCATAGTTCGGAATAAATTTACGAAAATAACCTGTTAATCCTAAATATGATTGCAATTGTTTTATCGTTTTTGGTTGAGGGAAATTCCAAACAGCTGATGTCTTCAATTCAGATGGCTGTATCGTCCCATTTTCAATTATATAACCAAGAAATTCTGTTTTTTTCCTTAAAAATTTGCATTTTTTGAAGTTAAACTCTAGCCCATAATCCGCTGCAACTTCAAGTACTTGTTTCAATTTCTCTAAACCTTCTTCTTCAGTTTGTGATGGAATAATAAAATCATCCATATAAATAACTACTGTGCCGTCACGTAATAACTTTCTAAACATCGTGTTTACATATCTTTGGAACTGGTTTCCTGATGTACATAAACCAAATGGACACTTCAAAAACTCATATTCCCCTTCGTGTGTCACGAATGCGGTGTATTTCCTGCTTTTCTCCTCAATTTCAACATGAAAAAAACCATTCTTTAGATCGAGAGTCGTAAATACTTTTGATCTTTCTAATATATCTAAAACATCTTCAATTAAAGGTAATGGGTACCGATCTTTGATTATTTTCTTATTCAGTTTACGGTAATCTATGCATAACCTATACGAGTTGTCTTTCTTTATAACTAAAACTACCGGTGCAGCGTAATCTGAAAAACTGCGCCTTATAATTCCGTCTTTCAACCATTGCTGAACCTGGTTTTCGATTATTTCTTGCTCTTTAAAAGGAAATCTTCGTGGCCGTTGACAAACAGGAATTTCATCAGATAAAATTATATTCATCCGTAATCCTGTATCTTTTGATTTATTTGGCTTGTATCCCTTTAATAATTCATTTATTTGTTTTCTTATATTAAAATTTCTCACGTGATCTAAATCAATTTCATCATCTTCTATGACGCTCGCTAAATTAATTAAGAAATTATCTCCTGCATTATTATCATTTACAATTATAATATTTTCATCACGTGAATTATCTAACGTTGACGTTTTCTTTTCATTATTATTTCTGGCAGCATGATTCAATTTTATGTCAGAATTCTTCTGAACTTCAGTGTAACCTACTTCAATATTGTTGCGTTCGCCAACGATCTTAATTCCGTTCTCGTCTATCGCCAAATTTAATTTGCTAATCACATCATATCCCAATAAAATATCATATGAAAGAGATTCTAACACATACAAATTTGCTTTGATTAGAAAACCATCAATATCAAATTCATATGAAAAGTATCCTTTAGGATAAACAACTACTCTTTCTATACCTGACAAAGAAATATTATTTGGACGTAATCTTGGCGATCCAATCTTCGTATAGTATTCATAACTGACCAGACTGATATCACTTACAGTGTCAAAAAAGATCTGTGTCTTTTCACCGTTAATATCAATATTTATCATGCGATCCGGCTTGGCGCTGTTTGTTTGTTTGATTACTGCAAAATTTATCTCCTTGTGATTGGATAATCGCGGGTTTTGGCTCCCGTTAATATCGGTGTCTAACATGTGATCCGGTTTGGCGTTGTTTGTTTCTTTGATTAATGCACAATTCACTTCTTTGTGATTGGATAATCGCGGGTTTTGGCTCCGATTTTGGCTGTCATAATTTATTTGACTATTATTCCCATTTTTACACTGGGATATTACGTGGCCAAGACGGTTACATTTAAAACATCTAATTTGTGCCCTGTTTCTTTCATTTAAATTAGAAGATTCATTTCTATTAGCTGTATTATCTGCAAATTGTTGTTTTCTTAAAGTATCATAACGTTGAGATGGTAACCACGGTTTTGAATTGTTATTTTCGCGCATTTTTGACTTCCTATCTTCAAAGTGGTGTGAGTGTCTATTCATGGTTTTAACATTACGCCTTGCTGTTTCATAATCATCTAGTTTACAAACTAATACATCAACATTTTTAATTTTGGGAAGATCATCGATAAAATGTTCTTTCATTTCTATCGGTAACCTTCTCTTGATTTGATCTACTAATATTAATTCTTTTAAATCTTCAAAATTGGATACATCAAGACCGGTAATCCATTCTTCTAAATAATTCCTTAACTCAAATGCTAGATCGCGCCAAGTGGCTGAGTTTTCTTTCTTATGCGACATTAATTTTTGCCTAAACTCTTCTGGCGTCAATTTGAATCTTTTGAGCAGCAAGTTTTTTACATAATCGTAGTTATTTGTTAATGTTTCTGGTTCTCTAGTTATAACATTAGCAATTTCTAGCGGCATTAAACTTAATAAGTGCATGACCCAATTCTCTTTTGTTATATTCATCCTAGAAATCTGTCTCTCGAATAGAGCTAAATAGATACTAATATCACCCTTCCCATCAAAGTGTGACATTGATTTAGACAAATCTGGTTGCTTACCTGAACCAGTTACAGCCGAACCATCACTTGTATTTGTCATATTTCCTTGAAGTTCAATTTTTCGTAATTCGTACTCCATCTCCATCTTCTTTTCCTCTAATCTTCTTTCTGCTTCTAACCGTCTTTCTTCTTTTTCTGCTTCTAGTCTTTTTTCTTCTTTTTCTGCTTCTAGTCTTCTTTCTTCTTTTTCTGCTTCTAGTCTTTCTTTTTCTATTCTCTCCGCGGCAATGACTTCAAGTCGAACTTTTACAAAATTTTCTTCATAATCTTTCGATTCCGTCACCATCTTTATCAAATCAATGATTCTTGGACTCTGAGGCACAACTATACCTAGATCATCACACAATGTTAACAAGTCCGCCTTTCTAGCTTTATTCAGAACAGACATTATAATTTTTGTTTACACTTCAACAAAACAATATAGTGCACTATCTTGCAGGCTTGATTACGGATAATTTCTAATCATTACACATATAACAAACAGTTCCTTTTTTTCATATAATACGTTTTAGTTTAAAAACAAAACATTCTTCTTAGACTTAGATCTTCTTAGTACAAAATAGCTTTCATCGTGAAATTCAAATTCAAATATAAATCAGCGAAATCATTCGAATCCCGGCAACGAACCCCCAAAACTTGTGGGATATTGAGTGATTAACTTATGATTTAAGAAAAACTAATATTCTTGATAAGATAAAAAAGGTTTAATAGACATAAAATATATACGTAGCATTCAAAAATAACAGTAGAACTTAATAATATTCAGTTTAAATAAGCTTCTCTGAGCTTTTGATTAACAATCCATCAAACTCGCCATCGCTGAAATCTATGGAACACCTCGTTCTTTCCACGCATCATCACACGAGTCTCATTTTGGATATCACGTTCATTAAATCATTGAGTTTATTATCTTTTATTGCTGGATACTTTATTCTTTAATCCCACATACATATATATATAAGACAAAGTGAAGTATTACAAAATTATCAAAACCAATAAAAAATAATTCTGTTCTACATAAAAACACGGATACAGTCTTTTGATATTTATTCTATACAGTATCTTCTGAAATTTTCGTACTTTCATTGAAGTAAATAAAATGAAATACTTAACGAGATACTTACAGTACCTTTTTTATAAATATAAAGACACAGATGTATTTGAAATTACATTTTATTAATTACCACACATTAAAAACAGCGAAATGAATTTATCAGGATTTAAAGTTTAAATTAATTAATATCGACTTAAATAAGAACAAGAAAAAAATCATGCATTAAGCATAGATTATGAAGCACTTTCCAACAGATTCAGAATAATGTAACAAAACTGCGCCGTTTAAAATATTAAACTATTACGTCACATTTCACCATATGGAAATGTATAAAGCATTTCAAAATAAAATTTCAGCTGTTCCCATCTACAATGGGAAAATTATCCGAGTTTTTTAGCAGCTCTGTACATGATACAAATATTTGTATCTATTAGCAACATGCATTCCAAACTTTAGTTCATTTAAGAGATACATATATTTTAGTTGAAAATTGCCCTTCATCAATTTCCTCTAGTAAGTAGAATGGTATGCAAATATCTTTGTGCAGCCCTGTATATGAGATATAGAACGTATATATAAAGAGTAATATGCAAAAAACTAATTAAATTTAATAGCGCATATTGAAATCAGAAACGTACCCTCCAGCAATTATTACGCAAAGATTGTACTGTAACCTATTTCTTTTGTGTGTCCCTGTAAATTAATGAAAAATGCCCTACGAATGCCCTGTTCTAACGTGATTATACTGAAATTCCGTGATTTATGTTTATTTAAATACATCTGAAATTCCATCATTTATATTAGTTTAAATACATTTGAAATAGCGTAATTTCATTAAAATACTCTCTAAACGATTTATATTACATACCATAATGAAATCGAATTCTTATGAGTGTCCCTGTGAATGAACCATTAATCTAATAATTTCTAATATAATATATATATAAATCAGATTTATAAATAATAATTAAAAAAGAAATTAGAATATATTACACAAATATACAGGATGCATATTCAGTATAATTATGATGATTTGCGAATAAAAATAAATATGCAGAATAGAATGTATTGCGAACTTTATCTCTAAACACTGTTGAACACTAAAGAGATTTTGTTAAGACGACACTTGAGTCACTCAAAAAGACCCGGATTTTAAAGTTAAGTCTATGGGGGCATTATTTTCAAATATCTCGCTCAAATTTTAGTAATGTTTACATGACTTTTTTTTTTCATTGGATAGCTGAGGACGATCTACAACCGAACTAGTTTTTATCTTTTCTATTTTGGTTAGACATATATTTTTTTATACTATGATAGTTTCAATTTCAGAACCGGTTCTAACTGGTTGTGAAATTTACCGTAAAAGTTTCAGAAAAATATGAAATCAAAATCGAAAAAGTAAAAACTAGCCCGGTTGTAGGTCGTCCTCAGCTATCCTATGAAAAAATATCTTGTAAAAAATATTAAAATTTGAGCGAGCTATACTCCGAGACGAGATGTCTCCATAGACTTAACATTATCATCCAGGTCTTTTTGAGTATGTAGTGTGGGTCCTTAAGGCCCCACACTAGGCACAGGAAAAGACCCGGATGATAATGCTAAGTCTATGGGGGCGTTTTTTTCAAATATCTCACTCAAATTTTAATATTTTTGCATGATTTTTTTTGCATAGGATAGCTGAAGACGATCCACAACCGGCCTAGATTTTACTTTTTCAATTTTGGTTTCAGATTTTTTTTTAATTATTTTAACTTTCAAAACCGGTTTAAATCGGTTCTGAAATTGAAACTATCATAATATAAAAAATATACAAGCGAAATTGAAAAAGTAAAAACTAGGCCGGTTGTGGATCGTCCTCATCTATCCTATGCAAAAAAAGAAAAAAAAAGAAAAATCATGTAAAAATATTAAAATTTGAGCGAGATATTCCAAAAGAACGCTCCCATAGACTTTACATTATCATCTGGGTCTTTTTGCACCTTGAAAAGGTAAATGATGCGTAATTGTTAATCAAATAATAATTTTAGAACTCATAATTGCCTTTTTCATATTGGCACACCTACTATAACAAAAAGGTATTATAAAATACTCAGATAAAAAATAATTCAAACGTTAAAACCATCCAGAAATCATTATGAATATTTTTAAAAATCATAATTTTAAATTTATAATTCAAAAAGTTGCAATGTAAGTCAAATGAGATTATGTTCTTTCAAAAAAAGAAAGAAAAAACAAATAAACCTTTCTCTGCTTAATGGCTCAAAAATGTTAACTAAAAAGTTAAGATTTAATTTATTTAAAACTTATGTTAGCGAAAAAGTTAGGTCGGAAAAACAATTTCTTAGTTTTAAGAAATAAGATGTATATAATTTATTTCTGTAACAATAAAATATGTCAAATTTCTGTGTTTTTACTTAAAAGATTAAAATTTCTAATTTTTTTTAATTAAAAAAACAATTACGCGTTTAAAGAAATCAAAATAATAATGTACTGCTTCAGAATTTCATTGTATTGCATAAGATACAATTTGTAGCATTCATAAAAAAATTTGCAATAAAAAATGAGTAGATTTAAGATGAGATACTTCAAATAAATCTATTTAGAGAAGGAAAAAGTAATTATTTGCTTATCAAATTGCTATCAGTTTCAATTTTTATTCCATAAAGTTTAATTTAAATCTCATAAAATATTTCTATTGTTATTGATATTTTATTTCCTCATTCCGATTTAAGATAAAAATTTTATAATTAACTTTTATAAAAAGTAAATTATATTTTCTAATCGAGTCATCTAGAATAATTATGATGTCAAACTTCAATCTTGATCTCATAAAATATATAACCTTATGCAGAGGAGAACATTTTATTATTCCCCCTTTTTTTTGTTAATTTTATACAGTTTAAGATAAGTTATTTTTTTTCTATTTAAAATAGTTAATTATGTTTTTAAAAGTTAACGATTCCATGTACACTGGTGAACCGAAAATTGCTTTTGAAATGAGTCTAATTCTGTATGAAATTGCACTGTAAAAAAATCTATGAAGTTATTAAAACATTTCTAGTAAACCTGGAATCCTAGAATATTGTACGTAATTTCAATAATAAAAATTTTTGTAACAGGTACACATTTTCACTGAAAAAAAAAAAAAAAATCCGTAAAGTTATTAAGAATACCTAAGTTGCATTGTATTTTTTATGTAAATGCAACCCAGATTGCAGAATATTTTCGTGCCATTGCTGTAATTTTAGTAGATTCTTTTGTAAAACTACAGATTTTTGAAGTTTTTTATGCTAGTTTTGTTGATTTACATTTATTTTGTTCGGTGTACAGATAAAACTTTAGTAAGCGTACCGATTTCCGTAACTTTATACCTGTAGAATTACAGATATTTATTTACAGTGTAACCCAATAAACTGCAACATAACTATTGAAAACCTTCATTATCTCTGGTTTTGAAAGTACAGATACACAAAATTAAGTTTTTTTCTTTTTTTTTATGTAGATATTTTAAAGTAATATAGAAAAAAAAATGTATATGAAACGTAACCTATAATATTTTTTTTTCCAGAAATCGATTTTCAGAAACTTCAAACACATGTATCTAAAATTGTAGCTCAATCAGTCAAATAATTTTTAAGTCATGTTTAAAAAATTCTCCGAATAGTAGTTTTTTTCTGGAATAATAATAAAACGACATTTATACTAAAAGTTCCAAAATTTACATCTGTATGCATCCAAATTACTTCACCAAATCTTTTCCTATCTCGTGAAAAATAAATTTATTGAATATTCTAATGATTTCATTGCTTTGTTTCTAACACTTATCGGACCCTATTATGTAGCATGAATGCCACATATAGCTAATTTTATCTTAATTTCGTGCCGCTATATATTTAAAATATATGTATGTATATATATATATATAGAGAGAGAGAGAGAGAGAATATTTCTCCTGTAGTGTATGGAGGCGAGGCCGGGGAGGGGGGATATTGTCAAGTAAAAACGGGTATAAAAAAAAGAAAACAAAGAAAACAAAAATAAAAGAAAAAAGATAGTGCCAACCGAATAACATTTGTGTGAATCTGGTTCTGAATGGATCTATCAAAACTATTTCATGGAATTAGCTGTAATTTTATATTCCAGTATTTGACGTTTCTGTAAATCCATTTCTGTTTAAAAAAATTATACGCAGGGTCCGTACAGACTCCTTGGACTCCTTAGAAACTACTTAGAAATGAAAATGTTCCCAAGTAGTACTTAGAACTACTTGGATAAACAAAACACTCCTTAGAAACTCCTTAAATTGTATTGCGGTTTTGCACGCAAACAATATTGCTCCCCATTAAAAAAAAAAAAAAAAAAAAAAAAAAAAAAACTCACGATTGTAAAACGCACGGTAAACCTTTTATGCACGTCATTCATCAGAAGCACAGCAGTGATTGGTTGAGATCATACTAATAGCCACCAAAGTGATTTTGGTGGCCTGCCTTTTCATGGCCATAAGGGAAAGAAAAGTGAAAAAATAATCCAGACACATCTCTACGATTCTAATTTCAAAAAGTGATTACACTGTTTAATTCCTTTATAGCTAGATATACAACTTTGATTTCTTCTTCATAATACTATTCATCATCCTCAACTTTGCTGATAACGGTGGATTCAAGGGTGATTCTCGTCCGAAAATTTAAGGCATCCTCTTTCGAAAATTTGAAATTGGGTTATCAGTTCCGCATAGTTGCCAATTTGTACGGTTTTGCACGCGGAAAAAACAATCACAGATAAATGCAAGTTTTGAAAAGGATCGCAGAAAAAGCACACATTTCGTCAATATTTCATAGAAAAACGACGATTTTGACAATGTTTTTGTCAACGAACTTTGTAAAAGATCGCTGAAAAACGCGAATTTCCTGTGCGGATCACAGTTAAAATGGCAATTTCATCAAATATCACACGTAAAACGCTAATTTCATCTGAAGACCGCGGGGAAATGTCGATTTCATCTAAAGATTGCGGATATAACGCCGATTTCGTTGAAAGATCGCGGGAAAAAACGCTGTTTTAAATAAAAGATCGCTTACAAATATTTTGTTAAAAGATGATTAAAAAAAAAGGGGGGGGGGCAATTTCACCAAAAGATCACGAAAAAAACACCGATTTCGTGAAAAAATCGCGGGGATAAAACGTCATTTTCGAGAAAAGATTGTCTAAAAATGCAAATTTTGTCTAAAAATCGTCGAAAAAAATGTCAATTTCATTTAAAGAAAAAAAAAAGGGAAAATGCTGATTTTGTCAAAAGATCGCAGAAAAACTGCTGATTTCAACTAAATATAGCAATAAATTGCCGATTTTGTTAAAGTATCGCAGATAAATCGCTGATTTCATCAAAAGATCGCGGGAAAGCGCCGATTTTTTCTGTAGATCGCGGATAACCCCCCTCCCTCTCGCTGGGGATAACTCGCGGAATCCCTGCGGAATTGGGGCTGTGCAAGTGCATGCCACATAAATAACAACAAAAGTGATAAGTCCTAAAAATTTTTTGGACTCCTTGGATTTTTTATGTACTCCTTGGATTTTTTCTTCCCAACTCTGTATGAACCCTGTATACGTTAAATTTCCTGTATTATTTCAATAGTAATTTAAAAATGCAAATTTTGGTGAAAATCTTTTGGTGATGAACTTTGCGCATCTGTATTTTTACACCAAGAGCTAACACTAACAGTCTTTATTAATATTATGTGACCCCGAATTAGTATAAAAAATATACTTTATTAAAAGGAGAAAACAATGTTTTATACACTATATTGCCATTGATTATGGGACACTTGCGATTTTAGACATTTTACTAAATATCTAGAAAAATACATGAGGAATCATCTCGAAACTCTTAGTGTATAAATATAATAGTATACGTCATACACCTACGTGAAGATTTTTTACCGAAACTCCACAGGGGACCGTCAACAAATTAAAAAAGAATGAATATCTTTTGAATAACCCTGTCAAAACTAATGTAGCAAAAGCGCTCAAACTCTAGATTATGATTGAATGCCTTGTAATACACTGTGTTCATTTTTATGCAAACAGCATGCATACTCGCAGAGTAATTAAGGTTTTTATAAAAATGGCCCCAAACGTAGTAAAAGCGTTCAAAACTGCAGATTATGATTAAGTGGCTTGTTGTAATAAACTGTGTTCATTTTAGTGAGCTTAGAATTTCTACTAGTAGAAAAATTAAGGTTTTTATAAAAATAGCCCCACATTTTTCCAAGTTTTTTCCTTATAATTTTCAGAGTTCTTAATATAAAATAATATTTTTTTCAGAAAATATGACAAACAACATTGCACACAGTACCCTGTAATCAGAATTAAAAAATAATAAAAATTGTATGAAAAATGAGTAGGTTTACTAAATAATTTTTTACTGCGCATGCGTCAAAGATATCAAAATTTCATTTGCATATTATGTTAGCTAAATGTATAGAGCAACTTTTGTAAAAGTCTCAAAATCATAGCTTGAAAATTCTGAAAGTAATCGTCTATAGAAAAAGGACAAAATCCGTTGTTTCCAAAATGAAGCAAAAAAATGAGGGATTTTATCCAAAAATAGTCGTAACATCCCGTATTGTGTATTCTATATTGACACTAATCAATGAATATATGGATACAACCCCTCTTGTTTTTGCTTCATTTTGAGAATAACGGATTTTCAACTTATTCAATTGACGATTATTTTCAGAATTTTCAAGTTATGATTTTGTGACTTTCACAAAAGTAGCTCTATACATTTAGCTAACATAATATGCAAATGAAATTTTGATATCGTTGACGCATGCGCAGTAAAAAAATTATTTAGTAAACCAACTCATTTTGTATACAATTTTCATTATTTTTTAATTCTGATTACAGGGTACTGTGTGCAATGTTGTTTGTCATATTTTCTGAAAAAAATATTATTTTATATTAAGAACTCTGAAAATTATAATGGAAAAACTTGGAAAAATTTGGGACCATTTTTATAAAAACCTTAATTACTCTGCGAGTGTGCATGCTATTTGCATAAAAATGAACACAGTGTATTACAATAAAGCATTCAATCATAATCTAGAGTTTGAGCGCTTTTGCTACATTAGTTTTGACAGGGTTATTCAAAAGAAATTCATTCTTTTTTAATTTGTTGACGGTCCCCTATGGAGTTTCGGTAAAAACTCTTCACGGAGATGTATGATGTATACTATTATATTTATACACTAAGAGTTTCGAGATGATTCCTCATGTATTTTTTTTAGATATTTAGTAAAATGTCTAAAATCGCAAGTGTCCCATAATCAATGGCAATATAGTGTAGATCAGTATATTTAACGCTTTTAATTTCAGAAAAGACTTTACAAAATAATATCATTGAATAAAATCATAAAATATAATATTTTAAAATCAATTAACAACATAATAGCATTATTGGTAATATTTTAATAAGTAGGTTATGCTAAATTATTCTTACAAACACGGAAATATTTTAATTGGAAATTAGATGGAAATAGTTGCAAGCCCACAAAATAAATAATAAAGCAAAATATTTAATCCTTGTAATAGAAATTGGTGTAATATACGGACATAATGCTCCCACAAGAGTGTGTTATTATGAACTTAACACGATAAGCTTTAGTTATTAATATCAAGAATATCTTTAGAACTAACGGCATTCAGCATTTACAGGGGATAATTATTTTACATAGTAAATTGTGTATTTGGCAGAAACAACTTCTTATAAGCTTTAAGACGTGTTTTTAATGTTATTAGAAAATGCGTAAGTGACGGTATTACCATCATAAACATATAAATAATGCGAAATATGAATGAATAAGTAATTCTTTCGACAATTAAAGAATGCTGGAAAAGTATCTTGTGTATGGAAGTGCAAAGGAAATGTATGCAATTCGTTTTATGAATTCTCGTATGTGAAATGATTAGCTGAAAAAGTGTCTATAAGTAGCAAAAATTTATATTCATTAATATAAATCCATACGGGTATGAATTATTATTAAGCAGTGAGAAAAGAAAACTTATATGGTAATTGTATAAATACACATTATCAACGATTTTTATCTATTGTAATTATTGATATAATAATTGTTTGATATCTCAGTTAATCTCTGCACACCACTCTGGTGTAATAGTTTCTTTTTTAATCATATTTCCTGTCTACTTTTTTTGTTGTTGTTGTCTGAAAAATTAAAATGTCCTATAGAGAACATTTGCATTTATCATACCAAACATATGCATGTTTGGATCATCTCAGAAAATCTGAAACAGAAGATGAAACGGATTAAAATATGTATCATTATTTATTAACAAAAAAGTTTTTGTTACTGCATTTATCAGTAAAACCAGTGGTTTCTAACCTTAATTGTTACACGACCCACCTTTAAAAAAATGTAAAAAAAAAAAATCCGGCCCACCTAATATCAGGTTGTATTTAATATCAGTAATGAAATTTTACATGATCTCTATAAGTTATCGGCTGTCCTATCCTCAGAAAGAGACAACTTTTTGCAAGAAGGATGCACTATCAACAGAAACAATAATCGATAACCCCAATGTGAGTAAGTTGAATAGTAATTAAAACAACACATAAAACGAAAAATGTGTTTAATTATTATCAAAACACAACTTTACAATCAGTGTTATTTGTAGTACTGGTGTTTACTTATGAAAAAATTTTACGCTTGTTTCTGTAATTGTTTTATAAAAACAGCAAATTATACAGTGTTAAAAACAGCAAAGTATACCCTAACAATGGCCTCGACGCTAATTTAGATTTTTCTGGACATTCTGTTTCTATGTTCACCCAGAAGGTAATTAAGGATTTTTCTAAGGTCGCCATAATGATTGCACAACTACTGATATGTGTCACGATAAGGTCATTACATAATACTGATTGACTGTTTAAGAAAACACTGTTTTTCATAAAGTTTTAGTTTAAGCTAATAGATATCGTGATTATTGTGATTGTAAAATATTACATTTTTTATATATTTTTCAAACAGATGAAATAAAACATATATTTTTTGGCGTAATTCGATTGTTCCGCGACCCACCAAAACATCCGCCTAGATGCACCAGTGAGTCGCGACCAATAAGTTGGGAACTATCTGATTTAAACTATAGAAAACTGGAAAAAATTTACTTTCTAATGTAATTTTTAAGAAATGGATCAAATTTACTTGTAATATATAAAATAATGTCTTGCATTAATAACTAAATACATTGCATATGATAAAACAGATGAATTTGCACAATAATACACATAAACAAAAACTTTTCATGTGAATTTTTACAAATAAAATTAACGATAAAGTATAATATTGATGTTTCGAACTGCCTCTGTAATCGTCTTTAGGATAAATATGATGTTGAAATGCTTAAAAGCCTAGAAAGAAAAGTCTGCTGTCGAACCTTCACCAACTACATGAATAGAAAACTATTAGCAGTGAGCACTTTAGAAAAAAAATTTAAAAGTAATAATTTTTAATTAAAAGATAATTTTTAAACATGATTTATAATTTTTATTTAAAGTATCTCTTGCAGATCACAAAGAGGGTCAAATCTATTTCTATTTAAAATGATATAAAAAGTAAAACATTTCTTTTCATTTACGCTGGAAAACGAAATTAAAACTTATTCATTAAATAAATAAAATGATAAAAGTAAATAAAACCTAAATTTAAGACATATAATTGCCCCCTCACATAAGACAAAAAAAAGCATATCTTTTAATAAATTTTAAAACTTTATTTGAAACGTAATTGCTACTTTTTATATAAAAATAGTTTTTTGGTGCTATTGATGAGGAATCTGAAAATATATATTGAATATAAAACAATGTAACAGATTTTTTAATAAAAAATTTTTTTAACTATATTTTATGGGCTATTTCTTTAGAAACGGATAAAATGTTATTATTATGACTTTTAGACAGCTCAACAGAATAAATAGACCCTTGTCTATTCTGTTAAGCTGTTTAAATGACAAACCAGATGTTATGACCTACGAGGTTATTTGAGCGAGAAATGCACACCGGTTGTCGATCCCAGTTAGCTTAAACGGTAAAGCATTGGCCTTGTAAGCCAATTACTATCTGGTTTCAATTTCTGTCCCGGGCAATTTTTTCGCTTAGTTGGAAATATTTAATTCGTTGTTTTTTAAGTAAATTATGATCCCTAACAGAACAATCGAGAAATTATACCTTTGAATTTCAAATTGAATCTGACAGATGGCAACACTGATAACAAAATTTTTAATCCCCTTTTACAATAAATTTATGATCCATTTAAAAAAAAATGATTATATTTTAAGGTTTGTGATGCAATTTATTTACAGCATCTAATTTGTCGAGAAGTATCGTAAATTTAAAAAAATGTCAGAAAAAACGCAATTGTACAGTCGATTGTGATTTAATAAATGGATTATACTAAATGATTCGAATTAAAGATTTTTCTCCATTCAGAAAATTAATCAAATACGAGGAATTTTTGAATTTTTAAAAATTTTATTTATATACATACATATAAATAAAATTTTTGCATATGATATATATATTAATCAAAAAAAAACAAAACATCAAAATTATTTGTTTTTGTTTGACTGATTCACGATAATATCTTTAGAAATTTTCTCTTTAAAGAGATATTACATTTCTACATTAATAATTTTTAATATACAGTCGACTCTCGTTAATTCGAACTCGTCGGGACCACAAGAAATGTTCGAATTATCCGAAGTTCGAATTGCGGAAAGCATGCTTAATATGGTATTATTACAAAGGAATTAATGTATAGTGTTTTTTAAACTTATTTCGTCTGTTATTATTAGAATATGACTTAATATTAAATTAGAATGTATAAATATATAAACTAATTAAAATATTAGAAACAAGTACGACGGAAGAAAAATTTGAAGCGTCACTGATGGACAGACGGGGCACTTAGAAAGTGGATATCAAATGCACGGGATTATATGCATTTTCACAAAAATCAAAGAAAGGAAATTATGTAAATGATCTGAAAATCGTGAGAAAAAAAGAAAGAATGAAAAATCGGAATTCTCGTTAGTTCGAATTAAACGATGTCAAGAGAAAATGTGTTCGAATAAAAATGTCTAACGCTATTCTGTCATTGAGAATTTCGGGAGTGCATGTTTAGTTCGAATTAAGCGAAGATTCGAATTATCCGATTTCAAATTAATGAGAGTTGACTTTATACCGTTTCAGAAATCAAGCTGTATTCAAGAGGATGTAATATTTATTTCTCATAATAACTTTTAGATAGCATATAGAAATTGAATATATTTAAGAGGAATGCTTTAAAATAATTCTTTTTAAAGGGAAAAAGTAAAGGAATTACTTTCTTACCGAGTGATGAATTTTAATGCTTATAGTTTCGTATTTAATTTAAATTTTATTACAGCGATAGTGTTTGTGATAATAGTTATTTCAACAACCAAATTAAAGGTAAATGCATTTTTTAAAGTAAATTGTATTCCCTAACAGAACAGTCGAGTAATTATGCTTTCAAATTTCAAATTGGGTATCACAGATTCCAACACTGATAATAAAAATTTTAAACCCTTTTTACAATACATTTACGCGCCATATATTTAAAAAACTAATTATATTATTTATGGTTAACAATGTAGCTTATTTATAGCATCTAATTTTTGGAAAATTATCATTAATTAAAAATTGTCAGAAATGCGATTCTTCGATTGCTTTTAATAAATTCATTACACTAAATACGGAATAACTTTATCTGCAAATCACAAGGAAATAGTTACAATCACAAACTCACATAATAAGTATCAAATAAAATATTTAATCCTTGTAATAGAAATTGATAAAATGTTTGGGAATTATGTCCACATTAGCATGTGTTATAATGATCCTAAATCGATTATCTTTCGATATTAATAGCATAAATGTTTTTTAAATTAATGGCAATCAGATATAGTATGAGATAATTATTTTAGATAATATGCTGCGTTAATGACAAAAAAATATCTTAGAAACGATAATAAGACATTTAAATGTGCGTTAAAAAATTCTAAATGACTCTATTATCACCATAAACGTAAAAGCATTCATATATATGAATAAGTAATATTTTTGTTAATTACAGAACCTGCTGAAAGGAAGTATCTAAAGAATCTTTAAAAAATTCTTTGTGTGACAGCTTTACTGAAAAAAATTACCTAGTTTATTTATTTATTTTATTTTTTATTTTATTTATTTATTTTTATTTATTTATTGTTATTATTATTATCATTTTGCAATATGCGAACAATACGCATTATAGTGCATTTGTTTACGATCACACGCATACACATACAGAGATATACTGTGTATATGTTACTGGCCAAACCCGATTTTAGACCAAACTAGTTTATCGTAACGCTCACAGAAGAGTCACTCTGAGGCAGAATAGTTTGGCCAAACGCACATATGATAGACTAGTTAGTCTACTTTTAATTGGTTTAAACAAGTTTATCCTAGGCCGATTTAGTTTATCCTAGATTAATTCAATTTAGTGTGCTATTATTGTTCCAAACGACTTCCCTGGCAGTTTTTTTAGAAAGACTCACATTTTGGGCACTTGATTAACAAGTAGCCGAAAGATAGAAAGCGATGTCAGTTCTCACCCGCAAAGCATAGTGACGTCACTGCGATGTCGTTGTGAAGTCACACGGTGACTTTATGACCATCGATTGTCGATGTGACGTCACAGTGACTAAAATGTGAAGTCGTTATGGCCGTTTTAAAGCTCGTTTGTGACGTCACATTGTGAAATCACGGTGTGACAAATTTGTGAAAAATGTGTCATTTGTGACTACTTCGACATTAGCATCGTGACGAAACTGTGACAAAAGCGACAATGAGACAAAAGCGTTTTTTAAAGTAAATAACATGTTTTGAAGAATTTTTGTAATTTTTTAAAGATTTTTAAGAAAGTCACATATCAATCACAATGTGATGTCACTGAGTGGTAGCATTTTGGTCACAGATGTGATGTGACCACAGTGACTCACAGTGACGTCATAGTGACGTCACTGTGACCATGCATGCTATGAGGGCAGTTCTTTCGTCAGTCCTCGTAGATCACTGAATATTTAAGAAGCGAATTGAACAATAGATTTCTTTTCTCTAAAATAAAATAAAGGATTTAAGTAAATTTTAAAAATAAAGGATCTAAGTAAAATTTAAGGATGCATATTTTAAGTTTAAATTAGGCATTTTATCTAAAGTTCCTTGTACTTTCGATCTGCAATCCCATAGTCATCGTCAAAGAATATTTTTTAAATTGCTATTGCTTTCATTCAATAATCTAAATTAATAATCATAAAAGTATGAGATTTAGTATCCGTGTAAATAAAAGGAAAGCGAAAGACATTTAGCAGAAAAAAATGATCACCAGAGGATGTATTATTTATTTTTTAAATAATTTATCGGTATTTAATGTTATACACTGGAGAATTGGTTTATCAGGATAAATACTATTCAATGTGTCGACCATTTTTGTCAAATGCTGTTTGAAATTGCAAAAAGCATGTTCAAAAGTCACGCCGTGAATTTTTTTTTAAATGTTCAGAGCATAGCAGGAAATACTGTCCTTGATTTATGGCAATGTTCCGTTTATATTCATTGCACCTCTCCGATAAAGATTCTAGTATGGGGTCACCATTTTGACATAAAGTAGTTGCACCAGTAAATCACGATCCTGTAAACTGCTCGACATTTACCGTAGAAAAGCCATGAGGCTGACACGGATTCATTGCGATTTTGTATATGATATTTTCAATGAAAGCAAACAAATACATCACGTGATTGCTAAAATTTGCAGTAATAATAAACTGATTTTATATTTTATATCTACCAAACGGATAGATGAATCCAAACAAGCAATAAAATATATAATAAATCTGAATAACAGAATACCTTTGTGGCAGGAAGACCAGACAATCAAACAAGCACTGAACATTTATATTTTTTGATTAGGACACAAAACTATTTTTCACCTTAATGCGAAGTGACACTATTATGTAAATGATGATAAATGACACTAGTGAAAAAAAAAAGGTTTATTTAAACTTATGACGTTGATGTTTAATTAAATTTTAAAAATATTATGAAAATTATTCGAGTTTTTTACCTTTATCTCTTTTATTTCATCACATTGAAAAACTATGAATATTATTATAAAGAAAAAATATTATCTGACAAATATTTATTAAAAATAATAATGAAGACTGAAAATACCATTTGAGTGCTGTATAAAATTTTAATTTGTAATACTCTACGCAGTTGTTTTAAGTATTTTTTAGTTACGGAAATAAGACTTTAGACTTCCAATACAAATATTCTGAAAAACTCAAATTTAAAAGTATAATCCCAAAGAAAACTTACATACATTCAAAAAACTTTTTGATGCTGCTTCATTTTAAATCTCTAAATATGCTTAAGTTAATATGAAAGGAAAAATAATATATATATTTATTTAATATCGTAACCAAAAAATAAAAATGTTCAAAATTTCTTTAGTCAAAGTTAAGATGTATATAGTTTTAAAATTTATTCAAATGTCTTACATATAAAAGACAAATAAAGTTTTTGAGATTCTGAAATGATATGCAAGACTCTTGTTTCTTTTCTTTTCTTTTTTTTTAAAAGAGATATAAAGTTGATATTTATTTTTATTAAAAAAGATTCAGAATATTTTTTTAAAGGGAAATAGAAATATATTAAGCATGCATATATTCCAAATTCAAGCTGCATCTTATGAAATATGAGTCGTTGATTTTGAAAGTGGTGTAAGTTCGTTTTGTAAGAAAAAATGTTTAATTCAAGCTAACTCTTATTACAAATTAAATACAATTTAGTTTTTTTTTTTCCATCAATTTACAATAAATATACTTTAAAATCAGTAAAATTTGGTACTAGTAATTTCATGAGTGTTGGGTATTTTAAATGTATTGATATTAAAAATAATGAAACCATTAAGAGGAAATAACATATCTTTAAAATAGTGAAGTTACAACTGTAACCATTTTCTCAGGGGTTCATTATCATCACAGCAAACTTCCACCATTAAATTTATGTAAAAAATTTCTTCTAGTTTAAACGTATCAATAATAGAAAATTTCAATTAAAAATAATAGCAAAAGTTGGTATTTATTTTTACTGGAGGAAGTTCACTTCTGCTGTAGTTCTTCATACATATTATGAAAACCAAGTCAATCTTCTATCAGTGTCAGTCAAAAGATTGTATTATCTGGGCAAGGATTTGGATAAGTATAATCGCATTTTAAAGTTGCATGCAATAAGACCACAAAATGTATAAAATAAATATATTAGCTTATGAAAAAGTTTTGGTTGGATTACTTGAAATGAAAAAAAAAAGAGTCTTGTGGGCACAGAAATCAAAACAAAATTTAGCGTAAAGTAACGAATTCAAAAACCCATCTGTACCAAACTGTTTTACTAAAAAAAAGAAAAAACTAACTAACAACCTTTTTTGGGGAACCTTTTTTGGTGTTGAACGCACTTAGCATCGAGACCTGGTACATATTGTCGCCCCTTGTATAAAAATTAGAAAACGATAAAAATTCTCTATTAATCATATATTATATATATTTTTTATATTTTATGTTTTTATTAACCATTTGAAAAATGGTTGTTGTTTTCGGGAGAATGGACCCGATGATGTTACCACTTTTGAATGATGTTACCACTTTTGAATGATGTGGTCACTTTTGAATTTAAATTAATTTCTTTACTTTTAGAAGAGTTTTTATTTGAATTTAAATTAAATTCTTTACTTTTAGAAGAATTTTTATTTGAATAGTAAATTAAAATGGTTAAAATCATTGTAATAAAGGAGAAAACTAACAAATTTAAAAATGGGTAGACGGAAATTAACAGATACGGAAAAAGCCGAAGCCAAAGAAATGAATGAACGTGAATATCGCATTCAATGATATTAAACACAGTCAACATGTATAAGTTGCTTATTAGTTTGGCGATTCGTATCATTTGGCGAAATTGGTCGACGGGATAACTGAGTAATACTGTATTTGGTTTGGCGCAAAAACGTCTTTCAATGCAGAAAATGATAAAATCAAAAGATTATTGAGCCGCTGAAAACCAATTACGTGTTGAAAGGCGATCACGAAAAAGGAAGCAATTTAATGCCGAACCGATTAATTGTAAAACATCATGTCGCCAGGGCGACCAATCCACTAGCCATGGCGTTTTACTATCGGTCGGTTCTAACCAGGAAAATTTGAGTGCCAATAGTGATTCTAACAAGCCGGAAAATGTTATAGCTATTACTCTTGATTTTCCACCACCTAAAAAGAAAACTAAAAAGCAATCGGCTTGGGAAAAACTGGGAAAAAACTTTTTTGATTCGATGTCTGATGGACCCATTCACAGATGCATGTGCTGCGATCGATTTTGGTTTAAAACCTCCATCACCAAAATTCTGCTCTGTAAAATCAAACAATATATGCCAAAGTCTTACAAGTATAACAGTATATGCCAAAGCTGTATTTTAATAATGATTACTTTTGCACCAACAATGTTAAATAGTTTGAAATGTTTCTTTCGTCGCCAACTTTTATGCTTGGCGACAATAGAGTGATATAACTTAAACGAACCGTACCTTCATATTGCAGCATGTATAAAGTCATTTATAGCAGTGGCACGGATAATACACAATAAAACAACTGGTATTTAGCTTAAAATGATAGATGAATGTATCGAGTGAAACATTTTTCAAATGGTTGGGGTAATTTCTTAAATTACAATTATTTTTTTATTATTATTTGATTTTTATTTGTTTATTTCACGCCAAAAGGATGTAGTCACCAAATATGGCGCTATGAATTTTACGCTTGCCTTTATTTTGGGGCTATGATATTCGGCTCGGTTTGCCAGAAAACTCGATTTTAAAAATACGCCAGCTTTTGCCCCACCAAAAATGGGAATGTAATGTCGTATAAATTAAAAAACAAATTCGTAATTTTAGAAGTAATTGTGAAACTTTTTGCAATATTTTATATCTATTATTAGCTAATTTATATTTTTAAATGCTTTTCTTAAAAAAAAAATTAAAAAAAAGTAGCTTTGAAAATAGCATTTTCAGAAAGTTATGCCGCAGTAAAATCAAAAAACATTGCTTTAATAGATTTTTTTCGATTCTCAAACTTCTTAATATGGGGTTTTTAAATGCACCAAGTCTCAATAATAGGGACGATCAACACTGAAAAAATTTCCTTGTAAGAAGGTCTAATCACGATAGTCTGATGATATCAATAGAGATTTTTTCACGCAATGAGAATATTTGCATAAAACGCTTCGCATTGCCACAGGAAGGCTGTCTCCATAATATCCTTAAACGCACTCGCTTACTAAACAATTTAAAACACATCCATAAACGCCTTAATCAAATTTCAATTCTAAATACATAGCCTGAGTATAAAAAACATGAACCGGAAGGCGGAAGCAAAGAGAATTACCTCATCGAGTTCACGTATGAAAATCTAGGATTATTTAATTAAAGATTCCTATATTAAAAAGCAATCGGTCTGCCAAGTCACATCGTGTTGATAAACACTGACTAATCCAATTTTAGTGGTTGGCGCTTAGCTTTACCATTATGTTTTTTCTGCTCCCAACCCTTCATGTTTTCATATTTTTGAGTCACGGAAGCACAATGATAAACCTGGGTCATCCACTAAAATCGGGTATTTATGTGTTCACCAACATATGACTTGGCAGACCAATTGTGTTTTAAGATGAGAATCGAGATTTAACTAATCCCAGATTTCCATTCCTAAACGCGATGAGGTGGTTGCTGTGCTGCCGCCTCCAGGTTTAACAGTTTCAGGTGCCTCTTGTCGAAAGTAGTTTTGTCGCACATTCATACACCCCTTGTTGTGCAGGGGATCTGTTCCCCTATGGAATGAATCCTATTTTATTATTCCCTCGACCTACATTCCCTTACCTGCCATCTTTCGCGTTAGTTTTTTTTACAGTTACAAAAGAAACGAGGCCTGATATAGGCGCGGCCCTGATACGGGATTATATGTATATATGTAATAAAATAAAAAAATCTCTTGGCCGTGGGATTTCATAGAGTGCGGACGTGTGGACTTCCCTTGGTATGTCGTGTTCTCGATTTCAGCATTCCGGAGGGATCTGCATTGTCCAATCGAAAATGAAAACAATATTTTGTTCTCATAAAAAATTGTCCCCACTCAATAAGCTTTCATCCATCCAAATAAATCCTTATAGTATGACTTGGTGAAGTTTTTTTCATCGTTTACCTTCTGGTGATGGGCTAAACGGGTCCATTGCTAGATTTTATCAAAGTGGTGTTCCCATCCATAGAAAATCAATCATTGCTGGAGATAATTCTCTGCGCACATCAAATAGTTGGCTACTGATAGAAATAGTATGATTTTTTTTTGTGGCTGTTCTCCAATACCAGTGTAAATACTCAAGTTCTTAAGCTTTGCGTATCGAGACCAGGTATGGATTTTTCCTCCTCATTTGAGAGTTATGCATAGATCAGAATGATATTGTCATTGAATCAGCACTACAAAGCTGAATGACTCTACAGACGTGATTCAAAAAATTTTCTTATACGTTACGAAATATACTGTTAATCCACAACGGACAATGGCATGTTATTTCACAAAGAACTTTGAAATTGAGCAAGAATTTTCATTCTGTGGTCATTGATATTACATTTAAATAAGATCTTGTGACTTTTGTATAATATGTATCATCTGATAATCACTCCAGCAAAAGATGATTGTTTCATGTATAATAAATTTTCAAGCATGATGGTAAAATAACCTCACGGTAAAATTAATTAATATTTTGTATTAATAATGCGTAGAATGAATGCCATTATAGGGGATACACACTTTAACAGTCATACCTTTTGTTATTTTATATTTGCCTCTTTTGGGATCTGCGCAGATCTAGTAATTATTTGTGTTTACATGTGTTCTAATAAAATATTTAGCATTTACAAAAAAAAAAAAAAAAAAAAAAAAAAAAAAAAATTAAATCGATAAAAGGCGGTATTCCATCTAAATTCATCCGTTCTCATAGAACACCATCTACGCTGTACAATACGTCCATTCCCTTAAGAACTAACAGCACTTTAAGCAGCCATAATGGTGAGTTGAAAAGCAATGGATTTGGTCTCGTTGGGTATTTCTCCACAAGAAATTGAAGTCAATAAGTTTTTGAATTTATATTTATTTAGAGCACATAAAATAAGTTATTCCAGCAGTCACTGTAGCACACATTTAATACTACAACTTTCGCTATTCAAGCTACATCATATCGTTGTTCTAAATCCTCGGAAAAAATGAGACGAGCGTCTTAACAGTTTAAAAGTCAGTTGCATCCTGAGCTCTCCAGAGTTAAAAATGAAAATCCGAGACTCCACGAAAAAACTAGCCCTTCCCCAGTCCGCGTCAACAATTTAAAGATCCATTAGGATTAACTTCAAGGCTATGACGTCAGACATCACCATCTCCTATTGGACGGGGCGTGTCTTCCCGTAAGATCTTAATACTTTGTGCGGAATAGAATAACCTGTTCGCATACGCGCATGAACACACTAGCAGACGATCTAATAAAAAACAAAAATTTAAATCTCGAATAATATTCTAAAAAGGAAAAATAAACCTCTACATTGAAAGAAGATTTCGAAATCGTTCCCACTCTTTTTGAGAGAACAATTAATAGATTGTTACTAAGTTAACTAAAATAAGAAAAAAGAACTTCAGCTGTTAAAATATTAATACATTACGAAACTGAGATTAAAAGTAAGTTCCATAAGTTAGAATTAAAACTCAGAGCAGGGAAAATGGCGCAATTTTTTTTATTTTATTACACATATACAGGGTGCTTCGCTACCAGACCGACAAACTTTGAGGGATGATAGTACACATAAAGACAAACATTATTAAATAGGAAACCATGGGGCGCAAACGTCTTCTGTAGGAGCTAGGGGCCATTGAATTTTAGGGTCCAAAACTTCAAACGATGATAGAACCCTGAAAAAAGGATCGATTCGTTTGCGGTTTTCACTAAAATCATTCTTTATATTACGATTTCTTTACAAAAAATTTTTAAAAGTTAAATTTTAAAAAATTATCGATAGAGGGCGCTCTAGACTTTAGAGTAACGAACAACTACTTTTTACTATTATTTTCTGCATGGGGTTGAAATTATTCTAAAGTTTAGACTTTAACTTAAATTTTAAGCCCAAAATCAAAAACATTGGGGTCGGGTAACTAGCGAAAATTGAAATGTGAACAGAGGGAAAGATTTTAAATGCTCATAAACAGTCGACATACTAATCGATTTTATTGCGGTTTGCGTGTAGGTCATTTCCTTGGTAATTATTTTATTCAAAACGACGCACAGCTTTGGTGTCCTCATTTTTTGATAGAGGGCGCTTCCTACACATCTCTGACTTTACAATGGCATTACTCATGGGTGTTTTAGTAGTAGACCAACTTATTTCCAGGAAGTGTTAGGGACACAAAGATGACTCAGAATCACAAAGGAATGTAACGTTGGAAATGCCTTTTTTTGCCAGTTATTATTAAAGGAAGCAAAAAATTCCGCAACAGAAACAGCAGAAAAAGAGCAACACGTTAATTTGACAGAAAGCAGTTTATTTAAAGGTTTTACAACAAAAGGTGTTTGAAATTACAACCACAAGTAATCCGGCAAGTTTGACAGCGACGGTACATGGCGCTGCGGTTTCCTTGCGGTTGATGACGCTCAACGGTAATGCGTGTGAACAGCGATCACATTGAAGTGATCATTCGCGAACCGGCTCCAAAGGTAGCAGAATGAAGTATTTGAAAGATGAACAGCCCGATGGGACTCGTTCACATTTTACCAATGACGTTTGCCGACACTACAAAGTAACATCTAAGCAACGGGTCGTGGTAGTCTGCCAGATCGCCGGACCTATCATGTATTGACTTCTTCTGTTGGGATCAAATGAAATTTCTGGTGTATGAGACTCCCGTACTATCAGTTAAAGACCTTGCATCTAATATTTCTGTAACTTGACAAAAAGCTATCAGAGATGCCAGGAATTTTTTAAAGCGTGAGGAATTCCATGCAATACCACTGTCAAGCATGCCGAACTACTTCTGGTCTTAATTTCGAACACCTTCTGTTGTAAAACATTTAAATAAACTGCTTTCTGTCGCATTAAGGTGTTGTTTTTTCTCGGCTGTTTCTGTTACCTTTTTTCTCTGCTTCCTTTAACCGTAACTCGCAAAAAAGGCATTTTCAACGTTACATTCCTATGTAATTCCGAATCGTCTTTGCACCCCTAACACTTCCTGGAAGTATGTTGGTTTGGTATTAAAACACCCAGGAGTAATGCCATTGAAATATTGGAAATGTGTCGGAAGCGCCTTCTATCAAGAAATCAAAACACCAAAGCTGTGCGTCATTTTGAATAAAATAATTACCAAGGACATGACCTACACGCAAACCGCAATAAAATCGATTAGTTTGTCGACTGTTTATGAGCATTTAAAATCTCCCCCTCTGTTCACAGTTCAATTTTTGCTAGTTACCCGATCCGAATGTTTCCAATTTTGAGCTTAAAATTTAAGTTAAATTCTAAACTTTAGAATAATTTCAACCCCATGCAGAAAATAATGGTAAAAAGTAGTTGTTCGTTACTCTAAAGTTTAAAGCGACCTCTATCGATAATTTTTGAAAGTAACTTTTAAAAAAATTTCTAAAGAAATCGTAATATAAAGAAGGATTTTAGTGAAAACCGCAAACGAATCGACCCTTTTTTCCGTTTTCTATCATCGTTTGAAGTTTTGGACCCTAAACTTTAATGGCCCCTAGCTCCTACAGAAGACGCTTCCTCCCTATGGTTTCCTATTTAATAATGTTTGTCTTCATGTGTACTATCATCCCTCAAAGTTTGTCGGTCTGGTAGCGAAACACCCTGTATATATACCGCCCACTGTCACGATTCTGGTGGTTTCAGTTCTGCCTGAATTCTGTATTTTTAAGACCTTAGCAAAAGTGACATTATGTTCTACAGACTTGCTTTCCTTGTCCTAGTAGTGCATCTTAGGCAATCAATTGGAAATCGTTACATCTTCAAGAAGTTCTGTTGAAACCTCTTTCAGAAAAATACGATAACAATTCTGTAAAAAAAAATTGAAATTTTTACTACGAATCATGTTGTAACTTTTCAAGCACCGATGATGTGAAATTGAATTCAAGCGAATTCAAAGAACAAGGGAAGTAAAAATGGAATTTTTTTTGTCATGTGCATTACGCGACTTTTCCCAGATTTGAGAAATTTTACAACACTCTTAAAGACAGTAGCTTGAAATTTTACAGCAGCTGTGTTGACAGCCGGGATGCTTGCATCTTTTGATGTAAAATGCAGTGATTTCTCGTATACGTTATGTTGTAATTCTGTCAAGCATTTGTGCTATGAAAGAGAATTCAAGCACCAAGTGAAGTAAAAATTGAAGTGTTTCTTTTGCGTGCAACGCGCAGCCAATGGCAACGCGATTTTTCTTAAAATTGTGAAATTTTTAGGCATTCTTAAATACACTAGCTTGTAAATTTTACAAAACAGTATTCACATCAAGGGTGGTCACCGCCTTTTGTTCTAAAATAAAGATTTTTTTACATATTTATTTTATTTTATTATAATTTTCTATCAACACTAAAAAATTGCACCATGCGTTTGGGATCACTCTGTGTATAAAAATAGAGTTAATGTAAAAAGAATGTATATAAATGTATATATCGTGAAATCGTATATCGACCCCGCAGATAGGGGTGAATCGGAACAAATGTTATAATATTTATTTATTCCGATTTAAACTTTAATAGGGTTGATAAAAACAGGTAATAATGATAAGGGAATAATAGGAACACGTAGTTATTGTGAAACTAAGCCTTTATTTTATAAACAAGTAAAGATATGCCTTTTTGAAAATTAGAAAACAACTTTGAAATCAAGAAAAATTAAAATTTATTTTAAGAAATTATATTCGAATTGCTGAAGTACAATATAATACAAATTCACCCCTGTTCTGTGTTATCTCTTTCTAGTAGTCATTGGGTAAGTGAATTTATTGTGTAGCCCCAATCGCTGCATGTAATATTACGATCTACTTATACGCCCTCATCCCCAGCCCTTAGTAATGTTGGCATCCTTCTCTTTTTTAATTTGTTTCTCATTTTGAGATGTTTGTGTAATGATATGGATATCAGAGAATAATTCTGTACAGTTTTTCTAAATAATTTGCCTTTTTTTATATTCTTTTATTGTATGTTCCATGTCTGTTCGATTAGGCGTTGGCTTTTTTGTTTAACCAAGTATTTTCTTGGTACCTTTAAACTCTTCATATAATTAGAACAACAAAATATTGTTACAGTACATATTCATACATATATTTTCATATATTACATGAAACTATTACTGTACAGAAATATTAACCATGAAAGAAAACGTGTTCCGATTCACCCCGTAAATCTTAAACCTCTGATGTTGCAAGCATATTTTTCATCATGTAGTTTAGAAATAAATAGAATTTAACATAGAATATCGTTTAAAGATCTATGATTAATTAAAAAACCCCTCTCTTAGGTTTAGAATACGAAAAATAATGTAGTTACATACAGAGTCTTAAAGACGTTGGAAAAATGAGGTTCTTGAGGATCCTCTTGAAGTTTTTTTTATATACCCCAATAGTGGTGCCAACATGCCAAAACTGAATTTCTCTACTCTTAATGTTATTACCTACTTATAAAAAAATTGGCGACTAAAAATATCATTACATATATTTATAATGAATTTATTTGTATGACCGAGAAGTTTCGTTCCTATTTACCCCGCTGTTCCTATTCACCCCATTTTACAGTACACTAAATTATTAAAACTGGAAACCTGAGAAAAATCGTTATGTTATAACTATAATAAATATTTTTATCAATGTGATAAAAACTAAATTCCTACTTTTGTAAAATATGTCTCTTAATCGAGTGATCTATAATAATCATTTTTTCAAACTGCAAATTTGAACTCGTAAAATAAAGATTGCAATGGTGATAGTAATATTTTTTCGTCTCATTTCCATAAATTTATAAGATTTAAGATAAATACTTAATCGTTTTTCAAAAGTTAATTACATTTTTAGAGGTTAACGATACAAATTATTTGTAGCAACTAATTTCTGGAAAATATCATTGAATAAAAAATGTCAGAAACGTAATAATATAATCAACCGTACTTTTATAAATAGGTTTCATGAAAAAAGATTGCAATTTTGATAGTGATACTTTCTCTCATCTTTTTAATAATTGTATAGTATTTAAGGTAAAAACTTTGTCCTTTTTATATATATGTATATAAAAAACTTGTTACTATCAGAAGTTACTAAAAAATACCCATTTCGTTTAAAAAAAAATATCGATAAATAAAAATTATTAGAAACGTAAAAGCGTTATTCAACATTTTTTTATAAATTAGTCACACTAAATTATTAAAAGTGGAAACCAGGGTAACATCGTTACGTTATAACTATAATAAATATTTTTTATCAATTTGATAAAAGCTAAATTCCTACTTTTGTAAATTATGTCTCTCAATCGAGCGATCTAAAATAATCATTTTTTATAACTGCAAATTTGAACTCGTAAAATAAAGATTGCAATGCTGATAGTAATATTTTTTCGTCTCATTTCAATAAATTTATAAGATTTAAGATAAATACTTAATCGTTTTTCAAAAGTAAATCACATTTTTAAAGGTTTATGATACAAGTTATTTGTAACAACTAATTTCATGAAAAATATCATTAAATAAAAAAATTTAAAAACATAATATGTTCGACCGCATTTTTATAAATACGTTAAACTAAATTATTTTAATTAGAAACCACAGGAAAAATTATTACATGGGTAAGTTAAGAAAATAAGTAATCAACGAAAATATTTAAACCTGTTAATAGAAATCGATATAATGTTTGGACATAATGTCCCTAGAAGCGTGCGGTGTAATGAACTTAACACGATTAGTTTTGGATATTAATATCATAAATGTCTTTAGAACTAATCGCATTCAGCAATAACATGGGATAAATAATTTACGCAGTGTTGTATAAACGGCAGAAACAGCATTTTCAGAAACGATAATAAGGTATTTTAATGTGTATTAGAAAGGCGTAAATGACTTTATTACCACCTTAAACATAAAAGTAATGAGGAAGATGAATGAATGTGTTACATTTTCGCTAATTAAAAAAAATAGTTGAAGAGTAGCATTACAAATCTTTCAAACTCGTTTCTGTAAAAGCTGCTTTTTTATAGAAAGTTACAGCACTTTATTATTTTGGTTCTTTGAATGATATTTTTAATAAAAGATATAGTACTATTATTTAAATTATGTACATACAGGGTGTTTTCGAATGGAATTTGACTATAATATGTAATAATTCTTGTTCAAATAATTAAAAATTGAATATGCATTATACTTTTTAAGATAGAATGTAAATTTTAAAGGTGAGAATTTAGAAAATTTATTGAAATGCTGGCAGGCTCCGCCTGCTACGGTGCTGCAAACAAATGTCAAATCAAATATGTGATATCGATGAATTTGTCTTTTAAAGGAAGATTAACTTTTATTTGGATTGTCCTTCCACATTGCTGAAAACAACACGAAAGACATTTCGTTATTATATTTTTTAATCTGCAAATAAACTTTGGACTGTTAAGGACCAACTAATTTAGTCAATAATTTGATTTTTTTTTTTCTTTTTGCATCATTTCAGTCAATTTATAAGATTAAAGGTAAATACTTTGTCATTTTTTCGAAAAGTTAATTACATTTTTTAAGGTTAACGATACAGGTTTTTTCTAACAACTAATTCCTGTAAAAAATATCATTAAATAAAAAATGTCAGAAACCAGTAATGATATCATCGACTGTATCTTCATAAATAGTTTAAACTAAATTAATTTAATTGGAAACCATAGGAAAAATTGTTAAATGGGTAAGTTAAGAAAATAGATAATCAACGAAAATACTTAAGCCTGTTAATAGAAATCGATATAATGTTTGGACATAATGCTCTTAGAACCGTGCGGTGTAATGAACTTAACACGATTAGTTTTGGATATTAATATCATAAATGTGTTTAGAACTGATCGCATTCAGCAATAACATGGGATAAATATTTTACGCAGTGTTGTATAAACGGCAGAAACAGCATTTTCAGAAGCGATAATAAGTTATTTTAATGTGTATTAGAAAGGCGTAAATGACTTTATTACCACCTTAAATATAAAAGTAATGAGGAAGATGAATGAATGCGTTACATTTTCGCTAATGAAAGAAAATAGTTGAAGAGTAGCAGAACAAATCTTTCAAACTGCTTTCTGTGAAAGCTGCTTTTTTATAAAAAGTTACAGCACTTTATTATTTTGGTTCTTTCAATAATATTTTAAATTAAAGATTTATTACTATTATTAAAATTATGTACATACAAGATGTTCTCAATGGAACTTTATTATAAAATGTAACAATTCTTGTTCAAATAACTTAAAAATTGAATATATGTTATACTTTTTATGATAGCATGTAAATTTTAAAGGCGCAATTTAGAAAATTATTAAAATGCTGGCAGGTCAGCCCGCTACTTGGGACGCTTGCTGCAAACAAATGTCGAATCAAATATGTGATATCGGTGAATTTGACCATTAAAGGAAGATTAATCTTTATTTGGAATGTCCTTCCACGTTTCTGAAAACGACACGAAAAACACTTTGTTATTATATTATATTTTCTAATCTCTCAGGTAAAATTTTGACTATTAAGGGCCAACTAATTTTGTCAATAATTTGATTTTTTTCTTTTTTGCTTTATTTAAGTAAATTTATAACCTTTATTTGCAATTTCCTTCCACATTGCTGAAAACGACACGAAAAACATTTCGTAATTATATTTTCGAATCTGACAGATATAATTTGGACTGTTAATTAATTTAGTCAATAGATCAACTTTTTTTTCATTATTTCAGTGCATTTATAAGATTAAGGATAAATATTTTGTCATTTTTTCAAAAAGTTAATTACATTTTTTTAAGATTAACGATACAGGTTTTTTCTAACAACTAATTTCTGAAAAAAATATCATTAAATAAAAAAATGTCAGAACATAATACTATCATCGACTGTATTTTCATAAATAGGTTAAACTAAATTATTTTAATTGGAAACCACATGAAAAATTGTAACATGGATAAGTTAAGAAAATAAATAGTCAACGAAAATATTTAAGCCTGTTAATAGAAATCCATATAATGTTTGAACATAATGTTCCAAGAAGCGTGCGGTGTAATGAACTTAACACGATTAGTTTTGGATATTAATATCATAAATGTCTTTAGAACTAATCGCATTCAGCAATAACATGGAATAATTATTTTACGCAGTATGTTGTATAAACGGCAGAAACAGCATTTTCAGAAACGATAATGAGGTATTTTAATGTGTATTAGAAAGACGTAAATGACTTTATTACCACCTTAAACATAAAAGTAATGAGGAAGATGAATGAATGTGTTATATTTTCGTTAATTAAAAATAAAGGTAGTTGAAAGTTAGCATAACAAATCTTACAGACTCGTTTCTCTGAATCCTTTTCCATAAAAAGTTACAGCACTTTATTAAGTTATTTTGGTTCTTTCAGAAATACTTTAAATTAAAGATTCATAAGTAATATTTAAGTTATGTGGGTGGTTACAACATGCAGGGTTGCATACAGGATGTTCTCAAATGGAATCTCGGACAATAATATTTTACATTTCTTGTACAAATAACTTGAAAATTGAACGTATGTTGTATTTTTTAAGATAGGATGTAAATTTTAAAGAAAATATTAGAAAATACTTAAAATGTTGGTAGTCTGCACCCGCTACGTTGAAGGATTGTTGAGAAGAAATATCGACTCAAAAAATGATATCGGTGAATTTGACCTTGAGATTTAAAGCAAGATTAACCTTTACCTGGAATGTCCTTGTGCAATGCTGAAAACGACACAAAAATCATTTCATTATTATATTTCTAAATCTATCAGATAAAATTTCAAATGTTAAGGATGAACTATTTTATTTGATAATTTACAGTAAGATTTGACAGAGAGCGATAAATAGAAATTCGACCTAGCGTATCAACCCTCGAAAAATTATCTAATAATGTAATTCTCATCGAAATCTGTCCAGTAGAACTCTAAAACAGCCTAATCTTTCTAATCTGACTCATCTGATTATGGATCTTTTCCCCATAATTCTCTGTCTAAGCAACATGGGACCATGTGTTACATACTAAATTTATGCGATAATATTAGCGATATATTACATACCGTTTTTTTTATTCCCCCCCCCCCCCCCCGCCGATGTGCAGTTTTTGAAATCGTATCGTTTTATCATTTCAGATCGGCTTTTTTACGGGCCTTCGGATAAATATTATTTATAATATATGAGAATTTCAAAGGGCAGAAAAGGGTCTATTCCGAGTGCCGTAATAGTTAAAACTCTATGGAAAACAATTTTTAAAAAAATTCCTACAACCCTCATGTGGTATACCATTCCAATGCTCTTTGATCACTATTTCGTGCTATACACCTCCCACGTTATTCCCCCACTTTGACCCCGTGGTGGGGAGGGCAATTTTTAACATTTAGCCGACACCTCTCATGAAATAAACCGTTAGAATGCCCAGTGACCACTTAATTTATATTATGCACTTCCCAAGCCCTTCTTCCCACTTTGCCTCTCTTGACAGCTATGGTTATCGTATTCCATCGGGAAGTCTTCTAATAAAGGGGAAAATATAGAGCTCATCTCAAAATCGATAAAAATGTTGATCCCATTTACCATAATTTTAGTTCCTGTTTTTATCATCGGAGGGCTTTCTTTTTTTTATTCGTTTTGTTTATTTTGCTGCTAATATCCAAAAAATTCTATTGTTTGATATTTAAAAACCCTTATTTTTCTATACTTATTCGCACATTTTTAACATTTTGCTACTAGGGGATATTGCTGCTAGGGCGTCACATAAGTTTTCCACTATTGTGACTGCCTTTTAGCTTTTCTTCTTTGTGTTGTTTTTCAATTCAATTCTTTTTAGTAGACATGTATTTACTAAAATCCTTTATAAGCATGTAAGAACAATTACTTAATGATGGATTGTAGATTCATGGAAATGTATCGATTTTATTTTTTACAGTGACGCTTTTTTTCGATTAGGAGATTTCCGAGAAAATGATAGATTTCGATTGATAAATTTTCACTCATCGCTTGCCATATCCTAGCAGCAGTTTCAGATAGAATCGTGAAATTCAAGACTATTTAAAAAATTGTTGAATATTTATTTCAGCGATTTTAGAGATTCTAGCACTTATGAGACATTTTGCCATAACTCTGCAGTAGTTTTAGGTACAAGCGGGAAATTCAAAATAATACACCTGCTAAAAATAGTTAAACATAGGCACTTTAAACATTTTAGAGCTATTTTGATATTAACAGCTTTATGTCGTCAAAATCAATTTTGAACCGGATAATGTAAGGTTATGCGAATAAGAGACCAATTATAAGTGTTTGATGAGACATTAACAATTTTTAAGAATATTTCTAGATATATTTCGTTTGATTTGAGATTTCTTTAGAGAAACCAACCAGCGATGGGGCGAAGGCTGTTAGTTTATTATATGTAACTAAATTTTATCTAATTTAGACCGAGATGGGTCCAGTACAGACAATCGATCGCCTCATCGAATTCATAGATGAAATTCTAGGAATATTTAAAGATGGATTAGCATATTAAAATGCAATTAGTCTGCCAATTCGTATCCCTCTGGGGAAATACCTGGAAACACGAATTTAGATATTGACTTGCAGTTTTATCATTTTGTTTTCCTTCTTCCAGGCCTCCATGTTTTCACACTTTTGGGTGCAGGAAAACACAATAGCAAACCTGCGAGTCAACCGCTAAAATTGGATTCTGGGGTATTTTCCAGCAAGATACGTTTTGACAGACCGATTTCCACTTATATGCGAATTGAGATTTGGCTAATCATAAAATTTCATCCGTGATCTCGATAGGTGATTGTCTAATTTTTTATAAATACTCTAATCCATGTGTTTGATAAAATTGTGCAAGAACATCACCCAAATTATAAGTAACCAAGTTTTTTATCTACAAGAAAAATTGTGATTTAATGTTGAAAACACTATTAACTCGTAAAGTACTAAAGCGATTTCAATTAAAAAAAGAAATTCGGAGAGGTACAGTAAATAAATATCAGATCATATCTAGCACATTGTTTAAAATAAATAAATAAATAAATAAAATAAATAGTTTCAGAAAAGAAAAAATTTTGAAAAATTGACATTGCTCTAAAATAAAAAGTTTCAGTAGCAGAAAAAAAATTGTCTGCCACTTGAAAATAATCCAGTGAATACAGTAAATATGGATTCCAAATGTCATTAAAATCGGTGAGGTAGCTTCCGAGGAAAAGGGTCATAAATATAGCTTATTTCCTAAAGGATTGAACCTACTCTCGTCTTCTATTAAATTCTTTTATCCTTTCCGCATTTTTTCTGTCCACCAATCTGCTTATTCTGGAAATCTCTCATTCTCTATTTGATCGACGGGGGGGGGGGGGGGGTAAAAACATAAAAATTCTATAATGAACATAATATAAATTTTTACCTAAATTTATTTTTATCAACCATGTCATTAATCCTTTTTTCATCATTCAGTGAATTTAATTGCAAGATTGATACAGCAAAGATAACGTATATTTCCGTATATGGGTGATTCTCAAAATAGGGGACAATTTCAAAAATGAAATCTTAAAAAAATTACTGTTAGCAAAATTTCTGAAAAAAATAGGTGTAGTTAATATAGTATTAGGTATACTTTACATGTAGTCAGCAGAGCTAAATATTTAAAAATTAACTTTAAAAAAATAATTAGTATTTTTTGAGCCACGCTAATGACAAAACAAATTGCATGGAATAAATATACTAAGAAATTTTTATTTTCTTCCTGTTTAAATATTTTTTTCTACGTTTATTCCTTTCCAACAAATAGTTTCTATTTTTACATTTATACATATAAGGAGAATGAAAACATTACCAAAGAGCAAACTTCGTTTACATGAACAACATTCTGACACTAACAGTGTAAGAAGCTGTCTTAGTGATTTTCTGACAGATTTAATGCATATTTTAGGGATAATAAATGTAATACCTAAATTTATATGTAAAATTAAACTTTAAAAAGGATACAATATAAGTACTGGTTACATTTATGCACATAGGAGTCTTTAGCATGGACAGAAAAACCATGATAATGACACTGATATTTGCCCATGCTAATGACAAATTTTAATTTAAATAAGATCATGAGCCATAATATAATCACAATACAATAGTCCTTTCTGGGGCTTTTTAAAACACAAAAGTTCTATGCAAATAAGTAAAATAAAAATTTTAACTATAAAATAAACATGAAAATTATTATCCATTCTAATGACATACAATTGATGTACTCGCCTAATATTCAACTTCTATTCTTTAAATACACTACATGCTTCTATTTTCAGGCTGGAATAAAATGGCTACTTCTTGCCATGGAGAAACTTTGTATTTTCAAAGTATTGTCATATGTGAAAATGAAATTTTGATTAATAAACAGCTGTTATAGTATGACCTTGTTTTGAAAACAGAATATGGAGGACTAACTTTAATTCTCTTTTTATATACTATAATTTTATTTTTAAAAAGATATTTATTGGATAAATCCTCTCCTTGATTAATTTAAAGAAAGAGTAACATTTGTTTTATTTTATAAACATGATATTAACTCTTGAAAAAGCTATTATATACAAGGCACAGCTGCTGTGGACATCCATGCTAATGACATTTTGAACATTTATTCTGTTATTTTAAGGTGTTTTTAACTAAAAAGTGAGTAATTCTTGAGTGCAAATAATGAATAATATTAAGACAAACATATCTAAGTATAAAAACATGACAGAAAACCTCTCAGTTTTTTTTTTTTTTTTTTTTTGTATGCTGAAAGACATAAATTGTCCCCTATTTTGAGAATCACCCATATAAGCCAATCAATGTATAATCCGAGTATACGAATTTTCAATGAAAAATCTTGCAATATCGGAAATTCGTATATAAGCCGTTCTTTCAAAAATGTGAAAAAAAATCAGCTAACAAAAATTAGCATTTCTCTGTGCATACGTAATATAAAAATATGCTCTCCCAAATTATTGATCTCTCCTATTTTGTACTCTGCGCACTCCCATATCCGTTTAATTTGGCACCGGTCATTCTGTTATGCCTTGCTCGTTCATAAAAAACAAATATTCCATTTTTGGTTAGAATTACCACAAAAAATATCGCTTAATTTTTTCAAAAAATATTATATCAATAATGCGATGGATGAAACTGAAAATGCTGCTACTTTTTAAGAAGACGGTGGTTTTGATGATGAGAAATTAGACACTGTCGATATTCATGCTATTATGCCAATGAAATAAAGCGATTTTAGTGAGGTGCTTTTAAATTATGACAATGATTTGGATAATGAATGAGGATTGATAATCCTTTTCATTGTAAGTGAATGAAACTTTAAAATATTTAACAAAAATTAAGTTTTTTTCTTTTTTATATTTACAATTTTTTTTCATTTTATTTTAGATTAAATATTTTTTTAATTTTTCTTATACAGATGGTTAAGCCAACTCCCCCTATTTTGAAGCCAAAAAATGTCCGAATTATCAGCTTATATACGGAAATATACGAATTATTCGTTTGTCTTTGAAATTGATAAGCAGTAAAAAATAATATGAACATTGATTTTTTTTTTTTTCGTGATTTGTTTATTCTATGTTCTCGGTCATGAAATTTCGTATACTCTATTCTGAAATAAAAAAAAGTACAGAATTAAAATTCATATGTATTGTTTTCAACAATGTGACCAGTATTTTTTTCCCGCATTCAGTGAATTTAAATGCAAGATCGACAATTGAAGAATAATTACAATCGAATTCACCTTTTTGAATTCGTTGAAAAGCAAATAATAACAGTATCATTATTTTTTTTATATTCTTCTTCATGATTTCATAATTCATTTTGTTCATTTATTAAATAATTCTTAAAAACGTCTATGTGTTATTTTTAAAAGAAAAATAACAATATGCAAACTTTTAACCTTTATATAAACTTTTTTTCAAAAACATTGGCCACTGGTTTCAAAGGCGGTACTAATAACCAAAAGATACCGCCACAAATGATGTTTAAATGATATTTTTTAAAGAAATCTTTTAGGTTTTACCACGTATTCTGCATATTTTCTCTTTGTTATTCTTTATTGCCCCAGGCGGTCTCCCGACTTCTCTCTCTCCTAAATCCGATGTTGAGTGGATTTTTCATTTCTTTTTCTTTTTTTCCCTTTGAGAGAATTTATTTAAAAAAAACAACATTGCAACAATAAATTAGAGTTTATCTTGCAACTATTCCAAAAGTTTTCTGTTTTTAAATCTATTTGTTTCCTTAATTACCTATACACAAATACGCAGATCCGAAAGAAAATAAATGACAGAACTGAGAACTTTACAAAAACTACTTATTACAGCGTCAATAATTCCACTTTCTGATAATTCGACAATCCGGATGACAAAGTTTATTACAAAAGTGATTTGGAATAATATATTTCAAAAGAAATAAAAACAGGAGCATATGAATAGAAAGCTGCGTCCAGAAGCGTCGCCATGGGAGGTTATGGTAGGGGGAGGCTCCCCATCCAATATTTGTGAACTTGGAAAATTCTGGCTTAGAGTTGGGAAATAGTAAGTTTTTTAATGACCTTTTACTTTTGTCAAAAATAATAGTAAAACAAATATAAAATTATTCTTCTTTTGGTGACATCTTGTTTGAATGTTGTAACAGTTAAACAATTGAAAGAAATACAAAAAGAAAGCAGCAAGGCTTAGTCTTTCTGGTGTTTGTCTATTCTAGGAAAATATTTTTTATCTACCGAATCTTAATTTCTCTACTCTTGTCCATCAACAATTGACTCTAACCCATATTGTACCATCATAATACGAATTTCAGGAGAGCCTTGTGAGCGAACACATGCTTTATTTATGATAACACAGCAGCAGATAAAACATTAAATTAACTATTGTAATTTACGCGGGTTTTTGGAGTATTTAACCCCTTAACGCGCAGTGTTGCCGGGTCGGCAACACCTAAACTTCCCCCTGTTTAGAGACACAAAAACTCCGTGAATATTTCAAAAACTACTCTAATGGCTATTTTAAATCTTTCTCATGAGTTCTAGATGACAGCACCACAGAGATAAAATTCTACTGTTTTTAAATAATAGGTAAAATGTTTTACTGTAATACGCGCTTCACAGAAATGCTCTTCTCACTGCGCTTATCAATGCTTTACTTGTGGGAGGTTACTACTTCGGCAACAGCTGTATAATTAAAACAGTCAGTGCAATCTTTACAAAACAATACCTGTGTACTCCTCTAGGCCTAAATAGATTGCCTATTTTTTTCTTTAAATTCCAACTTTAAAGAGTAGTGCGCCGGAAAGGGTTAAGTCAACAAGTCTCGTCTGTAGAACTCCTTTTCAATACGTGGTTTCCTTGGGTTAAATACAACCGTATTCTAATATGATTATTTTAAATTAAAATGTCCACCACATGTAAAAAAAATCTGCAATCCTACAGATGTAAAGTTGCCGAAATCTGTATGGTTACTAAGATTTTATCTGCACACTGTACAAGAAAAAGTGTACATCTACTAAACTAATTTTTGTAAAGTTTCAGAAATCTGAAACTTTATAAACGAGTCTTCTAAAATTACAGTTATGTTACTAAAATCTTATCTGTTATCTGGGTTGCAGTCACATGAAAAATTCTTGGAATCCAAGTTTCCTAAAGAATTCTTAGTAACCTTACAGATTTTTTTATCTTCAGTGTAAATCTATATCTGTTACATGAATTTTTGATGTTGCCGTTAGAAAAAAAGTTCCAGGAATCCCAGTTTCCTAGAAAACTTTTAGTAACGTTACAGATTTTTATTTACAGTGCAGAGTTTTCTTACTCGATGCGACCTGCAGATTGAACAAAACCTACATGCTTTTGAAAAGGTTTTAGTTTCACTGGGTTACGATTTTCGTTTTATTATTTTTCGTTGGAAAGGAATTTTACTAACGTATATGTATCTTTATCATTGTACATATATTGCAGATATCATTTGAACGGGAAATTAGCGAAATTTACTTCACGTTTGATAATTTTTTAATTCCTCGCCCACTCCAATAAATATTTGTATCTGCGACCCTGACTGTCGAGTAAAGTTTAATTTTATCTCTTCCTCTCATCAGTGAAGATTTCAATTTGGCCCCTCTACCATCGGTCAATGTTTCAATTCCCTCCATTGGGCGAAATTTTAATTGGATCTGATATGTATTTTTTAAATGTAAGGTGCTGTTAACACCAACTGTAATAACTGCAGAAATAAAAAATGACCATATTTTTAATGAATGTATCAGTAAAGATTATCTGTTCCAAACTTCACATTTCTTTTCTGACACTGTATTTTTAATTGTTATTTTTGATCTCCAATGAATAATAAGATTGCAGTTTGTTTTCTTTTAATAACCCTGTAATATTGGAATATTATTTATAATCATCCTATATTTAAAAAAATATATTTTTAATTAATTTAGAACCATTAAAATTTATTTTCGACATGTACACTGTAAAAAAAAAATCTGTAAAGTTACTAAACTTTATGTAGGAAACTGAGATTCCAAAAACATTTCCTGTAACGGTAACAGCAAAAATTCAAGTTTCAGAATCGGTTACATGAAATTTTCCTGTAACCTTTACATGAAAAGTTCTTGGAATCCCAGTTTCCTAGAAAAAGTTTACTACCTTTGCAGATTTTTTTTTTTTACAGTGTAGTGAAATGAAATAACTATCTGCTAATAAACTCGTCATATTTTTCGTTTCTCAAACAATTCTGAATTACAAAAGTTACAGATTATTTTAAGGATTTCTTCTACCTTTTTAACCATTCAATGAATTTAATTTTGGAACATACCCAGTATCGGAAAAATAATTAGAGTCTGACAGTCAAAATCTCCTGTTTCATTTCCACGAATTCGATAACAAATAAGCAGTATCTCGTGATAAAACATGTCTTTCCATTCCTTCCGTACTTTTTTCTATTTTATAATTCATTAATCTACTATTTCTGGAAATCTTCCATGTGCGCATTGGTATTAATTAAAGATCTTTCTTTTCTTACAGTATAGCATTCTTTAGGACTTCTGAAATTGTAAGACTTCTTGAAATGAACCTATAAAATGAACCTATTCAATATTAATAAATTAGAATTGAATAATTCACATACAGTGTAAAATGTCTTTCACATTAAGGCTGTATTCGAAAAAACGCTTTTCCACTTTCAGCAGCTCGAAATTTTCCGATACAATTTCAGACACATTTTTAAAAGTAGAATCATGAAACTTGCTTAGGGGATTCTTGAAGGGACGTATGAGGTGCCGAGTAAAGTCTTTTTACGCTCAATTCATTAAAATTTGATTTATAAGCAATTAACTTCACTGGAAGACCCTTTTTTTCGTTCCCTTTTCTGCCACTTCGGAAAAAATCGATTCAAATTGACGTTTTTGATTACTTTTTTTGCAATATTTTGTGCACTTATCAAAGAATTGACCTTTACGGCACCTTGTGCACTTTCTAAATGAGAGAATCTGCGAGTTTCATGTGTTTGAGAGCAAAAGTGAATTCAAAAATAAATCGGAAAACAAATCGAAATACACCCTTAAAGATTGTATCCTTAACCGATATTTTATTGAAAATTAGTGTCAACGCATTGATGTATAACGCAAATCCACGTATCTGTACACAGCAAAAGCATATCCGTGAGTAATAATATAGTTACGCTATTAGTGTTGGCAACCTAACACTTCATCAATGAATTGTGGTTTTACTGCATATATTTTAAAACTTCTAAACATCAGTTATCATTTCTAATTGTTAAAAAGTTATAAGATTAATATCGCTTATGTTTTGACTATATTTTGATGCCATAAAATATTACACCATCATTGATAAATTTGCATTTGGTCAGTCTGTCTCCTCTATAAAATTAATTTTTTTAATTTTATTGCAAATATTTCAAAAGAAAATATAAAATTCCTGCCTTAGCGACAAAAATCTATCAGATATATTGAGCGAGGAATCTAGAAATAGAATAAAAAAAATACCAGTAAATTCTTTTTCCCCTTATTTATTTATATTATTTATTAAACAACAATTCTTCAAACTCCAGAAATATTTAAAAAGCTTTTCAAGGAAAGTTTTGTTTATTGTTAATTTTTCCCTCCATTATTTTTTAAAACGATATTTAAATGGCATGACGAAAATCCTTATTACAATTAAAATAATTTGTACTTTAATTAAATTAATACATTTCTAGACATAGTCTCAAACTAAACTCAAACTAAAAGTTGAATTGAGCTATGCAGAATGTTACTAAACTAGCTATTCCTAACCACCCGACATATTTTTCGTCTCTCAAACGATGCTAAATTATGAAAGTTACACATTATTTTAAAGATTTCTTCTACCTTTTTAACCATTCAATGAATTTAATTTTGGAACATCGGAAAAATCATTAGAATCTGAGAGTCAAAATCTCCTGTTTCATTTCCATGAATTCGATAGCAAATAAGCAGTATCGCGTGTTCAAACATTTTTTTTCAATTCCTTCTGTACTTTTTTCTATTTTATAATTCATTAATAAACTATTTCTGGAAATCTTCCATGTGCGCATCGGTATTAATTAAACATTTTTCTTTTCTTACAGTATAGCTTTCTGTAGGACTTCTGAAATTGTAAGACTTCTTGAAATGAACTTAGAAAAAATCTTCAATATTAATTAATTACAATTGAATTCACATACAGTGAAATGTCATTCAGACTAAAGATTGTTTCCTTAAGCAATATTTTGCTGCAAATTAATGTCAGCACACTGATATATAAACGTGATATTACCTATCTGTACCTCTCAATTCTAAAAAAAAAACTTACGCTGTCGCCGCCGCTGTCAATAAATTTTTGTGACCTAGGTTATTTCTTCGCTAATTTTAAGAAAACTACTGCACACAAACGTATGAAAATTGGTAGTTATAGAGAAATGTTTGTGAAATATGCTGATGATGCAATTTTCAAATTCTAGTATTATTTTAAAAGACATTTAATGCTAAAGTTTTTTTTTAAATTGTTTCTTTAAAAAAGTCTTATTGGAGCAAAAACTATACATAGGAATTTTTAAAAAAAATAGATTATTTTATACATTGGAAGTTTTTGGTGAACAGATTGCATGTATTTTTTTAATTTGACTTATTTTTCGAAGATTTATTTCTTTTTTAAATTCAAATTTTCTTCATTTTAAGAGATATTTTTTACATGTTTTAGAAAAAGTTATCATTTTAAACTATTGTCAAATGATCAAATCCTTCCTTCATATTTCCTTCAAATTAAAAAATATATTTTAAAATTACGAGTTAAAATAGGAAATAATGAAATTTGCGTTATAAAACTATATTTACACAGGAATATTAAACAAGAAAGAAAATATTAAATGAATTCATTAAAATGGAAAAAATTAATGCGGAAATTAAAAATACAAGTTAGTACCCGTCGAATTTCGACGAAAGAAAATGCTTAAAAAGGAACCTTTCGATGACTTACAATAAACCTAAAATTAGTTACAGTAAAAAATGCATTTTATACTGGTAAGTGTAACTTTTAAATAAACAATATTTAAAGTCAAATTAACAAAATACTATTTCTATAAAACTCAGTTGTAGAAATCTTTAAAATTAAACTTTAATCGTACATGTAAGCAGTAAAAAATAATAAAGATCTATTATTATGATAAAATTATCAAATTAGGTTCTTATGCTAGTATTCCAAAATGTAAAAAAAGAAAAATTTATTCAACTTTGACTCAATCATCATTTTTTTTCCCGTGAAATCTAAACCCGGCATCATTTTCATCATATCAAAATTTACAAATGCACATTTCGTATCAATATTCACCTTTTCAGAAAAAATTGGCATTTTAATTTGATTATTTTGATTCAAAACTTGAGGTCTCAATGCTATTAGCTGAAACAAATATTAAACTGTTGATATTCTTTTACGTGTAAATCAATTTTTTAAAATGAAATCAAAATTCACCGTGTTTTATAACAGAAGATATTTCAATTTCAATTTTTTCCCTTTTAATGAGAAAATGGCAACATAAATATACAGTAATCAATTTCTTCCCTTTTTTTCTTTGCTTTTAATAGAAATAAAGTACTTTTATTACCACGATTAGAAAAGTGGTATTAAAAATTTAAAAAAAATAATATTTAAAAAACAAAGTAAGATACAGACATCAAACAAATTTCATTTAAAAGTACATTTTTTACCCTACACGATGGTTAAGAGTTGGAAATGTGCGATAATAAAAAGTTTAAAATTTGTAGTAGAAAAAATTGCAATACCGAAATTTTATTTAAAATTTGAAAGTGTTGCCATTTGCAAAATGACGTATGCGTTACGCACAGATACGTTTGGCCTTTATAATATACATTTATTTTTTCACCAAAAAAAATATCATCACGTGAGTGTCACAAAGAGAAAGAAAACTTTTAAATAATAAATGAATTTATAAATATGTGTTAAAAACAGCAAATAAAAAAAACTACCTCATATTTAAAATGACCGAGTAATATCCCAGAGAAATTAAAATTTAAAAGACAATTAGTTGAGACATTTAGTTCATGTTTTGATATGATCATTTTAACCATTGCACAGCGGGGCAAAAATCCAAAATAAAACTGGCCAAAAGTCGAAAAACGAAGCTTCTATTAACTGAATTTTGATTATATAGTTGGCTAGAATAATATTTGGAGAGTCAGAATCTATATTTATAAAAACGTCTTTGCTTTAATCCGACAACCTGCATTATTACAAAAATGATGTTTCTAGGAGTATCATCTGAAGCGAAAAAAAAGACCAAAACATCAATTTATCTAAACGCGCACTACATTTTATCATACAATCCAATTTTAATGATTTAAAATGGATTCACATTGTGATAATGTGTACTTTATTTGCATGCATTACAAAAATTATATTAAGCACATAAAAATTAATTACTTTTGACAATTTTTTCTATATACATCAAAACGTTTAAATGTTCCACAGTCCTCTGCAACGAAATTTAATGGAAATAATAGTCTAGACTATTATGTAATGATTCATGAAAAACCAGTTGCCAAAAACTGCCATTCTGCATTTCACGCATATTTTAGTAACTTGAAATAAAAATACCACTTTTGGCAGCTTCAAAAATTCTGAAATTAATTACTTTTCACATTCATTTAGCTGACAAATATCTTTGACATTTTTGGATTATTTAGATTTTGATAGTTTATTACCTATTATATTACAAATAAGTACTATAATTATAAGGATAAATTAATTTGATAAGTAAGTTATGCAACGAAAAAATGAACATAATGCTGTGTTATGACTCAGTAGAATTACATTTTCTTATCTTTATAAGTGCTGATTTTGTTCATTATATTGTAATAAGACGAACTATCTTGTCAATGCCAATTTTTGCTAGATCGTACTGCGAAATGTATTTTATTAATGCAAATCGAAGTAAGTAGAAATCAGATTTTCGAGTACATTAGCTATTTGGATTTGATTTTCAGGTGAGGATGTGATGAAAAATCTTGTCAAAGTACTTTTAAACAAAAATTTAGCGATGGTGATGGTAGAAAATCATGTTTTAATATATTTTTCTCTTCTCCTGTGCCACTAGAACACATAAATTTTGAGAATAATTCATAAACCGTTATCTTGAAAAATCCGAAATCTTCATTTCACTTTAGGCCCAACAAGATCTAATTTTTTGCAGACAAATACGGAAGCTACCGTCAAAGAAACAGATTATAATAAACATCAGGAGAATAAACTTTTTCCATTCATTACAATCACTGATAGAGATGAAGTAGTCATTAATTACGAATTAGTGTAATACTGAACGTTGCTACCTATGCCAGGCAACATAAAACCAGTTTTTCACCCAGATGATATTTTTAAAATTAAAAGTGAATAAAGATCATTTACAATTTAGAATGTCTGCATCATATGCTAAGATGCTTTGAGAGTTGCTTACATTTGGCATATACAAACTTTATAAATAGAAATTGCAAGAGCGTACTACGTATGAGAAGAAGAAAACTCAACTTGCAAAACAAAATAACATAAACTTTTCTGCCAAAAATTGAACCGACTTCAAAAACTACTGCAAAGTGAAAAATAATTTTTTTGCATAATAGTAATAAGAAATTAAATTAAGAGCGTAGTATTTACCATACGTATTATTATATTTATGTACATTAATTTGATTTTTTGGAGTCGGTGCCAGCCAAGCCAAGTTACATATAATTTTATAATAGACACACATTCAAGTATATGTGAGTTTTTTTGCGATTTAATATTTAGTCAAAAAATTTAACTTTTACTAATTGCATTGGTTACTTAATTTTAAAGCTGAAATTGACATGGCTGGCACCGACGTAATTTAAACGTAGAATTTTCATTCTAAAACGAAGCTTTAAAAATATACAGAGCTTTGTGTATAATATAGGGAGAACTGGGGGACATTGATACAGCTTTTTAAAAAAAAAAAATTTTTTTTGGTATCTAGAAAGCAGAAATTTCAAGTTATTTTTCTATGTGGTGTCAGCAAAACCTGTGTAGTGTGTTACAAAAGTGTACAATGGTTGTTTTATATATTATTTTTGTATGTAATTTTAAAAAAATCAAAAAAATAATTTGTATCAAAGTGCCCCATCTCCGGGGCAGATTGATACACTTTGAAACGTCTGGGAAAAATGGAGACAAAATAACACCAATGCAGATTTTTCACAGAAAAATAGTTAGCAAACCATTTTATATATATTTATAGACATTAAAATCGTACAGAATTTATTTGTAAGCGATATTAAAGCAATCAAAATGAAATGTATAATGACCTGATGTTCTCGCTGTTCCTTCTCTGTGGTAACCCCAGAATTCTCTTCTTTCTTAGGAAAGGCGAAAGAATTACCAGGTTTTCTGTTTATAAATCGGTTTACAAACAGAATTAAAGGATAATTATATTAAAAATTATGTTTATAATATAATTATCATGTACTGTTCTGCAGCTTGTTTCTCTTACTTAACATTTTCATGTCGATAATACTTTTTTCTCTGGAGAATCGATATAAATTTGAGATTTGCCAGGCTGCCGTCCATTTTTTTTTGTTAATTCCACTAGCACTAGATATTGTATAAGTTTGTATGTCTTCTGTTTGCAAAAATACTATAAAATGTTCTAATATAAAGAAATCAGAGCTATTTCACTTCAATAAAAACTAATAGTAGAAATTTTTGACGAAAAATGGTTGAATTAAGGAGTGTATGGTAAAAATAAAAATAAAAGGTAATGAAAAAATGAACTAGAAAAGGATTTAGGTTGTATCAATGTGCCCCGACAAAGACTGTATCATTGTGCCCCATGCAGCCATTTTAAATAAAAATGAGTCGGAAATCCAACACATCATAATTTATCTAACAATGAAGAATGAGGAAATGATAAAGATTAGCGTTAATTGCCAGGGAGGGTATTCTTTTCGGTTGAAAATACTGGAACAGTTGTATCATACCATTTCAATTGTACAACTCAAATTTACTTTTGACCTACAAAAACAATTAATCACCCATCCCATTTCATCAAACTATTGAATCATTCCAAAACTTTCTGTATGTTGGTAATTTCACTGGTATCACCTTTTGGAGCTGTTGTGAAACTTCCTGTAATAACCCTGTGTGCTGTACAGGGGGTGTATCAATGTGCCCCAAGTATCAATGTACCCCAGTTCCCCCTACTGTACTTCGGACACTATAGACATCCAAAATTTTTTGTGTGTCCCCATAAATACTATGTGCTTTCTATTAAACAGGAAGCAAGCTGTAGTAAATCTCAGCAACGATCAATTTCATAAAACATCAAAGAATTTAATGTAATTAAAACGCGCCTCTAACAGTGTTTCCCCCAATAACATTATATAATGTAACACTTTTATGTAACCCTGTAAATTAATAACAAATATTCTCTGCTTCAAAAATTGTACAAAATGTATATTTATGTAAATATCTCTCAGATGTATGTCAATTTGATTATGTTCGAAAGAATGTAACATCATTGAAATGCCCTTGAATCAATTTTTTCCTATTGGCCGTAATGTAATGGAATACTTTTGATTGTCTCTGCTACTAAACTATACACCCGATTATCATAAAATTTTAAATGAGTCGTCAAAGGTGTGAAAGAATAATATATTTTAAATTTCAAACGATTAGGTAGTTTTGTGTTGTGATATGCGGACAGGCAGACGGATGGACGGACAGACACATGGACGGATTAAACGACTACTATGACGTGCTAAGTATTTACATAATTAAGAACACACCTAAAAACAGATTGCGTTAGAAAAAATTACTTAAATCAGTGTGAACTTAGCTGGGATCTAATATATTCGCATTTGGTCAATCTGTCTCAACTGTTAAGTTAGATATTTATGTAAATATCTCTCAGATGTATGTCAATTTGATTATGTTCGAAAGAATGTAACATCATTGAAATGCCCTTGAATCAATTTTTTCCTATTGGCCGTAATGTAATGGAATACTTTTGATTGTCTCTGCTACTAAACTATACACCCGATTATCATAAAATTTTAAATGAGTCGTCAAAGGTGTGAAAGAATAATATATTTTAAATTTCAAACGATTAGGTAGTTTTGTGTTGTGATATGCGGACAGGCAGACGGATGGACGGACAGACACATGGACGGATTAAACGACTACTATGACGTGCTAAGTATTTACATAATTAAGAACACACCTAAAAACAGATTGCGTTAGAAAAAATTACTTAAATCAGTGTGAACTTAGCTGGGATCTAATATATTCGCATTTGGTCAATCTGCCTCAACTGTTAAGTTAGATATTTCTCTATCTCATTATAAAATTTCAAATGCAAAAATAAAATTCCTGCAATAGCAGCAAAAATCTATCAAACATACAATGTGAGAAGTCTAGAAATTAAATGGAAAAAGTAAGCAGTAAATTCTTTTTCAATTATTCATTTATATTACTTATTTATTTCTTCTCTGTAAACAACAAGTCCTGAAATTCCAGAAATACTTAAAAAAGCTTTCAAGGGAAGTTTTGTTTTAATATTAATTTCTTCTCCATTATTTTTTAAAAGAACATTTAGATGGCAGAACGTACTTTCTTATTATAGTTAAAATAATTTGTACTTTAATTAAATTAATGCGTTTCAAGACATATTTTGATATTTCAAATTAAAAGTTGAATTAAGTTATGCAAAATGTTATTAAACTAGCCTTCCCTGAAATTCAGATAAGATAAGTTTTTTTACATTTAGTTTTACTTTTAAAAAGCAAGAAACTGTTCTCTATTAATATAGTTTTTATAACTTGAAATGTATTCAGGGATATTTAAAATGAATCGGACAAAATAATACTGAAAAATACTCTGATAAAAAGTGTTTTTAATCAATTATAATTTTAAAATCACAAGATTTAAAAGACCATTGCCTTTTCAATAACATTTTCCATTACTTAAAAAAGTTATTACATAATACATTAAAAACAATTTTTGAGATTTATTTATTGAGCACATGCCACATGCATCTGACTTGTGAGCTCGACATGAAAGCCTGTTTATAAGTCATCGTCAATATGCAGGGATTGGAAAACACAAGGAAGTTTTACAACACGAAGGAAATACAGCCGGGATCTGCACACAAAGAGTGTGGGCAATGGAGACAGCGGGATTCGAACCCACAACCTCCTATGCTTGCAAACGATTAGCAGCGTGGTGTCTTGACCACTCGGCCACGGAGGCCCAATTTTTGACATGCTGTCGTTCCAATTAAAATAAAAACCCGTATATATTCTTCTTCTCTGTTATAAAGTGTTATTAAGTTGTGTTCCAGAAATGAACCAAAAAAATCAGGGTTTTTATCCAAATATAGTAGTACGGGGCATACTGTGTATTCTATATTGCGATTAATCAATGGATATATGGATACAACCCCTTACCTTTTTGCCTCACTTTGGGAATAACTCATTTTGAGCTGATTCTATAGACGATCATTTTCAGAATTTTCAAGCTATGTTTTTGAATTATTTACAGAAGTTGCTCTATACATTTAGCTAATACAATATGCAATTGGATTTTGATATTGTTGACGCATGTGCAATGAAAAACTATTTAGTAAACCTGCTCATTTTTCATACAGTTTTTATTATTTTTTAATTATAATGACAGGGTATTGTGTACAATGTTGTTTGTCATATTTTCAGAAAAGAGCATTATTTTATATTAAGAACTCTGCAAATCAAAGCAAAAAACTTGGAAAATTTTGGGACTTTTTTTATAAAAACCTTAATTTCTCTACGAGTATACATACTATCCGCATAAAAATGAACACAGTATATAACAATAAGCCACTTAATCATAATATACAGTTATAGCGCTTTGCTACATTAGTTTTTACAGGGTTATCCAAAAGTTATTCCTTCTTTTTCAATTTGTTGACGGTCTCCTATAAAGTTTCAGGAAAAGTTCTTTACAGAAACATATGACCTGTACTATTATTTCTATACGCTTAGACTTTCAGGATAATTCCTCATGTTTTTTTCTAGATATTTAACAAAATATCTAAAATCTCAAGTGGCCGGTCATCTTTTGCCATATAGTGTATCAAACAAACTTTTATCGAGATTGAATAAACACTTCTGTTATAATCTGAACCACTGTTCTTCTGATTATATAAATTTTACTTATAATTTACTTCTTCTATTATAAAATATTTTAGTAGTTATAGGTTTAAGCTATATAACACCAATCAATGATCAATTCAAGGAAGGGAGAAAGAAACAATCGTTAGGGACGTTGTCCCAGGATCATGAAAATCCACCCCCACCCCCCCCAGAAGATTTGAGATTTTGTGCCTGTTAGTGATCTAAAACTGCAAATCCAACCAGGAAGTCGATTCCATTTTCTATACGGAGAGGCTAAATCTTCTCACGGTATAAAAATGTCTGACTACATCAATATCAACAATGGAATTTCCGTTGAAAAAACATTTCTTCAAGACTTCTATTTTGTATATACTATTACATATGTAATATTACGATTTTTACTTATGCTATATAATTTCTATTTTGTTTTTAATAGTTTTTGATTTATTTAAGTTTTTTTCTATACATCACAGTTTTAAGAAAAATATCGTTCTTCTGCATAGTAAAGAAAATGCTATATTGCTCTTTTCTGTTTGAAACTTTTAGAAATGCTTCAGGTTTAAACGCTGAACCACTAGTAAAATTTTAACTCAAAAAAATATTTCTTTTTATAATGTATGCAACTGTTTTTCATTGCAAAAAAATACTACACTGTTAAAAACATTCCTGTAAAATTTCAGGCAAAGGTATGAAGAAATCCCAGTCATATCCCGTAAATAAATAAATAAATAAATAAATAAATAAATAAGTCCGTAAAACAGGATATAATGCACTTTACTTACTGTTCTCCATAGCATTTAGCACATTAGATAATCACTACAGAATCGCTTTTTTGATGGACTAAAAACATGTTACAGTTAAGTGATATTATTTTTCAAAACAAGACTAAAACGAAAGGTTATTCCATAACGCAGGAAAATGTATGGGGTCGTACTGTAATTTTCCTAACAGTGGGTTAGAATTAAAATAATATGTGGATTTCCTTTAATTTTTTGAGTATCAAAGCAATTTAATTATAATTAACGAAAAATTAATTATAAAGTACTAATGGGATAAGACCGCTCAATCAAATAAGGTTGTTACCCGTAAAAATCGAAGGACAAGCGTTCAAATTACAGTAAATTTATAGTTTTTTCTGGGAGTATGTGTATATTGAGCGCTACTATAAAAAAAAAAATAAAATAAAATGCTACATTAAGCATTGTAAATACCGATCGCATTTGGTACAAAAAACGTTTACTTACATACGTCATTATTCTTCCAACCGAAGAAATATTACTTATAGTTCAACGGCAGAATACACGATATATCTCTTTTTTTAGGCTATGTTACACTTCTACGTCTTCAAATATCTTTTGTCACTAAAAGGGAAAAGTACCCGCATTAATCCCCCAAAGGAAAAGTCATCTCATCATTGATAAAAAAATAAATAAATAAATCCAGGTCCGAACCAATATAAGATGAAGCCCAATCGAAAAGAATCGATACATAAGTTGGAAGAATGAAAAAAAAAAAGTCCTGCTATATCCGAATCACGTCCTTAGCTACGAAGGTCTCTTTTTTTATTTCCTCTCCTCGGTTGTCTTTTTTATCTATTTTGGGCGAGTAGTAATGTGTCTGAAGACACGTGAAGTTGTATAAGGCTCCGAACACACGTGCATTTTGCCCAACTTCAACTGAATTCGAGGATATCATTTCTTCTCCTCTCTTCTGAGGTTTATTGACAATAGAAAAAGGGAATCTTACAATATTCCAGGAGATAACTATCTCAACCCTACTTAAGCAAAAAGCCCCCTACAGTTGGATTGAAGTTTTACTTCCTTGTATAAAAAAAGTGATTATACATAAAACATGCCGCCTGTGAACCAAAAACATGCCGACTTCTAGCCGCAGAAAGAACTTCTGTGTGTCTACACGTTAAAGAATGACACGGAGAAAGAAAAAGAGATAAGGCAAGTGACGAAGGATGGCGAACATTATGGGAAAAGCATGTCGCAGTTTTAAAACATATGCGCTTTCTTTCATGTTGGAGGAATAACTTTGTGTGAAAAAAATAATTTTTACTCTTATAACGGTGTGTAAAGAATTTTCGAGTCACAAAAATAACACCAATCTTGTAATTTACAGCTTCTGTAAAACAGAATCAGGAATGATAAATGTGTTTTTAAAAGACGTGGAAAGTCACTTCCAACTATATCAACATTTTTTTTTCTCTTTTTTTTTAAACTTTTTTTTTCTTCTAAATTGAGAAAACAAGCTAAATAGATGTTGAATTATTTCAAGTAGTATTATTTTGCCTTTACACATTTTTTACATTTCATGTTATAAATAAAAGTTGAAAAATGGCGTGTTTATCGGCATATGTATAATGCAAAAAAATCATCATTGGAAAATAATTTGATTTATCTTTTATGTTAAAATAAAGCTATTAAATTATTCTAAATTTAAAGTGTGAAAGGTATGTTTAAAATGAAAGAATCGCAACCATCGGAAAGAGATTTAGTAATTATAGAAATAATAGTAATTACTATTATTACTAAATGCCTAAGCATAAATAAATTCATATAATAAATGCATAGACATATACTAACATTACTGTATGTAAATAGTAGCAAAAGTATTTCTTAAAATAAAATAATACTCCAATGAAAGGAATGCACTATTAATAGTGCACCAGACCCGAAAGGGTTAAGTATATTTAAGAAGATGATAAAATTTAATCAAATGGAAATTTCAAAGTTTATAGGGATTTTTTATGTGAATTTTGCTGTGAACGGAAACTTTAGTAACACCTTCTTTTCTAGCGTCCTAATATAAAGGGAATGCGTTACATTCAGAAAAAGAATGACGTTAGAATTTATAGAACAGTTTTATTTTGAAAAAAAAAAGAAAACATTGGTTTTAGATTTTATTTTCTTCTAGTTAAAGTCAATTTAAAAGGCATTACTTAAATAAATTATTTTCCATTATCTTGTACATAACCAATAGTTAAACACTTTTTTTTCTTTTGTAACATCTTCAATACTGAATTCAATAGCTATATCCTAATTAAGGCTCTTTAATCTCTCTCTAGCTAATTAACTTTACTAAATGTAATTTTTTTTCAAAATAAAAAACAACTTTCTAGATAAAGGGATAAAAAATTTTTACTTTAATCTAGACTTAATTTTATAGTATACAAACACTATTTGTCATTTTTTTTTCAGTTAAATGTAAGTTCCGATAATTCAATTTTTATTAAACCAGAAAAAAAAATGATCATCTCGTTCTATCAAAAAAGAATTTTTTGCAAAGTAGATTTTTGAAATTGTTCCTATGTTTTTGTTATTTTCGCGGGAAAATATTGCAAATTTGATATCAGAGAAATAAAAAACATATATATATATTTTAATTTAATACATTTCCTTTCATTATTGATGCAATATCAAGTTGTATTGATTTATTATTATCTATCCCTCCCCTTATTGCATTCACCCGCAAGTTCAGTCGCGGAGTAAAATTGCAATTTTTTTTTCTTTAAGGCTTTAATAAAAGGTACAGGGGAAGGAGTGGGAGACGTCCATTGTGTACAGACTTGGTTTTCTCGTTTGAACAGTGCCTCTCAGCTGACAATATCAAGCTATAAAATATGTTATATTCGTATTAAAAGCTTTCTCAGTATGACCTGAAAAACACATTTCAGTAAAATTTGTCATTTGTAAAACATATAGATTTGTCAAGTTTTTATCAGTAGTCAAGAGTATTACAATTTCCTTTTTTTCCAGATATGGGTGATATTCGTTTATTATTATTATTATTATTATTATTATTATTATTATTATTATTTTTTTTTTTTATTATTATTATTAAATGATGCATTTGTATAATACTAAACTATTTTCCATCGAGCTATCTTAAGACATAATGACCGTTTATGTACAAATTAAAATTTTTAAGCATCATTGTATCGTACTTTCCCTATCTTACAGACTTACATACTAATTAAAAAATAAACAAAATAGTCTATAGCTTTCTAACTGTTTTCAGTTTAACTTGAAAGTCTAAATAATGTTAGATTACAGAAATGCAATTTAAAATGATAGGGGGGAAATGCCATTTTCAAAAGATCAATTTATCTTTTCAACGATTTTTTTTAAAAATCTGTTATAATATATATATATATCTCATCACTGAATATTTAACTAAATTTTTAGAAATGTTTAAGAAATTCTGAATTTTTTAAAAATGTATATTATTTTATTAAATATTAATACTTTTGTCCATTTTTTTTAATATTTTTAAATACATCTAATATTATCTCTATACTAATAAAATAACACAAATCGCTCTGTCTGTCTGCGTATGTGCGTGTGTCTGCGATGACTAGCAAAATCTACGGCACGTACAAAGCTCAAAAATTTTATGAGAATAGCCCAATATCTTTCCTGATGTACTTGTAGCTCAGATTTTTTTTTTTTTTTTTTTTTTTTTTTTTTGATTAATTTCCGATTTATTAATTACGAATTGGAACTCACTTTCATCAAAAATTCATTTTTTTATGTTCGGGGAAAGAAAACGTTTGCACGGGCACAGAAACTCATTTACGCACCTAAACGAAAGAAGAAGCATTTTTCGGCGTTTATTTCTGTTTTTGGATCATTTTTTTTTCTTTAAATCGAAATCAACCAAACTGCTCGACGCAATTAAACTTAACAGACATATTTCGAAATATCGTACTTTTAGGTCTCAAATGCTATAATCAATTCGAATTAATGTTGCAGTTAACTCTTTAAAAAGAAATATTCGAAAATAGTCGTTTTTTCCAAAACCATTTTTCACCCTTTTGTCAATGCTCTTCCATGGCGTAATTTTCAAGATGTAAGCAAACGAAATAATAGGTCTTAAAGTTGAAACTTTCTTCTAAACGATGGTGTAATTGGTTTTAAAAAATTTGCATTTTAAACTTTTCAAATACAAAGAAGAATGTGAAAAGTAGGTCATTTTGCGACTGGCAGAGACGATATTTTTTCTATGCTAAAATTATCTTAACGTGCATATTTCAACTCAATCTTTTAAAATCTCCTCAATAGACCAAATTTATACTCCCTACAAAAAATTCGAGACGTTTGGAAGGATAAAAATATTTTTTACAAAATAAAATGTGCGAAAATTTTGATGAAATCAATAAAAAACAAATCGTTTTCATTGCGGTTTTGACTTAACAAAGCGCAATCCTATAGGTACCGGTAAACAAAAAGCTTATTCTCTTAAAAACATTCTTATAATCTGTGATGCAATGGGTTTTTAAAATATAAAATTTAACCCTTTCAAATACACCGGCAAAAGGAAGCACTTGGCGACTCACGGAAAGAATATTTTTTCTACGCTTACATATTTAGCGCAATCTTTTAAAAGCATCTCAATAGACCAAATTTACACCCTCTTAAAAATTTTGAAACGTTCGGATGAGTAGAAATACTTTTACAAAATAAAAAGTACAAAAAATTTGACAAAATCAATAAAACCAGATCGTTTCATTGCGGTTTTGCAATTCTATACGTCCTGACAAACAGAAAATATTTTCTTCAAGCTAAAACATTCTTATAATCTATAGCGCAATTTATTTTTTAAAAAGTATGAGATTTAACTCGTTCAAATACACCGACAAATTTGAATTACAACCCGGCTTATGGAGAGTACATTTTTGCTACGCTAAAAGTAACTAAATGTAAGTAGTTTAGCACAATCTTTTTAGAGTTTTTTAATAAATCAGATTTACATTACTTTCAAAAATTTTAGAACTTTCGTATGAATAGAATTCTTTTTTTTTTTTTTTTTTTTTTTTACAAAATAAAATGTGTGAAAATTTTTACGAATTCTATAAAAACCTGAGTGTTCCGTCGCGGTTTCGTTCGCTTTCCGTACGAAAATTTTTTAAAAAATCAAATTACATAGAAAATAAAATACCAAACAGCATGTGATTTCAATTCAATATCTTTTTGCGATTTTTCCATTTAAAAATATAAATTTTGACAAAATGAACTTAAAGATATAAAATCATAGAAATTTGAGTTTAATTTAAGGGTTATTTAGAAAGCAAATGACACATTTTAAAACTGAATAACATCACAGGCCCGGCAACGCCGGGAAGGTCAGATAGTTTAATATAATTTTTATTGATATGTGTTGTGTAAAATGATGATCTAAGGAAATCTAAATGAAATCTAATACATCTTCATATACCTTTTTTAAAAATAATACTAACCTGAAGGCTAATCCCATACTCTGATTTATCACATATGTAATAAAGAATATGTACAATAAAAATAAATAAATAAATCTTCATTTTCAATCCAAAAGAAAGCTTTACCATTTGTAAAACACGAAAGTGAAGAAAACACGAACTTCGAGGGAAAGTAATTTGTTAATACACCCTTACAAATGAAAACTTTAAAAACTTTCATTTGTATTGGTGTATCAATTTGCTCAAGTAACAAAATTTACAATATCTCACGATATAATTGCCGTATGGATAAAGATAAGGTGTTCACTCACAAAAAAAAAATACAATTAAATTGGCTTTTATTTAATTTTTAAAAGCTAAATTCAATTTTTTTTTTAATCAACTGTTATATAAATTGTCCCCTTAATTACAAGATTTCGGGAGATATATATTTTCACATGGTTAAAACGTATTTATTTATAAAGCACTAGAATTTCATCGTGGCAAAGGTACCAAATTTTTCATGATACCAAGCTTTGTTAAATATCTTTCATTAGCATACTATTTGTCATTATACATTGATTGAAATTAATATAATAAAATTTGTTTAAACCGAACCTGTTTAGAAAGGAACGGCCAAAGGTTCTGCCGTGAGAAGTATCGTACAAATTTACCTATTAAGGTTAAAATCAGCCTAATAACAAAATGTTTTTCCAGTAACTAGAAACTTTATTTTTATATGTTTTAATGTATGTTGTTCAGTAAAACTTGAGGTAACGGAAAATGTTTATAACAGATTCTGTTTTAGATTCAAAACTTAATAATACCTACTGAAGAAAAAGTACATACTGCTGAATTATAACTATAGAAATCGGAAACCTCACCAAATCAGGTCTCTTTCACAAGTTTTATTCTGTAAGATTGTGTTTATTTCGTAAAGTAAAACTTAGCAAGAGAAAACCTCCAACGATTAGAAAACGATTCCGCTTTAGACAAATTTCGGTTCTAGCAAGTATAATTTTATGGGATTAGGAACATTTTACGTTTAAATCCGGATTTCGCTACGGACAGCTTACGTTTTCATAAGATACGCTGTAATCTTATGTCCCGATTCAAAATCCGATGTCTCGCATTTTTTATTTCCTTGTCTTGCTTTTGTTAAAAGTGGAACTGGAAACATGCTTAACAAAGCCTGAAAATACCCGCGTGCTCCATTTTTTTTTAAAGCATTTGTCCGTATTTCCCAACTTTTGGTATGATCACCAGTGAAAGTTCAGGAATGTTTACTGCGTGTTGTTTCTTCCTCTAAAACTTAAGGTGGAGAATATTTTACATTTTTTTAAACTTTACATAACAGTAAGCAAGTAAAATGGCTTGTGGGCACAAAGAATAAAAGCCTAGAAGTTGTGCTAAAGGAAATTTTCCTCAAAGTTAAACAAGAAATGTTTTTCTTAGACAGCTTCTTTCTACTTAACGTCCTCAAAAGTCAGTAATTTCTTTATTAAGCAAAAATAAATAAATAAACAATATATATATCTTTATGATTTTTTTTAAGTAGGAAAGTTTACTAATTAAATTTAAAAAAAATATATTTACTTAAAAAGTTCGCTGCCAGGAATGAAATATCGCTTTTTTTCTTAAAAAAATCATTGATTTAGGTCGCAGCTTATGACTTAAAAAAGGCAGTTATATCATGCCGTCCATATTTTTTACATGCTTATATTTAACTTTCTTTATCTATCTGTTTTACTCAAATCTTTAATCCAATTTTAACAACTTCGAAGAGCTTTCTTTGAGGCGCCAGTGGTCTATATGTCACTATATGAACGGAAAAAGACTTATGTAAAAATTTTTTAACAGGAAATTAATCTAAAACAGGAATAGTAGCAAAAGAGGGAGGGGTGGATAGTGACAAAACAGGAACGCGTAAAAATGAGGTAGAGAAAAATTAGGTACAAGGTTTAAGGACAAAGTGAATATTTGGAAATTTTGAGACAGAACAGTAATTTCATAAAAATTTTGCAATGATAAAATATTTTAGTCGATTTTTCATTCTTTTATAATATAAAACATAAAAAAAAATTATTCGCAGTTGAAATGAAAGCATGTGCCTTTAATTTAAGAAATATTGTGACAGGAACCAGATCTGGTTGACACCGGCTTTGAAAAAGCGCCCCAAGTCTTGGGGGCTTAAGCTAAAGCTTTACTGCAGTGTCGATAGCAGCCATATGTCAATCCCGTCGTGGTCCTGAAAAGGGCCAGCTTTCCCAATGTACACTCGCATGCGGTGAATTCGAAGATGTTTTGACGAGGAATGTGTGACAGAGTGCTTATGAGTGTAGTGCTGCTGGGGTCCGGTAACCATAACTAAGGGAAGACAGCCAGCAAGCTGACGTCATTGAAACCAGAAGTAAGAAAAATAAGATATAAAATAAAAGGTGAAGGAGGGTAACGATGCTTTTCAGATAAAAATTTAATTTAAATAGAAGTAACAAACAAACAAAAAAAGATTAAAACAGATTAAAGAAGGGTGTTTACCCTCACTTTGGCTTTTTTTTACGGTTACATTTTCTGCGTATGTCATGAACAGCAAGAGAGTTCAAAACATTATTTCAGATTTACACAAAGATAGATGATGGTTGATACTTAAATGTTGAGTAAAATCATCAAGTCTTGATAAATTAAGTTCTTGATAAATAGAAAAGTTACATAACAGGTGAGATTCACAAATAAAACGAAGAGTTGAATTTTGAAATTTTAGAAGTTTGTTTCATAGAAGTTTTTGCTACATATGTCCATACACAAAAACTATAACTCAAAATAAAGCGAAAAAAAGAATACAGAAGTAGCTTGTTTTTAATAGATATATCGCTATTTCGAGCCAATAAGGTGTATACAGTAAGGTGGCCCGAAAAATTGCAAATATTCATTTTGAATTCGCAATACCACGAAAAAGTTACGAATTCGAGAGACTAAAAATTGGGTAAATAAATAAATAAAATTGGTTTATACCTTCCTGCCACGCAAGCACTGTAAATTTTGCCGAAATGTTGAAAAATTCAAATTATTAGAGGTTTTTTTAAAATTGGCTTTTTCACAAATTAATAACTGAATTTCTTATGAATTATAAAAACAAAACATAATGCGGAAACACTATTTAAATCCATCAACATCTTTCGGGCGCGCATGTGCTCTAAAGTTACAAGGAGCTGTTACACTTAAATATTCAGTGGCGCCAACTTAAGCATATCCATTTTTTATTATTCTATTTAGTTTTTTATTTCATTATTTTTAATGATTATTTTTCTTCCTATAACAAAATTTATTTTGTCAATGACCATGTTTTTTTTTTTTTTTTTTTTTTTTTGCAACTAACATTCATACATCCCAAATAACTTAAATTTCCATATTTAACTTTCAGCTACTTCAATTTGTAGTCATCTTCATGATATGATGATATTACAATAAATATTAGTGCCTTTATTAGGAAAAACGCACAAGAATATAAATTAAGCTTTATTAAAATATAATAGCTTGACTTAAAATTTTCATCTTTCACCTTCTGCCATCCCTTTAAAGAATAAACTGGTCGTATCATTTTACCGAAATATTTTCGAGCCCACCCAATATTTTTGAGCCAACTTAATATTTTTCAAAAATTTGCGCCACTGTAAATATTGACAGCTTAGTAAGATGAAAGATCAGCGTAAAAATGTGATTCTAGATAATCTTTAGTGTAAATACGCGACCGGAATATGTTGGTCGACTTAAATAATATTTCAACATTATATTTTGTCATTATAATACGTTAGAATTTCAGCTATTACATTAGTAAAAAATTCATTAGAAATGGTGGTAATATTTGATTTTTTCAATACATAATTACGAACACACCTAATGAAAATGGTTTTTCAAATAACATTAAAGGTACTCAACAAATATCATTGTTCAAAATGTCACTTTAATTTAAAATAAAGAAAGAAAGAAAGAAAATAAAAAGTTTAAGGGAAGCGATTTTAATTCTTATTCTTACCACTTATTTCTAAAGGTGTGTTTTTACCGTTACATCTAATTTTCATGTGCAGTATTTTCTCTTCTTTTCCACGAGCCTTTCACCTTAACAAGACAAGTGATATTTACTGTACCTTCCATTTCTAAAGAAATAAAAAAAGGAAAATAAAGAAATAAAATGAATCTTCCCGGATTTTCTCGGATTATCTCTCCCCCCCCCCCCCCACCCATAACATTGTTTTTGTCTCTTCGCATAAAATATTTAAGTAAGGTATTTTACAATTTTTGAAAGCTAAGAAGCAAGGAATATTTAAAATGGCTTGCAGATGCAAATAATAAAACTCAGACAACCTTAAAGGTAAATGCTTTTCTCAGTATACTTCTTTCACACTCGCTATCAAAACAACGTCTTTGAAAGCCAGTAATCTTCGTTCTTAAATAAAATAAAACCATGCACTAATTGGATTTCTCACAAATAGAGATTTTCACCAATTAAAGTTGAAAAGTATTCTTTATCTCCTTATATAAATTTTTTGATGGGGATATTTTTGAATTATTTGAAACTATTTATTTAGATAAACAAAATGGAAATGATACAAATATTAATGCAGGTAGACTCACTCAAATTCTTAACCCTAAAATCCACAAAGTCTTAAAACACGCACATTAATACAGATATAAACGATGAAATTTTCAAATTAGATGATAGAGAAAAGTTTTTTTTTTAATTTTATATCAGTCTTATGTATTTTGATGTGTAACTCTTGAAAATATCACTAAACGTAGGATTTTTTATGAAGAAAATATATTTTTTTTCTAAAAAAAAATGAAAAATTATAAGATATTACTGGCAATCACAATCTTTTTAGTAAATATATTTATGTATTAATCAAGATTTTGTTGGTTATTAAGACTTAATTAAACCTGAAATAAAAACTCCTTACTTTATTATTTTGATGTAAATTAATGGGAAATCTTTACGAAAAATGCTTCAATGAATAATTCAAGAAAAATGTATATCACCTCCGTTATGCATATTTAACTATACACTATTGATTATTTACACGACATTTACTTTTAATATTTGATTTTTTAAGTATCTTACTTTTTATAATTTTAGTTTATTATTTAATTATTTTAATATTTTATTATATGACTAGCATTCATTATAATTTATATTGTATTATTACATTCAAATTACTGTGTAAAAATAGAGACTAAGAAATTTCTAGTCCCAAGTTTTGCGGTGCTGTAATAAAGTTCTGGCGGAATGATGCCAGACGAAATTTCGTCCAAACTTTAAGCAACAAATGTTAGCAGAGTCGATGCGATTTATTTTCTTATTTTAAATTCCATTATATCTAAAGGCATATCTTACACTTAAATTGACATGTTAGTAGTTTTTTTATGGTAATGCTTCAAGAAAGAAATTTATAACACATTTTCAACTGTGAACGATATTACAATCTTATATTAAATAAATACTAAATGCTAAAAATAAATATGTAACATGTTTTCAACTGTGAATGATATCATAGTCTTATATTAAATAAATACTAAATACAATTTCCATATTTTATTAAAAAACCGACATCCATACCATTTAAAAAAAAATAAATAAATAAATAACAACATTTAGAAAATATTCATTGGAAACAGATTTTATTAAGTGGATTCCAAAGATATTTTAAATTAAATATTATTGTTTTATATAAGCAGCTACATACATTAAAAATAAATTAGATGAAAATCAGAATAGGTGAAAACTACAAAATCAAGTAACTTAATTAAAATGTCTTTTGATACAGGGTGTATAAGATATATACCTGTATATATATAAACATGTTATATGTGAAATCTTATTCTGTCTATAAAAAACCCAAATAATTTTCTTGAAATCTTTTTGTTACATGTATACATGATTATAATCTAAACTAACTTAAGATATGAAGAGTCATGATGTCATGAGCTCATTGGCTCAAAAGCACTTCGATTTAGAAATTGCTACATTGCAGAAGCTCGCCCTTAAAGTGATCTTTAATGTAAGAATATAACTGAAGATTGTTAGGTTTCATGTGGCAAACATTTTATGTAGGAATCGAGATTGAACGTGAAATTATCAGACATCATCAGTCAAGTCGATGAAAATCCTTCAAAATCGATGAGGGTACTTCGAGGGAGATGCAGTTTATTGAGGTCACAGTCTGATGAGTAATTCATGAGGGCATTCGTTAGAGGTCATACTTGATGAAGAGAGTACAGGACTTGTACGAGAAAACTTGTGATAACCACCTTCACCTGACCAGAGGCAAGCGCCTAATTAACAACCTGACACATCGAGAGAAGTCAGGGGTGCCCTTGTTCCTTTCCAAAGAGGAAATTTTTGTCTAGGGACAGCCAGACTTCATGCGCTAACGCTTACTTAGACGCTTTATTAGATCAGTCCGGCCATGGTCCAGGTCAAGGAATGGTTCTAAAAAGAGATTGATAATGGTGTAAAATCACCGAAATGGTTATGAGACACTTGAAGGAAATTTCTTACCTCACTGACAATTCTATAGTGTCCTGAGAAGTGAGGATGATCTCATTCTCCTACCTTCAAGGTGTCAGAATCACCGCCATTGCTTATACAGAGGTATTAAAGTACTAAATTACTTCTCTAACACGTGAAAGGCCATACTGTTTTTTAAACTAGACTTTGCACTATGCCATACATCCCATCCAAGCCAAAACTGGATAGTCAAATGGATGTCAACATCAAATCACTGGCATCCCCAGGTACACAAATATTAACCGAATAGCTCTATACGAATGTGTGTATTTGAAGGAGACTCCGATAGTCTTCCACACAACAATGTTGTGGAGTCAAGGCAGCTGTTGTGTATGTAGTGACAAATGTTCTCAACACTTATCTGATCATTACCGGAAGTCAGTTTTGACAGCTTGTGAGACACTTATTGTGACTGGCAGTGGTTTCAAAAGTAAACTTTAAAAAATCGATTTGATTTTCATTTTCTGATAGCTTTTATCGTTTGTAACTTAGCTAAAAGACGAGTAAATAAAATTGAAATTAAAACGAATTTTACAACGATAAACATGAGTTGTAACTAACTTAATACTAAATAACAGCTTAAAATCATTTAATATTTTATTATTAAAATAAGCACAAGAACCACTCAACAGGTTTCCCTAGCTTTCTTTTTAAACAGACGTTGTAATTTAAATTCTTTATGGCATTACATAGGATTTTTCTTATATTTTTCATTTTTCGATTTTTGACAAGCATTTTAAAGTCTTTTTTGTGTTACCATATTCTTTTTCTTTTTCTGCAATTTTTTTTCACTTATTTATTTTTGAAAATACTACTATTTTTTTTTATGAATTTTATAACAGACTTACGCTACGCCATATCCAGTATTCTAATAATTAATTTCATTACACGTTTAAAAAAAAGAAAAAAAAACTTCATACAAGAAATTTACAATTACTGCATTTTCAAGCAAATTCTTGTTTATAAGCAGCCAAAATAAAAAATAGGATTCTTTTTTTTTTTTTTTAATAGAAAAATACGAAGTAGTCCCCAAACAAAATTCAACATATTGTAAAGCTCTCAACGGTTTACTTTGAAACACACAAAAAATCCTAAATTATGACCTTTACTTTGACATACAAACAGATTCTCCTCCCGGTGCCTTAATATTGTTTATCCCTCCGCCTATAAAACTTAAGATGAAAATATTTTTAAATTTTTGAAGCTTTCTATAATGATAAAAGAAACGAAAGATACAAAACATAAAACTCGGGAAACGAAGTTCTTAAATGAAGTATAGAAAGAACGCTGAGAAGAAAAAAAACTCACTAAAAAAAAATCTCTCTTTTTTTTTTTTTTTTTTTTTTTTTTTTTTTTTTTTTTTTTTTTTTTTTTTGAAGTAGCATTTTAAAATGTAATGATTCTGGTTCTTATTTTGTACCATCTTTTTTAAAGGTATGTTACTACTGATGCATCTAAATTGCTTTTGTAGGTTTCGTTGGGATAATGCTCTAAGAAATAAAATATGTAATATGATTTCAACTTATATTGCGGCATATATGTACGTTCAACAAATATTCAGTTCTAATATTTAAGATGTCAGAATTTTCTTTTATTTCTGCAGTTTATTTGTTAGAAAAAAAGGTTTGGAGAGAATTTTCTCAAAATATTTAATATTAGATACTGGTAAAAATATTATGAAATTTGAAAAAATTCCGACTAGATCAAAACATTTTTCAGCTTGGGGAATTAATCCAACCCAGAAAATTTTGTTTACATTTACACTGCTGTTATGTTTGAACTATATGAACTTTTATAATGAAAGAAAAAATTAAATGGGCATGAAAATAAAAAACATTCATAAATTCGTCTTTCTAAAGAAAAAATAAAAAAGAATTGCGTTTCAGTCTAAATTTTCTCAAACAACTCCAACATTTTAGAAAACATTCACTTGGAAGATACTAAAGTTGGAAATTTAAAAAAATCGTTTTTTCTGTTTCTTTTTCTGATACTTTTAATATTTAGAACTTAGCCTAAATGTGGATTATTAACCCCCTGACTGCCCAGCCAAAGGGTAATATTGTAATGTTGTTTTCTCTGTAATTTATTAAAAATATAAAAAAAAAGATGTTTTTTCCAACCTGATGCAGAATACGTTATTAGTATCGGTGTATAATCTTTGATAGCATCAACCCTAACTTAATTTTTCAGAACTGGGTTTTATTTGTGGATTTATACTAATTTAAATATTGCTTATGTTGCAGTGAAACCTGCAGCTTAGTGTGTGAAAAAATCAGCCGGCGGCAGTCAGGAGGTTAAGATTCGAAATACTACAAAAATTAAAAAAAGAAGCATGCGCTATAAATAATTTACCGCTAAATGAAATATTGAAAGCATTTCATTTTCTCTTATTTTCTTTTCTTTCTTTCTCTCTCTTTCTTTTCTTTTCTTTTTTTTTTCTTTTTTTTTAAATTTATTTTTAATGAAAGATCCTCAATAACAGCTCAACTGATTTCTCTCATTTTTTAACACAAATGTTCAAAAATAAATTCTTTATATCTCTACGTAGGGTTTTTCTTATATTTATATTTTTAAATTTTGACAAGCACTTTAAGGGCTTTTTGTTTATAATACCATTTTTTTCATTCATTTATTTATTTTTGAAAATGCCATCATTTTTTAGGAATCTTGAAACAGCCCTACGCTACAAAATTGTCAATGTGATAAATATTAAATTTATTTAAAAAAAAAAAAATCCTAGGTTTAAGAGTTTAACCAGAAGTGCATTTTCAGGATACCTTTGTCTAGAAGCAACACAAATACAAATGATGAAATACCTTTTACGAAAAAAAATACGAAATACTCCCCAACCATATAATTCAGCGTGTTATAAACGCCTCAACAGTTTACTTTAAAGCCCGTAACCCCCTTCCCCCTTAAAGTATTACCTTTCTTTTGACATTCAAACTGGTTCTCCACACTTAATATTGTTTATTTCTGTCTATAAAATATAAAATGAAAATATATTTAAAGTTTTGAAGCTTTTTATAATGATTAACGAAATGAAAATGGGATTTGGAGATATAAAACATAAGACTCGGAAAACTCAGCCTTTATATGAAATATTGCACGAACGCTAAGAAAACAAACAAACAAAAAATACTCGGGAAGAACTTTTAGATAACCTCTTTTTAGGTAACATTTTCAAATGTAACGATTGTGTTTCTTCTTCCTACCATTATTTCTAAAGGTATGTCTGTATATGCTGCATCTAAATTGCTTTTGTAGGTTAAGCTTGTGATAATGCTCTGAGAAATAAAATACGTAATACGTTTTAAACTTACATTGTGGCATGCACGTACGTTCAACAAATATTCAGTTCTGATATTTAAGATTTTAAAATTTTCTTTTACTTCTACATTTTATTTGATAGAAAACTGTTTTCAGAGCAAATTTTCTCAGAATATTTATAAAATAAAATAGATTTTTAAATATACGTTTGAAATAGATTTTTAAATATACGTCTAAAATAATAATAAAACATTTATAATAGAGCGTTTAAAAATCAACGTTGTTTAAAAACTGTACATAAAAAAGGTAAAAGATTAAATACAATATTTCATAATTTTACCACAATCATAGATATCAGAAATTTCATAATCACTGGTAAAAATATTATGAAAATTTTCCGACTGTGTGAAATGTCGTTTTAACGCGGGGAATCGAACAGGGAAATTTTTTTTTTTTACTTTTACTCTTATTCTTCAGACACTCTGTAAAAAAATTCTGGAAAGTTACTAATTTTTTTCTAGAAAACTGGGATTCTTAGAACTTTTTATGTAACGATAATAGCAAAATTCTTTTTAACATAATCGGTCACATAACTTTTCGCTGTTACCGTTACATGCAAAAATTTAGGAATCCCAACTTTCTAAAAACAGTTTAATAACTTTACACATTATTTTATATTATACGTGAACTTTTTATAATGGGAAAAAATTAAATTGGCACGAAATTAAAAATGGTTCATAGATTCGTCTTTCTAAAGAAAATTAAAAAAGAAAGAATTGTGCTTTTCTTGAATATTTTCAAACAATGCAAACATTTTACACAACATTCACTTAGAAAGAGACTCCAGGTTTAAAAATTTGCTTTTCTTTTTAATTTTCTGATAGCTTTTAGTGTATAGAACTTAACACAAAAGCGAATTTATGCATTTCAACTTATTATAAATGTTACAACGGCAAACATTCACTGTGACTAATTTACTGCTAATTGAAACTTTAAAAGCATTTTTTTTCTTTCCTTCTTTTAATGAAAATTTCTCAAGAACCGTTTGACCCATTTTCCTTATTTTTAATGCAAATGTTCAAAAATAAATTCTATATGGCAACACGTTGGATTTTTCTTATACTGTCATTCCTCGATTTTTAACAAGAATTTTAAGTTCATTTTGTGTTACCAAATTTATTTCTTTTTCTTTTTTTTTTTCATTTTTTATTTGTTTATTTTTGAAAGGCCCATCATTATTTATTAATTTAGAGGCTAATTGTAAATACCTACGCTACACAATGTCCAATATGCTTGCAATTAATTTCATCACACGTAAAAAAAACAATACAAGAGGTTAATTAAAAATACATCTAAGTTGTATACAAGCAAATCAAATACGAATGCTGGAATATTTTTTCTGAAAAGAGTACGAAATATTCCTCAATCATAATTCAATATATTGTAAACTCCTCAGCAGTTTACTTTAAATCCCGTAACCCCCCCCCCCCCTCCTACAGTTTTACTTTATTTTGACATTCAAACTGGTTCTCCACCCTTAATATTGTTTATTTCTGCCTATAAAATTTAATATGAAAATATTTTAAAAGTTTTAAAGTTTTTTATAATGATAAAAGAAATGAAAATAAGGTTTGGAGATATAAAACATAAGACTCAGAAAACGCAGCCTTTATAAGAAATATTGCACGAACGCTAAGAAAATAAAAGTACTGGGGAAGAACTTTTAGGAAATCTCTTTTTAGGTAACATTTTGAAATGTAACGATTGTGTTTCTTCCTCCTACCATTATTTCTAAAGGTATGTCTCTACTGCTGCATCTAAATTGCTTTTGTAGGTTTTGCTTGTGATAATGTTCTGAGAAACAAAATGTGTAATATGTTTTCAACTTATATTGAGGTATACACGTACGTTCAACAAATATTCAGTTCTGATATTTAAAATGTTAAAATTTTCTTTTACTTTTATATTTTGTTTGATAGAAAACTGGTTTCAAAGCTCATTTTCTGGGAACATTTTAAAAATAAAATGGAATGGTATTTTAAAATAAGCGTTGTTCAAAATCTATGTACAAAAGGAAAAGGAAGGCCTGTTTCTCTATGTTAATTTTAAAACAATTAATTATTCTAATCGGTAAATAATTATATGATATGTAACTTTCCAGCTCAAAATTACAATTCAAATGAAAATCAGTTTATTATGTCATTAAAATATTTTATATTTTAATCAAAATCATGTTTATTGGTTAAATATATTTTGCAGTTTGAAATTTGCCCAAATGAGTCAAAACGTGTTCGTTCAGGGTGTGGAATTTAACCCAGAAAATTTGGCTTAAGGGTGCAAGTCACTCAACAGCCGAATTCCTCTCCGAATTCGGCCAGCGTTTCAGCGACCGATGTTAAGTCTATGGCCGTTTGATGCATTCTTATATTCGAAATATCTCCTTAAAAAATTCATATTTTTAAGTTCCTTTTTCAGAATTCTCTTCTTAAAGGATGTCTCTTCTTTACTTAGTTTATAAAATATTTCTAAAATCTATGCATAATTTTACATGACATGTTATGAAATTTTACTACCAGTTCGTCAGTTTTTAAAACATAAAATATTAAATGAAGCATAAATTTTAGAAATGTTTTGACAACTGAGAAAAAAAAGATTTCATCCTTTAAGAAGAGAACGCTTAAAAAGTACTTAAGAATACTAATTCTTTAATGAGATATTTTGACTATAAGAATACATCAAACGCCCACAGACTTTGCATTTCCGAAGGGAATTCGGTCGCTGTGAGACTAGCACCCTTAAGATGCGATTATTTTCCAACTGATCTTTCTGAAACGGCAATTCTACATCTTTTTACTCTATTTTTAAAATTTGAAATTTAATGATACCTTTCCTAGTTTTCTAAAAGATTTACATGTGATTCCGTTAAAATAATAATGTGTATCTACGCAGCCATCGTTTAAAAGACTTATTTTATCGCATTCTGTTGGACTGTCTAGGTGGTAGAAGAAAAACTATTACCAAAGGGTTGTCAGAGGAATTGTATCGATCGGTTGTCGTTCCAAGTTGCTGAATTGAAAGAGCATTGGGAATTTAATCCGGAAGGTTCTGGGTTCGATTCCTAACCTGTACACTTTTTTTCTCATGTAGAAAAATTCAAATTGTATAATGAAAATACATTTATGAAAGAATTCAAAGCGAAGTCATTATCATTTAAACAACGGATTGTAATAACCTAGTGTTAAAAACGAATATTTTCAAATCAAGTTTAATTTTTCTTATGTGGCATTAAGTAGCTAGAATATTTTTTCCAAAGTTTCAATTAGAGAAAAAGTCTAGAAAGAGCGCCTTTGCGAATTCCCATCATTAAACCAGATTGGCTGGAAGCGTATATCACTTTTTTCTAAAAACATTATTTTTGAAGTCGATGGACACGATTTCTCACAAACTAATGCACCGTTCTTATTGAAATTTTACACACTTTTTCAAAATATTATTAACTAGTGGTTGATCAATATTTTTTCTGCGGTTACATTTATATTTACAAGTATATAATTTTAATTAATTTTCAATTAATTAAAATTATGATTTTTTTTTTTTTAATATTAAAAATTCTTGAGTAAATTTATCGAGTTGTTTTCGATTACAAATGCTTTTAAAATACATACTTTTTTTACAACAAATATATATTTCCGGTTACATTTATATTTACAAGTACATAATTTTAATTAATTTTTCAATTAATTAAAATCATTAAAATTATACATGTGTGTTCATCGATGCTGGGTTCCTTTGTGTTTCATGTTACACCGCAGGTTTGTTTGGTCCTGTAGACATTTCCTTCTGCTGCTGAAGTTGCAGTCTTACCAATATGTGTAAGTGAGAGATGCCATCCGGTAATCGTCCTCGTAGCTTAAATGGTAGAGCGTTTGGAACGCTATACCAAGGGTTTCGGATTCAATCCCCATTTTAAACATTTTTCATTCTATTGGTTTTACAATTAGCTAGCAATGTGATAATTCGTTTACAAAAAATAATAATAATAATTTATTTTATAAAGCTATACATAGTGTAAATTGTATCAATAATTGTACTGTTTTGCATACAAGTCTGACAAAAATTCAAATATCAACTTTCATGTAAATCCTTCCTTCAATCGCAAGCTATACTTATCTACAACAGAAAAAAATATTTTTCATTTTTCTTTTTCAGATAAACTTATCATGAGTTATCCTCACCATCAAGAGGGCAACATTTTTAGGGATTTCTGGAAACCGGGTCCCATCGGCTGAATTTTCCAAATTATTGATTGAAATTTTTATAAATTATTATTTGCTCTTTTATATGCTTAAAATAATTTATTTATTGTAAGTATAAAAATGGTGAATATATATATATACATGTGACATTAAGTAAGGAAAGTAACTTGTAAACCCAATACAATCCTTTAAGTTAAAGCTCTTTATCGATAGAAAAAGGTTATAATTTTCCAATTCTATTCTTTACTTTATTTTCAAAGAAAGTACTTTGTGAACAAATTTTCATATTTTCGTAGAATGCTTATTTCTGTTAACGCTTATTTTTACTAGTTTATACTTATCTTATTTTCTTCATTCATATCCCAATTTATAAATCATTACAACATATCTTATTTCAGGATTTATGACAGTGACACTTTACCCGGGAGAACTCGCTAGTGAGAATTTCTCTCACGGTGCCCAATTGCTTTTCTTTTACTTTACATTCACTTAATATCAACTTCTTTTTTTGGCTTTGTACTTTTATTTATAAAAGAGGTATAGCAATCGAAATCTTATTTTGAAGTTTTATTAAAATGAAAAATGTTTTAAATAAGAGTCTTAAAAAGGTACGATGGAAAAGGATAATCTCACGCAGCGAGTTCTCCCGGGTTAAACAACATGGAGAGAGTCTAATTGATTTATTAATTATAGAAAACAACATAACGAATATCTGACAACCCCCCGTATATTTGTATAGTTTGACTTAGCGCAACTAAGTTTTAGACAAGTAACACAATAAAAATGTCTTTATATTTAACTCCACTACCAAGTCTTTTTTTTCTGCTTACAACTTTGATAGAGAAGCAATGCTCAGATAAGGAAAATTGACTGCAGTCTAAAATGTCTCATTCATCTATTCTTAAACTAAAGATCTTTATGGATCGAAGAAAGGTCTAGATTTTTGTTCTATTTTCTATGGAAATACTTTATAAACAACTTTTCCATATTTTTATAGAAAATTTCTTTGTATTAGCTTCTATCTCTTCTGTTTTATACTATGCATAATTTCCCCTTCGATTATATCTCATTGTATGATAACGTTTCTTGATTTTGGAATTTACAGCGTTGAAACTGTAAAATTATGGAGAGAGTTTGATTGATTTGTTATTTGTTAGATACAAAATCTACAAATACATGACAGCTTCACGCATAATTGTGTAATTTCAACTGTAGTAAAATAAATAATGTTTTAGACAAATAATAAAATGTTATTTTATTTAAGTAATACTTTTTACTACTTTTTTACACAATTCCTCGTTTGAACGTGTTTGTTTAAGATGGATCCAATTCCATAGTTTTATGTGATGCTGGTTATGTATGCATCATGGCAATATCGTTATAAATTAAATTAAAGTTCAAATTTTTTAATTTATTAATTTCTAATTATTAGACAGATTCATTGCAAATTTTCTTTAAATTTCTTATAAATTGCATTCTCAATTTATATTTAATTCCAATTCCAAATATTGTTCTTATAACTGCCATGCAGTATTAATAATAAATATATAAAAAGAAAGAAGTTAAGAAGCTGCAATCTATTATGTTTTATTCATCTATCTCTTGCCAAAATTCTTTATTATTTCATTCGTACTTTTTTACACAACTTTTTGTTTTTACGTGTTTATTTAACATGTGTTGGATTGAATAGTTTTATTTAATATCGGTATCCATGCATCATGATAAAACTGTTATACATTAAAATTTATTTTTTTTAAAAAATTCATTAATTTCTAATTATTAGACAGATTTAGAACAAATTTTCCTTCAATTTCTTATAAATTGCATTCTCAAATTATATTAAATTCCATTACCAAGTATTGAACTTATAGCTACCACGCATTTACCAATATTCATGAAAAGAAAGAAGTTAAGAAGCTGCAATCGAAAAAGTTTTATTCATCTATCTCTAAGCCAAAACTCTTTATTATTTTTTATTACACATTTTCTCTTTTGAGTTTGTTCATTTAACATAATCGAATCACATAGTTTTATATAATGCCAGTATATATGAATCATGACAATATTGTTATAAACTAAATTAAAATCCAATTTTTTTAAAATTTATTATTTTATAATTATTACACATATTAATTTTAAAAAATCCTTTCAATTTCTTATAAATTGCTTTCTTAATTTATATCAATATCCATTACCAAATATTACACTTATTTATAACTTCCGGGCACTACCAATACTAATGAAAAGAAAGAAGTTAAGAAGCTACAATCTAAAATGTTTTATTCATCTATATCTAAGCCAAAAACTCTTTATCGATCGAAGAAGGCCCTAATTGCAATGTTCCATTCTCTACTTTATTTTGCAGATACTACATTGTAGGCGATTTGTCGTATTTTTATAGAATGTTTCTTTGTGTTGCCGCTTATTTCTCTCATTTTATGCATACATAATTTTCTTCATTTATATGATAATAAATAAATGAGAAACTCATTTCTTGTTTATCCAGGAATAATTCTTGCAATGTCATTAAGAATTAAGCAAATGAGAACTTTTTTTTAACTAAATTAATATAAAAATTTCAAGCATGTTTATTAATATATGCATTTCTTACAAGTTGTGTAAAAAATTATGTTTAATCCTTTGATGCAGTGTTTAGCATGTAAGTGCATGGAAAAAAAAAACATGTTGAATAAAATTTCAGAATATATTGTTAAATAAAGTTTTCTTCCCAACCTAATTTTAAATTAAGGTTGTTTGTATGACAAATTACGAAATGTTTTATTTGTACTGTTGCGTCTCTATTTTTTTTAAACACTGCTTTATACACAACTTTTTAGTTTTGCGGAATTTATTTTTCTGTTCTCACTCTTCACTTTTTATACTTACTCAGTTTTTTTTCATTTGTACGATAATGTATAATAAATAATACTGTTGCATGCTTATAGGAAAAATCATTACAGAAATAGTTATCAAATATTCGATATCTGAACTTATTTAAAAAAGCATTTTGATGAGGATTTCTTAAGTTCCGCTTATTACACTCAGCAGTCACAAGTAATGTTTTTAGTTTTCCCGATAACTGCCATAGTATACGCAATATGCATGATACTAAAGAAGGAAACAACCGCAATCTAAAATCTTTAAATTTTCTATTTCTGAAGTTTTTTACTAATCCAAAAATTTATATAATTGCGTCATTTCAACATCCATTTTATTTTTCTAGACGGTACTTTTTAAGCAACTTTTCGAAGTTTCATGCGATTTTTAGTTCTCTTAGCTTTTTGCTGTTTTATTTTATACATACCGAATACCTATTAAAACATGCATACACGCGTAAATAACGTATACATTCTCACCTCTTAAAGGAAATCCTGATATTATGCAGACTTACATGCAATAAATACAGTAAATCCAATTGGAATGAAAAATTAGACGAGCGAGGAATCGAACTTGCGTCTACAGCATACCAGTCTGTTGCTCTACTTCTAAACTTTTCATAACTTCATAGGTTAAAACAACAGCCTGGTATGCTGTGCACTTAAGTACTAGCTAATTTTTCACAGCACTTAGATTTATTATATTTATTACATGTAATTCTGCATAATGCTAATGCTTATATACGATTGTTGTAATAATTTGTTCACCATACACATACGTAATAATTCACCATAAATTTGTACATACATTTATATCGAATTCTATCCATTCGACAATGTATAACCGAAAGCTCGTATTTTTTTTTTTTTTTTATCGGCAACAACACTATGACAATTTATTAGAAAATAAAATAAATTCAATCTTATTCTTAAAAACTAATTAATTTCTATATTTTAGACGCATATATATATACATATATTTCACATCTTATAAATTTGTAATCTTACAAATTTTATCTAACCATTTATGTCCCAAATTGTAAATTCATGAAAATTTCATCATCTAAAAAATTCATCCTGAACTTTTAAACTCCATCAGAAGACTTACACAATCTCTTAATAAATTTTAGAGAGATTTCGCCACTTTAAATTAATTAAGTAAATTTCAATTTATTGGGATTTTGTGCTATAAATACCGTTCAAATATTTAACTTAAAATTCTATTTATTGTTTTGCAGAATTAAAAAATGTACAAATATATTGCTTTTACCATAGAATATTAGAAATATTTCCGAACTGAAACTTTCATCCCCACAATCTTTCAACGTCAAGAAAGCTGCAAAGATATAACTCAAAATAAAAATATTCTTTTTAAAGTTTTTTTTTTTTTTTTTTTTTTTTTTTTTCGAAACCAATAATACATTTGGAACAAGACAAAACATTCACTGTAACACAATTTAATCTATTACTACTAGCTGATTGTATTATGTGAATTTCATAACAAGTTATTTTAAGCTCTTCTCAAATCCAGAAGGACAATTTTATGACATAAGTTTTAATTTTATTTTGTTCGAAAATGCATGAAACTAACAGGTGCAGTTTTTTAAAAACTATCTAATCAAACTTTTTTTTTTTTTTTTTTTTTTTTTTTTTTTTTTGTCAAGCGCAATAGATATTTCAGAAAAAGTTGTTAAAGTGGTCATTTTAAACCAAATTTCTGTGTGAAAGAAGATAATCAAACAAAGTGAAAAAGTGTTGTCATGTAATAAAAATTGCTTATAGTTCAATGCATAATTTATTTATCAAAAATGGAAAACACAGCTTGATTAAAAATCATTTCCATAGTCAGACCGCTAAAAAATTCATCTTTCCGCTAAAAAATTTGTTTGTCAATATCGCTCACACGCAAGAAAAGTGGCACATCTCTCAGAAATTCATTTTGCATTTTTTTTCACTAAAATGTCTATCTTAGGTGTGTCTTGCTATACTAACAGTTCCCTAAGTGTAGTTACGCGAGAAATCACTTTATTACGCTCCATGTCCATGTGTGACCAAAGAAGAGCGGTGGAAGTACAGTTACCCAATTCTTCAAACCTCATCCTAAGTCTTCTTTTTTAAGGGTTTTATGCTTTTGTGCAAGTTTTTATTCCTGCACGTTGAGGAAAGGACTATAATATCATGTTACAGTAAAATCATGCAAATTCTCTTGTGCCTATCTTGTGAAATTTATTTTTGTCGAGATGTGTCACTTTTCTTAGAAGTGAGTGGTATGACAAAACGTTTTGCGCTTATTCAGCAGAGGAATTGAGAAAAAACTTAATGGTATTTTAAAGTTATGTCGAGGCATAAATATATCGCGGAATAGTCTATTTATATATTTATATATGCTTATACCAGAATAAGCAATATTTCTTGAAATGAAAGAAAGAGAGCAACTGCACCCTAAAGTCTTTTATTCATCTGTTCCTAAGCTAAGACTCTTTATGTATCGAAGAAGGCTCTAATTGTTCTCTTACTTTATTTTCTAACATACTTCTTTGTACACGAATTTTCATAATTTCATATGATACATCTTACTATTAGTGATTATCTCTTCTGTTTTATACATAATCAAATTTTCTTCATTTATATTACATTATATAAATGAGAACGCTATTTCTTGTTTATAGAAGTTTTACCCCGGTGAAACTTAATCGACATGGAGAAAGTCTAATCATCCGAGATTTGCCATAAACCTTCTACTGCGTTACGTTGGCTATTTAATTTAGATAAATCCTGTGATAATATTCTCATTCTGCTTTACCTCATAAATTAATATGCAAGCTCGTCTAAATAAATGTTTGAGAATTTTATTCTTAGTTTGTTATCCAATAATCTTTAGAAAATTTTTTCAATTATCTTTAGAAAGTTGTTTTAATTTTGAAGCTGAATTTCATAATTCATTATTTAATTCTTCATGTAATTTTAATCAAAGTGAGTTTAAAATACACACTTTATGATTTAGTTTAAGTATTAATGTGTGAAATAAGAGATAAATATTAAGTTAATGAAACATTAATATCAATGATGATATTTATATTTCAGTCTATCAATATTATTAATAAATATATTACCTATTCAGACTATCAATAGAATATAACTTTAGCTAAAACTCTTTATCGATCGAAGAAGGCTCTAATTGCGTCGTTTTATTCTCTACTATATTTTATAAGATAATTCTTTGTATATAACTTTTCATAGTTTCACAGTTTGCATCTTTCTATTAGTACTTATCTCTTCGATTTTATGCATACCTAATTTCCTTCATTTATCTACAGTATATGAATGAAAATAGCATTTCTTCTTTATAGAAGTTTTACTTCGGTGAAACTTAGCAACTGCACTTTAAAGATTTTTTATTCCTGTATTCCTTAGATAAAACTCTTTATCGATCGAAGAAAGCTTTAATTATGTCGTTCCATTCTTCACTTTATTTTCTAAGATTTTTCTTTGTATACAACTTTTTATAGTTTCATAGTTGACATCTTTCTATTAGTGGTTATCTCTTCAATTTAATACATACCTAATTTCCTTCATTTATTTGCCAACGTAAAAATGAGAACAGCATTTCCTTTTAATTGAAATTTTATCTCGGTGAAACTTAACTTCATTTAAAAGTGTTAAAGTACACTTCTATTTCTAAGATAAATTCTTTATGTATCAAAGAATGCTCTAATTGCATCGTTCCTTTATCTAATTTATTTTCTAGGATATCTCTTTAATACACAACTTTTCATTGTTTCATAATTTGTATCTTTCTATTAGTGCTTTTCTCTTCTATTTTATACGTACCTAGTTTCCTTCATTTATCTGACAGTGTATAAATGATAACACAATTTATTGTTTATAAAAGTTTTACCTCCGTGATACTTAATCGACATGGGGAAAGTTTAATCATCTGAGATTTGCTATGAACCAGCGCTACTGCGTTACATTGTTTATTTAATTTAGATAAATTCTGTGATAATATATTCCTTCTGCTTTAGCTCATAAATGAATATGCCAATCTCGTGAAAATAAATGAATAAGAATTTATTTTTCGTTTGTTATTCAATTATCTTAAAAATTTGTTTTAATTATGAAGCTAAATTTTATAATTCATTGTTTAATTCTTCATGGAATTTTATTCAAAATGATTTTAAAATACACACTTTTTGATTTAGTGTAAATATTAATGTGTAAAATAAGAGATAAATATTACGTTAATACAATAGCAATTTCAATAGTGATATTTATATTTCAATCTAAAGTAAGACTATCAATCGAATTTTATTTTAGCTAAAACTCTTTATCGATTGAAGAATGCTCTAATTGCGTTGTTCTTTTCTCTATTTTATTTTTTAAGGTAGTTCTCTGTGCACAAATTTTAATAGTTTCATAGTTTTCATCTTTCTATTAGTGCTTATCTCTTCTATTTTATGCATACTTAATTTCCTTCATATATCTGCCAGTGTATAAATGAGAACACTATTTCTTGTTTATAGAAGTTTTACTTCGATGAAACTTAGCAACTGCACTTTAAAGTCTTTTATTCATGTATTCCTCAGCTAAAACTCTTTGTCGATCAACGAAAGCTGTAATTTTGTCGTTCCATTCTTTATTTTGTTTTCTAAGATTGGTCTTTATATAGAAATTTTCATAATTTCATAGGTTACATCTCTCTATTAGTGCTTATCTTTCCCATTTTATACATACACAATTTCCTTTATCTATATGCCAATGTAAATATGTGAGCACCATTTCTTGTTTATAGAAGTTTTACCTCGGTGAAACTTAGCAACAGCAGTTTAAAGACTTTTATTCATCTACTCCTAATCTAAAACACCTTATCGATTGAAGAAGACTCTAATTGCGTCGTTCCATTCTCTACTTCCTTTTCTAAGAACGGTGGTGAACTTTGGTGAAACTTAAGCAACTGCACTTTAAAGCCTTTTATTCATGTATTCCTTAGCTAAAATCTTTATCGATCGAAGAAAGTTGTAATTTCGTCGTTCCATTCTTTATTTTGTTTTCTAAGTTTGGTCTTTATATAAAAATTTTCATAGTTTCATACTTTACTTCTTCCTATTAGTGCTTATCTTTTCAATTTTATACATACATAATTTCCTTTATCTATGATCCAATGTAAATATGAGAGCAAAATTTCTTGTTGTCGAAACGTCAGTGAAGGCTTACTTTGGAGACACGAAATTTTTTTGTGTCTGTCTGTCTGTCAGTCTGTCTGTTCCGCGATAACTTCCGTAAAAAGCATCCGATTGGCTTGAAATTAAGTGGGTATGTTAGTGAGGCACTGGGGTTAAGCTGTATAGTTTTTTGTAAGATTTGGTTCATTCGTTCGAAAAAAATAGAGTATTTTATTTTACGCAATAATGCTTTTCTATGGCAAATCCAATGATTTCCAGTTTTTTTTCTTGAGAGAAAATGTCACATTATGATAAATGGATGCTGATATTTACCGGTTAAATTATTCGTATTGTTTTGAAATTTTGTCTATTCATTTGTCAGATTTTTAAAATTATTACTGTAAATTTTGGAGATTTTTTATAAATGTATTCCAATAATATAAACTAATTTGTTTTAGAGACTTACTTATTTCAAATATATTTATTTCATTTTCTTTATTTTCTCTTAATGGTTGCTAAGCAACCATTCATCCTAATCCTTATTTTTATAATGTTATAAATTTGAATGCGTGTAATTATTGAACGCGAAAATTTAAATGAAGTCAACGTCAAAACTGATGAATTAATGTCTTTGTATCTTTGTGTATAACTATAACATAGCCCAGAAAAGAACATAGGCTATGTTTTATTGATTTTATTCACATATTTTCCTTAATAATTCAAAATTTCCTTCTTTTTCATGCAGAATCAATAGCGATCTTTTAGATAAAATTTAACCAATTTCCTTGATCGTTGCTTAAAAAAAAATCAAAATCTGGAATAATTTGTCAACGGCAATAAGTTTCAATTGAGCAAGTTCCATTCGAAAAATTAAACTAAGAAAAAAATAAAGATGACGTCAGAATTAAAATAAAAATAAATGTAGTACTTTGTTAAATATTAAACACGGAAATTTGTTTCGTTAATAAGAATTTTTCTGACAAAAATGGGGGGCATAATTAGAAGTAAAAGAAATAAAAAATAATTATATTTTTAACAAATATTTCACCTGATAAATTTTGACGTCATATTTGAAATAAAACAGGTATTTTATTGTAGTCGTTAAAAATATAAGAAACATGGATAGCAATAACTCATGAATAATGACGTCATTGCCGAAACTTCAGTGAAGGCTTATTTTGGCGACACAAAATTTATTGTTTCCGCCTGTCAGTCTGTTCTGTCTGTCTGGCCGCGATATCTCCCACAAAATGCAATCAAAACTTATTTTTTTAGGAAACAAAATTGTAAAACCCTAGATTACTGAGTTTACACTTTCAAAAGTTCCTGATACATCAGATTTAGGTGTGGACAGGTATGTAGAAGTATGAGAATAATGAAAAATGCTTATTAAAACTGTTACTTATCCTTATAAATCAAAATGTATAAAGAAATACAAGATATAAGATAACCATTATCAAATTGATAGAAAGTTACAAATTTAAGTTTAATGAGACTACGCGGAGTTCAGGTGTGCTCCGCCCCCCTGACCAACCCCGACCCTGACCCCCTGACTAACTGAAGAAATCTACTATGTTATAATAAAAAAACAAAAATAATAGATCATGAAAAATTCAGAATATCCTAACATAACTAAATCTTTAATTTAACGCTTTTGTTGGCTGAAAACTTCTTATTCTTATTTTATTTTTATAAATAATTACGTAATTTGAAAATTTTAAATTACAGTTTCCAGGAAGTTGAATATTACCCAAAGTGTGTATTAAAAGAGAAATGACGTGCAAAGCTGACGTTGAGGCTCTTGATCTGCAGATTTACTAGTTTATAGAAGTTTTACCTCGGTGAAACTAAGCAACTGCAGTTTAAAGACTTTTATTCATCTACTCCTAATCTAAAACACTTTATAGATTGAAGAAGGCTCTAATTGCGTCGTTCCATTCTCTATTTCCTTTTCTAAGATAATTCTTTGTATACAACTTTTCGTATTTTCATAGTTTGTATCTTTCTTAGTGCTGGTCTCCTCCATTTAATACATACCTGATTTCCTTCATTTATTTGACAATGTGTAAATGATAACACCAGTTGTTGTTTATAAAAGTTTTACCTCCGTTAAACTTAATAGACATGGGGAAAGTCTAATCATCTGAGATTTGCTGTGAACATGCGCTACTGCGTTTCAATATTTATTTAATTTAGATGAAACCTGTGATAATATTTTGTTTTTGTTTTACCTCATAAATGGATATGCCAGCTCGTGAAAATAAATGAATAAGAATTTATTCTTAGTTTGCTATTCAATTATCTTTAGAAGGTTGTTTCATTTATGAAGTTATATTTTATAATTCATTTTTAATTATCCATAGAATTTTCAACGAAACGATTCTAAAATACACACTTTATGGTTTAGTATAAATATTAATATGTGAATTAACAGATAAATATTAAGATAATACAATATAAATTTGAATAATGATTTTTACATTTTAATCTAAAGTAAGACTATCAATAGAGTATAATTTTTGCTAAAACTTTTTCGATCGAAGAAGACTGTAATTGCGTCATTTCATTCTCTATTTTATTTTTTAAGATAATTCTTTGTATGCAACTTTTCATAGTTTGATATGATGCTTCTTACTATTTGTGCTTATCTCTTCTATTTAATACATACCTGATTTCCTTCATTTGTTTGACAATATAGAAATGATAATGCCATTTGTTGTTTATAAAAGTTTTACTTCGATGAAACTTAATCCACATGGGGAAAGTCTAATCATCTGAGATTTGCCGTGAATCTGCTACTGCGTTACATTGTTTATTTAATTTATATAAATCCTGTGATAATATTTTCCTTCTGCTCTATCTCCTGAATGAATATGCACGCTTGTAAATATAAATGAATAATAATTTATTCTTGGTTTGTTATTCAATTACCTTTAGAAAGTTGTTTTAATTATAAAGCTAAATTTTATATTCCATCTTTTAATTCTTCATGGAATTTTCTGCAAGGTGAGTTTAAAATACACACTTTATGATTTAGTATAAATATTAGTCTATGAAATAAGAGGTAAATATTAATTTAATAAAATATGAACTTGAATAATGATATTTATATTTCAATATGAAGTCAGACTTTCAATAAAATGTAATTTTTTTGGTTATTATAATGGAACATTTTTCACCAAATCTTATATTCCGTTTTCATATATTTTTAAAAATCACAAAATTATCAATATAAGATGAAATTATGCATGACGTTCTCCAGTAATGTAAGCATTATTTCCATCAAATCACGTTGCAGTCCCAGTAATTATGCTGACATAAAAATTCCGTTTATTAAATCAATTTTTTGTATGTGTCACTTTCCTTTTAAATCAAAGAAAATCACCCTATCTAAGGAAATAAATTATCTAAATTCCTGCAATCAAAATATGGAAAGAGCTTGAAATCAATAGTCGCGCCTGCCTCACTGTATTGCCAACGATATCCCGTTTCATAACAAAAGTATTTTTAGAGTACTAGTATCAGCCTTTCTAGCTCATTTTACTATTCAAAACATCAGCAGCTTTCTCGCAAGGTAATATTTGTTTTATTTTAGGAAAGACAATAGATTGTTGTTAAAAAAAAAAATTCCGTTCGGCATGTGCCGAAAGGAAAAAGCAGTATAAGGTCATATTTCTTGTTTGTATATCTATTTATTTATTTATTTATTACTTTAATATTGCTTATTTTATTCAAGCATATGAAACTAAAATTAGTGGAACTTTATTAGATGATTCATTCAAAATTCCTTATTTCTTTGTAGTCTTTTGTTTATTTATTTCTAAGCTAAAACTCTTTATGGATCGAAGAAGGCTATAATTGCGTCGCTCCATTCTCTACTTTATTTTCTAAAATAGTTCTTTGTACACAAATTTTCATAATTTCATAGTTTGCATCTTTCCATTAAGTATCCACTTGTCTGTTCTATTTTATACATACCTAAATTTCTTCATTTATCTGAAAGAGTATAATGCGAACACTATTTCTTATTTATAAAAGTTTACTCTCGGTGAAACTTAATCGAAATGGGGAAAGTCTAATCATCTGAGATTTGCGATGGACTTGCTACAGCATTACAATGTTTATTTAATTTAGATAAATCCTGTGATAATATTTTGTTTTTGTTTTACCTCATAAATGAATATACCAGACTCGTAAAAATAAATAAATAAGAATTTACTTTTAGCTTATTATTCAATTATCTTTAGAAAGTTGCTTCAATTATGAAGCTAAATTTTATTATTCCTCTATTAAATTTTCATGGTTTTTTATTCAAAGAAAGTTTAAAATACACACTTTACGATTTATTTTAAATATTAATGTGTGAACTAAGCGACAAAGATTAAGTTAATAAAATATGAACTTGAATAATGATACTTATATTACAACCTAAAGTAAGACTATCTATGTAATAATTTTTCGGTCATTATAATGGAATATTTTCCGTCAAATCTTGTTTTCCGTTTTTCAGTGTTTTTCAAGAACACAAAATTATCAATATAAGCTAAAATAATACATGATGTTTTCCAATTTAAGCTGCATTTCCATCAAATCACGTGTTAGTTCCGGCAACTATGCTGGCATCAAAATTTTATTTATTAAACAGAATTTTTGTATGTGTCATCTTCCCTTTCAATCAAAGAAAAATTACAAAATTCTAAGCAAAAAATTACCTAAAATTCTCCAGTCAAATATGGAAATAGCTTGAAATCAATCAGGCTCACCTGTTTGATTGTTAACAACATAATTAATGAAGCTCTGGCGTTTCCTCAACTGTGATGCCAATAATATTCCGTTTCTTAAGAAAAGCACTGTTAGAGTACTATAAGCCAGCCTTGCCAGTTTAATTTGCTTTTCTATTCAAAATATTAGCCGCTTTTCATTGTGGTAATATCGGTTTTATTTTATGACAGGACAAAGAATATAATTTTAAAATAATGATAGATAATTTGAATGAAAAATGGCATTATAGTAATAAAACATAAACTTTAAAAAAAAAGTTGCATACGTTCCGTTTTGGAAACTTCAACTAATCGCCTTTTTCTGAAAAGAATAAATCCATTTAGAGAATGGAACGTTTTATTTTAAGAATGATAAATTGCTAAAAGTACGGACTGTATACTATTAAAAAATTTGCAGCTTTCTGTCCCGTCGTTCGACCGATTATTGAAACTCCGTTTACGTAATCGTAATTTAACTATATTCTGACCCTACAATGGGCAATAACATGGTCAAAATAGAGTAAAAGGATGATACTGAAATTGTTTTCGATAAAAACGATCAAATAGGATGTAGGACCACCGCGGGCAGCGATGCACGAAGAAACACGTCTAGGCATTGAGTCAATAAAAGTGCGGATGGTGTCATGAGGGGTGGCTTTCGGTTCCCTTTCAACCTTTTGCCACAGTTCGTCTTCTGAACGAGGCAGAGCAAAGTCCGAAAACGTCATCCAATCACATTTCACACATGTTCGATTGGTGTCAGGTCAGGAGAGTACAGTGGTGAGCGAAGCATCTGTATACCTTGCATACCATGTTGGCACATGCGAGCACTCTGTGGTCGGGCGTTATCCTGCTCAAACATTGCATTAGGCAGCCTCTGAAGGTAGGGGATTGCCACCGGCCGCTGTACAGTATCCAAGTATCGTTGGGCCGTCATAGTACCCTGAATACGAACTAGAGGTGACATGGAATTATATGCAATAGCACCCCAAACCATTATGCCATGTTGTCGCGCGGTGGGGCGTTCCACTGTTACTGTCGTATTTAATCTGTCTCCACGTAGACGCCACACACGTATGCGGCGACTGTCACTGGATAAACAGAAGCGTGGCTCATCTGAGAACACGACGTTCCACCATTCTATCATCCACGTCGCTCTAGTCCGGCACCATTTCAAACGTTGGCGTCCATGCTGTCGAGTCAATGGCAGTCTTCTTAACTCACGCCCGCCGTGAGTACAGGCCATGTTCAACCAATCGACGGGAAATGGTTCTGGTCGACATGGAAACATGCAAGGTATCTTGAACATGCTGCAGAATCGAGGTACAAGTGACTTGTGGGTGCGCCAGGGCTTGTCGGCGGATGCGTCGATCCACGCGTGCTGGCGTCACTGTGGCTGCAGCTGCACTTCTCAATCTTGCTACATTTCCTTGTTCCAACCATGTTCGCCACAGCCAATGCACCGTGCTGTGGGTATCAACTGCAATTTGACGTAAGGATCAATCCCCCCCCCCTTCTCAGTCCGATCACATACCTCTCGTAAAATCGTCTATCTGCTAGAAGTGCTTTCGTTGATGGCGGCCTGGCATTCCCTTCTACACACATATCTTCCGAGACAAAAACAAAATTTCTTCGATGATTTGTCTGGCAGAAAAAATGACACGGATATTGCCCATTCTTCAAGGCCCTTCCCTTATATCTTACATCACGTACGTCGGAGACTTTCGCATTTCACATCATTCGCATAACTCAGTGACGTGCGTCTACTCTAAAATTTGCATAAATTTCTGACCATTCCTTCTTGGTGATGCATTTTCAATGTCTAGCAGTGTATTTCTAGTGCGACCAATAAGTACAATATAGTCAACAATATAGCCAATACAATATAGTCTCTAAATATAGTCAATCGGTTTCTATAAAAACAGTAAAGTGGCTATACAGTAAGACTTACTAATTTTTCACAGTGTATACAAGTAAGAATCCACCGAAACACGTTTTTAAGACCAAACCCGAATTTCGGTAATCTTCCTATTTTCAGCCTAAAACAGAAACAAAAGCGAAAATGTACAGAAAATTTTAAAGTAATAAATACATAAATGTATACATAATTTTAAATTAATTATATTTGTGACCCAAGTTGGCTGTTTGTATCTCTGACCTTAAATTTTTTTCATATAAAATAAAATGTAATTAATTGATAAACCACACAGAATAATTTTATAACTATACGAATTTTATCCCATTAAAAATATTTTAGTTATATATACCTCGATCTATGTTTTAAAATGTTTTTTGTAAAAGATTCGCTGTTGTGCTAAAACTTTCTTGAAACGTATTCGAAACACTTCTATGGTTTCAAACTAAAAGTTTTCTATAACTTTTAAGTCTGAACTTTTAATGGGCACATTGAAAAGTGTCCTCCAAATTTAGTCATATTGCCATTGCTTATTTATAGTTTTGCCCTTGCGTCTTGAGACAGATAGGACTAATAAGTATAAACAGTGAAGTTCCTAGAAATAAATACAGATTTCCTCATTTTAGTCGATGTAGCTGAAATTAATGAATAATTTTGAAAATTTCCAAAACAGACGACGTGATATTCGGAATACAGATAATTTCGGTCCGGCTAAATTTTCGACAGAATTTTCGGCAAAATTCTGTATTTGGGCTGAAAACGAAAACGAAACAGAATTTTCGCGGTCGATCTCTGTATAATTGACAAGTCGTTAACCTCCTCAGTTCTAAGTAAAATGTTACGATGGATCTCAAAAACCACAAAAATTTGTATTATTATAAATATGTATATCCTGTAAAAAAATTGCATTAAAAGTAGTAATAGATGTATCTAAAAATCTATATGTATCAGTCAATATATCGATTTTTATGATATGAATATTTTTAATAAAAAGGCATAGAAGTAATTTTAATTATTCTAAAAACATTTAAATTAATTTAAAGGCTGTTATATAGTATCTCCTTCAGGCGACATCAGGAATCAGGAGATCATATTTCTTTTCCTAGATGTATCTCTCTCTCTATAAGAAATCCGAATTTCACGTTCTAACAACTTTACAGCTTTACAAGCACTATGTTCCAACATAGTTATATGTAAAGCATTTATTTCTGATCTGCATGACAGGGTTTTGGATAGGAATGTTTCTCTAATGAGGAAATTCTTTGAACGCATAAAATCCAATTTACGTATATAACAAAATAGGAAAACGTATTCACAAGAATTAATGGATAGTTCAACAGTTAACTGCTTAAGAGGACAATTTACCTTAAAATTGAGTAAAAAATCGATTAATAGAGATAAAGATTTTTTGTACATATTCTTTATTATATAATAATAAATCTGGGTATGAAATTAGTAGCTTTCAGGTTATTATTTTTTTTAATAAAAAATACATGCAAATGCGAAGATTTCACCTTTTTATGCTATATATATATATATATCTTTAGATATATCCTGTAAGAGAAATCACATTAAAAGTAATATTAGATGCATCTAAAAACCTGTGGGCAGTCTTGTGTAACACTCCTTTGAAAAAAATATATGGCCAAAAATGTTAATAATTTATAATATAGCAAAGATTTTTAAAAAATCAAATTTTCTTAAACTTTTTTCAAATTTTTAACTAAATACGCTGTTAAACAATTTTCTTTTTTGCAGAATTTACTTTTGGTTGAACATTGAAATTTAATAAGTTCACATTTGAATCATATTTTTTTTTAATAAAAGAAAATTTTTGAAAAGGCAAACAGATCCCCTAATCGCAACTAAAGTACAGCTAAAATATTAAAAACCGAAATAAGTTAGTAAAAAAATAGTCTACCAAAAGGATCTTTAATACCTTCTCGACTAGCGGCATGTAAGTTGGGCGCAAGATACCTTTAATATGTACACATTTTCGTTCAAAACACAAGATTTCAATAATTAAATAAGAAGAAAATTTAAAAAGTGGAGCAGAAAAATTTAAAAAATTAAAAATCTTCTTGACCTCTATCGTGATGGGGTTAAGAAATATATATCTTCGATTAAATGAGTGAATGAAAGAAGGGCTTATGTTACAAATTTTAAATTTCGAGGCATGAAGAAAAAAACAATAATGCCATTGATTAACCTTATCCTGACTATCTAATGCAACAGAGACCCTTCTTCCAATCATAATTACTCACTACTTTTCATGCGGAAGCCACTGATACAACAATAGTACTTATGGGATCAAGACCAAGAGCCCGCATTCCTATGAGTATTGTGCGTCCATGGTCCCTGGGGGGACTCGGGGATGTCATCCCCGAACCACACGATTAAGGTTGCAGACAGACCAACCTTTTAACTGTTATCAGTATTTTGAGTACATGGGTTTTATCACAGAGACAATGATTTGGCACGCAGAGAGAAGTTTTGGATTAAAAGTGTAGTCCGGGGAGACAATACCCCCCACCACCTTCGGGAGCAATGAGATGCCTCCCCCGGAAAATTTCAGATTATATATATATATATATATATATATATTTGGTCCAAAATGCAATTCCTCTCTCCCGAAACATTATAATGTGCACCCCAAGTCACAAACATACTTGCCGGAGAATATAAGAGTCTAAATTTATCGCTGGCAAGGAGAGTGACGCACACTAGGCACTGTTCTTCCTGGTTGGCTGTGGGCGTCATGGCTACATCACAGTAACCAGTCTATTTGATAGTCAAAGAGGCATCACGCTGGTTAGTCTCGTCTTACGTCTGCTTTTTTATGGGCTTTTTCAGAGTATATGCCGTTGGGGCAACTTGCCGTAATGCTCGTCAGATTTACCTCCCGCTTTTGCCTGCTTGCTTAGCCTTGACAATTCATACTAACTAATTAGATGCATAAAGAAAGCATTAATGTTGTTTTTAGTTCATTGTTTAACACGTGACTGACACTGAACTTTCCATTTAGGTAGCGGCAGTCACTAGTGACTGACAGTGTAAAATATTACAAAAAGCTAAAATGTATTTATTGTTTTAAGTGATTATTAAGAAAGTTTAATTCTGTAATAAAAAAAAGTTAAGTATATTTTCAGTACTTATTTCGAACAATAATTTTTTTTTTAGTTTTACATTATATTTTAGACTGTGAGTCACTGGTTACTGACACTACCTAAATGGAAAGTTCAATGTGAGACACCTGTCAATGACATAGAACTCAACATGTTGAAAAAAATAACTAAACAAACATCCATATTTTGAAATGCAAATCTAGAACACTGGATAATCGTCAGTCATTTCATATAAACGCTTTTCCGGAAGAAAAAAAAAACAGTTTTTTAAAATTTGTAACATAGGCACCCAGCCACCCATTCAATTATATTTATGAGCGATCAAATTCTTCTCAAGTAATAAATTAGCCAATTAGTTAATTATTTGACTTTTTTGTATTTTTTAGTATTATTTGAGAAATATTTGAGAATGAACATTTGATTATTATAATATCCACATATTATTCAATCTACTGTTATTTATATGTGTCTCTGCGTGTTGAATTTTGTGTACTCGAAAACTTCTCTTGTAAGCTTTACTTTTCTTTTAAAAAATTACCTAAACTAAACAAAAAAAGTATTCTTATGATGTAAAGGCTAAATTTTCTTTAAACATAAAAAAAGAAACAATTTAAATTTTTCTGAATGTGAAAAATAACACTAAATAAGTCTTGACTACGTCCACTAACTCGTAATACTAATAATATATTCTACATAAAAATATGAGAATTTATATCAGAAAACATTTTGCTTCTAAGACGTTGTATAATAACAAAAACATTTAAAATATTTTTATTTACATGTTTCAACTCAAAAATTAATAGAGTCATCCTCAGAATATAAATAGAAAAATAAAAATTACAAATACAATGAACGTGAAAAACAGAATAAAGAGTTATTTAAAATTAAAAAATTAAATGTATCACGCGCATTTTTAATGTGATATTGTCCTTGGTCTAGTAAAACAATTACCATGTAAATTGTCTAACCATTCAATCCATATATTTGGGATGCGAAATGACAGTGTATCGTTACAAATATGTGAACTATTTAAATAAATTTCAATTGATTCTCTTATATATAATTTTAAATAAAAATTAGACCTGTATATTAATTTACTCTCATTAAAAAGTATGTTGATGTTTTCTTTTTAATTTAACCTGGATAGAGCGGTTTTAGTCCTGTTAAGTTTTATATCTGTTATGTGTTCTTTACGTCTGATTTTAAATTTACGTTGGGTCATGCCTAGTAAAAGTTTTTTATTCCTCCTTCTCTAATAAATGGAATCATATAAACTCCCGAAAGATCGTCCATACTAATGGGATCAATTTTGGTATTTAAGAGCATTTTTAATTTGGAGGGAGGTTTCGCTATTAAACATAATTCAAAAATTTTTAAACGATTTTTTATACATTCAAAAAAGCCCGGAAAATAATTTACTACAACCCTTTTCCTATCGATTTCATTAAACGTTTTAATTTTTCGAGTCATTCAATCTCATACTATTAATGGTGCGTTTTATTAATCTGTTAATGAATTTAAATTGATATCCATTATTAATTGCGATACATTTAATTTTCTCTAACTCGTTATCTAAGTTTTTATCTGAAGAAACTTTAAAAGCACGATTAATTAGGAATCTAAAAGTTGACAATTTATAGGATAACGGCGAGCAAGCGTCAAAAGGTATAATGTTTAAATCTGCCATAGGCTTTCGGTAAACTGAATGGATTAATTCACACCCTATTCTTTCGAACTAGAAAATGAAGGGAAGTTACCGTTTTTAGATGTTGAATTAACAAGAATAGGGTGTGAATTAATCCGTTCAGTTTACCGAAAGCCTATGGCAAATTTAAACATTATACCTTTTGACGCTTGCTCGCCGTTATCCTATAAATTGTCAACTTTTAGATTCCTAATTAATCGTGCTTTTAAAGTTTCTTCAGATAAAAACTTAGATAAAGAGTTAGAGAAAATTAAATGTATCGCAATTAATAATGGATATCAAATTAAATTCATTAACAGATTAATAAAACGCACCATTAATAGTATGAGATTGAATGACTCGAAAAATAAAATTAAAACGTTTAATGAAATCGATAGGAAAAGGGTTGTAGTAAATTATTTTCCGGGCTTTTTTGAATGTATCAAAAATCGTTTAAAAATTTTTGAATTATGTTTAATAGCGAAACCTCCCCCCAAATTAAAAATGCTCTTAAATTCCAAAATTGATCCCATTAGTATGGACGATCTTTCGGGAGTTTATATGATTCCATTTATTAGAGAAGGAGGAATAAAAAACTTTTATATAGGCATGACCCAACGTAAATTTAAAATCAGACGTAAAGAACACATAACAGATATAAAACTTAACAGGACTAAAACCGCTCTATCCAGGTTAAATCAAAAAGAAAACATCAACATACTTTTTAATGAGAGTAAATTAATATACAGGTCTAATTTTTATTTAAAATTACTAGGGGGGCCCGCCCCCCTGCTCGCTATGCTCGCCAACCCCCCGCGTAATCGCTTCGCGATTCCAAATTATTGGCTACCCCTGCTTGCTGCTCTCGCCAATACCCCATGGTATGAATAAGCAGTTGCAGACCTTTCAAATGATGTGTCACACGACTGGTGTTGTAAAGAAATTAAAAATGTGCCCCCCTGGGGGGCAGAGTGGGGGTGACACAGAAGACATCCATAAAATGAATAAGCAGTTGCAGACCTTTCAAAAAATGTGTCACATGACTGGTGTTGTAAAGAAATTAAAAATGTGCCCCCCTGGACGGGCAGAGTGGGAGGAGACACAAAAGACATCCGTAATATGAATAAGCAGCTGCAGACCTCTCAAATGATATGTCACACGACTAGTGTTGTAAAGAAATTAAAAATGGGCCCCCTGGGGGGGGCAGAGTGGGGGTGGCACACAAGACATCCATAAAATGAATAAACAGTTGCAGACCTTTCAAATGATGTGTCACACAATTGGTGTTGTAAAGAAATTACAAAATGCGCCCCCTCTGAGGGCAGAGGGGGGTTACACACAAGATATCCATAATATGAATAAGCAGTTGCAGACCTCTCGAATGATGTGTCACACAATTGGTGTTGTAAAGAAATTAAAAATGTGACCCCCCTGGGGAGAGCAGAGTGTGGGGGTGACACACAAGACATCCATAATATGAATAAGCAGTTGCAGACCTTTCAAATCTTGTGTGACACGACTGGTGTTGTAAAGAAATTAAAAATGTGTCTCCCCTGGGGAGCAGAATGGGGGATAACACACAAGACATCCATTATATGAATAAGCAGTTAAGCAGTTGCAAACCTCTCAAATGATGTATCAAACGACTGGCGTGTAAAGAAATTAAAAATTTGCCGAAATATTACAGTTATCGCCAAGTTGGCGTCACTTTTGACAACTAATTTTGGTCGCCAAATTTGGCGATATATCGCCAAGTTGGCGACAAACTTGGCGATTGTTGGCGATGGTAACCTTTCCTCTCTTTATGGTAACCCATACGGCGATGCATAGACGGAGCCCTTTCCTGATTGGTCTATTCGACTCATGGAAGGAGTGGACAACCCGGATTCGTTAGTTCCGGAAATCTTCCACATCAGCATCATTCCAGGAGTCATTCCTTTTAAGGCTAGTTTTTTTTACTATAGAAGGATATATAAGAGAACCAATTGAAATTTATTTAAATAGTTCACATATTTGTAACGATACACTGTCATTTCGCATCCCAAATATATGGATTGAATGGTTAGACAATTTACATGGTAATTGTTTTACTAGACCAAGGACAATATCACATTAAAAATGCGCGTGATACATTTAATTTATTTATTTTCAATAACTCTTTATTCTGTTTTTCACGTTCATTGTATTTGTAATTTTTATTTTTCTATTTATATTCTGAGGATGACTCTATTAATTTTTGAGTTGAAACATGTAAATAAAAATATTTTAAATGTTTTTGTTATTATACAACATCTTAGAAGCAAAATGTTTTATGATATAAATTCTCATATTTTTATGTAGAATATATTATTAGTATTAAATTTTTCTTCTTCTAAAATAATTTGAAATATTCGACGTTTTATAATAAAATCAAAACACATCGCTTTTAGCAAGTAAAATAACAAATATCTATAAAAAGACGTACAGTGTTGTTTTATGTTTGTTATGAACCAGTTGTTAAATACAGTTTACAATGATAAAATATTTTTTTCGTATAATATAAGCAGTTATTTGAAAGTATTGAAATTAAATTAGATACATTTCTGTCGGCAGCGAAACAAAACTGCTTTTGTGATGTTATTTGCTAAAATTACAAATATTTATTCAAAGATATAAATTGTAACAGGTTATTTTGAAAAGGTTTTATCAATTTTGCATGAAAATATTTCTATTTAAAATTTTGTCTTTCAGTATCAGTATATAACATGCAAAAGCGCATATAAAGTTTATGCATTTTAGTTAATAAAAACCATATTCCAAAATCTTTATGTAATGAGAATAAAACACGAAAACACATATGTCACGAAAATACATATACAAAACCTCTGATATATTTTTCATTAAAATTTTTTAGTACCAAATATATATTGATGCTTGAATGAAACTTTCACTGTGTCTCTTAAAAGCTTTGCACGTGGACTGTGAAAATTTAAGACTGTCGGTCAGTCACTCACTTTTCAAATTTCTCTTCGTAATGTTAAGTGTATGGACGTTTGACGCATTCTTATATTTAAAATATCTTCTCAGGAAATTAATATTTTTGACTTCTACTATAGGTGTTCTCTTTTTAAAGGCTGTCACTCTTTTTCTTAGTTTTCAATATATTTCTAAAATCTATACTTAATTTAATATTTCATGTATTAAAAATTGACGAACTTGGAGTAAATTTTTAACACGTCGCGTATAAAATTAAGCATAGATTTTAGAAATAATTTGAAAATTAAGAAAAAAATGGCATCCTTTAAGAATAAATCACCAAAGAAGAAGTTAAAAATATTAATTTCCAGAGGAGATATTTTAAATATGAGAATGCGTCAATCGCAAATAGACTTTACATTACGGAGAAGAATTCGGAAAATAAGTGTCTAATAGCCTTAGCGCGCCAACTTGTTTTACTCTCATAATTCATTTTCTCACTAATTCGTTTTTGTAGCTAAACGTTTTACTAAAATTATATAAAGTACACAAGAATTTTTTTTCATCTGATCGTAAATGTGTCCATGCTAGGACTCGAATCTAGAACCGTTGTCTTCAATTGCCAATGCTCTTCAAATTGAGCTATCGGGACAACATCCAAGCCAGCACTATATTCGCTCAGAACAATCATTTGGCCGTAAAAACCGGTCTGTTTAGTGAAACAGCTCTACTGAATAAACCTCTAATAAGAAACTCCAAAAACTATGGATGTATATTTACACATTTAAGTATTTATTGGCAAATAATTGATATAAAAATAATTTTTCCATCTGGATAAAAATGTGTTCAATATGAGACTTGATCCCATAACTAAACAAAAAGAAAATCGAACCATTCTGAATTTAACATTTTCGCTCCGATGGAAAAACTATTAATCTTATTAATAATTTACCAATCAGTAGATTGTGTTAGAATTAATTGAAACATAAAGTATACCTTGAAATTATGACTTCAACTTTTCTCTCAATTTACATAAAAAGCCTAAAAGTCGCACTGTGAAACTGAATGAAATAAAAAATTAATAAATTCACTATTATTTACTCAATAAAAGCTCGAGATTCAGTGAAACTTTTGCTACTCACGTTTTTTCAACGCAGTATGGAAAATCTAGAAAAGAAGTAACACTTAACCCATAATTCTTTTATGAACTCATATACACATTTCTGCTCAGGTGGAAAAACTACTAATCGAATGAATAATTCACCAATCAGTCGATTGTGTTAGACTTAATTGAAACATAAAGTATACTTTGAAACTGCTTCTTCAACTTTTCTTCCAATTTACATAAAACGCTTAAAAGTCGTACAGTTAAACTGGATTGATTAAAAAAATAATAAAATTTTACTATTATTTATTCAATAATAGCTGGGAAGTTCACAAAACATCTGCTACCAACTCTTTATCCACGCAATATGGAAAATCAGGAAAAGAAATAACACTTATCCCATAATTCTTTTATGAGCTCATATATAATCTACATGAAACTAAAATGAAAGTTGAACCTAACATTGGCTTACATAAACAGTGACAATATACATTTTGTTCTGTTATTTTCTCTGGTGTATTTTGTAAATGGGTTTAAATAAAACTTTTACAGGATTGTTTAAAACTTTCTACAAAGAAGATAAAAATATATCTGCTTAACAATTTAGCATACAAGCAGCTCTTAATTTGTATAGATCATTTCACATACAAATTGTCTTCAAAAAGTAAGTCATCTGGATTCTCTTAGGTAAAATAAAATCAAGCTTTTATATTGCAACGTGGAACTTCTTTTATTCAAAATTTTGTACTTAATATAATAACTATTATGCACTCAATAAAAGCTCAAAAGTTAGATATTTCGTAAAACATCTTTTATGCATTAGCTTCATAACGTAAAATGTGTAGGCAATACAGTAGAACTTTATCCCATAAATTTTTTATTCGCTCATAAATTCTCCATTCGAAGCTCAAATAAAACTGAACCTAATGTTTGCTCCCATAAAAACTGAAATTTTACGTTTTAAAGTCGTTTTCTTCTTTTGAAAAACAAGTACAAATGATAAAAAAATTCTTTAACAATATCACAAAAGGTTTTAAAAATAAATAAAGCTTTCCGTAAAAATTCCGTAACAGTTCAACATTTCTTTTAAAGTAATGTACTGACCACTTTTCCTAACTACTGGTATGGCAATCCCCAAATTTTCTTGTATCACATACGTGTTAATAATTTGAAAGCAGCGCCACCGCTTAGGTTGTGTACACTAAAATCTAGTAAACAATCGCTTATGTCAATTCTATTTGAATTTGAAATTGTTCTTGAGATACAACTGTTGCGAAATCATGAAAAATGTAGCATAGCAGCGTCACCTCTAGGGGATTTACAACAGAAAGTAAACAACGCTAATTAGTAACACGTAATAACTAAATCTGAATTTAAAGGAAATTCATGCATTAGTTCTTGAAATATACATGCTGTGATAATCATGAATAATGCAGCATGGCAGCGCCACCTGTTGAACGATTTGCACCAAAAAGTAGTAAACACCAAATTATATCAAGTACCAATTGAATGTAAAGTTTTGTGAAAATCTGTGCATTATATTTTGAGATGAAGCAATTGTGGAAATTGTGAATAAGGCAGCACAGCAGCGTCACCTGTTGAGCGATATGCACTAAAAATTAACCAGCTCTAGTTTATAAGCAGGTTTAACTGAATCTAAAGTTTGTGAAATTTTGTGCATTAGTGAGCGTGTGTATTATAAAGCGCCCGTTTAAGTTTTGTCACATACAGAGTGACAGAGTGACAGACAGATTCGCAGACAAACATTTTCTAAAAACCAACAAATCTTCCTCGGAACCTTCTAAACTCTATAAATCCATCGAAAACTGGAAGTCGATTTTTTTTTACAGATGCAATACTTTCTTCTTGTAAAGAAAGAACAAAGGAATAATTAATTTCAGTAACCATGAGATTCGCTTCAATGAGGTATATTCCAGCTTGATGTTTTCTTGTGCAAATTGTTTCAATTTTGCTGTCAAAAGATAAAACATCTAAGCCGAGAGAAACATATTTGATTGAAAACAATAATAATAATATTTTCGCTGGGAATAATTTAATCATTGAAAAGTTTGTATTTAATGTATTCAGTGTTATTTTTACTTAACAAAAGCACGAGCATTAAATATTTTATAAAACACGCTTGACGTTCACAATAGACCAAGCACCTGAAAAGTCTGGAAATGCAGTAGCACTTTAACCCATAAATATTTTATTAGCTCATAAATCATCCACACGAAATTGAAACAAAACTGAACCTAATGTTTGCCCACATAAAAACTGACATTTTACATTTTCGAACCTTTTTTTTCCCAGCACAAACAATGAGTGGCGGAATCGAAAATATCTGATTCTTCGCACACTTTTTCCATTACTTATTCATGAAATAAGGGGTGAGGATGAAATGCTGCTTAGGGAGCTCAGAATCAATAGGGCTAACCCCACGTACAGGGGCGGCGTTGAGAGGACGTCGAACACGTGCCTGGGGCAACGAAAATTCGAACATTCGGCGTTCTCAAATCGGTCTCTGCCATCAGAGATTGTTATTGGCCAAGATATCGATTTTTTCTTCCATCACATATTGAGATAGGGTGGGGTGGCCATCGATCGGGAGTTGTTCACTCTTTCTATCCCCCCCCCCCTCCAGCCGTCTCCTTTTATCTTTTTATACACAGATTTGTACTTAGAAAGTAATGATGGCAACTTGACTTACCGCTTCATTTGCCGGCAGGAGGAAAATAGTGCGCTTTGTTATCATTCGATTTAAATAATGACGATTTTTATTATTTTATTATTTATTATTTATTATTTTTTATTATTTTATTATTTTTATTATTTTATTACAGACTGAAAATCTTAAAAAGTTTGAATATTTCATTTGAAAATTAACGAAATACACAGCTTTTTAAATTGATAAATAGTACTTTTTTAAATGTCTGAAAAAATTAAGACATTTTAAAATGTCTGAAAAAAAGTTGACTGATAAATTCATGACAGAGACATTTTAAAACTGAGCACTCAGTTTCCGAAACTATGTGTTTGAATTTCAGACACTTGAATTTACAGTGTGTTACTTCATAAGTACATTCAGACCCCATTTCTACAGTAAAAAAAATGACTGATATGTTAAAATCAAAATCATGAAATAATTTTGCAAAACACAAAACCTTTTAAATAATGGAAAAAAGTTAATGACTCATTGATGATATTTTTCTAGATATCAAAATGGAAAAATCACAGGATTTTTTAAAAAAAAAATCATTATAATTTGAAGTGATGCTTCATGGACAAACAGGAGAGAAATATCGCTATATTTTTTATCGTTTTATTTAGAAAATGGCGATTTTTTATGGCTTTATTAATTTCACATGCAAATTCATATTTTTGTTAAGGCATCAAATGTAAAAAGATTGATGTGTATGAATTGAAATATTAGAAATAATTTGCAAACTTAAAACTAGGAAAATAGCGCATTTATCCTTCTATCTGTCATTTTGTTAAAAGTTTTACACATTTATTATTCAAATGTATATTTCCTTTAGAATCGAATTTAAAAATTCTCTTGTGTCTAATCAAAATATTCCATGTAATTTGGAAAATATAGAACTTTGTTAAATAGTGCATAAATGGTTTACTATTTTTTTTATATTAAATAGCATAAAAAAATTCTTATGCTGTTATGCTATATTAAAAAAATGGGAATTTTAAAACTTCGTTTTTCAGCAAGAAGAAAATAGCGCTTGTTATGGTTCTATTTTCATATGATGACTTTCTTAAAGTTTAAGCATTTATACAAATTCATATCTCATTTATTCACAAAAACTAGATGTACTCATGTATCTAAATCTAAATATTGCAAGTAATTTCGCAAATAAAAAACGCTTAATGTTAAATATATCGTAACATGTTCGTAAAATGTCGAATAGTGCGTAAATGTCTTACTGATTATTTTCTGTTCGATAGTATAAATAAATTCTCACAGGAGTTACAGAAAATGGCAATTTTAGCTAACGCTTCATTTACCAGTCGAAGTTAAATAGTGCGTTTTTGTTATCATTCTACTTAGAAATAACGACTTTTTTAAAGTTTTGTGTATTTCATACGCAAAAGTAATAATGTTATAAACGGCATTCTTAATAATAGTATTATGTATATCACATGCAATGCTTCATAAGCAAAAAAGACTAATTTTATCTACTTTATGATGCACAATGCAATCTATTTAAAATATTATATAAGTATATTGAAATAATCTTACTCAAATACCCAATTATGTGTTTATATATTTCTTTTTTTGGAAAATACAACTATATGTTTGACCACTAAGATCCAACGACAAAACCAATGTTTAACTTTTATATAGTCTCTCAAAGTTTGTCAATTGACGAAACATGTCTAATATGTTAAAACTCCTTTTGCATTGCTTAGTTTTCAAAGTAAAATTTTAGTCTTAATGTTCGTTCAACCAATAATGATGTATGCTTCAAGTGTTTAAAAGTTTCAAAATCTTTTATAGGTATACTTTCAAACGAAGTGTCCATTTTCTTTTAAAGTATACAGAAATATATTTCTAAAACTATTTTTCTTAATCTATATTTGTTAAGGCTCCGCTGCAGTGAAAATCCCCAATCGCAAAACCTCATGTTAGCTTATAGGAAAACTCTGAAGCGCGATAACTCATTACCGAATATATTTATTAAAATACCGTCTTACCATCAGAAAGTAGATATCAGATGCTGGTGAAGTGATTTTTTAAAAAGTGTATGCGTAAATTTTAAATAAAAATCCCTATAAACTTTTGAAATCTCATTTAATTCAATTTTATCGTCTTCTTAAATGTACTTTGCGTGGACAATTTAAAAAAAAACGCACATCATCGTCATCTGACGTCTAATTTCTGATGATAAAAAAGCTTCATACCTATTTACTCGTGCATAACGACCACTTTTTTTTCAAAAAAAAGGCAAAACTAATAGGTGCGCATAGTACTCGGAATATTTTTTTCTGATGGATGTAAACACACGATATACATATCAATCAAGAAATGCATTCAAAGACTTAAAAACTCGGAGAATCTTCCCAGCAAACACAGAACTAACAGATTGGTACAAAAATGATATCTTCCGACAAGTACTAGAGGTGTTATTTCGATAACAGCGATTCGTAACCTAAAAGTATCGATTCTGTCCTTTCCTTCGATATCTTTGGCGATACTTTCATGCGTTGTCATGATGACGCCAGAAATATGGCACCACGGCGAAAATCGGCGATGTAGATGATACGTGTTTGATACAAATACGTAGGAATTCCGACACTTCTGACATAAAAATGATAAAATAAGGGCACAAATTTGATATTGCTGATATCCAATGGGAATCATTTTAACGTTTTTTTTAATGCCCATATGATAACATTTTGTGCCAATCTAATGACACTTTATACACATGTCGGCGGATACTTTTAATAGAATTTTTTTTTTTTTTTTTTTGTAGTATCTATACTATTTAAATCCTTTGAGGGCTAAATCACTTCCATTGCTAATATGTTGAAATGAATGATACTGGAATTTACATGTATATTTGTAAAGAAGAAAAAACTAAATTTTACATACATCAAACTATTTTTTTAATCAAAATTCTGGTAACATTTGTAAATTAAAATTAATTAGTTCCATAAATATACAACCGCCTTTGAAAGAGTAAAAAAAAAATATTCCAGTTATATAATAGGAGAATGATTTAAAAAAAAAAAAAAAAACTTGGTACAATCAAAGTTATTTTTAAGACCTTTTCTCAAGTTTCAAAATCATAAATTGTTGGAAGATTTTCTCTAAATTTTATAATAAGGAAATCAAGCTTGCGTTGTTTTATTGTGGAAAATTAGGACTGAAGAATTTTTTCTTCTATATTTTGCAATTAGCACATTTTGTAACGCTGTATTTAACTTTACTTAAATTTTATACAGAATCTCTGTGTACTGCTTAGAGAATCTTTTAACATAAATATTTTCTTTATTCAGTTTCATACGTGTATTTAATTTTTATGAAGTTTCATACTATTGATCGTATTAAAAAACTTTTCTAAAATCCACTCTTAACTGATCAGGAAAAAATGCATCTAACACATAATACAATAGGTTTTTTTTTTTTTCCATATATTACGGATGTTATCCTTCACTTTTTATTGTACATTTGCCTGAAATTCCAATTTAGAGAAAAGAAAAAACATTCCAAAGAAAAAAATATTTTTGAAAAAAGTTTCTTTTTTAAAAGTATTTTAACTGTCTTAATTATGAAGGATAAAAAAATATTCTAATTTTTGCTCAACTATTCAATAGCACCTTTTTTACAATAAAAATGTTTTATCCCCCCCCCCCTTACAATAGCATTTCAATTAAGATCCAAGTGTAGTACCTTGAAAAAAAAAAATCAAACATTGCTTCAAAGAAGCAAACATTTTTCTAATATAAATGCATATGCATGGAAGGGGGGGGGGGGGATTTTCTCTTAACTTTTCTAACTAATCATGAAGTATAAAAAGGGGTGCAAAAATCTAGGCATAAGTGGGTAGTCTCTTGCCACTAAAATTATTCAAAAAATTTCTTTGCTGAAAATTTTTATGACATTATTAATTATTATTTTAATAACATTCTAGCAAGAATTTTGCACAAAATATTAGCCAAAATATATATAAATCAATTTAGTGGTGAGAGACTGCCCGACGGTGCTTAGATTTTCTGCACCCCTCATAAAATATATTCAAATTTTTATTCAATGGCCAAATTGCTTTTGTCTATAAGTAAAAGATTTATAATTAATACAAATTATTATTATTAGTGGTGAAATTAGCATTAAATAAAAAGTTTATTTTTACTAGATATTTTATTGCTTTTTCCTCTTATGGCATTATTGTCTTGCAGTAATCCCTACATAATAGAAGTATAAAAAGTTTTCTTATTACTTAGTAATTTAAATATTATCAGATGTTAACACATATCCTAATCCCCTCCCCCCCTCTCCACACACACACACTTGAGTAAGAAAGTACTTTTGAGATAACATTTTTTCATTTAAAAACTTCCATTTTATTATTGATTTTTTTTTTTTTTTTTTTTTTTTTCTCTCATCACATTCAATATTTTTGGACTCCAAAAAAGTTTCAGTGACTAATTAACAACATTTTGTCTTTGAGATGCGTAAACCATTTAAATAGTAAAAAAATATATAAATAAAATTTCAACAATACAAATTTTGGAATGAAGGGGGGGTGGGGATAAATGGAATAATTTATGCTTCATAAATTTTCATATTGAGAGACTTTAGTACAACTGAAAATTTTGTATGAAATATAATTAAATTAAAAATGTACAAACTATTTCAAATAGAATACTAATAATAATGTATACACACACCAAATACATTTTATCTCAAATCATAGGTGAGACATTAAAAAAAAATTCCTTCATCCCCCCCCCCCTTCTTGTTTGCGATAAACTTTATGAGTCTTTTTTTTCAAATCATATGTCAATTCTTCTCTATGTTTCATCTGAAAATACCTACCATGTTAAGATAGCTGAAATAAATAAACACAGACAATATAGAACAGTGCTAGTGTTAGTGCTACAATATTTATTAACTACAATTTTTGCTTACAGAATACAAATTATATAAATTTAATATTTTTTAACAAAGATTTTCCTTTAATTTTTTTAAAGATGAGATTTAGCAATACAATATTTCATATCGACATTTATGCTCTTTTATAATACATTTTCTTCAAAATTCAGAAACTGGCTCAGAAGTCCTCAATCCTTTACTCTCAATACTGGTATACTTCAAACCCAGATTCCTTCCAAGTTGGGTGCTCCAAGTATCTGATAATTTCTCCACCTATTTAAACAACATAAAATAACATTTTAAAAAGATCAAAAATTGTTATTGGTAGACACAAAATCAGATTATTAAAAACGTAGAAATATAATAAAATAATTGACTTTCACACCTTGAGAACAAGTAAATTACACATACATAGCATTAACACTAAATATATAAGGAATTTTATTCAATATATATAAAAATATTTTATACTAGGATTTTTATTTAAGACCAACTTATTTTTATGTGATTTAACCATTAGACAGCATTTTCCATGGATTATATTTTCATTGTATAGAAGAGAATCAACAGTTTATTGAAATTCTAATGCAGAGATTGGCAAGTAATTTTAAATGGGTTCTGAAAATTTTTATTGAGATCCAAAGAACAAAACACATAAGTACTACCTACTTATATTTTATTATTATTATTATAGATATACACACATGTAATAGAAAAGTCATGCATTAGTTCTGAACAATTACTAGATACATAGGTATAAGGTCTAAAAATGTTCTCATCACAAAATAGAAAAGGCATTCTTAAGGCATCTGTTGAAAAATTAATGCGAAGAATTACACTTGCTTTCTTGAGCCAGATTTTTATAGTTTTGTTCATGTGGTGAATAAATAATGGAAAAAGTATCTTGAAGGTGGGCATCCATTAATCTCAAAACAATATTTGTTTATCAAAAAATTAATATTTTGAACAAAGATTTTTTACATACATATGAAGACATGAAGAGTCAAAAACAGTAACCAGGTAAATAGCTAGTTTTTTGCAATTTTCATACATTACTGAAACATTATTACCCCAAAACTCTTAAGAGGATGTATTTTTATACACTGGTAGGGAAATATTTTCATTTGAAGTTTTTCAGGATTGAACAACTTTACAACCATCTATTTTGCAACTGGAATAACTAAGATGACAAAGAATTGAGACAACTTAATTATCTCTGGAAAGTTTTGGAATCTTGCTTCAAAATTCCTTTACAAACTGTCATAAAATTTTAAGAACACTACAGTGTGTATTTCGGAATTCTTACAGTATGTATTGTTCGAAAATGAATAAATACTTCATTTGCAATATCTCCCCCCCCCCCAAAAAAAAAAAATAAATAAATCCAGTTTGTTACAAAAAGCAGACACATTTACATCAGATCACACATTAATTTCCCATGTCCCTGTAACTGGATGTTAAGTGCGCCTCTCTACTGGAGAGTTAGGATTTATTCAACATTTTTCAAAAGAATAGAAATCAACAGCACAATCAATACTTTCCCATAAAATATTATGACATGACATTTAAAAGAATCAAAATCATACATAAACCAAAAGAGCCCTTAAGAATTAAACTAAATAATTAACTATACCAGTTTTTCTCAACCTTTTTCAGGCCATGCCCCACCAAATCATATCTAAAACACTGATGGCCCCCCTCCCCTCTCACTGAAAAATAATTCTTATTATATAAAAATTGAGCTGTTATTCCATTTAAAGTAGTTATAAAAAAAAAAAAAATACCCATTTAAAAATGTAATGGAAAAGAAAACAAACAAGTAAAAGAAAGGTCATGAAAAAATGAACATAAACGAAAGAAATGTGTTCAGGAAGCAATCGTTAATAATATAGACCAGGAAGCGGCTGCACAATCCATCACCTCATAGAATTGATTGTTGAAGTTTCAGCATTAGACAAAACTTGATTTGTATATTAAAATGCAACTGGTCTGCCAAATCATATCTTGGTGGAATCCACTAAAGACCTGATTTTAGTGATTGATCGTTAAGTGCTTTACTGCAGTCAAAAGTATGAAAATGTAAAAGACTGCTAGCAAGAAAACAAATGGTAAATCTACTAGTCAACCACTAAAATCAGGTTTGTTAAGATATGACTTGGTAGACCAGTTGCATTTTGATATGCGAATCAAGTTTTAGCTAGCTCATGAATTTCAGTCATCAACTCGATAAGGTGATGGTTTGTGCAGCCGCTTCTAGATCTAGTACAGTCCTCCCCATTTAATCGGGTAACGGATAATCGAATACCCCGCTTATTCGAATAAAATCCTCCGGAACCGAATTTAATCCCATTGGGCTAATGTTATTTTTCCCCGCTTAACCGAATACTTTTCACGAAATGTCCTCGCTTAATCGAATAACAAATGAGTAAGACAATTTGAAAAATGGGCGTGAAAAACATGTTTCAATTGGAATTTCCTTCACACTTTTTGTCATTTTCGGTTGTTACACAGAAAACAAATTTCCAGAACTCCCAGCATGGATTTCGCCTGGCAGGTGTATAAGTATTGGTCAAGGGAGTTCCCTTCCTTGTTCATTTTTTCGAATTAATTTAAAAAATGGTGGCATAAATTGGACAGGAATTTCGATCAATTTTGTATTTTGTTTACTTTCATTTGTCAAAAGCAATTTTTTTCGCTTTTTCGATTTTTTTACAATTATTTTTAATGGAGACACTTTCATTTTCAAAACCGGTCCCGAAACAAAAATCATCCTCATTAAAAATATCCGCGATAAAAATGGAAAAAGTTAAAAACGACGACGCTTTTTGTACAAATTGATCTCAGCTATCCATTGCAAAAAAAGATTATTTAAAAATATTGAAATGCAAAAGAGATATCTTTATAAATTTTTCTATAGCATTAGCATAAATCCTCGAAGTAACCCTTCAATAATAATGTGTTGTCATTTAGAGGTTCAGGATGATAATTATGATACCATTCGAAAAAAAATCTCGATCATTATTTACTCTAAAATTTCACATAAACCGTTTTCATCTATTTTTTTAAACCTGTATAAATTACGTAAATTAAATTTTAATAACGAAATTTGGATCCAATTCACATGATCTGAATTAAATGCAATGTAAACAAAATGCATGTTGAACTATTGCGTATTTACATGCCATTTTGTTTTTATATTAGTTTGTATTATTCTATTAAAGTTTTTAACGATTTTCTTACTCTGGTAACTAAATATACTATATTTAATAATTATGTCATTTTATTGCATCTTAAATATTACATTTATATGCCTCCCCGTTTAATCAAATACCCCGCTTAATCGAATATTTTTTCTGGAACCGTCGATATTCGTTTATGCGGGGACGACTGTAAGAGTAATAATAATAATATGCAGCAATGAAAAGAAAAACAAATTAGATCTTCAAATATTTAATAGTGAACTTTGATACACAAAAATAACTTTAACTGGATGTTTCTTGATTTTGTACCTGTCATTTTAATTGCTGATAGTAAAAGTAAATAAATAAATAAAATATATAATAAAATAAATTCAAATTATAACATTTAAGATGAATAGAATAAAATTGAGATTTTTGTGCTTGATGTTGGCTGCAAAGAGATTTTATATCAGGCACTAATTTTGTCAGCTTTTATCTCAAATCCCTCGTTTAGTGATGTCTAGTCGATTTCTTTATTTTAGTAGTAAATCGTTTACTGCTCAAGCCACATTCAGCAAGGTATGAAGATGGGAAGGGTAACAATATTTTTCTTGCAAATTGTGTTGAATTAGGCTATTTAGTTTCAGTCTCAGCACAAAGCCACACCATATTGCCTTTTATGTTGAAAAGAGTTTTAATTGACTCATCGTTTTGAATATCAGCGATTTCTTCTCTGTATGGCGTTGAAACATTAGATAAATCAACTAACATTGGCTGGATGACCCATGATGGAAAATCCATTTGCTTTAAATCAACGAATCTATCATTCATATCAGAGGCCAACATTTTCAGATGATTAACAATGGCAGTTATAGCGGTGTCTGTTACCTCGCATTTTTTAAACCAGAAAAATAGGTCAAACTTTCTCTCTGAAATATGTTTGTCAAACCTCAGCAGACGCAAAAAAACCCCAAATATTTTCACTTTTGCATTAACAAGTGTTTTGTTTTCTCCTTGAAATTGTTTATGTATTAAACTTTTCAAAGATATCTGCTAAATAACTAACATATGCTTTTCCATCAACCATCAACAGTTTGTAGGGCCTTAATGTCAGGCTTTTCATTTAAAAATTCACCAAGAACATCGAACAACTCCTTGAATCTTTTTAAATTATTCCCTTTTGAGAGCCATCTTAATCGCACTTTTTTTTGTTGTTCTTTGCAACAGGGTTGGGTAGATTATTTTTTTGAAAAATAAAAAATGATCTTGAATTCGGAATCCTCGAGGTTGGAAGGATTCCGGATTTTGGACTCTACAAACACAATGGGGTGCTGCAGCAACGATTCACTAGCAAACTATTTCCCGATATTTTATTATTAGATTTTTTTTTTTTAGGTCTTGCATATAGGTTGATCCCCCCCCCCCCCTTGAAGTTCTTTTTTTGTCTAAAATTTCTCGACTTATATGCGAGTATATACGGTAATCTTATTTACTTTACCCTAAACAGCGAAGTGCTCAACAGCATCTATCCTGATCATGATGTCACCCTAAAGTGGGAACCCCAGTATTCAGTTGTAATATAACTAGCTAATTATCCACACTGTAAGGATGAAAGTTTGCATAAAACTTGTGCAGCCAGAAATCAGACTTTCAACATATAGTTATTGAATCTTAAGAATTGAATAACAGTGCCTTCTACCTACAAGTAACACTCTGCTTTTTTAAAAAATCTAGGACAATTCTGTTTTCAGAAATGTTTCTGTGAATGTAGCCTAGAATTTTTCTAAATTTTAGTCACCAGAAAAAATTTCCCCTCCCTTGTACTTCATTATGAGTTTCCATGTTTAAAATTTAACCTTTAAAGACATGGGCAGTGTGTAATATGCACCATAAATGGTTTCAGTTTTTTAAAGCATACTAAATAACTTTTAATGATAATTATTTCAGACAGAAAACAAAAATATTTTAGAACTATTAGCTAGAAAATTTAAAAGAGAACTTTGAAAGATAACACATTCTAAGTCTATTTTATTTATCAAAGTTTGAATTCTATTAAAAAAATAAAAAATAACTTACATGTTTGGAAATATCCTCATGCTCCAATATATATTTGAGATGCGAAAGAAGGTCTTCCTGAATTTCTAAACAACACCATCTAAAAACAGAAATTAAAAAATAATACAACAGGCATATATATACAAAAAATTTAAATTTCTATTAACATCTATATGAAGTCAAATACTTATTTGCCATTATCTTATCAAGCATACCTTAAGATGTATGATTTTTTAAAGCAAAAAATGTAATTATTCGAAAATGTTGGGTTTATTCAAAATGAATACTTTTCTATAAATATGTTATAGGTACACTGTAAACGTGTGATTATCCACCAATACCAATTATGGGACCAACAGTGTAGTAGATGATCAGCCTTACTAAAATTACATATCTGTATAAGAATAATTAAAAGTTATATCAGAAACACAAAAACAAACTTTTCCTCATAAAAAAATGATATATAATTTATTCTATGTTATGTTATACAATTGAAACTAGTAACAAAATACCACATATGCTGGGAATGAATCCTAATTTATTGAAGTAGCTATGTAAGATTATTTAGTTTATTCTGTTAATTAGTTATAATAAAAAAAAATACTAATTCTGATTTAGCATTAGTATTAATACAGTATTTTAATGATAATTTTATTCACAAAATTATTACTGGTAATCAATTTTTGTAAAAACAAAGTAATTTTGATCGTCATGTATTTATATATTTTTGTAATTACTTTAAATTGTGTTTAGTAGTACTAGTAAATACATTTTTTTTTTTCAAACATTCTGAACCTTCTTCGTTAACTCAAAAAATCCATTTACAGCTGGCTTCAGGGCCGTAACTATAAAGTTGGGGGCCCCGGGGCAAACTAGTGAGGCCCCTTGCGCCTGGGGCAAGTTAAAATTTTGCCCCGGTTGCAGTTTTTTTTTCTTTTCGCATTCCGCTGTTTAAAGGAAACACAGTATGATAAGCCCAAAAATTATTAAAAAACGTAAGATTGGGTAACCCTATTCGGAAGGCACTTGGGGGCAATGCAATTTTTGCCGATCACACTGAAGCTAATATAGGGGAGGAAATACGGACTTCTGATTGGTTGAATACTTTAAAAAGCATTTTGTTTAAATTCATTTTTGAGTTTATGTAACTTAATCATGCATTTCTGTTTAAAAAAAATTTTGAGAGATGGATTTCGATATTTTTTTTTCTGATTTTAATAGATAAGAAAATTTTCTAGAATATTTTAGATGCTTTTTATATAATTCAACCGATCAGAAGCCCATGTTTTCTTCCTTAGTAGCTTCAGTGAGATCCGCAAACATGCAGGGGTAACATGACACATTCCACTCGACATTCTGCTGTCTGCTCTAGAGCTGCTTTTACATGCGAAGCATATATAGTATATCGACGGACACGCAAAAATATTTACTCTAGCCGATTGATTTTTTTAATTACTAACTTTTAGCCAGATGCTGGCATTTTATAAGAAGTTAGACTAGAAATTAAAATCAATAATTTTTTTAACCATCAGTTTGGGGCCCCCGGGGCAGTGCCCCGGCTGTCCTGGCGGTACTTACAGCCCTGGCTGGCTTAATATAACAATGCAAGAAACTAGTCATATCAGACACAAATCTACCTTTTAAATTAACTTGGTTTTTTAACATATACATTTTGTTGATTTATTTTTAATGCAAAATTATACCCAGGTTTCACTGATACATGAACAGTTTAGCTGTTATATATATGACAATTTCCCCCAGAGGGTTTCAGGAGGGCGCTCTGTCCCTCCTGCCCTTTAATTTAAAAAATGGCGCCCCTCTTGCCATTCATCCAAAAACTAGCGCCCCTCTTGCCCCTCATCCAAAAAATAGTGCCCTTCTTTCCCCACATTTGAAAAAACGCAGCCCTTTAGCGATGATGCGGACGCGCTATAACGTGTAAATTATGTAAAAAATCGGCAACGGAACGAAAAAAATAGCTCTTACGCGTCCCACAAGTCGTGTAATTTCGTCAGAAAGTTGTGAAAAAAAGTCAAATTTCACAAAATAAAATCACGAAATAACGACTGATTTCCGACGAAATTCGCGAAAAAAATGACTAATTTCGTCACAAAATCGCTACGAAAAAATTTGTCAAACAATTCTTGAAAAACGGCAATTTTAGTCAAAAAATCAGGATAAAACTGCATATTTCGTCAAAAGATTTGTGGAAAAATGGCAAATTTCGTACACAATAAATAAAATCGCAATAAAACGGAAAATTCTGTCTCAAAAATTTGCGAAAAACGGCTAATTTTGACAAAAATTCGCGAAAAAACGCCAAAATTTGTCAAAATATCCCAAAAAAAACAGCAGATTTCGTCAAAAGATCGCGAAAAAATGCAATTTTCATCAAAGAGACACACACACAAAAAAAGTTAATGCCAGAAGTAAATTTTTCTGTTCTAAAAACTAATTTTCCTGCTTCATAATTGTGTTTTTAATGCTCAAAAAGCAGATTTTCCTGCTTCACAATCAAGGTGTGTGAAAAGAAAATTGTACCCGAGGCATAATTAGAATTAAAGGCTTTCTCCCTCCCAACTTTTTCTTGTGACAGCCCAAAAATGATGTTTGCGTAATATAAATTTGGCAACCCCCTAAATTTCTCCGGGGCGACCTTCTCCGTCGCCCCCCCCCCCCTGTTCACAATCCTCTTTTGAGTGCCCAAAACTTTCTAAATGTGAATCCTGAAAGCACCCATTAACAAAACAAAAAGAACCCTTTATTCAACAAAACTATTCTTAAAAATAAATAAATAAATAAAAATAAAAAAAAATGTCTTATTTAATAAATCAAGCTTGCCCCTTATCAATCTTTAAACAAAAACAGTAGTTTTTTTTGCGATCTTTCACGAAATTTGTCGTTTTTTCGTGATTTTTTTTTTTTTTTTGCAAATTGTGCCTTTTTTGCAACCTTTAACAAAATCTGCTGTTTTTTTGCGATCTTGTAACAAAATTGATCTTTTTTTCTCTTTGTTCGATTTTTTGTTTTTCTTGATTTTTTGAACCGCTAGATTCAACTCTATAAAAGTGCCTTTAAAAATCAAAAAAGTGCCCTGAAGAATGTAAAAAGTGCCCTTTTCAGAACAGTAGAGCCCTGCCCCTTTTTAAACCTGGGGGAAACTCTGTATATGAAAATTAGAAATTAAAGTGTTTAAAAAAAATTCGATAAAATCTGAAAAAGCCCAGGTTTTTTCAGAAAAACACTGGTTTTTTCAAACCCTGCCGATTAATGAAATTTAAAATTTTTCCATTGATCATAGACAACATCAGCGATTTTTCCATTTCATATCAATCTATTGTGCGATTTTTTTTTTTCTCCTAATGACACAATGTGCTTTTTTGTGACCAATCAACAAAATTTGCAATTTTTTCAAGCCTAATCGACAAAATTCACAATTTTGCCATGTTCGAAGAATGCTATTTTCAATTCTTTCCACTAATATTTTTTATTTTTTCACGCCTGATTGAAAAAATTAGAGATTTCTACAAAGTCTATCGAGAAACTTCGAGATTCGTACGAAGTCTATCGAGAAACTTCGAGATTCGTATTCAGTCTATCGAGAAACTTCGAGATTCGTACGCAGTCTATCAAGAAACTTCGAGATTCGTACGCAGTCTATCGAGAAACTTTGAGATTCGTACGCAGTCTATCGAGAAACTGCGAGATTCGTACGAAGTCTATCGAGAAACTTCGAGATTCGTACGAAGTCTATCGAGAAACTTCGAGATTCATACGAAGTCTATCAAGAAACTTCGAGATTCGTACGAAGTCTATCGAGAAACTTCGAGATTCGTACGAAGTCTATCGAGAAACTTCGAGATTCGTACGAAGTCTATCGAGAAACTTCGAGATTCCTACAAAGTCTATCGAGAAACTTCAAGATTCGTATGACGTCAATCAACAACATTCGAGATTTTTACAAAGTCGATCGACAAACATAGGTACAAGAAGTCTATCTGTGAAATCTTTTCTGAGTATTAGAAGTAATTAAATGAAAAGGGGTTAGAAGATTTCTAAGCATGGGTGCAAGTTTGAAATTTTGCCAAGACTGAAAATATTTTGACACCTCACCCTCCCACTGATTGAGAACATAAGCACGTAACTCTTGTTTTTTTCCATGACCATATGATGAAATTAGTTTCTTCCCCCCCCCCTCCCCGCCCCCCGATCGTTCAACAAAATTTTCTACAATATTTTGCTGAAATTTGTGATTTCTTTACGATTTTAAACCGAAACTTGCGATTTTCCACTGAAATTTGTGATTTTTCTACAGTTTTCAGCAGAAATCTGTTTTTTCGATGAAATTCGCGTCCTTTTTCGCTATCCTTCAACAAAAATTTCATTTTCTCTGCTATCATTTGATGAACTTCGTGGGTTTTTTGCAATCATTTCATGGAAATCACGTTTTTTCTCGATCTTTTGGCAAAATTTGCAGCTTTTCCCCAATCCTTCGTTTAAATTCACACCTTTATTGCAATCCTTTGACAAAAAGTGTACTTATTTTGTATTCTTCGACCGGAAATAGCATCTTTTTTGCAAGTATTCAACGGAAATAGTGTCTTTTTCGTGATCCTTTAACAGAAATCACATCTTTCCACGATGCTTTGGCAAAGTTCGCATTTTTTTCACGATCCTTTAACAGAAATCGTGTTTTTACTGCAATCATTTGATGAAAATTGTGGAATTTTTTGCAATCATTTGATGGAAATCTCCTCTTTTTCTCAATCCTTTGACAAAATTCGCGACTTTTCCACGATCCTTTGACAAAATTCATGTCTTTTCCACGATCATTTGATTAAATTTACACGTTTTTTCACTTTTTTGCGATCCTTTGACAAAAATTGTATCTACTCAGTATTCTTTGACTGGAAATAGCATCTTTTTCATGATTTTTTTGACAGAAATTGCGTCTTTTTCGTGATTCTTCTATGGAAATAGCATCTTTTCTGCAATTCTTCGACAGAAATAGCATCTTTCTAGCAATTCTTCGACGGAAATAGCATCTTTCTCGCGATTGTTCGACGGAAATAGCATCTTTCTCGCGATTGTTCGACGGAAATAGCATCTTTCTTGCGATTCTTTGACAGAAATAGCATCTTTCTAGCGATTCTTTGACAGAAATAGCATCTTTCTTGCGATTCTTTGACAGAAATAGCATCTTTCTTGCGATTCTTTGACAGGTGTTGCATTTTTTATGCAACTTTTTGACAGAAAACTCATCTTTTTTTGCAATCCTTTGACAGAGACTGCGTCTATTTTGCATTCTCTGACTGAGATGATATCTGTTCCACAATCTTTTAACAGGAATTGCATTTTATTCGCAAGCTTTTGATAAAAATCGTGCCTTTTTTCACAATCCTTTGATGATATTAGTGTTTTTTGCAATCTTTCGGCAGAAATAGTGTTTTTTACGATCCTTCGACAAAAATCGTGTTTTTTTTTCACAAGCTTTTGAAGGCAAACGTGTCTTTTTTGCAGTCCCTTGACAAAAATAGCAGTTTTTTCCGCGATCATTTCACGAAAATCATGTTTTTTTTCCTGCGATCCTTTGATGAAAAGCACATGTTTTTCACTATCCACTTCCATCGTAGGAGATTTTTCCATCTCGTTTCCGTCCTCAGGAACTTTTAAGAGACCGAATTCCATCTCAGGACTGAAAAACTTGCACCTATGTCTCTAAGCCTTGCATTACGGCTAAAAAATTGATTTCTTACAATAAAAGAAAGTGATTAAATGTTCTTGACAGTAAAACTACCATTATTTAAGTATATAAAGTAGAATTTAGAATTAGTCAAAAATCTCTTCAAGACTGAAAATGTTGCACCCATGTCGACAAAATTTGAGATTTTTCCTCCAACTGTTGACAATGTAAGGTTTTTTCTGCACCCGATAAATGAAATTTGAGATTGTTAAATGACTGATGAAAACTGCATTCCCCCCCTCGACAAATTGATGAAGTCGTGATTGTTTCTCATGTTTTTCATTGATGAAACTTGAGATTGTATGCAGCCAATGAACAAAATTTCCAACTTTATGGCACCTCATCGACAAAATTTGTAATTTTTACATGAACTGATCGATAAAATTTGTGATTTTTTCTGCGCTGATCTACAAAACTTGCAATTTTTTCATGCCTGATCAACGATATTTTTTTTTATGTGTCAAACAATGTTCATGTTTTTTTGTTTGTTTGTTTTTTGAGCGATAAATAGACAAATTATTTGTTTTTTATTACAGTCGATGAAGAAAATATGCAATTTTTTGACGCATCATCAAGAAAGCTGACGATCTTTACTTGTGCAATCATTGAAATGTGCAATTTCATGCATCTGATAGAAAAATTTTTCGATTTTTCCAAGCTTGATTGACAAAACTTGTGATTTTTCCGTGCCTGACCTTTGAAATTCGATATTTTTTCTGCACCTCATTGGCAAAATTCATGATTTTTCTATTTCTTATAAGCAAAATTTGAGATTTTCCACACCCTATCAACCTAATTTAAACTTCCATTTTTAATTCATATCGTAAAAAACAAAGTCCCATTAATCTGCCCCCGCCCCCAATCAAATGTGAAGGAAAATCATAAAATAAGAGGGAAGCATTTACATATTAAAATTGTAGTACATATCTATGGATGGTGGTGGTGATAGGGGGATGCTAATGGCTGATCGTCACAAAGTATGCATTATTTTAATTAAGTGAAACTCAGACTTCTGACGAAATTCACTTTTTTTTAAAAAGTATTTTGACAAAATGTGTTTTTCACGACCATTTGATGATAATCGCACTTTTTTTGATGGCCTTTTCAAAGAATTTGGCATTTATCCATGATCCTTTAGCAAAATTCAGTTTTTTACAGCCCTTTTAGAGAAAATTTGCATATTTTCTGAGATTCTTCAACAAAATTTGCATATTTTCTGTAATCCTTCGGTAAAAGTCGCATATTATTTGCAATTTTTCAGCAAAATTTGCATATTTTTCTTTCTTGTCTTTAAACAGAATTCATTATTTTTCTACAATCTTAACTTGTCCCATATTTGTGAGGCAACTCCTGGTTATTGCTTAATAATATATGTTTTATTATATTTATATATATGATATTTTATCTATTTTAAGTGTACACCCTAAAAACTATTGTCTTACAACTTTTTTTAATCGCAAGTTTAAAGCCTCCTTAAAAATATAACTGTAAATGCAAAAACGGTAAGTGCTCTAACGGTAAGATAAGACACACCCTACCCTATGACAAAAGAATTAAGTAGAAAAACTCTCTTATTGCAAAATGCTGAAATCATGCATAAACATATATATAGGCAATACAAACATCCAAATGTTATGCCGAGTGTTAAAGATCCATATTAAATTTTATGCAAAATTTCTTGAAAAAGGATCCAGAAACTTCAGTCATAAAATCGAAAAAATAAACATTTAGTTATATATTTTATTAACCAATAAACTTGTAAGGATTAATCCATTTACAGAGGATAAAAAAGTAATAAATACTGCTAATAAATGCTACAAAAATTCTTTGGCTAGTTCATGCTTTATAAACTATACAAGTCTTTTGTATATGAAATAATTTTGTATCTATACCAAAACAAATTATGGTTTGTTATTAAACAATTATGAGATGAATAAAACTTTTACAAGATTGATTATATTTACTTTAATACTCAGTCTTAAAAAATTAACTATCAATATACATTCTTTTCGTCAAAAAGGATTCTGACCAATGACCAATAATTACCCTAGAAAGCCAGAGAATTACCCCGTTTCCAGAACAATTCTTGGTCACTTAAAAGTTATTTCAAATTCCAATTATATGCATATATATATTTAATTAAGATATTTTATTATATAACCATCATGGGGGGTTTATTCCACAAAAAAACTAAGAACAATATACCTTTAATAGTTTTCATAATAATTGGATGCTGATTTTTGATCAGGAATTACCCCAGGTGACCAGGGCCATAACTATAAATTTGGAGGCCCCAGGTGCAGTTTTTTCCCAGCACACCGCTGTTTAAATATACATAGTATGATAAACCAAAAAATGGCTTAAAAATATAGAATTGGGCAGGTACTTGGCACTGACGAAATTTTTGTCGATCCCACTAAAACTAGCATAGGGGAGAAAATACAGACTTCTGATTGGTTGAATACTTTGAATGTTTTGCTTAGGTTCATTTTTGTTTATGTAACTTTAATCGTATGTTTCTGGGTACTTACGTATTAACGCCGGGTGAAGAATAAGAATAAGCAGAAGAATAATAAAGAACATTCTTGTTCGCACATACACAAAAGATGCCGTAAAAAATGAGCAAACAACAAGGAATCCAAAACATAACTACATGCACGTAAGAACAACAAAATTGCTCTTTATTTGCACATTAACATAACTTCTGCTGCGGCGGCGTTAATACATAAGTACCTGTTTCTGATTCTGCTTAAAAACCTTTTGAAAGATAAATGTTGATAATTTTTTTTTTTTCGATTTTATATAAGAGAGATTTTCTAGATTTTTTAGACGCTTTTTGTATCATTCAAGTGATCAAAAACTCATATTTTCTTTCTTATACTAACTTCAGTGGGATCGGCAAACATGACATGACACATTCAACTCCAAATTTTACTGTCTGCTCTAGAGCTGCTTTAGCATGTGAAGTGTATGGAGTATATCGACAGACATGCAAAAACATATATTCTAGTGCTTTGATTTATCTAATTACTACTTTTAGCTAGGTGCTGGGCATTTTATAGGAAGTTAGACAAGAAACTAAAATCAATAGTGTTTTTTAACCATCAGTTTGGGGGTCCCCAGGCATGGAGGCCTCAGGGCAGTGCCCTGGCGATAGCTACGACACTGCAGGTGCCCCTACCCAGGTAAATCATTAAATCTGATTAGTTATATTCATTCTAGTGGACAAACAGCAGTAAATGTTAATATAAATGTACATAATGATTTCATAAATGTATACATTAAAAAATTGTCTTTAACATGACTGGAAATTAGCAATGATAAACAAAATAAACAATTGATAACAGTTTTTGGCAATCATTTAATGGTTCAATTAATACAAGACTGGGCTTACCCTGCACTTTATCAAATTATTTAAACAAATGTGTTTTGCGTCTTCAAAATGAAGTCCCTGATTTTTTTTTTTCCCAAACATGCCAAAATGCAATTTTTGAAAATTATTGCAAGTCAAACTCAACAATAACCAAATATGGTGGTTAAGTTTAAAACTAAATTGATGTTTTTAAAAACAAAATTCCTTCGCAGTTTTGTACTCGTAATAATCTCATTAAAAGAGGTCCATTCAAAAAATTTCTTTCAATAAAACAGACCTTTTCTCCGAGTTCCATTCGATAAAAATATGCTTTCATTGATTATATATAAATACTTTTATAAATACATCCAAAGTTAATGTTTAATATTTTAACAAATTAAACTTACCATAAAGAAAAACTTTAGCAGAAGGATTTAAAGAAGTAATTATTAATAAACATTTGTTGTTATTTTGAGAAACTGTATTTCCTTTTTGAGGACAATGTTTTTCACACAAAAAAAAAGTATAAAGATATGATACATATCTAAAAATAACTTTTACTTTTTATAAAATGGGTCCTAAGAAAAAAAAAAAAAAAACTTGTATCGATTGCTCATAAAGTTACGTAAATAATGTTTTAAGAAATGCTTGATTGTTTACATTATGAAAACGTGTAATGATGTTTGCAAGTCACCTACAATATTTAAAAATGTTTACTCAGTTATAAATATTAAATAATTAGTGTATAAAGAATATTTAGTAAAGCACTTACCTTTTACATTAAAAAAAATCCACACGGAAACGACGAATTACGATAGTTTTACACTACGCTATGCAACACACACACTTCACAGCGGAAGACGCCATTATTGCAAATCAAGCCTCATGGATGTTGCCACTCTTCTTTTTCATTGCGACAAACTTGTACACGAATAATATGGCAGGACATCGATGCTAAATCAGTGTCGCGCTAGAAAATTATCATATGCATGGTATTAAAGGTGATATCGTAAAACACATACATAAGTGACATGTTAAACTACTGTCATGTATAGGATAATTGATAGATAACAGTATTTAACGCTTTTACAGAACTAGGATTTTCTATCGTCTTTCTTTAATAATATTGGCACCACTTGTATGATATAACTTTCTTTTGTCATTAAAACATGCCGCAATGATGCTTGAAAATCGATGTACTTGACAAACATGATATTTCTGACATCCGATCGTGACTTTTTAGACAAATTTGTGTTTGCTGGGTTATTTAGTTGAAGTATTACTGCACCTTTATTCCACTCCTTGTATTTTTTTTATACATTAACACTATACAGGGTGTCCCAAAAGGTCATGTCCAAACGGCACACATGGTTGTGTCAGGTCATTAGGAAACAGAATTACATAGGAAAGGGGGGTCGGAAACGCGATTGTAATCCGCTAGAGGGCGATAAGCGATGTCAGACGAAAGCGCGGGCAGTCGGATCATTCGAAGCGCGGACGTTGCAGAGAAAGGATGAACCAGTTGATGAGCACTTGGATGAGCACTTACTATGAGTTGTAGCATTTTTCTTTTTTATTTGGTACTGTTTTGTTGTAAAATAAAGATATTTTACACCGTTTGTTATCTTTTCTTTGCGTGACGGTTACGATGCAATTTCACTGTTTAGATCGCGTTTCCGACCCCCCTTTCCTATGTAATTCTGTTTCCTCATGACCTGACACAACCATGTGTTCCGTTTGGACATGACCTTTTGGGACACCCTGTATAAACGTTGATTAGCAATTGTCACATTCCTACTCCGTGTCATTCAATCCCTACCCGAAGTCTAAAAATGTATTTTCGCCTTGTTTTCTCGCCTGATGTAATGTTTTTTTCGACTTTCTTTACTGAAACTCATTTAGTCATTCATTCAATTGCATATCAAATTTATGGTACTCATTATACGCGATTTTAAAAATTCGCCATTTTTTCTTGTGAAGTAGGGGGTGCGCCTTATACACGCGGGCGCGGTATACACGAGTAAATACGGTAGTTGTCTGAGCGAAGCGAAGTCTTATACTCAGAGTACGTAACGATATTAAAAATCAAAAAAATTCTTTCGTCAAGCAAATCTCAAAAAGTACTTGTCGGATTTTGATTCTGTCTGTACCATTAGGTACCTATGGAGGTAATCTGGTGAACGCACCACCTACGAAAAATTAGTTTCAAATAGTTTAAAAGTTATATTAAAAAAACTGATTAAAAAGCACAATTTATTTGCATACGTCACAGAAACTTGGTGTGCGTCATTTTTCATCGGCTGGATATTTTCGTAGACAACCGAATCAGAGTGCATGGAGTAAATAGTTGTCTTGACGAAGCGAAGACTAATACACATAGTACGTCACGATATTAAAAGTCAAGCATAATTCTTTCGTTAAGCAAATTTGGAAAAATACATATCGGATTGCGATTCTGATTTTACCAAACAGTACCTACGAGAGTAACCTACTGAATGCACCTACTTTCAAAAATTAGTTCCAAATAGTTTTAATTTAAAATACTGATAAAAGGCCCAATTCATTTACATACGTCACAGAATTATTGCGTCACTGTTTACTGGTTGTATATTTTCGTTAGATTCCCAAATTTAAGCACATGGAGCAAGGAAAATACGCAAACAAGTTTTAAGTACACTTAATTATATTTAAACTTAAGAAACAAACGGAAAAATAATTTTTTTCTTGTTGTTAATTTAAAAGAAAAAAGTCTTAATTCTTAGTAACTTAGTATTAGTATTTGAGATTTTGCGATAATTTTTATAATCGCACTTAATAGCCGCCATTAGCATCTTTTATATTTCGCACCTTCGCACATGCAAATTGGAAACAATTATGTCTTGTTTAAATAAAATATATGCTGAAATAAAATATTGGTACTTCTTCTTTATCTAGTGATCAATTTCGCCAAATTGTACACATTCACATATTTTTTATTTTAAACTAGCATGCTAAGCCCGCTGCGCTAGTCTGTTTTTCAAAACAAAACACGAATCAAACAAAATATTGAATGTGATTGTGTTTTTTAAAGCAACTTCACCTCGAATGGTCTTTCACATATCTGAAAATCACACAAAAAGCCATTGTATTTAAAGATAGAGAACCAACGATTATAAATGCACCCAAAATGCATTAAAAATTAGAAAATAGATGTTTCGAATCTACTGTCGAGATTCTTCATCAGTGCAAAACTCAGCGAGCTAGAAAAAACAAAACTGAGCCAAAAATAAAAACAACAACAATGGAATCAAGGCCCGTTGACGCCAAAATATATTAAAATAATAATAAAATATTATGTTGTTGTACGATAAAATTCGGGCTTTTAAGAAAAAAATATTTCAGTTGACCATTTATTGTAGAGTTTGATAGATAAATGAGGCACTTATAAAAAGAGCAATTTAAATATTGCCTATTCACCATACTTCTAAAATAGCGAGCATTATGATCGCAGAGATTGACCATTGAATTTAAACAATTTTCAAGTAATTCATTTTCATTTGATAGTTTTTTAACTCTAAACCTCTTAACTTGAGGATATGGGTATCTGTGGAAACCTTAATACATCCTCTATCAATATTATGTTATATTTCGCAACGTACATCTGCTCTTGACAAATTTATTACAGTGTTCCGTTTTCAGAATGCAGCAGAATAAATAAAGTTAAATAAAGTTTTCCTTAGAAAAATAAGGTGAATGTTTTTTGAATGTGTGAAATTCATTTTTTGATACAGATGTCATATACTTATTACGTTAGCGTGATTGAAACAAAATGAACATTTTATGCCTCTTATGATAATCCAGATTTGTTTTTAATTTATTAATGAACTATTTATTTACTTTCATTTGCATTTTGAAATGATACAAAATTTTATGCTCTATACATAGAAAAGTAAAATAGAAAATAGAAATGTATCTGTCATTTGAAAACGAAGTTTCCGTTAAAGTGGCGCCAGAAATGTATCACCCCAACGTGGCGCATATGTGACATTTGTGCCTCTTTCTTACAACATGGGTGTGAGCATTTGCACCTAAATTTCGTTATTTAGCTCTATTTTTGTAATATTAACTGGAGTTTGTACAATGTACGGTACTACTTGATTATTCTGTCGAGAAAAATATCAATAGCAGATTATAGGAATAAATGTCAATAATCGATGATCATAAATATGATAGAAATTGATATTACACGTGATACACGTATTTTTTTTACGTCATAAGTACTTTTTAATTTGACTTTTAATTTGTATTTGTTATTTATGTTTATTGTTGTTTCGTTATTTAAAATAAATTTATGTAAATTTGAATAGTTTGGCGAAACTGGGCGACGTGTTAATCAGGTAGCACTCAATTTACATTTGAAAATATCATATTTCACAAAAAACTCCGGCACAAACCCGGATTTGCAAGATTTCCTTCCAATACCAATGCGGCAAAATCCTCGTTTTAGAATAGCGAAGAAACGTGCATTTTTAGAAATTATTTTCGTTATTTTAAAACGAAAATATTAATAAATAAAAAAAGTTACTATAGCACAAAACAATTTATAGAATTTCTAAAAAGAAATTGAAAGTAAATAAGCAATTTAGTAATACAGAAACAACTATTGCTGGGTTACCATATCAGGCAAAATAACACCGTTTTGGCGGTATTCAGATACCTCGGTGTGTATATAATATCTGTACCAAATATGTTTGGAAAAAACAATAATCATTATTTATAAAGCATGTTTAAATACTGTAGTATAGTGAAAAAATGTATACATGACACAAACGCACCACATTGGCGCGTTTTTTTTTTTGTTTTTTTTTTTTTTTTTTTTTTTTTTTTTTTTTCTGATGCCGATTCGGAGAAAATTTTGTTTTCAAATACCAGTTACATATATAGATTACAATTATTTTCTGTTAATTTAAATAGAAAATAACAATTTAAAAAAGTTTAGTTAATAATTATAAAATAAAACTATTTATATCCTTTAAAAAAGAAAAGAAAAAAAAGAAAAATTTATTAATAAATAAATAACAGCCAGGTTACCAAGTGAGGCATAAAATCGCCATTTTATGGTAGTCGCTCAAATGTGGAGCATGTATGACAAATGTGCCTAGATTAAAATAGTTTATATAATTGGAAAAAAAAGAAAAAAATTGTAAATAGACAATTTATTAATAAATAGACAATAACATCCGGGTTGCCATATCAAGCAAAATAATGACACTTTGGCGTCAGTTAATTACCCAGATGAATATATGGTATTGGCGTAAGAGATAAATCGCACCAATGTAGTGCGTATGAGATATCTGTGCCAAAAAAAATAATAAAAATAAAAGTTACAGATAAATTATTTTACATTATCTATGTATGTGGAAAGACATTTACCCTAAAATTTAAATATTATTCATTTTTGTGGTATTAACTGCTATATATGTATTTAAGCTAAATGTAAATTTTTTCCTAAAAATGCTCTCACTCATTAAAAGAGAGAGAAAGAGAGAGAGAAAATAGTTCTTGCGAACATCGCTCCGTCTTGTGCTTTTTTGGTTTAGAATCGCATTGATTGGCGACAAAAATAGATTGAAACACCCAATTGAACAGAGCCTTTTTTTAAAAAAATTAATTCTGCGAGTTTCTTCTGCAAAGCACATAACGGAAAAATGAGATTTAAAAATATTTTTTTTAAAAAAGAAAGAAAAAATACTTATGTTTTACCTAATGAAGTTTTTGAGATGTTGTTTTCTTTTAATCTGGTTCGATAGAAATAAATAGCCAAATATTGTGTCACCTGAAAACTTTCTTTCACATTGAGTTACTTTTTAAATATTATAAATATTCTTTTTTTTTCGTTAAAGATAAATATTTTCCTTTCATAATATCATTTTGCATTAAACGGATTTTTCTCTTTTTATCATTATTTATTTTAAATCAATGAATTAACAGGGTTTTTTTTTTAAATGTTTATATTCATTTCCATTAGAGAAAGCGTTTCATTTCCTTTTTTGAAATATAATTATCGCCAAAAAATTAGTTGTTGCAACCCTTCCTTCAAAAATAACCGAAAAATACGAAATTTAGTACGAAAAATCAGAGTTATCCCTGTATATTTGTATCATAAACCTCCGCAAAAATATTTCCTATCGAATGATATAATCTGCAAAAAGATCCATCGGGTAGTTTTTGAAAACACTCGTTTGGAAGTTTCAGAACTTCTGCTTTATAATATATATGATATGATAACGTAAGAAGAAATGAATTAGTGAAACATAACAAGAAATAAATTAGTGAAGCATTGATAAAAATACAAATAAAAAGCGGTATAAAAAATCACTTGATGACGTTTTAAACACATGTTTACACTGTTTAATGAGACATTCACGAATTCATGATTGGCATTTTATCTTATTGTTTGGCGATAATTTTTTGGTCTACAGGATAATCAAGTAATATCAAAAAAGGAACTATAGTTGAAGCGAAGAATAAACAGTTACAAGTAATAAACACAATAAAAAATATAATAAAAAATATGAATATCACAATAAATCATAAATCGTAAAACAGTTATAGCAATATTTAAAAACAATGTTTTCATCAATTTGGCGGGAAAAAAATCGCTCTAGCATATAGTTTATATTTTTACTCATAAATATGACATCTGTGCCATATTTACGAGTAAAAATAAGCACATACGATCATCAGGTTTGAAATCTCAATTTCTGCAGCCCAAACTGGACCATGATTTATAAAAACGCCAAGATAAAGATATTATTTGAAAAGTATCAGGAAATTAGAGCAGATATATCATATACGCATCGGGTTTGGCACAAATTTCGCGAAAATCATTTTTGAATGAATGTCGATTATTTTAAAAAGTAAGTAACAATTAAAAAAAGCACGATTAAATTTAGGTTATATAAATATAGGAAAAATAAGCAATTAATTAATAAACAAACAACAATAGCCAGATCACCATGCAATGTAAATAATGATATTTTGGCGCTAATTAAATGGAAAAGTTCCATATCCTGTTCTAAATTTTTTGGCGAGCTTTTTTTTTTTTTTTTTTTTTTTTTTTTTTTTTTTTTTTTTGTAATATTGGTTATTTTGTAGACCAATTGCGCCAAACTACACAAATCGCCAAACTGTCTGTCAAATTACATAAATTGACCTAATTTGTATTTTAAATAACAGAAGAATAAATACATTTTTAAAATGCAATAAGAAATACATATTAAAAGTTGAATTAAAAATCACTTTGTGACGTATCAAGCACGCGTATCGTAATTAATGACAAGTGAAAGTAACATTTACAATCATCCAGTATTGGCATGTAACCTTATAGTTTGGCGATAGTTTTTTGATCGACAGGATAACCAAGAAGTACCTTTTTTTGCCATTAAATAAATCGATGTGATTGTGATCTTCAGCCTGTGAGGTTGCTTTTTTTCTGCACTTTCCTATTTATGCATTCGGTTTGTCTATCCGTCTGTCTAACACTCAAACATCCGAAAATATACACCGATTTATATGCAATTGGAAACCTTATTTAGGGTCTCCTAGGCATGTTTGATATTGTATATGAAGTATGTGGGATTAATAGTTTATTTACAGGGGCACCCAAAAGATTTTCATTACAGTATGGTCTATTGGGGGAAATCTTTTGCAGAGTATTTTAATGAAATTACGCTATTGCAAATTTACGAAACTTATATAAACCATTGAATTTCATTACGATTAAGTTATAACAGGATATTCAAAGTTCTTTTAATCCAATTACAAGTACACATAAAAAAAATCGGTTACAATATTGTTTTAGAGCAATAATTTCTGGAAATGCGTTTTCAATCTCGACGTGCGCTTTTAAATTTAAGTGTTTTTTTAGATGTGTCCCTAATTAATATAAAATATTTAGTAACTATAGTCGCCGTCTGATCCGTTCGTCTGTATCTCCACATATAACAGCACAAAAACTATCCTACGGAATCGTTTGAAATTTTAAATATCTATTTCTTGCCGAATTATGTTGAGTCGTTGCAAATTTTAATAAAATCGGATAAATTCGAATACAGGGACAATCAAAAGTATTCCGTTACATTACGACCGATGGGATGAAATAGTTCCAAGCTCTTTTTAATGATGTTAAACCCATCGAAACATAATGAAATTTATATGCATTTATGAAGAGCACTAGAATACATATTTTGTAGAACATGCCACGCAAAAAATATTTATTATTCATTTACACGTCACCACAAAAGCATTCCATTATAAAATAGTATGAGGGGTGGGACATTAACTTTTCAGCTTTACTAATCTAGAAATTTTATCATAGTATCATTTTCTCAATTGCCACTAGCAGGCCTTTTAAATAATAACCTTTATCCGGTAAAACGGCATAATCGAGTTCACATTGGCGTATTTGAGCCAGCATGTTATGCTGAAAAAAATATGTTCAGATTTGTAAATCACTTGTGATGACACTTTGACGGCTCAAAGCTTATGCAGACGAGATATTCAGATCTCATTCATATCTTATACTATTGGCATTGCCAACAGTGGAATAATCACAAAAAATAGAGAATATACGCTCTAAGCAGAGAGAATATGTTCAAGTTACAGAATATATCCTAGAATGTATGTACTGCGGCTTTTTGAGAAAAAGGGCGAGGGAGATAAGGTGATTCTTAAAAATCCAGAAAGTATGCAGCGTATATCTCTGTAAACTCTCTACTACATTCATGATTGCCAATTCGTTTTATTTTATGTTTGCTAAAGCGAAATACAGTTCAATTTCATGGGAATGTGTTTAAAACGAAAACAAATCAGCGTATGCAGTGGCCGGCATGCACGACCCATTTAAATCAGATTGAGCATATCTGGAACACACTCGAAACGACAGATTGTATTCCTTTGTTGGCGTTTTCGGGATTTTTATGTATCTTTTTTTAAGTGAGAATACCCCATTTTTTTATCGAAAACCTCATTGCATACATTGAAAACAGATGTAGATATTATATTATTATATATATTAATTATTTTGTTCTATCTATTTAAGGGCACTACACACCATATAAAAAAATCCCTCATTCTACTCAACCATCATGATTTGCGCCAATTTTAGGTACTAAAATATCTATTATATAAAAATATCTACTATTCTTTACGTCATTTCAAAGAGTTTAAATTCCGATACAAGATATTTTAGCACTTTGTTAGCTGTATCCTTCAAATTTTATATTTATGCGTGACTGTTTGATTACGTGATGACGTTTGATGACGTGATGACGATGATTTGATGACGTGACTATAGTTGATTTCCCATTTTTTAACCGTGTATAGGAATTTGTATGCAATATTTTGCAAATGTACCATTCACTTTGCTCTTTTTTATCATTTCAATTTGTGACAATATATAATCAATTAAAGATAGAATCTCTTTTTACTTTTAGCATATTATTTTAAAAACTCTGTTCTAAGCAATATCGCTCAGACTAATCCCTCTGAGGGAAGTCCTAGTTATATTAGTTAATGAGTCATCGCGTTTCAAAGTTTTCCAGTAGGTTAACAAAGGATTTCGCGATAGAGGAGTTTCACTGCATCGGCCCTTTCAGGAATGTATAATAAAATAAACAAAACTAGAAATGGACCTAAAATTTAAAAGATGGGGAAAAGGCTTTGGGATACAATCTAAAATCAGCAATACTCTACGTCTACTATACTCTATAGGTAAAAAGTAGAAACAACTACAACAGAATTTATATAATGGCATTAGTGTGGTTTCTATATTAAAAATGTATTTTATTTGTATATTTATTTATTTTAAAATTTTCTAGTTTTCAAATTCCTAAAGATGAAAAAAAATAAAGTTGAAACTTTTTATATTTTTTAACTCTTCAACTCTACACAATAAAAAAACTTTCATACCAAATACTTTCATTTCACTTTAAAATTATTTTTATTTTAGAGAGAATAAGATTCAGACATTTTCAAATAAGATAGAAAAGAAAAACGAAACAAGTTGGAACTATTAAACCTTTTTTTAATTTTATTCAAAATATTAATTGTGAGATAAAATATCAGTCTCCTTTACCCACATAAGCGAAAGGTGGTAATGATAAACCGTGTTGGAAAAAGATGCTGTATTAAGCTGTATATATGGTGCAAATATTCCAATGTGCTACTCTTTTTTATTATTAGACATCTGACGGAAGGTTATAATATTCCTAGTTGTGAAGAGTTCGTCTACACAGTTAAAAATTTCTGAAAAAAAGAAAGAAAGAGAAAAAAGCTAAACTATGTGCAAATTTACATTAGATCTCGGTTAAATGTTTTTGATTGAATTTACCAATTACTATTTTACAGACATTTCTCTTATCTTATATCTAATTCCCTGTAGAGTTTTTCATGTCTTTAGTCAAAAATATTTTTATCTTTGTTAAAACTTGCAATTTAAAATTCTTTTACAATTTTATTAGACATATTCAGAAAAGAAATTCAGTTTTAAAAATGTTTCTACTTTTTATTTATTTAATTTTTTTAATTAGAATAATTTAGCAAGAGATAAACCATCTCCTCGGAGATTGTGGGGATTTTTACTAACAATCATTGGTATCAATAGCTTTTTCCTCGCTGAATCAAAAAAAACTTATTTTGTACTTTATAGCTCAGTCAGTAAGGTATACTGCCGCGATCAAGAGGGTTCAGGCTCAAACCCCTTGAAGGCCAGGAACAAATTAAGTATAAATTAAATTGCACAAAAATTCAAATTTACTTGAAAAATTCGAATTTTTTGAGATCACTGAAGATTGAGTGACGCACTAATTTTGAAAACTAAATTAAATTATCATCATTAAAAATAAATTTACAAGGTCTTGTGTATTTACAACGACGTTAATTTAAAGAGTCTATTATAAATATTCCGAATAATTTCTCTGTTGTTTAACAGAATCTCGGTTTTTCAAATTTGTATAATTTTACATAAAACTTAATACAGTGGATTACCCGTAGATTTTCTGAAATTTCTCAGAAATTTTTTAACACTGTATAATACATTCTCATATATACAAATTTCATTTAAATCGGATCACATTCATATTCTGTCTTGATTTCTTTGGAAATTACACAGATTGGTTCTGGGATGGTAGGCCTTATTTTTTTTATTTTTTCACATAATCTTGCAAACTGTTTTTATCTCACTATCTTTTTTCAGCATTTTTCAAATTTCCTTTCCACATTTTAAAATTTCTAGTGAGAATTTTTTTTGCGATTTATTGTTTTCATATAAATTTATGAGGTAGAGCTCTTTTAATATTGATGGAAATTTTTTATGTTAGTTGTCTGATCAAGTATAAAAAGTTGCTTACGATCTAAAAAAGTATTTAAATAAAACATAAAAAAACAGAAATAATGATTTTAGCTATAACTAGCTTCACTTAAAAAATATAATCATCTTTTAAGATTTTAAATAAGTTAGAATCTAGTTTGTTAAACTTATAATGATATTATACAGTAATTTTTTATATTAATGTTTCGCATACTGTAACATACAAGACAAAAAAAATGTTCAGCTTTAATTTTTGTTTCTATATTATATTCAAATAAATAGTGAACAGGAGAATGCGAAATACCAAAAATGTCTATTTTATTAAGAGCACAAACATTTATATCCTAAAAGCAAACACACTCCATTGAAGTATCAAGATGTTCACAAGGGGAAACCTACATTTCTTTTATCAGTAAAAAAAATCCGGCATTCCCTTGCTTAAAAAAAAAAATAAATCTAAAGATAAATTGATTTTGAATATTTTTTTATCTAAAAAGTCATACTAGAATTATTGAAAAACTCAAATTGTTATACAACATCTATATTCATAAATTTAAGATGAACATTTAATTTCACTGTACAAATCGTATATATATATATATATATATATATATATATATATATATAATACCATTAAAAGTAGACAAGATTCACCAATGGATTTTATCAATAAAACAATAAACCAAAACGAAGAATTAAATTGAATTATAGTAAACAATATTAACCATTTGAAATTAACCATTGAATTTAATAACTTATAGCACATTGAACATGGAAGGAAAAAAGAATAATATGAATACAAATGAAATTTTTAGAACCAAAGCAGAATCTTCAGGTCCCAAATACTTTGGAACTACAAATGGAGTGTGTGGTTTCATCTTCGTATTTGCCATGGAAAAGCAAAACAATACGAATTTGGGACTACCATCACACAAAAACCAAATTATTAAACAAGGAACAAAGATATTTTACAAAAAGGAGTTGAAAGTAAGTAAAAATAATAGTTATCCATAACAAACAAAAAAGGTAAAGCTGAATGGAAATTTAATTGAACCGGAGAAAATAATTAATAATCGATATTAACATAAAATTAAATTAATAAAATGATTAAAATTAGAATTAAGAGATAACATTCATATTAACATATAACTTAAAATACATTATTGTTGCTTTAATCAGTAACATTTATTGTGACTTTACATGGTAAAAACTCATTATCTTAATATAGGATAATAAAAATTAAAAAATAAAATTAAATTAAATTAAAATAAAAGAATAAAAATTAAAATATATATATATATATATATATATCATATTTTTTTTATTCCCCAAAATTCAGCTGATCTTTTCTGGTTTTTATCACGTTTAGACATCTGTTCATTTCACACTGTTTCATTAATCTAAAAAAAGTTTGATATTTGAGTGATAAAAAGGGAGGTTTATCTCTAAATATCTACTAGAAGCAGGACATAAAACTTTTAGAAAAACGTCGGTTTGAATCTTTTTTTTTTTTTTTTTTAGTTAATAATGTATTTATCACAGTTTGTTAAAATAATTTTCTTTTTTTTTTCCCACTTCAACTTGCATTTTAACCCCATAAAGAAAAAAAGTATGAATGTTTTTGAAGTTTTTAGTACTTCCTATTATTAGACATCTGGTTATTGTTTTGATTTTTTTTTAAGTTTTTTTTTCATATACGCATATTACTAACAGTTTCACAAAGATTTTTTTTATCTTTTAATGTGTCCGAGATCTTAAAACTGATCTTTCATCCTTTCTGCTCATACAAAACGCTTGTAAATATCCCCCTTCTTTCCCTTTTTAATTGCTTTTTTCTTTTGATATTTTATTTTCAAACAATCATCTTCATTCCTTTTCACTTTATATCACTTTATTTCCATTACCATAATTTTTATTTATTAGTTTATTAAGTTTAATTACTTCTTTATTATTCACATTTTTGCTTCCTTTTCTTTGGATACTTTTCAATCACATACATTTATTTTGCATTCCTTCAATATCTTATGCCTTTCTTCTTTGCTACTTTTCCGCTTTCAGTGGGTTATTATTATTGGTTTTTTTCTTTCTGTCTTTTTTTTCTCTCGTTTCCTTCGCTCTAATCGTTTGTCTTCTAACTACATATGGCTTTTAACTGATGACAGTCAATTTTACATAATTCGTAATTAAGCTTTTTTATTTCCATGCACTAAAAAAATTGTAAAGTTCCATTTTTTTTCTTAATTGAAACTGGGATTTGTATAACTTTTTATGTAATGGCAACAACAAAAATCATGAAACAAATACATATTTGCACTGTAAACTAAAAAATCTGTTAGGTTACTAAAAATATTTTAGGAAACTGATATGCCTAGAATATTTTGTATAACTGCAACCCGGGTTACAAATTATTATTATTATTATTATTATTGTACAGCGTACGCATAAAATTTTAGTAACCTTACAGATTTCCACAACTTTACCTCTGTAAAATTAATACAATTATTATTTTTTATTATTTTTTATTTTTTTAACAGTTAAATAATCGTAACAGTTTTCTAGTTTATTTATCTGAGGTCAGTTTAGGAGTATTCCTACTATTAACAAATCTGTTCGCTTTATTTATGGTAGTTAAATACATATGATTCATTCCAACTATTTTTAAAGCATTTTACAGACAATGCAAAACATTATACTAAAGACAGATATCTTTTGGATAAAATATTATTTTATACGTTTTTATGAAAGAAAGCATCATTTCAGTGGTTTCCAGCTTGGGATACGCGTACCCTGGGAGTATGTGGCGGTCTTGCTAAGATTACGTAAAAATAATTTCACTAAAGGCTGAAATTACAAAATGGTTAGTAAAATGACAAAATTGTTAGGAATAATAATGAATGTTTTTATGAATTTATTATATGGATACTATGAGAATGATATTAATGAAAAAATTACGTTTGCTTACGTAGTTGAGTGAGGAGAGGAAATGAGGGCACGTTGATAAGAAATAGGAGTACTCCGAAATAAAAAAAAAAAAAAGAAGGAAAAGGTACGTGAAAGAAAAAAATATTGAGAAACGTTGCATTATTACGATATATTATATAACATTAAGACAGTTCATTCTTGATCAAAATAAAGCAGGTAAGATTTTAAAAAAAATATGTTCCAGCTAAACATTTATTTATTTATTTACTTATTATCTGAAGTTTTTTTTATAATATTTTAAAATACCGTTTGTCGAAAAAAATTTAAGCTATATTTATTTGAAACACGAATACTTACATACTGGAAGCATGAAATCCAATATAAGTGAATCCAATATAAGTGACTTGTCCACTTGAGTAATATTATATTATCTTTTTTCATTAGGAACACTTTCAAAATTCCTTTTACTTCTTTTTATTTTTATTATTTTGAAAGAGGGATTGACTTTTGATATGATTATTTTTCAATAAAATTATAAATAATTTTTTAAATGTTACAAACACTTTATTAATAGTTTGTGTGAATTATATTAGACTCTTGATAAGAAATAAAATGTATTCAGTTGAGTCGCTTGCATCAAGTTACATATTCTAAACAAAATGTTATTAAAAACATCTATCATAACATAAAATCGGAAAAATAACATTTTTATTAGAAGCACAAATATTTTTGTAGTGAAAGCAAAATATTCAATAAAAGAATCTGGAAGCCCTCTCAAAAAATTCTATATTTCAATTTATTAGAAATATTCCAGAATTCCTTTGGATTTTGACTTTCATTATTTCTATGAGTAAGAATCGATTTTAGATAGAGTTATCCATCTGAAATTATCGTAACTGAATTTCGGAAAAATTGAAATTGTTATCAGACATCTAGAAGCATAAGTATAAGACGAACAAAAATGTGAACGTTTATTTTTTTACGTCATGATATTCGTTTTATTTCACAAGCTATAGTTGATCTTCATATATTTCTTTCAAAATTTAGAAATCAATTTAATTTCAATCAATGTAGAACTTGGCTTGTGAGATTAAAGAGATCTCGATTTTATGATTTTTATTTTATGAAAGATGACGCAGATTAAGCAAATGATAAAAATCTGGTGAGTTTTCATAATGTTTATATCTTAATAGCTTAAGATTATAATTCTAACAATTCAGATTTTTTTAAAAATTGTAGTCCGTACTTTTAATAAACAACTGTAATTTTAATAAAATCGTCACTGAAATTACACAAAAGTACAGATTTACGATGTGGCGCACGCTGAATGAATATATGTCGAGTCTTTATTGTTATTAATGCATTAATTGTGCTGTTTTGTTAATGAAATTTACTTTAACTTGAAAATAGTTGTATTGAAAATGAAAAATATGTAATAGACCATCACATCATCGAATTCAGGGCTGAAATTACAGGATTAGCTAAAACTGATTCCTATGTTGAAAGGCAATTGGTCTGCCAAGTCATATCTTAGTGAAAAATACTTGAAAACCCCGATTTCACCAGTTGACTCGTAGAGTTCTAATTGTGTTTTTATATCTCTCGGTGCAAGAAAGCACAAAGGTAAACCCATGATTGAATCCCCGAAATCGGATTTACAGTTGTTTTCCTCCAAGATAGGAGATGGGAGACTGATTTTATTTAAATAGGAGAATCAAGTTACAACTAATTTTGGAATTTCAGTCGTGAATTCAATGAGGTGATTGTGTGGGCTGCCGCTTGACAAAATGAAGAGCTATCATGTATCTTCATAATTTATTAGCAGCATATCATCTAAAATAGTTCCCACCATTCATTACAAAGTTCAGGTCTTTGATGTTAAAAAGTGATCGTTAATATAGAAGAAGATAGAATGAGAAAATCTATGGCAATCATAAAATTACCAGACCAGCATAGATGTTAGCAGAGGAAAAAAATCGAACAAATCTGCTCCTCATTTTATTGCATCTGCTTTTTGTGGAAACCTCGCATTAACAACAATCATGACGCCGTGCATGTTCTGGCCGATGAAGGAATATAAAAGTACGTAGCTATAGCCATGTCCAATGGGAATAATTCTGCAAAGTGTTTTGTCATTTGAAAGTGCAATAATATTGGAATTAAAATATTTCAAGCGCGAAAGATCTCGAAATAAAAAAATAAAAAACAAAACAAAAATAAAATAATATAAAAATAACGGTTCTTTTAAAAACAGTTGAATTTAGAATTAAATAACAAAAGTGGTGAAAAATAACGATACAATTTAGAAATGAACTAAAAACTTTATATTTAAGCAAGGTGATTAAGATAATAATTAATTTAACGAGAATTTAATAGGATTAATGATGCACACACACACATATATATAAATATATGTACGTATGTATATAGTATATATATAATATATATATATATATATATAGCAAAGCACTAAATATGGATTCAGAAATCCAATTTGAGAAATATAACACTATGTTTTTCTATTAGGAAAATTTTCAGAATTGCTTTTATATTTTCTTCGTACACTAGACGAATTGATTTTGAGCATTGTTATCGTTCAAAAAAAAAAGGAATAACCTTTATAAAAGTTTTAAACTCATTAATTAATATTATTACTTTTTGATGCATTTTATTGGACATTTTAATAAATAAATATTTATTATAAGATTTTTTTCTACATGTGTACAATTTCTATAAACCAGTTTGTCTATAGCTTTAAGATTAAAAATTATTCATTTTTCACTATCGAAAATATCTCCAATAACTTTATAAAATTCTGCCTTAACATAGTCTCTCAAAAAGTAAAAACTCAAGAATGCCTCTTTAATAAAAAGGATAGATATTTCTAGAATGAAAACGCAAATATTTAAGACCGAAAAGAGACCGAAAACCTACTTGAAAAATTCTGAATTCATTTTGACAGTACATAGTTTCCGAAATCTCTCTGTATTTCCCCCTTTTTTATTCTGCTATGTTAGTTTTAGAAATAGCATTCAATCTAAAAAAAAAAAAAATAGCTAAATTTCTATTAGAATTGAAACTCCTACACTGTCAGAAAAACACATCTATTTATTCTAAATTATTCTCATTTTATAACAAATAATTTCCGTACTTTTTTAATGAACAAAGAGACAGATGTTTCTAAATCTAAAAAAATATACTATAATCAAGAAAGAAAATATACAATAACCTCTTTCAAGTCAATGATTGTTTTAAAAAGCATTCCTTTACCTTTACCTTATTTTTCTTTTCTCTATCAAAATTTTTATTTTTGAAATTTAAAAAAAGAATATAACAAAATAAATTATTATTAGTTGTCCGTCCATTTCGGAAACGTTTCTGGGTTGATTTTACAGTTTAATAATGATTTTTCTCAAATCAGATTATCCCTTTATCTGATGCTGTCTTTTCTTAGGTAAATATTCTCTCAGGTAAATTGGACAGAAATTGGATTGTACATTTAAAATAGATATGTCAATTAAAATATTAAATGAAAAAAAAACGATCTTATTCAAAATAACAAAAACAATTCGCATAAAAATATAATATCCATATTTTACATCTTGCAATGAACATAAAAATATTTGTTAATCATATTTTTATCACATTTCAATATTAAAGTATTTAAGTCCCCACCAGAATCATTAAAGATCGCAATCTTTCTGAGATTTAACTTCAAAATTTAAAGTTTTTCCAAGAAATTAATCAAATTATACCCAATTCAGACAAACATATTTTCAATCTGTTATGCTATTGTAAAACTATAACCGAGTGGTTAAAGAACTACGTCTCGAAACACTAAAGTAGTTGGTTCGATTCCAAAGTCAGCAACTCCCCCCCCCCCCATCTATTCAATTGACACATATTTTGCCTCCTGTATCGGAGATAAATGAAACAAATATTCGTCTATTAACGGAAAAAATGTTGGTAGCATCAAAACAGAAGTTTCTGGCCACATTTTCACAATCAATTATAAATTATTCAACTTCAATGACCTAATATGCTTTAACGAAGATCCGGAACAACCTCTTCACCCACCTTCAATCGCATGCATCGGTATGCCTTTCAAACGACTTTAATTAGAGACACGGATCCCGTCTTTTGATAATTTAAACAGGTGTTCTTTAACAGGTGTTCTTTAACTAATAATACCTGTGACAACTGCAAAATCATCTTTCATTGTGTGTGTATCAAATATTGGAAACACTCGTGCTTCATCCATTTCTATTCAGAAATACACTATCATCTGTAAAGTTACTTTTTGTACCAAGCATGTACTGTTTTCGCTGCAATTCCCTGAGCTCTCTTTCCTACCACTCAAAGTATCTTTCCTGCATAGTGAGCGACCTGGAAAAATCAATAAATAACAGAAATACGTAGACCTGTAACTCTTCACTTGTTACATTCAGAAGAGTGGTTGTGTACATTTCCTTGATCCCTATAACAAGAGCTTTCCAAATCCGATCTATCCATCGACAAAATATCGGGCAAATGAAGACCTTTTCTAGATATTTGTAAAATGAATAAGATAAATATGCATTTTAGAAAAACTATAAAATATTTCCGATCAGTTTCAGTAAAGTTAATTCTATATATTATTTAATAATAGTTTCGATGGATTATATTGTGCACCTTGAATTACACACAATATCACTCGCAACATTATATCAAGACGAAATCTTCCAAATAAATTTCAACGAAAATAAGATGATTTTTACCTCCAATTTGTATTATCAATCTGTTATAAGACAAATCACAGAGATCGTAACACGCGGAAATTTCATATGTAACGAAGCAGGATCATTTAACTTACCAAAATTGTGACTCGAGTTACTCAAAGGTTACGAAAATAGCAATATAAGTCCAAGTAAAATAAAAAAATACCGTATTTTGCATCAAGATTTAAATGATGGCATTTCAGATCATTCTAGGTAGATCGTAAACTTTCATTCGAACATTATTATTTATTTGTTTTTACAATAACTCAGATAGAAAGTTTATTAAATCCATTAGATTTTTAAATCAGAGGATTTTACGAACTTCACCTTTATATATAAACATTTTAATCAGCAACATATATTACTTGAGAGTGGTGTTATAAAATGACTCAGATAGACTCGAAACATGTCAACAGTAGAAAAAAAATGTATATTTTACTGGGTTTAACCCTTTAATTCCCATGCTAGAACACGTTCTAGAAATTATGTAGTTCATTTCACACCAGAAAAATTCAATGGCTAATTTCGTTTTATTTAAATACGGAATGTCCTGTTATTGATTAAAGCAAATATTGTTGTTTTAATTTTCTGGTGGGAACTGAAATATACGAATTAAAATATCTCGGGCGGTCTTGGGAGGTTTGGGATCCAGAGGGTTAAAGTTTTATTCTTACACCTTTTAGAAATTAGTATATTTTGAAAAATGTTAATTTGTTGCGTGTAGAAAAAACTATAAAACATTTCCGGTCTGTATAGTGAAGTTAATTATTTTCCTTAAAAATGTTCTAGATGGATTATATTGTGCACCCTAAGTCACGTAAGATTTAGAAGTTTGTTCAACCTAAAAAAAAATATTTGTTTTTAAAGTTCTTCATATTTTGAAAAAAAAATGTCGTCCATCAAAACATAAACCAAGAATGTTGTTATTTTTATTGGAAACACAAATATTTATGAAACGGAAACAAAGTTCAATAGAAAAGTCCGAAATCTATTCGGGAAATGCTGTTTTATTTTTCCACTAAGAAAAGTTTCATACTTCCTCCATTTTTCTCTTTTTATGAAAGTACAAAAATATTTATAAAAAGTATCCTCTATAAAAGTATTTATTTTATTTAGATTATTATCCTACAAGGATAATAATTTCTAGAATCATAATTAAGATTTAAAAAAAAACTTACAAAGAACTTGTTTTAATGTGTCACGCTTCACCGATTTAATATTTCTCATAATTGCAATTCGATCTCTAAGGGAAAAGTTTAGAAATATGTTCAGTTTACACATTTGCAGCAGCTTACATTTCCGTGACAATACGATACATTGGGAAAATTTTATCAGGATATAAAATCTCAAAACTAATGCACAAATATTCATGCAGTAAAAATCATTTCTTAATCTAGTTGCTCATCTGAAGTTGATATTGGGATTAGTGTCTCTGTCCTTTCACAGTATTAAATCACATTACGCACCCTTGGAGCCCAGATTTTACAAATTTTCAGACCAGCTGAAATAATTCACACCACCGTGAGGTGTTTGTTGTCAATTGTTGATGTGCGCTTTAACGTCTTAGTTCTGGTGTTTTAAACGTAATAATGCTCAGATATGAGTTCAACCTTTAACCCCCCCCCCCCCCCCACTGCCGCGACCAGATATATTCGTTCACTAATCTGCAGGTTTTACTGCAATTGAAGCTTTATTTAAAATAATATAATTCTACAAATACAATCCAGTTTTAAGAAAATAAGTTATGATTGATAATTTCTAGGCTTATAAGCATATACGTAACAAAAAAATTGCACCATGATAGAAAATCCCTGTTTTATTAGCATTTAAAATAAATAGAGGAGAAAAAAATTACAATTTTGTCCTTTTGCAAGACAGTCAAGGGGTTAACAAATGAGTGAAATTGTTATCCCCTACTTGACTTCTAATAAATTCTTTACTGTTCAACGCAGATTTTTTATTTTTTACAGTTAAATTCACCAATATAATTCCAACATTATTTTCACTACGACCTACCAAGTTCGATTGCAATTTGATAGTTATGCCAATTCATCACTTGCCATGAAATAAAATTATACGAATTGCCAACATATTTACACATGTTTAGAAAAATTATATCAGTAATCCCATGAATCTTTTAATGCAGTTGACTTTGAACTTTGTAAAAAATGAGAATTATTTTAAAGGATATATTCGCATTTTGATATAAGTGTCAATTAACTAGTGTTTTTTCTAATTAATTAATGACTGGTACAATACTTTATTTTTGTCATTCATTCACTGTTAAAAATCTTTTCCGAATTTGAACCAAATTTTTGTGCTCAATATCTCCCATTATAAGATGACAAAATCATGAAAAAATATGTGGAGCTCCTGTTGAAGCACAGTTCCAGTAGTTGGAACGAGGTTGAGATAGAAAACTCAAAATGTTGGTACGAGATTTCAACATCTTCTGGTGGCAGCTAGTGAGCATCGAAATTTTGTTCACACTAGAGCAAAATTTTTAGCCTGGTCTTGGCAGGCATTGGGTAGATTACACGTGTAATACCGATAAAACCCAGCTTGCCAGAGTTTGCCATGCAGCCTGTCTCCGGAATTTTACAGCAGTAAACTTTTCCTGATTTGTTCTGTTATTCAAGTTTGTTAAAGTCCTTTTTCTCATTTTGTTTTTGGGTAATGTTTTTTTGTTTTAATTGTATGTTTTGTCTCTCGCTGGTTTTGGAAAATTGAATTATTTTACGCTTTAAAATTGTGAGATTATATATATATATATATATATATATATATATATATATATATATATGAATTGAAGTCACGAAAATTCCTCAGAAGAATCTGGAAGCCCACTTAAGAAATCTTATATTTCATTTTTCTCTCGAAAATTTCAAGAATTTCTTGCTTTTCAGTCTTTTTTATTATTCAGAAAAAGAATCGATTTCTTTTATAGTTCTTTTATCTAAAAAAAAATCATAACTGATTTTCTAAAAGAAATGAAAACTTTTACGAGACATCTATTATTAAACATCATATAAATATATGAAAGTCTAAAATATGAACATTTAATTCTTCTACGGTAAAATTGTCTTTTTATTCTTCATGCCTGAGTGCATTTTTTACGGTTTATATAAAGATTAGAAATCATTTTATTTTATTTCTCTAAGTAGAGTTGTAAGTTTATTTTACTGATAAAAATTCTATTTATTTTACAAGATTTAACAGAAACATGGTGTAAGTTACAGTTAAAATATTTACAGTTTACAATTTTGCAGTTAAAACATTTTTATTTTTAGTTTATTGTAAGCTTCTACAAGTTTATCGTATGTTTATTGTAAGTTTAATTTATAAGTTTATTAAAAATTTATATTTTCAAAATTTATATGTGTAGTTTTATTGCAGTTTTAAAAATCACCTTGTTATTAATTTGAGTAGAGTTTGGTGTGCTTAATATAAACTCAGATTTTATTTTACAAGATCTGAAAGAAACATAAAAAAACTTTGCTAAAAGCAACAAATAAAAATTTTTGGGAAAAAGCCAGTTAGAATATTTTTCTTTTTACTTTATTTTTAGCTTTTATATTTAAAATTTCATAAGTTTATCATATCTGTAAATTAACATGGTTTTCACCTATTTTCTCACAAATTACTTTACATTTAGAAAGTGAATAAATGCAGAATGTAGCCAGAATCAATTAACTAAGTGGAAGAACAAGTTATGATACATTTTCTCAAAAAATGTTGTATTTTATGGATGAAAGCTTTATGAGGTATTATATCATATGGAAGAATTAAAGTAGTAAAAATCTAGTTATTGAAGATATGAGACAGTATCGTTTCATATTTAATATTATTATATTTATTAATTTAAATGGCAAAAATAATTTCTAATGTTACATAATTAAATGTCAATATTCTTTTCTAGGAGAGTTTAGTATCACCTATGAACATTCAAAGAGATGCTACTATAAAATGTAATTAAATAAATAACTAAACTACAATAAAAAAATTTCACTGCAATTTTCTAGAATTCTAATTTTTGTTAGATAATTTCTTCTTCTATTCGAGTCTTCAATTATAAATATTATTTCAATTATAATCATTGATATTTCTTAAGTAAACCTTCCAGCGTCCCTATAAAATTCCTTAAAATTGATCAATTAGTTGGAGAATACTAACTATTAGAATATTGATTGCATGATTTGCTCTTATGGTTTTTACAGTTTTTACAAGAGTTAAAAAATGCCCCAAGTCCCAAACATTTTTTTTTCTTTTGCTATTTTAATAAATTTTAACGAGACCTCCGTTCGTAGCACTAAAAACATCAAGATAATATTCTAATTACATTCACGAGCATATTAGTGTGCTCACATCAACCCTTCAATTTCGATAGACATCAACCACTCGGTACAATAAAATCTGAGTGAGAAAAGGGTAAGTAACAACTTCGGTACGAACCTGATCTAGTCTGTGAATCGACCGTAGCTAAACACCATGGTAGGCTTAATGGAAAACATATGTTAACATATGACAACTAAGTGATAACTTCTTCAGTTTGAAATAATGTTTGTTGAGCATATGTTCCTATACAACATGTATATCATATCCAATTATAAATATATTACATTCCAATTTAAAAATAAGCTATAACAAACAAAAGAAATAAACGAACGTTCCATCGTTGCCTTTCAAAAGAACAAATTCCAAATCTAAAAACTAATGAACGACTCTGAATGATTCATTAAAATAATTGTTATAATAATATCCAACTATGCTTTTGGAACATTTGTAAAATCAGATTAAAACCTTTAATTTAATCAGATTAAACCTTATATTTTTATATTACATTTTTCACTTTTGTTCACATTTATATCCAATAAATTTAAAAGTTAAAAATAAATAAAAAATAAATAAAGATTCTTTTAAATTGTTTTTACCATCGATTATGCTCTGCAGGCTGACTTTAAATTTAGTTGTGTTGCCATTTATCGGCATCAATAGAAATGAAAAATTTTTTCCTTTGAAAATAATGGTAAAACAAAAAAGTAAATAATAAAAATTGCAGGATGTACTAATGTGATAATAATTCCATCATTTTTCACGGTGGTTATACACTAATTGTTTAATAATTTCTTTGAGTTTGAGTACCGCATTTTATTTCGATTAACCACTCAACAATGGATGTACAGTTTTTTGAATGTCTGTAATCTTTAATAATATTTTAAGTCTTGTGCAGCAAAATTTATTACCAGAGACATTACTGTAAAAAAAGTTTTTGAGTTATTCTATTTAGTATTGTGACTAGTTTTTCTATAAGCCTTTTCATTTTTTAAATAAAAATCTGAAGTTGAATATACCTTTTTAGAATACTTTATACTTTAGATTTTGGGATGGAACACGCTGTAAATTGTAGCCAGATGTATCATCTAAAAACCTTAACTGTACCTTTAAATCGCCGTAACATTTTTTAAAAAATTGATCTACCTCTCCGGGAGTACTGGTATTGAATGATTGAATAATTATCTGGGTTTCAGAAACTCTTTTAGGCATCGGAATACGCTGTTTATTATAGTCAGAATTATGATTTATAAATCTTAATAAAATCAATCAATTGAGGTAAGACTCTTTAAAATTGGTCAATATATTCTCGAGTATTTAGTATCGAAATTTTGGTTAATTAGAGTATATTTTCATTTCTCATTTTCAGAATTCTAACCAATATTTTGGATATCGAAATGTTAGAAAATACAGATATTATGCAACTACTTCCATAGTATACATAGTATATATACAGGAATTTGCCCTGTTAGATTTACAGTGTTTGCTTTACAATCGTTTCTGAGCGTATTCCAAGAAAATAGAGGGACAGACAGTCAAAAATTATTGAAACGTTATTTTTGACTATAAGTAGTCTTAATAGTCGAAAATAAAAACTTAAAAACAGGCATTTAAAAAAAATCAGGAACAGAAAATTCAAATTTATACATTAGTGTACAAAAAAAAACTAAAAAAAAAAATCCTAATTGAATAATTATTGGTTCAGCTATCTTACATGAGGTACTATATTATAAACATACAGCTACTATTTTCTTTTTAACCTCCAAGCTGTTGCTGATTGTGATATGATTTTTTTTTAAGTCTTGAAATCAATTTGTTTCATTAATCCAAGTAGAGATTGATTTGAGAGTTTAAAAGGGAGACTTATTTTAAGAGTTCTGCAAGAAACATGATATTAAACTTCTGGAAAGAAGCCAGTAAGAAAATTGTTGATCATCATATGTGTATAAAATCGTTTACCACTTTTGAAGTTCTTATTTTATTTCTATGAAATGAAAGGAAGTATGAATGTTTTCAGAACGTAAGTAATTAGAAATTGTTGTAATTTTTAGTGTTATTACTAGTCACCGGATGAAAATTCGGTTTAAATCTTGTTCCTTCCTTCGGAAAATTTCAGTATGACTCATAATGAGACATCCTTTATTTATTGCTACAGATTTCACTGTTTATAATTAACAGTACTGTCTCACTCTAGGCGTGATTGCAAATTATAAAGAAAGCAATGCATGTATAAGCTATTACAAACAAAAGAAACAAATGAACGTTTTACCTATTCCTTTCAAAAGAACAAATTCGAAATCTAAAAACTAATGAACGACTGTGAATGATTCATTAAAATAATTATTATAACAATAAAGGACTAAACTTTGAAGATGCTTTTCATGTGCACATAAAAAATTTCAGACTTAACTTTAATAGAAAATTTTAGCTTCAAATCGCAGAAGTGTTTTGAATACTTCTGCGATTATTAATTCAATTTATTAAATTAATGTTTTTGTGAATGTTTTATTATAACAGATAATCATTTACAAAATTCATTATAAAAAACATATCGAGGTATAAATTTTTAGAAGGTAAGTATAATTAGAATATCAATGTGTATCCCTGATGAGTTAATTACGTTTCATTCTACATAAAAAATTAAAAAAATACTCAGGTATACAGAGATCCAATTTATGCTACACGTATAATTGATCAATAATTATAATACTTATGGATGTATTAATTACTTTAAGAGATTCCGAGTCACATTTTAAAATAATTTTTATTTGTCATGTTAAAATTCTGAAATTTTTTGTGATTGATAACCACATTCTTTGTAAACAAAACGAGAAAAGTTCTCATTTTTTTATTTAAAATTTAAATTTTATTAAAAAAGTGGGGTATTTTAAAAGCGTTATAATTCGAAACATTATTCATAGAATTTGTTTTTTTTTTCATTTAAATAAACATAAATATATAAGCTTTAATTTTGATTCAGCATTAAAAAGTGTTAATTTAAATAAAAGTTTAAAATATCTAAAGTAAAGATCTTTAAAAAAAAGTGACGTAAAACTCATATTTTCAAAATCAAATATTTTTTGCAAATTTGATGATTCAAAATTAAAGTAAAATAATTGAAAAAAGACATTTTTTATGTTTGAACCATTTGTCTTTAACAGTTTTTGAGTAATAACAATTTAAATGTGAGAAATTGTGAAAAAACACATCATGAAGAATGGCGCATTTTCACAAGAAGTCGTAAGCATAACAACCATTTTTTTCAAAGATAGATTTTGAAATAATAATAATAATAATAATAATAATAATTTTTAGTGAAATAAAATTAATTTAGAACATTTGAAGATTTTTGTATCCCGGATCCCCTAAAAGAAAATGTACACTTGTTTTTTCGTTTTCGGTCGAAAACAGGAAGATTGCGGAAATTCGGTTTTGTTTTTGATCTTAATAAGTTTCAATCTATCCTTATTTATTACTATTATCTTTGCTTCTGACGATGATGATGATGATGATTATCATGAAAAAATGTGCGTATCTAGCATAACATAATTAAATTCATACATTAAGAGTATTAAAACAAACCATTTTATTATAATATTTATTATATTTTTTCTTACTTATTATAATATTTATTATATTTACTTATTATATTTTTTCAAGAATATTGTCTATCCAAATACAAAAGTAAGACAAACATGATATTTTTATTAGATGCACAAATATTTATAATAAAACAGATAAAATTCAAAAGTGGAAACTTGAAGTCTGTTTGAGAAATACTTTGTTTCCTTTTTCCATTAGAAAAAATTTCAAAATATACTTTTCTCTTTCTTTTTGGCCCTTGATTTTTTTTCCTTGCACTGCTCTAAAAAAGGAATTTATTTTCTTAAAGCTTATTTTTCCACAAAATAGCTACACATTGTATTCAACTGAACGTAGCAATTTCATTTATACAATTTTTATTTTCTACTCTGTAAAATAAACGTAATATTTAAAAAATAACTGTAAAGTTACAATTTTTTAAAAACTGGTATTCTTAAAATATTTTATGTCACGGCAATACCAAAAAATCAAATAACAGACACGCATTCGCACTGTAAACTAAAAAATGTATAAAGTTACTAAGAATTTTTTAGGAAACTGGGATCCCTAGAAAATTTTAAGCAACGGCAACCCAGGCTACAGATAAAATTTTAATAAGATTACTGTAAATTTAGGAGTCTTTTGTAAAGCTACTGATTTCTAAGCTTTACAAGAACAGGTTTTGTAGATTTGCAACTTTTTTGTACAGTGTATAGATAAAAGTTTAGTACGCATACTTATTTCCATACATTTACATCCACAGAATTACAGGTTTATTTATTTATTTTTTATTTTACAGTACATATATATTTTTTGTCTCACTTGACAGTTACTCGAGCACGCACACTATATTCAATTTACATTTTACAAATTTTGAATGAGCGTACATTTACATAATAATATTTTCCAAAAAAAAGAAAGTCCTCTATAAGAATTTAAAACCATAGAAATGCCGAATACTGCTTTTATTGGAAGTACAGCTATTTTTATGGGAAAAAATTTCGATAGTAGAATGTGAAAACCTAGTTTAGAAATCACATATTCCAATTTCCATTAGGAAATTTTTCAAATTCCCTTGCCTTTCGCATTTTTTTTTTTTTTTTTTTTTTTTTTTTTACTCTAGTGAACAGGATTCAATTTCAGAAATAGTTTTTTCATCTAAAAAAACCATAACTGAATATTTTGAAAAAAAAATAATATTGTTATGGGAGATCTAGAATCATAAATACATGATGAACTAAAATATGAGCACTTCATTTTTCTATGCTTTTATTCTTGTCTTTTTATCCCCCAACGTATTTTTTTATATGAAATTCAGAAATCAATTTACTTATTAGTGTAAATAGATCTTGATTTGAATGATGAGAGATTTCTTTTTTACGCTATCTGCAAGAAATATTTTATAAAAGATTTGATTAAATAGAAGAGTTATTATTATTATTTTATTTTATTTTCATAATCTGATGATTCAGCTCTTTTTTAAAAATAAATTTAATACTTCTTTTTAAAAATATATACAGTGGAGCTTGAATTATCCAAACTAATAGATAACCAGTATTTTCGGATAACCAAGCTTTTTCAAAAAAAAAAAAATATATATATATATATATTATAGTTACACGAGCGCAGGGAAACAAATAAAAAGAAATATGTATATGTGTTTTGTTACAATATTTGAAACAAGAAGAATGGAATAAACCATTAAGGGGGCTGATCACTCAGCTCCGGAATTGTCCTCCATAATGATAAATCCATGGACGTTTTATGCATTTCTGTATTTAAAATATTTCTTGGAAAATTAATATTTTATTATTTTACATTTTTTATAATTTAATATTGCTGTTTTTTCTCCATACTTTTTTTAAAGAATATTTTTTGTAGTTATTAAAATATTTCTAAAATCTATGTTTAATTTAATATTTTTTTGTGTTAGAACTTGATGCACTGTGAGTAAAATTTTAACACTTTATTAAATTGAGTACATACTATAGAAAATTTTTGAAGACTAAGAATAACTTAAACATATTTCAGGAAGTGTATGCAAATAAATAGCAGTTAAAAATGTTAATTTACCGAAAATAAATTTTTAAAATACAAATTCATCAAATGCCTATAGACTTTACATTAGTTAGGGGAACTCGAACGCTGAGTGGCCACCTCTCTTTAAGTACCAAAGCGATAAAAAAATTTGCACGAAATCAAAAATGGTCTTCTTAAACTATAAGTCTATATTTAAAAAAAATAGAATATCCCTTTTTTATGTTTCGGAGTGGCCACTTCATTTCCTTGCGGCCAAATCTCTCTCAAGTTGTAATAAAAGCAGTTGTAAAGAATCAAAGTTTTATTATTTCTCCACCTATTTTAAAACCTGTCTCCAGACACTGAAAATCTTCCTCAGCACAAGCTTTTTTTTTTTCAGTTTGTCCTTTCTTAATAAATCCTACTCATCGTCATGATGTTTTGAAGAGCTTTGGTCTTCCATGAGAGTAGCAAGGATTTCATCGTCTGCCAATGGTTGGTGGCTGTCAATATTCATTTCCAGCCATTTTTTAATGTTCTTGCATGTCTCAACTTCAAGATACTTGAATTTAAATTCTTGCATGGCTCTCAAATTTAAATTTAGCTTTCTAGATTACGTTCGGTTGGGTGAGATTAATATAATCGATGTTTCACTGTAATATCAATCTTTAAAATTCTGAAATTTTATTCGATGAAATATAGCGTTAAATCAAGCCGCATTTGACACTGTTAAACACTTCCTAACAAAGTTGAAAAGTTTGAAGTGGTCGATAAATCATAATTAAAATAATAAAACTTCGTACAAATCAGCATAAAGCCAAAGCAATTCACAGGACGTGTTTCGAAGTAAAAAACGTATCAGCCCTTCAGCATTTTAACTCTGGCTATTTGATTCTTGCTTAAGACCACCCCCGTCAAATAATATATGTACTGATAGATTGTTTAACAGAATTTTGTTCAGATACAGTTTTGTTAAAAGAAGATCTTTAAAAGGAGGAGGATTGTGAAACTTACAAAAAACAATTTTGTATATGTTTTTGGTTATATTTGAAATTTCATCAAATAGATATGTTTTAAACTTTAACTTAGTTTATATGATAAAAAATAACAAAAAAAGAATGGTTCGCATCAGAAACACATTTAGCGGGGTGGAGATATGGATTGGCAAACAAAACTATAAAATATAACAATGCGATCTATTTGAAACTTTAAGATAGTTTACGAATCATAATAAAAATTTTAAAAATGAGGGTGCATTAAAAATATCGGAAAAGGAAGAAGAGTGTTATTGCTAAATCGATCTAAATATTCAATGCATAGAAAATAAGAAATCGCAAAGCGAACCAGAAATGCGATACAATTACGTCTGGAATTGGCTTAGAAAATAGGGATTGCTTTGAGATTCCGTAGGTATCGCGAGCGATTGCGTGCGAAGGTTGGTGAGCGTAACGAGCAGGGGTGCGAAGCCCCTAATTATAAATAAAAAAGAAGAATGTGATTGCAGAATTTCTTTGCCCATGGAAGTGTTAAGAAACATCGATACTACTTTGATATCCCATCGACTAATTTCGCCAAATTAATCAAACTGCCAAACTATTTGCCAAATTATGCAAATTGGCATATTTTATATTTTAAATAAAGAATGAAAAAATAAGATGGTAAAACATTATTGAAAATAAAAATAAAAAAATGAATAAAAAATCGCTTGATGACATGAGAAACGCGTATATCATGTCAAATATCAAGTGAATTTGACATGCACTATACGGCCAAAGGTTTCCAACCACTTGCGATTTTAGACATTTTGTTAAATGTATAGAAAAATACATGAGGAATTATTCTGAAACTCTAAATGTTTAAATATAAAATACTACAGGTTATACATTACCGTGAAGATTTTTTCCCGAAACTCAATAGGGGACAGTCAACAAATCGAAAAAATGAATATCTTTTGGATAACCCTGTCAAAATTATTGTACTAAAAGCATTTGAACTGCAGGTTATGATTAGGTGTCTTATTGTAATAAGCTTTGTTCAATTTTAGGCGGATAACATGTATACACGTAGAGAAATTACGGTTTTTATAAACACAGTCCCAAATTTTTCGAAGTTTTTTGCTTATAATTTGCCGAATTCTTAATATAAAATAATGTTATTTTTCAAACAACATAGTACAAAAAACTCTGTAATGAGAAATAAAAAATGATCAAAATTGTATGAAAAATGAACAATGATTTACTAAATAATGTTTCATTGCGCATGCGTGAACGTTATCAAAATTTTATTTACATATTGTGTGTTAGCTAAATGTATTGAGGAACTTCTCTAAAATTTTCAAAAACATAGCTTAAAATTTCTGAAAGTGACCGTCCTTAGAATAAGCTCAAAATCCGTTTTTCCCAAAATAAAGGAAAAAAATGAAGGATTATATCCAAATATAGCAGTACATGCCATATTGTGCAATGTGCATTCTGTATTGACACTAATAAATGGTTAAATGGATATAGACCGTCATCTTTTTTGCCTCATTTTGGGTATAGCGGATTTTGAGCTTATTACACGATCACTTTCAGAATTTTCAATCTATATTTTTGAGACTTTCAGAAAAGTTGCTCCATACATTTACCTAAAACAATATGCAAATGAAATTTTAATAGCGTTCAGGCATGCGCAATGAAAATATATTTGTAAACTTGCTCACTGTTTTTTACAATTTTTATTATTTTTAATGATTACAGGGTATTGTGTACAATGTTGGTTGTCATATTTTCGGAAAAGAACCTTATTTTATATTAAGAACTCTGCAAATTATAAGCAAAAAAACTTAGAAAAACTGGGGCCTGTATTTATAAAAACCTTAACTACGAGTATACATGCTATCCGCATAAAAAAGTACACCGTTTTATGCAATCAGCCATTTAGTCATAAGTTGCATTTTGAACGCTTTTGCTATATTAGTTTTGACAGGGTTATCCAAAATTTTTTTTTCTTTTGATTTGTTGACAGTTTTGTATGCAGTTTCGGAAGAAGATCTTCTCGGAGATGCATGACCTGTACTAATATGATTACACACTTAGAGTTTCAGGACGATTTCTCATGTAATTTTCTAGATATTTAACAAAATGTCTAAAATCGCAAGTAGCCGCTCATCTTTGGCCATATAGTGTGTACTCCTATCCATTTTTGCATTGAATCTTAGAATTTGGTAATAGTTACATTTCATGTGATATTTTGTTTCGAATTATACGACATAAAAAATTTATCCAAATTTGAATGTCTAATTCATTCATTCCCATTTACAATAACGATTTATTTCAATGCACTTTAACATTAGCTAAAGGGACATTAAAGATACAATTTTCCTATGCCGGAAGCTGCGATCAACGTCTCTATAGATCGATTTAAGTCCCTTTTGCACGGGATATGGGAGAGGATTTCTATCAAAATGACGTAATATACAATCGCCTATGAATAAGGTGCGCCTGATGCATCTCGGCCAATATTTTTATCAGTTATTTCAAATTTATGTGAAGAGCACAATTTTACCCACCGTCCTAGAATGGGCATTACCACCAATTGGTTATAGATTATTAAGTGTAACAATTTTACATCTTATAAAACAATTCGTTTTAAGAGGTGAAACAAATCATCCTTATATTTTCTTTGAAAAAGCGTGATTTTTAGAGAAATTGCTATAAAATCCGAAAATAAATATGAAAAACACGATTTTTTAAAAGAAAATGAAGTAATTCTGTGCATTTTACAATGCATACTATTACTATACATATTGTTTTTAAAATTTAAGCAAAAACGTAATGGGAGACAAAATCGGATGAGATTTATCCCATGAATGTAATGACGCTACAGATGTAGGTGCGTGTATTGATGGATTGAACTAAATTCATGCAACAAGTGCAAGTGGCTTTTTTTGTATTCATTCATTTGAAACCATCAATACCATACTCATTTTTTCATTGTTTTTAAAAATTGCTGCAAAATGTAGTGAGATACCTTAATAAATATTTTAAGAATTCGAAATTCTTCATAAAAGCTAAATTTCAAATTATTTTCAAGTTATTCAAAAAGTTGAATCGTAGTAGGGTAAATAGAGGGGAAATTCCGTGTATACAAGATGCCGTGTCAAGTAAATTTCAGGTGTTCAGGTACTGTAGGAAAACACCGCGCCGCTCAGTTGTAAGCAAGAGTTCTAACAGTATTAATACGTTAATTTCTCTTTACGTTCTTTTACCATTACTTTACTGGTGCTTTTTTATTGCATTTCCGTCTTAACACTTCTAGAATTTGTGCAAAATCTTTTACGTAACTTCTCTATTTCCTGAATACGTTTTGTTTAAATACCAGCTAAATAGATCAGATGTTTTTAGCGAGTACTAGTACCTGTCCTTTCTGCAAAGCATAAACAACCACCAGATCCAGCTGCTTCATGTCCTTGAGGGGACTGGGGTGTTCTTGTTAGCAATCTTACCCATATCTTGGGGTATGATGACGAAAATTTTTTTCAATGCTTTCTATAATATCTCTAAAATGAATATGTTTTAAATTTTACATAAGAATGCAAACTTTAACATGTAATCAATGAATAACAACTAAAATCAACAGGTGATTTTTAAAACAATTAAATAAAAAAAACTATGGCATCGTCATCCAATCTACCTTATATAAAAATTCTTTAGATAATTTCTCGAATAATCATTATGTTTTAGTACAGTTATACCTTAGGTTTAACATAATTCTCTTTTTCAAAAAGTTATTTTTGTTAAAATTAAATACGTCAGACTATTTGAAACTCATTCAAAAGTATGGAAAAGATAACAGGAACATGTCAGAAACAGCTGGAAAGCATACAAAATTGTCAGCAGAAAAAAAAAAGGTCTTCACACAACTGATATAAAGACGCTCATGAGAAAATGCCTTATTATTTTAGCACTCAAACGCTGTCTAAATCCCTTCCCTAACAGTAAAAGATTTCATAGCTTGGTATTTTAGAGACATAACAACATGGTGTATATGAATATCACAATTCAAATTAAAATTTCAGTTAGTTTTTAATCATTTACTTTTACACGAGCATTTCAGCGCTATGGATGAACTTGAGATTGTGCTATAGTAATTATTTAAATAAATTACTAGCATTCGTATCGGAATTATTTTTTATGACAGTAGAAAACCCCAAAATATTGTCTTTTATAAAATTTACAATTTCTTTTGTTAAATTTGTTGCGCGTTAAACATTTTTTTCTTAAATTAAGATAAAATAAAAATCGATATCTGTATAAAATTATGTCCATCATTTTATACAGTATTAGATATTTAACATAATTGTTGCTTTTTCTCATTAGTATTTTGCTTTTAATTTCTATATTCATTCAGATTCCTTTCTAGAACAAAAGATAGAAAACAAAACACATGCCCAAATCCCCCCCCCCCCACAAAAAAAAAATAAAATAAAAAATTCTTGAATTTTAAAACTCCAACGTTCAAGAGAAATTTTATCAGCAGATATTAAGCAGATAAAATTAAGCAGATTAAGCAGATTAAGCAGATAAAATTCAATTAATAGATTATATTTTCAATACAAATACGATTGAAATCAGTACAATATCATAAATGCAATATAGGTAACTTAAAAAAATCGCAGTGAGTGGATTTCATAGGCTGTGATATAAAACTACCCAGTTATCGCATTAACACTGTAAAGGTTTAAAGGTGTTTCAAAAAAGATAAATTTATTATTAACCATTTGGAAAATGGTTGCTGTTTTCTGTCGAGAATGGATTTTGTGATCTCACCGTTTTTATGTAAATGTGTATGTGTTTTTATGTATTTATTTTTTTATAATGGGTTCAGGAGTATTAATGTTTAATCTATGGCGTACATAATATATGACTATGTCATTATGTAAGCCACGTTTCGATCATCATCAAAACGATGTTTTTACTGATTTTTACTAATTCAATGGGAAACATTCAAACATTTTGCTTTGCATCATGGATGTTCTTTACATCTAGAAGAAATTTTATTTGAATAGGAAATCGAAATGTCGTTGTTAATAAAGAATAAAGTAAAAAATTTACAAAATGGGTAGACGCAAATTATCAGATATGGATAAAACCGAATCCAAAGAAAGACGTCATATGAAAAATCGTCTTTTAAATTAAAAAACAACGCTTGTTAATCGAATCCATCGGTGACAAAATATGCGACGATTACGAAAAAGAAACAATCGAATGTTCAACCGATTAATTACAAAAGACCTGTTTTTTTTCCTCATACATAAAATTTATTTATGAGACTTAAATTTTAGTCTTTGAAAAAGTCATTTTCCAAATGGTTATGGCAGTTTGTTAAATTATTACTATTGTTATTTTCTTTTGAAAATTATTTTCTTTGCTTTTATCGTCTGCTATCTTTAATATTTAATAAAACAAAAACAAAATAAAATGTATTGGAAATAAAAGAATCGTTATCTTACTTCAAAATTGTCAATTTCATTTTTCCTGATCAAAAGAGAACAATAAAAAATTCTATAATGATCTCTTTTTTTTCTTTTGTAAAGATAAGTTATTAACTATCAATAATTAGTTTTTCTGAAATGACTTCCTAATATAGAAACAATAGAATAGAATTGTCTTTTAAACCAAAGGATAATTAAACCTTAATGCTCAAATGTACCGTAGGATAAATACTTTAATTAAAATGAAATGGAAAAATGGTCTGTGTTTTCATTCTCTAAATTAAACTTTATTTGATTTGTTTTAATTCAGCTTACTCTGCACTAATTAAAGTCTAATCCTTTTTCAATTTTGATGGAAACAATGTTTTAATTGGCGTTTTAGTCTGTTTAACTTTTCGGTTTATTCTAATTAACATATTAATCGAAAATTAAACATAAATAGTCCTATTCTTTATGAATAAACTCAATAGGTTATTAATTATTAAAATGTCATAAAAGAGAATAATCTTCAAAGGCATCCAAAGCAATTTACATGGTTATAAATTTATGAAACATAGTTTATAAAATGTTAAACGAATTTTTTTTAAATGGTTAAATCATAACCTAGGTATAAAAAAATATATAAAGTCAAATAATTAATTTTTGTACATTACAGTAACTCCTTGACGAAATTAGAAATCACATGCTAACATATTTGAATGCACTTTTTTTCAATGTCATCTAGCAATGTACTGTACACTCTTTTTCCGAAATCAAGTTTTATTTGTATTATTTATGCACATTCCTTCTTGTGAATAATTAACTAAATTTTACGTTATCTTTTTAATAATGTGAACGCCTCATATCTCTTTTATGCGTTTGTAATTTTATAAGTACCTGTCATCTATAATCATCGTCGGGTCCGTTTACCTGTGCGTCTGCCCACATATAAAAGCGCAAAAACAACACAACTGAAGGATTTAAAATTTTGTTTCAGTTGCTTCAAGTCGTTTCAAATTTTATGAAAATCAAATAAAAATAAAAAATAAATGTTTAACATATGGCATACGTTATACGTGACTCTGTTATTACGTGAGCCACTTTTTGTTTATCATAAAAATGATAGTTTTACTCATTTTTATTAACTCAATGGAAAACATTCAAGCATTTTGCTTTAGACAATGAATGTCGGCATTTTATTTTATTTATTTATTTTACCAAATTCTTTACATTTAGAAGAATTTTTACATAAAAAAAAGTTTTGTTCTGTCTATTAAATCTTGTCATATGTAATCAAATTAATGATTTCCAGATTATAATGGTCAGAGTTCTAGCAAAATAGATTCGCCGTGTAGCAATAAAAAGATTATCTTAAATCATTTAATGTACCACCTTTTCTTCAATATGTTCTAAAATAACCTAAGTTTTTATAACTGCCACAACGATTGTTATTAATCTAATTTAAACTATCCGCTACAAATATATTAAAAATATGTATATATGCATGCGTATGTAAAACGAAAAAAAAAAAAGAAAGAAAAAAACAAAAATTGAGCACTAGCAATTTGGCGAATCTCTAATCGCTTGTTTATTCGCCAAACGAAGAATTTAGTCGCAATTTGGCGCAATGGCGAGCGACAGCAAGAGCCCTGATCATGGTGATGACGTTCTTTTTAAAGATGGAGTCCTATTATTTCCGTATTATTAAATTTAATGTGCATATCGTATTAACTTTTTTATTCATTCATACCTGCATAAGAATGTAGCAGTTATTTCACCAATGTTTGAATATTTATAAAACTAGTTACAGGACGAACGCACCTCATTTGTCACATCTGACACCCAATCTCCGACTTCTTTTGTTGTTGATGATGATGTTTTCTAAGGAAATTTGGATTTCACTCATTTTAAGGATTTCCTTGTTTTTCAAAGAATGTCCTTTGATTCTTTTTCTTTAGAAAAATAAATTTACCCAATAAATTTAATTTTAGAACTGAAATTTTTAATGAACATGTAACCGTGTCTGATGTCATACAATTGCTGAATATGTGTCTCTTAATTAGCTGTATTTATCTATATTAGCTTTGTTTTGCTATATTTAAATCATTTATCACGATTATATCCTATTCTACAACTTTCTTAATTAATCATGATGTTTAATGATGCTTAAAATAAAATATTGAATGATTTAAAATGTAAAATTAGTTAATCAATATTTTTGCTCAAAGAAAAGATAAAAATAATACCATTGAAAGTTTACCATGTCTTTTTTTATAACATGGTAATCTATTATTAGATATATTTTTATTGTTATTTAAATACAAATACCATAATAGATATCTAAACTATAAACCTTTTATGATACGAATTAAGAAACATAAAACCATCATTCGTCGACAGTAAAAAAATAACACAGAAGTTTCAAAAAGTTACATTTAGCTCCATTGCTTTTAGATGCTTCAGTTGTACGTGATCTAGCGGTTTCAACGCCTTTTTTATTTCTTTGTTACTTATATTTTATAAACAGGCATTTTTTTGTTCGTGTATAAATAGTAACACGAAGTCTTAGGTGCCCGATATTTTTTATTATCTTCTTTAGAGCAAAAATATTTATTGTATCACGTAAATTTTGTATAATCTTTGTTTAATTTTAGTTTTAAATAAATTACCTAGTATTAAGTTCGAGATGTAAGAAATTTTAAAATTATGACTATTTTTATTTATTTATTTATTTATTTCAAAATTTTCGTTTTTCTCTTTAATATTTTGTGAAGAACTAATTATTTTGTATTAGTCGATGCACATTATGTTAAAACACATTAAATCTCTATTTAACAAAAAAATGATAGATTGTGATAATTCAATTATGTCCCGTAAGGCATGGTGATGTCACTGCGACGTCGTTGTGAAGCCACATTTTGACTTTGTGACCATCGACTGTCGATGTGATGTCACGTGACGTCGATGTGAAGTCACAGTGACTAAAATGTGAAGTCGTTATGGCCGTTTTAGAGCTCTTTTGTGACATTTCACAAAATGGTCACAATGTGACAAATTTGTGAAAAATGTGTTATTTGTGACTAATTTGACATTAACATTGTGACGAAACTGTGACAAAAGCAATGATATTTGAATTGCTAGAAACATGTTTTTTAAAGTAAATAACACGTTTTGAAGAATATTTGTAATTTTCTAAAAATTTTTAATAAAGTCACATCTCAGTCAACGTCACTGCGTGGTGGCATTTTGGTTACAGATGTTATGTGACCAAAGTGACTCACAGTGACGTCACTGTGACCATGCATGCTATGAGGGGTGGAACCCTATGCGCATAGCATATAATGAGAACTCATTTATTTAAAAATATATTAAATTATAAAACTTTACATGTATCTAGACTTTTCTTCAGAGCTTTTCTGTTATCCGATATCTTTCTTAGAGTGTATTTAAAATTTCATACACTATAAAAAAATCCGTAAAGTTACTAAACTTTTTCTAGGAAGTTGAAATACCAATAACTTTTTATGTAACGGTAACAGCAAAAATTCATGTAATCGATTCTGTTACATGAATTTTTGTTATTACCGTTACATAAATAGTTCTAGGAATCCCAGTTTCCAAGAAAAATTTAGTAACTTTACAGATTTTGTTTTTACAGTATATTAAACTTTACAGTATATAAAAATCAGTAAGATGTGGAGTTATTGCGCTGTGTAAGAGGGTCACATTTATACATAATTTGTTAGTTTAAAAAATATCTAACCCCTTAACTCTTATAACTGTGATGTTGCATTTATTAGGTATCGGCTGAGTGGTAAAGAAACAGCAAAGTACGCCTTGGAACCAGGTTCGAGACCTGGCCATCGCTAATTTTTCACTCCTGTTGGGGGTGTTCTATTAAGTGTGTTCAAGCCTGTCTTAACATCTCTGTACGTTTAATAAACGTATGATATAAAAAAAATGTGGATTGGCACGTCTGATTAGCCTAAATATAAAACAGCATTTAACTGTTATTTTTCCCTGATACATTTGGCTTCAAAAATATCTATTTTTGTTGCAATACATTTTTCCGTTTCTTTCGTTTCATAGTCCTTATCTATGAAAAAAAGCACTTATTCTTATGAATATTTGCATGCATACATATCATAACCAATAACTGAACTATAAACCTATTTTATGAATTGCAGAAAGAAACTACATTCATCGACTATAAAAAATAAACCCTCAGACGTTTGAAGAAATTACATTCGCTCTATCGCTTGAAGAACATCTTTTTCATCATGTTTCAATTGTACGTGATCTGGAGGTTGGAACTGCTTTCTTATGCTTATTCTCATTCTCCTCAAACGCTTATTTCTTTTTCTAGCGACACAAAGTCTTACGTTCTCGAATTTTTCATTTTCTTTTCTAAAATAGTACATTTATGGTATCGCTTAACTATTTATGGTATCACTTTCATTTCGTAGAGTTGTAGGATATTTTTTTTATTACTTGGAATAAAAAGTAACTAAGCTATATTTTAAAGAAAAATATTTCATTATGTATATAGATATAAATTCATACTTTCACTTTTTCAAAATTGATAAGTGTATCAAGTTTGCTTGAACTGTAATATAACAGTAATAAAAAAAATCAGTAATTTCACGCATGCAAAGTTAGAAAAAGCTACATTCTTATTAAGGTTTTATGTGTACAGTATACAAAAAAAGATGTTAATCTTTAAAACTAAGTTTTCTAAAGTTATAGAAATCTGTAGCTTTACTAAAGAATCTACTCAATTACCAGTAATCTTACCAAAATTTTATCTGTAACCCTGATGCAAATGTATAAAAAGTTCCAAGCATCCCAGTTTCCTAAAAATTCTTAGTAACATTATAGATTTTTTTATTCAGGGTAAACACGTTCATATAAAGTTTTGTTGTTGCCGTTACATAAGAAGTTTTTGGAATCACAGTTTTCAAGAAAAAGTTAAGTAACTTTGAAGATATTTTTTTCAGTGTAGAAATTAATCAGAGAAGGTTTTGCAGTTGTTCGAACACTGCACAAAAGTATACACTGTAAAAGAAATATGTAATGTTACTAAAATTTTCTAGTAAACTTGTATTCCAAGAACTTTTCATGTAACGATAACAGCAAAATTTCATGTAACCGAGGAAGGTTACATTAGTTTTTGCTGTTACCTTTACATGAAAAGTTCTTGGAATACAAGTCTACTAGAAAAACCTTAGTAACTTTACAGACTTTTTTTTACAGTGTATGGCATATTGCACCTCTGGTGCTATCGCCTAGAAAACAGAGTTATCCCATTGTAGGCCATATTTTTTTAGGAATTTTTGCACCACACATTTCAGCTTAGTTTTGCTATAGGTATATATACAGAATTTTACATACAGATTTAAGTATATACAGAAATCTTTTCTTATTCATAAATTTAGAAAATTACTGCCAAACGATTTCTTAAATGTGCCTTATATCTCACTTTTCTGGGTGGATTTGTTATTTCACAATGCTTCACTTCCGTTTTGATCTCATTGAATTTTTGCTATAGTTATATACACAGAATTTTACATACCGAAATCATTTCTTATTCATAAATTTAGGAACTTCCTGCCAAACGATTTCTTAAATGTGCCTTATATCTCGCCTTTCTGGGTGGATTTGACATGTCACGATGCTTTACTTTCGTTTTGATCATGTATGTTTTTCTATCATGCATCTGGGGAGGAGGGATGTTGATTTTATACAATGATGATGCGAGCCCTAGTACTCATGAAACGTATGCGTCTCGCTATTTTCAGAATGCTTATTTATTATGTGTTCAAACGTTTATTTTAGCTTTTCAATTTGAGAATATTTACGAGATTTACACTGTAAAAAAAAATCTGTAAAGGTACTACACTTTATCTAGGAAACTTGGATTCCAAGAAATTTTCCTGTAACGGTAACAACAAAAACTCAAGTTTTAGAATCGGTTACATGGATTTTTCCTGTTATCATTACATGAAAAGTTCTTGGAATCCCAGTTTCCTAGAAAATGTTTACTACATTTACAGATTTTTTTTTACAGTGTAGAGCGTGGACAGAGGAACAGACTAGACTAACCTAAATTATAAATACTTTTCAAACATGTTGTAATATGCTAAAAATGTATATCAGTCTTTCTGATATGAGAAGGACTACAAAATTTAAATGCGTACCATTGATTTTTAGATGTATTATAAAGCCGTATCTTATTTCTTTAACTGAACATAACAAATATAATGAAGTTACTATGAATTCATGCTTTTTAACAATCGATTTATTTTTCAAGACGGTATATTAATTCTCTAGTGATTTGTTTTCTCATAAAGAAGAATTAAGTGGGAAGTTATAGAATATGCATATACCTTTGTCATAATTGCATGTTTTTCCATCTAACTAAAGTCCTACTAATCATAATAAATGACTTCTGACTCACAATTTTACGATACATTTGCGTGGCTGGCAGATACGGAAACTTACTTTTATGCGTCACTTAACGTGTCAAGAAGGTAATTTTCTTTGCGTGTCATTCAGCTTTACTTAATATAACAGTTTGTAATAAAAGTTGGACACATAGGAAACAGGAAAATGAGTTTATATACAAAATGCACTTTAATATTTTTTGAGCGAAAATAAAAAATACCTTTAGTTTAAGAAAATGTTAGGGATTTTATCTTTAAATATCAAAAAGATAAATTTTTATCTAGGTATGTTAAATAATTTTCAGATATGACAAGAGAATACAGTCTTATCAAATTGAACTATCAATTATAAAAGAATAATTTATTTTCATCTAAATACATACGTATCTGTAAGCCATATTCAGTTTTAAAATTTATTTTTATAAGTTGTGCAATTTTTTACTCCAATATATGAGATTGTACTATCAATTATGAAACAATAATTTATTTTCATCTAAATGTACTACACGTGTCTGTAAGCTATATTGAATTTAAAAATATGTTTTTATCATATAAGTTGCGTGGTTTTTACCAATTTTAAATTTTAGAAAAGACAAATACTGCATGAATGTCATTCATCATAAACATATCCAACGAATCCGCTTCCCTTAGATTTTGTGTGTTAAATTCCAATGTTTTTCACGAAGACGACGTTAATTGAATTTCGCCGAAACTAGTTTGCAATTAGCTAAATTATGGTTTCTAAAATGTTATTTTAACTGCAAATATTTATCTAAGGTAGATAGATGCATAAACAGATTATAAAGAGAGATATACGAACATGCAAGTAGATTTTTGGAAGAAAGATAGTTACATAAATATATGTTTTAATTTGTTAATATGTTTTTAAACATTGTATAAAATAAGTAAATGTAGATAAAGTAGTCAATTTTGTCGCTGCATTTTTTACTTTTAATAGCATAAAAAATTAAAGAAACAATATTTTACAATTATACGTTATGTTACCTTAACTTAGCGTTTAGAACGTTGATAGTAATACACTCACTGAATTAATTATTTTAATATAGAAAGCTTTTCAGCATTAAATTAATCACTCCTATTAATTTCAGCTTAATTTATTTATTATGTTATAACACTTTCATTAATTACAATTGCAAAAACTAGCGCTTCTATATAATTTATACATTATCGTATCTATAAATTATTTTTAATACTGCCACGGAAAAAAATATGAGGAGATGGAAAAATCAACAAATGTAGAAGTTGCTTGGCTAGCAAAAATTATACTAATAGTTGTGTGATAAAAATGCTTGAAATGGAACCTTTCCAAACAAACTTTAAGTTGAAATTTTGGAAAATTATTAAAAGTCAATTATTGAAAAATTTGAATAGATTGCTACTCGGAAAAATAATAATAAAAAGCATTTCTCTTGAAATCGCAAACAAAAGTTTGCATACTTCTTAATATCATAATATCATAAGATTATAAAAGTACTTAAAATTATTTCCCAGTAAAATTATTCAATTTCTATCCTTCTTCCTTATGCCAAAAAATCACACAAAAATTAGAATTTTAAAGAGGCAAAGATATTGATTATGAAGAATGTGGAACGAGTAGTCGTGAAATTGCATTGAATATAAACATATCTAAAACGGTAGTTTATTTTGAAGAATCCAACAGATTGTGACAAAAAGAAATATACATGTCTCACCTTTTTCACGCTAGAAATATGGAATTGCGCGTCGAATCTGCTTAAAAAAGAGATTTCTACTCAAATTAAAACAATAATGAAACTACCATGCACTAGCCGAACAGTACGTAATGTTTTGCAAAAGAATACTGATGTTAAACAAAAGAAACTACGGCAACGTCCACCATTTACACAGAACTGTTACAGGTCACTATTCTTTCATTCTGTTAGCTCCAGTATTTTTCTAATATATTTTTGGACTGTATTTCTCTTGCAAATCTTGACAAAGGGTGTGTTAAGGATTTCTGTTTTGAAAAAATGGTGCCAAATAGAAATAAAAACTACTCGCCTTTGGCTGCCTAGCTTACAAAACTACAAAATTGCATAGGCATGTTTTGCAGCCCATGGAATAACACCATTCATGACCATTCGAGATCGCATGAATTCAGAATCATATGTGGATATGCTAATTTAGAAATTATTGCCCCTTATTGCAACTAGTGATTATTTGTTTCGACAAGATAATGCAATTTAAATGTGTCTCGTGCATCATGTTCACGGTTCATGGCTAAATTTGTCCAATATTTGGATTGGCCGACAAGAAAGTCCTGATTTAAATCCCATTGAGAATCAATCGGGCATTTTATCTATAAAAGTATATAAGTTTAGCACACAATATGCAAATATAGACGATTTGACGTAATATATCTAATTAGCATGAAAGAACATTTCTAATCAAATGTTTGTTGAGTTTTCTGAGTAAGTGATTGCACGAATATTAATCGTCATTAAAAAATGACTTTGAAGAATATTAATTTATTTCCAGAAATATTTTCTTATGTCTTCATCATTTTTCCATGTTTTCCACCATATATATTTCTACTAATTTGCGAATATAAATTTTATTTTAATTTATTATTAATATGCTTCTAATGTTTGCTACTTAGGGGTAGTAAATTATGTTTGATTTTGTTTTCAATTCATGATAAATTTAACACATATTACTCATTTTTTAACGTTTCCTTATAATTTTTTCTATGACAGTATTTTACTTAATAAAATAGGAAAATTGCTAAAACATGTACATAAAACTCCGATTAAACATTCTTTATTTTTCATTTTTACAGATCTCTGTACCTTTTGCTTTATAGCTTATATCCATGAATAATAAAACCCATTTTTATGCTTTAAACATCAAAATGTTACAGTGTCTGAACTATAAATATCACATAAATTGCAGCAAGAATCATAAAATCGTCATGCATCGAATATAAAAGACGAACGCAGACTTTACAGAAAGTTACATCCAGCTCATCACCGGAAGAACTTGTTTCAGATCATGCTTCAATTGTACGTGATCTGATGGTTTCAATTGGTTTATTATGCCCACCTTTTTCTTCTTCTCTTGAATGGTTTCTTCTTTTCTGGTTTATAAATTGAAACGGAGTCGTATTTTCCCGTATATCTTTGTTGCTTTTTGTTAACACTAAACTAAAAACACTTAATACGTTTAAAATATTTTATACCAAAAAATTGATAAATATTATTTATTTTTCTTATTTCAATCCTATTTTATTTAATTTTCAAAAACGTTTCTGCTTTTAATTTGATTAATTTTATTTGGTACCAGTGAAATTCAAAAAACTGTGTTTTAGCACTTATATAAACCTTTATTTACCGATGGTACTTATAAGAACCAGTTTAAAAGGTTATTTTAATGGAATCATTAAAAAAACTAAATGTAAATTTTTTTAATACGTCAGTTAGTTGTAATACGGTTTAGAACGAGTCACAGATACATTACTTTATCTTGGTCCAAAAGCATTATTGGTTACACAAAACAAAAATATTTTTAAAAGCTTGATTTTTTTTTTTTTTTTTTTTTTTTTTGCATCTTTTTAGCTATTTTGGCGCTGAAGGAGAAAGATGGGGATTTTTCAATGCGGAAATATTTCTATATTCATATTATAAGACCACCATATTTGTACAATTTATAATTCTACAAAATACAAAGAAAATAATTAAAAATAAAATATTTGAGTGGGGGTATAAAAATTGCACAAAAATTCCTGTAAATTCAAATTTAATTAATCCTTCTAAATCCTTCTAAATTTCTTTAAATATTTATTAATTGATTATTTAATTTTTTTAATTTAGTTTAAACAATTTGCACAAAATCTTTTAGAATGTAAAATTTTCATGAATTCATAATGCGGTAGATAAAGGGTTAATGTTAAAGATATAGACAATGAGGTGGCAGCGCAGACAATCTCCTCATCTAGTTCACGAATGAAGTTCTAGGGTGGGTCAGATCTCGATTCACATATTAAAATTTAATAGGTCTGCCATTTCATATTTGAGTGGAAAACATATAAAAACACGATTTTAGCGGTTGACTCGTAGGTTTATCTTTGTGCTATCTTACTCTCAATCCTCCATATTTTAATGCTTCTGGGTGTTGTGACAGCGTTTCTGTCACATATTATCTTGTCTTCTCCCCTTTTTAGAAAATGAACAAGTAAAATCAAAACTTCAAAATTTTAACTGGAAATTACCTCCCCCCCCCTTAAATAAATACTTAAAGTTAATATTCTTGCATTTAAGGTTTTAATGCTGTACTTTGTTACTTTTCCTTTTATAACTTTGCATGTGAAATTAATTCTTTTACAAACCCTCTTTCATATGATAAAAAAACACCATTTCATTCCCACTCTTTGTTTTGGATTTTTATCACTGTGAAAAAGATCTGTTAATTCTTTTCTCATCACAATAAAAGTTAACCGAATGTCAGTCTTCCTTAGATCTGCACATTTCTGCATTTTTCCCATGTTAAATAGATCCAGCTGTGGTTTATAATAAGTTTATCCGTTAACATTCTCATGCACTCAGCTAATCTTTAAAATCTCCCAGATGTCATGAATCATTCGGCATGTAATTCTTTCAGTATCTGGAAGCACACGTGCGTATGCAATCGACACTCCTTAAAAACCACAGGACTTTAATATTACACCAACCCTTGCATTCTCGGTTACTAAGCATTTTTAACGGATTCGCATAACCTTGACGCTGTACATCTTCCCTGCTGCAGTCTCACTTCTACTCGGACCTTCAGCCATGTAACACCACGTTAAAGGGGCGCTGTGCCCCTCTCCGGCTAATGCCGTGCCTGTGAGCAGACGATGTGATTTCCCGTATTGTTAGCGACTTAGCATTATAAACATTCCATCGTTCATCTTCTAAATAAACACCTTATTCTGGCTGCAATTATGTTGGAGTTTATTTCTCTGCGCTCTCGATCTCCTCCTGGGTAGTTTTTTACGATCACCTCCACAGGTGTTACTAGAGGATTTATTCCGCCCTTCTCTCTTTATACTTAACAATTAAACTCCAACACTATTCAAAGATTCGCTGTTTCAAAAAGAACTTTTATCCAAAAATTGAAGGAAATCGATAAATTCTGCATAAAAACCCATTTATCTAATTTAAGGTGAGGGGAGATAACCGCCCGTTCCCCTTTTTATGTTTAACAAAGAATCTCAAAACTAATCATGAAACCATCTTATCAGTATGAACATAATTTGAAGCAAATCGCTAAATAAACTGCATGAAAACCTATTTACCTATATTAAGAGTGGCAATCTCTCAGTCCTCTTTTTATACTTTACCAATAAATCCCCAAAACAAAGCAGGAAATCTCCTTTTCAGAATGAACGTATATTCAAAATTTGAAGCAAATAGGTAAATTCTGTGCGAAAAAGGCATTTTTCTAGATTAAGAGTGTTACCCCCATCCCCTTTATACAACAAATGAACACTCAAAACTAATCATGGAGGCATCTCATCAAAATGATCCTATATCTGAAATTTGAATGAAATCTGATAATTCAGCATGAAAAACCCATTTACCTAAATTAAGGGGAGGGATTAGTTCCCTGTCCCTTCCCCCCTATACTTATCCAATGCACTTCCAAAACTAATCAAGGAAGCGTTTTAGCAGAATAAACCTGTATTAAAAATTTGAAGCAAATCGGATGTTTTATCATGAATTATTGCGTTACGTACGTAAGTACATACAGAACTGGCGGTTAGAATTAACTCTCAGGCTTTGATAGTATGTGAGCTAAAAAAACAGATAAACTTATGATTTTGATTATCTATTCCCCTTCCTCTCATATTGTTTTGCTCATATACTGACTGATTGGCAAAGGTAAAAGCTCATCTGCACATAGCTCTTACCACCAACTACTCTCCAACGCAGCCTGTTTTGATAAGCTTTATATTTGGACTAGCTTTCTGAAAATTCCTGAACTGACAGTTCCCAAATACAAATATTTACAACATATCTAATTTTCTTTCTGGGAATGTAATAATATCACGAGGAGAAGTGTAATTAGCTACCATTCATATCGAAATACCATTGATCTACAAAACGCGCCAAAATTCTCAAATATACGCAACACTGCAGTTAGTGTACACTGCAGTGTTGCGTAAATGAGGGTCCCAAATGCTCTGGTCACCAGTATTTTAAATGGATTTCCTTCTCCTTATCTAATGGAAGAGTTATTTGTGATTAACTCTTCAATCCAACTCTTCCACCGCTAGATAACAGAAATTTACAATTTTTTCTACTACACGGAGATTTTATTTTCAAATTCTATCACTATTGTAGCAAAGCCAATTAGTAAGATTCTCAATTATTTTTTTTCTTGCTACAATAGACATGCGTCATTTGTCAAATTCATTCCGATATTTGGCGCGAAGTTGGAGTAGTCTAAGTTTGTGCATTCTCTTGCTACACAAAGTGACATAACAAAGTCTAGATCGTAAGTACTTTTTTTCTTGTTATGCGTGATAAATGAATAAATAAACTACATTACGATTGTGTTTTATGACCAAAATAACTTATAGCATGTTTATTGCAATGATGGAAATATGCCGTGTCATCTGTATTTGATTTCCTAATAAAAAATAGGGTAGTTTATTTATTTTGTATGTATTTGAATATATACATATTAAATATGTTTGTCATAATCACATATATGAAACGTATTTTCTTTATAGAGAAAAGCAAAATATCTGTTAACTTTGGCATTGAGATTGGTGTGTTAAACATGACGAAATAAACTGTGTACAGTACAATTTAAGTGTGCTCAGACTATTCGGCGCTATGATTTACGCAGAACACCTGGCAATACTAGTATATACAAATAAACGATTTCAGCGAACTGTTCTATCATGTGGCCGTTTATTGCACAAAAAGTAGACAATAATTTTACATAATCGCAACTTACATCGATTCTGAGCGTATTATTTTCCATATTATTGTTCAAAATTTAATTAAATTACGGGTATGTAATCGGATTTTGTGGAAACAGACGAATAACTGGAGATTTTGATGCACATTTTTAACAATATTTATACGCTGTAGGCGTAAGAAATATAGTGCCTTTTTTTAAATTTTCTTAATTTCATCACATTTTACATAGATAGTAGTCTATTTAAAGATTTACTAAAATATCTTACAGTATATTATAATTTATAAACCAAAATCTAAGTTCAGCTTGAAGTAGATTTCTGCACATTTCAATGATTAAATAGATTATAACACTAATCTTCTATGCAAAAGTCATTTGGTTTCTTGTGAACTACTCCTTCAAATTTGTCTTATAAGTATTTTTTAAACATGCAAACAAGATAACAGAAATTCTCATATATTCATATTTGAATTACACTTCTCTCGATATATGCGCATAAACTGAGATAGAGAAATTATAAAAGGATTGATAGATAGACAGATATGTATGTATGTGTATGTAAATGTTGATATGATAGATGTATTGTGTAGACACCTACTGATATATGGAAGTACGTTTGAATCATTGAACCAATGCAGATTTGATGAAAACACAAGTTGTAATGCTTCTGTTTATTTTCCTTCGATTTTGTGTGATCGGGCGATTTTGGTACGTCGATTAATTCAGTAATGGCGTAATTTCATGGGCAAACTTCTGAATATTGGGTGAATATTGGGGATCGTATAAGATTTCAAGCAAAAACTAAAAGTGTAATTGCATGTTTAAGGACGTATACCAATCCAAATTGCTTATTTTTCTAAAAACAGTTTTTGCTCAAATGCATCAAACAGGCAAATTCTCGGATTTAGAAACTACATAATGTGCCGTGTTACTCGATTTTTATATACATGCAGAAAATATTACAAAAAATGTTGACAAAGTTTACGTTTTAAACTGAATTTTACGAAACGATTTTGGAAGATCTTGAAACAAAAAAAAAATGGTCTAACTGAGAAAATAATTGCTTTTAAATCATATTCTAATGAATTACATCTAATGAATCTATGAAATCATATTCTAAGTTTCATGATTTCCCTTTTAAAAATAAGCTTGAAAATGTATCAAAAAATTTAGAGCTGTTAAGGGTTGAAAAATAATTTTTGGAATACACTCTTAAGAACGTATTAGCACTAATTAATGTTATTTAAAATTATTATTTTAAGATAAATATATAGACTACACTGTAAATATATAGACTACACTAGAGGTCTGCACGGGCCGAAATTTCCAGGCCCGGGCCCGGCCCGAAAGTTAAAATCTCGGCCCGGGCCGGCCCGGCCCGAACGAAAGAAATATTGGACCGACCCGGCCCGGCCCGAAAGTTAAAAATTCGGCCCGAGCCCGGCCCGGCCCGAACGAAAAAATTAATGGCCCGACCCGGCCCGGCCCGAGCTCGGCCCGGTCCGGAAAAAAGTTTAAAATTCGGCCCGAACCCGGCCCGGCTCGAGTGAATTTCTATAGAACATTGATCTTGAATCTTATGGAAGAGTTCTGACCAAAAAAAAATTATATTAGTCTTCTTTTTTCATGTTTAAAATCTCCATTTATGCAGAAGTGCCGTAGGCTGCGATATTTCTGCTGTTAAAAGAATCTTTGTTTGTTGTATGTAAATGATTCAGTTATCACTAGTATTATTAATCCATATTCCCTGTAATGGAGACAAAAAATCGAAAAAGCGGTACATGGTAAAATTTACAAAGACGAAATCGCTTTGGAACGAAAAAAATGCATTCCCTTCTTAACAGATGTAAATGTTTAATATATTTTTTTCTCCCGTATTCTTGTATTCATTTTGCATGGATTAACATTTTAAAAGAAACTTTCAGTTTTCAGTTAAAAAAAAATTCCGTCATAATCATGTTTTCTTTGCGTGTGTGTGTGTGTGTGTTTAATTCTATTTTAAAACGCCTAGTAATCTACGATTCTTTAAAAGGAATAAATTCTAATGTTTAATTGTAGAATAATGACGGCTTAAAAGTATATGCTTTTTTTGCAGAAAATTTTGGACAAAGCCAAATATTACTGATTTATAAAAAGTCGAGAAAAGGATTTTCATATAGGAAGATTCAATAGGAACTGATTATTTTGGTCCATGAAAACTAAGAAGAATGGAATCAGTCTCTGCTTCGTACGGAAAAAAAAAATTAGGCCCGGCCCGATACTCCAGCAAAAAACTCCAGGCCCCAGCCCGGCCCGAAAAGATTAGTGACTAGGCCCGGCCCGAAAGGATTAGTGACTAGGCCCGGCCCGGCCCGGCCCGAGTCTTCAGAAGTAAGGCCCGAGCCCGGCCCGGCCCGGCCCGAATGCCATTATTGGAAATCGGCCCGAGCCCGGCCCGTGCAGACCTCTAGACTACACTATAATTGTATGAGAAGTTACATTTTAAAATTTACTTGAATTTTTCAAAAAAAAAAAATTCAAAAATTTTCCGGGAAACTTGTCAGTTTTTTATAGAATCATCTTTTTCAATGAGTCCCTTTTAGTTATTCCAAAAATATACCTAAAACTACTTAAATACTGAAAAAAAAAGCTTGAAAGATTATTAAGTCCCCTTAAGCTTGTTGGTCACCCACTTTCCGAATTTCCCTCCGTAATGTTAAGTCTGTTGGAATTTGATACATTCTAAAGTTTAAAATATCTCCTCAGAAAATCACTAATTTTAACTTCTTCTTCCGGTGTTCTCTTCTTACAGAATGTCACTTTTTTTTCTCGTTCAAAAAAAAAAAAAACTGTAAAATCTATATTTAATTTAATATTTAATGTGTTAAAAACAGACGAACTGGAAGTAAAATTTTAACATTTCATATAAAATTTAACATAAAATTTAGAAATATTTTGAAAACTATGAAAAAAGTGACATTCTTTAAGATGAGATCACCAAAAAAAGGAAGTTAAAAATATTAATTTCCTTGAATATATAGGAGATATTTTAAATATGAGAATGCATCAAACATGCATAGACTTTACATTAAACAAGAAAATTCGAAAAGTGAATGGCCAGCAGCCTTAATGCGATTTTATCCACAACTGTGAAGGAACTTAGTAAAAATAGTTTTTTTTTTATAAAAACTGTCCTATTCCAGTAATATCTCCATTAATATTTTATTAAAATTAAATAATTTAAATCGTACGTATTTATTTTCAAACTAATTCAAAGTACTATGTGCAATAATATAAAAATGACTAAATTAATTCCGACCTTATAATAGCATTAATTAAATAACTTATATTTGTTTATTTTAGTCCATTTTTGATTGATTTGCTTTCCCTAATATTTTAGTAAGCATTAATGGCGTCTGCCTCATTTCAATGCATTGAACGTTTTGATGCCTTTTGAAACATGGCACTTTCACATTTCACTGACGGTTTGCTAAGTAATGAAATTAGTTTAAATTTAGATCACCGATGGATTACTGAGCAGATAATCAGTCAAATGATTGCATTTGCGTAGTTTTACATGTAATGTTGGTTCATACAGCAGCCAGATTTGACATATTATATTAAGCTAGATGTTATGTACTAAATTATGCATTTCGCTTTCTGCTCTTTAAAATGTCATTTATACAAGTCACGTATTACATCATGGTAAATTTTTGATGCAGAAATACTAAAGTTATGCGTCCTAAATAGTATGCTTGTGCATTTATAGGCTTATAAATAATTTTTAATAAACAGTAGAGTTGCAAAAAGTCGGTTTATGCCCGGGTTTATTTCTAATAGACCAGGTTTATTCCCAGGTTTATTCCCAAGAAACCGAATTATTCCAAAAAATCCCGGGTTTTTTCCAGATTTATTCCTAAAAACCCGGTTTATTCCCGGGTTTAAACCGGGTTTTTTCTAACCTTTGCAACGCTAATAAACAGCTCAACATATTTCATACTATCAATAGGTGAAATTATCAAAATCTGTTTTGATAAATAAATTATTTTTGCAAAAATTGCAAAAATGAACTTAATAAATAAATATGCGAGATTATAAGTATAATGAAAAAAGGTATTGTAATAAAAAAAATCATCTGTGAACATAATTTTTTTCATTCTAGTTGTTTATTATTTTTAAAGCATCACATGTCAAACTCTCAGTAATTCAAAGGAAGCTGAATCGTACTATATAATTTAGTTCCGCCTGTAGATTTTTATTTATTCTGGGATAATGCATCGTAAGTAAAATCGTGATCGATAAATTACTTTCCTGTTTTAAAAATTTACCTGTAAATAATACTCGGGTTCGTGTTTCGGACCCTTGCTTCGTACAATAGTTACAGACAAGGTTATCAAAAGTTATAGTCGACACAGTCAAAACTTTTTTTCTTATGCTGAAGACTCTGTTATTGTAGAAGGCAAATTCAAGACCTGCACTTGCAAATACCTTCAATGCTAGTTTTTCCCAGTGTGCTTGATCCTGTAGTGATTTACTTCTCTAAATTAGGGTTGAAAATTCTGCTTCAAGGTCTTTCGGAAGATATACATCAAGTAAGCATCGACCTATTTTTAAAATTGCATGCTAGGAGAATCTCTATTAAGGATAATTTGTTGTACTTAGGATTTTATTTCGGCAGTAGATTCCATTGGTTTGAACCCCTGGATATGATCCATTTTAAAATAAAATGATTTCGGCTGTAACATCTAGAAGACAAGAATTTAAGATAAAAGATTACCAATTGAGTTTCTTAAAAATTTGGCACAACTGAGTGTTGGAGAAGTAGATTACGTATGGTTACGAAGTTCGGCTTAACGGTTTACGGAGCTATGGATTTCAGCATTTCTCTCATGACAAAAGCTGTGTCTTTTATCTGTCATTCGTGCATATAGGTCAATATTAACTCATGCACTTTGTGCACTTTCGGGAATTTCTCTAATCGAAATTGAATTAAAAGAACGATTTGTGTTCTGATGTTTTGAAAAATCATGGTTTAAACTGAATAAAATATATTTATGTTTCAACAGATCGATTAACGAAAAGGGTTGTTGCATTATCCCTACTTTTATTATGATCCTTTTTCAATTTTGTACTTGCTATTACAGAGAGAGTTCTCATATACAAACACCCTGCTTTATACACAAATAGTTCAAAAATGCCAGCATTGGAGCTACATTTGAGGTATTTTTGAAAGAAAATGCTATCTTCGAGAAGAAAATTGACTTAAAAATTTGGTACGATTTAATCAGGTTGAACTCGGAGCCTCATATTCTAAAATTATGGAGTGTAGAGACTCCACGTACAGTGTATTCCACATTTATACAGAGTGTTTGTCTTTGGTGCAAGCACTTCCAAATCTTTTTCCAATGAACAAAATTCTTCTTAATATTTATGCAAATTTACGGCTCTTCATAAATTAAATTATTAATATTGGCTGAATTAAAAGAATTGGCTATATGTTATGATGTTTTGAAAAATGATTGTTTAGACTGAATAAAATATATTTATGTTTCAACAAATCGATTAATGAAAAGGGTTGTTACTTTTCATTATCCCTACTTTTATTATGATCCTCATGTCAATTTTGAGCTTGTAATTACAGAGAGAGTCTTTATATGCAATCACCCTGTTTTATACACAGATAGTTCTAAAATGCCAACATTGGAGCTGCACTTGTAGTACTTTTGAAAGAAAATGCTATCTTCGAAAAGAGAATTAGATTTAAAATTTTTGGTTCGATTTTATCAAGCTGAACTCAGTACCTTAGATTCTAAAATTATGTGGTTTAGAGTCTCCACATACAGTGCATTTCATATATATACAGAGTGTTTGTCTTTGGTGCAAACACTTCCAAATGTTTTTGCAATGAACAAAATTCTTCTTCATATTTATACAAATTTACGACTCTTCAGAAATAAAATCGTAAAATTGTAAATAACTTTAAAGTTTGTGTACTATTTCTTGTTTATAATAACATTTATTAGTCACCTTTCATTAATGTATATTACTTTAAACTTTGCTTTAACTCCTTGCTTCGGAGCGCTCTTTGTGATTTTTTATAAATTAATTCTTACTGTATTTTTGCGATTTATTTCCCTGTTTTTGGCCTTGCTGGTCGCAGAGTACTTTTCTGTTAAGGGTTCTTGTCTATGCCAATTTTGGCAGTCTCCCAGGTAGAGTGATCCTGTTCCTGTAAATAATGATATTCAAGAAAAAATACTTTGTTTAGAAACCGGTCGGAATCTGATTATTCACAAAAATACAGAATCCCTCGATCCAAAACGAAACTATACTTTTTCTCCGTACAAAAACATTATGGCAATATTACCAGGGGTTTTTTGCGTAAGAAATATGATGGCATTATGAGATATAGCTCAAAATAGTCTCATCCAGCAAGCATTTAGCTAGATCCGTCGTTATTCAACAGATGTCTGGCAATACTTTTGCTGATGTTACTAACCGAATTACAATTCACGTCCTTTACCTTCGATGATGTCATCTTATTTCACACGAAACAATATTAGTCTGTTAAAAATGTTGCTAAAATAACTTCATTGCTGTTAATATTACGAACGGAAGAATGGATGCATCTTCACATAAAAACATTAATCACCGTTCACATTCAAACAGTGTTAAATTATATGGTTTATATTTTGGAATTTAATTCAGATTGCATATGGAGCCACTCACAACAGTACTATAGCGTCTGCAATGTATAGTATTGAAATCAGGTATCTCAGTAATACTTAAAAAAGCGCTAAAATGTTGCAACCCTTAAATCCGCAACAATGCTCATGAAATCTAAAGATACCAGTGACATCTGCAGGATATTTTAAAAAACTGCAAGACTATTTCTAGTCTAGACAATGTAATACAAAAATTCCGCAGATGTCCGTTGCGATCGACACTTTGGATTTCAGTAACATTGTTGCATATTTAAAGGATACAAATTTTTAGCACTGTTTGGGTAGCAGATATCCACACTATTTATTTTAGACTAGATTATTGTACTGTGATCTTCCAGCACATTTTGCAATGACATCACATCATGCAGGTACACAGATTTGGTACAATTCAAAATATTTTGACTATTTTTAAAGCTATAAAAATATTTTTAAGGTTCAGATTTATGGGAGGCACCTTGTACATTTCACAGAATAAGCGAAACCCAATTTTCTATAACAAAAGAGATTTTCTGACGCTTATAAACATGACCCCCAAATGAAGCTTATTAAAAATTTTGGGCCCCTGTGTATAAGAATTCTATTTTTTCAGACAAAATAAAAATTATCAATGTTAGCAGGTTTTGCGTTAAAAATCCCTGAGTGAAGCAGCAATAATTTTATAACTTTGACAGTTTGCCAAATACATTTTCTTTCGCACTTTTTTGTTTAATGGCAAAAATAAATTAATAAAATAAAAAACCAAGAAAAAATGTAATAATTTAATTTCTTATGTCTCAAATTAATAAACAGGAGATTGTTACACATGAATAATTATATTCCATAATATCTGAAGACATTTCACAGAATTTATGCATAAATAATGAGAAATCTGCATAAATGTAAATTAAAACTGATATAATAAATCGGTAATTATAGATCTTTTTAAAATAAGTTACAAGAAAAATTAATTTAGTGAAAGAAAAAGGGTTTTATGATAGTCTTGCAATTTTCATAAAAGTAATATAAAAATTTAAATAAATGTATAGTTATTATATATAACCTGTCTATTAACGAAACACATTTATGTACTTGTAATATTTTCAAATAACATTTTTAATACTTTCCAACAAAGTTAAAAAATTTTATGCATGGGGTTTGTCAATCCGTGTTCTTACTCGTATAAATATAATGCGATTTTACAAAAACCTGTGTTACATAAAATCACGGTTTCAGGCAAAATTACAGTATACGCGTATGATCAATAATTACTAAACCCAGTCACTCAAAATAATTCACATGTGTTGTCAAGATCTTCATCACTGTCTTAAATGCTTTTACTGGTGTTGCATATTTTTATACTGAAATGTCAAAAATAGCATCTTATATACATTCTGCAATCGCTATTAAAGTAAATATACACGGATTTGAGTGTAACTAGTTAATAGATATTAACTAGTGTAACAGGTCAACCTCGAGTAATACTTCCTGTTTCATTTCCTCGCATTGCTGGAATGTGTTCGATAATCTAAGTTTGAACCAAGCGTTTTCTTACTTATTATATTTTATAATAAACTATATTACATGGAATACATTGAATTAAATATGTTTGCTTATCTCAAAATATTTAACATTTAAATGCTCCTTAAAACGTTTTCTGAATTCGCTGGCATATTTTACTGGTGATGTAATTAATTTTAACTTGGACTACTTCTGGTTTGATGAATGGATAATCACTCCAATGAGCGCATTTGTATAATTTTGAACGTAGTATTCACATGTTTGATATTCGATTGTTCACATATTAAATTATGTTAAACTAGACATTTATGTCTTACGTTATGCAGTGCCGATTATTGCATCGTTAAACAGTATTTAACCATTTGACACACATGTATATAACATGTAAATATCAAATTTGTTATAGATAAATTAAACTTCTGTTACTCAATAGTTGCGGATACAAAATAGTTTTAAAACATTTAATTTTCTTATTTTTATTTTTTGGAATATTTTAGTTAACTTAATGTAAAATATTACATTTATAACATGTATTAAAATATTTTTTACATAATTTTCAGTGAATATATTTATACATATTTATTATAATAATAGAAAATAATTATAGCTGTTAAATTTCTCTTAAAAAATAAAATTTATAATATTAGATAAAATTTAAAATCACTAAAGTGTACCACTTTTCAAAAAATAGTTAATATATAGTCCTTCTAAATCGTTCATTTAAATTTTATTTAATTTTAGTAATAAAAATTGGTAATAAAAAAATCTATGAAAACTGATAATTTATCTTACTTTTCAGATATATAAATAAATAGCTTTTAGATCAGAGTTGTTTTAATGCCATCTATTTCATTTTCTTCTTACATTGTGTATTCTTATAATTTAAAGTTTTAACTATCGTTATGGTGTAAAAAATAGAGATCTTCTGCACATTGGATGAAAATTTAAGCTGTTATACAAAATATTTTTAAATTTTAATGACTTTCAGACTCAGTGATATATAAAAAATGTGCTAATACTACCCATCTCTAGATCCTCAAGTTTTTTTCGTTATTTCAAACCAAATTCATTTACTATTTTGCAATAAATATAATCTTGGATTGGGACACAAATTCAGAATTCTTCATTTTAATTGCCAAATTTCTACTATTTGAGCTATCTAGACGATACCCAGCGAGCACAATATTCGCCGAAATCGACCATTTTGTCAAGACATCTGAGCTTAACATTTAGTAGAGCATTTGCTGTTAAAACCAAAGAATAATGATTCATGTTTCAAATAGGAAATATTTTTGCTCAGGCCGGAAAATTACAGCTCGTTTGAATTATTTACCAATCAGATACTTTTTCTTAAAAATAATTAATTAGATATGACAATATTTGTTATTGCATATCAAAATACATACAGGGGTTGGACAAAAATATGGAAACACCTTTAAAAAAACACGTTTCTTTGTCTAGTATTGTGTACTGTACCCGTTGTTATTCAAAACAGCTTGCAGTCTTCTCGGAATGGATAAATACAGTTTCTGTATGTTTGCCAAGGGAATATTGTACCATTATTCCTGCAAAACGGTGGCAAGTTCAGATAGCGATGTTGGCGATGGATAGCGAGAACGCACTTTCCGCTCCAATGTAGACCACAAAGGTTCGATAATATTCAAGTATGATGACTTTGGTGGCCTGGGAAGATACGAAAATTCATCCTCGTGCTCAGAAAATCAGTCCTGGACAATGTGAGCTGCGTGAACGGGGACGTTGTCGTCTTGGAAGATACCATCATCATTGGGGAATAAAGCTTGTACTATTGGATGGACTTGATCGGCCAAAATGTTCACATAAGTCTGAGCAGTAATACGCCCTTACAGAGTTATCATGGGCCAGAAGAGAACCACGATATGGCTGCCTAAACCATCACCGAACCTCCGGCTTGAGACGGCGTTCTCCAGACGTAAACTCGGCCAGAAGTGGGGAACAATGTGAAAGAAGACTCATCAGACCATATTACGTTCTTCCACTGCTCTATAGTCCAGACTTTACGACTTAAACATCACTTTTTCATGTTACAGGCATTAGCATTACTGGTGGATGGCTTTTCAATTGCAACACGGCCAGCAATTCCCTATTTATGAAGCTCCCTTCTAATTGTTTTGGTACTTACAGAATTTGGTAACACTACATTCATTTCAGCAGTAACTTTTGCAGCTGTGGTCTGCTTATTTTTCGCGATAATCCTCTTTAATGATCGTCTGTCACGATCTCAGCACACAATTTCGTCCGCTCTGTGATTTAGCGGATAATGTTTTTTCCGCATTTCAAATATGCGGAATAAATCTTCGACATAGTACCTCTTGAAACACTAAAAACCTTGGCTACCTTGCTTACGGAAGCACCCACCATACGTGCGCCAACAATTTGTCCACATTCGAAGTCTGTTAACTCTGACATAATGCAATGATAATCTCACATAACAGTGCTCCAACAACGACTGAACGGTGCAGCGATTTTACGAAGTTGTATAGGTGGCGTCAGTAGGCGAAAACTCCAGTGCCATCAACATTGTTCATTATAATCAATCTTTCTTTTCAAACATGCATTTCAAAAGGTGTTTCCATATTTTTGTCCAACCCCTGTAGATGTCTAAAAAAGTGTGTTGAATGATTTTAACACACCAAAACATTATAATATGTTATTGCTCTCGCAGCTGTAGTGACACTTGTGGTTTGAAATCGTATTGCTCAAAATGACAGCTTGTGACTCGTGGAATCCAGATTTCTTCTGCTACAGTTTTTTAGCTCAAGAGTGTTATGTAAAATTCTGTGATTTCAGTAGAATCAAAATACTATATTAAAAAAAACAGTGTCGTAAAGGAATTTTTCTCTTGTCACAAATTTAAACACATTGTAACTCTGATTTCATTCTAAGAAAAATCAATGAAACAACTATCTTGGCAAACAATTTTCCGTTGAAATGTGAAAATGTTTCACATATAGATAACTCAGCAGGCATTGCGGCAATGTGGTAATGGTTGTTCTCTTTGTTTCGATTCAAACTACTCTTGATCAACGATATGAAAATTTCCGTAGGCAAATTCGTCATTTTTGTGAGTTTACTCTTATCTATGAAGAATCCGCACAATTCAGATAACTGTACAGTTAAAGTATCACTACCTGACTATCCTAAAGTGTTTTGTGCATAGTGTTATTTTATCATTCTGCTATGATGTTATTACAGTTAACCACATACACGAAGATAAAAATGAATAAAATAATTAGAAAAATCTAGATTAAATGTCATTAAAGCTGATGCGTTAAGCGAGAATGGTAATGAACAAGATTAAAGGTTACTAAATGAGACCCCAATTGAAATATGTGGGCATGCAGCAAAATGTATTAGGTTTATGGGAATCATACTTAATTTTAAATGTTTTGTTTATGACAAACAATGTGATAATTACGTTTTATTCAAATATTGACCATCGGTGGCTACATTCTTTTCCTATGCTTTCTGTAAAAAAAATGATCCTTCACCAAAGAACGATTCATCTTTTAGGGTTATCAATGAATCGAGTATTTTTAGATACCATCAAAAGATCTGAAGCGCTGGTCACAAAGATAACTTTTGCATGGATCAGAACAAGTGGTAATTAAAAAGAGCAAGATCTGGTGTATAAAGAGGTGGTTAGTTAGTCCCATCTGAGTCTCTGTAGTATTAATTTCAAAGTTCTTGAAACAGATGGCCAAATGTTGAATTACGGGAAAATCTACTTGTTATATCTTCTCGAGTACACCGGTGATTTTTCTTTAAAATCGCGGTTCAGTTGCTAACGATTGCCAATAATTTGCTTGTTCAGTTTCAGTACCTCCGAATAGACGACCTTTTGTTGAACACACCGAATATAGAACATCACCTTTAAATGCCTTATATTCGTCTTTTCTGTTGCTGTGAATGGTTTGCCAGGCTTGTAGTATGATTTTCTGCACTTGGGATTATCACAATGTATTGAAATTGTACATCCTCCGTGACGATACCATGCAAAAAAAAATACTTTTTTGCCTTCGAAGCACAAATTCATACATACAAAAACACCTTTCAATATCTCTTGACATCACTTTGCATGGCATCAAATTTCATTGCTTTTTAATCACTCTTCAAACATTTTGAGATTGTTGTTAATCATGTGACATAGATCTGATTCCAGAAATGCGTTAAATTCTACATCTGCAAACTTTTAGATTGACCTGGCTCTACTTGTCGTCCAAATTAAAACCGCCATCGTTGAATCATCGAAATCAGTACTCATACATTGAAATCGATGTAGCATAATCTCCTTAAAATTGTTCTGAAATTAAAAAAGACCACTTTATGATGTAAGTTTTATTTTATTTTTGTTCAGAAATGCCTGAATCTAGCTGATATCGTTGTTCAAGAACTATCTAATCGATCTGCTTTTCTCATTTTTCACAAACGCTATAGAACTTGCAAACAAAAAGTCAAAGTGGGCGTTTTGAACCGAATTTACGTGCGTAAGAAAAATAACTATCCGGAAAAGGATGAAAAACGTGTTTGATCAAAATACCTTCTAGTTTAATAGAAAATTTATTTATCAAAAACTGGAAAATACAGTTCAAATTCAAATATCTTCTAATATTCAGGTCTTCCAGTTTTATAACTCTCCTTAAAAAATGAACTTGTAAAGTGTATCAAAACATATTGTGCTTCTTCAGCAAAGCAGTTAAGAGTAGACTCAAGTTTCTTCATAGTCAGCATACGGCATCTTTGATCTGCCATTTTTTTCAAAATAGAAGCAAAAATTTAACGTTTCCTGCTTCGCATCAGCTAAATGAAATACACTCATTCTAAAGGTTAATATGATAATATGAAAGTTGACCAGGCTATCATATGCCGTCATTGCCCGAAACCATCTGGTGCAACTTACATCATCTGTTATGAATCCATTAAAACTAAGTTTAGTACCACATATGATAGACCAATTAGCTTTTGACAACATCTTGTTTGCCATTTTTGTACGAGATTGTAGTATACCTTGCTTCAATTTGAGATTAGATTTAAATCCTTTAATAATGCAATCAAATATTTTTGATTTTGAAAATTACGTAATGTTTGCCTCTTATGAAATTATGATTAACTATTTTTTTTTTAAATTTAATTTCATGTTTGATTCTAGAACTGTTAAAATCCGACACTACAGCGTTGGAATATACGAAAAAACAGAATGAAGTAATACAGTTTTATCTGTATTTAAATTTCGTCTTTTGTATCCTGAATTTTTAATAATAAAATTGCTTCACCGGAATAATTATTTTCGTTAATGTCTAAGATAGCCTGATAAACATATATAATTATAAATTTAATTTGTTTACATTTCTTAAAATAAGATTAATTTATTTTAGATAATTTTAAACACGATTATTCAATCGGCAAATTAATTATAACCGATGCAAATTTTCCATTTTTCATTTATGGGTGAAAAAAGTCCGGGCCAGGATTTGAATAAGGATGTATTGGCTGAAGCCGCCAATGCTCTTCCAACTGAGCTATCCCGGACACGAACACTGGAAGACTATTTCACCCAATTAAACTCAACGATCACTTTATCTGGTCTGATACTCTGGAACAGCTCAACAGAATAAATCGAAGGTCAATATATGGAACTGCAGAAAATCGCTGCATACGAAATTACATTAGATAATTTTAAACACGATTATTCAATCGGTAAATTAATTATAACCGATGTAAATTTTCCATTTTTCATTTTTAGGTGAAAAAAGTCCGGGACAGGATTTGAACCAAGGATGTATTGGCTGTAGCCGCCAATGCTCTTCCAACTGAGCCATCCCGGACATGAACACTGGAGGACTATTTCACACAATTAACCTCAACGATCACTTTATCTGGTCTGATACTCTTTGGAAAAATGAAAAATTTACATCTGTTATAACTAATTTATTAAATTGGTGATTATAGTCCTTTTTGCAAAATATTTTAAAGAAAATGTAACAGATAAAGTGTTTTGTAGTTGCGAATTTTTCGTAAATTCTTTTAAAGCTTAAAAGCTACTCCTGGGTAAATGGTTGACGAAATAACTACATTAAAAAAAAATAACTTCAACTGTTTCGCTTTGCTTTTTAAATATTATTAAGCTAATTATTTTGTATCAAAAGTACAACCTGCTTTTATTACACTGCAAATTTTCAAACATAGTAATAAACACATTTAAGAAATAATAATGGATTTATTGTAATAATATATATATAATACATATATACAATAATAACACATTTAATTTGTCACCAAATTTGCAGCAAATTAATGTATTGTGAATCATTTTTGTGACGTGATTGTTTTTCTAAAGCGCTGCAAAAGTGGTGTTAGCTAGAAATGTGTTCTTAATATGTTGCAAAAGTATTGCTACATTGAAAAATATTCCATAAATAATGTTGTTGATTGTATTGAAGTAGTGTTGTAAATAGAGTTGATAAAACTTTGTTCTTAGAATAGTGTTGTATTGCACAATACTTTGTCACCAAATAAACAACTGTGTAAACACCGCTCACAACTCAGAAAACTATAAAAAACACATGTAAAACTCTTTTAAAACAGTTTCTACATATGCCTTTAAAATTGCACAAATTTAAAAATTAAATCAGATGCTGTTTGTTTTAATGAAAAGAAATGCAACAGATTGCTGAATGAATTGACTAATTTTTACCCATAAATATCAATAACTGCATTTCTGGAAAAATTATGTAATTTTTAACAACACTTTTTACCCATTATTTTTCATACATATTCACAAGACACTCGAAAGCAGTTTTAGTTAAAAGTATTAATTATCATGTTAAGTCAGTTTTGTAAATATGTTTCACGAATTTACAGTGGTAGACATATTAAATAAATTTTGCATTCAATTTTCTTTAATGCTATTTCAAAGTACCATTAAAATATAAAGGGTTACACTTTGTGTTTGTAGCTAGATACTAAATTTTATTTTTATGGTCATAGGGATAAAATAAAAGTACAAGATATGTTTACAACCTGTACTGCAAATCCGTTTTTCACATCATTTTAATGCTATTAAGCAGTTAATAATAAATTTTTTTGGTGCCTTTCATATTACTTATTTTTTAAATGGATCTTGGCTTTACTTTTTGCATTATTTCTTTAATTTACATTTAATGTTAAAATGAAAATACTGAAAAAGTCATTTTATTGAATTCGTTAATTCTTTACATTAATTACAAAATGATTCGTTTAACTTTTTTATACAAGTTAAAGTCGTTTAATTAAAAAATAATAAAACCTTTAGTATTGATTTTTCCATTAAATTTTTCTCTTTGTATTTTATAATTAAACAGGAATTGTAAATATACATATTCGTTGTTCAATTAAAAGCTGTTAAAATGCATTTTCATCAAAAATGTTTAATTTAAAAACAATATATATACAAGTTTTTTACTTCTGGCAGCATCTTTTAACTAAAAAACGGCATTTCATTGTATATCTATTAAATTATTTCGCATTTGTTTAATGGGTATGATTAATGAAAACATTTATTAAGCGTATTAAATCCAATACAATATCGATACAAGTTGAAAATTAAAAGCAATTTCGAATTAAAGGTGAATCCAACCTTCTCCTTAAACGAAAATGGCTTCTGTAAATTTTTAAAAGCTTTCCATGCAACATGCTTTTAAATAATAGATGGAACGATCTTTCAATTTTTAATTCCATCGTATTTGTCCAATGCTCCTTCGAGAATAAAAATGCCATTTTTAGAATAGTTTTGGTCTTGTTAAAATTTATTTTGTAATACTTACCTATTCAAGGAAATAACCATTTATTAATAGGATTTCCTTCCAAATGTGTAAATCCAGTAATCCTTACAAATATTTTAATCTGTTAGATTATTCAACTGAAATGTATAAATACAGGTTTTTGAATTAATTTCTGGATCAATATCACGCAAAATTAAATTTTGAGAGTAAAGAGATTAGTTAGAGATATACATATAGAGAGCTATAATAATATCATCTCATAATGTCAAATGAAGTTTCAGTAAATATTTTACATCTGATATTAGTTATTTTATTTGATATAATAGTTATTTAAAAGTATTTGTGAATTTGAAGATTCTACTTTAGTTCTAGAAATTTCGACAATATTCCTTATATTTTACTTTTTTTTAAATTTTTCAGTGTCGTAATTTATAGCATATTTAATATTTATATCTCTATCTTTTCTCTTTCTCTCTCTCTCTCTATATATATATACACATATATATAGGAACTCAGACAGAAAGCGCTGCCTATAGAGAGTTATGTAAATTGTAGCATTGGAATGAAGATGTAAAGGCGTATATTTTTGTAAAATTTCGTAAATTCTGAAGCAAGAAAAGAGTCAAGAAGAAAAACTCTAAATGAGTGGAGTTCGATTTAAATTGGGGTTTTTTATTATGGAAGATTAATAGTAAAAAAAAATTAGAGTTTCGACAAATTAACCAGCTGTTGCAAATCTGGCTAATTTGTCGCGTCATATACTACAGCTTATTTTTGACGTTAAATTTAGCGATACTTCGTTAAGTTGGCCAACATTTGGTGCTATTGTGGTAACCCTTCATTATTACTTTTCTGTTAATTCTCATTTTTGAAGTTGATACTGATTTCCTCATAGAAATCAACCATTGCTCTACCTTTAGGGATCGATTTTTTTTTTTTTTTTTTTTTAATGTCCAATTCATGTATTGAATTAGTCTCTGTGGAATACATCTATATTTCAAATTTCAAAGATCTCTGTTAACAGAAATTGACAGAAAAATGAGTAACAAGGTTTGATTGTCGCATGCAAGCAAACGAAATTGCAAGTTACAAGAAAACATCTAATAATAACAGTAATAAAGTTATTATTTATTTTGAGTTACTGTCCCGCTATTCCAAAAATCCACCTATGCCGAACAGAATTCAGGAAAAATATTGATTTTTTTAACTTAAAAACAACAAAATTAAAAAGGCATTCGTGAAAAAGCATGCATTTATTGTTATATAAAGAAGTTAAATAGAGGCATATATAGAGCCTATGCTTGATGAAAACGCCTGAAACCAAATAAAATGAAAGCTGGTTATTTACAGCACATGTCAGCTGTATCTATACAGTTCTGTAGAATCCTTATTCAGCACTGCTAAACACAAAAATTAATTAATTTGCACACACATAAAAAGTTGAGTCAGTGATTTTTTTTCTGACGATGAGCTCTAAATCGACTAAGTAAGTTGTTTTTTGTTATCGTTGTCTTAGATTTTTGTGTGGAGAAAAGGTGTATTTATTGCTATGATACTAGAGCTGTAGTTTTTATTTGAACACCCTGTTAAGTTAAATTAACAGTTAACTTTAACTTAAATTATTATAAATAATAAAATCTGTTAACCACGAGCCGATCAAAGCTGCATAGAGCGTATACTAACAGATTTTCAGGCACTTAATTGACGTCTTAACATGTCACTCCATTGATTCTTATTAATAGAATCACCCATTCGGAATTCCAGCTAAATTGAACAGTATTTGTTCATTAATTAGTTCGGAATAGTGGGACTCTACTGTATTTGTAATTTTTTAAGCTTATTCGGGCTTAGTATATTTAGCTAAAATAAATGTTAAGGTTTCTATCTCACCTATCAAATTTAAGTACAATTAATATTTAAAATATTAGACTATTTAAAACTTACCTGGGTTACCTGGAACTACCTCATATATACCTTATAGATTACCTAAAAATTTCCAGACATTTTTCCATATTTTACAAATTTTCAAAACTACTTGAAATAATGCTCAATTATTTTGTTTCGTTTTGCGATCAATATCGAAAATAAATTAATTCTGGTAATAACTGTCCATTTTTATAGCAGAGTAATCAAAAATAATTACAAAGCATATTTAAAATATTTAATACCTACGCTTCAAATAGATTTTTCACATTATTTTATTCTATTCAGGGCTTTTGACATCATTTTTATTTTAGATTACTCATGTATTTTGTTGTTGTTGTTGTTTATTTGTTTGTTTTTGTTTTTTGTTTTTTAAGTTTCAAATAGCATTTCAAAAACTTATTTTGTTATATACAAATGCGAACGTGGAAAAATTCATTTTATTGCAAATATTTTATTACAAAAATAACTCTTTTATCTCATATATTACAGTCTTTTAATAATAAAAACTCTCTCAACTATTTGGATTTCCCATAAATTTTCATTATTTTTTTATTGTTAAATGTTTTGTTTGTTGTTAATATTAGAGTTGCTGAAACCGCTATTTATCAAAAAGGTTAAACTTAAAAACATTTTTTTTAATGTTACTTTTAATGTGCAGTAGGATCTTTTAAATAAAAAGTCATGTAATTGTGCATCCATTAACGCTTTTCTTTTCAATGAGTATGATTAAAGAACCTGTAATGAAAACAATCTTGGAATCTATTAAATCTAATAAAAATCGAAGCAAAACTACATTTGAAAAGAATCTTTGGATAAATGTAGAATTCAAACTTGTGCATATTCGAAAATCGGAAAGTGTAAATTCTAAAAGCTCTTTTTTAAAACACTTTTATAAAATGATTTGACTATTCTTAAATTTTTTTATAACTCTTAAACTCTGAAATGCTTCTGTTGAAATAGAACCATGATTTGTTTCGAAAAAAGTTATGAACAGGTTTAGTTAAAAATTCAATTTTTATGCGTAACAATCTTTATCGTAATCGTTTCGGGCCTTTAGTTCTATTAATAGTACATGTCTTTTCATGGAATATCAGTTTATCTTAACAATTACTCAGTTCTTTCGACATATAAAAAAATGATAGTATATGGATATGGCTTTCTTATTTTGACTTCATTTAGGTTTTGACATTTAGTAACAATAATAATAATAAAAGTTCCTTTAATTCTCTTTGCACCGTTGGTGATTCCTTTACTTATACACATATTTCACGCTTTAACCTCTTCGCTACTGGCGATTATTACAGTATTTTTAATTATTACTGAATTATTTCTTCTCTCGTTTGACTTCAGAGCGAGATTTTTGTTTTATTTTCATTAGCTCGAATCTTAGAATTCGAAACATGTTATTCTTATATCGAAATTTCATTTATATTTGAGTATCATTAATAAAATGGGACAAAACTGATGTGCCCATTTGGGTACTCAGGGACTGAAGAGGTTAAATTTAAAATATGAGTTACTTTTCTCAACCATTCATGTGCGGTAAAATACAAAAACATTAGAATGTTATAATGGTCTCTCAAATCCTATTGTAATACGTTATTTTTCAACCATCTTCAAAAACTTTTCTTTGGCCTATTATCACATAAATCTGAATTGTATACACAATAAGTACATTCGTTAGATTACAGGCAATAAGATATCATTTAAAATTTAGTAAGTCTTTTAAGATAGCTACGACTAACGTTATTTTTTTAAAGCAATTTTGTTCTCAAAACGAAAAAAAAATCTGAACCAAAAGGGTTTAAAAGCCAACATGTCTGTTCATTTAATGCTGACATCATTTTGATGTTGGCAACAGCAAACAGTCAAATTTCGTCGTTCATAAAATTTATTCAGCTTGTAAAAATCGCAGATTTCCACTATTTACACTGTCGAATAGAGAAAAATTGTTCTTTCAAATGCAATTTGTTTCAAAACTCTATGATAATTTACTCGATCCTTTGGTTTCAAAAATAATTTTCAAGCATATTTTATAGATATGTATGTATCGGTATTGTGTGCAGATTCAATATAAAAAAGAAATCCGTTTGCACTTAAGGGAGACCCGTAAGAAAAAACCCAAAATTTTTATTATTGATTTTAAAGTAATGAATTTTGGTGTACTATTTAAGAATCTTCTTGTAAGGAATAATTAGCAAAAAAATTCACTTTTTATTAAAAAGTATATTTTTATGGGGATTTTTATGATTTTTTTTGGTCGAAAAACACACTTTTTAAAATTACTACTCCTCATTCGATTTTCAATATTTTGGTATTACTAAAATTTCTTAAATAGTGTTATAGTATAAAGAAAAGAACTAAGGAGAGATATTTTTAATTTTCTATTTTAATCAGCTAAAAAATAAATAAATAAAAATACGCATGGTAAATTTCCTTAAATTCGTTATAATTTTCATGTTTACCAATTTATGTAAAATTTTCAGAAATAGTTAAAAAATATATCTCTCCTTACTTTTGTTGCAATTTGTTTAAAGATTCTTAAAACATAAACACTTTGTTTCTAAATCATTTTACAAATGAACCTTAGTACTTTGAACTTAGGCAAAATATGAAAAAAGTCATTTTCAGGAAAACACGTTTTAAATGGTCGCTAGTCACTTAACCTCTATAGTGAGTACAATTTAAAAAGCTCATTTTCTACCTGTTCCAAGTGTCCCCGAGTTCTGAAATTTTGCATGGATATTCTCAAATATGTATTTTATCGTTTTCTGTGATAAAAAAATTTTTGAACTTTTGATGATTTTTGGCCGAAAATGGGGTACGGGTCTCCTTTAAGTTAATATAAATAGTTCATCATTAGTTTCCAAATAAACGATGTTAAAACTTTATGAATAAAATAAAATTAAAAGAAAATTGCCCAGTCAAACTGATGGTATTAAGGTCACAGAAGTTTCCCAATAATTGTATATTATACAATTATTTCAAAGAACAATGTTGCTCAAAAAATAAATGAAAGGAGATTAGCATCCGTTTCCCTCTTTAATACTTAAACAATGAACCTCCAAATCTAATTAAGGACTTACCTTATCAAAATAAACGTGCATACCAAATTTGAAGCAAAACAGATAACTCTGCAGGAAAACCCATTTCACTAAATAAAGGGGGTAATAGCTCCCCCCTTTAACTATCTATACTTAATCAACGATCCTCCAAATTTAATCAGGTAATTTCCTTATCAGAATTAACCTTAAAAAATTGAAGCAAAGATTCTGCATGAAAATCCATTTTCATAAATTAAGGGGTAGTTGGCTTCCCTTCTAAACCCCTTTGGTATTAACCAGTGAACCTCCAAATTTAATAAAGGAAATTCCTTAGCAAGGAAATCAAAGAAATTCCAAGGCAATCAGGATAATAAACTGGTATAAACAGTGCGAAGGAAATCGAATAATTCAACATGAAAACACATTTATCTAAATTAAGAGGAGGTAAATGCCCCATTTCCCCTTTTTATATTTTAACAATGAACATCCAACTTTAATCAGGTAAGTTACTTGTCAGAATAAACAGGTATAAAGAATTTGAAGCAAATCGAGTAATTCAGCATGAAAAAACCAAATATTTAAATTAAGAGGAGAGATTGGCCCCCGGTCACTCCCTTTATACTAAACCAATGAACCTCCAAATCTAATCAGATATTTCTTTCATAATAAGATTTTGTAATAATGTTAAAAAGAAAACGCCGAAACAATTTTATCAAAAAAATTAAAAACGATTTACAACAACATAATACTTTAGTAAACTTTAATAAAACATACTTTAATAAAAAGAAAGTGATTTCTTAAAGTACGTAAAAAATAAGAAAGAAATAGAACATTTTTGACGGCATTATATCTGATGGTCTAAGTGTCAAGAATCTGCAAAAACTTAAAAGGATAAGTAATATTATCAGAATGAATAATGTGTGCGAAAATTGAGTTAAAAAATAAGAAAAAGGAAATTACATATTTTTTAAATCGTTAAGGATATTTTTAAATACAAAGTGGCTGCTTTTTTTACTCATTTTTTAATCCATATTTGTTCATAAACTCAAACCATGCAATCGAAGATGTTTTATTGTTTTTTTAGCAATGTCAGAAGACCTTTCACAGAATATTCTGAAAGTTACAAGTTTAAATCTTATATCTTATTTTCGAATGTAATACTTGTGAAAACTGCATTCCTAAGGCAGTAATCGCTCATAACTGAAATTGTAATTCATTTATCAAAAACTGAAACACAATTCGATCCAATTTCAATAATCATCTTTGTTACACTCCTGCCTTTTACATTAAAAAAAGAAAAAAGTGTATAAAATTTTCCAGCTGTTGGAAAACGGGGGTTTGTTATTATTTATTTATTTATTTATTTATTTTGAGAACCGCTTTAAAAGGGGGGGGGGAGGAGGAGAAATTTCAATGCTCTAAAGTATTGTACCAAAACTGAAACTCTAAATCATCTCATTACACTATTTATACACACATGAAATCATTTTTCTATTACCATAGTGAAAAAGTACGTGAGTGTCATTTAAATCAGTCTTCAGATATATGAAAAAGAAAGAACGGAGAAGCTGAAATTTAAATTCAGATTCAAAGATAAAATAGCGCCAAAAAAAGAAACATTATATCAAACTAAATGTACAAAGACTGTTTAAATTACTCGAAAACTTTTATCAGCTGAAAATACCCTTAATTGATAAAATTCTTTAAGGGATTTTTTTTTTCTGCTTTAGAACTATTTAAAGGGTGAAAGAACGCAAACATTATGCAATACAGCTTTCATTTCTAAAATAGTTTAAGATTAAATAATAAAAAACTGCTCTCATTAACATCAACATGAAATAATTTTAAACTTTTTAAGGCAGTTTCTCTTGTGTTAGTAATAGCTCAAAATATTACAGATAAGTTAAAGATAGAATAACTTTCTTGAGAAAAAGAAATAAGTAAAAAAGTAAAATAAGTCAATGATTATAGATAAAAAGGAACTGCGTGGTAAGCAAGTAAGGTATAAATAAGTATTTCAACCGGATTAAATATTTTTAACATCAGGAAATGGATAGGACAACATCTAAAAAAAACCCTAAAAAGCATTGCGAACTAAGGTGTTTTTTCTAAGAAAGAAGATGAATGGGTAATGAAAACTTAACTTTTTTTTAATTTTAAAAAAATCATGTTTTCATAGTTTAATTTTTTATTTCTATATTAATGCAAAAATAACGCATATTTTTAATTGATATTTGAAAACAATATAAATTTACACCTATGATTGTTTTATTATAGTCGATTTTTGAAGCTTCAAATATACGAATCCACAAATATAGTTTATTTCATAGAGTAGTTTGGAGATTATTATGTTTTTCACTTTTAAAAATTAATTATTTAACATTAAAAATTCTAAACTTTGCATTTACCTATTTCTGAGTTTCTTCATCCGACGAATTGTCACTTGATATCTGAAACAAAAACTTATTGATGCTCCAAATATGATATGGAAATTGGGTGTTTGTGCAGAATATTTGAAAGTTTGTTTTAATTTCAGTATGAAGATGCCCCTAAACTTTTATATACACAAATTTAAATAAAATATCTCGCAATTATACAGAGATTTTTATTATGCCAGTGACAGTTTAGCGATTATAAACTGAGAGATTATCTCTTTTTTTGCCATTTTCAGTTGGGCAATTAAAAAGTATGGATATTTTTTTTTTACTTTTCCAGTTTGGGAATAATAAATTGCGGGATATTTTTTTCAATATTTTCGGTTTGACGATTACAAACTACGAGCTGATCTGCCCGGCGTTGTCCGGGACCATGCATGTTTTCATAGAAATTGCGAATATTAATATCTCCATTTATTCTAATGTAGGAAAAAATAAATAAAATTTGGTCTGGAGGATATTTTAAATTTTAGAATATTTTAAATTTGATCTGAGTGAACACAGGTATGTATTTCTGCTACGAAAACCATGTTTTGTAAAGTTAAAAAAATATAGTCGTTGATTTTAGTTATTTTGAAGCACAAAAATAACACAATAAGTGAATTATTTTAAAATTCCTTTCTTCAATGAGACCTACTCCCTGCAAAATCTACTGAGCGCGTGCGCGACGTGCGCTGCACATCTGAATAAAACCCTAACGGAACATAAAAGGAGTAATTACCTAATTTATCACTTGTTTTTTCGATGGTAACATGGATTGATTTTGGAGATCGATTGTAAATCAATCAGGAAAAATAAAATCATCAAAACAGAAAAAATTAACAAATGCTGTTGCAATTTGTTGCTACACTGTTAAAAATTTGAAACTTTTGCTGCATCTCACTCCACCGGTTTTATGGAATATCTCTGTTTTAACCATTGAGAATACTTCATAATACAGTTAAGAAATTGTTTTCTCTAAAAGCGGTGGAATGACGATGCAGAAAAAGTTTCAAATTTGAAACAGTGTAGTATTTAGTCGTGAAATGCAGTCTTAAATCCCATATTTATCGCCTGCTCTCATTGGACAGCTGCTTCCTTGCCGCGGTTTTGTGGCTAGCTGCAAATAACCTCTAACCTGACTGCATCGTGCCCGTGGATTGGTGGAAAAATGCAAATATCTTCTTACTCAATAAATTTTAATTTAAAAAAAATCTAAAATAAAATTTAAAAACCGGATGCGAAGCGCATTTTCCGCTGTTGGTATCCACACATGACAAAAATTTGACAGACCTGGATGTTATAATTTCGGCGTTGTCCGCGTCGTGCAGGCAGGCAGACAGACATTTATTTTATTTTATATATATAGATGGGGTATCCTTTTTTCAATATTTTCAGTTTGGAGATAAAAATCGATGGGATATTCTTTTTTCAGTGTTTTTAATTTGATGATTAGAGACTTTAAGATGTTCTTTTTTCAACTTTTTCAAAGATATTTGGAAAATATTTATCATTTCAATGTATCTGCTAATCGTCTGTCTGTCCGTATTATAACTCTCTTAAGTATACTCAGACTGCCATAAAAATTTTACATGTTATTAAGGTTTACTATAAAATGTTCAGCATTGAAAATGAAGCGTGTAGCATTTTAACAAGATTAAACGAAATCTTTTAGAGAACTGAGGGATTTTTGAAAGGTCAAAGATGCAAATGAATATCATTTAATGTTGAAGTCAATGAATGCAAACCTAAACGTTTTACGAAAGTCATGTTGTTTATCATTTTAATACATCAAAATACGGAGAAAGTTGTCAAAATACGATATGTATATTTTTAAAAATGATGCATCTTAATCGTATTATAACGGAAAGATTTATTTTGTGTTTTATAAGTTTACAGCGATCTCATCTCACTTGATCAATGTAAAGCGGCTTACTAGCTTAGAGTATCTAGCTTGATCTTTTGCTCGACGCTAACGTTCTCTCCTCCTGATCAAGAGATCTTTAATATCATCAATCATCTCATCTCATGACCAATAGATGACAGCACTAAAAAAATCAACCCTTGCACCCAAAGCTTGTGAAACACTCATAGCACAAAGCCTGTCACACAAAGTAACTGGCTTGGCCTTTTGCTCAACGCTAACGTTCTCGCCTCCTGCTCACGAGATACTTGGTTCGAATACAACCGGCATCAATGCACTCATTCTCTTCAAGTTATTTAAGATTTGAGAACGAATTAATTAAATTCCAATACAAATCTATACTTTTAATGTATGATCGATTAACGAACAATTCGGATAGTGAACGCTGTTTTAGAATGGAATATGTTTGTTAACCGATCATCCACTATATATTATTTTCATAAACACATCGGATTCATAGGCACTTGGGATAATCAGGCTCTCCATATGAAACTTTTTTTCAAATATCACCAGAATATTAAACTAGCTTAGTCTTGTCTAACTCATTTATACCTTCATTTATTGAAATTAAAAAGCCATTACAGACAATATCTCAGAATTCTAGCTAATTTCGAATAGAAGGATGTGTGACGAATTTTTATTATTTTGTGATTTGAGAATTTTTGGGACAAGCCTATTTATAATTTTGTTTTTTCGAAATTCATTGAAAATTGCGTCATAATTGTACACTGATAAATCTTACTCATTGGAATAAATTCTCCTTCATTTTATGCCAAAATATTTCATGCTGGAATGAACATTTCTTTCTAAATAATTCATCATGCATAAACAGTTGATTTTTATATAATATTCATGGAAAAAAATATTTAAAGTTTATATTTTATCGTATTCTTTTCTCTTCAAAATAATAATTATCCAAAACTTCAACTAAAAAAAATCGCATGGTGTAGCGTGGAAACTCGCTCTTCTGGAAGCTATTATGATTATATTTGTTACAAAGAGTTTGAGAAGCTGAAAAAAATCGTGATGTATTTGATACAAAAAAATAAATAAATAAATAAATAAAAATAAAAAAAAATAAGCAAGCAAATGAATAAAATTTGTGAATGATTATAGGTTACAAAAAAAAAAAAAAAAATCCATAAATAAGCACCATTAAAAATGTCCAATATAGTAAAACTGTCTAAAAAAATTACTTAACCCTTCACTGCACTATTTTTTCTATTTTACGAAAAAAAATAGTTGAAATCTATATATCGGGGTAATAATGGGGAAAAAAGTAAAAAATAAATAAATAAATAAATACAATTTTTAGCTAAAACTTGATAGTTTATGGCATGTATCCTATGTACAGAATTAAGGTTTTTAAATATTGTATTTCCATATTTCGCAATTAAATAAGCTTAGATAAATTAATTTTATTTTCTTAACACTCTGTAACTTTCTTTATATTCATATTTTTAAGTATTTAGTAAAACAACAAAAACTAGTTTTGACTTAATAGCTTGATCAATTTTTATTTATTTATTTATTTATTTATTTATTTATTTATTTATTATTTGTTTGTTTCATAAGAACATATTCTAATTTTTAGTCAAATGCAGCCATCTGACAGACAAAGCAAATCTTATTACATTCGTTAGACTGTTCTTGATCAATTATAATTATCATATACGTCAAACGCATGGCTCTAAATTAGATTTACAATATTTTTAGGCATTCGCCAAATAGGATTCACGGTGCATTGAAGGGTTAGATATAAATACAAATAATTAATTTATGGAAATTTGTAAAAAAAAAAAAAAAAAAAAAAAAAAAAAAAAAAAAAAAAAATGATTTGCGCAAAGAGTGAATGGGAAAAAATGGGAATCGTGTAGCCGTAATTTTAAATTATTGCAGATCCATGCAGCAAAATCCTCTTGAAAACGTACTTTTTGACTGTGAATAATTTGAAGTTCTGAATGGAGAGCTAAGTGTATATGATGAATCATAATTTATAATAAAGTAAAACACAATAGATAGTGGTCATAATACGAACCTTCATTTTCTTTTCAGTCAATAACAACCAAATTTTCAACTTTTCATTCATTCTGGAAATTAATGTATGTTGTAGGGTGTCTTCTATATTGTCCGATATGATTGATTATTTGATATTAAATTGAATAATCACAATAAAGTGTTATACCTAAAGAATAATACACTTCTCCAGTTGATATGTGCTAATAACTGGTGCCCGTTCATCCTTAAAATTGCCACACAACATTTCATGAAAGTTATACTATGATTAATGATTATTTTCAGCTTGAGATACATATAAATGAGATTTACAATTAAGGAAAATGCAATTCCGCTAAGATCATAGTGATCAATGTGATCATAGAAAGAACATCTGGTTAAACGACGGAGGAACGGATTATTTCATAATTTAGCTGACTAATTAAATTTTTCTATTATCAGTTAAAGAACAATTGAACTCTATCCATGCCGTGACCTGCACACACAGGCAGATGGGCGAATCTACGGGGTGGTTTCTCCAATAGAGTGAAAGATATACGAGAATATGTGGAATCAATCTTTATTATTATCCAATTTCACTTGCTACTCTCACCTGCTACATCATTCCAATCTCCATCATTCAAAAATAAATACAAAAATGTTCGTATTTCAATCACCTCCGTCAAAAAATGCATTATAACAGATGAGCAGTCCTTTCTAAGTCAGTGTCACGGCAATTAATAAGGAAACTAAAAGGTGTCTTTGAAATTACACAGCTTGGAATACATCGCACGTCAAACTAACATTCAAAAATAATCTGATAATTGGAGTTGTTTAACACTTACAAGGTCAGTCAATTCTGTTCTTTTTCCCGCCCGTCTTCCAGTTTTGATCGTACCTCAGACACTTTTTCCCGGGCACCTGGCTGACGCAAACATGTAACCTAAGAATGAAAAGATCAATCAACGGAATCAGAAAGTATGGGAAGAAAGTTTCTAACTTTTAATTGGCCAATAGGAGAAGTTTCATGCCCGGATTTTTTTCCCACTCGCGGTAGTTTGGAAAATTAAACAGAAGTGAAAAGTCCGTAAGCGAAATCTTTATGGAATTGCCCAAAAGATATTTTAACAAAATAAATAAAACAAAAATAAAGCTTTTGACAAATGTTTTTCATTCTAAAAAGGAGAAATGGACTAATAGAATAAATTTAATATTTCGAAAAGAGATTGACATTTAAATAATACAGTTGAGTTCTTTTTAGGAAAATAAATAATATTAAATAATTAATCTCTGAATTAAAGAAAAAAGAGGACTTTAGCCGATAATTAAATATTAGTAGATTACTGAAATAATAATGAAAGTATATTCTCATAATAATTTAAAACGAAATCGAAACGAGAAAATGGCGAATTTTTTTTATTACATATATAATAATAATATTAATAATAAATGATAACTTACAAAACTTTTCATGTCTGTGAAAATACTATACTATCTATTTCACCATAAAAATGGCTCGTTTTTCTTATCTGTCTGGTAGTTACTGAAATGTAATTCTAGTTCCATAAAATTCACATATTTAGTATTAAGTAATTGCAGGGATGCAAATTATCATTCTTTCCACTATTTTGTACAATTTAAAAATTTATTAATACTGTAGATCTTCACGCCTCATTATTTTGCGCATTCGATCATATTTCTCTGTTTGAACTCCTGTCAAAACAGAAATGAAATAAGAACTCTAATAAATTGTTGGTGAAAGTTATATAAAGATCACAATAAATAAGTGTTAATAATTAAAATCTCATTTCTTCTTATTAATCATTACTAAAGAAATTTCTCTTTGCTGATAAAGTAGCTGTTAGATACAAATGTAAATCCTTGAAATAAGCTTTGTTAGCCGAAAAGTGACTACCGAATATAAGCTTCTGTATTTTAAAACGAACTTGTACTTTAATCTTCTGTTAAATATATATATATATATATATTTAATATTTAAAAAAATGTATGTTAAAAAATGTAATATTTTTTAGAGAAATTCTGTAAAATTTTAACAATGTTGTTTTTATTTTATTTACAGGTAAGACATTCCTTCATCTTTTTTTCTTGGTTTCTGAAATACTTCTGGCTGTTAGTAAGTAATTTTGAATATATAATTACATAAAAAATAAATGAAAAAAACATTTATATCTCTTTGGTAAATTAAAAGCTTATAAATTTTTCTGTGTGTTAATTAGGGTTTACAGTGCTTTACATTTGTTTATATGCATTTTTGTGAAACGTTTCATATGTTTATGGGTATGATATACATATATATATATTTTTTAATTCTTCTTTGCATGAAGTTTTGTTAATAATACCAACAGTACAATTTATTAAAAAAATTCTAAGGAATGGATTTTTTTTTTTTTTTTTTTTTTTTTTTTTTTTTTTTTTTTTTGTACTTGTACGTAGTTAACAGTAAATTTCATGGTTTCATATGTCGCAACAGTTGAAAGCGAAAGACGAAATTTTGTTTTTATTTCACTGAAAGTATCTTTACATTCTATCGAAATAATGTGCTTAGAGGAGATAAAAATTTAATCAAAGATGCAGAAAAATAAAACCTCTCATACTTAGCCTTACAAATCCTAAGTAACTCTTTCTGAAGTAATTACTTTCTTTCTATCCAGAGCTTTTATTTTTAATATTGTAATTTCTTTTCCTGAATTCTAATAATATACATAATATATAATCGATTTAAAAATGGCTTATATTTTTATTCTGTTTTATGTTATATTTACAAAATTCATAAGCAATTACATGAATTAGGGTTTTTAAAATAAAGGAGAAAAAATAAATATTTAAAAAGAATAACACATTAAACTATTTTTAAGCATTTTATGTTATCTTTTTTCCGTATTTTTAATTCATATTTATCTTTTAAAACAATAGCATTTAAGATTTGAAGAATAAAGTATTCTTTTGTCCTTAGTTATCTCGAAAAAATAAAATTGGCGGTTTCAATAAAGCATAATAAGAAACAACAGTTGCAACTTTGAAATTATGAAAACCTTTTGTCTTTGAATTATGCTTTGGTTCAAACAAAATATTCAGAAAAAGCTAAAAATTTACACTAAGGTAAAAAAAGTTCACGTTTTGTACTTGCGGATTTCGTATAACATATTTTTGTTCAATCTAAAATTTTTGTTTTAACATTGTGTTTTTTTTATATATATTTTTCTAAAGTGTATCTTTTTAAGATGACCGTTTTCAATATTATAAGATTCAAAAATTATTTCTATTATTTGTAAATAGAATAAGCTTTTGACTATCATGCATATTAATTTCTACTTTCTTTTATCTTCACAATAAGAAAGTATTGGATTTGTAAAAAAATTTTGAATTCCGGTTCTCAACGGATTTGCACTTTTTAGGGGTCAAAGATTTTAAAAAAAAAATGTTTCTGAGTCTATCTGCAAATGACGCAAATTTTATGGGCGTTCTATCACAAGAACTAATGCACAAAATTTTAATTCAGTTATACCTTAATATAAACTGGATAGGATTAGTTTTTGTTGCATATTTCAAAACAGGAAGCGATATGTGCTATGCTGCCTTTTTCACGATTTTCGCAATAGCTATTTTCCAGAATTACAGGTCGGATTTTCATAAAACTTCTGGTTCCGTTAATCCTTGGTATAATATTGTTCTGATTTCGTTTAGGTGTAGATCGCCTTACAGGTGGTGGTGCTATGTGGCATTATTCAGGATTATCGCAATAGGCACTATCTCATGAACTAAATATATATAATGTACGAATTTTTATCAAACTTCAAATTCTGTTAGTTCATGATATAAATTAGTATTCTTTAGATTTTGGAGTAAATTGCTCAACAGATGGCATTGCTAAACGACATTATTTATGATTATAGCAATAGCTTTATCTTAGGAACTAATGAACAATTTTCATCGAACTTCAGATTCAGTTCACTCATATAAATTAGTATTCTATAGTTTTTGGAGTAAATCGCTCATCAAGCGGCACTGCTATCCGACATCATTCATAAATATTGCAAGAGCTTTACCTCAGAAACTTTTGCAGGAATTTTCATCAAACTTCAAATTAAGTAAGTCCCTGATATAAATTGGTACTCTTAAGCTTTTGAAGTAAGTTGCTTAACAAATGGCGCTTCTATTCAGTTTTTTAAAGATTTCTCTGTCGATTCTATCTCAAACATTAATACCCGGATTTTCATCAAATTTCATATTCTGTTAGAATTTGAAATAAGTGCTTGCAGATTAGATCTTGGTGATAATTACCTAACTGGTAACGCTGCTATGTTTTACTTTTCCGAGAATATTAACGGGTATGAGATAGAAGAATGTTTTGGGATTTCCACATCTGACTAGTTTTAAATGAAGATGGAAGAAATAAAAAAAATCTCGAGTTTAAAAGATTTTTTGTAATCCCTCTTCACATATCCTTATATTCATCTTTGTTTAATAGTAAGGTAATGTCAAATAAAAGTTTTGCTATTCTTGTATATTTTTTTAAATGAATTTCTTGAGAAATGTTATGTTCCAGTAACTACTTCTGTGATTTTATAAAAATATTTAATTAATTCGACAAATTTTCTGTAAAAATATTAAAAGAATGAAAAAAAAAAATCAAAAAGAATGATAACGATTATTGTTTCACAATCATGGTATCTGTGGAAACATAATATGTTATTTTTTTACATATTCCTTTTCTTTAATACAGTATCTCTGTTTTTAATCTTATAAAACTTTATTTTTTTTTATAGAAGATCAACGAAATAACAATAATATAAATTAAATTTTAAAAGTAAAAAAATGGATTGTTAAAAAATATTACATTTAAAATACATTTCATCTGATTTTTGTTTTACTCAAATTCCTGTTTTCTTAATAAAACAGTATAATTTTGAAATGAAAGTCATCACGATAAAAACAATTTTAATACTTCTAATTGAAGGTGCCTTGCTTTTTTATCGTATTTTATGCTTACGTTGAAGAAAATATATCATTTTTCATTAATATCCTTAATTAAAAGAAGCTTTTATCGCATTTTTATGTACGTAATATGTGACATAAAATATCCAAAATTCAATGCATTAAAGTATTTTGGATTGATGGTAAGAAAAAATATTTATTCACCCTGTTCAATTTAATTAATTATTAATGCATGGATCATGTTCAATTACAATGTTAAGTCTTATAATTTAATTATCTAAATCAAAGTAACAAAAACTATACAATTTGAATTTCTGGAAAAAAAAAAAAAAAACATGCAAGTGTACATTAAAAAATATTAAAAAATATTTAAAATTAAAAAATATTTTTTAATTTTGAAAATGGTATTACTTGATGTATTTTCTTTTACTTCACATGTTTAATTTTCTTCAATCCATTTTACTCAAAATTATTGATGTCAGGTATTGTGATTTCTGACACGCATTTTCCAAACTCTTCGTCACATGATCAAATAACAAGCTGTAAGCTGTATAAACAAAAGAAAATCATTTTTTAGCTCACAGGCTATCAAAACCTGGGTGTTTATGAGCCCACCCGTTCTGTATGTATGTGCGTATGTACGTACGTAACGCGATATAGCCTGATAAAAATATCTGATTCACTTGAAATTTTGGATATATATATATATATATTCTGATAAGGCGCTTCCCTGATTAGTTTTAAAAGTTCATTCGATAAATATAAAATGGGGAACGGGGGCTAATGCCCCTCCCCTTAATTTATATAAATGGGTTTTTCATGCAGAATTTATCCGATTTCATTCAAATTTTAGACATATGATCACTCTGATGAGGGTACCGCCATGATTAGTTTTGGGAGTTCAGTGGATAAGTATAAAGAGGGGGACGGGGGCTAACCCCCCACCCTTAATTTCGATAAATGGGTTTTTCATGCAATTTATCAGATTCCATTTAAATTTAGACATAGTAACAATTTGATGAGGGCGTCATCATGATTAGTTTTGCGAATTCATTGAATAAGTCTAAGAGGGGGGAAATATGGAGGTACCCCCCTCCTTAATTTAGGTTAATGGATTTTTAACGCAGAATTTACAGATTTGCTTCAAATTTTGGATATAGGTTTATTCAGATTAGGCGTTTCCTTGATTTGTTTTGGGAATTCATTGAATATGTATAAATGAGGGATCGGTGGGACAACCCCTCTTAATTTAGATGTATGTTTTTTCTAGCAGAATTAACCGATTTGCTTTAATTTTTGGATATTGTTTCATAGGGATAAGATGCATCCCTAATAAGCTGTGGGGTTCTTTTATTAAGTAAAAAGGGGGTATGAGCGATTACCCCTCACCTTAAATTATATAAACGGATTTTTATACAGAATTATTCGATTTGCTTTATGTTTTGGATGTAGGTTCTTTCTGACAAGGCGAATCTCTGAATAATTTTGGAAGTTTAATGGTTAAGTATAAAGGAAGGAATATAACTCCTCTTAAATTATAAAAAGGATTTTTTTAAGGCTTATCCGACTTGCTCTGAATTTTGCATATAGATTTTTTATATGATAAAGCATACCCCTGACATGTTTATAGTGTTCAATAATTAAGTATAAAAATTGAAAATCGGGGGAGTTATTTGTCCTCTTAATTTGTTTTTCGGACGACATTAACCCTTGAAAATATAATAGAGACTGTAATATACAATTAGTATGCCTAGCCTGTGAGCTCAATTCCATCACTTTAACAGGGCAATATTCTTTTTTATTTATTCTTTTGGAATAACTGCAGCTCGATTTATTGTATTTAGAAAGAACTACGTGCAAATATCTCCAATTCAAAGACAATATTGGAATATCATTCTTTTTATGGGCTATATCTTTGTCGATATATTGTCAATATATCAGCTATCTTTATTAGCATTGGAAATACTGCTTCAAAGGCTATATATATGAATTTTCGATTATTTCTTAGCTATTGATGTTCATGTTACCATTATTTCCTGATAATTTCACAGACATGAACAGATTTGTTGTCAATACTTTGGATCTATCTTTTTTTTTTTAGCACTGGAAATATTGCTGCAAAATTGGGCATTTAGTTACTATTATTGCATCCCTAATAGCTAAGAATTTTGAGCGCCATAGTTTTATCAAAATTCCCCATGAAACATAAAGACTTAATCTATATTTTCGTTTGATTGAAAATATAATATTGTAGCATAATATAATCAATATAGCTATATTGATTTGCAATTTAGGGCAGATACATTATCCATCAAACTGCCTCGTACGTTTAATTTATCAAGTTGATCAAAGAAGTATTATTGAGCGAACTAATAGTTTATGATAGTTAAGGAAATGTAAATTGAACATGCTCTACAAAACTGTAAAAAGTTTTTTTATATTTACTGATTTTTTTCTAAAAAACTGGAATTTCTAGAACATTTTATGAGATGGAAACAACCAAAAATCACGTAATAGATACACATTTCCAATGTAAATAAAAAAAAAATGAAAGTTATTAGGATTTTTTTAGGAAACTGGGGTGTCTAATTAATTTTTTATGTTACCTGGAAACAAGTTACAGATAAAAACTTAGTAAGATTACTGTAATTATAGTAGATTCTTTGATAAAGCTATAGATTTCTGTAACTTTACAAAAACTAACTCGATTTACATCTTTTTTATACAGTCTACAGATAAAATTTTAGTAAGCACATAGATTTCTAAAACTTTATATCTGTAAAATTACAGATTTTTCTTCTTTTTTTTTTGCAGGATATTTTTTTAGCCTTCGCTCGCCGTTCCTATGCGAACTAATTTTTATCATTAACATTAACTTTGAACAAAATTTTGTGTGGAAAAACGTGAGAATTTCTTTTTAAATGAAGCATTTGTTTATTTATTTATTCCAATTTATTTATTCCAATTAAGAAATTAGCTTACATATTTTTTGTAATACATAATTTTTTTTTAATTGTGTTTCCTGCTTTATTAGATTATTTAAATTTCTGATTATTGTTTAATTATTGTAGTTAATATTACAATAATTTCATGATAATTAAAAAGACGAGATATTATTTTTCATGCATCGAAAACACGCTGAAACGAAATAAAAATTGCACAATTTTCAATACCAATATAGAATAAATGAAGTATTTTTTTATTTATTTACTGAATATAAAAAAATTACAGATGTATTATTTTGAAATGTATAAATTTCTTAGATTCCGTTACTAAAAACTACTATATATGATTATTTATGTGTATTTCTGTTTATTGTTTAACAATTGTTTGTGTTTCCACTATTTTAAGATCATTAAACAGACATGAAAAATAATTTTCAAATGCAAATAGTTTCAGTTCCGAAAACAATATTGAAATATTATACTTTTTATTGATTATATCTTAGCGAATATATTGTCAATATATTGACTCTGTCTTTTAGCATTAAAAATACTGCTTCAACGGTTATTTTTATGAATTTATGAATTTCTGATTATTATTTAACCATTGTTGTTTATATTTCCATTATTTCAGGATAATTAAACAGGAAAAATTATTTCCAAATGCCGCTAAAACGAAATAAAAATTGTACAATCTTTAGTACAAAAATAGAATTAAAGCGAAATATATTTTTTATTCTTTTTGAATAATAGTAGCTCGATTTTTTGTACTTAGAGAGAAATGTATGCAAATATCTTGAGTTCCAAAAACAATATTGAAATACTATTCCCTTTATTGACTATATCTTGACCGATATATTGGCTCTGTCTTTATTAGCATTGAAAATACTACCTCAACAGCTATTTTTTATGAATTTCTGAATACTGTGTAACTATTGTTTTGTAGGTTAACATTATTTCATATTAATTTAACAGATATTAAAATTAGTTTCTAAATGCTACTGAAACGAAATAAAAAATTGTAGAATTTTCAATATTAAAATAGAGCTAAAATGAAATTAAAAACAAGTTTATAATACAACAACAAAAAAAATGTACATTGTAACATGTTTTATCTTTTAATTTTTAGTATTTCAAATGAAAGAAATAAAGTAATTGTACTTCGATGAAAGATAAATGCGCAGTTTTATAGCATTTTTTGTATTTTTCTGTGGATATTCCATTAAAAAAAGTTTTGTTAAGCAAAGAGTTTCTCTTTTAATCCGTCTTTTTTTCTTAAATATAAAAATAAAATAAAAATACTGCATCTCATTCTTACATTATAAGGTGAAAGTTTGTTATTCAGTATCAATATATGATTTAACTGATAGTGTATGTCTTTCTCCTTTTCAAAATGCGTATTGTTTTAAATTATTTTTTTTTTCTCATTCTCCTTTTTGAAGCTTTTTAACTTATTTCTCGCTGTTTTTCTTTCTTTTTTTACAAACATATAAAATCAACAATTTTATGACAACAAACTGTAATAGTAAATAACAAAACAAATCATTTAAAAAATATCAAGGGTTAAAATCAAAGCCATAAAAAATTTGAACTGTACTTTTAATTATCTTCACAGCTGAAAAACAATTACTCGTTTTTAGCGTACACATAAAAAAAGAGGTTTGTAATCAGTAATAGTCCCAAGGCGTGATAATTGTAACTAAGTAATTTAATTACGTAATTTACGTTTCACGCAATTAAAATATTTCTGTGAGGAGCAACGTGAATTTAATTTTCTTTGAAAAAAAGTTTATGCTATGGGATTTTTTATTATTTTTAATGAATAAAAAAGCTTACAATTTGGACTTTTTTCGTTTACATGTTTTTTCAGTTGATTTACACTTTTATGCCTTTTGAATACTAGTTTATATAAATTTTAATGTTTTTATTTATTTGTTAGATACTTTTTATTATTTTTTAAGAAAATATTTCAAAAAAAAATCAGCTAAGCAATTCTAATTTAATTTTAGATCCATGCGCTAAAGAATGGTAGTATACATATCTGTACTGTCTTATAATTTACCAAAAAATGAAGAATGATATCTCGTTTATGAATTTGTTTAATTTAGATATTTTCTACTTGTTAATGTTGAGAAGCTTTATAAACCTTTGGTATTAAATAAAATAATTTAAAAGTTTTTTTTTTGGGGGGGGGGGGCTTAAAAGTAAGTCCGTTCACAAATAGTTCTGTGATTAAGAGAATTTGAATTAAATTGAGAAGAATTTAAATAAGTTACATACATTATTTAATTACAATGTAAAATATGACACATTTTTCTAAATTCACATAAATGCGCTATAATCAAAGAAAAGAAATATGCAATAAATTCTTCTAAGTCAACGAAGATTCCGAAAAAAAGTTTCTTAACTTTTAAAAGTTCCAGAAAACTTTTTTTTCTAAATTTAAAGAATAACTTATAAAAATCATTTTTTTGTTTGCTGTCCGCCATTTTTGAAAACGTTTCCGAGTAGCTTTTACAGTGCAATAATCAATTTTCTCAAACCTGAATAACACTTTTCAGATGCTAGCAATTCTCATGTAAATATTTTGATATTCATAAAACATATTTAGCAGACAAATACACAATATTAACAGGATTAATATTGACATGAAAATTAACATTATTTTGTTACAATTACATGCAAAATTCAGTTATGCAGCTGGAAATGTTTAGAACTAATAGAATTAAAAGAAAAAAATACAATTTTCCAGGTACAGATAATTGATTAATTCATTGTAAAAGCATTTTAAAAGAACTTCAAAAAATTTTGGGCAGCTAATAAAAATTTGTTTTTGTAGTTTTTTTTTTATTTCGAAAATAAATTATTTTTTGAAGTTTCTAAAATCAATAGTACACTTTTAGAAATCCTGGTTGACTCGGAACAGGTTGTTATACAAATATATGTGTTCGTGATTATTGTACATTTGCGTAGATTAAAAAAAATTAAATCTTTTTTGCAATGTAATTAATACATCTGCATTTTGTTAATTGTACTTATAATTTTTCAAATTTTCGATCATAAATAAATTTTATAATTTGAAATTCAAAACTAAAGTTCAATCAATTCCAATTTTTTCCTCAATTTTATTTCTATGTGGCCTATTAAAAAAATAATTCTTCCTTTTTTTTCACCTGCACTTATCTACACTAAAACAAACCATTTTTAAGCTCATATTAAAATGAAAAAGCCAATAAAATGTACATTTGCACGAACCTAACTAACCTAAAAAACCTAAAATAAATCCAATATTTCCATACATGATAACTAAAAAAATACTAAACTGTTTTATGAAACATTTAACAACGTTCAGGAATAAACGTTCTCATTTCCTTTCTCAGCCCACATGCTATACTTCCAAAACTATCCATATTCAAATATTTTATCATTTACTCTTTTACCTATAAAATTTTATTTTAGCAATCAAGAGGTGGAGAATTTTTTTTTTCGGTTCCTCGTTAAAAAGTTTTTCTGTGAAAAGAAAATGAAACTCCAATGTATGCGGTTCGAAATTAATTTATTGAATATAATTCGAAATAAATTTATCGTTGCAATAGGTGCGTAAAAATCAACGCTTAATGTAAAATTTGATGAGGTAAATTCTGTGATGTGGAGCTATATATTTATTAAAAAGTACTATGTTTATTACAGAAATTTGTAGTGTATTTATATGCATTCAAAATTTTGATAAATTTCAAAAGTGTTCACGAGGTAGTTTGTAGTTTAAAATATGCTGCGCAGAATGTATACCGGAGTATCAAAGTCATCAATTAATTTTATTGGTTTGGTTGATTATTTTCAGTGGCAGAACTGCATTTTTATTTTATTTTTACTTTAGTTTATGCACGAGAAATCATTATTGGCATTATGGAAAACTAAAAAGGACAAAGAAGAATTTGTATGTCTTACATACTACTAATTTTTTCATGTAAATTCATGAAATATCAAATGTTGTAATTTGCACTCATAATATTAATGTTATAGTACTATAGTTACTGCATACTGATATCGCAATTAACGATAAGTAAAAGTAATTTGGCAATTTCTAGGGCTATAGAGTCTATATCTTTAGAACTGGGCAATTTACATGCTATAAATATTATGCGCTATTATAATTTAAATTTAAATATTTCATGTATTTTACTTTACATCATATTTTATAGTTTTGTCTGCGTATCATCGTACCCACATAAGTGGATATTAACGCCAAAAAATATTGGGGTAAAAATCATGCCACTACATTTTATGAATACATATCTGCTAAAATGATCTTTCTTGTATACATAGTCAATAAGTTGTTGTAAACTCTTATATTTGTTTGGAAAAAAACTAAAATCAAGCCGAGAAAAAAAAAGTAGAACCTTAAGATTGTATTATTACCACAGGCCACCATATATAAAAAAATGGTTATGATTTATTGCAACAATTAAACAGTTCCTATAGAGGAAATAAATTAGACAGTCTTCAAAACTCATTTAAAACACACATAAAATAGAAAAAGTCACACAGAAAAAGCCTTCGAGTTTAAGGATAGAAGACCAACGATTAAAAATGCACAAAAACTGCACTAAAAGGCAGCATGTTACCTTTTCATGCATTATTTGTGTGCTTCGAATTGTTGGTTTTCAATCCTTATAAATTTTTACACAAAGACTTCATAGACTATTTTAATCTTTGAGTTATCTATGTTCGAAAGAAGTCTTAAAATTTCCGGTATAATATCAGAATATATTAGAACCAATACTACTACATTCAATACCTTTAAATCATATAACGTTTTCATTTCCTTTCTATATCAAAATGCCGTGGTAAACTGACAAAATATAATATTTAAGTATTTTGTCGCATCCAGTTTTCAAATAAAGTTATATTTTAGCAGTCGAAAGATAAGTAATTTTTTCTGTTCATCTTCTTTGTGTGAAAGAGAGCAGAACGTCAATTTCTACGGTCCAAATAACTTTTTCAATTTCGTGGCAGAATTGTATAAGCGAGCTTCACAAACTTCTTGCGAAGAGTTCCAGATCGCGATCAGTTTGGTGCGATTGGCAAAGGAATCCAAAATGGGGCCAAAAGGTAGTTTTAGAATTTTGCAAAAATGTTCAGGATAACAGTGAAATATGACATTTAAATTTTAATTAAAAAAACAGAATATTAAACACTTTCCAATTTCTTTATGAGAGGAAAAAGGTAAAAGAAACATTGAGCGCTATTGGGGTTTACAAATAACTCAAATGTTTAAAATTTAAAAATATTCTTAATGTAAGTTTCTTAGTGGTATACTTATGAAACAAGAACGAAACATCGTTTGTCAATGTTACATTATGCGAAACTTTCCAGCCATTTCACTATACTGTTATAAAACTTCACAGTTTATTAAAGTGAAATGTGATGTCTAATAAAAAAATTTAAAAACCATAAAGAGAAAAAAAAAACATAAGAGATCGGAACTCCAATTTCTACGGCTAGATAACGTTTCCAATTTCATGGTAGAATTTTAAGTATAAACTATAAAAACTGCTTTATGAGAAAAGAAATATAGAAAACATTAAATGGAAGATATGAGGATTTCAAAATAACCGAAATAGTTAACATTTTAAATATTTGTAATGCAATTTCTTAGTTTTATGTATGCATATACATATAAAATGGTTATAAATTGTTTCACAGTTAAATTTTTGCTTTTCATTTAATTAATTAGAAAAATTTCATACTTTTAAACTCATGTTAAATAAAAAACGTTATACAGACCATGTCTTTAACCCTTTCAAGGGTAAGGCATTTTTGTTCGAAAAATGTTCGCATAATACTTTCACACAGTAATTTAAGAACAAATTTATTTAAAAATAATCAAAAGCTTTTCTGCTCGTATATTATAAGATCTAAATTGTGCTAAAAATTATTGGTACTAATTTGCAGCTAAGGCATTATATATAACAGTTTGCAGTCTAAAACAACGTCATCAACAACGTATATCCATTTAATAAAATGTGAAATGGCTTAATATAATTAAAACGCGCCACAAACAACTCCTTATACCATAATGTAATGGAATACTTTTGTGTAGCCCAGTAAATAAATAACAAATATTCTTTCCACCACAGATTGTACAGAATATACAGGGTGCATATTGTGGTGCATACTTCATAGATGTATATCAATTTTATTTTGGTCGAAAGAGTGTCGCATCATTATAATGCACTTGAAATTAATTTTTCCCAGTAGCCCGCATGTAACAGAATATTTTTGATTGTCCCTGTAATTTAACTATACATCCAATTTTCATAAAATTTGAAATGACGCGACAAAATTATGCAATAACAATATAAGTGAATCAGTTGGTTAGTATTTTCGTTGATTTATGCAGACAGACGGACTGAACTACGACTATATGTGCTACTTAATTACATAATTACGAACGAACCTAAAAAACATGGGACAACAGTAAAGGTTATTTTTTTCATAATGTGTATTTTCAACTTTCATTTCTTTCTTTCTTTTATTTATGTAAACAGAATTTTATAATTTTGAAAATTTCTCTTGTTAGTAAACATTTAAAAAAGTAACAAGTTGGAAATTGTGCGTCAACCGTGGAAAATGAGGTGCCTTCTTACTATAATTAATTTTATAAATATTCAGAACTTGATGCATTAGCTGTTAAGCTCTTATGCAAAAATGCATGAATACAAGATTTGATACAATTATATATTTTCAGTTCAGTAACACTAAAATAATAGAACTTTATCTTTAATAGAACGTAATCAACATGGCAAACCTAGAATCATTACCTATCATGGGATATGAAATCTTGTTTGAAAGGTGTAACACCATTAAAATGAACTTGAAACATTTTTTCCCATTGACCGTAATGTAACGGAATATATTTGATTGTCCCTATAATCAAACTATACATCCGATTTTCAAAAAATGTCAAATGACTCGAAAAAATTATGCAACATTTATATATTTTAAATTTCAAATGATTCGGTTGGGTAATTTTTACTCTCTTATATGTGGACAGATGACAGACAGACAGACGGACGGACTAAACGACGACTATAGGTGCTAAGCATTTACATAAATACGAACGCCACAAAAAATACCAATTTGTCCATTACTTTTCAGTACATTGTATATACACGAAAAAGTTTTATTTTTAAAACTTTGAACAATTTTTTTTTTTTTTTTTTAGAAATATATATTTAAATTATCGATGCCAAAAACAAACTCTCGATATTTTCATATAAAGTTGAGGTGATATTTAAATTTCTGATTAAAAAAAATGGAACAGAGCTGAAGGTAAAAACACTTGGATCTTTTTTCTTGGGTGAAATAATATACAAAACATACAAAAATACCATATATAAACATTTTATCGCTAGCACTTTTTACAATAAAATTGTAGTTCTACAGTCAAGAGTTAAATTCATTTTTTCTTTTCTTTGTGTGAATGTTTGTGCATGGAAAAAGGAGCAGGCTTCTTTTAATATGCTTAAAATAAGTTTTTCAATTTTGTCGAAGGATTTAAAAATCTAAGCTCTACAAATTGCTATAAGGGGAAAGAAAGAAAACAAACATTGAACAAAAGGTATTATGATAATGTTAATCTTTACATTATAAATTTAAATTAGATTGATTTAAAACTTTTTCTTAATAGAATATATAAATAGAAATTGGATGCATATAAAAAATACATAAATTTACTTTTTTTTCATATTTACGTATTTTTTTATATAAAGTTATAAGAAAATAACACACCAGAATGACGTGCTTGCATTTCTCTAAGGATGATTTATTATTATATGCTAAAACAGATTTAGGAAAAAATAAGTTTTAAGTACTACTAGGGGGTTATGCCATCGACAATTTTCTCCAAATTATACAAATCACAAAACTATTTGCCAAATTATACAAACGGACATATTTTTTAAAATAATAAAAAAAACCCGAATAAATTAGTAAAACATTAATGAAAATACAAATAAAAAGTCGAATATAAATCACTTGATGACGTAACAATGGGACTTTTACCATCATCTATTATTCGCATCAAATCTTATAGTTTGGGGATAGGTTTTTGGTTGATGGGATAATGAAGTTGTATCAAATTTTACTGTATTACATTAAAAATACAATCAGTCACAAAAGTTTACATAAACCTTATAAAATTACAACAATCTAACACAATATCAATATTGTGGAAATAAAACTCTATATTATTACACAGTGGTGGCCAAAATTGTGGACACTTTTGGGTAGCTTTATATACAAAAAGTAAAAAAACTACCAATTGCAGCTGTCCGGGGAAAGCGCATCGGTAAATTTTGCTATATTTTCGTCGATCATGACCTCTAGATCCCAAAACCACCCTCCGTTGAAATACTGATTTACATTGAGAAACACCAAAATCACTGGCGATAAATTAATAAATAGGCTAAAAAAACTTTGCAAAATCACCATAAAAAGAAAATTAAACAGGACGCGTTTCGAGTTTCAAAAGTACAGCTCGTCATCAGCTAATTCAAACACGTGTCACAAGGGACAGAGTGGAGATAAAGTGAAAGAAAGAGGGAGGAGATTACAAAGAGTGCGACAGGTGGCGCTACCTGACAGAGCCAAGGAGGAAGAGAAAAGTAAACATAAAGTTAAAAAAGATGGAGGAGATTACAAAGAGTGCCACTGGTGGCGCTGGCTAAAAGAGCCCAGGTGGAAGAGAAAAATGATGATAAACTAATAAAAGAGAAAAAATAAATAAATAAATTAATTAATTAGTTAATTAAAAAATAAATAAATAAAATATAAAATAAAATAAAATAATTAAAAATATAATAAAATAAATAAATAAAAAATAATAAAATAATTGTAAAAATAGTAAATAAAATAAATTAATTAATTAATTAAAAAGTAAAAATTAATAATAATAAAATAATAATTAAAAAAAAAACTACAAAAGTAATTTCCATGCAGGAGAAAGGGAGGGGGATGATGAGAGATCATTGACAAGAGTATTAGAATTTTTACAAATAAAATAAGCTTCGTGAATATCTAAATGAGAAGGAGAGGCAGGATTAGAAATAATTCTGGCCATGGAAAATTTGAAATAATGACCGGAAGACCAATAGTGAGAAGCACTCCACTTTTCCATGACCAGAATTATTTCTAATCCTGCCTCTCCTTCTCATTTAGATATTCACGAAGCTTATTTTATTTGTAAAAATTCAGCCTCCAATTACTTATATATACCAATAAACACCTGTAAGACACTTCATTTCTCAATAAATTTGTTTCTCGTTCAAATAACATACGTTATAAGACTGACAAATAAAATCTAAACAGTAAATATTCGCCTCCTGACGCCACTTGAATTAACATAATTTTGCGGAATAACAATAGAGATATTCTCAAAAATCATTTACTGTTAAAAAAAATAACAGCCCGAAAAAATATGTCTTACAATATTGCATTTAATACACATTCACACTTTTGCTTCCTTTAAATTTGTATTTTTTAAGAAAATTTTACTGCCTGTAATTGTCACAGATGGCTATACTGCAAGTGAGCATGTTAATCTATATTTTATTTCCAAACATTTATAATTATATATTGTTTTTAAAATCGCGAAAGGATTTAAAAAGCACTAAATTGTTTTTAGTTTGTCTGATGTATAATGCCATTGAGGAAAATTAATGCATCCATGGTCTATATTTTAATGAATCTCAAGGGAATGGATCGCATATTGCTTACCATCGCTGATTGTTGGGAGATGAGATTTTGAACGCAAGATATGCAAAAAAACATGCAGATTTCTATATTACTTAAGTAGCTTCTGTTTCTCATAATATTTCTAAAGCAGTTAATCTTATGCAGTTTTATTTTTAAAATTATAACTCAGAAAATAAAATATCTGATTTTAACGAATAATTAGCGAGATATGATTGAATTCACCCCGGTTGTGTAGTATACTCAATGCTATTATAGTTATACACATACTATTTTAAAACCTTCTCGTTTTAAACCCTCATTAAAAATCTTGTTCAGTGAGCTTTTAAAATGTGGACGTCGATAGCATTCTTATTCAAAGAATATCTCGGGAACTTTTTTTAATTAATTAATTTCTTATAAGATCTCTCTTTCTTTTTTTCATTTATAAAACATTTCTAAAGTATATACTTAAATTTATCCCAAGTGTTAAAATCTTAATCACAGACCGTCAACTTTTTGAGTTATTAACAAATATGATATTAAATTAAATATATATTTAAAAAATATTTTGCCATCGAAAAGAAAAAATGCATCCTTAAACAAGAATAAACAGAAAAATAACGCTAAAAATATAATTTTTTTGATGAGACATTTAAACTAGTATGTTGTGGCCATCACAAAACTTTCTTCTATTTAAATCGTATCAATTAAATCATATCTGAAGTTTGGTTAAATTCTGTGAATTAGTTCTTGAGATATAGCTATCGTGAAAATCATCAAAAACGTAGCATAGCAGTGCCACCTGTTGTGAGGTTTATACCAAAATGTAATCAGCGTCTAATTATGTTATATATTCTAGTGTAACAGAACCTGAAATTTGATGAAGTTCTCTGCGTTAATTCTTGAGATATAGCTATCACAAAAATCGTGCAAAATGTAGCATAGCAGCGCCACCTATTGGGCGGTTCACACCAAAACCTTATCAGTGGCAATGTATCTCAAGGTATTGCGGAATCTGAAGTTTGGTGAAATTCTGTGCATTAGTTCTTGAGACATAGCTATCATGAAAATCATGAAAGACGTGGCATAGCATCGCCACCTGCAGGCCAATTTACACCAAAACTTAATCAGCGTCTATGTATATCAAGGTCTCACAGAATCTGAAGTTTGGTGAAATTCTGTGCATTAGTTCTTGAGATATAGCAATCATTAAAATCATGAAAAACATAGTATAGCAGCGCCACCTGCAGGCCAATTTACACCAAAAAACAATAGGCTCTAACTCATATCAAGGTCTAACTGAATATAAAATTTTATGAAATTTAGAGCATTAGTTCTTGAGATAGAGCGCCCACAAATTTTTTGTCACATATAGACAGACTGACTGACAGACTCACAGTCAGACATTTTCTAAAAATAGTCAAAACGTGTTCAGGACCTTCTAAAACGTATAAATCCATCGAAAACCGGAAATCGAAAATTTTCATGAATCCAATACTTTCGTCTTGTAAAGACAGAAGAAAGTAAAAATAAGAATGAATTCAACATCCATAGGTATTATCAAAGTAGGTATTATCAAGGTAGTATTATCAAAGATAATTAATTGAAGATCTCACATTCACCGGGGAAGACCCGCTTCCTAATGCTAATTCTACAGAAGAAATTTTTAAAGCTGTCTAGTTTGCGTTTTAATATTTTTAATTTTTTCTTCTTTTATTTTCAAATTCCGTTTAAAAAAAAAAAGTGAGTCCTAGTTAAAAATGTATATAAACAAAATCGAAAAAGTAAAAATGCCCTTTAACGATTAATCTCAGCTAGCCAGTGCAAAATAAAACTATTTAAAAATACATACATTCAAACGAGATATCTTTTAAAATTTCTTCCATAGGATTAGCAAAAGTGAACAGACCTTTTCAGGTGATTGAAATAGCCTCTTAAATATATAAAGTCATATAGAAATTACATTCCTTTCTACTATCCATTCCTTAGAGAATTCTTGAAATTTCTATTAAAGATGAGTGACACTATTTGAACATTTTTAAAACATCCAAAAGAATTTAAGAATATAACGTCCCAATTTCCATTGTCAGGAGAAATATTGACCTAAACTGAAAAAAAGGCATATTGAAACATTATATAAAATTTACTTTTACCCGTAAAATTTTATTTTACCAGTCATGAGATAAAGCATTTTTCTCCCGTGAGGGAATAGTTCTGTATTGCTTTACAGCGAAATCCCTGATTCTACAGTGGAAATATATATATATATATATGTGTGTATAATATTCATTGTAGATGTTGAATGGTAATATTATATAATGGTTATATATATACAGGGTGTCCCAAAATGTCGTTTACAAACTTAACATGCATGTCTGTCATATCATGATGAACAATATTAAATAGGAAACTAAGGGTCCCAAACGTCTTCCAAAGGAGATATGCGCCATTAAAGTTTAAGGTCCAAAAATTCAAATGATTATAACAAACAGAAAAATTGGTCGATTCGTTTGCGGTTTTCACTAAAACTATTCTTTATGTCAGTATTTTCTTGAAAATAAATTATAAAGATAAATTTCAAAAAATGTCGATAGAGGGCGCTTTAGACTTTGGATTAACGATAAACTAGTTTTTACCATTATTTTTTGCATCTCATTAAATTTTTTTAGAAGTTTAGACATAAACTTAAATTTTGAGCTCAAAATCTAAATCGTTGGAAGTGGTTAAGTAGCGCAAACTGAATTGCGGGGGGAGGTTCAAATTTCAAATGATAATAAAAAACGGAAAATTTGGTCAATTGATTTGCGATTTTCACTAAAATTATTCTTTATGTCAGCATTATCTTAAAAATAATTAATTAAGATAAATTTCAAAAAATGCCGATAGAGGGCGCTTTAGACTTTGGAGTAACGTACAACTATTTTTTTACGTTATTTCTTGCATATCATAATTTTTTTTTAGAAGCTTAGACATAAACTTAAATTTTGAGATAAAAATTTGAATCGTTGGGAGTGGTAAAGTAGCGCAAACTGAACTGTGTTCAATGGGGGTGGGGAGGTTCAAATTTCAAATGATTATAAAAAACGGAAAATTGGTCCGTTTTCGCTAAAACTATTCTTTATATCAATATTTTCTTGAAAAGAAATTTTACAGTTATCTTTCAAAAAATTCCGTCAGAGGGCGCCTTAAACTTTATAGTAACCAACAACTATTTTTAATCGTTATTTTTTGTATCTAATAAAATGCTTGTAAAAGTTCAAGCTTAAATTTTGTGCTCAAAATCTGTATCGTTATGAGTAATTAAGCGTTCAAAAGTTGAACTGCGTTCGAGGGGTGGGGAAGGTAACATTTCAACTCCTGAACACAGTTCAGTTTGCGCTTCTTAACTCCTCCTATCAATTTAGATTTTGAACACAAAATTCAAGTCTAAACTTTTGCAAACATTTAATTAGATTTAAAAAAAAAAAAAGGTTATAAATAATTGTTGGTTATTCTAAAGTTTAAGGCGCCCTCTAACGGACTTTTTAAAATTTATCTTTAAAATTTATTTTCAAGGAAATATTGACATAAAGAATAATTTTAGCGAAAACCGACCAATTTTTCCGTTTTTTATAATCATTTGAAATTTGAACCTAACCACCCCCACTGAACACAGTTCAGTTTGCGCTACTTTACCACTCCCAACGATTCAGATTTTTATCTCAAAATTTAAGTTTGTATCTAAGCTTCTAAAAAAATTTTATGAGATGCAAGAAATAACGTAAAAAAATAGTTGTACGTTACTACAAAGTCTAAAGCGCCCTCTATCGGCATTTTTTGAATTTTATCTTTATAAATTATTTTCAAGATAATACTGACATAAAGAATAATTTTAGTGAAAATCGCAAATCAATTGACCAATTTTTCCGTTTTTTATAATCATTTGAAATTTGAACCTCCCCCCGAATTCAGTTTGCGCTACTTAACCACTTCCAACGTTTTATATTTTGAGCTCAAAATTTAAGTTTATGTCTAAGCTTCTAAAAAAATTTAATGAGATGCAAAAATTAATGGTAAAAACTAGTTTATCGTTATTCCAAAGTCTAAAGCGCCCTCTATCGACATTTTTTGAAATTTATCTTTATAATTTATTTTCAAGAAAATACTGACATAAAGAAAAGTTTTAGTGAAAACCGCAAACGAATCGACCAATTTTTCTGTTTTTTATAATCATTTGAATTTTTGGACCCTAAACTTTAATGGAGCATATCTCCTTTGGAAGATGTTTGGGACCCTTAGTTTCCTATTTAATATTGTTCATCATGAAATGACAGACCAGCATCTTAAGTTTGTAAACGACCTTTTGGGACACCCTGTATACCGGGTGTCCCAAAAGGATTTTAAAATTCAATAACTTGCAAATGGTGACAGCTATTTAAAATTTTTTTGCAGGAAGGCTATGTATAATGCCAGGAGTTTTTTTTTCCGTAATTTTTTATTTTAGTTCGAATTTCAAACAATAGGTGGCGCTGACGGCGATTGAAGGCTAGGTCGACGCTTCACTCAGCACTGATCACCTGGCCTTCAATCGCCGTCAGCGCCACCTATTGTTTGAAATTCGAACTAAAATAAAAAAAAATACGGTAAAAAAACTCCTGACATTATACATAGCTCTCCTGCAATTTTTTTTTAATAGATGTCACCGTTTACAAGTTATTGAATTTTAAAATCCATCAGTCATTTTTGGGACACCCGGTATATACATATATATATATATATATTAATTTTGAGGCAAAATTTTAGATGTAAGTTCTATAACGGTTTGTAAGGAAAAGAAAATGCAAGAAATACTTTTTTCTTATACATTACATTAATTTTTCATTAAACAGCCTGTCGTATACTCATGCTTATATGAAAATTTATATTAGAAACACACGTAAAACGTAGGATATATTTTTATGTTCTATAGCATCTATAAATCATCCTCGTGCAATGCGATTTAAATTTGTTTGCAAAGTAGTTTAATTCCACTCTTTTTAGCAGATTATGCAGCAGAACTTTTAACATCTTTTCAAAAAATTTCTTAATCAGTTTAAATCAAAACTTTTTATGTTTTTTTTTTTTTTTTTTTTTTTTTTTTTTTTTGTCTGCGGATGCAAGAAAATATAAAAATTTAAATAAACTATATAAATTTAAATTTTTGTTTAAAAAAAACTTTAAAACAAAAAAACATTTCAAATCAAATTAATAAAAATGTTTAATATTTTATTTTAAGTTATTAAAATGATGTTTTCATTAAATAAGAGAAAAATATTATAGATTTAAAATAACCTTAATGTTTAAATAAATAATTAAAACTGAAGTAAACTGTTAAAAATTTCGAAATCATTTCTTAATGCAGTTTCATAATTTAATTGAATTAATAAATTGTTTTCGAACTTTACCTGTCTCTTTCATCACGGTATACAAAAGAGCATTTATTTTAAAAATTCGCATTGAATTAAACATTTAAACTATATTGAAAAATATTGTTACGTGTTGTGCATGTATATTTGATCATATGGTTTCTGCCAATTAACTGCTCAAAATCAGGCTTAAAACGTACCGTTTATTTTATATGCTATAAAGTAGTTAAAAAAAGATCTCTTAAATGACGATATCCTACACTATAAAAAATAAGGAGTATTATTAGATTGAATTTAGACTTGTAAAATAACGAATGAAGTTTAAATATGCACATCTTCTGGTGTTTCTTCTTTTAACACTCTTTTAAGTGGTTTAATATATTAAAAATTGTGTGATTCTACACCTTTAAAGAAGTTGTGGGAACTTTACAGCAAATTAAGGGTGAAAACAGTAAACAGCATGTCAGTGTGCCATTTCGTAATTCCTTTAAATTGGCGAAGTTCCTTAAGAATTTTGTCCGTTATGTTCTCAATAATGATTGCCGAGTCTGTTAACGTATTTCCTGTTGCAGTGTTACCCGAATTCTTCAGGTGTTTATTTTAATTTCTTTCTTATTTAGTTGTATTTAATTCAAACTTAAACTAAATTTACAATTAAAAAAGCAGAGTCAGATATTTCTGATATAAATCGGTTATGTATTGAACGAAGGTTTTATTATTAAAGCAAAGAAAAAAACTGCTGCTACATGCTTTGATTACGAATGACTTTTTTACCTATCGTATTTAGTTTTTCTTTCTAATTCTAAATTGCATTTAAAAAACAAGTAAAGGCAAGCAATGTGATTTTTTTTTCAGATTTAAAATATAAAATTTTAAATGTTTGTATAACATGGTTCAGCCAATTTAAGAGTAATGACGATATGGTTGAATTTAACAACAGGTATACATTTTGTATAACTGAGCCAATTCTTTTTATAAGCTTTATTTATTTGTTAACAGGCATAGTTAAACAATTTATAATATCAGTTATATTGCATAATTCTAATATAATTTTATATCATATATTGTTTATATTTATTAAGAAAACTAAAAACGCCGAATTAAATTTATAATGTTAGTTATCTGTAATTATGATTTTTGTTACAATATTATTTAAAAATGTGTGATTATGATGTTTGTCCATTCTCTAATAAAAAATATTTTTACCAAGAACTCATTATTAGATTTCTTTTTTAGCTTATTGTGAGCATTATTAACAATGTGAGAAATTTTCATAATTTTTATTTCATTTTTTAAATGTTGATATTAAAAAAGTGAAAGCGATTGTCATACTTTTATTCTCGTATTTATATTGGTAAAATGTACTTAAAAACATCAAGGATTGATTTGATTGCAACATTTGATTATGATATCGGCATCAACAATTGATTACATTTAATGGAAAATTCAGGACTTCCGTGCAGGTGCGTGAGAAATATTCATTAAGCAATTATTTTTTAGATGTAATCAAAAAGGCTTAATTTTACTGCTAAACGTGTAAAATGAATTTGACTATTGCATAAATTTAGAGATATTCTAATTCCACTTTTCCGCTCCCCCCTCTCTATACGGGACTTATATGAAAAAGATTTTTTTAAACAGGAGATTTTCAGGTAATTAAAATTCATTTCAATATTCTACATGTAGTATTGAATATGTTCATGTCAAGACTCTAGATTTTTCATAACCATATTTTCAAATATATATTCATATATATGCTTTATTTAATAAAAGAAATTGTATAAAGCGAATATTTCTATACAAAAAGTGGTTGTCAAATTTTGGAAAACTTTGCGATTCTGTGAGTATTAATGTATGTTAACTATGAACCGTTTAAACGCCGAATTAAAATCGCAATGTAATTATAATTTTGTTTTTCCTATATTACAGCTTAAAATGTTTTAATTTATGCATACAAATTTTAATAAATAACAAAAAAAGTATTTCTGCAGTTTTTTGGTTGTTTTCATTTCAGTGTTCGCATTTTGGAGCATAATTATTGATTTACAACCTACGCATAGATAACAAATTATTTTCCGCTGTATGCTATTGTATATTTTTACTGAGCATTTTCTCGAATTCCAAAAATATTTAGATTTCTAGCGGTCAAATGTAAGTGATACAGAGAAAACGATAAAAAAGAACAATATATTTTTTAGGCAAACTAGACGGTTGCCCGCCCTCAGTAGCCCGAAGACTATCTGAATTTCTTCTCGGTGTTCTGGGGTTTCGTTTGCATATCTTTTTTTATTGTTAATGAAGAGGTCTTCCATTTGTTCTTCCATCTGTTCTTCTTTCTGTTCTTCCATCTGTTCTTCCATTTGTTCTTCCATTTGTTCTTCCATTTGTTCTTCCATTTGTTCTTCCATTTGTTCTTCAATTAATGAAGAGGTCTTCCATTTGTTCTTCCATCTGTTCTTCTTTCTGTTCTTCCATCTGTTCTTCCATTTGTTCTTCCATTTGTTCTTCCATTTGTTCTTCCATTTGTTCTTCAATTATATTCGACGATTCACTGTTTGAGAGCCTATCTGTCCTTTTATTTATAGAAGTTCAAAATGAAAAAAGATTTTCTTAGCAGACGATTTTTTCTGTGCCTCAAATAATTATTCAATTATTCAATTAATTATCCTCAGAATTCCTTTTATTTATAGAGATTAATGAATTTACATATTCCTTATATTTGTGATAAATGCTTAAACATAAATATTTTTGTTTTCAAAAGTTTAAATCAACCTTATATTTTATAGGTAAAAAAAGGACATCGTTATTATATTGGAAAATATATGTTTTGTGTTACAAATATTGCAATGTTCCCTTTTGGGAACATTGGCGTTTAAATGGTTAAAGAGTTTTTAAGATTTAAAATTTTATTTTTTTATGTGTTCAAAAAAAATTTTTAAACTAATTTCTTGACATGAAATTATTTTAACATAGTATTACTGAACAGTAATGACATCATACGTGTTGTATGTGAAATAGTGAGTACTCTAGCGCTTGAATCCATAACTCCTGCTTTAATTGCTAGTGCCCTTATAACTGAGTTATCTGCGCACAGAGTTTATGGTTGTCCTTTCTAGTAGGTTAGTTAAGGGAGACCCGAACCCCATTTTCGGCCAAAAATCATCAAAAGTTCAAAAAAAATTTTATCTTAGAAAACGATAAAATACATATTTTCGAATATCCATGCAAAAATTCAGGACTCGGGGACACTTGGAACAGGTAGAAAATGAACTTTTTTAATTGTACACACTATAGAGTTTAAAGGACTAGCGGCCATTTAAAACGTGTTTTCCTGAAAATGACTTTTTTCATATTTTGCCTAAGTTCAAAGTACTAAAGCTCAGTGGTAAAATGATTTAGAAACAAAGTGTTTATGTTTTTAGAATCTTAAGACAATTTGCAACAAAAGTAAGGAAAGATATTTTTTTTAACTATTTCTGAAAATTTTACATAAATTGGTAAACATGAAAATTATAACGAATTTAAGGAAGTTTACCATGCGTATTTTTTTTTTTTTTAGCCGATTAAAATATAAATTAAAAATATCTCTCCTTAATTCTTTTGTATATACTATAACACTATTTAAAAATTTTTAGTAATACCAAAATATTGAAAATTGAATGAGGAATAGTAATTTTAAAAAGTGTATTTTTCGACAAAAAAAAATCATAAAAATTCCCATAAAAAATATACTTTTTAATAAAAGGTGAATTTTTTGCTAATTATTACTTCCAAAAAGATTCTTAAGTAGTACACCAAAAATCATTACTTTAAAATCAATAATAAAAATTTTGGGTTTTTTCTTACGGGTCTCCCTTAAGGGAGACCCGTGATATGATTTTGCATAATGTAAATTTAAAAATTTGTAATATTTTCATTTCTTTTTTTAAAAAGACATATTCAAAAATCTTCTACTTTTAAAAACACGCATTAAGTAGAGAAAAGGTCAGACAGAAAATATAAAAAAAGAAAAAAAATACAAAAAAAATTCTTTTGTTAGAATAAGAGAAAGTGTTTAGTTTTGTTTTTTTTAAAGATTTGGAGAATATAACGCCTATCATTTCATTTTTCAAGAAAATTTTTATTCTAAACGCGCAAAAACACTATATATTTTACCAATAAAATTTTATTTCCGAAGCGAAAAAGAGCTAAAGCAATTTTTTGCATGTGATTTGACTGAGAAACTTCTATTTTTACGGCTGGAATAACTTCTTCAATCTCGTGTTCGCATTTTAAATGGAAGCTCTAGAAAAGACTTTATTCCGAGAGAAGGAAAAAAAACAATAAACTATTCGTTTGTGTTTTGCTGATTTTCGATTGAAAAGTAATTGCCTTTTTTGTGGCTTTATCTAACATTAATTTAATTACACAATCACACATTTTATTAAAACTGTAATGCTTTAGTGCATTTCAAAAATAACTTTAAATAAAAGTATGTTAATTTATTCACATTGATAAAATATACTATGTACAATATCATATATTGCTACATACAATATAGTTTAATTCAGGGATTAACTATTCATATTTTCAGTTGAATTTTTTACGATTTTGTTATCTATACTAATAAAATCCGTGCGCCTCTGTCTGTCTGTCTGTCTGTCTGCTTGAAGCCGATTACAGTTCGCAACACAGGCGAGTTGGAAGTCGCGAAAGGTGTCTTTCGATTGGAAAAATTCCAGGGAAGTCATTTCGGGCATTTTTGAGATCGTGGGAACAAAATTTAAAAAGTTATGAATTAAAAACCCCTTGGGAATCGGAACGAAAAATGTCTCAATTCCCAACCGGAGCTCCGAAGCAGAACACTGCCGTGAAGGACATTAATTTTTCCCCTTTGGCTAAAAGAAGAAACTGCCGAAAACCTCTTTTTCTACCGGCGCTAATTGCGTTTTTTTCCGCATGAATTTTTTTGACTTGCCGTAGAATATTTACCGTAGTTTTCGCTAAAATATTGAACTTAGAAATAAAACATGACTATCGAAACTTTTTTTTTGCGCGTTTTTTCTTAAACCATCATGCAGATAGTTTTTAAAGTAGAAAAAAACTGATTACATATTCAGAATCGGCGTAAAAGTCTGTTTCTGATGAACCAAAAAATACGAGAAATGTCTTATGGGCGCGCAGCTCCAACCGTGCAAAATCAAATATGTTTAACGGGACGATGGCGACTATGGCGCGTAGCGCCGGTGGGCGATAGGCCGGTGGGCGCATAGCGCCCTCTGTGCAAAATCACATATTTTTAAAGGGCTAATGGGCGCATAACAACCATAGCTCTTTAATTTACTTTTTTTTTGTGCTTGAGGATTCGAACACCAAGACTTGCTTATTAAATGAATTTTTTTGCTTATTATATACTGCTTAATATCGAGGTTCGTTCGAAAAAAGTGGCCCAGCTAGCGGGCGTAGCTCGCTATTAACTTATAAAAATGTTTTTTTTTTTCACATTTTTTGTTGACTTGATTATCGTCAGTTTCGATTTTTGCCATTTTTTTCTGCGAAATATTTCTCTCGGTATTCGCCAGTTATCTCGAATTACACGTGATCTTGCTGCATTTTTCAAAAAAAAAGTGGGCGACCTACGGATTTTCCTGCTCAGTGAGGCGTTGTTTCTTGTCATATGCGCATAATTTGGCGAGTCTAGATAAACAGTTTCGTTTATTTCTTGTGTATTTTTGTTCATTAAAAAAAATTGATTACGAGTTTTCCCCGGTGGGACCAAAGAAAGTTTCTAGAAAACTTGCAGCCCTTCAAAGAAGAAGGCGAGGAACACGATCTAGTTGAAGAAAGGAATTATTCAAAAATATCAAAGTGGTATAAGAATGCTGAAATTGTCTGTGTGTACAGGGAATCGCTATCCGTCATAAATTTAATTCTGGAGAAAAGGAAAACAATAAATGTGTCTAATATACTAACCTCATGCAAAAAATTATGCTCTTAAATGTTGTGCCATTCATAAATTCCTAGAGCTTTTAGCAAAAACTATGTGACTAAAAATAATTGCGTCTGATATAGAGGACAAACAAGATAGTATGAGTCACGAGACAAATTTTCAATGCGGGGATGAATAAGGTGTTTATCCCAAAGGTGAAAAATAGCTGCATGATAATTTGTTGCCTTCTTATAATGGAAAATGCTTCTGCACATCCCACAGATTTGGGAGACGCATTGTTGCAGTTCAATTTTATTAGAGCGAGGTTCTTGCCTCCCAATACCACACCACTTATGGGCGAGAATTTCAATACAAATCTGAAGAAAAGAACTTTACTAATGTAACGTCAGCCGCAGATGAACAGAAGAAAACACCACTGCGCGTGAAGAACATTGTATCATTGCTTTTCTATCGTCCAATAACTTTTTAGGAGGGTATATACCCGCAAAGGTGAAGCTGTTGCCAATCGTGGAAGAAATCGATTGTACATAAAAGGAATATTCAAAAGGTGTTTTAGCCCTTTCCGGCGCACTACTCTTTAAAGTTGGAATTTAAAGGAAACAAAAATTAGGCAATCTATTTAGGCCTAAAGGAGTACACAGGTATTGTTTTGTAAAGATTGCACTAACTATTTTAATTATACAGAAGTTGTCGAAGTGGTAACTTCCCATAAGTAAAGCATTGATAAGCGCAGTGAAAAGAGCATTGCTGTGAAGCGCGTATTACAGTAAAACATTTTACCTATTATTTAAAAAAATAGAGTTTGATCTCTGTGGTGCTGCCATCTTCAACTCATAAGAAAGATTTAAAATAGCCATTAGAGTAGTTTTTGAAATATTCACGGAGTTTTTGTGTCTCTAAACAGGGGGAACTTTAGGTGTTGCCGAACCGGAAACACTGCGTGTTAAGGGGTTAACAGACATAAGATACAGAATTATTCTTAAGATAGTTCTCGAAAAAAATCTTAATATTCATAACTGCTTTAGCGCCGTAGATGAGGCTCGTCAAGCAGTGATACTCAGGATGATGAACTTTGATCGGAAAAAAATACAGCCAAAATGTGTGCATGCGACAGATTTTGAGCCTTTCCTTAGTAACTTTACACATATGGTGCAGTCAATTGTTCATTTCGGAAAGTCTAGGTTTGAAGGTGAATGATCAGGATGTGAAAAAGTTGGTGTATGAGCACAATGAACTTGCCACTCAAGAATTGTTAAATCTTCACGAAAAAAAGAATTGAAACACATAAGTATTTGCCTGAGGTGTTCAGTAAGAGACAAGTGAGAATGTGCCTTCTTCTGAGATTAAAATCATCATCTCTATATGAAGGACACTAAGTACAGGGGTTTGTGGAGAAAAACATCCAGACAATTCTGCAGTTGATGCAAGCCGTGTCTGTGACTTGTTTAAAGATAATTTCTTGTCCAATTTTAGGCAAATATTTAAAAGGCAGCAGAAGCAGGCCACTTTAGATAGCTCTTGATTGAACGACATAGGTCCTCTGATTCAGAAACTAACATTGCTGTAAAAAAAAGAAGTGATACCAGATATAGTGCCTTGATACTATATGACAAAAATAATATATTAATTTCTCACTGTTTTTTGTATTAAACGCATCATTTAGTCTCAATATAATATGGTTTTCTTACCTATTTATAGCTGTTTAGAACGAATTAATTGGATTTACATAAATTTATATGGAAACAATTGCCTCAGTTTTGTCGGTTTCGGATTTCGCCGATTGTTTTCGAACAGATTATCGACGGAAATCGAAGTATTCACTTTATATGTGAAAAAATATTTTCTGTAATATAAATCATTATACTTTCATTTGAAGTATAAAAATTAAATTTTCCAACTGTAAATATTTTTAACCTTGAAGCTATAAATTTTGTGCCGTACAATTTTTAAAGCTAAAATCAGATAATGCTTTTCATGTAATTTGCCTTTTATGAAAGTATAATATTTATAAAAAATTAAATTTCTCACACGTATCCCTTATTTTGCATGCATGAATGTTCCACAGCTTTCACCCGTGAAGCAGGGATATTGGAAAATTTCCACAATTTTTGCAAGTTTTGAGAATAGACGTTTCAAGCATTTTAACTCATTTTATGTTTTATTTTTTTTTATTTCACGTAACAAAAATACTGTTATAATACAGTTTTATCCAAAAACTGGGAAAGTATTGAGTAAAAAGTGTTTTCAATAAAAATATTCTTGTTCCAGTAACCTCTCTGTTATTTTTTCTTTGAAATTAAATAATTTAAAACTAAGTACTTGTTTTTAATCTAATCTAAAATATACTGCTCCATAGCATAAAACTAGCTAAATTACTTCTGTTATCATAACACTGTGTTTTAATATACATATTTGTTTAATTCAGTCCATTCTTGATTGGTTCTCTTACCCTAATATTTTAGTATGCATCAGCTATGTTTACCTCATTTCGATGAATTTAACGTTTTGATGCTTCTTGAAACATGACGTTTCTACATTTCCTTGACAAGTTTGCTGGTTAATGAAATTAGGTTAAATTTCAACCGCTGACGATTTACTGAACAGATAATCAGTCAAATGGTTGTATTTCCGTGACGTTAAATGTAGAATTCGTACGTACAGCAACAGGATTTTGACATATTATCTTAAAGTAGATGTTATATCCTAAATTATGCACTTCGCGTTTTACATTTTAAAACGTCGTGGATACAAAAAGCATTACAGTATTGTACATTTTTAATTTTAGAAATGGAAGATGTCAAAAATTGTGATTACAGGTGCAATAATACTAAATAAAGCTATATGGTTATAAATAAAAACAATACATTTAAGTTATTTGCCTAACTTCAGGGCTCTTTAAAAAATATATGAATTTTTTACTACACGCATGTGTTTTTAGCTGAAACAGATTTGAATTCAAATAATTTTTTAATGGAACTTTTATTAACCTTTCAAATTTATGCAGTATTTAGTCAAATTTTAGCAAAGAATTGCATTTATGCAAAGCATTCTATAATGGAATATATTAAATATATGTTTATTATTTTTAACAATAAATTTGCAAATCATTTATATGTGCTACGATGCAAAAGATTCGCAGTACCTCTTAAATTTATTAGCATCGACCAAATTTTGTATACAAAACATAATTTTTTTTTCTTTAAAAAATGCATATTTTTCAATAAAAACAACTTATAAATTAATATCTACACTACATGGCCATTGATTATTCGACACTTGCGATTTTAGACATTTTGTTAAATATCTAGAAAAATACATGAGAAATCATCTCGAAACTCTTAGTGTATAAATACAATAGTATAAGGCATACATCTCCGTGAAGATTTTTTCCCGAAATTCCATAGGGGATCGTCAACAAATAAAAAAAGAATGAATATCTTTTGAATAACACTGTCAAAACTAATGTAGCAAAAGCGCTCAAACTCGAGATTATGATTGAATGCCTTATTGTAACACGCCTTGTTCATTTTTATGCAAATAGCATGCATACTCGCAGAGTAATTAGGGTTTTTATAAAAATGATCCCAAATTTTTCCAAGTTTTTTCCTTATAATTTTCAGATTTCTTAATATAAAATAATATTTTTTTCAGAAAATATGACAAACAACATTGCACACAGTACCCTGTAATCAGAATTAAAAAATGATGAAAATTATACACAAAATGAGTTGGTTTACTAAATAATTTTTTACTGCGCATGCGTCAACGATATCAAAATTTCATTTGCATATTATGTTAGCTAAATGTATAGAGCAACTTTTGTGAAAGTCACAAAATCATAACTTGAAAATTCTGAAAATAATCGTCAATCGAATAAGTTGAAAATCCGTTATTCTCAAAATGAAGCAAAAACAAGAGGGGTTGTATCCATATATTCATTGATTAGTGTCAATATAGAATACACAATACGGAATGTACTACTACATTTGTATAAAATCCCTCATTTTTTTGCTTCATTTTGGAAACAATGGATTTTGTCCTTTTTCTATAGACGATTACTTTCAGAATTTTCAAGCAGCTATGATTTTGAGACTTTTACAAAAGTTGCTCTATACATTTAGCTAACATAATATGCAAATGAAATTTTGATATCTTTTAAGCATGCGCAGTAAAAAATTATTTAGTAAACCTACTCCTTTTTCATACAATTTTTATTATTTTTTAATTTTAATTACAGGGTACTGTGTGCAATGTTGTTTGTCATATTTTCTGAAAAAAAAATATTATTTTATATTAAGAACTCTGAAAATTATAAGGGAAAAATTTGGAAAAATTTGGGACCATTTTTATAAAAATCTTAATTACTCTGCGAGTATGCATGCTATTTGCATAAAAATGAACACAGTGTATAACAATAAGGCATTCAATCATAATCTAGAGTTTGAGCGCTTTTGCTACATTAGTTTTGACAGGGTTATTCAAAAGATATTCATTCTTTTTTTTAATTTGTTGACGGTCCCCTATGGAGTTTCGGTAAAAAATCTTCATGAAGATGTATGACGTATACTATTATATTTATATTTTAAGAGTTTCGAGATGATTCCTCATGTATTTTTCTAGATATTTAGTAAAAAGTCTAAAATCGTAAGTGTCCAATAACCAATGGCCATATAGTGTATATAAACTTGCAAACTATATTTTGCTTCATAACACATAGCTAGCTGAGCAGATCTTTGTGACTTTTCATTTCGATACCATTTTTTTTTAAGAAATGAGGTTTCTTATAAACAGGGGAAAGAGACTTGGAATGAAAGTTTATAAACAAGCATGATTGACAAGTGCTATGTCACATTAGCTGTTGTTCAGAATTCCTTTAAACAATAGCGTTTCATTATTGACAACATCGAAGGAGAGATTGGCGGCCAAATTCTGGTTATTTCATGTACATGTGTAGCAGTAACGGATATTCGAACGACAAGATTCTACTAGTGTCATAAAAATACACACACTGGTTTCATCGCTCTCCAAAAGTAGCCTTCAGGTAATTGCTCACAAAAATGCTGAAATGGTTGGGCTCCCCAAAACTGTGATGCTTACAAATGATGATCTTATCATCTTGAAACGATTCAGTGAAATATTTTTCCAAATATATATATCGCAAATCCGTAATTTGACCAGCATCATCTCCCGATCTATCGACCTTTGATTACATCTCACGGCGATATCTACATAATCTTGTTCATGGGATCCACACTATTATTTCTGTAAAATCATAGTATTTCATAGTATAATTCTGTATATCACCACATTATTTCTGCAAAATCATCGAAAAAACTTTCTGTAATTGTACACTAAATGCATTCGATATAGTTTCTCGGATATCATTTTCCAAAAAATCCCCTTATCTTATATCTAATTCCCTGTAGTGATTTCCATGTCTTTATTTCAAGATCTATTTATATTTGCTAAAACATTTTGCAAATTTCTTTGCAACTTTATTGAAAACATTAAAAAAAAAATAAACATAATTTTTTTTATTTAGAATGATTTACGAAGGGCAAAGTCGTCTTGTCATATTTCATGGGGACTTAAAATTGGGGAAAACATATATAGTTTGTACACTAACACAGTAACTCCTGCTGCTCAATCAATAAGGTTGTTTTCCACTATCGAGAGATCTCGGGTTCAAACCCCAAGACTGCAAGCGACAATTTTTTTTTAAGTTTAAAATTAAATACAGTAGTTTAAATTTACTCGAAAAAATTCAAATTCTTTGAAGCTCAATGAAAATTGAGTGACTCAGTAACTTTAAAAACTAAATTAAATTATTATCAATAATAGTAATTTTACAGAGTCTTGCGTATTTTTAATAATGTTAATTTATAAAGTGTGTTCTAAATTTACCTAATAACTTCTCTGTTATTTAACGGAATCCCGATTTTTCTAATCCCTGTAATTTTTCATAAGACTTTAGATAATAGATTATAGGTTTTTCTGTAATTTTTCCCATAGGTTTTCTGTAATTTCACAGAATTTTTTTAACAGTGCAGTTCATTGAGGTGAAGATCTCATTGTTTGAATATCCGTTACTGCTGCACGAGCTCGTGAAACACCTGACATCTTTAAATTTGTGCGCCAATTGCTCCATCGTCATTGGAGGCATGCATTACCGTTATTTGACGAAATTCTGAACATTTATTTTAAACAAAGCACTTGCTAATGACACTATCAATAAATACTCATTGTACGTTTTTTTCTGCGCTTGTGGCTCAACATGTCACTTGCATCCATACATTCCTATACAATAAATGGATATTGCAGCGCCTTTTATCAATTTTTGCAGTTTAGTTATTTAGTTAAGAACAACCTGAATAATTTTATAAATCGGCAGTTACATCTCCGTACGGAAAATATTTCCAAGAATAGTTATGTTGATAATGAAAAAAAATTTTGTCTTTCATTTTTTTTATAAAAACAATGCAAATTGTAAATTGTATTGGGATCTTTGGATTGCTTTGTAGTTTCATATTTTTCTGTAGGTGCACATTTTTAAACATCATTTATTGTCATCGATTATTTTGAAACAACGCAAGCGACCCATGCTTTTTTTTTAAATTGAAAGTCTCCAATTGGTCTCGTTTAAATTTAATTAAAATTGGTTTCGTACTTTTTTAGAAATATAACAAAAATAAACATCTTTAAAAATATCTCATTTTCAACTATTTTCATGCAGTGACCGCCATCAGAAAATATCGCTATCCGTTCATTTTCCTTTCTCTTTATATGTTTTTTCGCACGTTTTTACGTGCGAACGTAATTATAAATATGTAGCACCAACACTCGTCGTCTGATTCTTTCGTCTCTCTGTCCATCTGTCAGTCCGCATATAGAAGCGCAAAAATTATTCAACCGAGTGGTTTGTAAATTAAAATAGGTAAATGTTGCTTAATTTTGGCTAGTCAGTTCAAATTTTATGAAAATCCGATTTATATTTTAATTAGAGGGATAATCGAAAATATTCTGTTATTACGACCAATGGAGAAAAAATAGTTTCAAGTGCATTTTAATGAAGTTACTCCTATTCGAATATGATGATATAGATATGCACCTATGAAGTACACTAAAACATAAATTCTGCACTATTCGCGGTGCAAGAACTATTTTTTAGTAATGTACAAGGTCACACAAAAGTATTTTTTTACAGAATAGCGTAGGGGGGAGGGGGGGAAATCATCCGAAATACTGTACATTATCTATTTTTACAGGATACTAGAAGCAAATTTTTAGTTTTGATATTAGTTTTTAACTACATGTTTGAATATTACGTTATGTGTATAAATACCATAAATCATATGAAGGGTCACACAAAATAATTTGTAAAGATTCTGAGTATGAACAGAAATAGGTTGAAATTCATTTTTTTAAAAAAATAAGCATTTTGATGCTTAACTAAATTTAGTATAGTAAGATATCGTTGTAGAATACAAATAAAATGTTATACACAAGACCACGCAAAGAATATGATAGATGACCGTCTTTGAATAATAATCTCCGGAATTGTGATTTCAGTAGTTTTTAGAGTGTTTTAGTCTTAATTAAATTTTATTAAATTACTGGATTGTATATAAAGATGGTATATAAAATACAGGGTAAAATACAAAATTATCTAAGTATGCTTTCGTTTGCTGGTATAAGTGGCTGAAAGTGAAATATAACACTATCATGCGTTTTTAAAACTTTCCAATATAGTTCAAAAACGTTTTTGAATGCGGTTTGTCTGTCTATTTGTCCGAATTCTAACTTACGTTAGTATCGTTGTACTGCTCTCTTATTGATACACGTTTTTAAGGTTTATTACCCCATTTTCGGTATGGAAAATAAAGTATTTAACGTTTACAGTCTGCCAAAAGTACTCTTTTACATTATGGTCTATAAGGGAAACGTTGTAATTACATAAATACATATCTATGTTACAGGCCAAACCCGATTATAGGCCAAACTAGAATGGCCTAGGCCAAACCGGTCTATCCTAACGCCCATCGGATAAACTAATTTTTCCTAGGCCAAACCGGTCTATCCTAACGCCCATCGGATAAACTAGTTTTTCCTAGGCCAAACCGGTCTATCCTACGCCCATCGGATAGACTAGTTTTTCCTAGGCCAAACTAGTCTATCCTAAATCCCATAGGACAAACTAGATTTTCCTAGGCCAAACTAGTTTGGCCTAACTCTTATAGGATATACTAGTTTAGACTGCTGTTTATTGGCTTGAACTAGTTTATCCTAGGCCGATCTAGTTTATCCTAGGCCAATTCAATTTGGCGTGAGTTTATTGAATTCAATGACCGCCTCAACGCCAACATTCTTGTTTGTCCTAGGCTGATCTAGATTATCCTAGGCCAATGTAGTTTTACGTGTTTTTAGCTTACGGGCGTCAAAGCCAAGAGAAATAATGACCTCACAGGTTCTGTATGTAAGTGTGTACGCATGTATGTACGTATGTACGTACGTATGTGCGTAACGTGATAACTCTTGATAGAAATAATGTAATTTGACGTGTTTTCATCTCACCAGGCTACCAAAGCCTGAGAACTAATGGGGCCGTAGGTTCTGTATCTATGTATGTACGTAAGTACGTAAAGCAATAATTCTTGATAGAAATACTCGATTTGCATCAAACTTTCAATATAGGTTTATTCTTATGAGGAGCTTTTCTGATTAATTTTGGGAGGTCAATGGAGAAGAATAAAGAGGGGGGGCGAGAGGCTGATTCACCCCTTCCCTCAATTCAAATAATGGGTTTCCATGCATTATTAGCATATTTTAATAAAATTTTAGATATAGGAGCATTCTATTGAGGCGCCTCCATGATTATTTGCGGGTGTTCATTTTTTAAGCATAAAGGGAGGGGGAGATAGGGGTAACGCCCCATAATTTATGTAAATTCTTTTTTCACGTAGAATTTACTGATTTGCTTCAAATTTTAGAAATAGATTCATTCTGGTAAAGCGCTCCCCTAATTAGTTTTGGGGATTAATTGAATAAGAACAACGGGAAGAACGGGGGGATCCTTCCTAATTTTGGCAAATGGATTTTTCATGCAGAATTAACAGATTTGTTGCAAATCTTGGATTTGTTCATTCTGATGAAGTGCTTCACTGATTAATTTTTGTAGTTCTTCGGCTAAATATAAGGGGGAAACTTACAATTTATTTCCTTCCTTATATTAGATAAATTGGTTATAATACAGAATTATCCAATTTGCTTAAAATTTTGGACATGCATTCATTTGATCAGGCGTTTCTTTAATTAATATTTTCTTTTTTTTTTCTTTTTTTTTGTTAAGTATAATGGGCTAGTGGACAATTTATCACCTTCCTTAAATTACATAAATGGGTTTTTATGCAGTTTTATCCGATTTGCCGTAAATTTTGAATATAGTTTTTTATCTTTAAAAGGCAAATCCCTGAATTGTTTTGAGGGTTTAATGATTAAGTATAAAGGGAGGGATGGGGAATTACCCTCCTTAAATCAGATAAATGATTTTTTTGAGCAGAATTATCTGATTTGATTCAAATTTTGGATAATTGTTTAATTTTATAAGCGTATCTGTGATAAGTTTTGGGGGTTCAATGGTTAAGTATAATTGGGTAAAATGGGAAATGTAATCCAACTTACTTTATTTTTCGAGGGTGTCATTCTTTAAATAAATAAGGCTGTAATACACAATTAGTGTAAACGGCCTGTGAATAAAAAGCCATCATTTTAATTGGGCAATATTTTTTTAATATTGATCCCGAATACTGCTTCATTGCTAACCTTGTGCAAAGTGGTTTTGTCACCACCCTTATATAATGTAATTTATTCGAAAGGTTGTAGAATACTGTCAGAGATTCGTACGGGCAAATTTCGAGGCCCAGGCCCCTCCCTTCCCGAAGAAAAGTTATTTTGCCGTGACCCGGTGTAAAAATTAAAAGTTCAGCCCGAGCCCTGCCTGTACAAAAATTAGGGAAAAGAGACTCAGTCCGGCTCAATCTGGCCCTACTCAATTTCTGCAGAAAATTCGGATTTTACTTAACATTCAATTAGGATTCCTTTAAAAAATACTGCATACATATTTATTGGATAAATTTACAATGTATTTATAAATTACGATGCGTTCACAGAATGGTAAATAAGAAATGTATTATTGATTATTTAGATTCTGAAACCTTTCAATATTCAAATACGGATTCATTAAATAATTAATGTAGTTTAGAACAAAAGAAGAAAAAGGAGAGTTATAAATATCATAACTATTGAACCTGTTCAGTAAAAAGTAGATTTCTGAATATGTTTCTCTGTCATTCCTTAAGGATTATCTCAAATCCAAAACAGCTACATCCTAACACATTTAAGAACTAATTCATTTTCGGAAATGCATAAGATTAGCAGACATTCTCACTCAGAAAATATGTAATCGAATGGCGTTAGCAATTTCTTCATAAAAGCGATGTAGCTTTTAGAAAATACTATTAAAACTACGTTTTGACTAGAATTTCCGCTTACGACTTTACGGAAAAGAAAAACTTGACACCGTGACAAGAATAGCTGATTTGTCGACATTTAATTAATTTCTCAAAAATGGAAAACGTCGTTCGATTCCAAATTATGTTCAGCTCTGATCTGGCTCTCGAATATACAATACTAATACTAATACTAATAATAATTAATAATAATAATAAATGCAAGTCTGATCTCAATTGGCACGAGTCTGCAGAAAAAAAAATAACATAAGCAAACACCATGTCCAATGCATCATGTCTCTACGGTGGACATGTTAAATTTCTGTGTTGATGTTATAAGCAATGACTCTTTACACACATTTATACTTATTCTTCTGAAAGACATGTTTTTTACCGGCGCAACCCGATTTCGAGTCAAATTAGATTTGCCAGGCCAAACTATTTTATCCTCACGCCGATTGGACAAACTAGTTTTTCTTACGCCAAACTTGTTTATCTAAATGTCCATAATATAAACAAATTTTTCCTATATAAGAGGGCAATCCTTAATTTTTTCCTTCATAATTAACCATTAAACCCCCGAAACTATTCAGGGAATCACCTTATCAGAAAGAACCTGTATCCAAAATTTGAAGCAAATTCGTCAATTCTGCGTCAAAAACCATTTATCTAAATTATGTGTGTTACCTACATTGCCGTTTCTTTTAGACTTAAACAATAAACATCCACAACTAATCACGGAGGCGCCTTGTCACAATGATCCTATAACTAAAATTTTAAATGAAAACTTATTATTCTGCATGATAAATTCATTTCTCTAAATTAACGATGGGGGATTAGCCTCCAGTTCGCCCCCCTTTATTCTGATACAATGAATTCCCAAAATTAATCAGAAAAACACCTCATCAGAATGAACCTAAATCCAAAATTTGAAGCAAATCGGATATCTCTATCAAGAGTTATCGCGTTGCGTACATACGTACGCACATACGTACATACATGCGTACATACATGTGTACATGCATTTATAGAACCTGTAAGCCCATTATTTCTCTGGCTTTCACGCCCGTCAGCTAAAAACACGTAAAACTACATTGGCCTAGGATAAACTAGATCAGCCTAGGACAAACAAGAATGTTGGCGTTGAGGCGGTCATTGAATTTAATAAAATCACGCCAAATTGAATTGGCCTAGGATAAACTAGATCGGCCTAGGATAAACTAGTTCAGACCAATAAACAGCAGTCTAAACTAGTATATCCTATAAAAGTTAGGCCAAACTAGTTTGGCCTAGGAAAATCTAGTTTGTCCTATGAGACTTAGGATAGACTAGTTTGGCCTAGGAAAAACTAGTCTATCCGATGGGCGTTAGGACAGACCGGTTTGGCCTAGGAAAAACTAGTTTATCCGATGGGCGTTAGGATAGACTGGTTTGGCCTAGGAAAAACTAGTTTATCCGATGGGCGTTAGGATGGACCGGTTTGACCTAGGCCAATCTAGTTTGGCCTAAAATCGGGTTTGGCCTGTAACATCTATAATTATTGTCTGGTCCATCCATCAGTCTGTCTGTCTGGCCGCATATAATAGTGCAAAACCTAAAAGAAGTATAATTTTTAAATTAAATATATAAAATCGTTGTAGAATGTTGTCGAGTTATTTCTAATTTTATGAAAATCGAGTCAAAACTTAATAAAAGTTTTTTCATATATCATCTCCTATTATACATAAATAATTTAATGATATTATATGACAGGTAATGATTCCAGTTGCGATAGTGGTTATTCCCCATTTAAATGGGTTAAGTTTGGTTGTGTTTATGACGGCCAATTACCAGCACGAGGGATATAATCTCTAAAGAAGAGGCGGGGTGCCCTCTATGAATGCTTTCTAAGTGTACCTAACCCGTAAGTTAATCCAAGGTTTAAAGAAATTCACATAAAACTTCGAACGATTGTGCCGATGGGTGTTATTGGGATCAAACCCAGCACTTCTTGTCTATCAGCTTCGAGATCAGAACCTCTCGGCCACTGGTGGAGCCCACTTAAAAGGGAGTAATATTATTCCCTTTTAATATATTTAATAGATAAAATCGTAATAATTTTGTGTTCATGCATTTTTACATAAGTGTGAAACAACTATTCCACGAAGATCTGAATAAGTTTAAAACGCCATTATACTATGAATGCACTTTTTTGCTACGGTTGACGTCCAATTTCCGAGTTTTTTTTTTTTTAAGATTGTTTATTCATACAAAATGGGGAGTAATTGAATCATTGAAGTTTAAAAAAAATCATTCTTACAAGTTTTTGTAATAAGAGAAAAGCTACACCGATGGGAGTAGCTGGAACAATAATCACAAAAAAAATTATTATTTTCATCCTTTTTCTATGCTTTATAACGTCATATTCACGATGCCTCAGTTAAAGTTATTGTACACATGTCTGTCTGATCAATAATTCTTATACAAAATCGACAAAACGGATTCGCATAGATTGCCACTATTGATTGAAATGCTTTCAGGGGTGCTATACATATTTATGTTGAAAAAAGTTTTTTTAATTTTTTTATTAATTTTTTTTATTTTTAAAGTTTTTATTTATATTATATTTTTTATAATAAAAATACTGTCTGGATTTATGATGACCAGTCATCAACATTAGGGATATAGGCCTTCAGGAGGGGGGAGTGCCCGTAGGGATTGCCCTCCGTAGGGGTCTTTTTAAGGGAACCTACCCCGTATTTACGAAAGAAAATCCAAGATTCCGAGAAAACCAAGAAAAAAACTGAACGATTAGGGTGATGGGTGCAATTAGAAGTTGATTTATGAGTAATTAATGAAAATCATTGACCAGATAAACCTTTAATACAGTGCGTGTCAAAAGTTTAAGCGCAATAGCAATTTTAAAATAAAACTTTAAATATTCACTTTATTTAAATATCTGTTTTGTATAGATTAATAATATCTATTTTAACACCGTATTCATTGAAATTAACTTTTAAATTCTATTTCAAAGCATAAAGTTTAAAAATTAAAAAAAAAATCTCAAAAGTTTTAGCACAAAATTTTTTTTTATTCAAATTTTACTATCTGAGGTAAGCGGTTGCGCGCGCAAACGTTTTTTTGGGTGTATAAGAAGAAGTCAGTTGTTTTTGAGTTAGAACAAAATGCCTAAGTTGAAAGAATTTTCTGGGGAGAAGGTGATAAAGATCTGGAGTATGAGAGCAAAATATAAGTCTGTTTCTGAAATTACAAGTGCATAAAAAAGATCAAAACGAAGTATTCATCAAATTTTGGCTAGTAGTAATGATTTCAAACAAAAATTTCGTTCAGGAAGGCTTCGAGTGACTCGGAGATAGTCGCATAAAAAATTTTGCTTCAACTGGTAATTATTTCCTTTCACAAATAAAACATGCAGTTGGAGGACAAATATCAAAAAACAACTGTTCACAGAAGAGTTTTGGAATTCAAATACATGAAAATTGGTAATTATTTCCTTTCGCAAATAAAACATGTAGTTGGAGGACAAATATCGAAAAAAAACTGTTCACAGAAGAGTTTTGAAATTAAAATACATCAAAACTGTAAATCACTCCCTTTCGCAAATAAAACATGCAGTTAGAGAACAAATAACGAAAAAAAAAGTGTTGATAGAAGAGTTTTGGAATTCAAATACATCAAATACCAATCGAGCTATTTACTACCGTAAAATGGCTCGATTACCGTACCTCAGACAACAACATAAAGAATCAAAAATAGAATGGGCTAAAGGGCATATGCCATTTGGTGAAAAGTGGCTGAATGTCATATTCAGTATTGAAAAAAAATTGTAACCTCGATGGCCCTAATGGGTTTAAGTACTATTGGCATGATCTCCGGGAAGAACCTAAGAGTGTATTTAGCCTACAACATAATGGTGGATGTGTAATGTTATGAGGGAGGGGATATTTCTTTCAATGATCAGACATCTCTAGCATTCATCAGTAATCATGAAAACTTGGAAAACTATCAAGAGACATTTGCCAATTATTTTCTTTCTGTTGCCGAGTTTTTTAGGGGGGGAGAGAAATTGTTATTTCAACATGATAAAGCTTCGATCAATACCTGAAACTCAACTTCATCGTGGCTTAAGTCGGAAAAAGCGTCTGTTTTAAACTGGGCGGCAATTATTCCTGATTTAAACCCTATAGAAAATATGTGGGGGTATTCTCACTTATGCAGTTTATCCAAACGGAAAGCAATATTATTCACTTAAAGATTTGAAAGATTCCATTAAGAACGCGTGGTTTAAAATTAAACCAAAAACAACACAGAACTTCATTTTATCGATGAAAGACCGTAAAATAATTCAGCAGGAAGAAGCAACAATCAATTTTTTTTTTAATTACTGTTCTGCTAAAGACTAAAAAACCTACTGTGCTTAAACTTTTGAAAAACTCGTTTTTTTTTTGTTGTTTTGTTGTTTTTTTTAATTTAAGATAAATTTTATAGCATAAATCTGTTAACTATCTTTTTAAAACTAACATTAATAGGTTATGCGAAAAGGCAAGTAACTTTCACTCATTAATAAAATTTTATTTTGAAAATTTCTGTTGTGCTTAAACTTTGACACGCACTGTATTATTTCGTAACGATTTTTGTAAATGCTGGAATGGGTTTTATAATATACTATTAAAACAATGTTTTTCTTTCTCATTAATTGTTATAATAAATTTTTGCACATGCTATATCAAATAGTAAATGTTTGTTTATCTAGGCGTATACAACATTTTAATGCTCTCGGAAACGTTTACTCAGTCAACTGATATATTTTATGGGTAATTGAATTAATTTAAGTTTGAACACTACTGCTGGTCTCGTGAACAGATAATCAGTCAGATGGGCACATATGTGTAATTTTGAACGTGGTATTCACACGCTTCATATTAGATTGTTCACCTATTAAATTATGTTGAAGGACACCTATACGTATTGCGTTATGAAGTCCACATTGCCTCTTTAAATATTATTTTACCACATGTATCAATAAATTCAAATAAAATCATTTTTATGTAATAATAACACATTGCTCAGTGGTGCACAAAACAAGAATTTTAATATACATTAGTACATATTAATATAATAAAATTTTCAACGTTTCGCGCCGTCTTCTGCGGGCGTCTTCAGGAAAATATGAAATGGAAGGACTACGTTAAGATGCAAACGTAGTCCTTCCATTTCATGTTTTCCTGAAGACGCCCGCAGAAGACGGCGCGAAACGTTGAAAATTTTATTTTATTTTAATATGTACTAATGTATATTAAAATTTCTGTTTTGTGCACCACTGAGCAATGTGTTATTATTAGTTAAAGTTTATGGTGCAACTGTCCTATATATATTTATCATTTTTATGGTTTTGTTCATCTGTCTAAACCCTATTTGTCTCGATCATCTTTCTATCTGTCTCAGAGTACGTACGCGAATACTGTATCAATCAGAGACTTCGAATCTTATGTACTTACAGTTAGTTACCTCGTGTCCCACGACAAACGAAAAAAATTAAAAAAGTCGATTATTTTAATTAAATAAATTTATTCAATATCATTTTTTTTTCATTTTTGCTATTTAAATTAAAAAAAGAATCTTAAATTTAACGTTTTTTGTGTAGAAATTATAACTTGGATGTAAAGCAATTTGCTATTAAACAAAAGGTGCTTAGTTCAAACCCCGGTGCTGGAAGTTGAAATTATCATGTTATGATGGATTTAATTAAAAGAAATTTCGTATATTTTCCAATTTAAGGGTTATGTTATTTTTTTTTATTATAACTATGCTCTGATATAAATCAGTGACATTTATAAAATGGTATGAAATTACAATGTTCTTTCTATTTTTAAAACTTTTGTCACTTATTAATATTTCAGCATTTCAAATTTCGTTTAAACATTTTTTTCGTTTTCAGAAATTTAAAATTTCACTATATCTTCGCTATTTTTTTTTCTTTTTCAATTTCGTATTTTCAAAAAAATTGAAGTTTTGAATTTTATGTAAATAATTTTATTTGAACATTTTTAATTTGTTTAAAATAAGTAACTTCATTTTATAATCATTTTAAAATTAAATTTATTGGTGCTACCATCTATGTAAGAATTTAATAATTATAAATTAAAAATTTGGATGCATTAATTAAAGGATAATCTGTTTTGAAAGAAATGTTAAAAACAATCTGTGAATCTGCGATCACACTTACCCGCTAATTAATGAATAAATTTTGTCATTCATATTTGCGTATGCAAAATCATTACCGAAGTTAATGTTTGTATTTTTTGCTTTTGTATAACTTGTCTAACATAATACAAAATATTCAATTTATGGCATTTGCTTTCACATATTTTTTAAGTGTGCATATATATTATTTATTAGTTAAAAATATTATGTCTCTTAGTTTGTCGTTTTAAAAACAACATTTGGTAAGCTTTAGATAAAATTTATAACCTCTGAAAAGTATCTTTTCTAGAAATGAGGTTGTTGAAATTCATTCCTTTAACTTTAAGCCATGCAATTTTATTTGATTATAGATATATGAATGCCAGTATTAATTTTCCTTTTATCCAACTTTTCAATAACATAAATGAAATAAATTTTATGTCCTAACGTATCTCAAAGGTGTAAAAAAGTGTCTTACACTTTACGCGTATTGGATGAACATACATGCATTTTACAAACTATCTGAACATATAAACCCTTTACTGCACTACATGCCACATGCACATGTCTTAAAACATTATAATTGCCATTATGTGTAAAAAATTTGCTCAATATAATCACTATGTTTGATCACAGTCCAAAGAATAGAAGAACCCGTACTTTGTAAATGTTATATGGCTCCATTTGGAAAAAAAAAATATAATTTGTTTTTCAAAAACAAAAGAAATTTCGGCCAAGATATTAATGTAAAATTTACTTTCATTATTTTTATTGAATATTTAAACATATTAATATAAAAATTTTGCAAAATGTTAAGCAGATATATTAATTTTTTAAAGCTAATTTTGTTGCAAAATATAGCAATACAATATTTTAAAATCCTAATTTTGTACATATGACACCCCCCCCAAAAATATCAAATTTTGGATTTTTTTTTTTTTTTCATAATTAGACAAATATATAGATTTCAATTTTTTTTTCATAAAAATCGAAAAAATCGTGCACTGAAGGGTGAAGTCGTTGTTTAGGAAAAACAACGAAATACCATCCTAGGAAAAACAATCAACTTAAATTTTAAAAAATCCCAGTCATACTGTGTACATCTTTCATAAATTCTTTAAAGGTGCTTCAGCAAGCGATACAGAAATAAAATAATAAATTGTTATCTCTCCCTCTTACTTATTTTTAAATTATTATTATTATTATTTTCTTTATTATAATTATTATTATTTTCGACGACCGCATCTGTTGATGAGCAATCTGAAAATTGCCGAGAGAAATAAATCGTCGTCTTTAATTGTTTTCCTTTTTTTGAAACGTTTCCGCATTTCGGAACTGGTTTTAGCAAAATCATCTTAAGTGAAATTAGGCTCAAATACCCATTTAGACAGCATATTACAAATATATTCAGACTTTATTAGAAAATCAATCAATACGGCACATTGTATAGTTCTTAAATAAGAAAAAAATGCCAAATGAATATGTTTGAGAGCAAAATTGAATTTAAAAATGAGTCACAAAATAAGCAATTTGTTATTTGAATAATCCTCAGTTCTTCAATCGTGATCGCTTCAAGAAATTTTGAGCGAAATCTTCATTTTGACAGCTTTTTTTAAAAAATATATTAAGCTTTTATCAATAAACTGACCAATACGGCACATTATACAGCTCTTATTTAAAGAGAACCTGTCAATTGGACGCGTTAGAGAGCAAAATATAATTTAAAAATCACTCATAAAATAAGCAATTTGTTATTTAAATACATTTTTAATTCTTCACTCATGATCGCTTCGAGAAATTTTGTACAAAATGCCCACTTTGACAGCTTTTTTTTTAAATACATCCTGTCTTTATCAAAAATCCGACCAATACGGCGCATTATACAGTTCCTAAATAAGAGAACCTGTCAATTGGATGCGTCTGAAAGCAGAAATGGATATGAAAATGAGTCAGAAAAAAGCAATTTTTTTTATTTGAATGCTTCCTCAATTTTCAATCACGATCGCTTCGGGAAATTCTGTTCGAAATACCCATTTTGGCAGCTATTATTTTAAATATATTCTGACTTTATCTTAAAACTGGCCAATACATCACATTATACAGTTCCTAAATAAGAGGACTTGCCATTTGGTTACATTTAAAATAAAAAATAAATTTAAAAATGAGTCAGAATTAAAGCAGTTTGGATTTCAGGTTTTTCTTCAACTGTTAGTATTGTTTAATTTATTTTTGCTATAAGAAAAATGTTTAATATAAAGATTATAAAAAAAAGAATCACGTAACTTTAAAAAAAATCATACTTTCAAAAGTAAATTTTTTATGTATTTTCTGAATTAAAATTAAATTAAATCAATTGAAAAAGACATGTTCCGAGTTTTAATCATTTATCTTTAATGGTTTTCGACTTGCAACAATTTAAACAGAAGAAATACTGAAAATGCCATTATGAAGAAAAATGTATTTACAAGAGGTCGTTTCCATAACAACCATTCCTTGAAAGTTAGATTTTTAAAAGAAACCGAAACAAAACGTTAATATTTCCTATTCCATTTAAGAAAGAAACATGATTTAAACGTCATTTTAAGCATGTAAAAAAAAAATAAAATAAAAAATCGAAGATTTTCGTGTTTTCTTAAAGTAATGAAACGTTGTCACCCAAGAGTAATTAGAATTAATACTACTTTCTGTGTAAGAACATATTTTAAAATGAGAAATGAAATTTTAAAACAATTATACTTGTACCGTTGTACTTGCACAATGGTATTTTAAAATAATAACTGTGATTTTTGAATATTTCTGACAGTGAATAGGTACAATAAATAAATAAAAAATTCTATTTTAAGCATCAGATTTCGGAAGACAATAAGGGGGTCTGCGACACATTTTAAAGTAATATTTATTTATAGAATTAAAATTTTGAAATTTCTTTTGATGCCTAACCATATTATTTCTAAACAAAATTACATCATAAAATTTCTTATATTTTTAAATTAAAATTTTAAATGTATTAAAAATGTGGTGTAAATTAAAATCATTACAACTCGACACATTATTTTTAGAGTTTCAGGGTTTTTTTTTTTTTTTTTTTTTTTTTTCATTTAAATAATTAGAAATATACAAGCTTTAATTCTGATTCAGTGTTTTTAAAAATATTAATTAAAATAAAAATTAAAAATGTTTACAATAAAGATTTTCAAAAAAGTCATGTTACTTTTTTAAAAAATATATTTCAAAACTAAATATATATATATTTGCTGAATCAAAATTAAAGTAAATCAATTGAAAAAAGACATGTTTCAAATTTTAATCATTTATCTTTAATGTCTTTTCAGTTACAACAATTTAAACAAATGAAATACTGTAAAACGCACTTTCATAAGAGATCGTGTCCATAACAACCATTGCTTTATTGTTTTCCATAAACCATTGTTCGATATAAGGCTCAGCCTCCGATGACCAAAAAATTTTCTGTCTTGTTCTTACTCAGATTTTGAAATTATCATTCTGGGTTGAACTCACCTCTAAATCAACACAGAATTATGTTTTACCAGACTTATTTTAAAAATTGAAATTCGCTAAATCAAAAAATAACCTCGTGATTTTTTTTTTTTTTTTTTTTTTGTTATGCAAAGGAAGTTATTCTACATCCTAAAACTTTGATGAGATTTAACTCTCCCTTACATGAATAAAGGCATAACCAAAAATGAATACCACTAGTGGTTGACAGGTAGACTTAGCATTATGTTTCCCTGCACCCATTTTTCCGTGTTTTCATACTTCTAATTGTACGGCAAACACAATGTTAAATGCACGAGTGAACCACTAGTGGTATCAATTTTTGGCTGATGCACTACTTCGCTTCCGGCAGACATGGGTGATTAGATTTTTCTATTACTACTCTTCTGTAAAATAAGGGAATTTTTCTTGTACTCGATGACTTAGGTTTTGTGCGGTCGGCTCTTGGACTATTATTCATGGGATAATATTGTTTTGAGTTTCAGTTTGAGATCAACTTAAATCCTTCGAACAATGCAGAAAAATATTTCCGGTTTTAAAATTGCATTTTTTCGATTTTATATAATTTTAATCAATTTAACTTTTTATTCAATATCATATTTGATTATAGAAATGTTAAAATCTAATAAAAAAAACATTCGAATGTACGAACAAACAAAAAGACATACTTTATTTTTGTTTAAGCTTACTTTGAGACCAGCATCACTCAAAATAATTTAATTTTTGCAGTTTTATACGAAATTCCATTTGTATGGCAGTAGAAATAAAATAAAATTATAAGAAATATCTTAAATCTCTACCGGAAATGGATTTTTCACGTTCTTTTAACTTTATTTAGTGATAAAATTAAACTTTATTTGGCGCTTTTTATGTTATTTATTTTTTTAATTTATCCTGTTTTTTCTTTTTGAATTATTTCATAAAAATTTATATTTAATGTTTAAATGAAAACGCATAAAAATCATTTTATTGAAAGTTTTTAATTAAGAAAAATTCTTCCGAACTTTCCTCGTTGCATGTTTCAGTCATTTATTAAAAGAAAAAACTTTTAAGTACTTCCATTAAAGTTATTTTTGCATATTTTGTTGTTAGATAAGTATTATTAAAATTTATATTTGTTGTTAAATTAAAAGCTGTTGAAGTTCATTATGATTTTAAAAAAAAGTTTGATTTAAAAACACTTTTTTCATGTGCAAATCCAACTTTAAACTAAAAAAAAAGTCATTCCATTTTGTATTCATTAAATTATTTTACTTTTAAGCAATAGGTATGATTAAAGAAAACGTTTCTTAAATCTATTTAATCGAATAGAACATCGTCGTAAGCTGAGAATAAAAAATAATTTTGAGTGAAAAGTGAATTTAACCATCTCCTTAATTTGAAAACGGCATCGTCATACCTTTAAAAGCTTTTCATTCAACATGCTTTTAAATTATAGATTAGACGATGCTTTCAATTTTTAAGTCCACTCACAAATGGAGATAAAAACCTCCTATTAGGATTATTTTTGCACTGCCCATATTAAAATTTAATTTTTACATGTATTTATTTAAAGAAATAAATTTTCATAAAAGGATTTCCTTGTAAGTACGGATTAAGAACCTGAATACTTCATACAGGTACTTTAATCTGTTACAATATTCTTCTGAAATGTATAAATGCATTTTTTTTTAAGTTCCGTTCGTACTCAGCGCCATAAAAATCTCAGCGCCAGAATGAAGTTTCGAGGGTACAGTCTTTTAAAAAGTTCTTTTAAACAACTTTTTCTTTTTTCAGTACAAATCAAATACAATTACAAGAAATATTTAAAATAGTTTGAGCTTATTTAAAAGAAAATAAAATTTTATATAAAGTTTTCATTTATGTTAGGACCTTTATATTATATTATTTGAGTTAGGTTTTTGAGGTTAAAGCAATTTTAAATATTTCGTCACGTATTTTGAAGTTTATTTTCAATTATAATTTGCTTCGCATCTTTATATTGTATCGCATGTGAAACGTTTGGTATGTATACCGTTAAAAATTATGTTATTTTAAAACTATCCTATAAAAAGGATACAATATGGGGTTAAAAATAGATTTTTTTAGTATTTCATGCCAAATATAATTTGTTAACATTTATTTTCATACACATTTTTGAAAATAAAATAAAATAATAGAGGAAGCAGTGTGCCGAGCTAAAGAAAATTTACTTGAAGACTTTTGTCACCGGAAAACTCGTTTAATTGTAGAAAGTCCTTAAGATATTTTACCCCAAAATAGAACCTTTTGAAGGTCGAGAGAAAGCAAAGCATTATGTAAATAAGTTTTCATTCTGAAAAAATTTCAAATAAGCTAAAAAAAAAGAATTTTTGTTAATACTATCATGAAACAACATTAAACTTTTCATTGCATTTTTTATCAGTAAAGGCTCAAAATATTGCAAATAAATCGAAGATTATATAACTTACTTGACTTAAAGAAAAAAAGTAAATACATAAAATAAAGCAATGATTGTAGATAAAAATAATAACTGCCTGGTTAGCAAGAAAGAAATGAGGAAGAATTTCAACCGGATTAAAATTTTTTAACATCAGGAAATGGAAAAGAGGATATTTGGATAAAAAATTACACCTAAAAATGAAACTAAATGAATGGACCAAAGAAGCCCCTATCACGGGAGGAGCTAAAACTTTAAAAATAGTCAAAATAAAAAATATCCCCTTTAAAATTATACAGTTTGCATCATTGTTTTATGTTAATTGTTTACAACTCAATTTCGAATTTTGAAAAATCATATGAATATTATCAATGTAAATGCGATTGGAACCAGAAAAAAATAGCCCAAATTAGACCAAGCTGATGGTAATATGAGTGCGCCATCTTTACTAAATAAATTAATACTCAGTTATATGTAAGAAAGAAGAAGAGTTTGCAAGATAAATTTTTTTCTAAAATAAAATAACTTAAAAAAGCAAAAAGTGTGTCAAGAAGCTAAAGAAAGTTCCAGTTTTGTCACCGGAAAACACGTTTAATTGAAGAAATTCCTTAAGATATTTTCCCCGAAAGACAGGACTATTTAAAGGATGAAAGAAAGCAAAGCATTATGTAAAAGAATTTTCATTTCTGAAGCAATTTTAGAAAAAGTAACAAAAAAAGAATTCTCGTTAATATTATCATGGAATAATCTGAAACTTTTCATTACATTTTTTATCAGTAAATGTTCAAAATTTTGAAAATAAGCCGAAGATAGCATAACTTATTTAACATAAAAAAGAACTAAATAACTAAAATAAGTCAACGATTGTAGATAAAAAATATCTGCCTGGTAAGCAAGTACGAAATAAAGAGGAATTTCAACCGGATTAAAAGTTTTTAACATCAGGAAATGGAAAAGAGAGATTTGCATAAAAAAGAAATCCTAAAAAAAAGTCAAGAAGTACTTTATTAAAGAGGTGTTTTTTCTCTCGAAAAAATATTGTTGGATGATGAAATTCTTAATTTGCTTACAGGAAAAAAAAACCTTCTTCTATTTTATTAAACAGTAATGCATAGATCAAATACATTTTTAAATTGCTTGACGAAAACATTATGCATTGTAACCTCTGAGTTTTTTAGTAGAAATTTATTTCTAGAAGCTACAAATATAGGTATCCACAAATACAGTTTATTACAAAAGATAGTTTTAGAGCTAGGTATGCTTACAAAATTACCATATTTTATGGAAGAAACGTCGTACTCTTCAAACTGGCTTGAATAAGCTTAAAAATATCGTAATCGCCGCACCCGTCGGAAAGCTACATCTGTCAATAGAACATTGACCTAACTATAATCAAATTTTTCTGAGCAGTGTAAGTTACCTCATTTTTAATAATTTACGCGATTGTCTAAAATTTTATTTAAAATATTTAAATCCGGTTTCAAATATTTTTTACTTTTTAAACTAAGGTGAGTTGGAATTTAAACCAGCCAGAGCACGGGACGCTGATCCCTCTTAATCGCTCCACGTTTTTCTTAAATATTTGGCACAACTCGGCACTCTTTATATAGGTGGACCGCATCTGCTTTAGTCCTTCTTTAATTTCTATTCGAATTCATTGAAATCTGAGTCGTCAATATCTGTCTCATCCTCAAACTCTGAGTCGGAAGAGTTGTAAATTTTCTTCGTTCACGCTGTATGGTCGGGTTTCAACATTGGGAATGTCACAGTTTTCATTATCCGCGAAGTCTAAGTTGTGAGCGTGGATGACTTAAAAGAATTTTTATAAGGAAGTTTAAAGGAATTTTTATTTTACTCAAATTTTACGAGCGAAAAGAAAAAAAAGTAAACGCTGCACTTGAAAAAACTTTCAAACTCGTAAACGCCGCGGCGTTTCTTCCGCAAAATATGGCACCTGAATTGCAAATTTTCCACTATTTATTCCTTTGAGAGGCAGTGTGATCTAATTTTTATCAAAATTCGCACCAGAAAGTTTTAACTAAATTTTGTATTTTAATTTTTTAGGGAAAAAAAAAATATCAAAATTTCTTTTCCTTGTTTGAAAATAACTTTTTTCGATTAATATACAGTGTAAATTCAACATTACAGTGACGTAATTTCTTGGCCCTAAAGGGGTTAAAAAGAATTTAACATTGAGATTTCGAAACTTTACACCATTTCTGTTCATAAACTATCCCATCCAATGACTTATCGTTTCATATGTGTAAGTGAAACTTACTGTCTATCCACATATCGTTGCCTCAGAGCAGCAGCAAGGCTAGTTATTATAAACAATTGGGTAATTACACGTCAAACGTATCAAATGAGGTGCTTTCGCAATATAGCGAAGTTTTAAGTATTAAAAAGATTCATATGTTGGTGTAATAGTTTACAGTAGAGATATGTCATTTGTTGAAGAACAATTCCGAAAACGAACGACTCTGCATAATCGGTTGTTTTTGGAACACGCATTTTTCTTGCACAATATGGATTAAAAATAATGTTCGACCGAAGCAGAAATTAAAACCGAATTTCGGAAATCTTCCTGTTTTCAGCCGAAAACACAAACATGAAAAAAAAAAGTTTCAAATTATTTAATACGTACATAAATATGCATAAATATTAGTTATATGATGATCCGTTATCTAACCGATTTAATTGAAATAATTAGATATTTACAGTTAATTAGACCTAATTATTAACTAATTACATGTGTAATGCAAGTTTGTTCTTTGAGCTTCTGGTCAAAGTATTTTATTTTCATATAAGATAAACTGTAAAGCATCAACAACACAGAATAGTTTTCCTCTTATACGAATTTCATCTAATTAAAATATCTTTTAAGTATACATACATAGATTTAATTTTCATTAGGCTTTTTGTAAAATACCCTTCATTTGTTATACTAGGATCTCAGAGCAAAATTTTCTATTACATTTAAGTTTGCAACTTTTTATTAGTACGTGAAAAGTGTCTTAAAGTTTAGTCTTATATGCATTGATTGCTTTATAATGTGAACTCACGTCTTGAATCAGTCGTGAATAATAATCACTATAAAGAACAACGGACGATTGTACTAGTAATCGGGATTCCAGTGCAATTTACTGTTATTAAAGGATAATTTTCCGCAAATTCCAGAATTTTTTCAGTTTTTTTTTTTTTTTTTTTTGGGGGGGGGGGGGGGTGTCTGGATTTTACGAAAAATTTTCCGTTAAAAAACAGTAAATTGTACTGGCGCCCCGATTACCAATACAGTTTACGTAAAATCGTCCGTTTTTTCACAGTAATTATAAGGAGTGTAGTTCATAGAAGTAAATTAAGAGTATTTCATATGAGCCATTTCGGATCAAATCATTGTCGAAAATACACGAAGGAAAAATTAATATTTTTAATTCACAGGCTTTCGGTAGGGTTTTGGTCTGGTAGAATTTGTCGCAGCGTATTTGCCGAAAACACCCAGGTTTTGGACCAAAAACAAAAACAAAACTTTTTTTTTTTTTTTCGCCAATCCAAAATTGAAAACTTGCACAGAGATGAGCCTTAATTATTGAAAAATTATTGGGATTCCTGGAAAATTATTATTTTCTATATTACACGTCCTTTGTCAAAATGATGTTAATTAAAAAAAAATTGTTATACTCTTAAAAAAAGAAAAAAAGTTACAATTTCAAATCTTACCGTCTTGTTAGCGTCTTGCTAGTTAATCTGACGCGTTAGCGTGATAATCAGAACTTGCATAGAAAACATGCTTTTATAACTACATAAATTTTATATTATGTATCTTATCTAACTGATTTATTAAAATAATTAAGTATTTACAGACAATATATCAGATATCTATTTATTGTCTAGCAAAAGAACTTTTTTTTTCTACACATCTTGCCACAGAAATAAAAGTTTCATTTATCTTCACTACAGACAATTTTCACATTTCAGTTTCTGACAATTGATGTATAACTTTTTTTTCATCTTTTCACCGAAATTTATTGAAAATTACATCAGAATTACACACTGGTAAACTACACTGAAAAAAAAAATCTGTGAAGGTACTAAACATTTTCTAGGAAACTGGGATTCCAAGAACTTTTCATGTAACAGTAACAGGAAAAATTCATGTAATCGATTCTAAAACTTGAATTTTTGCTGTTACCGTTACAGGAAAAGTTCTTGGAATCCCAGTTTCCTAGAAAAGGTTTAGTACCTTTGCAGATTTTTTTACAGTGTACAATCTTACACATTTGAAGAAATTGCCATTCATTGCCATACCTAAAAAACAAAATTTCATGCTAAAAAGAACAATTCGTCCTAAATAATTCATCATGCATATACAGATAATACTAAAAAAAACTATTTTTTTTCTTGCATTCCTCCGTCTTCAAAATAATAATTATCCAAAACATCCAATAAAAAAGAAAAAAAATCACACAGTGCAGTTTGAAGATTCGTTCTTCTGTAAGTTATTATGATTATATTCATTACAAAAAGTTTAAGAATCTGTGAAAAAAATCATAATGTATTTGTTACACACACACATACAAAAAAAAAAATGATGAAAGCTCGTGAATGATTATAGATTACTAAAAAAAAAGAATAACTGCGATGTAAGCAAGTGGGATATAAAGCAGTACTTCAACCGGATTAAATGCTTCTAAGATTAAGAAATAATAAAAATAGGAGTTCTGGAGAAGGAAAAAAATAAACTAAAATACTCGAAGAAGTGATTTATTGGAAGATATTTTTTTTTCCTTTAGAAGAAATATGATCGATGGATAATGAAATTTTTCGATTGCTGACATGAAAAAGGGGGTGGATTTAAAATTATTACATTTCTATCTCAAGTTTTTTTCTTTTTTTTTTTTTACATTTTTATCCCATGGCTGTTTTTTTAAAACCTAAGCACGGCACTTTTATTCACAATTTTCGTTTAAAAGAAAATGCCGGAAAAAGACTATTTAAAAGAGTTTGTAAACCATTTTCACCGAAAATATTTATTTATTTATATATTATTTTTATAACAAATTGCAAACATTTTGGCACAATGTCTTAATATGAAGTACATAAAACTTTTTTTAAAAATCATTTGGAAAACGTGTATTTTCAAATGATGTAACAAGTTGAGAGATAAAAAAAGACTTAACTAATTTAATTTAAGTGCCAAAGCAATTATATTTGTATATCACTCACAATAAAAAAAATAGTCGTTAGTGGCCACTGTAACATTTACCCATCATGCGTATGCATAGTATAAAATATGAAATTAAATGATGAAATAAAATAAACTATTTATAAAATGCATTGCAATTCCAAAACAAAGTTATGTATATTTGAATATTTTTAACAAAACGGGACCCTACTGGATTACAATAAAAACTACCAGAAATAAGTGCCGGTTAAGTTGGCGTGGCTTTTGGCGAGTAATTTTTGTCGCCAGATTTGGCGATGTATCACCCTATTGGCGAAAAACGTGGCGACATTTTTTTGGTCGACGAGATATTCAAGTAGTACCGAATTGCGTAAAGAAGTATCCTTATAACTCCAAAAATGATAATCATATTAACCAATAATATGCTGCGTCAAATTAAGCGTCTGATTCCAACTAAAATATACATTTGAATTGAAATTTAAATGAAAAAACAAACTAGAAATTATGAAAAACCATAGTCATGAAAAATCGAAGAGTGTGGAAAATAGGATTACAGATATCTCGGCAACAAATTATCCGATTGACTTCATATTTTATGCAAAATTTATATCATTTACTGTTACTTACACTATCTCCTTAAAAAAAAAAAAAATCGAAATTTTTTATACAGAATGAATAATTTGAGAGTCAGAAAAAATAGTTTAGGATACATGAGATAACTGACATTCAATAGGCTTATTTCCATTGTTATATACTAAGCACACACCAAATTTCAAGTCTCTATTTTGAGATGTGATCAATTTTTTTGAGACACAGAGCATTTGCAGGCAGACACACACACACACAGATGGACGACAATTTATTTTTTAAAAATATGTTTTGCTCAATCTCCAGTGTCTGAAACGTGTAAATCTGACGATTTTTTCTCGACTTTCAAACAATTGAAAGATTTACCCTATAGTGCGTCTGATGGGTAAGTAATAACTAATTGTTTTTTTCTCTTTTTCACTTCTTTTCAAAATAATAAATATTTAAAATTTCAAGAGGCTTTGCAATCAAAACATATTTTTTAACCTCTTTACGACCTCAATTGTATGAATTATAATCTAGTTTTGATCTAATGGATGTATTTAGTAACAATTCTTTTATAATTTATGAAGTGATTGAATTGAATAAACACAATAAAGAGTTCTATATGCTTAGTTATAATCTACAATAAAAGAAAACATCAGAGAAAAACGTAGCAATATGGACCCAATTTACTTTTCAGCCAATGACATAAAAAATTGCGAAGTTTTTGATCTAATAGCAGCACTTAGTAACAAGTATTTTATAATGCATGATGTGATTGAATATAATAAGCACAATAAAGAGTTTTATATAAAAAATAAAAAACTTGCCAAACTGATAAGGACCGGTAACATAAGCTCATTCAGTGGATAAATTATCACACAAATTTTGCCTAAGATACTAAGACTTTTGACTAATTTTACTAAGAAAGTTAATCTGTGGTTACGAAAATTTTCAATTCGAAAGGATTAATCACGATTAATCAAAGATTCAGAGTTAATGATCATTTAGAAATTAAGATGATATGAAGAAATAACCTGTTAAATTCATAACTCACTAAAATTTTCCAGACTGTGCAAATACCCCACTATGTATATCACCCGCAACACTCTAAAAAATAAAAGTGTAAATTAGACAAATTCACATATATATGTGTGTAAATTCCTAAAATTACACACCTGACATGAAAATTACCCACTTTTTGCAAAATGTTACCTGTTTTTATATGTATTTTAGCTTATAAAACTAAGTATGCATTTTGTTATCACTTAAAAATCACAAATAAATGTGTAAATGGTGAAAAAAGCCTGAATTTACACAAATTTGTACGTTATTGTAATTAACACATAATAATATATATATAGGTAAGTGTGTAAATTTCTAAAATCATCCACTTGTCATAAAAAATACACATTTCCTACAAAAAATACCTATCTTAATGTGTGTTTAGTTTGTAAGTTGTTATCAGTTCATAAACTCAGAAAAATGTGTAAATGTAGATAACAGCTGTAATTACTCTAATTAGTGTGTTACAAAAATTATAAATGCGTTAATTTTAAAGTAGAAGTTACGAAAAGGATGGGAGGCTTACATATTATTCAGAGCTACATTTTTTTATTTCAGTAATCCCATTCCATAAATAACATGATGTCATTGCATTGCTGTAACAGCATTTTAAAATATTAAACTAATATATTTATTTATTTTTATAGGATACTCTAACCACCTCTCTCATCCTCCGCGTTTCATGAGCATTTAAAAGAAGTTAAAAAAATTAATCTCGACAACATGTAACAATATTTCGTTACATGTAACGTAAAATGTTATTCATTTGATAAGTTAATTTTAATTTCGTTTTCCGAATTACCTTTTGAAATCAGAGATACATCAAATATAAGAACGCTTGATTTTATAATTCTAGGTTTTGATTAAATCGTAATTTCTTTCAGCCGTCTCGCAGACCGCTGTTTTTTCACAATTTTACTTGTAATTTTCAGTAATAGAGTTGGATATCATTCTTAAAGCGAAACTAGGAAGACTTCATAAAGAGGCTTTATATTAGAGATATAATCCCACTTTATACTTATTCATAAAATTAAATTATATTTTTTGTACTGTTGTTAATTTTTCTACTGCCCTCCCCCTCCCCTTAATTTAAAGAACAGCAGATTAACTTTCAGTAGAATCAAAAACTATTTCGAATTCATTTAATATCTAACATAAAATATAATTCATGTAATTAAGATAATTCTAAATTCGTATCCTGAGTTATTTTTACATTTTGCACATCGAATATAAGTATGCCTTATTTTAAACTAAATTATTTTAGCCGTCTCATAGCTTGTAACCTTTTACCCATTTCAAAGTTTAACTTGTAATTTTAGTTTAACTTTAGTTCGAAGTACAATTTATGGTCATATTCGCGAATTACTTCGACTCCGAGTTAGATGCGAATCTAGCATCGAAACCTAAAATCGTCATCATGGTTGACTTGCCTTTATCAGATTTAAGTTGCCAGCTGAATGCTAGCGCTCGCTTTGAGAAAAATATAGAAGTTATTCTCCTATAAAATGTAAGGTATGTAATCTCATACGTTCGTATTACCTTCAATTCTTTTTATCTGATTTGTTTATATTTATGTATAAATGTATATGTTATACGTTGGATTTTTTTTTCATATTAGAATGTTTTACACGAATAATTTACTTGCCTTAAAAAATGTCAACATTACCTAACTCCTGATAAATGTCTATTAAAATAACAACTGTTGTATCTAAGGTTATTTATTTCTTGAAAAATTTTCATCTTAAAAGGAATTTATGAATGTATTTTAACAGTAGCAAAATAAGCGTTAACATCCTTTTTTTTGGCGGGGGGGGGGGGGGCTGCGGTATTAAATTTTGGGTCTGTTGTGTGAAAGATGTTATAGTTTATTTAGAAATTATTATACAAATGTATATCACATCTATAAATTATATATTCTGATTTATAAGTTAAACAGCTAATCTGAGTTTTATTTATTCATTGAAATTTCTTTGTAAGTTTTTTTTTATTATTATGAAACTTATAATGTTAACTAAGTTTACCATCGATTAAAACTATAGCGTTGTTTTTAGTTTCTACGCTACATTTTCCAATTTTGAGAAATTTGGAATATTTATTTAATTACATTTAATTTTCTGCTGTGTTTTAATTTGAAAATATTACATCAGAAGAACTACGTTAAAAATAAAATAATCATAGTAAAGAACATATAATTTTTGCTTGTTAATTATAGATTTAATAAAAATACGCAAAAGTAAATTGCAAACAGACAAATACGTTGATTTAAAATAACTCTAGACTAAAATTTCTGAAGAAAATTTCTGTTAAAGTAATGGCATTTTATTCAAATAAACATTTCTCCATTGCAATTTTGCCTATTATTACAGAATTTATATGACCAAAATCATATGATTGTATGTATATATATATATATATATATATATATATATACAACAGTTGTGTCATAATGAATATTTAAAATCAAACTTATTATACCCCCCCCCCCTACATAAACATCCCCGCCGGGTGAATTTTATACACTTAAGACACAAATGTATTTGTCAAATAAATTCTACGAACATTAATTTCGAAAATTTATAAGAGGCAATTGATATTTGGATATAATCAAAGCATTTCTTATTTTATTTTTTACTATAGCTGATAAATAAAAATACTCATTAGTTTGATATCTAAAATTTTAATTTGAATATCTGAAATTTTCTTTTATGAAAACACGAGTCATTTCATTAAAGTTAAAATATATTTGTATTTTTTTTAAAGACACAAATTTCTAAACATAATCTTAAATGCAAAAGATGTTATTTTAATGATTCAACAGCCTTTTTGATAATCTTGATAATTTTTTAAAGTAAATTCTTAGTAATGATGAATATTTTTAGAAAAAAAAAATAATTCAACTTATAATGTAGGTGATTTATGTATATATAAACAAATCAGCTAAAATTTTTGCAGGTAATATGTGTATGTGTGTGTGAGATGATTACATACCTTTTTCTACTTTTTATGGTATTTTAAATTTTACTTTTATAACTGTATGTAACACAGTACCTTGAGTATAATTGACTTAGTATCTTGAGTCTGAACTCTGAAAATAAAAAGTGTGGAGATTGCAAGTTTACAACTATCATTATTCCTTCTGACTAGTCTAAAATTTATCATTAATTAATTATTTCTTTTTCTTTATCTTAATTTTGAATTGCATGCACTGAATAATATCTAAATGAGGGGAAAATATAAAATTAAGAAGGAAGGAATAATATAGAAAATAAAACAGCAGTTTTTATGAGTATATTTAGAGGAGAGTGGAGAGAAATGGGACACTTTTTACAAAAATAATAAAATCAGCTTTATTTGACACAAATACAAAAATTTTGATTTATAGAATACAAAATGAAACATTTTCTAATGTCCTTGAACAATACAGAAACATAATTCGAAGAATCAATTTTCTATTTAAAGAAATTGTAAATTTCAAAATTTGTCCCATACTTCCCCATTAACAGATAAGTAATATTTGTACTACGATGGTTGACGAGGAATATCAAAAACTAATGTCTTAAATGGCTATATGCTTAATTTTAGATCCGTAGCTGCTATAGTAACATAGTTTTAAAAGGAGGAGTAAAGTTCTAAAAACCTATTTATAGGGAGATTTTAAGAGGAGGGGGTGAGAGTGATAGGCTGATTTGGAGCTTATGAGGCTACACTTGTGATAGTGGATGAGATGTGGGTACATCACTATGACCCGAGTCCAAACAACAGTACTTTTATCTCATCCACTGTCACAAATCTGGCCCCATAAGTTGAAAATCAGGCTTTGAACTACACCCCCCCCCCATTTTACTCCTCCATGCAAAACTATATGAATATTGCAGCTGCAATTCTGAAACTAAGCATAAAATCAACTAAGATATTAGACTTCGATATTATGCTTCAACCCATTGCAGCACAGATATCTTATATACACTAGACACAATAGTTATTGAACCTCCACCGAATATGCGTATTTTACATATTACGCAAAGAACTGTGTAAATTGCAGTAACACAATAATGTGTGTATTTGCATAATACACATTTATGCATGTAATCACAGAGGATTACACAGATAAATGAGTAAGAATATTTCACAGATATATGTGTATTCTTGCACAATTTACACATTAATGTGGCCATTAATGTGGCACACATGAGTGACCATTATAACTTTTACACACTTAGTGTTATCATCAAATCACACACTAAAATGTGTATTTTGAAATTTACACATTAGACGTGTATTCTGGCAATTTACACACAAATTTACACATATAAACAAATCGTTTTTGTATCATAGATTTACTCATTTTTTTGTATGTAAATTTACACTTTTATTTTTTAGAGTGAAGTATGGCTGGTTTGGGTCACCTGTTTGATGAAGTCTGATGTAGTACCATTCATACCCGATGACATACACTTCTGTATTACTGTGTATTTGCAAAAAGTTCAAATTACGATTCCGTCTTCCATTTTTTACTGTTTAAAAAACAATAGCAGGTTCACATAGCTCATTCGGCTGAATTTCTCTTTTTGTTGGTCTCTAAAAAGATAAATGAAATAATAATTGCAATATTTATTTGTTCCTTTTAAGTATCTACAATCAGATAATAAAATTAATGTTGAGTATATAAAGTTTTATTACCAATTATTAATTTTATTAAAACAAATTTAGTATGAATTTAAAATAACAGTTATAGACAAATATAAAACATCAATTAAGAAGTTATAACTCTTCTTATCCCCTTCGTGACGGGAGCCTTCTACGCAATTTTTAATGTTTTGTCACCAGTTTTTAAAAACAGAAAATTTTCCATTATTAAATCAGGAAAACGCTCCGATTAAATAAAGCAAATTTTACAGTAAAATTTTACTGGTGGGGATAAACTGGGACTCTTAATCCTTTTTGTGGCACGAATACATGTCGCCCGTCCCCAAGGGGTTAATTTTCTAATAGCTTCCATTGCACGTTATTCTTATTAGCCAATAAGCACAGTACGAACAAAAGTTTTTTTTTCTCTTCACGAACAATTTGTATTTTTATTTCCACTTAAAATGCGTAATAATTTAATATTGTTATTTTTATTTTTTTTACAGGTAAGTCCTTCCTTCATCTCCTTTTCCTGTTTTCTGTAATCCATCTAGCTGTAAGTAATTTGAAATATAAAATTGCACAAAAAAAAAAAAAAATGAAATTGCCATTTATATTTCTTCTGTAAAACATTAACCTATTTTTCAGAAGTCCACAATGCTTTTCATTCTTTTATATATATTTTCTTAAAATGTTTACTTTACACTTTTTAAAAATATTTACATGATATTAAAAAAGATAATCAAACACTATTTTTCATTATATCGTGCTTTATATAAAAAAAACAACAGTACAATTTAATAACAAAATTCTGAGTAGTGAAAAATTTCTTTCTTTTTTTTCCTTTTTTTTAAATTTTGTATATTGTTAGCAATGAATTTCATGGTTTCATATGCCCTAATAACTAAAGGCGAAAGAACTAATTTTCATTTATTTCTCTAAAAATAACTTCACATTCAATCTGAATAATGTATTTACATTATTTAAATAAAAATTGAATCAAAGGGCAGATAAACAAAAAAACCTCGTATTAATCTAATCCGAAGTAACGCTTTCTGAAGTTATTACTTTTTTTCTATTTAAAGCTTGTTTTATTAACACTGTAGTTCCTTTTTATGTCTTCCTTTAAAATACATAATATTAAAATAATTCTTTTCGATGTTATAGCTTATATTTTTATTTTGTATTATGTCACATCTATAAAATTCACCAGCAATTATATTACAGTGGAGCATCGTTTATACGACGCCGAAGGGACTACCGAAAAACGTCGTATAAACGATAACGACGTATAATCGATTTTCACTTCCAAAACTTGAATTAATTTTGTTTTCATTTAATTTTAATGTTTAACGTGATGATTTGCATGAATTTGTAAATTAAACAAACCAAAATAAACAAATAACCAAAATAAACAAATAACCAAAAAAAAGGGGGGGGGGGCTGCAGAATTAGTAAGAAATTTAAATGTGCGTACCTTTATTTATGTTTCACCGAAAGGTTCCTCATTTACAGTACACCATTTCCTTTTCATTTAAAGTCAAAGATGAAAAAGTCCGCTTGGCCAACTAAAAGTCGCCAATACTGATAACAGTTAGAAGGATAATCTATTTGCAACTTAAAACAGGTCGGAAAAGCTGACCATCCCCGAAAAAAGAATGACCCCTCCCTGTGTAATCTGTTACATGTGAGCTGATTTTTCAGACTAATCGAACACCAGCCCACATTTTTATAATGTGGAGTCCATTTAAACACGCTCTTTGGTGTTATTCATAGCTGCCAACTTCCGTTCGTTCGTTATATATAAAAGAAAAATAAACAAAATAAACCTATATACAAAATCGAAAAATCGACGTATAAACGATTTTGGGCGTCGTATAACAGATATATATTTACATTAAAATGAACAGGAATGAATCAGGACCACATTAAAACGTCGTATAAATGTAAACGTCGTATAAGCGATCGTCGTATAAACAATGCTTTACTACGGTGTTTTTACTATAGAAGAGACGAAAGAAATATTACAAAGAGACGCAAAAGCTACTTTTTAACGTTTTAAATTTTCTTAATTCATATTTAGTTAACAATTTTAATTCACATTTTCTTTTAAACTAATAGTTATGTGTAATGATAATAACTAATACTTAATGATAGATTTTTGCAGAGTAAATATTTCTTTTGTGCATTAGGAATCTTGTACATCACAAACAATAAAATCGGCAGTATACAAAACAGAATAATAACACATAAAACATAATACAAACATAACAGTAGCAACGCTCTCTATTCGCAGAAAACGCTAAAAAGTTTCTTTGAATAATATAAATTTCACGTTTTGTACTTATGGTCCTTGTATAAAATATTTTTATTCTGGTATCTAGAAATGTTATTATTTTAATATTATAGTTGTTTTTTTATATTTATACGACATATGTGATTTTATTGTATCCGTTTTCAATACTATCGAAGTCAAATGCCGATGTACCTTTCTAAACAATCTAAACCTATTAACTATCATTTATATGAACTTTTCAAATAAAACATCAATGTAAAAAAAATATATATATATAAAATGTACATTTTATCAGATTTTTTTTTGTTGTTGTTGTTTAATCAATTCTTATATACTGTAAAAAAAAAAAAAAAAAAAAAAAAAAATCTGTGAATTTGTTTTTAGTAAACCGGGATTCCTAGAACTTTTGATGTAACGGTAACAGCATAAACTCATATAACCGATTTATTTACTCATATTGTTGCTGTTACCGTTACATAAAAAATTCTAGCAATTCCAGTTTCCAAAGAAAATTTTAACAATTTTACAAATTTTTTTCAGTGTATACGGATGAAAAGCATGTAATATAAAGCATGAAATAATGAATGTGATTTTTTTAACCCTTTGAGCGTCTTGCAAATATTAAAATTGTTATCTTGTTTTCTCTGCGTTTTCTTTTAAATTCTCAGAAAATATTATTCTTTTAAAATTATTAAAAATTTTTTGACAACAAATATGAATCTAATCCCTAAGAGTATTAATCATTCTAAAATGTATTGAAAATTTATTAAATATATAGAGTTATATTATTTTAAATATTGTTTATATTGCAGTGAAACCTGGAGCTTAATAAACGGAATATTACGTTCCAAACACTTAGAGCATTTATCATGTATATTCATCTGTACATTCATATTTGTTTAATGATTAGATTGACTTGAATGATTTTTATATGTATGCATATTATTTGGGGACTCGTGTATTTTTTTAAAAATAATTTTTTGGGGAAATATTGTGTTATAATTTTGCATCTATTTTATGATAAAATTTCTCATGATTTTTTATTTAAAGTATTAAAAAAATGAAAAGAAAGACTAAGTTTATCTTCCCATACTTCTGGTAGCTGCAGTAACACAATCTAAAAATATTCCCCTTGTTTAGATTTTATGTAATTAATTAATTGCTGTATGTTATTTTAACAGACGTTTATTTTCTTACATACGTTGTCTACGTTATAGAAGCTTTTTTTTTCAGAAGATTAACAAAATTACAATAATGTAAATTAAATTTGAAAAGCAAAAGAAAAATGCATTGTTAAAAAAGGTTATACTAAAAGTATGTTGTATCATATATTTTTTTTACTTAAATCCTTTTTTATCTTAATAAAATAACGCAATTTTAAAATAAAAGTCCTTGCGGTTAAATTGAAATTTAATGCTACAAACAAAAGACATTTTATATTTTAATCACGTTTTTCGTTTACGTTTAAAACAATGTATAATTTTCATTAATTTTATTATTTAAATATGCTTTTATCGCATTTTTATGTGCATTATATTCGGCATAAATTATCTACATTTGAATCTGTTAAGTATAATTGATTGCTGATAAGAAAAAATATCTATTTATAAAAAATTATTAATGCTTATTGCCGGTAAAATGTCCCAAAATGCGAGATTCAATTACAATATTAAATCGAATAATTTAATTTACTAAATACGGTTAGAAAATAAAGAATGATAAAATATAATGCGTTTTGAATTGGAGAAAAGAATCCAAATGTACTGATATCGAATAAAATATATCTTTATTTGAATTATAAAAATGATGTTACTTGTTGTATTTTCTTTTGCTTCATACATTTTTTAATCCCTTTAGATGTATACTGGTCCAGATGTATACTGGTTGATCCCCCTTAAAGGGGTTTTGAGAACTGTCCCGCAGACCACCACAAGAAGATCAAAATTCCCGGTTTTTCATCATGCACAAATCCCTTTATGGGGATTTTTCACTCATTTGAAAATACCCGCTCCGTAATGTTAAACCAAGGGGCATTTTGTTTTCGAATTTCTCGTTTAAACTTGAATATTTAAAAAAAAATTGATTAGGATAACTGAGTTCAATCATTAATATGGCTGTTAATTACCTTTTTTGATTTCGGTAGCAAATTTTTATAATTAAGGTATTTTCGCTTTTAGAACCGGAACTGAAAATACATTTAAAAAATACCTACAACCAAAATAGAATAAAGAATAAACTCAATTATCTAGTGCAAAAAAAAAAAGTTCAAATTTTTTTTAATTTAAATGAGAAATTCGAAAACAATCTGGCCATTGATTTAACCTCTTTTTTAATCCTCTAGTTTCAGATTTTTTTTTTTCTTTTGCAAAAAGATAATATTTCTTAAAAATTGCTATTGCTCTAAAACAAGAAGTTTCAGTCACAGACAAAAATCGAGAGAATATGAATTCCAATTTTAATCAAATTCGGCCGTGCCTCTTATAGACTTTCATTATTTTAGAATAACTATAAGTCGCTCATTGGGTGATGTATTATATTTAGGGTGAAATGCTCAAGGCAATTCACCCCATGAGTCCAGCAGAGTAGTCCACAACTCGATAGGATTGAAAGGTGATGAAGATCTTTTCTGAACAGCACGTTGCAAAGCATCCCAAATATGGCTAATGATGTTTATATATTAGGGAATTTGTGTGTCTAAAGTCAGAAGAGAGTTCCTGGAGCCATTTAATAGCACTCGACGTGTGGATGTCACATTTCCTACTAGAATCATTCAATTCCGTCATAATGCACAATGGATATAAATGGATAAAAATGTGCGTGATCAGACAGGATGCTTAACTACACGTTACGCGTAAATACTTTTAATTTCAAAACAATAATGAGCTATTATTATTTTTTATTAAGTATATTTTACTGATATTTGCAATATATTGGCGTTATATTTGCTAATTTTGGGAACACTGCAACATTGGGTGGTTACATTTTATCAATGCTGAATGAATTGAAAGAAATTTTTTCGCCGTTTTACTACCAAAATTGCATTAAGAATTAACCAATACAGATATTGCATTGAAAATAATTTCTAATTACTGTAATATTGAAGCCCAGTATAATCAATATATCAATATTGGTTTGCTGCTGAAGACAGATATGTATGATTTATCAAATTATCATCAGTTAAAAACAGGAGAAAAGAAACATGAATATATTTATAATAATTTTGAAAATAAGAATCAAAAGCTATTTTTTTTTCAACTGCACTTTTAAACCATTATTTGCCGTTAATATGCAGAATAATTTCTTGTTATTTTTTAACTTTGGACAATACTTTTATGTGATAAGCCAACTATAAAACTAAGTAGATGTACGGTTAAATATAGTTAATTTATTTTGTAATTTTGTAAATATCTAAGCTCTCAAATTTTCAATTTCTACCTTCGTAAAGGGAAGAAAGGTGCTTTTAACTGCATATTGTTTGAAAACTACTTCTCAATTTATTTTTGAAATTTTTTATTTTTATAATTTTAATGCCTGTAGAGTTCTATATCTTTTTCTTCAATTTTTTTTATAGCAACTGAAAAATATATAATTAAAATACTTGCTATTTTTGAAAATGTAAATGAATGATTCCTCAAAAAACTTGAGCTATTATAAACTATATGTAATTTTAAATATCCATATTAATGTTACAAATATATGAAAACATGTAAAACGTGAGATAGAGAAATTTCTTTACGGCATCGCCTTTTTTCTTGGAATGTGTACCATTCCGCTATAGTAAAGTCATATGCATACTTTTCTGCAGCGTGTCTCAGAAATATATGGACAAATTTTAAGCAGAGGTAGGGGACACCACAAGGATTCAGGTTTATATCGCAACCCATAGTCGGAAACATTTTCCTAGAGCGGTAGTGACAACAAAAAATGCAAGAAACACATTACAAGAATAAAGAAAGAAAACATCTTTATTATCCTTTGCACAACAGAAAACTAAGAAAATAAAACGTTAAAGAGACAACGATCGTCATCAAAGTAGATATTCGAAATCACGACACCGGCCATGATGCAGGAAATGTTCCATGTCCCGAACTTATCCAGTCGCATCCACAATGCGTGCAACAACTTCCGCACTTTCGAGCGTTTTCGTACATTTTTGCAGCACTGAGAATAATAAATAGGATTTGTCTCTCTGTGCGAGTCCTTTTTCTTCTTGCGTTTTGTATTGTAACTACCGCGCCAGAAAAACGTTTCCGACCATGGGTTGCTAAGCAACTCCCAGACCTTGGGATGTCCTCTAGCTCCCCCTTAAAGTTTGTCTTAATATTTCTGTGACATCATACATAGATATTGAATCGTAAGAGACTATAGATCGTAAATGTGGCATTTTTCACTAGATGCACATAACGCCGTTTTATATAAAATAAAAGCGTGAATTTTGTATGGTAAAACTGAAATATATTTTGCACTATCTATTTTCACATATGTATATATATATTCATTGGGGGAAAATTAAATTCTTAAACATCAAAATTCCTGTTGTCTACTACTTTTTTTTTTCTTTTTAAGAACTAAATAATATAATATGTTGCAGTGTATCAATTTCTTAGTTTCCACTATCATAAATTCTTATATCATATTAAACATTTTAATCTCTTATTATTGTTTAACTATTTTTATTAACGTTAGAATTATTTCAAGAATTATTAAACAAATATAAAAAATGATTTTCAAATACTATTTAGATGAAAAAAATGTGTGTTAAAATATCACTGAAAAGATATGCGAGGTAACGGAAACAAAGATATGTATGTACACATTGTAACATAATTAATCATTTAATGTTCCAAAAAAAAGAAGTAAAAAAATTCTTCGTTAAAAATTAAATGCCTGAATTCATTGCATATTCATATTTTTCTATAGATATACTGCATAAAAATAAAATAAAATGTTTTGAAAAGCAAAGGAACTTTATTTTAACATGGCTTTGTTCTTTTAACTCTATAAATAAAGAAATATATATATATATATATATACATGTATTGCATTATTTTTTAAGGTGACATTTAGATATTCAGTATCATTATCCGATTTAACTGATGTTTTTTATTTTTTCCCTTTCTTAAGAATTTGTTTATTTCTTTCCTTGATTTTTTGCCCATTATCGTTTTTGTAGTTTTTTGTAGTTTGTAGTTTAACTTTTTTTGGCTGTTTTCTTTCATTAATTGTTATATGCAATGAAAATAAAACTTTTATTACAACAAACTATGATAATGAAGGACAAAATCAGATGGTAAAATTAAACGCCATTAAAAATTAGAATTTTTTTTTCTTTTTATAACATTCAAAAATGACAAAAAAAAGTCGTTTTAAAATGCAAATAAATAGTTTTCAATCAGTTGTAGTCCCGAAGCATGATAATTCTAATTAACTAATTTAATTAGAAAGATACTTCGGTAAGAAACTGGATATATTTAATTATTCGAAAAAAAAAGTTTATGCGAGATTTTAAAAATTATTTTTGCTAAAAACAAATTTGCTTTTTATTATAAAAATATCTTACATTTTTTTCTTTTATATTGTTTTCTCAGTTTCTCAAACATATACGCCCTTCAAATACAAATTCATAGTTTCCTCTAGTTTTTATATTCATTTGGCCTTTTTATTTAGCTTCGAAAAAAAATTTTGCATAAAAGTCTTTTAGTTAACTTTAACTTAATTTCAGTCATGTTTTAATGACATATTGAATTTCTTACAAATAGTTTGAACTAAAAGAATGGTAATGGGTTTACAAAGCAAACTGATAAAATATTTTCTGTTTGTTTGTGTTCACAAGTTTTTAAAGGCTTGTAATTCAATTAACAAATCATAGTTTTTTTAAAAAGAAATATGACTGTTTACTTATAATTCTGAGCTTACGAAACATTTCTAATAATTACAAGAGAATCTAAATAATGTATAAGTGTTATTGATTTTATATATCTATTTTTTATTAAATGTATTTATAATGTTTCATACTGTTCACTATTATTAAATATTATTATTTAAAATTAGAAATTTAACTTATCATTCAAAATTCTTTCTCATTATAATTTCTTAATCGATTGTTAATTATTTTATGAACTTTGGGACGTGTGGGATGTATTCTTTCCTTTTTTTTTTTTTTTTTTTTTTTTTTTTTTCATTTACAAAATTTGTTCCAGAAATTTAGACAAAGTTTGGCTGTGGTAATTCACACAAAGAAAAGAATTTTTGATAATAAATTTAAATTATTGGTAAATCCAGATTGCAGTTAATCCCTTCAACATTTTAGAAACAGAATTATTTTGCCCATGAAAGGATTAAATAAAATGATTCCTAGCTTTTTATTTCTAAGACATGTAATTATACTGGAAAAGCTTTTTTTTTAAAATCTCAATTAAAAAAACTCATTCCAAATACATAATTTTCTAAATTGTGATGTATGACAACCGTATTTTTTTTTTAAATAAAATAACCCACAGCGCTAACGAATAAAACGTTTTCATTAGCTTTCATTGACCACAAGCCATACATACTAAACACTCATATTCAGCGATTTTTTCATTTACACTTTTGCCAATAAAATTTTGTTGTACATTCAAAAGTTATTTTTTTTAATTTTTTTTTAATTTTTTTAAAATGAAAATAGAGCTAAACTCTATTTATCTGGTTCATTTTTTATATTTCTTGTAGTATTTTAAATGTTACGTTTAAAAGAAAAAAAATAAAACAAAAGGAATATTTTTTAAAAATGATCTCATGATTTAAATTTTTTGGCTAATTTAAAATATTTTTAATGCAATTTCTTCCATAAATGAAGAGAGTTTATGCGTTTTATGCGTATTTTTGCATCTCTGTCACATAGAGTTCCACTGTACAGATTTTCTTTTTGCTAAATATAGTATAAAACTGAAAAAGTAAATTTCTACAAGATGCTACCAATAGAACATTTGTATTTAAACTTCAAATAGCATGTAAAATTATCAAAATTTTTACACGGGATAAAAAAATCCACTCTTTTGTTTTAAGAGTGTAAAAAAAAGTAAAAATCATAGAACAAATATTGCTAAATTATCCATACTCAATAAAATTTTTGATATTTCCAGCATAAAATGTTGAACTATGTTTGAAGTTTTTCGTAAAGCATTTAATAATATCAAATAATCTGACGTCATCATTTTCTTTCTATAGCGAAGTGCCATATTAAATTGACAAAGATTTCAAAAATTTCAAGCATTTTATCATATTTACTTTTAACAATAAAATTTTATTTTAGTTCTCAGAAGATAAGTGTTTTTATTTCATTCTTTTCCTTGTGTAAATGTTTTCTGTGAAACGGAACGAAACCTCAAATTTTACGAATCGAATAACAACAATTCGAATAATTCCAATTTCATGGTAGAGTTTTAAATATGAATTTTGAAAATTGCTTTATGAGATAAGAAATAAAAAAAAATCTTAAGCGAAATCTATTGAGGCTTGAAAATAACCAAAATATGTTAAAATTTTAAAATAGTTATAATGTATAATTTCTTAGTCGTGTATTATATTATTCATCTTTATCGTCGTATTCATCATATCGTTATTCATATACACAGATATTATATTATATATGTACATATATACCGGGTATCCCAAAAATGACTGATGGATTTTAAAATTCTATAACTTGCAAACGGAGACAACTAGTTAAAAAATTTTTGCAGCAGGGTTATGTACACTGTCAGGAGTTTTTTTACCGTAATTTTTTATTTTAGTTCGCATATCAAACAATAGGTGGCGCTGACGGCGATTGAAGGCCAGGTCTACGCTTCACTCAGCACTGATCAGTTGGCCTTTAATAGCCGTTAGCGCCACCTATTGTTTGATATGCGAACTAAAATAAAAAATTACGGTAAAAAAACTCCTGACATCATACATAACCCTCCTGCAAAAATTTTTTAAATAGCTGTCATCATTTGCAAGTTATTAAATTATAAAATCCATCAGTCATTTTTGGGACACCCGTTATATATACAATTAAGAAATTACATTAAATATATTTTAAAATTTTAAATATTTTGGTTATTTTAAAACTTGAATAGATTTTGTTTATGGCTTCTTTTATATGTACATATTCATACGTACTTATATATTTATTTATTCCATATTTATAATAAGCAAGTCTACCTTTGTTTTTCTATCTTCTTTGGTTTTTTTCAACGTGTCAGTAGGGTACATAATAGCTCAAACTTCTTAAATTATTGCTGGATCTATTGCAGTAATACAGTTTTTTACTTATATTTGTAAATTATGTACCCCTAACGAGTGATTTACATTATAAGTCTTCATTTGTTTTTTATCCTACTAATTTTCATTTCTCTGTCAAATATCATACCATAAACTTCATAATTTTATTAGTGGTCTGGGATTTTTGTTTTAAACAGTTGATTACATTTTCTCTTGTCATTATACATGTTTAAATACAATTTATCAGCTTATCCTACTGAATTTTAAATTTTGGCAAATATCTATGTTTCAATGGATATATTTATAAAAAAATTATATATATATATATATATATATATATATATATATATATATATATATATATATATATATATATATATATATATATATATATATATATATATATATATATATATATATATATTATATATATATATATAATTATATATATATATATATATATATATATATATATATATATAATCAACATCAATTACTGTAAAAATTTGTTAATGCCAAACCATATCACACAGAGGAGCTGTCAGAATTAGAAATAAAATTGAAAATGTGATATTTAGCTCGTTATCAAGGGCAATACTAAATAGTCACATTAATTGCGATTAATTTCTAATTGGAAATCAGGATAGACCTATATATATATACATATATATATATATATATATATATATATATATATGAATAAAATAAATGTTATAATATATTCTACAAATTAAACATTTATTCTATTGTAAATAAATTAGATAACCTGCATAGTTCTAAACACACATTAAACGAAAAATGTTATACCGAAGATATCTTCTAATTACCAATACCTAAGAAAATTCTCAAATATTCCACATGCAATGTCGAAAAATACGTGAAATGTTTCATAAAACATTCAGTACGCGATGAATAATATATAACCAGTTCATTTTCTTTCCCAGTTGATCCACCAAACGAAATTGTATAAAATACAATATTCAAGCATTTTAACACATTTAGCTTTACCAATAAAATTTTACTTTAGCGCTCAGAAAGTAAGCATTTTTTGTTTATTAATTTTTCTTGAGTTAGGATTTCTTGTGTAAAAAGATAATTAAACTCTTATTTATACGATTACAATACCTTTTCTCATTTTGTGGTAGAATTTTATATCTAAGATTCAAGAATATATTTATGAAAGTTATTTATTTTTAAAATTTAAGTTCTATTATTTAAAAATATTTTTCAATTCAGTTTCTTATTAGAATATATTTATATAAAAAATATGATATTAACAAATTAACAGCTCTTTTCTATAAATGTACGTTAGAAAGGCTTTAAAACTCACATTCAGTAGAAAAAATCCTTCAGAAAACATTTTCAATGTTTCGATACCGCAGAAAATTCAGGAAATTTCTACATAGAGATATATTTCAACTGCTTAATGGAATGTATAAAAAATAATGATAATTCAACTTTATCATTTTATTTCTGAGGTAAAATGACATACTAACGGGCAAAATGATCATAAAGTATTACATCATATCTGGTTTTGCCAATAGAGTTTTATTTTAGCTATAAAAAATGCCGTGAATTTCTTTTTGTGTGTTGGTGTAAAAGACTTGCGTTAAAAGAGAACGAGCTTCAAACATATTTTCCATTTACGTGTTAGAATTTTAAATGTGAGCTTTATAAACTGCTCTATGAGAAAAGAAATAAAACATTAAACAAAAGCTATTGAGATTTGAAAATAAATGTATTTAAAATATTGAAATGTTTTTAATGTTATTTTTTAATCAAATATTTATGAAAAAATTATGATTTTGTAAAAAAATATTTTTCCTTGCATATTTTTCCTTGGATTTCCAAGAAAATTCAGATATTAGAAAACTTTTGTATATTTTAAAAGTCACATGAAATAGAAAAAGTCGTATAAAACATATTTTCAAACTATCAATATTGAACTTAGAACTTCCACATATGATGTCGAAATATCAAAAGATATTTGAACCATTTCATAAATAATTCAGTTTAATAATATACCGTCTTCATTTTATTTTTCGTCTGAAATACTAAACTGACAAACACAATATTCAAACTTTTTATCACATCTAGTTTTACCAATAAAATTTTACTTTAGCATTCAGAAAATAAACATTATTTTCCTTTTTCTTGTGTGAATATTTTTGAGCATAAAAAAAGTAAATCCCTTATTTATATGGTTCAAAAAAGTTTTTAGATTTAATAGTAGCAATTTAAATGAGGGTTCTACAAACTGCTGTTTGTGGAACTTAATTAAAAATATCCTTAAAGGGAATCGAAATCTTCGTTTCACTAATGGTTGATTAAACACAGAAATGGGCTATTTTAAAGCGCGTTTGTAATTACATAAATATGTAGCACATATATTTGTCGTTCAGTCCATCTGTCAGTCTGTCTGTGCGACTGCATATAACAACGTAAAAACTACCCAACAGAATCGTTTGAAATTTAAAAAATATAATTTTTGCATAATTTCGTCTAATCGTTTCAAATTTTATGAAAATCGAACGTTTAATTTTCATAAAATTTGAAATTACAGGGAGAAACAAAAGTATTTAGTTACATTACGGGCTATAGAAAAAAAATAGCTTCAAGTGCATTTTAATGATGTTATACTCCTTCGAATTTAATAAAATTGATATGAATCTATAAAGTATATACTAAAATAGACATTCTGTACAATTTGTGGTTCAAATAATATATGTCATTAATTTACCGGGGCTGCACAAAAATATTTTATTGCATAATGATTTAGTGGAAAACATTGTTTTGGGAGTATTTTCAAATGGTGATTAATGGTGACTTTTTAAAAATTGTTTTCTATTTAAAAAAAATATGGGATTCTTGTTACGACTGAACATATAAATTTTACGTTATTCTTTTATTATTAAGAGAATTACTGTCGTTCACGTGTATTTTTTGCGTATATTTCTATGTGAACTAAATTTTATATGCTTAGAAATTTATCTTATCAATTGACAGTTAAAAATAAAAAGATCAAATCCTGTATTTTTTTGCTGAATATTTCATTCTTATGAAAAAAAGAATTTTTCTTTTAAAATCTTTTAAGGCGGATTTTTTTTTTTTTTTTTTTTTTTTTTTTTTTTTTTTTTTTTTTGCAATGTATATTTAAATTATCAAATCCAATAAAAATCTCAATATTTCCATATAAAGTAGAGGCGGCATTTAAATTTTCGGATAAAAAATATAACAGTGCTGGAGGAAATAACACTTGGATTTTCTTTCTTGTTCCAAATATTATACCAAACATACAAAAGTATCATGTATAAACATTTTATCGCGCTACTACTTTTTCCAATAAAACTTTAGTTCAGTAGTCAAAAGTTAAAGTTATTTTTTCCTTTCTTTGTGTGAATGTTTGTGCACGGAAAAAGGAGCAAAACTCCTTTATATACGCTTGAAATAACTTTTTCAATGTCTTGGAAGGATTTAAAATTTTATCTCTACAAATTGTTGCATGAAAAAAAAAAGAATAAAACAAATATTAAACAAAAGATATTACCATTTAAAATTAATCGTAGTATTATAAATTTAAATTATGTTAATTTAAAACGTTTTCTCAGTATAATTTCTGTATCGAAATTATATGCATATAAAAACTTTTAGACATTTTTTTTCTATTTTTATCTATTCTTTATATTAAGATAAATTAGAAATATTTCTTATTCAAAACTTGCATTAAATAATAAAAGAGAATCCCTATCGACTCGACCTACAGGCGGAGGTAAATTTCGAAGTTAGGTACAAATTTCACCAACAAAATCAAAATCAAGAGTAGAATAGATTTAAATATGGCAATAACAAAATCAGATTAGTTCAAAATGTTAAAATATGCTAACATTTTCATAATTTGGTTTTTATCATGTTTCATTGCGATTTTAAAAACTCAGATGACGTTATATATTCATCTTCTTTCCTCCCATTATATTTCTAATATGACGTAGTATTTGTTTTTTTTTTTTTTTTTTTTTTTTTTTTTTTTAAATCTGTCAAGCTATTTATTTCATTTTCCGCTTTTATGTGAAAATATTGCTACAGAAATGTTATGATGTAATTTTTCAATTTTTCTTAAATTCATCAAATTATTTTGTTTTAATTTTTTACGTGGAAATCTTGCAATTGTAAAGCAATTATTTCAGGATGAAGTTTATTGTGTTTATTTTTTAATTATTGACAACTGATATAACGAAAAATGTTTATTTTTCCCTGTCATTGTTCTGTAAGATCTGGTTTCATCAGAATCACGTTAAGACAATGTTCAAATTTTCAAACCTTTTCCATTTCCATTCCCTTATTCCAATTTTGTCCGTTTGCAATCCCCGCCGAGATATTACCATCTTAGTGGTTTTGGAGAACTTGAAGACAATCCATGCTTAATCGCGGCTTTTATCATGCGGACAAAATTTAGTCCATGCATACTAAAAAGTATATATATATATATATATATATATATACTTTTTAGTTTCGGATGGTTTTGCGTTCCTGGTATCATAAATCTAAAATTATAAAGGGATTTTTCAAAAAACCATCCGATGGTAAACGACTGCAATAACTAGTATTTCTTACGAAACATAGAAATTATACCTAGAAATATTTTTTCCATATGACCTACAATGAGAGTAAAAGTATATACTTTATGAACATATAACTATAAATACTTAACAAAATTATTAAAATTTCGTCAAAAAAATGAAGGATGATATTTAACCATCAAAAAGTTCAGTAGAATATAATACCTTCATATCCATTCTCAGGCGAAAAACAAACCTAAAATGAAAACAAAAATCAAGTATTTTATTTTATCTAATTTTATCAATAAAATTTATTACAATTTAATTTATAGGATTCATACAAGTACAGTATTTTCCAAGGCCAAAATCAATAGTTTTTAAAGAAAAATAATCTAGTTTAAACTCGCGAAATTTAGCCTTTTTTAAAGAAAATTTCTCGATAAAAAAATACTGGTAACGAAGAATTTCTTGAACCAGAAATTCCGAAACACGTAAGAACCCTGAATTACCATAGTATCACCATTTAAAATTAATAGTGACATTATAAATTGAAATTTGTTTCATTTAAAACATTTTGAGAATGCGATTTCTAAGTCGAGATTTTATGCATTTGAAAAAAATATCCTTACAATTATTGTTTTCTATTTTTACATAGCCTACCTATAAAGATATAGTATAAAAACTTCTTATTTCAAAATTCGCATTAAATAGAAAATATTATAAAGAACGTATATTCAAACTATCAAAACTTAACGAAATTCTTAAAATTTCCTCGTGGAATGAAGATATGGATTTTTCAAATTTTAAAATCCAAAAGAGTTAAATAATACAAAGCATCCATTTCCATTCACAATTGAAATTTTGTTCTTAAATGACAAAAATTTTCTTTTCAAATATTATATCGCTTCTGCACTGTAATAATAATAATAATAATAATAATAATAATAATAATAATAATAATAATAATAATAATAATAATAATAATAATAATAGTAAGGCTACTAAAATTTTTCAAAAAACTGATTCCTGGAACTTTTTTATGTAACGGTAACAAGAAAAATTTATGTAACAGATACATATTTTCACTCTAAATCAAAAGATACGAAAAGATACTAAAAATGTTTTAGGAAATTGGTGTGCCTCGCGCTTTTTAGATAACTGAATCCTTGTTATAAATAAAATTTTAGTAAGATTTTTTGTAATTTTAGTAGATTTTTTTTACAAAAACTAATTTTGCAGATTTACATCTTTTTTTTTACAGCGTATAGATAAAATTTTAGCATGAATACAGATTTCTGTATTTTTTGTAAAACTTTTTTACAGGATACTTTTTCCAATATATATAGTATATATACAAGTAAATATATTTGTGTGTGTATTTTTTCTGGCAAGATATAAAAACATTTTTATTTATTTTATTATTTTTTACGCGAAAATTTTTGTGTTGAAAAAGAGCAAAACTCGAGAGTGTGCCGTTCAAATAACTTTTGCAATTTTAAGGCAGAAATTTAAGTGCAAGCTCTGATATTCTACATGAGGAAAGAAAAATGTATTTTTTCTTTTATATATTTCGTTGATTTTTGATTAAATAGACAATCATATCTCTTTGTTTTTAAAACACTTTATATCGGAAACTCGTGCAAAACTGATAATATAGTTTTATGTTTTTTATTAACTATAAATACCTTCAGAAAATGGGATGTTCATTTATTTACAAAGTATTTAAATTCTAATTTTTCCAGTTGATTATGCAATGGAACTTTTTAAGTCTTTGTTTCCAAGTTAATTTCTTATTATACTTTGATGTAGAATTGAGACTCCTTACAGACAGTTTTGATTTTGTGTGCCATTTTGCAGCACATAAATAAAAATTTTGAATAAATAAGTCATGTTTTCCAGATCTTTTCTTTACAAAAATAAATAATAAATAAAATAAAAATAATATTTTCTTTCATAACACAATCCTTTTAAAAATTTCTAAATTTTACTACAGTTTATTAAACTGATAATTTTTCCAAGGTAAAAAGAGTGAAAAAAAACACTTAAAGTTTAATTGAATGTTTAAAACTAATGAAAACTAATTAAAACAATTTCATATTTATTAATAATTTATAATTTAGTTGAATTAATTAATATTTCAAAAAATTATTATTAGACAGAAAAAAGATTTAAAAATTTTCATTCAATTTATGTGTTTTAAAACAGAGAGAAATTTTAAGTTACATATCGTAGTACAAATTAACATCGTTGAAGAATATAATGTCCTCATATTATTTTTGAAGCAAAATTTGTTAAATCTGTGGAATAAGAAGGATTTTTTATTGCATTTAAAATACAAAGTCTGTTTATAATTAAGGTAGAAACTTAAATAAATCAAGATTTAAACTAGATAATAACTTCTGCTTCCTATCAAAAAATTCCTAGTCTCATCCATTAAATCTCTGCGACAGGGCTGAGACTTAAGTTGACTCGTTTTCAATTAGTACAAACCAAAATAGACTGTAATCACGACGCAGTGTCAATGCGGTTGAAGCAAAGAGTTATAAACGAGTTTTTGATCTCTAAAAAGCACAATCTCACAGGCGTTACAGGATCTGGATTTGAAGTCTTCCGTTTGTGGATCAAGAAAGCCCATTTTGCTACAGCAGGACACACAAGTACCTTGCAAACAACTAAAGTAACTTACAAAAAATTAAAAAAGGCATATCTGCAGCCGGTGTTGCACCCTATGACTTTCATTTGTTTAGATATTCTAAAAAAAGACTTTGAAAATACCTATTTCGACTAATATTCCTATTCTAACGAAGTAGTAAATGAATCAGTGAAGTCTTTGATCAAAGTTAGAAAGGATACATAATTCCGTGACATAATAATAATAAAAAAAAAAAACTTGTTACTAGTTGAACGGGTCTGTTTGTCATTTTGTTACGGCTGATTTTCTAAGTTAGGGATAGATATCGAGTTCGAATGAAAACCATGGAACAACCATAATAGTTCTTCCGAATAACACTTCATGGATTCGAATGCAGTAAAGGCTGTTCTTCAGCAAAGAGGTTAATCTTCCAGTCGCTGGTTGAGCCTGGGAAAAGTTTGAATCCGAAATATATATTTTCAATTATTTTTCTGTTCTTCATTTATCCACAGTTATGTATTACTTATCAACCATTCCTCTTATTTTTATGGTATTATTTAAAATGTAATCTGTGCAAAAAAATTTATCCAAAAATGAAATGAAGAATATTTCAAAAAAACATTGCATGCAAGTTTCATTGATCTTCATTAGTAGGCAAGTTGATTTTATCCATTTTGTAGCTTTGGTATAAATTTAGTTTCAGAAACATCCAGAATACGTAGGGTTTTTTTATGTAATAGAATAATTAGAAATCATCCCCTAAATAACGACATGTTAGATTATTTAAAAAATTGTTATATTCAGATACTTTCTGTTTGTTTATGGGTTAGATTTCTTTAAGTCTATGATTTCGTTTTCCTCGCAAACATTTGATTTGATGTTATTGGACATTTCCATCAAATGAAAAATTATTTAAATATAGTATGTAATAACTACACTGTTGCATAGTCATCCGATTCTTTATTGCAATTATTTAATATACATACATACATCTGCACATTTATTTATTTAAATTAAATTCTATAAATTCTATTTTTTGGTAATTTCCCACTATTTTATTGTTTTAACATAATCTTATATATTTAATATGAAATCGTATGAGTTGCAAAGGTTCCAAGCGAGTAAAATAGCGTCTAAGTTGGGAACTGAATACAAAAACCTCTACTTCAGTTGCTAGTCTCTTTCATTTGAGATACAATGGTAAGCTGCCGATATTTTTAAAAGTAGCTCAATTGAAAAGTACGCTGCCAATGTTTTTTAAGGTTGCTCAGTTGGAACGGTAATCTGCCAATATTGTTTTAGATAAATGGGACGTTAAGTTACCATTGGTTGGAACGTTAAGTTACCATTATTGTTTAAGGTAGCTCAGTTGGAATGGTAAGCTGACAATAACTTTTAAGATAGTTCAGTTGAAACGATAAACCTTCAGTATTGTTTAAAGCAGCTCAGTTGGAACGGTAAACTTCCAATATTGTTTAAGGTAAATGGTTGAAACGGTAGGCTGCCAATAATGTTTACGATAAATAGTCGGAAGGGTAAGCTGCCAATATTGTTTAATTTTAGTATTGCCAGTATTGTTCTCAATTGGAATGGTGAGAGAGCGCAACCTAGAAAAACTCTATCAATTAAAACAATAATTTCTTGGTTCAACTTCCCAGCTATATACTTCAAATTCCGGGTTTGGAGTTTAGAACTCATGTAATTTCTTCTTTGCAGTAAAATAAATCATGAAATTTTTAATATTTCCATTATGCCTACATGCTTGAAAAACTGTTTTAAAACTCGTGTTATGTAATAAAAGTCACACAGAAAATAAAATAATATAAGTAATTATAAAAAATGAAATTATTTTATGTAGAACAGAGGAAAATAATTAGCTATTTATAAAGCTTTAAAAAATATATCGCTTGTCATTTCTTTTATTAAGCAAAATTCTATACTAAACATACAAAAACACTAGATATTTTATCAATAAACTTTATTTTAGAATAAAAGAGCTAAAGCAATTTTTTGCATGTGAACTGACTACAAAACTTCTATTTTTACGGATGAAGTAACTTCTTCAATCTCGTGGTAGAGTTTTAAATGGAAGCTCTAGAAAAGGCTTTATTCCAAGAGAAGAAAAGAAGCAATAAACGAAACTATTCGTGCATGTTTCGCCGGTTTTCGATTAAAAAGCGACTTCTCTTTTCGTGGCTTTGTCTAACATTAATTTAATTTCACAATCGCATATTTCGCTAGAACTGCAATGCTTTAACGTATTTAGAAAATAGCCTTAAATAAAAAAAATATTTATTTATAATGTTTGTTTAATTCGGGTACTTTTTCATTCGTATATGAAACTGATTGTTTTCAGTTTTTTTTTATATTATTTAATTTATAATAGCGATTTTGTTTAAAACTGACATTGTTCGCGGAAGATTTTCATTTTATATGACATACGGAAAAGAAAATTAATCTTTAAATGATTTTATTTTTCGTATTATGTCTTTGCTATTGATGGATATATTCAACAATACGGAATTAAATAATAACAAGGTTTAAAACTAATATTTCATTATTCATAGTTGGCGTAGAACAGTTGATATTTTATTCAACAGAGTGAATTTGTTGAAAAATAAAAGTCAATTAAACAGCTCAGTTATGCGATGTATGTCTAACATCATAACTTTATCACTAACCAAATTACTGTGTTTTCTCAACGGTTTTTGCAAAGTTACCGCATCATTTACCTCATTCTATTGAAGACACAACTTCGCATTCATCTATTAAAATTTTTATTAAAATACTTTCCTTGCCATTAAAGTAATGATCAAAAATCCAGATTCACATTTGTTTTAGACACTTCGCATTTTTGACTGAAAATATGATTTGTAATGCTAGTCTCTTGAAAAAAATCGTTGTTGTAAGGTTGATCTATTTCCTCTTTCAAGTTTGTACTTGGAGTATAGGGATGCACACTATAAATTTACTCTAGAAATATTCATTAGAAAATCGATACGCTCTTTTATTCTATGTCCACTGTCAAAAATATCTTGCAAAATTATATCTGTTTTTAACCCCTTAACTGGCCAATCTTTTTACCGGAAATGTTCCTAAAAAAAGTCATACTTTTTATTGCATATAGTCAAACATCATACTTGATAAAATACGAAAATGCAAGATTTATTTTTATTATTACGATAATTAATGATATAAAACGATTTTTTATTTCAGAATTTAGAAACAAAAACATCCTAAATGTTTGCTTTTTGCAGCCACCTCTGTATGCAATGAAGACTGTTTTATAGATTTTGCAAAATTTTAATTCAAACAAACTTACCATAAATTAAAACTTCTCAGTTTCGAATGATGTTTCTTAATCAAAAACCTTTTTTTTTTTTTTTTTTTTTTTTTTTTTTTTTTTTTTTTTTTACGGGTACAGTTTGAAGCAAGGTGTAAGGCAAAGTCCCACGTGGCAATCAGGACAGAAATACCGAGTTTCTTTTCGGAATCTCTTACCATTATCGTTCATTCTTTTACAGCAAACTGCATATTGTCTTGTATGTCTCAATTTCTTATCTGTGGGAGGAATCACAGAGAGAAAAGAGAAAATATCGATTCCGGAACGCCGTATGGGCAAATTTCCAGTTGCCCGAACAGCGTTCGGGCAAATCAGTTAAGGGGTTAAAGACTATTTGTTTTTTGATAAATGAAAAAGCTCTATAAGAGTTCATGTAATGTTTTCATTTGTCAGAAAATAGATTAGTCTTTGAGAAAATGTAATTTTTCACAGTAATTTTAATAGTGTAGCATTATCATATATCACAAACCGAATCACTACACTGCATAAAATAATTGTTAATTTTACAACATAATATACTGCCAGCTGGGACGCCAGCTTATAACCGTAAAATTAACAGTAATATATCATCGTGTAAATTAATTAAAGAGTTAATCATTGATTAATGGTATATTACTTGCTAATTTTACTGTTTTATTACCGTAAGTTTTATAGTTAAATTTTAAGCTAGTTGCCAATTTTAAATTGTAAAATTAACAATTTTTTGCAGTGTATTTTCGTTCACCGCATTTTAGAATGTCATTGTATTTTATTCGCTTCGAAGTATATCTGTTTCAAATTTCACTAAAATAATTTCTTTTAAACTTTTTATTAAATTAAAAAGTTAGATAGCCAACAATATTTTCACACGAAAAAAGCCGAAGCTACTTGAACTGTTTTCATTGCAAATAACATTATGGAATAAAACACCATTCTCAATCATTTTATCACTTCCACTGAACCAGTAAAGTTTTATTTTTGTAATCAAAAGATAAAGTATTTTTTTATTTCGTTTGTGTGAATGTTTTTGTTGAAAAACAGCGCGAAATTCACTTTTTTACGGTTGAAATAACTTTTTCAATCCCTGGGTGGAATTTTAAGTGTAAGATCTGCAAACTGAATTACGAGGAAATGAATAAAAGGAACATTAAACGAAATCTTTCGTGTTCCTTTCTCAGATTTTCGATTAAACGGACGATTGAGTTCTTTCTTTCTTTGTCTTTTTACTGTAGTTTAATTTCATTTCAGATTCACGCTTAAACACTTGATATAGCTTTAATTTTTGAAAGGTAATCGAAACAGTTTTGAATAAAGACGTGTTAATTTGTTTACAAAGTAATTTAATTAAAATATTTTAAATCAAATTATGCGGCGATAGATTTGAATTCTTTAGGATGAAAACGCTCTATAGGGGTTCTTGTATCTTTCTCATTTGTCAGAAAATAGATTAGTCTTTAAAAAGAGGTAATTTTTCACATTAATTTTAACCGTGTAACATTACGTCAATATCACTAACCAAATCACTACGCTAAAATAAATAAAATAAAATAAAATAAAATAAAAATATTTTACAGCATAATACTGCCCACTGAGTCGTCAGCTTATAACCGTAAAATTAACAGTAATATACCATCGTATAAATAAAATAAACTGTTAATCATTGCTTAATGATATATTAATTGCTAATTTTACTGTTTATTACAATAAGCTTTACAGTTACAAATTGGAATCCCAGTTGTCAATTTTAAATGGTAAAATTAACAATTTTTTATGTGTATTTTCGTTCAAAACATTTTAGAATGTCATTGTATTTTATTCGCTTTGAAGTATATCTGTTAAAAATTTCATTAAAATAAATCATTTCTTTTAAACTTTTTATTAAATTAAAAAGTTAGATAGCCAGCAATATTTTCACACGGAAAAAACGGAAGCTACTTGAACTGTTTTCATTGCAAATAACATTATGGAATAAAACACCATTCTCAATCATTTTATCACTTCCACTGAACCAATAAAGTTTTATTTTTGTAATCAAAACATAAGATAATTTTTTTTCTTTCGTTTGTGTGAATGTTTTTTCTGTGGAAACAGCACGAAACTCCCATTTTTACGGTTGAAATATAACTTTTTACATCCCTAGGTGGAATTTTAAGTGTAAGCCCTGCAAACTACATTATGGGGAAATGAATAAAAGGAACATTAAACGAAATCTTTCGTGTTCCTTTCTCAGATTTTTGATTAAACGAACGATTGAGTTCTTCTCATTATTTGTCTTTGTACAGTACTTTAATTTCATTTCAGATTCACGCTTGAACACTTGATATGGCTTTAATGTTTAAAAGTTAATCGAAACGGTTTTGAATAAAGTCGTGTTAATTTGTTTACTAAGCACCTTAATTCAAATCTTTTCCGCCGAATTATGCAGCGATAGATTGGTAGTCTTCAGTTTTACTTAATACTATCGTTTAATTATAACTTTAATTTTATTTCTCATTTGGAGCAAATTGATACAAACTTAAATTAAGTATGCACACTAATTTTAAATGTTAAAAGATGTCAATTAAAACTTTAAAAGCTGTAAAAATAGGATTATTCGAGTATTTACATGCTTGTAATTTAAGTTTTTAAACTGAATTAAAACCTAAGTAATTTTAGAAACAAATACATAAAATTATTCAAAATTTGCACGGTCTGTAAAACACCATTATTCAATTTTCCCGTATTCTTTCATATATGCACGTTATTATTATTTTTTTACTTGAATATTTATTTTATTTTTGCAATCATTGAGTAGCTCATGCCATAATTTTGGTAAGTTATGTGATGCTTCATCGTTATATATTATCATTACATAAAAAATAATTGTAAATAGTTGAACGAAAAATAAAACGCAGGAAAAAGAGAATTGTTTTTCTTTTAAAGGATGACAAAATCATACAAGTAGTCAATCAATTAATTATTTTTTCTATAGTGTTATTTATCTAATAAATATTTAATAATTATTAGATAAATTATTTAATCTCAATGTATTTTCCTATTAAAACGGCTTGTTTTAGGTAGCTCCCATTACAAAGAGTAAAAAGCTAGCTATTGTAGTCGTCCGGACGAAAGCACTTATGGTATATTTTCACCGATCATTACGTCCTGACCCCAAAACAACCTTCCCATCAAATGTTGACATATATCTGATTATAGATGTATATCTTATTATAGATATATATAGTTAGAGATATATCTGATTTATGTCATGCTTTATGTCTCGTATTTATTAACCGATTTGGATGAGAATAATTATCTGCATACAAACGTCTCGACCGAATTCATTGGCCAGCTTCATCTACCATCTTGTTTAAAAATAGCGACCATTTAATTTTGTTTTAAATTTAAAAATTCAAAAACTGGTGTAAATAATCTAAAATCTGAAAGATATCTTTTCATTTAGAGTTTGACATTAATACATAGATTGCAAAGCATATTTTGTTTTTTCTTTCTCTTAAAGAATAGCTAAGATGTAGCAATTTGAATTTCTAGGATGTCTGATATTTTGAAACAATTTGATACTCGTCATGCTGGTCTCGATCAAGTTCGCTGGCGAGCTTCATTTGTCATCTTGTTTCAAAATGGCGGTCGTTTGCACCTTACATTGTCGCGCAATGCTTAAGTCATTAATATCCTATATTTATCTTTCATCATTATATCATTAATATCTTAAATTATTAATATCCCTTAGCTTCAAATTCGCGTCATCTTGGTGACATTTGGTAAAATAACTTCAAATTTGGCGACCAAAAATAAAGTAACCATAAATTATGCCAACTTGGCTATAGCTTTCTAGTTTGGAATAATTCGCATTCAAATTTCGTATTGACGATAGTTTCTTAAAATTCGAGTAAAATTAGCTTTGAGTGAAATTTGCAAAGTTTTAAAACTGAGAAATATGAAAGCTACCCCTTCATCCCGGCGCTGGCCGAAAGGACTTTGTTAATTGAATTAAAATTAAATTCATTCGAAATATTTATGCAATTTTTAAATAAGGCGACTGTTGAAAGGAAATTTGTTTATTAAAATATGTATGATAAACCACTTATAATCGATAAAACTAAGCTGAAATTTGCTAATAGTGATAAAAAAAAATTAAAGGCATAATACTTTTATTTAGACCAACATCTATTTGATCGCGAAACGGCGACACGTTCAAGATTCTTGTTGATAGAAGTATTTTCGCAAAATTTTTAAAAATAAGAAATTGGTAAATAATATCACGAGGCTTCTGATACAATGATAAAACAGTGCAAACATAAAAGGAAATTAAAATAAGTATTTGTGAGGAGTGGGTTAATTTCTAATATTGTTTTTAAACCTGCATAGCATCTCTTTTCAAATCTTAGATAACTCAAAGGAGACTGAATTATTGCAAATATTCTGGAAGCGTAAGAAATGTCTATATTGATTCTCGAATAACAGTTGGAAAACAAATTCTTGGCTGATAAATTATTCTACTATTTTCAAAATCAATCTATAAAAGTTCTTTGCAACTTTGCATAGATATTAACAAGAATTTCATTCGTTGGAATTTTTTTTCTGGCTATTTGGGATTTTGACATCTTTAACCTCATTTTATGAAATGAACTACACAGTTAAAAATATTGCTCTAGTCTAAACAAAATTTTGGGGCTCAATAGCTGCTACCATAAGATGGTGAAATCTCGTACCAAAATTTGGAGCTTCCTATTTCAACCTCGTTCCAACTATTGGAATAAAGCTTCAACAGGAGCTCCAAACATTGGTTCAAGATTTCACCATTTTACAGTGGCAGCAAATCAGCACTAAAATTTGGTTCAAACTAGGACAAGATTTGTAACAGTATATGTCTCTGGTAGTATAGACATTCACCGTCTTTATGGAGCATTTGATGTTATTCTTGCACTGTACATATGAACTAAGTACGGACAACTTGACTTTACCTTTGACTTTTCAATATCTCATAGTGAATTGTTTAAAATGTAAATGAATTTCAATACTGTTTCCAGGTGCTTTAGTTTTTATTTTATTATAGACATATGTAAAAATTATAAATGACTTTAAATTTTGTAAACTTTTCCTTGTTATTATTGTATTTTCTTAGTTAACTGTCATTAATGTAAATGACTTTAAACTTTGCTTTATTTTATCCACTTTACTAGCACTAGTTAGCTCTTTGTGATTTTTATTTAATTGTCATTGTATTTCCGTGGCTTGTTTCACTGTCTATGGCTTTGAGAGTACATTTCTGTCAGAGGTGCCTATGCCTTCAAAACATAAAATACTAAACAGTATAAAACATAGGCATTATGCAAATGCCTATGGCATTTTTGATTGGCTTCCTGGCAGAGTAATCACGATCCTGATCCTGATCCCGTAAAAGTCCTTTACGAATAATCTGGGCACATCTGTAATTCTCTTCTTTAATTTAATGTCTTTTATATAAACTTGATTCTAGTTTTTTTTTTTTTTTTTTTTTTTTTTTTTTCGTTTCATGTCTATATTATTTAGCATTTTCCAACAAAGTTGAAAGGTGCTTATGCATTTGGTTTGTCTAGCCGTCTGTCCACGCTCTAACTCTCGTAAGTATGCGCGGTTTTTCATGCAAGTAACAAAGCTTATTTAGGATCACCAAAGCATATTTGTTATTCTGTATGAAGTACGTGCGATTAATGGTTCATTTACAGGAATACTCAAAAGAATTCGATTACATTATGGTATATAGAGAAAAATCATTTGCAAGAGTATTTTAATGAGATTTCGTTATTTTAAAAGTATTGAAACTTATATAAATCACTGAATTTCACTACAATCACGTTAAAACAGAGTATTCATACCATTTTTTTATTCATTCACAGGGACACGCAAAAGAAATTAGTTAGAGTATCGTCTTTGCCTAATAATTTCTGGAGAGTACATTTTCAAATTCGGTATGCGCTTTTAAATTTAATTAGCTTTTTTATGTATAACAACAAGTCTATATCTCATATACAGGGCTACACAAAAATATTTTCGTACCATTCTTCTTATTAGAGAAAATTGCAGTCGAAGAATTTTCAACTGAAATATATATTGCTTAAGTGAACTCAATTTTAAAATGAACATATACTAGATACAAATCGTAGATACAAATTTCTATATATGTTGGAAAGTTGTGTTGAAAAGAAAAAAGTTTTGGAAAGATCTACATAATCTATGCTTGACGCATGATTTTTTTCTTTCCTGTTTAAGTATATTTTTTATGATTATTAATGATTTTCAGCTGAGTTTGAAATTATCTTTTCAAACTCATAAAAACCTTTTTTATTTTAATGTAAACTAAAATGGTTTTCCTTTTTACGGTTGCTTTCAGTAAATAGCGTGTACGAGGATATATGATCATGATAAAACTATCGATAATTAACAAACACTTCACATTTTTCATGTAGAATAAATGAAGATATTAAAATGATTTGTTTAAAAACAGAATAAATAATTATTGAAGAAAATAATGTCATCGTCTCACTTTTTAAGTTAAGTTTTAACTAAATACTCAGAAGAAGAATCCATACAAATATCTGAATTTGAATTGACAGTGCTTTGAGGCCTATAGCTGTTATGGCTGTCGCCTCGATTGATCCATTATACACAGAAACAGAGACAATACAGAACAATTTTTATTACAGATATCCGTTATATACATTTATTGCACTTCAAACACACCATCCATGTCCGTACCCGGATTCGAACCGGGACACCGCGGTGTGGCAACAGCTGCCGCAACCGACCACGCCACTGGGGCGACTACAAATACCTTATTACGCTTAATTAGAATTATATTAGAAACATTACATAAAAAAGTCAGATTTTTCTTTCTTTCTTTCTTTCTTTTTTTCCTTTTTTTAAGATAGTTATATAGTTCTCATGTTGTTTAATTGAAATACTTTCTGTTTGTTCATTTTGGTGATATTTCGAAATCTTCATTATTAAATCAGTTTCTTCTTTTATCTATGATTAATACAGTTTACAGATATTTTTTTTACAGGTCATATCTTTTGCATTGGAAAATAATTAAATAGGATATATGCATTTTAATGGGATATAAATTTTATGATGACAATAAGGATTATCGAAAAGTATTATTTTTTTAAATACTTTTTAGACTTAAAACTTTAATTGGAAATATCTAAAATATTTTCTTAAAATTATTCTTTATTCAAATGTTAAGAAAAATCAACATAAAAGTGTAACCTTATCATTTCTATTATATAAATTTACACTAAACACATCTTTCTCTAACACACATTTTTCAGTAAAGGTCTCAATGCAATCGATCACTAACAAAATTCTAAAACTTTCCATACAGAAAAATGAAAAACAAAATAACAGTTTTATAAAGCATTCGATAACTTTAAAGAATATACTGTTTTTATTTTATTTTATTTATATTTTTATCAAGCGAAAAGTAACACTACATTCAGAAAACCACCACATTCATACAATTTATCACACCTGCTTTTACCAAAACAGTTTTTATAGCAGTCAAGAGATAAAACAATTTTTCTTCTTTTCTTTGTGTGAATGTTACTGTTTAAAAAACAACGAAAGCTCTGTTTTTACGATTGAGAAATAACTTTTCCAATTTTGTGGTCGAATTTTAAATGTAAGCTCTACATATTACTTTTTTCTGTGGAAAGATATAAAAGAGACATTAAACAAAATCCTTCATGTTCTTTTAGCCGATTTTCGTTTAAAAATATAGTTGGATTTTTTTTCTTATTTTGAATTTGCTATTCTTTAATTTAATTTCGGAATTATAAATATGGAGAAATAAATAGAGATAGCATTCAAATAAATAACAACCAAACATTTTTGGTTAATATCTGTTTTATAGCACATGTATTTATATAAATGTACAGCTTTCCCCTATGTAATCAATGAAATCAGAGTCTTTCATATATAGTGCTTCCCACTTAAATAAAGTTACCATGATTTTGTACCTTAATTCGACCAGAAAGGAAATCCTGTGAATGAAACAAATATATTAAGAAAGATTATATAGAAATGCATATTTACAAGTTATAACTCACACACTGCTCCACTTGGTCGGGGGAAAAAATGTGTAAAAAAAGAGGGAGAAAAAAGCGTCCCGCCGAAATAAAGCCACTACTGTTTGTAGCCTTTATATACGCCATGCTTATGATTTGATATATGTGATGTGGCATACTATTTACTAATCCCTGGAAGACATTAGCATTAATTACCCCAGGCCTCAATGATGGTGGCCTTCAGTTCTGCCACAGACATGAACTACCTGTCATTGGCGTTTAAAACTCTACCGTGGATAACCCACACATTTTCTTGGGGATTTAGATGAAAGTACAGGGCAGAACATTCCATGACATGTCCTTAATTATTCAAAAAACATTCATCACAGGACTTTTCAAAGGTTATGGGGGCATTTTACGCTGAAAAATCCACTTTACGCCACCAATTCACTCTGCAGTTTGTATTGAATGGGTTTCTGGCAATTCTTGGTAATTGGTAGCCAAGATGCACTCTGAGGGAAGAGCCAAGTTAAGTTTATCATGATAGTGACGCTTCCCAACACTACTAATAAGCCTCTATCGTACTATTTTTTGGAGAAAACTTTCTCTCGTTTCCTCACGTCATGCTAATAGAAAGCATGGCAGTCTGAGTCATCCAAACTATTTTTTTTCTCAAGTGGGAATAAAACAAAATGCCCCTAGACCTTCCAGGTTTGATGATATTTAGCCCAAAGGACTATGCGTTGCTTGTGAATAGCTTTCAACATGGGCAATCTCAGCATGGTGAAGTGGAGGCGTATTAATAGTGTTTGAAAGCTTCGACTATGGTGGTAAACTTAACCTTTCTCTTCTCTCAGACTGCATCTTGGCTACCAATTACCAAGAATTGCCAGAAACCCATTTAATGCCAACCGAAGAAAGAACAGGCGGCCTAAACTGGATTTTCCGACCGGAAAACGGCCCCATAATATTTGCACAGTCGTCTGGAGAAAAGTGTTTGGATAACCAAAGACATGTAATGGAATGTTCTGCCTTGTATCTTCATCTAAATTCCCAAGAAAAACGTTGGAGTAACAATTTATAAACGTTTTACTGGGAGACTAATATTATTAAACGCCAAAAAACTACGAAATATATTCTACTCACTGAAGCAAAATAAATAGAAAACATGCTTATTATTGTTCATTCAAACAATTACAGGGTGTCCCAGAACTTCGTGTACAAAATTTGAAGGGTGGTAGAGAACATCGGTTGGAACCACAATTACATAGGAAAGCATGAACGGAAACGTCACCCACACTTATTAACCCTTTCACAGACAGTAGTTTCTCTATGAAACTACAAAATTTTTAATACAAAATGAACATTAGTAGCAAAATTTTAAAATGATTTTTCCATTTATTTCGAATGTGAATTATTTCTCTTTTCTCCTTTGGAAATACATTTTTCTGCAATTCCTGATGTCACTCCTATTTTTCCACATTTCAGCAATGGAAGTGCTTTGTCCATGAAAATCATAAACGTGAAAAAGAAACACAAAGACACAGTTATGACACAATGCAGAAAGCAGTGTAGAACGCTTTACTGCACAGAAAAAAGTACAAGAAATAATTTAATTTAAAATTATTTTTCTTTAAAATCAAGTATCATAGTAGCTATTAGAGATCGCTAAAATGTGGAAAAATGTGAATGACATCAAAAATTGCGAGAAAATGTATTTGCAAAGAAGAAAAGAGAGACATTTCACATACATAATAAACGAAAAAATCGTATTAAAATATTGGTGTCAATGTTAATTTTGTATTAAAAATTAGTAGTTTCTTAGACAAGCCAAGGTATACGAAAGGGTTAACAAGTGTGGGTGACATCTCCGCCCATGCTTTCCTATGTAATTATGGTTCCAAACGATGTTCTCTAACAACCCTCAAAATTTGTACACGAAGTTCTGGGACACCCTGTATAAGGCGTTTATGAATTAAATAAAGTTTTAAATATCTTATTGAATCTTTTCGGAAAAAAAAACTAAAAAAGTAATTCAATAAATAAATTCTATCCTTTCAATAAGTAAATTCTATCCCTGCATCATACCCCAAATATGAATCAGGATTTTCTACTAGAAGAAGGAGGAGGAGTAAATCATATAGTAATATTTTGTTTAATAAAGATTCATTATTTTTTTCAAAATAATACATGAAGTATGTTTTGCCTTGTATGTGTTATGTTGACCAATAGTGTATAATATTAAAATTTCGGTACTCCTTTCCCCCCCTGGAATTGCTCTGTGCATCCGTGCATCCTTCTAACACTTGTATATAGAGAAAATTGAAAAATTTCAAATCGGAAACTAAAATTTAAAAAAAAAAATTATTTTATGTGATGTAAAGTGATGTAAAATGCAACTACCCTTTTTTGTCTAAACAAATCTATGTCAGCATAGTTTGTGCACACTAACGAAGTAAATAAAGATGGAACAAATAATATATATATATATATCTATATATGTATATCCATAAGTATATTGGGCGTAAGAGATAAAGGAAGAAAATTTACTACGAATTTTCTTATTATTCCTCGCGTACGGACACTATTACAGTAGAAGCACTTTTCAAACTTTATTTAACCTTAGCGTTTTATCTCAACTTTTAAGTCATTGAAATATAAAACAAATGTAACAAAACAAATGTAAATCTAACGAAATGTAAAACATTTCGTTTGCATTCTTGAACTTTTTATAGCATTAAGGAACAATTAAATTAGTTGAAATAAAACTAAAACTTATAATTTGTTAATAAAATCTAAGTTTAAAAAAGGAAATTTTTAGTTTTTATTCTTAACTTTTTATAAAAACGGTATATTTTAATATTAATTTTTTTTTAATTTAATAAATTATATGAAGAATTTATCGTTTTAATATTTTCTTTATGAAGCACAGTTTTAAATAAAGTATTTTATTCTTAAAAGCACTAAAAATGTATATATAGTTTCAATTACAAGATAAAATTTTTATTAGAACTATTTTTTTTAAATAATTACAGCATACTTGATAAGGAGATTTATATAAAAAGTGAACTTTAAGTTTAAGGAGATTAAATAGTACTCTTTTTATAATTAGAAGGAATTTCGTAGCCAAAAAAAAAAAAAAAAGATCTTTACATAAAATAATATAATCGATACTGAATTTCCGTGAAGTATTTTGATTTAATAAAATAAAATTCTTCTTTATTTTATTAAATGAAGGAAATAAAATAAAGAAAATTAAAAAGAAATAATAAAATAAATTTTTTAAAAATTCTGTTAGATCTTTTGGATTTTCTTTGAAATAAAATAATATTTTTTAATTGAACATAAAGTTTTATAATTAAAATAACTTACATTATTTTAAAATAAATCAATATGATATCATATACTCAATAAAATAAGATATCATACAAATTTCACTCTACAGATCTTAATATCAAAATTATCTTCGCTTTAAAAAAAAAATTATAATAACTAAATTTTATTAACTAAAGGTAATCAGATATTCCTTAACATAAACAGATACTTTAATCCAAAATTGGATTTAAATTTTGTTATATAAATGTGGCTATCCTTTTTTCTTCTAAACTAGATTGTGGATGCAGAAAGTTCATAAAGGTGCAACAATATAATGCGTACGCATAGAGAGGCATACATAGAGGTCTCAAAAAGTTATATTACACGAAAATATTTTTTAATATTACCTAGCGCTACCTTTTTCAGGACAAAAATATTTTACATACGCTTTGAGACAGTTTGCAAGAGAAATATGCTATGAAATACCATTTTTTTTAATATAGGTGCATATAGAGTATGAAAATAGTCGTCCCTGTCATTGCAATTTTACGATATCCCCAGTATAAGGATAATATGCAGGATCAGGAAAATTCATCTTTAGATAATAAATTATTCCTCCTTTTTAAACAAATAATTTCTAGTTTTCGAGAAAACATATATTTTCTGTTATTTTTTAAAGAAATTAAAAAAATAAGTATAATTCATTTATTCCTAGCACGCATGAATATTCAGTACATCAGTACGATAGTGTGAATTATTTTTTAAATAAAAATTGAAAAATTTAATATGTTTTTTATACAGTGAAACCTCCAAATAAGGGACACCTCTATTTAAGGGACAAAAGTTGCGGTCCCAAAACTGTCCCTTATTTGGAGGTTTCACTGAGTAAGAAACTCCGAATAAGGGACACCTCTATTTAAGGGACAAAAGTTGCGGTCCCATAGGTGTTCCTTATTTGGAGGTTTCACTGTATATATATATCAAGCTAAAAAAAACTATCATTTTTAGCATTTAAAAGTAATTACAGAAAAAACTACTTTTCAAAAAACGAAGGCTTTTTTTCGTAAATTTAATTCTTGCATTGTTGTTACTCTCTTCGTATTTAAACTACATATACTGTGAAAAAAATCTGTAATTTTACAGAAGTAGAGTTACAGAAATCTGTGTGGTTACTAAAACTCTATTTGTACATCGTACAAAAAAAAAAAAAAAAAAAAAAAAAAAAAAAAAAAAAAGTTTTATATTTACAAAACTTTTTGCCGAAAACCGAGTTACCGTTACTTAAACATAGGTATAAGAATTCCATTTTCCTAAAACATTCTTACTAATTTTAAAGATTTTTTTTTTGTTTGTTTCACAGTAGAAATCTGTATCTTTTACATGAATTTTTGTTGTTATCGGTGCATAAAATGTTCTTCGAATACAAGTTTCCCAGAAAAAATTAAGTAACTTTACAAATTTTTTTTTTTATATTATAGCTCTATCATAGAATAGCATTAAATTAAAAAATAAATAAATGAATAATATTCATAATATGATCTGCACAAACATACGCGCGCGAACATTGGGCATGTAACGGTTTGCGCTAGAGAAAAATTTTCGCAAAACTTGACCATGCTTGCAAAAATATCACCGAATTTGATTACTGAAATAGAATGCAAAATAATTAAACAGAACTTGGCTATAGCTGACTTATCTTTTGAAAATTTAATTTGGGTTATGTATTAATGTAAACATAGATCTTTTTTATTATTATTATTGAATTCCACGCATTTTAACCTCGTATTCCAGAGTTAAATTGGCTAAATTCATAAAACCAGGGGAAAAAGCATATACTTTTGCTCCCTGTACAAGCTGGAAAGGCTTATCTTTAATTCTTTTATGTGCGGGTAATATTATATTACAGTGAAACCTCCCTGTGTAAACACCTCTATTAAGCGACCATTACACTCAACGATCATTTTTACATGGAACGAAATCTATTTCCATAGGCTAAATACTAATTTTATATCCATTCTGATCCCCTCACATTTGAATTTCCTCCTCCGCTTTTTTTCCCTGAGCGACCAATTTCTTTGTAGAAAATGAAACAAGTTCCATTTTTCCTGGTCATTTTTATTTTAAGTTTTTATTGTTTTAAGTTTTTATTAGAAAATTATTCCAACGAGCGCATTATACATCAGAACGCTAAATTAAGTTTAGATTTTTTTTCATTCCAGTAACTTTTAAGTGTTTAAACCCCCTTGTGCCTGTTTAGGCAATGAACTTAATTCTGATGGCAAATTAAGAATGGCAGTCAATAACATCCTTGCCTTATTCTGTCAGGAAAAGATAAATAATGAAATTCGTCATTATTTGTTCAGGTTCAAAAAAAATTGTATTTATGTACTGAACTCAGAAAGGATTTTAAAATAAAAGATATAAAAGATAAATCCATAAAATCAAAGCAAACGTCAATGTAGTTATTTTTTAAACTCTGTCATTTTTTTAAACTTTTGTTTTTGGTACTTAAATTTTTATATTTTTTCTTAATGCGAAAACTATATTTTAGTAACATTAATTGTTATTTCTTTTAAACAATTAAAATCTACATTTAAAAATTATATCCATTAAGAGACCACTCTCGAAGCAACCAATTTTTATTGGAACGTAACATGGCCACTTTAAGGAGGTTTTATCATGGAAGTACTTTTCGAACTCCTTTGTCCGTAGTGGCTTATATAAAAAGGTTTTTTTCTTTTAAGTTGAAATATAAAACTATCATTAAAAATTTATTTTATAAAGCAGTAGAATTTTTTTGCAGTTTTATAGAATTTTGTTGAAAGTTTTTAAAACGCAATTTTTGTAGGAAAAGATTATAAAAAGTAAGTTTTTCGAAAGAAAAATATTAAAAAAAGAAATTTATTATTTAGTTATAATTTTTCTTCTACGAAATTTAATCTTTAAACTACTCTGAGAATGTATACTTTTTTTGCGCAATAAAGTCCGAAATACAAGACAGTTTTATTTCTAAAAACATTAAAAAATAGATGAATTTTCTTAATAAGAAGATAAAGTTAGTGATTTATTTCTTAACTTAAATAACTATAGAATACTTGATATAAATGTAAAAAAAAATAATTTAAGAAATAAAAGAGCAATTAACTTTCAATTATAAGGATTAAATTTAACAGTTCGGAGAATTTTGAATAAAAAGTATAATCAATATATTATTGGATTTTCTACGAAGTTGCTTGGTTCATTAAAGATTCAGTGTGTATCTTTGAATTTATATTGAAAAAAGTTTCTTAATTCAACCAAGTTTTTTTAATTAGCAAAATTTTTATTATTTTAAAATCTTCCAGTAATACGTACAAATCGGATTCTACAATTGTTAAAATAAACATGTATCAGCCTTTAATAAAACTAATATGCAAATGCGAGAATCAGCTACGGTGAGGACGACTGTATTATAAAGACTGTATTATAAAAGAAATAAAAAGTGTAGGCGTGCAATGCTGACGTCATTTTGACTGTGACAATATTTAGATAGAATAATACAGTTTAGCAGATGATAAAAGTTAACTTTTAATAGCTTTTATTGCAATGTTTTAAACTCCTAAATACCGCGTATTTTGAATTTTGACACAGTCAAATAGGGAAAAAATTTGACTTTCAAGCGAAATTTTTTTAAAAAATGTATTGTAGTTTGTTCGAAAAATGCACCGCAAAGTAGCAAATTGTATTATTTTGAAGATAATTTTCAAGCATGATTTTTTTTTTTCAAATTTATCACTATTCGGGGCAGACGATTACGAAAAATCATTCAGTTTGAACATAAATTACTAAAAATAGCTCAGCATTTGTTTCCGGCTGATATTCCATAACATAAATGCATATTTCATTAAGTAGTAAATAAAAAAATAGAATAGAAGTAAAACACGAATTTAAGTCATCTAATGTATAATGTAATTTCGCGCTTAAACTAATAAAATAAACAGTTTTTTTTTTTTTTAGCGCATTATTACTCAAATTTAAATGCTCTCCTTAGACCCAAACCAAATAATGACATGGAGCACGGACCAAATTCTTTGACATCAGCCGTTCGTTTTTTCATTAAATGAAAATGATCTGCTTATATTTAAGAATTCTAAAGTAGAATTTCATTGTATTATGAATTAAAAACTATATTATTAAAAGTTTTCTTCAATTATGCGAAAACACGTGATTGTGTTTGAGCTTCATGTAGCGGATTTTATGATTACATTTTTGGCATCAACCCCAGCTACTATACTTCCACTCTATTTTTTCTTTTTACTCTATGCTCATGACGCAATGCCATCATAAAAGTATCACCTTGAATAGGTGTCAAAATTTTATTTGAACGCATTATAACTATTTTCCATATAAATATAATTTTTAATTGTGTTAGTGGTTCTTCTAAAAATAATTTAAATGTAAAAAATCTATTAGGCTGTCATATATATTGTAATCCAGGAAGCGTGAATTTATCCTCTTCTTATTTTAAAAGCATGAGGCTGAAATTCAAAATTTGATATTAAGTCTGATATATAGAAGTAGCTATCCGTTTTTTCGACAAACGAGTCTATGAATGGATTGAAAAAATGTAATAAAATATAACATTTATATGTAAGTGATAAAAAAGTAAAGTTGACTATGAAAGGCTGCTATTTTCATTCTTGCTTGCGGTTTTTTTTTTTTTTTTTTTTTTTTTTTTTTTTTTAGCCTTAGCATTTTACCTCAAAAATTTTCTTTCAGGAGTCAAAGTGTAAAACTTTTGTTAATCCCCTTTATAGAGTTGAAAACATTTTTGCAGTTTTAAAAAACTAACATTTGTAAAAAGACCACTCAAACATATACTTCATTGATGGGGAAAAAAGGTGAAAAGGAAGAATTTTCTTCGATATTTTTATTCCCGATTTTAAAAAGGAGTATATAAATATTTTAATTTAAACTATATATTAGTTCAGAAAACTCTTATCATTACAGTTTGTATGCAATATAATTTTACTTATAAGAGCAGTAAAAAAAGTAATAATTTAATTTTTATTTCAGGGATAAAATTTGTGCTATGGTTTTTTATCTCAATAATTACGTTACATTTGATAAAAACAAATTAAAAAAGAGAAGTGAATTTACTGAAAAGAGATTAAAAAGCATTTAATATCTAATTAGAAAGAAATTAATGAAGCAATGGAACGAATTTCAAATAAAATAGTTAAATATTATCATTTTTTTCTTTGATTAAATAAAAATAAAAATAGTGTACATCCAGTGAATTTTCATTGAGATCAAAAATCATTATTTATGTTGTTTATCAGAATTAATCGATGTAAAAAAAACTTCTTTAAAACACCATAAAATATAATAAATTCCTCAAGGTCTTGTTATCTTGTTTTTATCTTTACCAGATTTAAACTTAATAAAAAATGAATTTTGTGCTTGGATATCTTTAAAAACACATTGGAATAATGACATAGTTCAACGAATAACATTTGAGTTTTTAACACTTTTTTTTTAAATAGAGAAAAAAATATTTTTTTCATATAAATTTGGCTTTTGGTTTTATTAGTGATCCTTCTATAAATTAGTTTAAACGTAAAAAACCTATTAGTTTTTTTACATACATTTTTTAACCCGGAAAGCCCGGGTTTATATCTTTGTTATTTTTAAAGTATGATGCTAGAATTCAAAATTTGATTTTAGATCTGATATATAGAAGAAACTATCCCTTTTTTCGACAATGATTCTATGAAAGGGCTGAAAAAAATGTTACACTTAGATGTAACGTGATAAGTTAGTAACGTTGACTAAGAAAGGCTACAGTTTTCATTCTCGCGTGCGGGTACTTTTTTTTCTTTCAGAAGCCAAAATGTAAAACTTTTGTTAAACTCCTTTATACAGTTGAAAACTTTTTTACAATGTTAAAAAGAAAAACTTAACATTTGTTGAAAGACTACTAAAACATGTACTTTGTTGATGGAAAAAAAAAGTAAAAAAGAAGAATCTTCTTCAATATTTTTATTCCCGTTTTTAAACAATAGCATATATGGGAGAGGGGGCATGTTTGAAATGCGGGTACCTTTGAACGCTCTAAATATTTTCCTTCAAATAAATTATATTTTTTAAATGTATATGGTAATACAGTACTAATACTATTGCTTGAATGCTATAATTATACAAAGCTGCACTATTTTGTATGCACAAACCTGTCTAAGCAAGATACATATTTTTCGACTTCTTGAATCTAAACTTAAGAAAATAAAGTTGTAAGATTTTTGTTGACAATTTTATATCCCTTAAAGTTTAATTTATTGTGCAATACTTAAATGAAGGAAGAAGTTACCTTTAGTTTATAAGTTCAATTTTATTCAAATTCTTCAGCCTAATTAAGTAAGTAATTGTAATACTAAACTATATGTTATGGGGCACCACTGAACGAAAAAGTTGGGAACCATTGAACAATTAAAACTACGAAGTAAAAGGTTATGGGTGTATCTAATTATTATTGTTACGGGTTTTTTTATGCGAAAAGAAGTTAATTAAGACTGCCAAATAATATAGACTTATACTGTTTACAATTCCGCCTTATACTGCACACATAAATTACAATCTCTGAATATATCAGTAATGGGAAGTTTCAAATCTAAATTGCTGATGGCATTCAATTATTGAAAAATTGCAAATCCCAAATGCACAGTAACGATTATAGCATGATTTTATAGGTTTGTCTAAGAAAACCTATACTTTTCCATTTATTATTTCTCAAACATTATTTCTGGTTTTCGTAATGGATAAGATAAAATTTAATGTCAGTTTTTTTTCAAAAAAAACAGAATGAAAAAATGTATTTTTTTTTATCAATTTGGTGAATTTCAAAGATATTATAAAAAGTTTTCACAATAAACATAACTGTGGGGACAAACCATGTTATTTAAACAATAAGTTTTGACATCAACTTTGATGAATTTAATTTTGGTTAAATAATAAAAAAATAGTAATTTCAATAAAATATAGTTATTTAAGTTTATTCATATTTTTTTATATTTCTAAAACAAGCAGATTTTTATAAAAACTCGCAATATTTTCATATTTTGTTCATTTGTTCAAAGTTCTTACTTGTTCAAAGGTACCCTTACATGGGGCAGGTTTGAACAGAAATGTTAAAGCTTTTTAAATCCTCACAACATATTTAATTTACTTTAAAAAAACTTTTAATTTCTGATTCATATGACGAAGAAATGCATTGTTTTTATTATGTAATATTTAAAACGCATTAAATATAAATCAAGTAAGAAATGTATTAATTTTCTTTAAAAATGTTCAAATGTTCTCCTCTTTGGCCTACCTTTGTTTAATTATATTAATTGTATAATTATACCTTAATTGTTTAATTATACCTTTAATTGTATTTTAATTATGTATTATTTCTGCAAACTTTTATCAATACCTTTGACTAAAATTTAATTTTATTTATAAAAGCATTAAAACAATAATACAATTTTAATTTAAAAGATAAGTTTTGAGCTACGGTTCTTTATTACAAAAAATACGTTACATTTGATTTAACAAAAATTTAAAACAAAAAAAGAGGTGATTTGACTCTAAGGAGATTAAAAAGTATTTTAGTTTCTAATTAAGCGTTGAAACGAATTTTAAATAAAATAGTTAAAGAATTTTTTTTGTTTATTTTTCTCTCATTAAGTAAAAATAAAAATAGTATACATCCATCGAATTTTCATTGAGATAAAAAAAAAAAAACTTAATTGGAGTTGTTCATTTAAGTTAAGTATCATGTTTAAAATTAAAAAGAAAATGAATTTTTTGCTTAAGTATCTTTAAAAATACGTTCGAATAATAACATATTTAAACAAATAATATTTGACTTATTTAGCCCTTGGATTATAAATAAATAAATATATAAAAATAAAAGCAAAGAGCTTATTAATTACTATAATGCTTCCAACCGCAGCTAACGATCATTTGTTTTTATTCAGTGTTCTTTTAAAATACTTCTAGATTTTTACGAATCAATATCTTAAAATACGAGTTTAAAAATAATTTTTTTTAATTTTACGACATTCAGCTGGATTTTACTGCATTTGAACGAATGACATATTCCTTGTCCATTGGCCGTTCTAGTAAATGGAGGATTAGTAGACAAAACTGTAGGTGAAAATTTTAGATATGATCATGTTATCTGTGCTTAAAATAAATAATAATAATAATAATAATAATCTCTTTTGCAAATGATTTTTTTTATTTACAGGGCGTGCAAATGACAAAAACACAATTTTGAGGATTTAGGATGCAAAGTTAGAAATCAATTAATGTCTATGTTAAAGTAAATACTTTCAGTTCACATGGACTTCATATCTAATTTGAATATTTTATGCAACTTGGTTTTATTAGATTCAGAATTTTAACAAATTTCTGTAAAATATGACAAGGAAAAAACTCAATTTTTTATGATTTAAAACTGATAAATTCCTTTAATAAGCTAAATTTTACTTGGAAACTTAAATTACGTTAATATATATATATATATATATATATATATAAGTACTAAAAGTTACAATCTGCAACATAAATTATAAACTACAACGTTATAATGAACAAATTAAACCGCAATTACTTAAAAAGAACACGTGCGGCCGTTTCAAGGATATCCAAAACTTTCTTTTTCAGTGCAAAAATAAACATAAAAATTAAAATAAAAAATATCCACATCATCTAAGTTGGTATGAAATTAAACATAAAATAAGAAATAGGGAGACTAGGGAAAGTTGACCAAAGGAGACGCTTTACCCACCCGTCAGTTTTCAAGAAAAAAAGAAGTTAGTTTTACCATTAGTTGTTAACCAAAACTACTGGGATGCACAAACATAAGTCTTTGTGTTAAACAGATAATTGAAATAGGTGTGGAAAAATCAATTGTCAGGCGTTTTTATGTTTAAAATTGTGTTTCGTAGGGTTTTTTTAAAGTTTTTTTCAGGTAAAATATATCGTAGAAAATTAAATAAGTAGATTAATAAGTAATTTAAATAATGCATACATCCCCCCCCCTAGTGGCTGAGAGTTTCTGCCCTCGAAACTGGAAGACGGGGAGAGGTGCTGTGTTCGAACCCAATCGTGTTCTTCGGCCTAATCGTTCGAAGTTTTCCGTGGTATTTTTTCGTATTATAAATCTTCGCGGTTACAGATAATTTAAATGAGTGCTGAAAAATCAGTTGTAAGGTGTTTTGATTCTAAAAGTTGTGTTTTTAGTTAATTAATTAATTAATTTTGTTTTATTTTATTTATTTATTTATTTATTTATTTGTAAGCTTTTTTTAAATAAAAAGGATCGTAGAAATTTAGGTTACTAAGCTTTAAGTAATGAAGATATATTGAGCTTTCGTTCTAGGAATAAAGATTGTGCAGTTCATTATATTTAACGTACAAAGTGATATTTTTTCGAAAATGGCTATTTCGAACATTGGCCAAACAGTCAAGGCTACTTTAAATAAGTAATTTTAGAAATATTTTTATTATACACTGTACATAATGAAAAGTTATCGGCGATACATAAAAAAGAATGCAAACAAATTCTGTAAAACTACAGGTAAAAGGGTTGATGTAAAGGAAAATGTACAAAACTGACTATATAAAGATGTGAAAATTTACTATAGTATTCATGCAAGAAAACAAATTATGAAATATAAAAGAAAGCTGATAGGATTTTTTTCGATTCAAATACTACAATAAGTAAATAGAAACTGTGAAAAAGACTAGAAATGATTATAAAGAATGAAAGCAGCAGAATTGAACGTTGTTTATGATAAATGCAGCTGCAAAGATCATAGCATTGATCGAAAAATTTTAAGAAAATACGTAATCAAATTTTACCAATATGGATACAGTGAGATGAAACCAAACTGCGAATCAACTAATGTTGCCATGTCGAGTGTCACAAAAGGTAGGACAAAGAGACCAAAAACGGGGAAAGTGGGTTCTATATCCGGACATAAAAATGCATGTACCCATTAAAAACAAATCTGTATTTAATTAAATACTATATTAAATGTTAAAATTTCATTTTTTTTCTGTAAAATTATATCTGCTCATTTAAATTCTGTTTAAAAGGAATTTTTCTCCTGTGACTTGCAGAGGTTTTTTAAGCATCATATATTAAAAAATATTTTTCATAATAATTAAAGCACATAGAATAAAGTTATCTTGCTTTTTATTACTGTTTTTTTTTTCCTAAGAAATAGTTCAGTATAAAACAAAATGGGTCAAGCTTTCCATATGGAGGGACAACACACCCATATGTGAGGAGTCTTGACTCATTATTTTCCTTGATTAAAGTCAATCGTTTTTTAAGTTTCTCCTATATTAAACTTACATAGCAATTTTCTTTTGATAACTGATTGTTTAACGAATAAAATGATATATAAAGCTTTATTCTAGATTCAATATTTAAAAAAGTAAAAACCATTTTGTAAAAAGTGGGTCAACCCCCCTCCCTTAGCCTCCCCTAAATTAAAATCTAAATTTTTAATATTTTTACGCAATATTTTTTTTTTTGTTTTTATAGTTATTTTTACTCTGATGAAGAGAGGGGGGGTTACTAGATAATCTAAAAAGGTCCATATGTAAATTTTAAATATCATGGTGGTATAATTTGTACCTTTAAATGTTGCAAATTGTAACTTAAGTTTTTTAAATCCGCACAAAGAAGCTAGTTTCTGATTTATACCTAACACTGATATAAAAAATAATCCTTTTTTTAGCCCTAATATAAATAAATAATTTTTCTGGGCAAAAAGCATAGCACAAACAACTAAACATTATTTTAAAAAACTGGTACTGGAAACTAAAATTCGATTTAAAAAATTGTAAGTGAAAGCAGCTATTCTTTTACTCTCAAAATGAGACTGAGCACGCTCAAAATCCATACCGATGCAACAATGGAAAAAGAAGTTACTTAGATGTAACTGATAAAAAAAGTAACATTGAGTATGGAAGGCTGTTTCTTTTTATTCCTTGCGTGCGGGTAATATCACACTAGACGTACTTTTCCATACTTTTTTTGCCCATAGCGTTTTATCTCAAAAGTTTTCTTTTTCAAGTCAAAATGTAAAACTTTCGTTAAAACTTCTTTTACAGTTGAAGAATTTTTTCTTTTTTTTTTTTTTTCAATGTAAAGATGCGTTTAAATTCGAAATAATCCTCACGTGTATATTTTTTTGAGAAATAAGAGAGAAGATCGATAAATCGGTAGCATTTTTTTTTTAGATCTTTTTAATTATTTAAAAAAAAAAAAAAAAAAAAAAAAGATTAAAAAGATTGTACAATTCAGTTTTAATTTTTCATTTGCTACTACAATAATTTTTAATTTTTTTGAAAGTACAGGCTGAAACAAAGGTCCTTACCTGATTATAAAAATTTATTATACTCAAACTATTATAATTAGACATATGATTATTTGAATACATCGTATGTACAGTTAGATTTATTTATACGTACCTCAGTAAATTTCTTGCGTTAACTGTAAACTGTGTGACCCCTTTTTATCTCGGAGAATATCTAAGCGGTATTCTTAAGATCGCTCACTATACGGCCGAATTGCCCTCGACAGTGTTAAATCTAAAGGTGTTTGATGCACTCTTATATTCAAAATATCTCCGCAGGGAATTAATATTTTTAAGTTCTTTCTTCATTGTTCTCAATTTGAAGGATGTCATTTTTTTTCTTAGTTGTCATAATATTTCTATAATTTATGCTCAATTTAAAATTTTATGTTTTAAAGACTGACAAACTTGAAGCAAAACTTTAGAACTTCAAATAAAATTATGCATACATTTTAGAATAATTTTGAAAACTAAAAAGAAACATCTGTTAAGAAAAAACTCTATAAAAAGAAGTTGAAAATATTTATTTCCCGAGGGAATATTTTGAATATAAGAATGCATCAAATTCCTATAGACTTAACATTGCCGAGTGGAAAGTGATTAGTACCCTTAACAGTTCTTCTATTATAGTAAACACAGCAGCTTCAGTCGCAGGTACTTGAAGTTCACGAGTTGATTGAGTAGTATTCAGCTAAAATGATTGTCGAACGCATTCAATAATGGTTTCATTCATTGTACTTCTGGGTAAAATCATCAATACTGCCTGCTTTTTTAAAACCTATCGAGTCGTCACTTTATTGATTTTGCATCAGAAGTTTTGCATCAATAAGAACGTCGAAATGTTTGTTGGATATTAATGGGCGATTTCGTTTCGTTAAATCAAAGCACGCATTGAACTTTTTCTTGAATCAACTCCTTTTGGCACAAAATAATCTTCCTTACAAAGTCTTCGGGCTCAAGCGGGATTAAGGTAAAAAGAAAAAAGATATTTTACAACAAACTAAAAAAAGAAAACAAAATAGCGAAAATTTTTTAGAAAAATCAACCAAGACAATAGAACGGATCTTTTAGATGCTTTGATTACTTGTCCCATGCTTTCATATCTTGTGGTATGGTTTCAGTTGATGTGGAAAACTTCCGCCGCAACATTACATTCGAAAAAGCATCTTATCCTTAACGCCACCAGTGTATATATGCAAGAATAAAAAAATGATATATATTCCAAAGTTAATGTTAATGCCGTTAATTTATAATGTTTTGAACATAGAAATGTTTACTTGAGAATTGTCACCTTCTCTTATAAGCCTGTTTCTGTGTTCAGAAAACTAATTTATACATAATAAAAAATAAATAAAAATAAAAAAATACGCGGAAAAGTTTCGAGAATCATTGTTAGCAAAAACAACTCTTTTTCCATAAATATTTCTTTATGTTTTGAAAATGAATTGATTTCTGAAATTTCTAAAAAAGAAAAATGCTTTTCGAAATCAAGCAAGATTCTAAATAGGTTGATGCATATTGTCGTTCGTAGTTCTTATATTTCCCTAGATTAATAAAGGTTTGTCCCCTCTTTTTTTTTTTTATCAATATACAGAATGTGTGTATTGCGCTAACTTTTTCTACTTTTTTAACAAAGTGATATTTTTATCTGTTAAGAAATAGAACAAGATTCATAAATCCATATGATAGGACCATTCCAGGAGAAACGAACAAAATGTCCCACACATGACGCTTACATAAATACCTATATTTATAGCTTAAAAGTTGTTAAAATATAAACTAGACGATATTATTGATAGAGAGAAAATAAATCAGTACTTCCAACCTAACCTCTTAGCAGTCAGTCTTAGTTTCGTGTAGCAGGAGTTCGAGTGTGCTCTGTTTTTTTTTACGAATTCCATTCCACCCGCTGCCTGTCAGGAAAAGACAAGCGCCCAAGAAGCACCTCAACAAACATCTTGTACATCTCAATAAATATAAAAATATTTGACGGAATGAAATTTTCGCCTTGCTTTTATCACAAAATATAAAATATGAACTTTAAAATGTTCAGGTTTACTTAAAAGGCAATTAAAGTAATCAAATATAGATGTTAATAATTAATTTTATTTAAAAACATCTTAGTACTTTTAAGCCTTTAATCCCTTAATTCCGAAATTATTATTTTTTTTTTTTTACTGAAATTTTGGAATTCCCACCACTTTTAAAAGGCGAATAACTGTTATCTTAAATTATTGAGAAATTTGTCTCGTGAAAGATCGTGCTTATTTATCTTTCTATTTACTGGTGTGAAAAGTGCTTTATTGCCTTTTTTATAACCGTTCCTAAAAAGGGACGCTAGGCACTAATGGGTTTAATCAGACTCTTCCTCAGAGAATATTTTTTTATTTATACAAATACATGATTCCGTTTCGAAAATGAACAAGATTCGTCGCTTGAAGATTGAATTAGTAGTATTTTAGGTGAACGGTTAAAAAAAATATTTAATTGTTGTACCATAAATTTTAATGCATCATTTTCTCAAATTTTCTCAAATACGTCTATACCGAATTTATGGTTTAACATCCTGAAAATAAATCCTAACAATTTGAGAAAATGACGAATTAAAATTTATGGTACAACAATTCAATATTTTTTTTTCTTTTTACCGTTCACCTAAAATACTACTTATTCAATCTTCAAGCATCGAGTCTCGTTCATTTTCAAAAACGGAATCATGTGTTTGTACAAATAAAGAAAATATTCTCTGAGGAAGATCCTGATTAAAAGGTTTGAAAGTACTAAGATGTTTTTAAATAAAATTAACTATTAGCATCTATATTTGATTATTTTAATCGCCTTTTAAGTAAAACTGAAGATTTTAAAGTTCATATTATTTATTTTGTACATCTCAACTTTTTCGCCCGCTATCTGTTGCAAGGGTGTAATCTGCGTCTCAACGGTCTGTGTTTCTCCTGCTAATTGTTTCATAAGATGAAAACTGTATTTTTAAGACCTTATTAATGGCAATCGGGAGGGACACTATGCTCTGCAGACATGGCTTCCTTTTTTAAGTAGTCCTTCTTAGACAATCAAATTATACGTTAAAATTAACAAAAAATCTACATTTTGATATTATCATTGTTGTTTTGATCTGAGGATACAATAGCAGTGTTAAAACAGCAGTAATATGTAGAAAAGCTGCATTACACATGATATAGAACAGCCCTATAGTAAGTTTAAAAATCTCCACATTTTAAACACCCGAACTTAAAAAACTGTCCGCTTTTAATAATAAATAAATAATAAAACAATAGGTAATAAATTTTCTGCATTTTAAATCCTACACCCAAATAATCTGTCCAATTCAGGGTCATTCTATGAAAAACTGATAAAATGTCTTGTGCGCGACACTTGCATAAATACTTATGTAATAATGCAAATGTCTTATAAGTTGTTAAAACATAAATTATACATTACAAAGAACCAAGTACTCTAGATATTTATATTAACACAATTGTTTTTATTTGACAATGTTACGTGTAATTTGACATTCTTAAAACAGCAGAAATGTATTGAAAAATTGTCTCACTCTTTCTTTTATATATATGACATAATAGCTGTTATGGCATAGCATGACTTGATAACAATGTTTTATGTGATTTGATATTCCATATAAGACGCTAAATGTTCTTTGTACAGTATAACGATCAATAATTATTTTAACACTAGAACCGCGGCGGCGGGTCATTTTGACCCGTATCATACGGAGAAATGTCGATTCGAACCAGAAAACTATAAATAAAGTAAGCTAAATATAAGCTGAGCAAAAATATCTTCAATAAATAACATGAACAGTTTTAAATGAAAATTCCGGTGAAAATATTTTTTGTGAAACTTGAATGAATTTTCCCGCGGTTCTAGTGTTAAACATGTATTAAACTTATAAATGAATAAAAACAAACAGTGTTTAAAGCTCCACAACACCTTATTTATTATTGCAAACTAGTTTTAGCATCTTGTGAAATTTGTCAATGAATCCTCTTCTCCAACCTTTATTTTGACAATTTTCTTTTCTGAGCAATCACAATTTTCTCTGATAACGGTAAGCTATAAATACCGATACTGGTTTTCAATAATAAATAAATTATTTTAGTGCTTTAAACGTTGTTTTTTTATTTATATATATTGTATTGTGCTAGGTAATTTCTCATTTTAAATATTAAACTTATTACAAAAATTCATTAAATTAAGCATAAGCAATTATTTGACACTCAATTAAACATAAGTAATTATTTAAAATTTATTTAATGATGCTAATTTTTTCCACTCCTTCCAAATCAATTTCAATTTCTTTAATTGAATCTTAAACGACACCTAAAAGACTGATAAAAACTTACTTTAAATTCATTTCATACTTTATCGGGTTTTATATTCAGTTTTTATTCTAAGATAAGAATCCCAATGGCTGGTTTCGGATTTAAACTTTTTAAATAATCAAAACATTTGTGGTCAGGAAAAAAAAAAAAAAGATTTTTCTTTCTCTGTGGACAAGATATTCATTCTCATATATGCTTAGAGTTTCTTTTCAATCTCATTAAAACTTCAGAACTAGAAACTTTATTGTAGAAAAGCTTTTTCTCCCGCTAGATTAAATCCCCGACGTATCTGTCGTGATTTAAATATGAAATGCTGGTTAATACAAAAAGAGTTTTTATTATTATTAATAGACGTCTTGTGTAGGAAAAAATATGATTATATGTGAACTGAGTCTTTGAAACTTTCAACCAAAAAAAACTTTTTAACTATGTATATTTTTTTTTTTTTCTGACATCGAAAAATTTTCTGCTTTGGGAATTTCTTTTACAACTTTCTGAAAGAAGAAAGATAATAAGTATTACTCAAGGGAATTATTGTCGTGAATTATATGTAGTAGATGCACTCTTTTTAGTCATACAATGTGTTATAATAAGATAGATTATTTACTTTAACCTCTTCATAAAAATGTTTTTATGGGTAAAAAAGGATTTCTTTTATTTAAGATTATTCATTCTGTATTAATAAGCATTCAAAAAGCTAAAAAATATGGGGAAATAGTTGAGAGTCATAGATGTATTTCATCTATCAACATAGCTTTGAAATCGCCCATTGTTAGTTTTTTATCAACTTATATATAGTTGCTTATATATTTGCTTAAGTTAATTCCACATTTTAAATCATATCTGGTTTGCCTAATATCAGAAAAGCCTCAAAGTCATGTTCTTTGTACACTATTACAATAAATATTTATTTTTAATAAATAATAAATTGATTATAAAAATTCTTAAAATTAATCATATATTAATCATAATTATTTATCATTTAATTAAGTTTAGGTAATTATTTAAAATTCATAAAATGACGCTCATTTTTTCCAGTCCTTTCAAATCAAATTCGATTTTTTTAATTGAATCTTAAACGATACCTAAAAGACTGATAAAAACTTACTTTAAATTTATTTCATACTTTATCGGCTTTTATATTCACTTTTTATTCGGGGATAAGAATCCCAATGGCTGGTTTTGGATTTAAACTTTTTAAATAATCAAAACATTTCTAGTCTGGAAAAATAAAGATTTTTCTTTCTCCATGGACAAGATATTCATTCTTATATGTGCTTAGAGTTTCTTTTCAATCTCATTAAAACTTCAGAATTAAAAACTTTATTGTAGAAAAAGTTTTTCTCTTGCTAGATTAAATCCCAGATGTAGCTGTCTTGATTTAAATATGAAATGATGGTTAATACAAAAGGAGTTTTTATCATTATTAATAGACGTCTTGGGTAGGAAAAATATGATTATATGTGAACTTAGTTTTTGAAACTTTCAACCAAAGAAAACTTTTTAACTATGTATGACTTTTTTTTCTTTGACTTCAAAATAGTTTCTGCTTTGGAAATTTCTTTTTCAACTTTCAGAAAAAAGTAAGCTAACAAGTATGACTCAAGGGAATTATTATCATGAATTATATGTAGTAGATGCACTTTTTTTTACATACAATGTGTTATAATACGGTAAATTATTTATTTTAAAATTCAGGAACAATTTTTAAGTCAAAAAAGGCTTATTTTATTTACGATTCATTCACTTTATATCAATAAGAATTCAAATAGCTAAAAAAGAGAGCGGGGGGGGGGGGGAGGAGAATATGAATTCGCAAAAATTGTGTTCATGTTTGTGGCCGCTGAGCATTAATGGTAGTTTATGAGTGAAATGATTTCTTTTTAAATTAAATTTTTTTTAATTAAAATTTCTTTCTAACATTTCTATAAATTATTATTACTTAATATATTCAATATGTCTAATATCATATTTTTATCAAATATTAACTATTTGAACGAATAATACCCCAACAATGACGGCCGAAAAATTATTTAACGTTTTTTTCTCCAATTTTATATAGTAAATAACATATCAATTCAGCCAAAACATAAAAATATTAATTATCTTATTGAGGGATTTTGTAGTGATTATGTTATGATCAAATTTTGTTATTGACAGTAATTATAATAAACTAAACGCCCAGCTATGTGGCTAAGGGTATAAAGAAATTAAGAGGTTGTTTTTTTTTTTTTTTGCCTATCGAGGTATTTGGAGAATAAAATCTTAAAAAAAACTCTTTATTATACATTTTAATAGAGGCAGATAAAAGAACGTTTTAAATTATTTGAGATATCTTCCAGTAGCATTCAGCATACCATTATGTGCATGGAATATTAGTGCACAGAATGATGGAATTAATGCTATATATAAGGCGTTGAGAGCCAGGATTAACAAACCTCTGCATATGTGATTTTAAGAAAAAGTGTTTTATTAAAATTTATTGATTTTGTCAAATTTTTAAGCCAGTTCTCGCAGAGACAAGGGATTCCAAACTCCTTCAGCGAGCATTTAGTTATTAAGATGGCAAAGCCAAAGTACACCAAATCACAACTACCCACTCTTGCAATGGGAATTTAATAACGGAGTTAAAATGGACCAACTGTTAAATGGGCTCTATCGTTTGAATATTTTCAAACTTAATAAAATTCGTCATATTTACATCCAATAGATCGCATACTATGCAAGTCTTTGAAACTGCAAATTCGTTTTTTAAAAAAATCTGCGATTGTCATAAATTTATAGAGCATCTGGGACAAAAAGGGCTAGTGCATTCTGACTTTCTTCGGATCATATATGATGAAGATGTTGATCCTGAAAGTAAGTTTATTTGACCTTATTTGACCTTATTTGACTAATAGACGTACAGAAACTACATGGAACAGCCAATAGAAAATTGATACGGTTAATTAATGGTAATGGGGAAGAGAATATTAGTAGAAATACATAAAACTAGTTTTTTTACAATATTTCGAAAATTCTGACAATGAAGGCATAGCTAAGCCACATTTAACAATATACAATATTTTTATGATTTTTTTTTTTTTTGTTAGTGACAGAATTTTAAAAAAGTTAAATTCAAACATAGAAGAGAATTTAGAGATAATTTTAGTTGAGTTAAAGTCATAGATGTCATACTTCTACTAATAATGTTTTGAAATTGTTTCTTGTTAGTTTTTTATTTACTTATGTATTTGCTTATGTTAATTCGACATTTCAAACCACGTTTGGTTTCTCCAATATCAGAAAGACTGCAACGTTACGTAATACTGTAGATCACACAAGATTTAGAGATCTCAATAGAGTCTTTCAGCTTGAACATAATAATTTTACTGCCAAAGGTGAAAATTATTTTTAAATCTTATTGTTTAAGACTTTTAGTAATATGAAGGCTAGATTAAGTAAAATAAAGGAAATTTCATTTAACAATAGAAGGATAGTAGCTCTAGTCATTATTGTGAGTTACGATGTATTTTATTTGGTTTAAAGACTCTCTGGAATTTTGTTTGAAAAGCTTTTTTTTTTTTTTTTTTTTTTTTCTATTTAAAATGCAACCATTAGGTTAAAATACGTATTACTCTGCCTTTACTTGCATAAAATTCGCTAAATACCTATTAGTTCTGACTGGATGATCTACACAGTTTCGCCGAGTTACTGCATCCATACAGTCCGTATCGGCTTTGCTATAATCATGCGAAAACCATTTTAAGTATCTTTAAGCCTCAAAATAACACACGACATACAAATAATATGAAATATAAAATTATTTTCAAGTGCATTATTTTATCAGAATAAATAACTCTCACAAAAATACTTTATTATTATACATTTAATGGAAATGTCGAAAATCACTTTTATATAAAATCATATCTTTTAAAATCATATTTTAAATTTAATTTAAATTAATTGAAAAATGTTTATATAGATAGTCTAATCTGCGTTTGTAAAAGACAGGTAGAAGTATACATGTAATAATTAATTCTTTTCGCCATTTACCTTATTTAATTTATTCCACATCCTTATAATATATTTTCCCATGTCTTAAATCTTAACATATATTTTATATTTTAATCTCATAACCTTTAATCAAAGCATCCTTTATTTCTTATTCTAAAAAACCTTAATCTGTTGAACGCAGCACTTTTTCTGTAACCTACTACTTCATTTTATTCTTTCAATTTGAAATATTTGATATTCGTTTCTTGATACCTTTTACTTACATTTGAAATGCTATTTGATGTACCGTGATCTTTTGCAACCCCGCTCGCTGGTCGTATAACATAACAATCAGTCCGATAGACTTTTGGAATTCTTTCTTTCTTCTGCCCCTTCTTGCTCCCTCTTTGGTTGTTTACTCGCAGTAAAAGCCATTTCTAAAAAGTTCGTCGAAGTTTGTTGTCGAATCAATATCTTTACGCTATCCAAGTGTAAAACTAAATTGCGCTGGTTTGGGAAAGAGAATACTACGTTTTTTCAAATATTTAAAAAAATCTTGTAATCTGGTGAAGAATATTTTTTAACCCCTTCTCGACGGGATCCTTTTACAAAATTTTTATTGTTTTTTGTCACCGGTTTTTCTAAATATAAATTTGTGCCTTTTTAAATCGAGAAAATGCTCCTATTAAATAAGACAAACTTTACAGTAAGCTTTTACCGGTAGGGATAAAAAAGGATTCTTAAACCTTTTTGCGGCACGTATACGTGTCGCTCGTCCCCAAGGGGTTAGTAACGTTCAGTTCTAATATTTTAATACCATCTTTCAGTTTAACTATAGCAGCATATAGCACTGTACTGTATGTACTGTATGCACTGTACCATATTGGATGTACCGTAGTACTCATGGAATTGTTTCCTTATAATGTGAATCATGAATAATCTTTTTTACAAGGATGTCGTCTTTGCTTAATTTGATGGGAAAATTCTTAAGGGATTTATTATCTGTCTTACCATCGTTTGCCATTCATAACTGCGAATTAGTGATTCTACGGTTGAGATGCTGGCAAAAAATGGTACATCAAGTGTTAGCCATCACATATTGCTTTGATATAGGGAAGTATTTTATACATGTGGGGCAATTTTGCATTTAAAATTAGATTTTTCAATAAAATTTGTGTAGATATTCAAAAAAGATTAAAGATATTATCTCCAGAAATAGAAAGAACTAAAAAATTAAAATCTAGCATAACAACTTCCTTCAAACAATCAACAAATCATCTGAGACACTTCCAAAATTACTTTTCATAGAGAACAAATAGGAATTTATCTAATTCAGGACTAAAAATGAATGTTGGGAAAATTCGCAATTTTCATGAAAAAATTCGATTTTTATAACGGTTTTGATGTAGGATTTCATAAATATGTTGAAACAAAAATTGTATAAGAAAATGCATGGAAAAGAAATTTGTTAGACTTATCAAATCAGCAACCGCTGAAGTGAATTCCGTTTATTAATTGCTGTTCCAAGATGTCACTGATGTGAATTTAATATTTTGTACATTCTGGAATGTTTTATGTATATGTATGTATATATGGCATCAATTTGGGTAAATATGAGGATTTTTTCATTCCTTTTTTATTTTTTCAATATAAATCAAAATTTAAAAATATGTGCAAAGTATCTTTTTTTCCTTAAAATCATAATTTAGAAAATAATTAATTGATAATAAACATTGATTACAAAAAAATTAACTGATAAAAATTAATTGATTTTTTTTTTTTATTACACTAGCTAAAGCACCCGGTGTTGCCCAGAATTTTAAGAACGTCTATTTTGAAAAATCAGTTTTCATTATGAAACATGAAGTATAAAATGAATATTTTTTAATAAAGTAGTCATAGTGTTATACACACGAATCAAATAAAAACACAACATAAAAATATATAGTTTTATAGAACAGATACAAAAGAGTACAGGTATAAATGAGCTTAATTCCACTCGTCATGAACATATATATGGAATGGATTTAAAAATAGCGAAAACAAATTCAAAGAACTTAAAAATGTTAAAATCTGTCAATACTTCCATAACTGATTTTTTATCATATTTCAGTACATTTCTTGAAACTCATAAAGCATTATATATTCACTTGTTGATGTCTATTTTATTTTCAATGTGACATGATATTAATATTTTAAGAATTCATTCAAACTATTTATTTTATTTTCATTTTTCACGTAGAAATATTGCAATACATATTGTTTTTGTAAGAATTTCACTATGGATTTTTAATTTCTTGGCAATTGCTGTAACCAAAAATGTTTAAATTTTATCGGAAATGGCTGTTAAATTGATGGTTTTCTATTAATTAAAAATTAACTATAAATTATTTCGATTCTGCATTACTTTAGTTGCCTCGGCTGTGTTTTAATAACATGTACGTAACTTTTTGCAATTCTGGCATTCAAACTGTGGTTTGTATAGAAATACAGAATAGGGTAAGCCAAAAAAAATGCAAAAATTAACTTACTATTCTCACTATTGCCAAAAAGTTTCAAATTCAAAAGACTAAAAATTGGGTAAAAAAAATAAAAATAAAATTGGTTTGTATCTTCCGGTCGCGCATGCATTGTAAAGTTTACAGAAATATTGAAAAATTCATATCATTACAATTTTTTTTAAATGAACCTTTTCACGAATGTAATAGCTGAAATTCTTATGTACTATAATAACGAAACATAATGCTGAAACATTATTTAAATCCATCAACATCTTTCGGTCGCGCATTTGATCTAAAATTGTAAGAAGCTATAAGACTTAAACATTGACAAGCTAAGTAAGATGAAGGATTAGCATATAAAGGTGATTCTTGCCAACATTTAGAGCAAATGCGTGACCGGAAGATGCTGATCGATTTAAATAATATTTCAGCATTATGTTTTGTTATTATAATACATAAGAATTTCATGTATTGCATTCGTGAAAAAGCTAATTTAAAAAAAAAAAGTAATAATGTGAATTTTTTAACATTTTGGAAAACTTTGCATCGCATGCGCAACCAGAAGATATAAACCAATTTTGTTTATTTTTTGCCCAATTTTTAGTCTCTCATATTCGCAACTTTTTCGTGGTATTGCAAATTGAATATATATTTTTGATTTTTTTTGGTCTCACCCTATTACAGACAGACATATTTTCATTTTTGTATATTAGATAGGCATGCACCAAGATAGTAATACCAGAAAAATAAATTTAATTATTCATTATTTTACAACTTTAGCTGTCTATTTCGCTTGTATCCAAATTTAATTATTATTTATTACTAGAAATACATAATTTTACATTAGAAAATGAATGATTAAGTACATGTTAAACTAACAAATGTGATCAATACATTATATTTACGTCTCGTGCACTGTGAATCGATATTTAATATTTGAAGTGAAAGATGATGAACGATATGAAAAATTCTCATAAACAAAGTTATATAATATCTAGTATTGATCCAGATACAGCTGTTATAGTGTTAGAATAATGTTAATCGATTTTTCTTTAATTGATGTTGTTATATTGCGTGCATATAGTAATAAAAATTCGTATTAATTATCTTTAATTAGCGTTACAAATTAATTTACATATTTGCCCAATTATTGCTTCCCTGGATGGCTAAATATTTAAAGATTTAAAGGGATATTCTATTAATATGTTCGTGTTTTATTTTTACGCTTTAGCTGCTACTTGCAATCGTATTATGACAACTTAATAAACTAAGCATAATAATACTACAACCATTTCATTGTTAATAATTGCAGAATATAGCAAAGTGAAATTAAATTTGAACGATTATATATTACACTTGATTTGATATTAAATATTAAATTGATTGTTTAGAGATTAAATGTTAGTTACGATAAGAAAATATTATTTGTTAGCATACTGCAGCATATATTTCTAAACAAGAACGTAAAATCATGCGTTAAGCGTAAAATACGAAATTCTTCCCAACACTAAAAACTAAAAGATCATAAAGCACCATCAAAAAATCTTTTAGTTTCTAATCAGGTCTCTTATTCTTAATTTCCAACATATTCAGAATAACATAATAAAATTTTACACTTTAACCCCTTAAGTGCCGAGAAAAACTTACGAGATTCACTCCCCAGTGCTACAATTAGAACTTTGTGACCTTACAAAATGGGGCGTGGCTTAAGAGCGTGCGAACTCTGTAAATAATCATGCAATGCGATAGAAAGGCGAAAAGTGAACGGCAAACCAAGCAATATTTTCTCTAGTTTATAATAGTGGTGTACAAAAAGGGCGGAGTCTTGTCAAATATGGAAAAAAAAATTCGCTTGTATTTTCACGTAACTAGCTCAGTGCGATAGCCTTTATGAAGGTAGTTCCTTCTACCCCTTCTCCTCTGAAATAGGTCAGTCTTTCAAAAACACCTTCAAAGTCTTTTTTTCTTTTTCTTTTACTTTTTTTAAATTCCAAAGCCGTGGGCGTGGTTTTACTGGTACAGCGCAGTATAAAGGACAATATTTTGGACTGACGTATATATACGTCAGTGGCACTTAACGCATCGACTATGCGCGACGGATATATAAGTCTGTGGAACTTAAGGGGTTAATAAGAAAAAAAATTGTCTAAATAAACAACTGGTAAAATAAATAGCTCATTTTAAAACGCAACAATCAACAGTCTCGGAGTAATGTCATAATTTTTCTGCCTCTCTGTAGATGTTCGATATATTAATCATCATCATAGTATGTTAAATTTCAATTCAGTGAGAAAAAGCATAGAAAAGTTGAAGATGATCCTTCCTCAATTTCCACCATAACACGAAAATGTACTTTATATGTTTTGTGCAGTCCTTTATATGATCATTAGAATTTATACACACTATTATCCCCACCCCCCAAAAAAGTTAAATGATTAAACACATGTTGCCATGGAAAACGGATTTCAAGAAAACTTTGTTTTTAAGTAGTATTCTAACCTAATTATTTTTGTGATACCTGTATATGAACAATGGGTGCTAAGCACACCCTATTCTATAGTAAGCATCTGACAAGTCTTCTCAAAGATATATGTGTATCAGTTAATTAAATGTATAAATAAGATATCACTCAAACATTTTTTTTTTAAGAGTCTGAGACATCAATACAACAGAACTCTTTTGAGTGTACTTATAAAAGAACGGCAAGTGCTATGCATACCTTCATATAGTAAACACCTTGTAGTACACCTTATATTGTATAAATTGTAAATAAATTTCTGTGCGTTTGAAATTGTTAAATATTATTAAAAATCACCGCAAATTATTTTCCCCTTAGGCCGTAATGTGATGAAATTCTTTTGAATGTTCTTGTAAAAGAACTACAAATGCTACTTACTTTATTTTCAATAACGAACCTGCCAAAAGAAGTTTCAGTAACTTAAAAAAGAATCATGGCAATCGGACTATTTTTACGTAAGTTTGTTGAAAATTGCTTATCACTCAACTACATTTCGAAAGCATGAAATTGAGCTTCTTTGTAGTCAGTATTAAGAAATTTACAATTATACATGGCCTTTTTACATGAGTTGCTTTATATTGTTAACTACTAAATTATGCTTTAGATTATAACCCTAAGTTACCTTGCAGAAATAAGGGTTATGATCCTTTATAATGACCCCCATGAAGGACCTCCCCCCCATCGGGCCCATATCCCTCATAAAGATAATTGGTCGACATAAATAAATAATAAATAAATGATTGTTTGCAAAATTATAAAACTATTTTATTTTTTACTTTTATTTATTGACGAACGGACAATTCACAGTTTAGTTTCTAGTAAAATCATTTCTTTGGTGCGCTGAAATCCATCCTGTTGTTCCCGCAAAAAAGTCCATTAACGTCAACTGTATAACATTGATTTTTGAAACAGTTGGCACCTTTTTAAATTATGAAATGAAAGACAGATCTTTTTAATTTAATCATTTTTGTACATTTACTATAAACGCATCCAACAATTGTTATTCATAGTTTTAACTATTGTGCCAAATTTCAAATGATTCAACTACGTTACTAAATAAAGTCCGAAATTAAACCCACCACGTTCGTATGAAACTTATGAACATTTTCCAAATCTTTCTAAACGAACAGTCTCCCAGACAACAAAGGCTGATTTATAAAATATCAGCATAAATTGAGTTATCCATTTCCAAAAAATGGTAGTATGTGTTTATTAAGCATTTCGAAAATCAATATTTATGCAAATGCTATCAACGTATAAAGATCTCTTTATTATTCATGTCATAGATTGAGCTAATGAAAAATATCGTAGCAAAATGGCCTTTTTTTAAACTTTTATCAACAATTTTAAGAGATCTATATCTTTTTTTATTCGACAATATTCTGCTGCGCTAGTAAACTATGACCATCAAGATTTCTCTCAATTTTTCAAAATATTTATTGAATCACAAACGACAGATTGCTTGTCAGGAAAGGAAAAGATTTTATTCGCTCAGGATAGATCACATTTAGTAGAAAATCAATATTCTAGGATCTGCCATAAGACATTTTCTTAAAATAAATAACTTCAATTTGCATTCGGCTATTTTTGAAATAAAACTAAATAAACATGCTTTCTAAACCTATCCTCATATGATTTGGTATATCTTTCTTATTGTATTGAAAGATATTAGACGAAAACTTTAAAATTCATTCTAGGATAGGATTTATTTATTCTTGTTGTTGTTTATCCCTCTTATGTTAACAAAGTAAAAATAGCTTACTATAAGTTCATTAGACAATTCTTTTTTATTATTATTATTACTCAACAATTATTTATTCATAGTTTTATTTATTGTACCAAATTTCGACTAACTCAACCACGTTATTAAACAAAGTCTGAAATTAAACCTACCACATTCCAAACAAATTTATGAACTTTCTCTAAATCTTTTTAAATGAACAATTCTCTAGACAAAAAAGGCTGATTTAGATTCATAAAATATCCGCATAAATTGAGTTATCCATTTATCAAACAATGGTAGCATGAGTTCATTAAACATTTTGAAATCAATATTTATACAAACGCTATCAGCGTATAATTGTCTCTTTTTTGTTCGTGTGATGGACTGAGCAAGTCAAAAATATCGTAGCAAAACGATTTTTTGTTACTTTTATTATCAGATTGAAGGGATATATATTCTTTATTGTTCGACAGTATTCTGCTGCTCTAGTAAACTGCGATCATCAAGATTTCTCTTGATTTTTCGAGATATTTATTGAATCATAGACGACAGATTGTTTGTCAGGAAAGAAAAAAGAACTTACTCGCTCAGAAGAGGTCATATCGAGTAGAAAATCGATATTCTAGCATCTACCATAAGACATTTTCTTAAAAATAAATGACATCAATTTGCAAAAGACTATTTTTGAAACAAAGTGAAATAAAAATACCTTCTGAATCTATCTTAATATAATTTTATATTAATTTCGCCTTCTAGGGAAAGATATTGAAGGAAAACTTCAACATTTATTCTAGGCTCAGATTTGTCTATTGTTGTTGCTGTTGATCCCCCTTACTTTAACAAAAAAAAAAAAAAAAAAAAAAAAAAAAAAGAAGAAGAAGAAGAAGAAGAAGAAAAAGAAAAAGAAAAAGAAAAAAGGCTTTTAGACTTACATTTCAAAACGTAAAATATTTAATGTTTTTACATATTTACAGATATGCAATTATAACCGTGCAAAATGTGTGTTTGTGGAGAAAAATGATAAAAATGAATTATTAATAAGCATCTTATGATTCTTAATAAAATTTGTTTAATATTATTTCCCACGATCTGTTTTATTAAACTGTCACTCACGCGAAAACGCTAGCTGGCTAATGTTAATCTCATTGGAGAACTTTTTAAATATCATCTTTGTATCTCCATGTATTAAATGGGATTTCTTTCATCTGGATGGCTGAGGTCGGTCTGTATAATGATTGTCTTTTATTTTTTAAAATTCGTTTGCAAATAGTTTTTATGAGGATACATTCTAAAACTAAAATTACCTTAATTTAAAAAAAAAAATTGTCACCTTTTTAAAAAAAAAAATTGTAAGACTGATTTGTCCAATGTATTTATTTTTGTATGTTTACTATAATTTCATCAAAAAAAATTTTTATTAATATTATTGCGTCGAATTTCGACCACGTTACTAACTAAATTAAAAAAATAATCCACCACATTCGTAACAAGCTTATGAACATTCTCTAAACCTTTTTAAACGAACAGTTCTCAAGACAATAAAGGCTGATTTAGACTTATAAAAATGAACGTAAATTGACATATCAATTTCCAAAATAATGTAATTCATTAAATGTTTCAGAATCTATATTTATACAAATGCTACCAACGTATAAAAGGATCTTTGTTATTATATGCAAAACGACTTTTCTTTTTTTAACTTTTATAATCAAATTTAAGAGATTATATATCTTTTATTATTCGGCAGTATTCTGCTGCTCTAGTAAACTATGACATCAAGATTTCCCTTGATTTTTCAAAATATTTATTGAATCACAAACGACAGATCGTTTGTCAGAAAAGGGAAAGATTTATCTCGCTCAGAATAGGTAATATTGAGTAGGAAATCGATATTCTAGGATCTGCCATAAAACATTTTTTCTTAAATTAATGTCATCAATTTGCATATGCCTATTTTTGAAATAAAGCGAAATAAAAATGCCTTTGAAATCTATCCTCATATGATTTTAAACATCTACGGAAAAATATTGGACGAAAACTTTAAAATTCATTCTAGGCTAGGATTTATTTATTCTTGTTATTGTTGATCCCTCTTATGTTAACAAAATAAAAATAAAGCTTTCAGTTTTTTTAAATGTAAAATGTTTAATGTTTTTAAATATTTGCAGAAATGCAATTACCACACCTTAAATTAGATATTGTAAGATTGATTTTATTTTCATTAAAATTTACGACTCAATGTCATGCTGCTACATTCATAGTAGACGCACGTCTTTTAGCGCTTGATGAAGATAGACTAAGTTCTATAGAAAGGCCTTGCACAATTTAATTTATTTTATGGTATTTTAAAGAAGTTTTTTTTTGTCTTAAAAGATAAAGTACCTTCTTAATTCATCCTCATATAATTTTATATATTTTTCTCATGCTAAAAAAGGGATGTTGAGGAAAACGTCAACATTTATTCTATCCTTAGATTTATTTATTCTTATTGTTAGTGTTGCATATATCGTTAACAAAGTTTAAAAAGCTCTTAGAATTATGTTTTAAAATATTATATATTTAGAATTTTTACATATTTGTAGATATTTAATCATACTTATAAAATATGGGTTTGTCGATAAAAAAAATGATGATTAATACGCATTTTATGATTTTTTAAATATATTATTTTTTCTCATTTCTCATGATCTATTTTATTAAGCGGCTACTTCACTCACGCGGAAACTCTTGTTCGCTAATATTAATGCTATGGTACATTTTGTTTTCAAATTCCTCGTTTGTATTTTACTAGCTTTACGGTTTTTTTTTTTTTTTTAAATAAATATATGAAGTTGATAAGTAAAAAAAAACTGTGTTTTCCTTTTTGATATTTGTTTTCTTTTTGCAGATTTTTTTGTGAAAATACAGCCATTTTCAAAACAGGCTATGAAACCGAAACTATCTAAATAATTTTTTTTTAAGTGCAAAAAAATTTAAAATTTTTAAAGTGGTCAGTATATAGATCAATCTCAATTATCCAGTGCAAGGGGAAAAAACTCTTGAAAATATAAAAATGCAATTGAGATACATAAAAAAAATACCATAAAATTAACAATAGCGGACGAATGCTTCGAGTTACCGAAGTTGCCTCTTAAGAAAATTAATCACTCTGTCAGCAATAAGTGGCTCCTCATTGTGGCAAGTCAATCAATGCGTTAATTAGGAAAAGTCACTAAGTAAAGATGTTTTTTTAAGGCTTTTAGTCGATTTTTCACACCTCTCACAGTTCAAGAAATTAGAGGTTTGCGAAATTAGCGGGGATTTTTATCGAGAATCCCAGCAGGTGTTTCATTCACCATTTGCATGAAAACTTTTTTTATTTAAAAAAAATAATAATAAGCTTAAAGGTATTTCATTGCCAATTTTTTAAAGAAATCACCCGCACATGCAATTGTAGCAGCTTCTATAATACAGAGATTCATTTGCAACCCAAAGAACTCGATTTCATATACCGGGACGGATGGAAATAAATGTAAAAAATAGATAGTGCAGCAACTCAAAGTCACTCTAAAAAGTTATATTCTCTGAAGCTTCAAACCAGTGACCGCGAGGTTCTGACATCCAAACTGGTAGACGGTAGGTGCTGGGTTCGAACCCAATCGCGACCGTCGGCCTAGCCGTTCAGAGTTTTTCGTGGTTTTCTTCGAACCTTGCGTAAATATGGGTTAGGCTCCATTAGAATCCCACCCCTTAGGGCCTATATCTCACCAATGTAGATAATTGGCCGACATAAATACAAATAAACAAACTGAAGCTTCAAAATTCAACGTTTTCTAAAACTAAATTCGATTGCCATCGCTAAAAATAAATGAACTAAATAAATTTACAGAGTCTTATGTTAATTTACCGAATAATTTCTTCGTTATTTGACAGAATTTTTGCTATTCTTATCTCTTTAATTTTGCATAAGACTTACGATAATGGATTACCAATAGAAACTTGGTGATTTCACAGAACTGTTTTTAAAAGTGTTCCTACATACACCCAGACAAAGTGTCTTGAAATTCGTGAAACTTTAAATGTAAAACTTTCTTTTTTCGATTCTCGTTCATTACATGTGAAAGTTCAATAATAAACAGAATTATTATCTGAATTTACTTAGTAAAAAATAGTTTAACTCATTTACACTAAATTTCGAATTTTGCCAGTATCCAGTCTTAGAAAGAAAAAGAAAAAATAAGGTGTACAGTTATAGTTTGAGAAATCGAAGCATGTATGAATGCTGTGTTGAAAAAAAAATTCTAAGAAAACAAATTTTAATTGTTTTTATTTATGAATAATCATAAAAATTACCACAAAAAATATTAATGAGGGAAAAGTATCTTCTAACATTGGTTTTGTGCTGTGTTGATGAATATATACTTTTCAATTTGTACGTGATTTAAAAATAAGAATCTAAAGAATATTCTTAATATAGAAATAAATCTAAATCTCAGCATCAAACGAAAATATATATTGAGAAATTTTCATCTAGTCGTAAAAAGGGAACATTCTATGAAAAACACACAGAATATTTTGTACGTGATACTTACATAAACACCAGATCTATTAACTTATAACTTATTAAAATACAAACTATTAATTAAAAATAACAAAAAAAGCAAATTTTCAAATTAGCATAGTTATTTTAATTTAAGGATAGGGATACAAATTAAAAATCATTGTTAAAATAGCAACAATATGCAGAAAAACTACCTCATCCATCACATGGGAATTTTGACATTGACGCTTTTAATAAAAATTTTCCTACATTTTGCATCTAATTTGGTATCAGTTATTACGTTTCGTAGAGATTTTGTTGCTGTTGTTTTCTTTATTAACCCTTTAATTCATACGGGCCTCATATAAAGAAAGGTAAGTATTACCATATAAAAAGGAAAAAAAAATCAGCAATCATTTAAGGAGATCTGATTTGTGGGCAGATAATAGCTAGAATGTTGCACAATAATAAAACTGTTTTATAATAAATTCTCATTTATCACAAAAAAATTGCTTAATATTTTAAAAATAATTATAAAAAACTAGTCGCAGGGGTAAATATAATACTTACTTATCATGGATATGCATACTATAAAATGTGCAAATAAAACACTTGTGAATTATTTATAAAATGCATTTCAAATTAAAATTTAAGCATATATTTAAATATTTTTAATACATAGTATTGCTTTATTAAGGAATTGCTTGAATATCCCATCAAACTACTCGTAAATTATACAAATTTTCATAATTTTTATTTTAAATAACGAAAGAACAAATAAATTAGTAAAAAATTAATAAAAATACAAATAAAGCGTCAAATTAAAAATCAGTTATAATATACAAACACATGTAACGCAGCGTTATAATCGTAAAAACAGCTGAGAATATACGATGTAGGCAGAGGGTATACGCTGTCATCATGAATGTCCATAGATAGGGTATACGCTAATGCTTTATTTGAAAAATAGAGTGTATACGGAGATTTTTTTTAAATCCAGAAGATACACCCCGTATACCCTCCACTACATCTCTGATGTAACGCATTTAATGTCAAATGCAAGTGAGATTTACTATAAGCCATTATTGGCATTTAATCTTATTATTTGGCGATAGTTTTTTGGTCGAAGTAATATCCAGTAAAAGAAACATCCTTATAACTCCAAGAATAATAAACCCATTATCTAACAGTGTTCTGATTCGAATGAGGTGGCTCCATTTCTACTTAAAATATATACTTAATTGAAATTTGAATGAAACACAGGGTCATGAAAAATCGAAGAATCTGGAAAATAGGATTATAAATATCTCATCAACTAAGTATCCGATCGTTTTCATTCTTTATGCAAACTTTATGTTTTTTTGTTGTTGTTGTGTGTCATATCAACTACTTAAAACAAAAAAAAAATCGATTTTTTATATATATTTTTTTTTTCACTAGAACGAATATTTGGAGAATCAAAAAAAAGTAGTTCCGGATAATCGAAGTTAGTGATATTTAATACTCTTTTTTCCTTTATTACATACTAAGTACACATCAAATTTTAAGTCTCTATCTCAATTTGTTCGCGAGATAAAGTATTTATAGACAGACAGATACACACACGCATACAGACGAACGGTAATTTTTTTCCAAAAATATGTTTTTCGGAATCTTTAGTCTCTGAAACGTGTAAATCAGTCAAAAATGTTTTTTTCATTTTTCAAAACGATTGCAAAACTTGCCCTATACTACGTATGATGGGTAAGTAATAATTTAAGCATGAAAGGATTAAATTATAGTGTTAATTAAATAAAGCATTTTATATTAAATTTCGTGAATTTCTTCATAATGGTATGAAGTTTCCTAATGTTTATTTTGTCGTGATAAGAAACCATATGATTGACTAAGAATGCTTCATCACTAACACCGAGACAAACATACTTCTTGCAGAATTCCTAAGCATTTGCATTTTTCTTTTTCTGGATTTATTCGCTTTATTTTGACTCCTAATAGTCAGGTAATTTAAAGGCTTCGAGAGTTCTTCAAAAAATTCGCTCCGTTCATAGAAATATGACCCATTTCAAGCAACTGTGAAACCTTAAAGTGCTGTTATTTTGATTTTCTACTTTTATTGGGCTCTTTTATTTAACGAAGCTTAGTTCATGCAAGTAAAAGATGAATTCTGTAATCGATTTCTTTCGTCATATCCAAAGGTATTACAACACTTTTATATTTTTATGTATTGAAAATATTGGTGCAGATTCCCAAAATTTAAGGAGCCAGTGGCTCCTAAACTCTATTATTTCAATCACCACAAAGACTTAATTTCTAAGAACAATAAAGAAAAATGTGAAACAATAGAGAAATGACGCGAATTTTGTTAAAAGATTGCAAAAGAAAAACTAAATATATCAAAGGATCGCAAAAAACTCGATTTTCGTGAAATGTTCATAGAAAAAACGCGATTTCGGCCAGAGGATCGTTAAAAAAGACACGATTATTGCCAGAGGATAGCAAAAAAATGCGGGATTCTCGTCGGAGGATTGCGAAAAAACACAAATTTCGCCAAAGGATGGTCACTTAGACGAAAAAATTAGTCGCTAAGTGACGTCTGGTAATCGGGAATCTGCACCAATAATTAAGAACACAGTTTACCTTTTCAACATATTTTTTATTGTTGTTGTTTAGTTTATAAAATATGGTTCAAATGGTAACATATTGCACTTTGATGCTCAAACAAAAGTACATTTAAAAAAAATGTTTTCAACTATATATTTAATTTTGACTTATTAAATCTTTAAGAAAATTTGAATTTTTTTTAAATACATGTATCCTTTTCAAATATTAATATTGTTGCCCAATTATTTTTAAAACTCAAATATATATTACATAAGACTAGATTTTTAGATGCTTCTAATATTACATTAATATAATTTTTTACTGGTGTATGTAGAATAAAACGATGAAATTTAACACGTCTTTATTTATTATTATTATTATTATTATAGTTAAAAAATATTCTGAACGCTAATTCAAAGCTCGGATATTTCATCTGCATCATAAAAAAGTCTGCAAAAAATTTTAAATCTCCAAATGAAATATAAAAAATGCTATATGAAATATGAACAAGGATATGAATGTATATATAAAAAATATGAACAAGGGGGGAACCCTTTTGAAATTTTTATTTGTGTGAATAATTGAGCTGGGTGTTGCAGAACAACAATACTGCACAATACCTCGCGATGCAATTGCTGCATTAGTAAAAATCAGGTGTCAAACTATTCGCAATTAAAGAGAATTCATTTAATATTAAAAATAATCGATATTTTAATCAGTTTCAGATTAATTTCCCCCTTAAGACATTAATCTTAAGGCATTTTTGCAGAGCCGGGCGCAGGTGATAAATCGCCAACTAACTTTTAAGATAAACACAATATAAATTACAGTAACCATGGTGTTAATGTTACGGTAAACCATGCTTGCTAAAAAAAAGCCAACTGGCTGTGAAACTGCAGAAGTGAACTATTTTAAGCCACTAACAAATAGAAAATAAAATATAAATAATAAAAAAAGAGTGTAATGTATATAATTCATATATTTATAGATTTTTTATATTTTTTTAGTGTTTCATTTACTTTCCTAAAATTCAATTCGAGTTGAACTTTTTTACCTTGTAAAATACTTCTGAAATTTCGTTATTAATAAAAGTTAACGTTAAAAATTCATAAAAATTTATTATTATTATTATTATTATTATTATTATTATTATTATTATTATTATTATTATTATTATTATAAAAGTATTTGTTTTTCTGACTTAATATGATTATCATCTAATATCATATAAACTTGTAGTTTGTGGCTCTCAGATGTATACAATTAATCACACTAACTTTTCTCATGCATCCAGTTTAATTAAGAAATATACGATTAGTTTTGCACTGTGCATCACAGTGGTTTTATGTCAACACTTCGATAGCAATTACATTGATTTTAAATCTCGTTTGTTGCCAACATCTTAAATACTTGAAACCATTATTCGAGTGGAAGTGAAGATTATGGAAGACTTAATTTAACGACTTCAAATGAATTTTTGCTGTCCACTTATATTTCTATTGTAAAACGTCCCTTGCAGTAATCGACTTTTCTGTATTCCCCTTATTTCAGACACTTCACGACAAGTAAAGTTTCAGCGAGCAGTTAAGTTCGGAATATCCGTTTTAGAATATAATTACACGTAGAAGCGATCCGATTAAAATTAAAGCAGTAACACTTTAAACTGTGTTTTATTGCATTCCGATGTTGCCACTCGCTATTATACAAATAATGCCGATTTCTATGCTACTTAAGTTATTAATACGTATATATAAATATAATCCATAATCTCTTTGTAAGAGAGATCATTTCAAAGATAATCAAAATTGAGCAAACACATCTATAAAATCTAGACATATTCCTAAGTAAGAGATTTTCTGGTTGTCTTAGCTTCTAAACGCATTTTTAATTTTTTTAAATTTTTTGTGCACTCACGAAGTGAAAAAGAAGGAGTCCTTATCGCATACTAGATAGGAACTGTTTCAAGCAGATTTTTGGGTAACAGTTATTATGGTTCCAAAAGACAGGAATTGAGAAGACCAGAAATGATCACGTTTCCATGTCGCAATGAAAATACACATTATCTGTAATGGGGGAAACTGATATTTCTGGTTGCTTTTCATAAGGCGTGTGTTATGCAGCAGTATATCCTTATAAAAATATGCATTCTCAAATTAGTGATGCTTGTTATATGCCGGGATGTATAATAGGAGAACTTTCTTTATTCATTCGTGAACGAAACACAGAATGTATCATTGTCATGTTTGTCATACAGTTATTAAAATCCAAAATTAGCGATTTACAACACATAGCAAACCACTCAAAGATGTGATATTGGTGCATTTTGAATACAAGATAGAAATTATCCGCAAAGTTATACGTTTTTAAAATACGATTTAGACATTAATTTAATTACATCTCTTTAGTTTAAATAATATAATAGAACTGGGACATAAATTATGATATAGAACAAATATTGAGAGAAATGAACATGAATTAGGTTTTTACAGCAATTCTTAGTTTAAGTATTTCAATTTTATATTAAATCTCTTAAAACCTCATGAATTGTGTAAACGGGCATATTTCTGAGAATTTTGCAGATATCAAGATATATTACTTTGTGTTTTGTTTAAGAAGAGATAAGGAATTTTTTTCTATTTGGGAATTTTACCCTACGAGGTCCTTATGAAATTTTTGTTTGCATAGTTTCTCAACTAGATCCCTCAGGGAGTTATAACTTATGTCGTTAATGTTTGTGCTTTTTTATAAAATCAAACTTTGTCACTGAAAGTATGTGTGTAGTGTCAAAATCCAAGTAAATAGACTACTTGGCTTCATCTTTATGAATTTCCTTGTATACGAATTATATTTGCAATATTTTCTTTTATTCTCTGCGATCCCGGAATCCCCATTCGGGGGGACCTGTGCTCGTTTACTTATAAAATACATGTCTGTTTTTCACATTTTTACACCACTTTTTAATAGCTGTATGATTTTTGCGTTAAAAGCAAATAAATAAATGGCTGCATCTAAGTTTAATCCATCAGAAAATAAATGGTATTTCCAACTGAGTTTGAAAAATACCTATGAATGTCCAAAATATAGTGTGACTAAGAAAGTTATAAATTTTTCATAAGTATTTAACTTACATATATATTTTAAGATTTGTAGATTACTTTCTTGTTTAAAGCTCTTAAATTTGTGGTTGCGTTAATTTAGGTTAATAGTTATTAAATTGATGTTTTAAAGGTTTTTACATCCATATTTTTTAACCTAATTTACTAATCATCTGAAAGATCAATCTCAGAAAAGATAATTATTATTATTATTTTTTTTTTTTTTTTTTTTTTTGTCATTTACAATGTTGTTTTGTTTGAAAAAAAATAACGAATAAGTATTTGCATAATTTTTTAACTTCGAAATTGACGAGTTTATACTATACATTTAGAAATTAAAAATTAACATACTTTCATAAGTCATTTTGAAAGGATGGTAGTCTTTCAGATAATCAGTGTTTTCTAATAATTTAAAAACTCTTTAAACTTTAACCGACACACATACATAAATCACGATTACAATGGGGTTTTTTTCTGACACTATATGTTATGAAAGTAATAAATATTTAGAAAAGATAAATATATATATATATGTATCGTATCTGACATTTATTCCGCTTCTTTAACCTGAAGTACAAAGTAGAATTTTTACAAGCCAAATAAATTATTAAACATAACATGCCTCACTAAGAAAACTGCATGAATTTTAAAATCAAACACACTCATTGAAGAGAAGTTATGATTAAGTATTTTCCAATATTTAAAGAAGTCTCTGCATGAGTCTATGACAGAAAAATATTTAAATTATGACTGAAAATTTCTCAAGTAAAGCGAGTGGAAGTCGAAAGATTCGCCCGACAGAAACTTAAGCTGTAAGTTATTAATTTCCGAGCCAACTTCTGTTACACCCCAAGCGTTGAAACTTCAGATTTTTCATCGATATTTCTACTTCGAACTAAAAACCAGACGAAAAAAAAAAACACTGGAAAAAGTTCAAAAATAAAAAATTAAGAAGAAAAGAGTGGTTTTAACGGAGGGGTGAAATGGTTCTCCTTTCCAGGAATATTGAGAGACTAATCAATACTCGTGCTGTTGGGGAAAGAACGCATTTGCCCGAAGTAATAATGGCATCAATTTGCATGTTGCCTTTTTGAAGAAGGAAGGAATGATAATTGTTTTTCCAACCGATCGTTACACAGTTCATCGTTTTTACTTACACTTTTGTAACCGTGACGATAGAAGATTTCCTGAAATAGCTTATTACTTTGCGTAAGATGTTTTTATGTTAGAAAGTGAGAGGTAGATTTCTTTTCCAATCCAAGATAAGAGTGAAATTGGTCTGATTCTTTTGTATATATAAATATGGGATAGTTTATTTGATAAAAGTGTGTTTGATTTAAAAATATTTTATTAGTAAACATGTACTACATGCTGAAAGTGTAAGGGTAGTTATTGAAATATACTTTTTATTGTCTTTGATTATCAGTACCATTTCCATTTTCTTCTTTCTCTTTTTTTATTTCCTAATAATTTGTATCTTTAAATTCCGTTTAAAGAATTATAAAGAAATACTGTACATTTTTTTTATATTTAAAAATAAAAATTTATGTATATACACATATATATATATATGCTCATTAATGTACAAATATATTGTTTTCATCAAAAAAAAAAAAAAAAAATCTAGACTTTTGCTTAAGTTTGGTTCAGCTCGATCCCAACCTGCAAGAATCGAATCCAAATTTAAAATCAACACGAAATCGAAACATTTGAAATCAACTCGCACCGAAACTGACGGGAAAAAAAAGAAAAAAAAAAGCATTGACCGGAGCTGTGGTTTGAGTTGTCTTTAAAATCAAGTTAACCGACCCGATTCGAGGAGTCAATCAATTTTGTAAAGTTAAATGGCTGTTTAAGTGAAAATCCTTAAATGGATGAAAAGCAAGATTTGTTTAATTGATGCATAGTAAAATATGATTACAAAGATCCTGGGGAGACACTAGAATCTAAACAAATGCAATTTTTTTAAGATAGTAATAACATGGTTTATCGAGTATTCTTGAATTATGGCGATACACTCAAGATAATCTCTACATAATACTATTTGTGAACAGTAAATTCTGGAAGTGCGTTTTGAGTTGTGATATGCGTTTTGCATTGAACTGGTTGATTTGCATATTACTTGGTGTATATTAGATCATATACAATGCTGTAAAAAATAATTCGAATATTTTTAATCATATATGTGATAATTTATAGATGTAAAAGAAATGTTAAAAATGTCAGAATATATAAATTTTAGATAGACCAGTCTCGGTAGCATAGCTTTAACATTCAGTAGCAGTAATTTTAGCAATCTAGTCTGCTTAAAGATTTCAAGTTCTGCCTTTTTCAACGTTGTTTTTAAATTTATAACATACTACACCATGTTGCATCTTAATAATTCTAAGCGATAATTGCTGAAATTGTATTTTTGAAATTTTGTTATTCGTTTTCCAAATAGTTTCCTTGGAAATCATATTTAATCATAAAACGATTGTGTAGAGAAGTGTATTACAACCTATTACTTGGGGTATGATTTTTTTTCTCATTTATATTGCTATGAATTCAAATAACATTTCCTAAGGTCCACAACCACAGTTACTGAGGGTAAAGTTGTCACGATAAGAAGGTAAAATTAAAATTAAATGCATTTCATTAATCTTGATCTCTCTAGCATTTAAACAAAATCTGCCAAAGACAATGTAATTTTTAAATACATATATCCTTTAAACATGCCAAAATAGAAAACAGAAATTTTCAAATCTTCTCTATCTATTACAATCTAAAGAAAAGCCAATTTATAATCCTTTAAAAATAAGTGAGATTAGAAATCATTCGTAAAATTAAATTCTGCAATGTTAGATTGTGCTTGATTGCACTCAGAGAGAAAAGCATTCATCAAAAGCACGCCGACAAGAGCAGCAATGTAATCAACGAAGGAATTTCCGAACCTGAAGCATCCAACTCGTAACTTGCCGACCGCCAATAACGCCTCCATTCTCATCAAAGCGATGTTATTCAGTCAATTTTGTAATATTAAATGGCAGTTTAAGTGAAAGTCATTTTGTGTTCCAACCACGCAGTTAATTGACAATCGGGAAGGGTGGACGAGATGTTATTAAGGATGTACCATCTTTATTAAGATGATGGAAGGGAGAGGGGCGATTTCAATTCTGTAGCTCGTGTTTTGTGCGCGTAACCCCGAGGTACAAAAGGGAATGTCTAATAATGAGGAGGAGGACACCAACCACTTTCAATATTATCCCCCCGAGATTGACCAGTGGCAGATTATCGATTGTTTGGTTTCATATTTCATTATCTGTAATGCTGCTCGGTTCCTTCTTTGGGAGAGAGTTGGTACGATTGATTTCTCTATTAAAATTGGTTATTCATTCTCTTATATACTGGTATTTACAGTGAAATCTGTTTAACGAGGAATCATTTGGGATTAAAATAAAATTCTGCCTTAGACAGATTTCTGGCTTAAAACAGAAGATCATTATAGACATTCGTTCACTAAACAGAAAATATTTATAGATATTCATCACAAAGTATTAAACATTTCTATAGCTAAAAGTAAAAAAATACATATCTTTTATTTTTTATATTAAATAAACATAAAATCGTTGCACATATTTTTATATATTTATAGTAATATTAATTTACACTATAAATTGATAGTATACAAACACTTGTATATAAATCAAAGCTATGGATTTTTTTGAAAAGAAAACCAGTTATATTTATCTTAATATATGCCTTAAAATCTTATTATCTTAAATTTATTTAGAAAAAAAATGAATAGTGTTGTTTGCTTGTAGATTTATTTATTTATTCTTAAACATCACTTTTTTCGGTAGCACAATATATTTCAGTTACCATTGGTATCATTTCGTATTTGTTTCTGTATATGATCCATAGCTTTACATTGTGTAACATTATTGTTCGATCATTTTGCATGAATTTATGTATCGTATACTTACATGTATAATTTTACTTGTTTAGTTGTCTGGGTATTTTTTCGGTTATAGAAATATATCAGACTATTCAGATAAAATAAGGGATGGTTTTATTATGCTATTAATCTGTTATTCTTCCCGTTGTATATCGAAGTATATCATCAATAAAGCCCTACGTGCTTCAGTGGTGACTTTTTCGTTGTTGCCAAATGTGTAGGCAAGTTTTAGGAGACTGTGAAAATAAATAAATAAATAAATAAATGATGCTTTTATAGCTTTTACAAAAATTCTAAACATTGAATAATTTATGTTTTTACATCAACGAATAAAATTAAAATATCCAGTGAAAAAATTGTTACAAAGAATGTCACTTCAACAAAGTTTTAATTGAACAAATATTGTATTTAGATAGTTTTAAAAAATACTATTATCCTATTTCATTATAAAAATATTCACTTTACCGATTTTTCTCCATAGCGTATTTAACCAGTGCTCCTAGAGATTCATTGTAACAAAGTTATGTGGTATGTTTAGATTATTTTATTTGAAAACTGTAGCTCAATTAAATGATATTTTTTTAATGTTTAAAAAATATTTAAGTATGTTTTCTATTACTCACTTTAAAGAAGAGCATTTGTTTGCTTTAAAAATTTAGAGTAACTTATGGCAGGTATCTGAATTGGCGATTCATTGCTTCGAGCAAATGAGAAAAATCTTTCTCCCTTTTTTTTTTTCCTTTTAACACTTTATTAATTTTCTTTAAAGAGACAGGGGACGGTTTTTATTTATTTATTTTAAATTTCATAACAAAGATATGAAATTTTGTGGAAATATATATTTCACCATAAATACACTGAGAAAAATATGTAGTTATGGCATCTAGAATCTAAATTTTGGCACTAGGAAAAATAGTTCCATGTCATTTCTATAAAGACTAGTTCCATGCCATCTCTATAAATTCTAATTCCAGTTGCTAGAGAGTTCTGGAGTTTCCTGTTGGAACTCTATATCCTCGAGGTCAAACTTATTTAAGAATCTCTGCAACAAGATGCAAACACAAGATGTTAATTTTAGTAACTAAAATCCTAATTTATGAAACCATTTCAGAAATCAGGCGATAATTTCTCGCAACTGAAACGATTCAATATCGTTTCGTAACTAGAAAAAAAAAGACATTTTAATTCTAGATGATTTTATCTACTTAGCTTAGTAGTTTACCTTATTTGCATAACTGTCAAATTTACATTTCTTATTTAGGGATTCAGAAAGTAATTAACGATTCATTCTACGTGAAGGCGGCATTTTATTTTTCTCAGTGTATAAAAAACACCGTAAAAAATTTTTCAATCTTACTAAAATTTAAAATTTTTTTAATTAAAATTTTAAAACGAATTTTTAAAATGCTCCATGTTTCATAATTTTTGCGATATTTCTTCAATTTTGCATTTTAATCACTTAAAATTTTATTAGAAACAAATCTGTATATATATTTTTTAATCTTTTTAAATAGCTGACCTTTATAGATTTTGTTTTAAATTCTGTATTGATTTTCCTTAAACTTTTGTCTTTTAATAAGTTAAAAAATCAAATTTAATTATCTTAACAATCCCGAATTTTAAAAATGCATACACAGTTTTTTACGAGCAATATCAATATTCTTCCTTATCAATTTCATGAGTTTTAATAAAAAAAATTATAACGTAGAATATTTCAAAAATCTAAAAACATTGGAAAATTAGTTTTTAGACAAACAGACTTAAAGTATATTAAAGTGCCGAAAAAAATTTTGCATAAAAAATTCTAACGCTTGTATTTTTGCGGAAAATAATCAGATCTGAATGTGATTTTTTGCAAGTGGCCCAGAACAAATTGGAGAATAATAATATGCATAAAATAAATTTTCGATTTCTACTTAAATAAATATTCCCAGTCCTTTAATAAGCTTAACACCTTATTATCACGGCTACAAGACCTTCAAAAGTGAACGGAATTATCGTTAATGGTTCAAAATAAAAAAAAATCCCTGTCGGCTGGGCCTATAGGCGGAGGTAGATTTCAAAGAGTGCTCATTTCAAAAAAAAAAAAAAATGATTAGAGATAAACCCAGTTTAATAACTTCATTTGGCCATTTATGAAAATTTTTTTATTTCATTTTTATGCAAAAACTGGTTTTAATCAGAATCATCGTAAGAAAAATTCAGCTCAAATGCCCATTATGACAACATATTTTGAAATAGATTCTAAATTTATTAAAAAATAGACCAAAACAGTACATTATACAGTTCCTAAATAACAAAAAACTGTCAGTTGAAAGCATTTGAGAAAAAAATTGAATTTAAAAATGAGTCATAAAATAACCGATTTGTTGTTTGAATACATCCTTAATTCTTTAATCATGATTGCTTCGAAATATTTTGTGCAAAATACTCACTTTGACAGCATTTTTAAAAATATATTCTATCTTTATCAAAAAACTGGCCAATGCGTCACAGTATATAGTTCCTAAATAAGAGGATCTGTAAACTGGATGCGTTTGAGAGCGAAAATGGATTTTAAAATGAGTCATAAAAAACGCAATTTGCTATGGGAAAACTTCCTTAAATTTTCAAATCACGAAGACTTCGGGAAATTCTGTTCAAAATGTCCTTTTTGGTAGCCTTTTTCGAAATATATTCTGTCTTTATCAAAAAACCGATCAATGCATCACATTATATAGTTCCTAAATAAGAGGATCTGTAAACTGGATGCGTTTGAGAGCAAAAATGGATTTAAAAACGAGTCAGAAAAAAAATGCAATTTCTTATTTGAATACTTCCTTCAATTTTCAGTCCCCGATGACTTTCGGAAATTCTGTTCAAAATACCCTTTTTGGTAGCCTTTTTTTAAATATATTCTGTTTTGATCAGAAAATTGACCAATACGTCACTTTATATAGTTCCTGAATAAGAGGATCTACCATTTGGATGCGTTTAAAATCAAAAATGAATTTAAAAATGTGTCAGAATATAAGCCGTTTGGATTTGAGGTTTTTTCTCCAATTCATATTTTTGTTTAATTTCTTTTTGCTATACGAATTGGTCCTATGAAAAACTTGTCAAAATAAAAGTTGTAAATATTTTTGAGAAGATGTAAAATAAATTTAATCAGATTTGATATCTTAAAAATTGACAGAGTTGTGGATTTTTCTCTTTTTTCAGCGCCCTTTTTCTTTCGTTTTTAATTTTTTTCATCGGTAAAAGTTGGTCCTATCAAAAACTTGTAAATACAAAAGTTTTAGATAATTTTAAGAACATTTATAAAAAATTTAGTTGGACATGATATCTTAAAAATTGACGAAGTTATGATTTTTTTTCTCTCAAAATCCCTGTTTTTTTCGTCCCTTGAGCCCACTTCTAAATTTATCAAAAATCTGTCATGTATATACTTTTGGCCCATTTTTAAGAAGTAATATACACTTTAAACCGATTCGATATCTACTTTAATTAAGAAGTTATGGCGTTTTTTCGGTTTTCACAAAAACGCCCCCTATTCAGACCCCCTTGGTCCGATTTTGCCCATTAACGAACTCAGTCAAGATTTTATCCCCATTGATTTTATGTACCATTTTGGTGGAGATTGGTGAAGAATTATAGAAGTTATCGTGTCCATAAAAAAGTGAGATATATAGATAGATAGATAGATAAACTGGTGCGATTGCAATAGGTAGTATTTCTTACGAAATCTACCTAAAAGATTACCCATTAAAATAAATTTGTTTTTATATGACTGTTAGATAAGGACTCCCGACATCCACCGAGACTAGCATCCCCAGCATTGGCGGAAAGTTTCTGCTCTTATAGCTAGTAAACCGAAAATGCTGGATTCTGAGAGAAAGTCGTGAAGTTTAGGCTCAACTATAACATATTTAATAAAGTTTATGTAAAAGTAAATAATATTTCTTACCTGTAAAGACAGTTATGTCGATGCGACGCTGTGCAATCTTTACTTCAGAGCTAAGAATTAATTTCTATTATTTTATTTAATATGTACGCCGGGAGATGGATAATCTTGAAGATGTCGGTTGGACTTCACAATCACTTTAATGAACATTACTGTGAAATATCAAAAGTACAAAATTAAATAAAAATGTTACTTAATTAAGTATACATATTAAAATTACAAATTAAGTATGCATATTATACACGAAAAAAAATAAATTTAACATTTTAAACAGTTATGGAGTGTAAACATTTGTTTTCATGATATTCCCGCGTGTTCTCTTACTGAGAACTTCAAACAGAATGTACGGGAATGAAATAAGTGCATCCAAATTTAACTTTACAAAGAAAATATGCATTTGTTCGCAAAAACACTTTCTAATTTTAAAAGAAAAAGTCAATAGTAGAGTCTTTCTGGTGAATGTGGTGTCTCGCCTCCGCTATATGGAATTAAACACAGTCAAGTTAGTTCTTTATTCCTATAGTTAAAAAGCATTTTCTGATCGATTACACGGAGGAGAGTAAGTTACTGTAATAGGTTCGAACCTAATAGCGTACGTTGGCCCCAATAGGTAAAGGGCTGTGAAATATAGTGTTATATGCTTTTTGGTAATTTTAGACCCACCTCGCCCCTACTATAGATATCATGCATTGTCATCCCTCGAACCCCCCCCTCCCCAACCCCATCGGTAATCATATCGTTATCAAAGTATAAAAACTTTTTCATTTCTGAATTTATTTCTTTTATTCGAAGTAGTACACAAAACTGGTTACATTTATTTTTCACATCTTTTTTATGATTAAAATGAAGAGGAGTTTTGTATCACATAACACTTAAAAATAGCTACTACTGGCTTTTTGGTAATTTTGGACCCCCCTCCCCCCCCGTTACTGATACCATGCATTGTCATCCCGCGATCCCCCAACATTTTTAATGGTATTGTTATCCAAGTGTAATTTTTTCTTTATTTCTAGAATCTATTTCTTTTCTTCGAAGTGGTACACAAAACTGGTTACATTTATTTTTCACATCCTTTTATGATTCAAATGAAGAGAAGTTAGTAAAATATCACTTTGCATGTGAAAAAACTTTATATCACATAACTCTTAAAAAAACATTTAGTATTTAAAATATTGAATTATAGATTTTTTACATAATGCATTGATCAGTAATAAAGTCCTGTTGCACTTGCCCCTTAACGAAACTGCGATAAGAGGCAAATAAAAATTCTTATCAACAAAACAAGTGGGCAACATTCTTTCTCTTTCTCTTTATTTATTAGTAAACGCAAGATTCATTTCAAATATAATTCAGGTATGGTTTTTCGAACCGATAACATATATAAAGAGGAAGAAGATTGTCAAATGTTGGGATATTCCATACATTAAAACTAAATAATTTTGTGAAAACTTAGTAATTTTAATAATGACTTTTTATTTTCATAAAAACTGATAACAGTCTATAAAAAGATAGCATGCTATTTTGTACCAAAGTCTATGTTACAAATAAAAAAAGAAAATGTTGACTGGATCAAAAATGACATCGATATCAAAAGACAAACATCCCCTCCCTCTACAGATATTTTGCGATATCATATGACAGATACCGACCTCCACGTACCCCACACAACCTTTGGGCCTATATTCCTCAAGTAGAAAAATCAGCCATAGCAAATAACGCCAACATCAAAGAGACTAGCAGCAAAACTTTTATCCTTTTTTTCTGCCACGTGATCAAGGTCGGCTGATTTTGATCAATTGCCGATTTAAAATGTGATACACATTGTCTGAAAGTGAACCGATTTTCAGAGGAGTACTGTAAAATGTTTCTTTACTTAACTAAGGTGAGGGACCAAATTGCAAGAGTTTAACTATAATACATCGCACCCAACTAAACTGAAATCTGTCAAAAAATGAAAAAATCTTTTCTATAATTTGTGTTTTTTCCTTTCTAATTTGAAATTAAAATATATATATATACATTATCCATTATCGGTTTAAAATTTATCACAAATCAAACAATGCGTTTTAAAAATTATAGTTTTACTGGTATAAAAATGCAATAAAACCGGAATATCAAACAAAGAAAAACAGCATTGATTTTTTTGCATTTAAAAACTTTTAGATATATCTGAATAATGACCAGAAAGTATAGTTTGCAGAAACATACCCAAATTTAAAAAAGGATGTATTTTGCACTGGTGATTTCCCTTTGTATACAAGAGTATTCTTCTCACAAAAATCCATTTAAAAATTGGATCGATTTAAGTTTCTTTTTAAATACGAAACTAAAGCGAATTTATCTTTTTTACGGCGAGAACAATAGCCTAGCGTAAACAGCTGTTCGGTCACAATAGCTTATGCATTAATTCTGTGGCTTATATTTTTAAAAAGTATTTTTATCGTTCTACATGAAGTGCTTTTTCGTGTCCTTATTCTATTAGCACAGGATCTTTTAAGCACATCATAACACGCACTTTAGCCAATCAGTAAGCAATATAAAACGTTCCCGAAGGACGATGTGTACCAATAAGTCACCGAAACAACAAAAGAAAATAATGATTCAGGATATAAGAAGTAAATAAGCAAAGTAATGACAAGTAAATTACTTAGCGATAAATGATATGATGTATTGTAGTCTTTATTTTCCTTTTTAACAACTTTCATTACGACACGTTCTACATTTTCTGTTGAAAAGAATAATGAGAAGATTAAAGTTTAAAAAAAGCTATTACTAAATTGTAATATTTATTATTATTTTTTATAGATTTTATGACCTGCCTAATTCTTTACGTCTTTTGTTAAAACTTTACTTTGGAGTTAGAAGAGTTTGATTTGTACAAAAAGAATTTTATTTGTATTTTACACAAAGCATACGGAAAAGAAATTATTAACATGCACTGAATAAACTTTATTCTGCAAATAAAAAAGCCTATTCTTAAAATTACCCATTATGTAATTAATTCTCTGAAAACCACTAATATATGAAAATGTGTTCTCTTATGCAAATCGATGGTCTGGTATAAAACAATAATAATAAAAGATCTGGGCATTTACAACATGAAAAATTCAATATTACACAGTTAAAATTTTTGTCCTAATTTGAACTAACTGTAACTCATAGATATACAACTTTAATTGTTTAAAATGTGCATTTTTGCTTCAATCATCAGAGTGGTTACCTAAGTTAATCAGAGTGACTTCTGAACGCCTCATATTATGCACGACACAGATTAAACATTAATATTCCCGGACCCATCATAAACAAATTTTATATGAAATTTCAGTTTTACAATTTTCGGAGCTGCAAATTTTCAAATTTCTAAAAATCGCATATTTTACATTTTTACACCGTTGCGTGGAGAATAAAATGCACTTTTAAATGAAATCTGTTTCAAATCTTTATCACAATTTGTTTCCAAATTATTATTATTATTTAAACTTTTTATTATTTTTTTTTGTCATCGTGATAATAAAACTATTCCAATTTTGGACATTAAACATGCATCAATCAGAAAACGAATAAAATAAAAAAGTTTCGGAATTCAACCAATAAAAAGATTCAGATAACTTTAGATTTCCCAGTTCTTTACCGAAGACATCAACTATTTTCCAAACAACTTAAAAAAAAAAAAAGAAAACTATTTTTTTTATGTTTATTGCAAGTTAAGTTTGTTTAAAACAAAAATATTTATTCAATAATAATGTGCATGTTTGAAATTTTACTATAAAATATCTAGACATACTCCTGTCAACAAAACTTAACTTTTATTTTCTACTTTGAAGAAAAATATACTTCGTCGATTAAATTTTCTTCTTAGAAAAAATGCTAAAAATATAAAGTGTATGCCACAACATAAAAAAAATATACATAAAAAACTTGTATTTTGGTTGCTTTACCGTTACTTCGTAAAAATAACCCTGTAATGAAACATTAAATTTTTCATATTCAGTCTGAAAAAAGTTCTTTTGTAAGAACAAAAAATATAAACACTATTAACTAAAATCTTTTTTAAAAATAAAAGACCTATGTTTTCGCTTTATTTTGATATAATTTATAATCAAGATTCTTATTATATTTTCACGTACAATAAATATACCTGAAATAATAAAAGCTTGTTTTTTTCGTTGTTGTTGTTATTAATAACAAAATATGCGTTGTATGCCATAAAAATTGTTGCTTATTAGCTGATAATAAAAAAAACGAAACAAAAGAATCTATTACAAGAAATAATTAACATTTCATCACATTATCAAGAAATTTCTGCATAGATGGAAATTAACAGGTTTACGTTTAATGAATAATTAATTTAATCTACTCCTTTGAACTTACTGTGCTGTAAACTAAATGTCGACATTAAAAAACTAAAAATTCATTTGAAGCTACCAGAAAAAGATGTATATTTTCATTTCCTTGCTGCAATTGTACAATATATTCTTTAAAAAACATCATTGAAGATCTTAATTTTTTAAGCTGGCATTAAAATATTCATTATTTATTATGTCACTATGACATTTGATTACGTGTTTCTTAACACTATTAGAGCCTAAAATTTCATTCAAGATCTTTTTAAAAAGTTGTGCAGCAGAATTTTCTTTTAAAGTATTTAAAACTATCTTTTAAACGTACTTTTGGTGTGATATAGATATTTAAATCTTTTTTAAATAAATTTCTAGTACAAATTGAATTATTCATATGTGGTAACAGTCAAATTGATTGCTCTCGGCGTTTCTGGTGTTAATTTGTAAACGTATAATGTTTCTTATTAAGATTATGCTTTAACTAAGTAGCTAAAGTCATGCTTTGTTTGATTTCGCAAAGTATTATTTCATAAAATAAATATTTGAAAGTAACAATACATTTTTTTAAGGGTGTATTTCGATTCAAACTGCTTGTTTTCCGATTTATTTTTGAATTCACTTTTGTTCTCAAACACATGAAACTCGCAGATTCTCTTATTTAGAAAGTGCACAAGGTGCCGTAAAGGTCAATTCTTTGATAAGTGTACAAAATATTGCAAAAAAAGCAATCAAAAACGGCAATTTGAACCGATTTTTCCGAAGTGGGAGATAAGGGAACGAAAAAAAGGGTCTTCCAGAAAAGTTAATTGCTTATAAATCAAATTCTAATGAATTGAGCGTAAAAAGACTTTACTTGGCACCTCATACGTCCCTTCAAGAATCCCCTCAGCAAATTTCATGATTCTACGTTTAAAAATGTGCCTTAAATTGTATCGGAAAATTTCGAGCTGCTGAAGGTGGAAAAGCGTTTTTTCGAATACACCCTTAATTGCTTTTGCATCATTATTAAGCAAAAACGTTATTTTATGTTTCAGCGCATTTTAATTTTAGAAATGTAAATTCAGCCAAATAATTAAGAATTTCCTCGGAATTATTTATTTTTGTTATAAGACTGGTATAAATAAAAATATTTTCGAAGCAAAATTATACAAAATATTAATTAATTTTGTTTAGAATTCTTTTATAGTCAATTCATAGAAAAAAAATCATAATTCTTTTAAAATGCGTATATATCGTCTGCATAAATGACTTCACAAAATAAGAATAAATTGTGCATTTGAATTCTTAATATTGAAAAATACTTTAATAATTGAATGTAAATAATTGAATTTTCACAAATTTTAATTCATTAAAAATATGCCATAATTTCCCTAAAAAAAGATATTTTCAAAATTTCACAAAAGAAATCGTGAAATATATTACATTGTTTAAAGGAATGAGCATAGTTTGAAAATCTTAAAGCAGTTTTTGAGATATTTTGGTAGAATAATGAAAATATATTTTATTTATTTAATTAATCTTGATCCTATCTATAATTACTCACTCATGATTTATTTTTTCTTTTGAAAATGTACATGTTTCATTTTTTTTATTTACAAATATGCATCCACAATGGAAAAATCTGCAAAATAAATTAATTAAAATAATATTTTTTAAGGTTATTCTGTAATATACATATATACATGCATATTTTGCGCAGATTTGCAGATCATAATTTATTCTTATGTTTAATTTCAAGTCAAAATACTGAATAGTTTTTTTTTTTTTTTTTTTTTTTGTAAAGTATCCGACAAAATGTAATTTGTGTAGTATTCAGAGGATTAGCTTCGCTCCTCCTAATTATTATAAGGTAAACTTTAGAAATTTATACTATCCCGACTGACTTATTCGAGGTGTTAAGGGGACATGTGCGATCGATTCATTATCAAGTCACGACTCTGGAGATAATTAACAACATATTTCAACACCAGCCTCTCGTAATTTAATATAATAAGTTCTATTGCGTATTATTTGTAGGGAAATCGACAGTCTAGGATAAAATAATAATATAAATAAAAGAAATTTACTTTTTTTATCGTTTCTTTTAGCAAATTAATATGTTCTAGTCCCGTGTTCTAATTATTATAAAGAAACTATATCAGATAAAAATTATCAAATAAAATTTTAGTATATTGACATGAAAATGTAACCTTAATCAAATCAGTAAATTTTTCATTGATATTTTTATCAATGAGTATAATTAAGGAATGCTCTATCTTTTCTAGAATATATAGATAACTCTAAAGGCTCTTTAATGACACATAGTGCAACTGTTAGACTTTTCTGAAGCTTATCATAAAGGCTACTCCAGTCATAAGAAGACACTCATACGCTTATATTAATCTGGTAGGAGCGTTGTATTAAAATATCTTGTTTGCATTTCATTATTTTTAAATAGAGGTGTATAATTTGTATTAGATAGCTGAGGTCGATTTCTAAGATGGGCTTTTTTCTAAATTTTTGTTGCAGTTTTTGGTATCCTTTCTAACAAAACTGTTGTAATTATCAACTAAAAATTTGTTGTAATGTCAGAAAACATAATATTTGAGAATAATCAAAAGTTAAATTTTTCATAAATTTTCACCTTGTCTTAAAGAAATAAAATTTAAAATATTTTGCTACTAAAATTTAGAAAATTCTAAAAATTTTAAAAACATACTATTTCATTATTAAATTTTTTTTCGCTAGACCTATAAAGTTAGATATTTTAAAGAAGCAAGTAAGTTATAAAATTATTTAAAGTTTCAACTCTTTACCTAAAAATATTTAGAAAAGTGTATCAAAGCATAAAAAAAAACACATTTCGATGAAAAGAAAAAAAATATACACACACCCACAGTCTTAAAGTATGTATTATTTTAATTTTTGCACCATAATCTTTTAGGGCCATAATCATTTAACACAATAATTTTTACCTCCATTTTTTAGACTGATAATTTAAAAGTTAAATATTTGAACCATTTTATGTTATATGTGCCCTTAAAACTCTGAGATTTTGATACACTATTCTGAATGCGTTGGAAAATTTTTCATAATCTATGCTTGAAAAAGTATTTTTGCTTCTTTTTTTATTCGGAGGGTCAAAAACTTTTAAGTCTTTTTTACCGTGCCACAGTCGGATCAAAATAAAATAATAAACTTTTAAACCATAATTATTTTTTTTCTTTAAAAGAAAATTTAAAGAAATACTTAGGGTGCAGCTTAAAAGCCACGATTTTTTATATTATTATTTTTATCCATTACCTGAGTCTTTGTTAAAAATATTTTCTTTGATAAATACATTTTAAAGGAAGACATTTATTTTTCTTTGACATAGCATACGAGCACGCTTATATTTATCATTGCTTATATATTAGAAACTACCTCTAAATATTACTTAAATGCATAGATATTTTTCCTGATTAATTTTTTCATAAATGGGACAATTTAAGGGGAGAAGATTATATTTCCAAAGTTAAAAAACAAGGTCCACCCTACGAATACTGTTGACAAAATTGAATTCAAATATTACAAGCCTACAAAAAAAGTTTAATTTTTTTAGTGCAAGTTAAATTTGTTTAGAACAAAAATATTTATTTATTTCTAATGTGCATGTTTGAAATTTTGCCATCAAATACCCAGACACACTCCTGTTAACAAAACTTAACAACTTTTATTTTCTACTTTTACGAAAAAGTATATACTTCGTCGACTAAATTTCAATCTTAGGAAAATGCTAAAAATATAATCTGTATGCCATAACATAAAATAAAAAATATAAAAAAAAATTTACATTTTTGTTGTTTCACTGTTGCGTCGTAAAAATAATCCTGTAATGAAACATTAATTTTTTCATATTTACTTTGGAAAAAAAGTTCTTTCGTAAAAACTAAAAATGTAAACACTATCTAAAAAAAGAAAACTTTTTTAAAATAAAATACATATTTTCTCGCTGTGTTTGGCATAATTTATAACCAAGACTCTTATTATATTTTCACCTTGGATAATAATGCTTGTTTTTTTAACAAAACATGCGTTGCATGCCATAAAAATTGTTGTTTATTAGCAGATGGAAAAAAAATCTATTACATGAAGTAACAAATTTTTCGGCACATATTTCAAGTAATTTCTGCATAGATCAAATTTAACTTTTGTGATAATAACATCGTTAGTTTTACGTTTAATGAATAATTAATTTACTCTGCTCTACATTATTTACTGTGGTGTTAAGTAAGTGTCAACTTTAAAAAAAAAAATCATTTGAAGCTTTCGGAAAGGAATGTATATTTCCTTTTTTCTGCTTTAATTGTGAATAATACTATATTAAAAAACAATGTTGAAAATCTCAATTTTTTTACGCTGGCAATAAAATATTCATTATTTATTATCTCACTATGCTACCGTAAAATGGGGTGAATCGGAACACTTTTCAACTTTAACGTTAAATAAAAGTAATAACTGATTTTTTATTATTTTTATTTTTCTACTAGAAACTTCGGTCTTGTTTCGTTCTTTAATTTTTAAGCAACAACTAAACATTTTTACTGTTTATATATATATTATTTACTTTTTTAATGGTGTTCCGATTCACCCCTATCTGCGGGGTGAATCGGAACATCTGTTATAATCTTTATTTATTCCGATTCAAATTTTAATAGGGTTAATAAAAACAGGAAATAATGATAAGGGAGGAATAAGTACATGTAGTTACTGTGAAACCAAGCCTTTATTTTATATACAAGTAAAAATATGCCTTTTTAAAAATTAGAAAACAACTTTGAAATCAAGAAAATTAAAAATTTATTTAAAGGAATTATATCCGAATTGCAGAAATAGAATTTAATACAAATTCAGCCTTGTTCTGTGTTATCCTTTACTAGTAGTCATTGGGTAAGTGAATCTATTGAGTAGCCCCAATCGCTGCATGTATTAATACGATCTACTAATATCCCCTCATCCCCAGCCCTTAGTACTGTTTGCATCCCTCTCTTTTTTAATTGGTTTTTTGATTTTGAAATGTTGTGGATGCCAGAGAATAATTCTGTGCAGTTTTTCTAACTAATTTACTATTTTTAAATTCTTTTATTGTTTGTTCCATGTCTGTTGGATTAGGCGTTGACTTTTTTGTTTAACCAAGTAATTTCTTGGCACCTTTAAACTCTTCAAGAAATTTGAACAAACAAAATATTGTTACAATACATATTCATACATATGTTTTCATATATATCATGAAACTATTACTGTATAGAAAAATAAACCATGAGAGAAAACGTGTTCCGATTCACCCCGTAAATCTTAAACCTCTGATGTTACAAGCCATTTTTCATTTTTTTATTATGTTGTTTAGAAATAAATAAAATTTAATACAGCATATCGTTTACAGGTGTATCATTATTTAAAAGTCCCCACTCTTAGGATTAGAATACGAAAAATACTGTAGTTACATACAAAGTTTTGAAGACGTTGAAAAAAATGAGGTTTGTGAGGATCCTCTTGAAGTATTTTTATATACCCCAGTAGTGGTGCTTACAAGTCAAAACTAAATTTCCCAACTCTTAATGTTATTACCTTCTTATAAAAAAATTGGCAACTAAAAATTTCATCACATATATTTATAATGAATTTATTTGTATGACCGGGAAGTTTTGTTCCTATTCACCCCACTGTTCCTATTCACCCCATTTTACGGTATTTTATTCTTTACAAAAAAGGTCTCCATGCTGAGCATCCTCAAAATATATTTTTAAAAATACTAATTAAACTACTTATGTATATAATAAGAGACCAGTCAGATTTAGCAGCGAAATTACAGTAGAAATTCTCTAAAAAAATAAAATGCTTTCGAATATTTGGCGTGAAAAGAAGAAAACGTCACGCGATTTGACGAGCAGCGCATTTCTTCGCCAAAAGCAAACGATTTTAATGTAACTATTTTTTTTTTAAAGGATGCATGTAAATGGTATTTAATAAATTTAAACTTAAAATGAGAGTTCTTGTATTGCTTGTAACTAAAAAAATATTTTCATATACAGGGTGCTTCGCTACCAGACCGACAAACTTTGAGGGGTGATAGTAGACATGAAGACAAATATTATTAAATAGGAAACCATGGGGCGCAAACGTCTTCCGTAGGAGCTAGAGGCCATTAAAGTTTAAGGTCCAAAACTTTAAACGATTATAAAAAACGAAAAAAAAGGCTGGATTCGTTTGCGGTTTTAGCTAAAATCATTCTTTATATCACGATTTGTTTGTATAAAGTTTTTAAAGGTTACATTCAAAAATTGTCGATAGAGAGCGCTTTAGACTTTAAAGTAACAAACAACTACTTTTAACCTTTATTTTGTGCACGGGGTTAAAATTGTTCTAAAGTTTAGACTTTACTTAACTTTTAAGGACAAAATCGGAAACATTAGGATCGGGTAACTGGCGGAAATTGAACTGTGAACAGAGGAGGGGATTTTGAACGCTCATCAACCTTTGACAAACTAATCGATTTTCTTGCGGTTTGCGTGTAGGCCATTCCTTTGTTAATTATTTTATTCAAAATGACGTACAGCATTGGTGCCCCCATTTTTGATAGAGGGCGCTTTCGACACATCTCCGAAATTTCAATGGCATTAATACTGTATGTTTTACAACCAGACCAAGATACATCCAGGAACTGTTAGGGACAACTCGGAATCATATTATAATGTAACATTGAAAATGCCTTTTTTACGAGTTAGCGTTAAAAGAAGCAAAGAAATGATCAACTTGATAATTCTACAACACGTTTTGTCGGAACTTCTGGTAAAAGCACATGTTCCTCTTTCGTTGCGCCACTCTATAGCATGATGGGGCTCCTCCACATTTTGCCAATGATGTTCGCAGACACCTCAACGTAACATATGGACAGCGGTGGATAGGTAGTGGTGGCCCGATTCATTGGCCTGCCAGATCGTCGCACCTACTTCATTATCTCAATTACTTTTTGTTACCTACCTTTATTTTATTAGTGTGTAATTGTTCTGTATTTTTTTAATGAACATTGCTGGGTGGGGCTAGTAGAGCTCAAACCAATTAATAGCCCCCCCTCCCCCCACCTGGCTCAATCTGAATCTGAATCTGTTTGGACTTCTTCTGCTGGGGCCAAATGAAAAGTTGAATGTATGAGACTCCAGTACCGTCAGTGGAAGACCTCTCAGCTTGAATTTCTGTAGCTGCCAGAAAGCTATCCGAGATGCCAGGAATCTTTCAAAGCGTGAGAAATTGCATGCATCGCTGATGTGAAGCATGCCCGACTACTTCTGGTCGTATTTTCGGACACCTTTTTGTAGTAAAACCCTTAACTAAATGGTTTTCTGCCACATTAACATGTTGCTGTTTCACTGCCTGTTTCTGTTGCTTTTTTCTCTGCTTCTTTTAACCACAACTCACTAAAAAGACATTTTCAACGTTACATTCCTATGTGATTCCGAGTCGCTTTGCATCCCTACAACTTCCTGGAAGTATGCTGGTCTGGTAGTAAAACACCCAGGAGTAATGCCATTGAAATGTCGGAGATGTGTCGGAAGCGCCCTCTATCAAAAAATGGAGACACAAGAGCTGTAAGTCATTTTGAATAAAATAATTACGAAGGAAATGACCTACACGCAAACCGCAAGAAAATCAATCAGTTTGTATAATGTTTATGAGTGTTTAAAATCCCCCCCCCCTGTGTTCACAGTTCAATTTTCGCTAGTTACCCGATCCCAATGTTTCCGATTTTGGGATTGAAATTTAAGTTAAAGTCTAAACTTTAAAATAATTTCAACCCCATGCAGAAAATAACGGTAAAAAGTAGTTGTTCGTTACTCTAAAGTCTAAAGCACCCTCTATCAACAATTTTTGAACGTAACCTTTAAAAATTTTTTACAAACAAATCGTGATATAAGGAATGATTTTAGCGAAAACCGCAAACGAATCCAACCTTTTTCCGTTTTTTATAATCGTTTGAAGTTTTGGGCCTTAAACTTTAATGGCCCCTAGCTCCTACGGAAGACGTTTGCACCCCGTGGTTTCCCATTTAATAATGTTTGTCTTCATGTCTACTATCACCCCTGAAAGTTTGACGGTCTGGTAGCGAAACACCCTGTATATAAAAAATTTCGTATTGAAAAAGTTTCATTCATTAAGGCATTCAAAAATAAAAGCCAGAATAAAAAATTGGTTCTATTGCAACGAAACTGAATAAATAATGCTTAAATGGTCTTAATTTTGAACTTGAAACAATTTCAGTTAAGTTTTGAATTTTGTTTTAAATCGTAATTTTTGACAGTTAAATTTCAATATAATTGCCTATAAATATCGATATGGCAATTTTATAGTTAAAACAAACTAAAACTGACAAAACTAAAGTTATTTTGATTAAAGTTATTTAAACAAGCTTAAATGGAACACTTTTTTTCCTTTAAGTGTATTTGACATGAAAAAAAATATTTTTTGAAACTGTATTCCATCGCCAACTGATAAAAAATCGCCAAATAACGAAATTTTAATAGTTTTTTTTTTTTTTTTTTTTTTTTTTTTTACGAAGGCTTTACCGAGTTTCTGCCGAATTATTTTTTATAGACGTATATATCTTCATAAAATCATTCTATAATTTTTTCAGAAATTTTCGAAGTATGCCCTTATGGAGACCTTCCTTATTAGTGATTTTTTTAATTTGTAAACGTACAATGTTTCTGCATAAACTAATTACTATAAAACAAGTTTTAAACAATTATACAAACCTGACTGACTTATTCGAGGCGTTAATGTAATATATGCGATCGATTCATTATCAGGCCACGAATCTGAACTTAATTAACAACATATTTTAACATCAGCATATCTTAATTTAATATTATAAATTCTTTTGCATATTATATGTAGGCAAATCGACAGTCTTCGATAAAAGAATAATTTTCATAAAGTTAATTTATTTATTTAACGTATCTTTTAGCAAATTAATTTTTTCTAGTACGTTGTTCTAATAACTATTTTAGAAAGAAACTATATAAGATAAAAATTATCAAATAAAATTTTAGTATATTGACATGAAAATGTAACTTCAGTCAAGTTAGTAATTTTTTTACAATATTTGTATCAATAAGTATGATTAAGAAATGCTCTATGTTTTCTAGAATATACAGATAACTCCAATAGCTCTTTAATGCCACAAAGTGCAATTGTTAGACTTTTCTTAAGTTTTTTACAATAAAGGGACCACTTTAGTCACAAGAAGATACTCATACGTTAATGCTAATCTGACGGGAACATTCTTTTAAAGCATGTTGTTTGCATTTCATTATTTAAATCGATATAAGACATAATATTTTGTTTTAGATAAGTAAGGTCGATTTCTAGATAGGCCTTTTTATATTTTCTGATTTTTGTTGCAGTTTTTTTATAAGGGTACTTTCCCTATCTCAAAGTAAATGTACACAAGGCCTTACAAAGGATTTCGGGTACTTTTTCGACTGTACTAAAAAATATATATATCCACCCTCAATAACACGAAATCATCTAACAATTTTTTTAAATAAAAACATGAAAATTGTTGATGTGATTATTTAATAGACGTATAAGAGGCCGTGTTATTGCTCTTTTCGCTCGATCAATTAGAACTTGAATTATAAAAAATTACTTCCTCAGTATCAGCTTGGTTTTCGTTCCCAAGTTACTCGCTTAGAGAAGTTGGGTTCAAAATGCCATATTTGACACTATTTTTTTGCAATATATTCTACCTTTATCATAAAGTTGACATGAGCTGCACATTATACAGTTTCTAAATTAAAAAAATGTACCAATTTGATATGTTTTAAAAAGAAAATGAACTTAAAAATGAATCCGAAAATAAGCATTTTGGATTTGAATATATCCTTAATTGTGCAAAAATTTAGATTACAAACATGTTATGCCTTTTTATTGTCTGCTTGTTTAAACTTGTTTAGTTCTTTCAATTTATTAAACAGTGAAGTTTTGTTATTATTCTCAAAGCGTTAGAAAACGTTTCATAATCTATTCTTGACACATGATTTTTCGTTCGTATTTTTAGAATTGGGCTTCTTATAAAATCTTTTTAGCGTGCCGTATTCGAATAAAAATTTCAAAAAATGAACTTTTAAAACTTAGTTAAATTTAACAGAAATCTTAAAAGAATAGCGAAGAAAAATTAAATATAAACATTGTGTGTCTGCACAAAAATATCTCGATTTTTTTTTTTTCAAATTAATTTTTTGTAAAACAATATTGTTTTTCATTCATAATGTGCATGTTACAAATATCACTATGAAATCACTCAGATACATTCCTGTCTACAAAACTTAAAAATTTTCATTTTCTACTGTTAAGTAAAAGTACGCTTTGTCGGATGAATCTTTCTTCCACTTTTTTTCTTATATTGAAAATATAAGCTGTATGCCATAACATAAAAAAGATACATAAAAAACTTGAGTTTTAGTTGTTTTACTATTATTACGCCATAAAAATAATGGTGTAACGGAACATTAAATTTTTCATATTTATTTTAGGAAAACAAGTTTTTTCGTAAAAACATAAAATGTAAATACTAATATCTATTAAAAAAACTTTCTTTTTAAAAATAAAAGCCAAGTTTTTTCGTTGCGTTTTAGCATAATTTATAACGAAGGTTCTTATTATAGTTTGACGTACATGCCTAAAATAATAATGCTTGTTTTTTTTTTTTGTTTGTTTTTTTTAACAAAAAATACTATGCATGCCATAAAAATTGTTGTTTATTAGCTGCGAAAAACAAAATAAAATAAATTACAGGAAGTAATAAATGTTTCGGCATATTCTCTAATTTGTGCATAGATGAAAATTAATTTTTGTGATAATAACATCGCCAGGTTTATGTTTAATGAATAATAAATTTACTCTGCTATATACTATACTGTGCTGTTAAGTAGGTGTAAGCGTAAACAAAAACACTTGAATTTACTCGAAAAGAATGTATATTTTCCTTTTCCTGCTTTAGTTGTGAAATTTGTTCTTTAAAAGAGAGTTTTCAGAAAATCTCAAAAATTTTAGGCTCACATTAAAACGTTTAATTATTTTACTATGCCATTAAACATTCAGACACAATTCTGTCAACAAAACTTAACAATTTTCTTTTTCTATTGTTATATAAAAGTAAATTTTGTCGACTAAACTTTTCTTTCTCTTTCTTTTCTTAGCTAAAAATATAAACCTTATACTACAACATAATATAAAATACATAGTAAAAAAAATCTTAATTTTTAGTTGTTTTACTATTAATGGGGAAACGAAATTTTAAATTTTTTATATTTATTTCAGAAAAAAAGTTATTTTGTAGAAACATAAAATGTAAATACTACCATCTATAAAAAAAATTACTTTTTAAAAATTAAAGGCATATTTTTTCACTGTCTTTTGGCATAATTTATATCGAAGATTTTTACTATATTTTCGCGTACAAAATTATACCTGAAGTAATAAAGCTTGTTTTTTTTAAACAAAAAATACTATGCATGCCATAAAAATTGTTGTTTATTAGTTGACGAAAAAAAAAAAGAAAAAATTACAGGAAGTAATAAATGTTTCGGCACATACTCTAATTTGAGCGTAGATAAAAATTAACTTTCGTGTTAATATCTTCGCTAGGTTTACGTTAATGAGTAATACTATGAATAATTAATTTACTCTGCTCCATACGATACTGTGCTGTCAAGAATGTGTAAACTTAAACAAAAAACACTTGAAGTTACTAGAAAAGGATGCATATTTTCCTTTCCCTGCTTTAATTGTGAAATTTATTCTTTAAAAAAGAGTTTTCAGAAAATCTCAAATTTTGTATGTTCACATTAAAACGTTTATTACTTCACTATCGCATATTATTTTTTTATAATCAGATTTTGTGAACAAATGGAGTATTTTGTTAAAGGATTACAGGACGTTTGATTTTGTCAAAACGTTTAAAAACATTGTCTTTTTCTTTACCTTTTTCTCCAAAGTGCAAATAATATGCAATTTTTTCATTTCTGACTAAAGTATGTATATCCTTTCGTTAACTATATTATCCAGAAATATAAATGTTGTCCATACAAAATTAATATTTAAAGTTTGTATTTAAAAATTCTTCTCGCTAAACCGTGAATTAAAATCATCAAATACTGCGTATATGATAACATACTAAGTTATTCATATAAAAACAATTTTTGAACAAAATAGAATCATAACACATCTACTTCTAAATTAAAATCAAAATATACTCAAAAGTTTTGTTCAAAATTTAATTTTAGCACAATATATATATATATATATATATATATATATATATATATATATATATATATATATATTCAATAAATAAATGAATAAATAAATACAATTTTTCGAATGCAAAAAATAAATAAATAAATAAGTAAATTACCACGATATGGACATTTTTCGGTTTTAGCATATAGCATATGAAATGCATATGCTTTTTTATACTTTAGCTTATATTGTTTGAAAATAACTCCAAATTTACTACTCTGAGAAATCGCGATTTAGTATCTATGGACCTTCAATTACAATTACCATCTATATGATAAAAAATATATTAAAATTTTTGAATGTGTTTTTTTGCATATTGTCCAAAGTTACAAAAATATCGGAATAAAACAAAAATCGAAAACTGTTTTTTTAATGTTTTAAGGTCTCATAAAACTTACCACCTTAAACAGTTAAGTTTCTTGTTAAATTCATATATGCATTAATACTTAGAAGACAAATTTTAGTTACTTATAATTATGCATTCTCAACTGGCTTATTCGAGGTGTTACGGTGAAATAACTTTGCAGTGGGCATTATACAATCGAGTCATTATCAAGCCACAATTCTGGACATGTTAACTATATGTCTTACTGTCAGAGCATCTTGTAATTTAATATAAGTTGTTTTGCATATTATAAATGAATTGTTAGGAATGGTTGCGCCACACAGATGTCATATTTACTTTAATGACGTCGTTTTCATAGCTTGATTGCAGTTAATCCCCATGAAGTATTTTCCAACACATTTAATTTTCTGTAATAAGCTACTCAGTATGTTTTAAAATTATTACAAAGGAAATTTGGGTAACACTGAAGTAAAATTACACAGGCTCATTTTCAGTTGTATATTTTACCATTTGATTATTAAATGCATTAATATTGTTGCAAGGTTCCTTTTTATTACCCGTTTCTCCCAAGCATAATAAGAATAATATGAAGACAGTGAATTGTAAATTTAAGGGGACAAAGTACCTATAAAACCATCTCATTAATTTTGAATGATACTGTAACATATTTGGTGGCACGACACTTAATATCAAATTTTAAATAAAAAAAAGTAAAAAAAGGAAATATTGTAGAACAGCCTATTTTTCAAAATTTTAATTTTTTTTAAATGAACTTTCTAAAATCCGTAAAACTTTTACAAATATTAATATTTTTGATTCTTTTTTCCCTCATTCATTTAAATATACAACATAAAATTGTGTATGGATTTTTAAATGCATAGTATTTATTAAATATGCATAGGATTAGATGTATGGCATACATTAAATGAGATTTTTTTTCTCTCTCATGTATTTCGAAAAATGTAGGAAATTCAACAAACTGTCAGTTTAAATATTTTTTTTTAAAAATAACTATAAACTTGAATGTTAAATCCATACACATAAATGTTAGATACACCATCCAGAACAAGTAAAAAAAAATCAAACCTCTATCTAAAATTAGCAAAAAAGACTCAGTTTTTTTTATCCATATATTCATTAATAAGTGTCAATATAGATCACACAATATGGGACATACAGCTACATTTGAATAGAACCCCTCATTTTTTTGCTTCATTTTGAGAACAACAGACTTTGTGTTTATTCTATAAATAATCACTTTCAGAATTTTGAAGCTATGATTTTGAAACTTTCACAAAAATTGCTCTATAAATATTTATTTATATTCATTTAGCTAACATAATATGCAAATAAAATTTTGATATCGTTTACGCGCAGTAAAAATTATTTAGTAAGCCTACTTATTTTTCATACAATTTTTATTATTATTTAATTCTGATAACAGGCTATTGTGTGCAATATTATTTGTCATATTTTCAGAAAAGAATATTATTTTATATTAAGAACTCAAAACAAATTATAAGCAAAAATCTTGAAAGAAATTGGGATTGTTTTCATAAAAATCTTAATTTCTCTACGAGTAAGCAAGCCATTGACATAAAAATGAACACTGTTTATTACAATAAGCCGCTTAATCATAATCTACAGTTTGAACGCTTTTGCTACATTAGTTTTGACTGAGTTATCCAAAGGATTTTCGCTCGTTCTCAATTTGTTGACGGTCTCCTTTAGAATTTCGTGAAAAATCTTCATGGAAATTTATGACTTTTACTATTATGTTTACACATTTAGAATTTCAAAATAATTCCTCATGTACTCTTTTCTAGATGTTTAACTAAATGCCTAAAATCGCAAGTGGATGGCCATCTTTGGCCATATAGTGTAGTGTTTAAAAGATTAGCATCTGAGGCAAACAAAAAAAAAAAAAGAAAGAAAGAAAAAAGAAAACAGTGTTTCCTCTAAACATGTGCTACATTTTTCTGTATCGTCTCATTTTAAAGCTTTAAAATGGATTTGTACAATGATGGTGTGTAAATCATTTGTGCGTGTTACAAAAATTATACTAAGCACATTAAAGATAATAATTTCATGATTATTTTTAAATCAAATATTTTTTTTTAAATATTTTAATACCCTGGATTTGAAAGTACAAATGATCATAATACAGCTCAACAATTTTTTTAAAAATGCAACTATTTCTGTTTTTATAAGGAGAGTAGACTAAGATTTGATTAAACAATTTCACAGCATTTTACAAATAATTTCTTAGAACTCATTTGATCAATTTCGTGGATTATTGTTCACAAGTAATTTGAAAATCCGTTGAAATTTATTTTTGATTCTATACACCAATTTCAATCCACAAACTTACTCACGGCAAAGAAATAATAGCTTCCTTGTTATAGTAAGTAGGAGAAATGTCGAAAGAAGCTCGAGAATCGAGCGACATATTGAGCAAATGGTACTGAGAAGATTTCTCGCCAAAATGCAGTCGGACATAAAAAATTGAAGATTTATTTATTTATTTATTTATTTATTTTACGGCTTTTAATGTTATCAGATTCTTTTGCTTCAATCTTACGTAAATTACTATAGAAAAAGTCGATATCCATAGGCGTAACCAGCCTTTTGAAAGGGGGGGGGGTCCAATTTTTTTACTCTGAACATATTGAGTACAAACAATATATTATGTAATAAAACCTAATAAAATGGAACCCCATAAAACCTCTAGAATTTCCGTTTTAGACAGGTTTTTATTTTTGGAAGGTATAAGTGTGTGGTACTTCTTTTAAAAAGGAACCCAACACAATTTTTCGTTGTGTAAAGAAGGATGAGAAGTTGCTCAAAACTAAATCTAATGGATAAGAAAAAGATATATAAAAGTAGATAACCGTAGATAAAACATGATAGATATAAAACAAAGGTATCCGTAAACATAAATCTGTAATTATAACAATTTTTCATTTAAAACAGCAATGAAATACTAAAATAAATAAACATGACTTTAGTTCCCTCGTCATTTTGATCGAAGTAGCATTAAAATAGCTTGCAGTGTTCAATTTAAAGTAGAAAAGCATTCTTTCTATATTTTCTACACATGAATAAATAAAATTTTCCGGTTTTTTTAAAAAAATGAGTTCACACGAATATCAAAACATCGCCACAAAAAACTAAATTTAACAAACCATCCAACTAACCTCCATTATAATTTGAATTTTGAGTAGCATTCTCATTTTTAAAGGAAGCAGGTTTGTACAATCTCCCACTAGAGATGAGTTCGGGCTCGTTTTTTTGGGGCCCGGTCTCGCCCGAGCCCGAAGGATTTTTTTGTCAAAAGAGCCCGAGCCCGATAAAAAAAATATACAAAACAAGATTGTATGATATTTAAAAAATTGTTTCAAAAAAAGTCTTATTTTTAAGTTCTTACACAGATATGTTTCTTAAATGAAAATTTAAATTCAATCTTATCAAAATCCATATCAAATAAAAATATACTTGATACTTAAAATTACTTTCAAAAATTTTCCTAATTTAACGTGTAAGTTTGTTGGACATATTTGTGTTTATTGAATAAATGCATGAAATTTGCAGAAATTACTATCAGTAAGCTTTTTGTAAAATCAAACAAAGTTTTTGAATTTTCTGTAAAAAAATTACAAATTTTAACTATAATCAATTCCTTTCTTTTATCTTCTGTGAATGACAAATACCTAAAAATCAATGTATTTGGAAAAAATTGACGCTGTTATCTTGGTCCGATGCTTTTATAGAAAAAGAGGAAATACTAATCGATTGCTTTCTGTCGGAATAACATGGTATTTATATTTACTTACAGAGGAAAGTGACAGCGTTCGAAAATACACAGCGTTTTCAGAATGAACATAGTTCATGTTATATATAATGTTCATAGTTCATGGAAGAATCGCTAAATTTATTTTCTCAAGAAAAACTACTCGTACACAATAGAAGATTAAATAATTTACAAACTTTCAGCTAATTCTGGTCTATTAATTACAGAAGAAAATATTCTCTTCGCGTTATGTAACTATAAATAATTAAATAAGTGAACCTATTAAAAAAAATCTTTTGCTAACAAAATCCAAAGTAAAAGCAAATTCATTGCTATGTTTATTTTGTTTGGCGCCATTCAATAAATTGTCGCCGGAAATTTCGTAGACATAAATCTGTAATTATCGCAAATTTCCATTTGAAACGTAATGAAATATTAAAATAAATAAACACGATTTCAGTTCTCTGTCATTTTGATGAAAAAGGATTAATATTATTTGAAAAGGAATAAGTACTCTGTTTTAAATGAAAAAAAATTCTTTCAATCTTTTCTACTCATGAATAAGTAAAATTTTCCGGTTTCAGAAAAAAATGAGCCCGAGCCCGAGGCTGTGTTGGCTCCAGGCTGAGCCCGTGTCATTTCTACCTCCCACCTCCCCCGTTCTCATTATCGTTTAACATTTGTATTTCCTTTCAATTTTTTTTTTGCTCCTATCAAGACTTTTGATTACAAAAGCAAATATATAACTAGTTTTTATCCTTGTCGAGAATTTACGCTAATTTTTTATGGAATTTCAAAAACATGCATGAAATAGAACGGCGTTAAAAAAACTCTTCCATAAACAAAAGACATCAAATTGGGATTATAAAACCAACTTTTTGACTTACTGTGATTAATACAGATTCTAATAAATATTCTAGTTTTAATAAAGATGAACAAGATAATTTTCTAGAAAAAAAAAGAATCTAGGTCTCTTCTTTTGTCACATTTCAAAAACATACTAATAGTTTAGATTAACTAATTGAACTGTGCTTTCATTTTTTTCCTTTTTTCTTTTATAAATTTTGATTTTTTTTAAATTATGAATCTTAGATCTGCGCGAGCGGGAGGGGGGATGCCTGGGCGCCCAGGGCACACCCCCCTGGTTATGCGCATGATATCTATGTCTCTAGAAGCACAGAAATTTTTGTAAAATATTTCGACTCGGGAATCCCAGAATTGCGACCGACATAGGGTTAAATTTGCTCAAATATTATTTCTTCTAAATTTAAACGACTATTTTTTACAAAATTCTAAACTTTAATACAAGTACTCATATTACCATATAGCTCTTAAAATAGATTTTTAAAAAAGCGAAACAAGTTCTTGTTTTACTCTTCATAACACTATCTAGATAACTTCAAATACTCAAAAGTGGTAAAAAATAAGAATAAATGTTCAATGCGAAACACATTTTTTTTCTACTTCTTACTTTTCTGAAGCTATTTTTCGAAATCAATAAATTTATTTATTTATTTATCTATGAAAAGAATTTCGTTGAAATGTTTTTAGTGTAAACATTATCGAAAGTAAATCGAGTAAACATAATCGAAAATAAACGTTATTCAAACGTGTTTCTTTAAACTCCTCATATTTATTGATTTATTGATTATTTATTTCCTTATTTTTAATTTTGCGTATTTAGTTAGTTTGCATCTGCCTATATTTTGACGCTAATTGTTGTTTTAAAAATATTGAATAAATAAAAAGAAGACAAACTGCAATAAGAAATTACTTAACGCAATACAATATAAATAAATAAACCACAAAGATTAAAGCATCAAAACACTTTATTAAAAACACTTTATTGATAAAAAAAAAGAGAGAAAAAAAAGCAATTTTCTCATTTGACAGTGTTATAAAAACATTTAAAAAATTGTCTTTATTACTTAAAGTATCGTATTTCCAAAAGTTTCTAAAATTAATTTAAATTTTTTCACATGTCTGATCTAATTTGGGTTAGATTTTATTACACTTACAATTAACTCTTTCAGGTCTGTTGTATTATTAATATTACATGCCTTTTAAAGGGGTGCTATTTTGTTGTAAGAAATACTTTTGCTTCTATTTATGCATAGCAACAATAATATATGTCTATGCATCTACTATATGACTTCATTTATGTTTAGGCATTTAGTAACAATAATAATTGTTATTATTTGCATAATTCTCTTTCCGCAATTTGTGATTCTTTCAATTTATACATATATTTATCTCTTTATATTTAAAATAAAAGTTACTTTACTAAAAGAATCATATGTAATAAAGAGCAAAAGGTATTAGAAATTTGTAATATAAGTAAAATTTTATTGTAAGACAATATTTTCTAATCATCTCCAAAACTTTTTCCTTAGCCTATTACCATATGAACATGGTGAAGTATTCGTTAAACACTAATTGATCTATTTGGACAGCTAGTGTTAATGCTATAAACGTAAAAATAATTTTTTCTAAAAAGTGAAAAAAATTCCGACCCGAAAGGATTATATGCTTATTTATTTCAATATTTTTCGAAAAAAATATGCACTGACTTCAAATATTGCAATCATACAAATTTAGTGAAAATTTTTACCGTCTCGTATGAAAATTGAAAAGAACAATGTCACTATCATACAATACTTAAAAATAAAAAAGGAGAAGAAAGGAATTTTCTCATTTGACCATGTTATAAAAACGTTTAAAAATGGTCTTTTTTACTTAAAATATCGTCTTCCTAAAAGCTTCTAAAATTAATTAAATTCCATTCACATTCCTAATCTAATGAGAGAAAGATTTTATTACACTTACAATTAAATATTTATTTATTCAAATACAATTCTAAATAAATATGCACTGATTTGAAAAATAATCATTTTATCAAAATGGAAAGACATTTAAAAGACATTTAAAAAATATCTTGGTTTACCATTTTATTACATCATTTGAGAGAAGCTTCAAATACTTCAAACCTCTAAAGTGTTAAAAAACAGAAATAAAGAAGTAAAATAAAAACATCGCCTTGTTCCAATTTTTCTCTTCTTAAACATATTTCAGGAATTCTAGAAATTCTTTGATTTTTTTTTTCATCCTAAGAAAACAATTTTGTTGAAACGTCTTTAGTGTATTGTTTCAGTAAACATTATCAAAAGTAAACATTATTGAAAATCTTTACATTTTTTTTCCTTGTTTTTATCGGGATTTTCCCTTTTATTTTTATTTTTACTTTTTAATATTTTAAAATATTTGTGGTTAAATGTTGTTTAAAAACAAGTCGATAAATAAATATGGTTTTATTTATTATATGGAATTAAAGTTTTTAAGGTTTTATGTTACATTCTTTAGTAAATATTACAATATCACAAAATATTTACAAAAAACAAGGAGTCTAACCCAGATTTTGCTAGAACATTTTGCTTGCAGTATGAGATATAAGTGAAAATAATTTTTGTTTCGTAAAATATCTCATATAGATTTTTTTACGTTTCATTTATTTTTGGGAGCGGTCGAAATTATATAGATACACTGTAAAAAATGTCAGATGTTTCTGAATATATAAAAATGTATTGTAAATAAAAACGAAAGTATACAGTAACCTCTTCTAACTCACCCAAGGTTTCAAAAACAGTTCCTTTACTTTTAAAAATCCCAGAAAACTATTTGTTTTTGAAATTTAAAGAACAATTTATAAAAATTAATTTTTATTAGCTGCCCGTTCTTTTCAGAAACGTTTATAAGTAGCTTTTACAGTACAATAATCACTTTTCTCAGATCAAAATATCACTTTTTCGAATGCTACCAATTCATACGAAAATATTTTGATATTCAGAGAACATGTTTAATAGACAAACATACAATATTAACATTATTAATATTAATATGAAATATCACGTTATTTTGCTACAATCGCATGCACAAAATCAGCTATGCAGCTGAAAATGTTTACTTGAGAATTGATAGAATCTGAAAAGATGATATTTTGATTTGAGAAAAGTGATTATTGTACTGTAAAAGCTACTTAGAAACGTTTCCGAAAATGACGGGCAGCTAATAAAAATTAATTTTTATAAATTCTTCTTTAAATTTCGAAAACAAATAGTTTTCTGGGATTTTTAAAGGTAAAGGAACGGTTTTCGAAACCTTAGGTGAGTTAAAAGAGGCCAATGTATATTTTTGTTTTTGATTACAGCACATTTTTATATATTCAGAAACATCTGACATTTTTTACAGTGTACGTAAACAACTACAGTCATAATCTTGTCCGTCCGTTTATATCAGAGCAAAAACTGCTCAACCAAATAGCTTGAAATGTATTTTACAATGTTAAAAATTTTGCTCTAGTTTGAACCAAATTTTGGTTCTCAATAGCTGCCACTATAAGATGGTGAAACATTGAAACAATATTTGGAGCTCCTGGTGAAGCATAGTTCCAATAGTTGGAATTATTTTGAAATAGGAAACTCTAAATGTTGGTATGTGATTTCACCATATCATGGTGGCAGCTACTGATCACCAAAATTAGATTTAAACTAGAGAAAAATTTTTAACAGTGTGAACTGCTCAAAGCAATTAAAATATATAGTACTAGCTGACCTGCCCGGCATTGCCCGGGCCCATGATGTTATTCTGTTTTCAAATGAGTTATTTGTTTTCTAAATGACCCTTAAATTAAACTCAAATTTCTATGATTTTATATCTTTAAGTCCATTTTGTCAAAATTTATATTTTTAAATGGAAAAATCGCAAAAAGTTATTTAATTTAAAGCACATGCTATTTTGGTATTTTATTCTCTATGTAATTTGATTTTTTGGAAACTATGCTTACCGAAAGCGAATGAAACCGCGACGGAACACTCAGGTTTTTACTGAATTCATAAAAAATTTTACATATTTTATTTTGTAAAAAAAAAAAAAAAAAATAATTTTATCCATACAAAACTTCTAAAATTTTTTTAAGTAATGTAAATCTGGTTTATTGAAAGCCTCTAAAAAGATTGTGCTAAAATACCGACATTTAGTTACTTTTAGCATAGGAAAAATGTATTATCCATGAGCCTGGATGTGATTCGTGTTTGCGGTGTCTTTGAATGGATTAAATATCGTATTTTATTTAAACAATTTACACCATAGATTATAAAAGTGTTTTAGTTTTAAGAAAATATTTTCGGTTTTTCAGGACGTATACAGTTGCACCATGCAAAGGCAAAACCTCAATGAAACGATCTGGTTTTTATTGATTTCGTCAAATTTTTCGTACTTTTTATTTTGTAAAAAATATTTCTACTCGTCCGTATGTTTTAAATTTTTTAAGAGGGTGTTAATTTGGTCTATTGAGATGCTTTTAAAAGATTGTGCTGAAAGATTGTGCTCGTCTATCCCTATCAGCAAGCTTAGACTTTCGGCAACTGTTGTGCTTTGAAGACGTCGTCTTACCTTCTTTAGTGTACGCTGTCATAACAGCCGTATTTCTTACAAATCCCAAAAGGTTTGCTGTTTCCGTAACCGATGCTCCACTTAAACGCACTCCAACAATCATTCCTCTTTCGAACTCTGACAGGTCTGACATTTCATCTTCTCAAAGACAGTTCGATAGACGCATACATTGCAGGTGACTGCTGTTGAGGGACTAATACTTTCCTCTTCACGCTCACTAGCTGGCAGACTTTTGTTGGAGATGGCACAGCTGTACTGCAGGTTTGAAAATGTCATAATTTTTCACGGGCGTTCGTACACTGTTAAAAATTTCTGTAAAATAATGATGCATTGAATGTATATTTGACATTCACTTTACCATTTCTCTAGAAAATTGAAGAAGCACCGTTAATCTACAAAGATATCAAACGACCAGCGTTAAAAAAATCCTCTTTTAGCAGTTGCACTTGAATACGCTGAAAGACGCATAAAATTACATCCCATGCAGACTTGTGATTGGTCAATCTCGTCTCGGGAACAGCGCTAAAACCAACCTGATGGATTTATACCTTGTTCGCTAAAACTATCCGTTTCTCTTAATCTAGATTCACGAATGGCAACATATCAGTGTTTGTTTTGAACTTGTTTGTCAACATCATGAAGATAGATATAGTAGAAGGAGATCAAAGACGGCGCTTCCACTTTCGTCCCTAAAGTCTTTCCGAGTCTGGCTGGCATTTCCGGCAGTTTGGCAGCAGATGAAATCTAGCGCCCTCTACGTCCCGCTAGCAGACTAGTCGAGAGACCAGTCAAACAAGTCATGTGATCGAAAGTCAGTGCAGCATCACTAGCGCCACGCTATGCACCGGGCAATACTTTGGGGCTAAGTTCTGTTGGGAAAAGCCTATCTTCTCGGTTCTCCTTCTTTTATTCTATCTTCATGGTCAACATGACCATGGCGGTAACGTGCTTCCGTGGGTGAGAATGAGAAAGCAGTTTGATTTGAGTAAGTATTTCCATTGAATTTCTTTGTTTCTCTTTATCTTATATGACTGAAAATGCATTTCAAATCAATTTGAAAAATGTCTTGAAATATATTTCCAACATAATCGTAAATTATTTCGTATTTCACCGTTAAAAAAAAGCACACATCGACATCACTGTTCTCCATATTATGTACTTTTGTACTATTTCACACATAGTGTGCAATCAATTTCCTTTTTCATGTTTTTTTTTTATTTAACCTACACTGACCTTCACCCCCCCCCCATTATTACACGCACACCTGTTGGAACAGAGTAAAATTTTCTTGCATGTCACTAGAAATATTAAAGTGTGTCTAATTTTAAAGATTGAGGGTTTGATCTACTCCGAGGGGAGCAAAAGACTTTTTTTAAGCTCTTCTTCTTATACATTTTTTAATGTATAATATTCTGGGGTTGATGCAGGGTTTTATTTCTTAAGGCTAATTTTTTGAAAAAATTACTATATTTTTGTATTAAAAGATGAAACTCAAATTCGATACAAGCAATTAAAATATGCTTTAAGTACTTTTGTTAAAGTTTTCCTTTCTGATGAATTTCGTTTGCAAATTGTGCATTTTAAACCTAACAAAAATGAAATAATTTATAAAGTTTTTTTTTCTTTTGCATGGAATAAGATTTTATGATCAGGGCCAATTAATTAAGAGGAATTTCATGAAGACGTCTGTATTAATAGATTGTGATTGAGTCTTAAATAAGTATTACTAAACATTAATCACATATTATATATGTGTATAAATAGAAATATTATAGTCTAAATAATCCCTTTATATTGAAATTAATGTATTTAACCAAACTACTTCATTGTACAATATTAATATTACTTGAAATTTCTATTTTTATTTTATTCATTAATTAAAATAGTAGAAATTGGTAAAATTGAGTTGCCATCATTAGCAGGGTGAGAAAAAAAGGGGGGGGAGTGCAGTTTTTTAAATATATATATAAATTTCTTGGTGCACTTATGTGAGAAATAACATTTTGTAATTAAAGAAAATGTTAACTGTGCATTTATTAATAAACTCTTGAAACCCTTGCTAAAATTTCTCTATCTGCTATTTTTTTTTTTTTTCAAAATTAACATTTTAAAGGATAAGGAAGTTAAAAATAATGAAGAGTATGATTTTGTGAAAGGGGTCTATTTTTTGGATTTTTCTGTTAGAGGGCCTTAGGACCAAAATTTTAGGTCAATTGTGCATCAATAACTTATCTCAAGAATGCTTAATTTACATTATTATACAATTCAAAGTTATGCCATCTTTGGGCCAGAGAATCAATAATTAGGGATTATTTTAATTCGTACTTTATAACATACTCACCATTGATCAACATTGTTACATTGAGGGTAAAAGTGTAATTATTTCTTTAAAATTCTACTGTTTATTTTTTATTTTTTTGCTGCAAAATTTTGTAAAACATGCAAAATATATACATTCTAAAAATTTCATGGGCTTTATCCCTCTCTGGAAAAAAAAAAAAAAAAAAAAAAAAAAAAAAAGAATCACCTCCTCTTTTCACACACAGGATACCTCTATGCAATCCTTTACAATTTTCGGGGAGTAAATATGAAATACAAAGGTACAAGGTTATAATTTCTGAAGTCTAAAAGGAGCTTCCTCCCCCCCCCTTTCCAAAGAATTTATATTTCAGAAGACATTAATCATCGTACATCAGATTCAAAGAACAGCAAAAAGAATCAACATTTATATAAACATTAAAATAATTTGACATTTTATTAAAATAGAAACATTATCATTAAATAAGCTTTTTAAACACTGGAATTAAAAATTATATCATTAATACATATTTCATTGAATTCTTGCTAATGCAACGTTCTCAAAATGAGATGAACTTATCATTAACAAGTTTTCTGACATATTTTGAAAGTATATAATAGAAAAATAATATAGGAATTATTCCTCATATATGTGCAGAATGTCAAAATAAATCCCTCCCCTCTCTTATGCCCTTGCCTTCTAAAGAAAATTATGACATAACATTCCTTCAAACACACAATTCAGATTTTAACTATTTTCTATCTGTGTTGAAATGTAGGGGAGACTGTGATTGACAGTGCGAGGAATGGGACAATAGGTTTTTCTTTTTATGTTTTGTTCTAATCATTTCATCATTCACACCCAAGATGAAGCAATCATAGTCCAATATTCATTTGAAAAAAAAAAAAAAAAAAGCTGTGTTTGCTTGCAATTTTATAAAGGAAAAGATTATAGAATCAAAAATAAATGTGCCTTTTTTTTATGCTTTCTGTATATGAATGATTTTTTTAATGCATAGATTATATAATAGTTCTTTATTTACAGAACAGTAGACTGTATGTTATCCATAATTTAAATCCATAATTTGTCTACTGTGCATTTATTTTTTAAATATCAAGATTTCTTTTATGTCTCCATATATTTGTTGTTTACTTTTGAAATGTACAGATATTTGCTATTTTCTAAGATATTTATTTTCAAACTATCGCTATGCAATATATTTTTTAATATTTTTAGTTAATAAAAGTGTAGATGAATAGCACTTTATCCTTTTTCTTTTTAGAGTGAACACTAATTTATTATTAAGAATAAGTTAGCTATTTTAAAAATATTGATTTTGTTTCTTGTGATATTTACAAAACTTCATTTCACTACTGAAATAATAGAATTAATATTTATAATATAATAAGTATGTTAACTTGTAATTAAATCTGAGATTTACTGCATATAGAAATAAAAAGTATGGCCTATTTATGTTTAAAATTATTGATCTTTGAATTCAAAACAACCTCAATCAAAGGTGCTTTGATTGAAACACTTTGACAACATATCAATCAAATGTACCGAGTAATTTTAATCAAACCAGTTTTGCTTGCCAAATGTAGCCAACAGTGATGCCTGTTTTTTAATTGCTTAGATATAATTTAGTTTAGTAGAAACTATTCTAGGATTGCCTTAAATTGCATAACATTATCTGTATTTATCAGGGTTGGCAAAAAATCTGTTTTTTTTTTTTTTTTTTTTTTTTTTTTTTTTTTTTTTAATAATGTTTCTTATTACATATACATGCATATTTATTGATAAAAATAGACATTGTTGGATAAGCAGTGTAACATCATTTAAAAATAATTTAAATTAAATAATTAAATTACAGTGAATTTATGTAAAAATTGAAAAAAAAAATATTTAAATAGTCTTATGGTCAAAGAATGAATTGCTCTACATAGTGAAATATTGATACTCTGAAAATCTTTACAAACAATCTTTTGATTACTAATAAGTTATAATAACAATCTTTGAGAACTCTCTTATTCGACTTCATATTTTAATTTTAATTCTTCAAGTTAACCTCCCAATTAATATGTATATATATATTTTTTACAGCTTGAGAAAAATCTTAAAAATTATCGTTTTATGTTAATCATTGTGTTACATAGTCTCCATTTAAAAAAAATAATAATAATTAAAATATTCTATACTAAATATTGAATATTTTTAATCTATTTTTTCTTTGATCCATTCGCATGTTTGAAGTTTTTTCTTTAGATCAATAGATATGTCCCCAATGCATACTGATTTTAATCCTATACATAAAAAATGACTTAAATCCACTATATCTAATGCTTATTGCTGAAATAAAATTTTAAAAGTAGAAAGTTTTTATATCCAATAATATAAAACATATAAAGAAAATTGAGAAAATGTCATTAGATTTTTTCTAAAAAAAAAAAAAAAAAAAAAAAAAAAAAAAAAAAAAAAGCATCAATCATACCTTTAGTTTTTGTTATGTGTAGTTTGGAATACAGACTGCACATTTGCAGGCTTCTATTCTGAATTCAAAGGGAATGTTCTGAATTCAAAACTTTAAAAGATTTTGTATATTGATAAAATTGTCTTCTGAAAATAAATGATTCTACTGAATCATTATTTGTTGCTTATTTTTTTTCTTTAAAAATGTTTATTTTGATGCAGGCAAAAAAAAATAATGCATCAAAATAAATATATTTGTGTCTGAAAAAATCTGTTATTATTTTTAGGCTTATTTAAGAAAAGAGATTAGGATTTTTATACATTTTCGACCATTTTACAAGACTTTTATAATATTGAAATTAGTTAATTTCTGACTCCCTTATGTTTATGTAATTTAATTGGACTTAAAACTGCCAACTTTTTAAAATTATTAATGTTTATATATTTTTTTTATATTTTTGTAGACATAGTTTAAAATTCAGTCATTTTCTTGGGAAACAGATAATGACCCCCCTCCCCCCCCCACCACCACCACTGCCACAAAAATGTATAACAGATTAGAATATTCCTTAAAATAAATTTATAAATATAAACTTCAATCTTTCTGAATAAGATTTATTATTTTTAGATTTATTCGAGAAAAGAGATTAGAATTTTTATACATTTTTGACCGTTTTATAAGATTCAAGTTAGTTAATTTATAACTCCTTTATGTTTATGTAATTTATTGCACTTAAAACTGCCAACTTTTTAAAATGATTAATATTTATATATTTTTTTATAAATAATGTACACATAGTTTACAAATCAGTCATTTTCTTGGGAAAGAGATAATGATTCCCTCCACCTCCACAAAAATGTATAACAGATTAGAATATTCCTCAAAATAAATTTATGTATAAACTTCCATCTTTGTAAATAAGATTTAAAAAAAATATTAATAAGAGAACAGCTTAAATAATATTACTGATGTAAAAGTTTTGTTGTCAGATTTGAGATAAGCACTGCCTAGTGCTAAACAAGATTTAGAGGTTTTACCCCCCTCCCCCGGCCCACTATACACACAAACCAATTGAAAGAAATGTATGTACAAGAACTCTGAAATTGTGATGAATAAAAAGTAACAATTGCACATTGTACAAAAATTGCATATTTAATCAAACCAATTTCACTAAAAGTAATAAGAGTATGTTTTTATGGAAGGGAATTTTATAAAGGGCCTGATTTTATTTAAAGGATTATTTTTCTTGAAGAATCTTAACTTTTAAAAGGAATTTTGTGATTGGGATCAGTTTTATTTAGAAGAATTTTGTGAAGATCTTATTATATTAAATAGAATTATCTAATGTTCTAAAAAGGTCTGAAATTTTGCCTGGTTCAACAAATTCATGAATGATTCAAAGCCATTCCAAGACAAAAATCTTACCTTTATCACTTGAGACAGTATAATATAAGAATGTTATTTAAGTTAAAAATCTCAGTTTTAGAAATTTGATACAGTAGTGGTATTTTAAAAATATGTGCATATTTTTGAAAGAAGAAGGGGGGGGGGCTAGTTAAACATAAAGTATGTGTAACTACAGTTTAACTATCGAAAAAGCCTTTTTTAAATCTCATTGAAAACATTTATTAATAATTAGAAGTATATCAAACAATAACTGAAAAATGTAACATATTCAGATTTTGATTCACCTATAATTAATGCAGCTCATATGTACAGGTAGACCAAAGCAAAAGTTGGCGATTTTAATACAATTTTATTATTTTCACAGAATTTAATAAAATAAAGTCCTTTCTCAAAATTCTATTCCACAAAAAGAAATTTTTATAGCAAAGTTCAATTTATGATTAGCAAATTTTCGTAAATTTAAATTGTTAAAATCTGACATGTATTTTTTATAAATAATAATTTATTTAAACAGTAATCTGTTTACAGAAAGAAAAAGTTTTCAATGGACTCTTGCAAAAAGTTAATATTTATAAATTCTTGATGTACATTCGATCTTTAATTGCAACAATTACTTTTTACGCCAAAAAGAAAAAATAAATAAAAATAAATAAATATGAATTTTTCTTTACATTAGAAGTATCTCCCCCTCCTCAAACATTTTTTTCTCATAGTAATTCAAATAAGCACATAATTCTTTGAAAAACCTTAAATCTGTTTATTCTATGCTCATTAGATGGTGGTACCAAATTTATGGATTAACTCTTTGATGGTTATGCTTGAGAGTGCCTGAGCAGAATGCTGTGTTCCAAAAACTGGATAATATTCATCATTTGATCTCATTCAAATTCATTTGTGGAGCTCTTAGGTACTTTTAATTGTTATATATCAATTCTATATTTCTCTGTTATACATAAAATGTACTTGAATTTGAGCTTGTAGATTTTACAGGTGAGTATATTCGTTAGTATTTAACTGAAATCTTTTTTGGAAAGAATTTCTACATCTTGAAAAGTCATAAAGTGGTTTTTTTTTTCTGAGCTTGAAGAGGGTGGGATTTACATTTTCAGACCATAAATAGAAATCTAAAAACCTGTATGGAGATACTTAGATGGTTTGGGAAGAAGAGATATTTCCTGTTTGCTTCACCTGGGTCTTTAATTAAAAAAAATAATAATAGCTTTCATATGATTTATTGTATCATTAACATGTAATCAGTAATATGGGGTTGTGCACATGTAATGTTATTGCTTTAGGGGAGAACTGGGAGGATTTTAATTATAAATAAAAGTTTTCATATACGTCCTTTAACATTTCAAAAATATGCATTAAAATATTTAATTGCTATAAAGGACGTTAAATACTAATAAAAAAAGGGAGGATTTTGGCATGTGATATATTGAAAGATATGTTTAGGGAAGGTATGAATTTGTCTTTAGAATTGTCATTTTTGATCAAATTAAAAATTTCTCTTTTCATTTGTAACTTGTCTTTTTTACATCAAAATAGTCTGTTGACTATTTTTATGACAGTACAATGTTATTATTAAAATTAATTGTTCTATATTAAATGATTATAAAATTATTTAGTTGTGAAATATGGAATAATTTGAATGCTTCACATTACAATTTTTCTGTTGTAAGGAAATGCATATATAATCTGTGAGAGAAAACAGATGTGAAGTATGATTTGAAATTATTCTTGTATTTACTGGTAAAGAAAAAAATGTTGTCAACCTGTTTTGATGATAAATTCTGCTTGCCCCTTCCCAAGTATGCTGGGGCAAGAGCAAAAAATATTACTGTTGAATGCACTATGTACCTAAAAGCTATTATTACTTTTAATTATTAACTCTTACTCATAAGTGTCATTTCATATATAATAGAGATATTTTATTGACTTCTTAGTGGGGTAGGGGGAATGGGTCAATAGGTTTTTCTCTGTATATATCATTCTAAACATTTCATCAATCACACTCAAGGTAAACTAATGGTAGCCCAATCTTCAGTTGAAAAAAAATTTTGATCTGTATAAGCTTGCAATTATTTAAAGAATAAATTAAATTTGCTTCATATACTTTTTATGCTTTTTTGTATATTGATGACTTGTTTGTGCATAGAATAGATGGAGAAGACTATACTATAAATTATACATAATTTAAAATAAGCTTAAAGCAACATTTTTGTTTATGCAAGAAGTTTACTATAGATCAAGAAAGTGCAGAGAAATGGGACATGCCAGTAAAGAGGTAAATTTGACATGTTGAATCCCCCCCCCCTTTTTTTTTCAAGATGAATGTGAATTACTGGCATTCAATCATTTTTAGAGGATATTTATATCATTGATAATTTATTCATTTACTTTAAAAAGTAAATAAATTGAACTGATATATACAGGAGTGGGGAAATGCATCATTTTGCTTGCCAGTGGTGAGTGGATTTTTTGGCAAGGCAAGTGCATTTTTGGTTTTTTAAAAACTGTAGGCAATAGAGATATTATCAGAGACACTTTTTAATCTAAATATTTTAATTTTCCAAATTATCACAGCGTAAATATGGTACTAAGTTCTATCTTATATTAAGCTTACCTTTTTTGTACATATTTCTTAATATTATAGAAAAAAAAGAATTACGAAAATGCATTGCAATAATAGTAATTTCGTCTGTAATCGTGTTCGATTTTGTCATAATTATTTTCAACTGCGACTGTATTGCATTTTGTGGGCTGGTGAAATAAATCCTTGGCTTGTAAGATTTTTTAAAAATTCCCCAACCCTATATTCCATCTATGACTGGCAATCAGGGGTGTAGTGGAGGATATACTGGGGTACACTCCATATATCTTCTAGATTTCTTTAAGGAACACCATATATTTTCTGTTTCTCAAGAAACCCATAGCATGTATTCTCTAGGGTATACCCTCTGTATCGATCATATAATCTCTGGCTTTTTTGCGACTACACCCTTGCTGACATTCCTGAATTTTCATTCCAATTATGAAAACACTGAAATTCAACATTGTGGTACATACATTATCAATTTACAACCTTTGGCTTTGTTTGTTTATCTAGCTGACACTAGATTATTTATGCCTTGTTGTTTTGTTTTATTACTGTGCCGTACCTCCCTGTTAGTAGGAAAGTATGGGGCACATTTTGAAACTTCAAATTTCTTAGTTATATGCATATTACGTTCCTATATTGTTCTGTAAAATTAAAAAATGTTTTACCTAAATTGAAATTTTTCTTTTGTGGCAAGCAAAAATGATTTTCTTACTTTTGTAAAAAGTGCAGGCCTGCCAACTGTCACGAAAAAATGATAGTTGCTATGATTCAAACCTGTAAACTACGATGCTATGAAAAAAGGTCTTAAACTATGATTTTTTGCAAAAAAACACAAGTGCATGGTTTTTTTTCTTTACATTAATTGCAATTTTTAGTCCACACAGTATATTTCTCAGAATGGTTCTGTTCCGAAGGTTTTGAAAAATTGGTCATTAGTCTGAAAATTCAGGTTTAAAAAAATTGTGCTCCAAAACAATTTATTTTTAACTTATTTAACTAGACTAATTGTGCCTTATAGGCTTTGAATTATTGCTGTGTGTTCTATACCTCCCTGTTCATGTGTGTGTGGGGGGGGGATATTGGACACAATTAGAAACTTACAATTTCTTTAATTATGAAATAGCTTTTGTATGTTATGTTTAATTTTATGTAACTTAAAGCAAGCGCTAGTGAAAAATCAATTAATACTGCTTTAACCATCTAAATGCAGTGAAAGAAAATGAAAGTTATTCTTGTTAAAGAAAATGTAAATGTCTCAAAAATAAATTAGATGACTTCATGACGCTTTGGCCATTCCTATCTTAATATACAAATAATGCATTATTTCAAAACAGTACAGAAAAACATTTTCTATAATTAATACAGCCAAAGTACAAATTTATTCTTTCAGGAAGAAATTCAAAACTGTATGAAGTGACTGTTAATAAATAAAATTACTATGCAGTTTATTATAATCTACAATATTGTATAGGTAGAAAGATAATGATATTTGGGAAATGGTTGAAGTGAAATTTGTTAAAAAGGGAAACAGACATGTGAGTGACCTAGGTCTGATGATGTAGAAGGAAAATAGAATATCAGTTTATTTTTATGGCCCTATAACATTGCAAGGATCTTGTCCATTTCAAGTTATCAAGGAGAAAAAGATCTTCAAAGCTTATAACAAAATAAATTCCTATGTAAACAAAAATAGCTAGTAGAATAAAAATTAAATCTTTAATTGCTCAACATTTGTGCAAGATTTATTAGATTTTACTCTCTAATTTTGAATGTTTTGCTTTAAGATATTTATAGATGTATGTTAGTTACCATTTTTTATAAATTCTCGTCGTTCTTTGTTCTAACAATTCTTTTTACTCAGTTATCATACGTTGAAAGCTTCTTATTTGTTCTGTGACTCTAATGTAACTTTATTTAAAATTCATTATAATTTTAGAAGAATCTCTAAGTTAGTCTATGTTACTTTTCATGTAGGTTGCATTAAGGGGGCTCAGGGGTTGAAAACTTTTCAAAAAATCGATTTTTTTATGATCTAGTTTGATTATTCAATTAATTCTTAACTCAATGCAAAAAACCGCATAAAAATATTAGCATTTTTAACGGAGTTATAAGCATTTATGTATCAATACTTACATAGCCGCATCCATATAATTTCACCTTTAAGTCGTGTTTTCTCAAAACCTGATTTTTGACGACTAACATCAAGATTAAAAAAAAAACTATTTGATGGAATGGCTTAATTTTTTTTTTTTTTTTGCATGCATATAACATCATTATCTAGATTATAAATTAAGGATATAACTATCACTTAAAAAAAACATTATTAAAAAATGTCTCAAAGTTGAAAATTAAAAAAAAAACTAAAAAATACAACTTTTTTTCCATTAAAAATACTCAAAATATTAAACTATCTAAAATATATTAATTCATAATCTAGATAATAATGTTATATGCATGCAAAAAAAAAAAAAAAAAAAAAAAAAAAAAAATATTAAGCCATTCCATCAAATAGTTTTTTTTAATCTTAGTGTTAGTCATCAAAAATCAAGTTTTGAGAAAACGCGACTTAAAGTTGAAATTATATGGATGCGGCTATGAAAGTGTTGATACATAAATGCTAATAACTCCGTTACAAATGCAAATAATTTTATGAGGCTTTTTGCATTGAGTTAAGAATTAAATGAATAATCAAATTAGATCATTAAAAAATCGATTTTTTGAAAAATTTTCAACCCCAGAGCCCCCTTAATGTCAGTCAGTTATCATGCTTTAAACTAATTTTTTTAATTAATCAAATTATTTTAGAAATTCAACGATAACATTGGATTTAGCTTTAAAAAAGTCAATAAACCAGATAAAAAATATTTAAAAAAAATCTTTTTTTTTTTTTTTTTTTTTTTTTTTTTTTGTATGTTACAAAATACTTATTGTTTTGGTTTGTGAATATCAGTCAGTTATCTGTGGAATTGCTCATACAGAACAGTACTTTAACTATTGTATAACTAAACTTTTATTTTTTTTTCTTGTAAATTTATAGTAACTTTATTGGTAGGGCTTTTAGTTGTGATTTCAGGCTAAAATTTTTCTTTTTTTCATGTCACGTTACAAAGTTCCTTGTTTTACATTTAGTGCAAAATAAACATCAAACTCAAAGTTGCATAATTTTCTTTTACTATACATTAATTAATCAAATTAAAGTGATTTAAACAAAATTAAATAGTTTTAGAACACAGTATTGTTTTAATATCAAATTTTACATAAGAAAATATAATAAAATTATCAGAAAAAAAAAATCGTTATTTATTTCCTAAGCCTAACATTTTAACAATTTTATTCCATTTATTATTTTGAATTAATTTTATTTATTTTGTATTGAAGATGCAGAAAGTTAATTCTAACTGTTTTATGCAATAATAAGTTAAATAAATTGAAAATAAGTTCTTATTTACTTTAAAGTTTATTTACTTTCTCATCATTGCAACTTTTGGTTTTCTCATCCAACATTTAAAAATAACTACAAAGTATAATAATATTGCAAGAAATATTTTATTATTCATTGTAAATTTTCTGATAATTCTAACCACTAATTAGGTAAAATAATTTAAAGAAAAATTTATTTTTCATAAATTTTATTTCAAAACCTACATATTTTACCCCACTTAATCCTATGCATTTCTTTCTTTGTGAGAATGTACTGCCTGATTTGATAAAATTTTTATATAAATTACTTTTGTATTTTTTTAGAAAAAGTATTTGAATAAATGTATTATATTAAACTATCCTTATATTATAACCAAGTTTAATGCATTTAACTTTTTCTTTAAGGTATCCATTGTTGATCAACCCTATGTGTGGAACAAACTTCAACGAATCAGTCGGCTTAATTAATGACATGGCCAAGCCAATTCCCTTTTTTAATGAATTCTGTATAAATATAACTAACCATGCATGATAATATAATGCAATTTTTTATTGTAAAATTAATATATTATTATTGTTATTAATTAATAAATATATTTCTGTATTTTAATTGATTGTTATGATTATTCATGATTCACAACACACTTTCTTTTTTTTTAATATAGTAAAAAAAAAAAAAAGTTTATATTTTTTTCAAAATACACATGCAGCATTATTTTGATTGCATTTTTAACTGTTTTAATGAAGTTGGCTTTTAATTAATATGTAGAAGTTTTATTAAATAGTAAAAATTCATAATTTATTGGATTAATTTTAATTTATCCTTCTTTTTTGTTTTGGTGTAGGAAATGACATTTTATTGAATGACTTGTAAGTTATAAAAGTTTTTATAGTCAGCTAAACTTCTACATATTAATTGTGAAGACCCATGAAGTAAATCTATATTGTACTTTAGTACCAAATTTAAATTTATGCACTTGAAATAATTAATAACTGTGCTGCAACTAATTAAGTCATTTAGAGAATAAGTTATGAATATTTAGGTATTGTCTTATGTTTTTTGATTTTTTTGTATTAAGTTTGTTAACCCTTTCAGGGGCGGTGTTTGCAGTCTGCAAACACATAATATTACTGTTCCAATTTCGAACTGGCACCAGAATAATTTTAGTGCAATTTCGATTTTATAATATTCGCGAAAAACAGCTCTTGCTTATTTTCAAATAAATCTGTTCTTTAATTGTGGTGTGAATCAATTATTTGAACATTTTCGGAACAGAAATACCTTGCCCCTGAAAGGGTTAAAGGAAAATAAATCTATTGTAAGTTTTTGAAAGTGTAGATATTCAAAAATATTTCTTTTTTATGTATATATATATAAAAAGTTTGTTAAAAAAAAAATTCTAATAATTTGTATATATTTTCTGCATCAACTTTAAATATTCATACCTTATTCTGCAATCTGTTATTCATAACTGATTTCATCAGGCATGAAATATTTCCTCATAATACTTTTGGACATTCTCAGGATTCATGCAAAGAAAGTTTAGGAAAAATAATTGGGGGGAGGGGGAGGAGAGGGAATCTGGAAAGTTTAGTAATCAGACATTTTGTCGACTCAAACACATGGAGTTAGTTATTGAATTGTTGTGCAAAACAGACATAAGATGAAAGATGAGCTTATGTCATTTAAGCATTTAAAGTTGTGTCTATGAAGATGTTCAAAGTGTCTTTCAAGATATTTTTTTCTTTTTAATTTAAAGCGAAAATATTTTTAATAGGATATTTCTTACTATTCATACAACACTTTTGAGTAATTTTTGTGATTTTTTTTTTTTTTTTTTTTTTTTTTTTTTTTTTTTTTTTGAGATGTATTTTTGAAGTAAAGATCAATTTTGCTAGGAGATTGTTTTCTTTTTGAAGAGAGTATATAAATCTTCTAATATAGTTTTAAAAATGCTTTAGATGATGACATTTTCACGAATTCATAATTTGGGACATAAAGGGTTAAAACCTTACATTGTAATAAACTTCTCAATGATTATTATCCTATTGTTTTTCAAAAATCTATATCAAGTTAACTATATACAAAGTCTCTAAAAGTCTTATTATACTAAATTTTAAACTATATATTAAGTTTCAAAGCTTAATGAAATGCTGTTTCTCCATTTTATATATATATATATATATTAAATGATTTCATCAACAGTGACTATTTTTAACAGTTAACTGAAATAAGAAAATTTAGATAGAAATGTACATTGACAGAAAAATTTATGATTTACAAGTAACAAGAATCTCAGAAATAATTATAAAAGTTTGGTCAATTTTATTAAATTCATTTTCATTTTTGAAAATTTATATGGCCAAAAGAGAAGCTGACTCTGTGTCAAGCATAATCAATGTTATGCACTAATTATTTTTTTATATATATTTTTAATATTATACTATTTATTTATTATGCAAGAACTGCTATAATATTTAAAGACGGTATATGTATACATCTGTGAAGAATAAAATCGATTTAACTAATTTAAGACATTTTTACATGTATTTCTGATATTCTTGCTACATAAAAAACAAAATTTTTATTTTCCATTTATTGCACACATTCTTCATTTATAGTTTTGTAACTGTAAGATATATATGTACCCTTTTTTTTAACACCGTCAAGTAATCATATATATATAAGATTATATAAGAAACTGAAAATATGGTTTAAGTAACTGTTGGTTTAAGTAAAAATTTTCACAAATGAAAGAACATATCCAGAGAGTTGCTGAATTTAACTGACAAATTCAGAGGGATGATAGGGGTTATTTAACTGTATTATGCTTTTATTAACATATGATTCTAAAATGTGCATGTATGATCATTTGATTGCATTATGAAATTATTAGTATGTGACCATAAAATTTACAAGATGTTGCTGAATTCGATTGGGAAATTCAGAATGGTGATAGCAGGCATCAAGTGGATGAAAAATTGCCATAGAACCACCTGTGACCACAAACCACATTAAATAGGAGAAAATTGCACAAAAAAAAGTTATGAAAAGGGTGATGTCAAGTAAAGCAAATATGTAGAAAAACATTTATTTGACTTAAGCAGGATTACAGTGCAGTACAGTTCAATAAAAAAGGACGCAAGAATTTTTATAGGAATTGTTTGAAGTTGCATGCGCAAAGGTCATTGCACAGCAATCCTTTTGTAGATATATGCTGTGCAATTACCTTAATGACCTCAACTTTGAACAATCCCTTAAAAATGCCTTATCATGTACTTTTTAATGTTGAACTGAAATGCATTGTAATCCTGCTTAGGTCAAATAAATGTTTGTCTACTTATTACTTATTCTACTCAACATAACATACCTCTCATAACTATTTTTGTGAATTTCTCTCTCAATATGGCTTGCAATCACCACATGCTCTACGGCAATTTTTATCCTTTTGACGCCTGCTATCACCTCCGCCCCACTGAGCTTATCAGTCAAATTTGATAACATCCTGTATATTTTATGGTCATACATTAATAAATCCATAATGCAATCAAATGACCATATATACATATTTTACAGTCATATGTTAATAAAATCATAATCCGGTTAAATAACCATTTTTTAAAAATACGGTCAAAAAGCCATACCATGTATATTTCACGGTCAAATGACCATTTCATACGATTACGGTCAAATGACCATTTTATACGATTACGGTCAAATGACTATTTTATACGAATACGGTCAAATGACCATTTTATATAACTACGGCCAAATGATCATGTTATATGATTACGGTCTAATGATCATTTTATAAGTTTACGGTCAAATCATCATTTTATATGACTACGGTCAAATGATCATTTTATACGATTACGGTCAAATGACCATTTTATATGATTATACGGTCAAATGACCATTTTAAACTACTACGGTCAAATGACCATATATATGTATTTTTACGGTCATATGACAATATATGTGTAGTACGTTTAAGTAACCGTTATCTTGAAATACGGTCAAAATGCCGGACAGAATGCTGCCGTTCAAATGACCGTTTTCTGACGGTGAAATTTTTAACAGTGTATCATTTTGTCCCCCATCTGTAATTATGGAATATTATCCAGAAACAAACGAATGCCATATTATTTAATTTTGTTGAAGTACAAACGGTTTAATCTACCGCACTCGGGTTGCACTTCAAACTTGCGAAACTTTTAATAAAAAAATTATTTTTGAAAACTATTTTAAATATCCATAAAGTATGAGTAAATTGACACACAGTTTACAAAAGGTTAGTAATTGAAATTACAGTATATTTATAAGTTTAAAAACTTAAGATAAGAGAAATAATTGTTTAAGTTGATGACATCGTCAATATGAAGTAAACGTTACTCGCAGACTTGTATTTATTTTATTATATAGATTTGTATATTTTTCAGTGAATGTCATCATCAAAGATTTATCCTATTTTTGTATAACAAAAACATTTACAAACACAAATAATACAATAAACACGGGTTTTGTAAAGTGTATTTAAAAATGATATTCAAAAAAATGTTTGTATTGAACGTTATTCAATAAAGTAGATACGCAGAAACACTTTCTTGAATAAAGTACAAATATGTATACATCTTTTCATGGAGTTTCATTTTCTAAGATGCATTCTGTTGAACTGTCTACATCGTTCACCAGATACTGTTGGATATAAGGTTGAGTAAATTTTGACAGCTATCTATAGATCCAGGTGGCTCAATCGGAAAAGCTTTGTTTTGCATTTTTTAATTTAAAGGCTTTGGTTTGACACATGTCATCGGTCTCGAAATTTTTTCACTCAGAGGGAAAATTTTCAAGTCGTATGATATTTTAACTAAAGATCCACCAAAACAGAAACCAAAATCAAATTTTGGGAATCTTCCTACTTTCAGCCGAAAGCGAAAATTTTAAGTAGTTAAAACATAAATATACATTAATATTGTTTAACTATAAGTGGAAATATATGTATGGCTGATGATGGTTGTCTGTGCTTCTGACCATTTTTTTTATATAAAGCAAAATATAATTAAAGCATCACACAAAAATTAATTTATTATTTTTGTATTTTAAAATAATTTTTTGGAAATGATCATTTGCTATAACAGAATACACTGTTATACTTCTCTGTCATACATTCAGTTAAACTATGCTTAAAGAGTACTTGAAACACTTCTGCGGTTTCAAACTCAAAATTTTCTGTAACTATTAAGTACATAGCTCCTATAGAGAAGGTAAAATTGTGTTATTGATGATTAGTCATATATACATTGTTTGGTTTATAACTTACTCTCAAATCTTCAATTACTCATGGCTGATAATTATTAACAATGAAGTTCATATAGCAATGAATGAAGAGTGTCTTATTTTAGCCGATGTATGACAAATCAGTTAATAATCCAAAAATTAAGCTTAAACCTATTAATTAATATTGAAATTCGCCAAAAGAAATGAAACGATAATTTTAAAATACAGATAGTTTCGGTCCAGGCGAATAGTTGGCAATATTTTCGCCGAAAAATCGTCTTCGGTAAAACTCAAATTTTGAGGCAAAAACGGAAACAAAACAGAATTTTTGGGCAAGCTGTAATTTTTACCAATTAGTATAATTTATTTTAAAATAACAATATTGTTTCACTTTTCAAGTTTAATTTAATACGCTACTTTTCTGAATGACCAATCAATTCTAATATTATAAAGAAATAATTCTCTGTATTTTTTTTTTGTGGGAGGGGGGATGTAGTGGAAAGTATATGGAGGTATACGCCGCAAATATAACCACACCTACAAGACAAAGCTTAAAAAATAAAAATTTTAAAAGTTGTGCAGAAACAAAAAACGCTTATAAAATTTGCAATTTTTATGATATAGTAACTATAAAAGCTTGGAATTTGACATAGTGGTTACTTTCATAGTGTAAATGCTTGCTGTGAACAGTTTTTTAAAAAAATCGAAACTTTCAATAAAAAATTAAATGAGCGCAAAACCATCAAAACACATAACAAATTACCATTTATTTGGATAATATTTTAGTTTAAATAGAATAATAGAATATACACAAAATTTCGATAAACCTTAATTTTATTATTTTTTCACATTTGAAAACAAAAATTCGAAATACAAATATAATATGCTAATTTAAAATTCTGGTAAACATAGAACTGGACAAATAACAAGCATTAAATTTTGTTAAACAAAGCATTTTTCTTATAATGCACACCAGACGCTGAAAAACATTACATAATTTACAAACAAATTTTCAAAAATTCACAAACCATCATAAGCATATTTTAGGATTATCCAAAAGAAAACTTGTTATGAGAATAGCAAGAGGGGAGGACGGGGCGGTAAAGAAGAATTTCAGTTTATGTGAAAAAGTTTTAGCTTTAAATTAGTTTATTAAATAAGTGCTGATCGCATGAAGAAAGTGTTGATTATGCATATTTGTTAAAAATTTCTCGTTTTTGCGACTGCTCCCTCTCGAGATATTTTATTGTATTAATCTTGTTCGTATGGTTTCTTTTGCTCCAAATAAAAACTAAAAAGAAATATCCACGGTACATAAAAATGCAGAAAGAGCAAAACTTATAATATTTATTCTCATGTGAATTTTCAGAAATCTGATAAAGAATTATTAAATTATTTTAAGTATTGGAATATTGTTTTGACTATTAAATTAACAAGTTAACCCTCTGATCGTCTGGGACTTTCGTACATTTTGATAAAAATGTTCGTAAAACAAATCTTAATTTGATTTTTCTTGTCCTGCTTGTTTAAAAAAAGCCTTATATTGCTTTATTTTACTTATATCTTAAAATATAGTTCTGTTAACTTTTTTTAATCTAATGTCAATTTAAATTATTTTGGAAAAGCGTAAAGATACGGGTTAAAAACATTTATTTTCAATTCAAACAATAACAATTTTATTAAATTATTTTTTTTACTTAAGACAATCTTTTATAACTTGTTGTCTCGAATTTACATTTCTTTTGTTTTATATATCATAATTAATTTAAAGCATTTGGAGCAAAATTTTAAGTTTAATTTTAAAACAGAAATATATAATTCAATGTAATCATCTTCTACCATGAAACTTTCATGTTGGCAATTTAAAAATTGCATTACAAATTCAGTGTAATTTACTGTTGCTTAAAAGAAATTAAATTTGTAATTACACAAAAAATTACTTTATAAAATCTAAAAAATTCGGAATTATTTTAAAGGCACCATGTTTTAATTTTAACTTCTGTGTTCCTTGGGTCCACATTTGTAGAAGTCTGTTTTGTCCTATTTTATAAATGATACACTTTAAAATTTCTACATTCGAATGAAATGTTACAAAATCTAAGATAAGAACCATAACGAATAGGCCAAAAATCTTGCTCTGAACTCATATGGGAGAAAAAATAATTCAGTAATAATCATTAATACTGCATTAATACTTATGTAACGAAGAGGTTATACTTTCTTAAAATCTTTATACATTTCTTTCTTTCTAAAGGAATTATTTGAAAAATAATTTGCAAGTTCAACGTAATTATTGAATATAATATGGTTCTTTATTTAAAAATATATTAAAATCACAATATGATTTATAACAATATTAATTTGAAAAATATGTTAAAGACTTAATACAGTTGTATATTACTTCAAAGAAATACATTCATTTCATTCAATTCATTTAAAAATAATTTTATAAAGTAAACGTAATTTTTTATCTCTGTCTTATAAAAAAAGGGAATAAATGATGTTACCATTGCCGTAAATAAATTTTTAGGGACCGGGGGTCTGTTTTCTCTAATGTTTTGAAAATTATTGCACACAAAAATGTAAAAATGGGTAGTTTTATAGAACAATAATTGATAAATATGAAGATGCAGACAGTCTTTAAATCAAAGAGTTATTTTAAGAGCTATTAATTGTTAATGTTGATCAAAATTGTCCTATTAAAAAGATTTATCGAAGCAAAAACTATGCATAAGAATTTTTTTTGAGGATATACATTGAGAACTTCTGATCTGCAATGTGCATTTATTTTTTAATTTAACTAAATTTTTTAGGTTATTTTTCTTTCAAATTTTTATTATTTTGAGATTTTTTTTATATCCTAGAAAAGATTATTATTTTAAACTAGCTAACCCGCCCGGCGTTGCCCGGGTCCGTATTAACAATATTAAACGAACTTGAAATTTGTATTATTTTATCATTAACTCGAAACTTGCAGAAATGCATTGTCAGAAATACGTGGCCACTGACTGTTGTTTTTTAAAAAGAACTAATCTATCGCTTCACCGGTAAAAAATATTAATTATTTTATCATATGTGTTTTAAATATCAATATAGAAAATTATTTTAACGTTTTGCTTGAAAATATAACATTCTTTTGTTAATATCTTAAAATCGTCTGCAGTCAGAAATCTATATTTTAGATTAATATTTACGAGTTGGCGCATTGCCAAGATTTGCTTCCTCTGGACCGAGTTGGCGCATTGCCAAGATTTGCTCCCCTGTGCCTCAATTATCCTCAGAATTCCTTTTATATATATAGATTGTTGACAATTGTGAAAATAGAACAAGGAAAAGCATTTCCTTTCAATTAAAATTTATTTGCAGGTGGTTATTAAAAACAAAAAAAAAATTAAAAATTAGAACTAAATTATTACGTGTTACAGTTTGGAAAATTTTTCAAACAACGACCTAAAAATTGTATTTACACATGAATATTAAAAGTTTAAAGAAAGTTTAAAGCAACAAGTTTATTATGTGTTAAATGCAGTTAAAATGTATATTGCGTTTTATTTAAAATGACCAAATAATAATACTTTCAGTTTAAACTATAAAATATGTTTACACTTATATTTTATACTGATTATCTATATCGAAATAGTCTTTTTAGGTGTCTTCGTAAATATTTTAATACAAAGCACCTATGATCGTCGTTCAATCCGTCCATCCGTTTGTCTGTCTGTCTGTCTATCTGTCCATCCGCATATAACAGAGCAAAATCTTCCCAACAGAATGCTTTGAAATTTTAAATACATAGTTATTGCAAAATTAGTTATTTGTCGAGCCATTTCAAATTTATAAAAATCGGATGTATAGTTTAATTACAAGGACGATCCATTTTTTCCCGTTACGTTACAGCCAATGGCAAAAAATATTTAAGTGCATTTTAATGGCGTTACAGACTTTTACACAGAATGGAATCGATATGTGTCTACTAAAGTGTACTAAAATATGCATTCTGTTACAATATGTGGGGTATAAAATGTTTATTATTAATTAACGGAGCCACACAAAAGAATTCCGTTACATTATGGTATATGGTAAAACTTTGTTTTTGGCGTATTTTAATTATGTTAAATTATTTCACATATAATGAAGTTGATATACGTTTCTGAGGGTTACTATGAGTTACATCCTATTAGAAAATGTACTATGAGCAACCGAATCGTTTGAAAATTGAAATTTGTTAATATTAAATAATTTTGTCGAATCATTTCAAATTTTATGAAAATCGGATGTATAATTTATTTACAGGGGTAATCAAAAGAATTCCTTTATATTACGGTCAATGGGTAAAAAATAGTTTCAAGTGAGTTTTAATGATGTTATACTTTTTCGAACATAATATAACTTATAGGCATCTATGAAGTATATACCAAAAATACATTCTGCACAATTTATGGTGCAAAGAGTATTTGTTATTTATATAGAGGACCACACACAAGTATTCCATGAAACAATGGTCTAAGGGGAAACAATGTTTGGAGCGCGCTTTTATACCATTAAACTATTTCACCTTTTATAAAGTTATATACGTTGCTGAGGTTTACTACAAGTTACTTTATGTGTAATAGAAGCAGATAGTATGTGCAGGGACATACAAAAGATTTTGGATATTTTGGTATCCAAAATGCTGAATACTGTTAGACCAAGATCTGAATATTTTTAAAACTTTGTTATAGTAAGAACGCATCTCATTTGCTATGCTTAACGTGCAATTTTCAACTTATTAATTGTTGTTGTCAATTTTAAGGGAATACTGTTTTCAAGACAACGTTTTTGTCAATTTAAGGAAAGAGAAAGAAAATTTTGATAAAAATTATTTCAGATTTAAAATAATACATTTAAAATATTTTATTTAAATTAATTTTCTTGTAGCGTTTAAAAAAAAAATCCAAAATCAAAGACACTGTTTACTTTCACTTTATATTAGCTTATTTTTAAATGTTTAGGTGTTCATATTTAATTTACGTGAAAACAGCTAGTGGATATCTTAGCAGCAGCTGATTTTACCTTAAATGTTTCCAATAAAAAGAGGAAGAACAGAAACACGCGTGCAGGGAAATCGCCAGTGAATATTAAATCTTCCGTAATCTTTTTAAGGCAAAAATATTAGCGTGTTTTTAGAATTTGCGATGCCTGAATGGAAGTTGGAGAGCCTACATTTTACTGGGAGAGACCTTTGAGTACTTTATAAAATTGCAGTAGTTATTTATAAAATATATTAGAAATTCAATGTATTTTTTATTACATTAAAAGTATTGTTGAAGAATTATTCTTCATGCAGTTTTAATTTCTATAATTTTATCCATCTTTATTGTTGTTTTATTTGTGTAGTAGCACCAAGATAATTTATTTTTATAGTTTTTAACCCCGTAGAAAGATCAAAGTTTGTTTATTCGTCGGTCTAGAGAGGTCGTTACATTTATGTGTGAAATAAATTGAGTTCTTTTTTCATAATATCGATGCATTTTATTATCTTAAAAAGCATTGTACTTACTACTGAGAGTAAAACCGCAATTTAGAATATGCGCTTTCTACGTTTAACACAATACATCACCGAGAAACAAATAAACCTCGTAGACAGGGAGGGGGGGGGGTTGTAATTACTTTTACCCTTTTGGGTCTACTGTACTATTAATAGTAAGTGTCTCTTAAATGAGTATTCTTTTGTTTCAACCCATACTTTTGTTACTGTTTACATGTAGTAATGTTAAGGTGTGTCTATACAGTTACTATATGACTTCATTAACGTTTAGGCATTTAGTAATAAGGATAATAATAAATATATGGTTAATTCTCTTTGCACTGTTTGCAATTTCTTTATTTTAAATATATATTTTACTCTTTTAAATTTAAAATAAAGGTGAGTATTCTAAAAAGATCATATTTAATAAAATGCAAAGAGTATTAGAATATTGTAATATCAATTACATCCCATTATTATATAACATTTTCTAAATAACATCAAAAACTCATCATTAGCAAATTCTCATATAAATATGAATAAATAGTACACAAAAAATCAACAATCGTTATTTTTCAGACAATGATATATTTATTAAACACTAGTTAGTCTATTTGGATACCTAGTGTTAATGTTATTAACATAGAAGTACTTTTTTCTGAAAATTGAAAAAAAAAATCGGACCATAAAAGGGTTAAGAAATAATATTCGTTAGGAATAAAATGTATTATAAATTCAATTTATTTGTTTTTTAACGTTAAAAGTATTACGTTTTTAATTTTAAAAATAACTGTCAAACTTAAGAGGATTGTTGATTACTTTTAAAATATTACATTTTTATTTATAAAAATAGCTGTCTAACTAAGTATAACTATTTTAATTTCATAATATGCTAATTTAAAGTTTTCGTATAACGTAGACATAACAAATATGTCACCCTGTTAAATTATTCCAAACATACATAAGAAATTTCTTTTCTAACGCCCACATCACGCAATATATATATATATATATATATATATATATATATATATATATATATATATATATATATATTTTGAATAGTTTAAAAACGTTAAAAAGTTTTTTTTTTGTATTTAAAGGGAAAAATAACATTCCATCATAAAGATACTTTAGAAAAATCCAAATGAAAATAACCTTCTATAGAAATATCTGGAAAAAATGAAAAAAAAAGGGTGAAAAAAGAATTTTGCTTTATGGGAAAAACTTTCAGTTTCAAAGTCATTTCTTTAATAGACGCTGCACGCATAAAGAAAGTGTTTAATATGCATGCTGATGAAAAGAACCTTTTTTTCTGCCTGCCCTCAATCGACACCTTATGTTTTATTAATTTGGTTTGCATATTTTTATGATGCCACAAATAAGAACTGAAGAATCACTTAAGGCGTATGAAAGACCAGCAAAATTTCATTATTTATTCTGAGATTATTTTTTTCTGAATTTATTTTATACAGTTTTATCAAATTATTTAAAGTTTTGGAAGTTTTTTTTATATAAACATTGAGTTAAGAAGTTTTATCCTCAACAATAAAAATCATATTCAATTTATTTTTTTGGAAAATTAGATTGATTATATGCATTTCACATTTTTTATTAAACATATGTACATTAATTACGCATGCTTCTTTTCACAAATTTGTTAAAAATCGATTTCTTCAATTTATGTAGTGATTAAAAAATTTAAAGTAACACTCTCTTATAATTATCAACTTGGAATTTATGTAGTATTAGACAATAGACAGTTATAAACATATTTTCATTAAAAAATATAACTTTTATTAGTAAGTTATTTTTTTTATTAGTATTTCTTGCGAAAACTGTCAAAAGGCTAACTTTTTTTCTTTTTAAAAACAATTTTTAAGAAATCGAAAATGCAAATTAAAACTTTTAAAAAATACAAAAGTCATCTCACACATTCAAAATGCAAACAAAATAACCTTTTGACACCATATAAAATACTTATTAAAAAAAAATAATAATAAAAGCTTAGGATAATGTTTCCGAAATGGGAGCAATGTCTCTTAATGGGTTAAATATATTACATTTTTGATTTTTGAAATAGCTGACAAACTTAGTGTAATTGCTTATTTCTTTAAAGATGTTACATTTTTAGTTTTAAAAATAACTGACAAACTGAGTATAAAGATTTTATTTCTTTGAGGGCATAATATGATATTTTAAAATTTTCGCATAACGTAGACAAAACGAAAATGCCACCCATTAAATTATTCTAAACATGTGCAAGACTTTTCTTTCCTAACAAACTAAACACGCAAAAATATATTTGATAGTTTAAAAACTTAATTCAAAAGAAAATTTAAAATTCACATTCCATCGTAAACACATTTTAGAAAAACAGAAAAGAAAAGAAAAGAAAAGAACACTTTACAGAGTCATCCGGGAAAAATGAAAAAAAAAAAAAAAAAAAGGTGAATAAAGAATTTTGCTTTATGCGAAAAACTTTCAGTTTCAAAATCATTTATTTAATAAGTGCTTAACGCATAAAGGAAGTGTTTAATATGCATGTTTGTGAAAAGAACCTTTTTTTTTCGGTCTGCCCTCAATCGACACCTCATGTTTTATTAATTTGGTTCGCATTTTTTATGATGGCAGTAATAACTACTAAAGAACCACTTAAGGCGTATGCAGGAAGATTGTTTTATTTATAACCATTAAGTTAAGAAGTTTTATCCTAAACAATAATACTAATACTGAGCTTACTTTTTCTGGAAAATTGGATTCATTATATGCATTTTACATTCTTTATTAAACGTAGGTGCATTATTACGCATGCTTCTTTTCATACATTTGTTAAGAATCAATTTCATTCAATTTGTGCAGTGATTAAAGTAAATTAAAGTAACAATCCATTATAATCATCAACTGGGAACTTATGTAGTCTTATACAAAGACATTTGTAAACATATTTTAAATAAAAAAAATATTTTTTTTAGTAAGTTATTTTTTTTATTTCATGCAAAAGCAGTGAAAAAGCTAAAATTCTTCTTTTAAAATACAATTTCAAAAATAGAAAATATAAATACAACTTAAAAAATACAGAGTTATTTCATGTATTCAAAATACAAATAACATAAACCTATTTGCAGTACATAAAATACTTATTAAAAAAAAAAAAAAAAATAGGGTAATGATCCCAGAATGGGAGCAATGGCGCTTAATGGCTTAAAAGTATTAATTTTTTTTTTTTTTTAACAGTTGACAAACTCGGTATAGTTGTTTATTTAATTAAAAATATTACATTTTTATTTTTAGAAATAGCCAAAAAACTCAGCATCATTATTTTATTTCTTTGAAAACATAATATGCTAATTTAAAGTTTTCGCATAACGTAGACATAACGGAAATTGTATCCATTAAAATATTCTAAACATATGCAAGACATTTCTTTCCTAACGTACACAATGCAAAAAAAAGTTTAAAAACTAAATTTAGAAGAAAAAAATCACTTTCCATCATAAACATACTTTAGAAAAATCCAAAAGAAAATATCACTCTACAGAAATATCCGGAAAATATTTAAAAAAATGTCAAAAAAATTTCTTTATGCGAAGAATTTTCAGTTTCAAAGTCATTTATTTCATAAGTGCTCAACGCATAAAGAAAGTATTTAATATGCATGTTGGTGAAAAGAACATTTTCTTTCTGCCTGCCCACAATCGACACCATATGTTTTATTAATTTGGTTACTTTTTTTTTATTTTTTTTGCTTTTGTACTTTTTTTAAATTTTGTTTGTTTTATTAATTTACTTTATATTTCCACAATTAAGAACTAAAGAATCTCTTAAGGCTTATGAGGGGAGCTCAAAAGATTCAATATTTATTCTTAGATTATTCTTTTCATAATTTATTTTAATAACTTTTTATCAAAATATTTAAAGTTTTGGAATATTGCTCTTTTTTATAACAATTAGATTAACAAGTTTCATCCAAAACAATAAGAATCATATTCAACTTACTATTTTGTGAAAATTTGATTGATTATGTACATTTTACATTGTTTATTAAACATATGTGCATTAATTTTCATGCTTCTTTTCCCAAAATTATTAAGAAAAAATTTCATTCAATTTATGTAGCGATTAAAGTACTTTAATATCTGCTATATGTGCTAACAATAAATTTAAAAGGCAGAAAATACTTTTATTTATACACATTCGGCATGTTTCTCTGCATTAGAGTGTAACATTCTCAGGAATTAAAAGTATATAAATACAATTCAATTTAAATTTTTTTTTTTGTGAAAATATTTATGTCATTTTATTTCTTGATGTTTCCATCAGATGCAATAAAACACATTGTTATAACGTTACACATTGTTACAACACACGTTAACAAATAATATTTGCTATTAATAAAACATATTATAAATTAAATTTATTTGTTTTGTTACATTAAAAGTATTGCATTTATAATTTTAGAAAATAGCTAACAAACTCAAAATAATTGTTCATTTCTTTAAAGATATAACATTTTTATTTTTAAAATAGGTGACACTTGAAAACATAATATGCTAATTTAAAATTTTCAAATATAGTAGACATAACGAAAATGGCACCTATTAAATTATTATAAACATATGCAAGTCATTTCTTTCTTTACGCACACAACACACAAAAAAATATTTGATAGTTTAAAAACTGAATTCAAAAGAAAAAAAATCACATACCATCATAAACATATTTTAGAAGAATCCAAAAGAAAATAACCCTTTATATAAATATTCGGGAAAATAAAAATAAAAATAAAAATAAAAACAAAAACAAAAATAAAAATAAAGGTGAAAAAAGAATTTTACTTTGTGCAAAAAAATTTTAGTTTCTAATCATTTATTTAATAAGTGCTGATCGCATAAAGAATGTGTTTAATATGCATGTTGATAAAAAGAACTCTTTTTATCTGCCTGCCCTCAATCGACACCTCGTGTTTATTAATTTGGTTCGCATATTTTATGATGCCACAAATAAGAACTGAAGAATCACTTAAGGCGTAAGAAAGAACAGCAAAAATTTCAATATTTATTCTTAGATTATTCTTTTCAGAATTTATTTTATAGAGTTGTGTCAAATTATTTAAAGTTTTGGAAGTTTGTTTTTTTATATAACCATTAAATTAAGAAGTTTTATCCTAAACAAAAAGTATCATATTCAACTTAATGGTTTTTTTTTTGGGGGGGGGGGGGAAATTAGATTGATTATATGCATTTTACATTCTTTATTAAACATATGTGCATTAATTGCGCGTGCTTCTTTTCACAAATTTGTTAAGAATCAATTTCATCTAATTTATGTAGTGAGTAAAGTAACTTAAGGTAGCAATCTATTATAATTATTAATTGGGTATTTATGTAGTTTTAGGAAACAGGCAGTTATAAACATATTTTAAACAAAAAATATAATTTTTATTAGTAAGTTTTTTTTTTTTTTTTTTTTTTTTTTTTTCTAGCGTAACATGTCAAAAAGCTAAATTTCTTCTTTTGAAACACAATTTAAAGAATAAAATATACAAATAAAACAGAAGTCATTTCATGCATTAAAAATATAAATAACATAAATCTTTTCACAGTATATAAAATAACTTTTGACAATATATTTTTAAAAAACCCTTGAATAATATTTGCAAAATGGGAGCAACGGCACTTAACGGGTTAAAAGTATGACATTTTTAATTTTTTAAATAGTTGACAAACTTAGTATAATTGTTTATTTCTTTAAAGATATCATTTATTTTTAAAATAACTGACAATCTCAGTATAACTATTTTATTTTCTTGAAGGCATAATATGCTAATATTAAAGTTTTCGTATAACGTAGGCATAACGAAAATGGCACCCATTAAAACTATTCTAAACCTATGCAAAATATTTCTTTCCTAACGCACACAACACGCAAAAAATATTTGATAGTGTAAAAACTGAATTCAAAAGATAAAAAAATCACTTTCCGTCATAAACATATTTTAGAAAAATCCAAAACAAAATAGCCCTCTATAGAAATACCCGAAAAAATATATATACATAAAAAAGTTGAAAAAAGAATTCTGCTTTATGCGAAAGACTTTTAGTTTCAAATTTATTTATTTATGAAGTGATTAACGCATAAAGAAAGTGTTTAATATGTATGTTGGTGAAAATAACCTTTTTTTTCTGCCTGCCCTCAATCGACACCTTATGTTTTATTAATTTGGTTCGCATATTTTATGATACCACAAATAAGAACTAAAGAATCAATTAAGGCATATGGAGGAAGAGCAAAATTTGAATATTTATTCTTAAATTGCTCTTTTCAAAATTTATTTTATAAAGTTTTATCAAATATTTAAAGTTTTGGAAGATTGGTTTTTTATAACCATTAAGTTAAGAAGTTTTATCCTACACAATATGAATCATATTCACCTTTACTTTTTTTTTTATAAAATTAGATTGATTATATGCATTTCACATTGTTATGTGCATTAAATTATGTGCATTAATAACATGCGCGCATTAATTACACATGCTTTTTTTCACAAATTTGTTAAGAATCAATTTCATTCTATTGATGTCGTTATTAAAGTAATTAAAGTAACAATCTGTTATAAATTTTAACTGGAAAATTATGTAGTATTAGACAATTGACAGTTATAAACATATTTTGAATACAAAAAATAATTTTTATAAGTAAATTAATTTTTTATTAGTATTTCTTGCGAAAACAGTCAAAAAACTAAATTTCTTCTTTTTAAATACAATTTTTAAAAATCGAAAATGTAAATCAAACTTCAAACTCAAAAAAAAAAAAAAAAAAAAATACAGATGTCATTTTATATTTTTAAAACACAAATAAAAAAACCTTTTGACAGTATATAGAATACTTATTTTAAAAAAAAAAGAAAAAAAACTTAGGGTAATTTTCCCAAAATAGGAGCAATCGCGCTTAACCACTTAATCGTCGCGCCCGAGACATTCACTGGCCGTAAGTTTCACATCTTTTATTCAGAACTGTGTGATTCCCGCCAGTTTTATAAAGTAGTGTAATTTGTTTTATTCTGGTATCATTTTACTTGGCATTAAATAACACGAATTTTTTTTTTCAAAAAAGTGGTGGGAATAAAGAATTTGATTTTTTTAAACTGTAATTTAAAGCGACCATTAAGTGGTTAATGGGTTAAAAATATTATATTTTTAATTTTTGAAATAGCTGCCAAACTGAGTATAATTGTTTATTTCTTTAAAGTTATTACATTTTTATTTATAAAAATAATTGACAAACTGAGTATAATCATTTTTTTTCTTGATGACATAATATTCTAATTTAAAGTTTTCGCATAACGTAGACAAAACGAAAATGGCAACTATTAGATTATTTAAATATGTGCAAGACACTTCTTTCCTAACGCTCACAACACGCAAAAAAATTGACGAAAGAAAAAAAAAATCAAAGAAAAGAAATCACATTCCGTCATAAATATATTTTAGAAAAATAAATAATAATAATAATAAAAACCCTCTATAAAAATATAAAACGAGAAAAAGGTGAAAAGAGAGTGAAAAAAAGAATTTTGCTTTATAGCGAAAAACTTTCAGTTTCAAAGTCATTTATTTAATAAGTGCTGAACGCATAAAGAAAGTGTTTAATATGCATGTTGTTGAAAAGAACCTTTTTTTCTGCCTGCCCTCAATCGACACCTCATGTTTTATTAATTTGGTTCGCATATTTTATGATGCCTCAAGTAAGAACTAAAGAATCACTTAAGGCGTATGAAAGAACAGCAAAATTTCAATATTTATTCTTAGATTGTTCTTTTCAGAATTTATTTTAACAATGTTTTTCAAATTATTTTAAAGTTTTGGAAGATTTTTTTTTGTAACCATTAAAAAGTTTTATCCTAAACAATAATAATAATTTTCAATTTCTTTGGGGGGGGGAGAGGAGGGGAAATTAAATTGATTATATGCATTTTACATTGTTTATTAAAAGTTTTGTACATTAATTGCGCATGCTTCTTTTCGCAAAATTGTTAAAAATCAATTTATTTCAATTTATGTAGCGATTAAAGTAACTTAATATTTGCTATAAGTACTAAAAACAAACTTAAAAGTGAAGAAATAATTTTTTTATTCACATATGGCAAGTTTCATGGGTTCCACTGGAGGGCAATATTCTCAGGAATTAAAATTATATAAATACGTTTAAATTTACATTTTTTTGCGAAAGTATTTACAGCAATTTATTTCTTGACGATGTTGTCATCGGATGCAATGAAACACGTTCCAAGTGAGTAAATAAAGGTATTTATTTCCTTTTAAATTTATTTCTATCACTTATTTCAAATATTAAGTTGCTTTGATATTTTAAAGTGATTTTTTACATAATGTATGAAGAGAAGTTTAGATCCGCACTGTCCTACCAGTTAGAATTGGGATTAAAAATTTACTTACAGCAAATCGTAAGTGTTCTTGGTGGTAGAAAGTACCATGAAGAAAAGAGATAGATGAAGGTGCAGTATGCCGTAAAATCGTTTCGCCATATGATGCGCATTATCGCTTAAATTTAAATGCCCTCCTTCAACCGAAATTATATAATCACATGGAATATGGACCAGATTCAGTATTTTTTCTCTAAATGAAAATGATGTCTTTAAATTTAAGCATTCTAAAATAGCATTTCAATGTATTATGAATTAAAAACGGTATTACTAAATGTTTCCTTCTTTTATTGCAAAAAAAAACCTGTTTGAGCCTAATATAGCGTAATTTAAGATTGCATTTTTGTCATCACCATCAACCACTATTTTTCATCTCTATTCTTTCTTTTTACTCTATGAGGACGGACAAGTATTAAAACTACAGTAGTCGCTGCATTTTCCAATATTTTGTAAGTATAATCTGTTACATAATTATAAGACCAGTAAGAATTTCACATTGTTTTCAACAAAGAAAATATTAGTCTGAATTTAAAAGTATTTCTATGAAAAGGAATAACTATATAATGTTTATTTAAGTCAGAGAGAAATATTTGATTAATTTTTTGATTCATTCCAAAACATTTTACACAAACCAGTGTTTCATAAATGTAAAATCATTCTTATATTATTAATGAAACAGTCGATTTCGATTTGAACTCGGAATTTAATTGTAACCTAAACAATCCGTGAAATTAGAAAAAAAAGAATGTAATCCAGAAATTCTGAACTATATCTGATTTTCTGATTCTTTCAGTTTAATAGTAAAAAGGCTCGTCAGTGTGAGCTGTCTGAAATAGAAGTAAGAAGAGTGTGTTTCTAATAAGGAAAGGGAAAGTCTCAATATGAAATAAAAAAGTTTCTTAATCGTTCTAAAACTGTAATAGATAATGTTTTAAGTTAAAAAAAATGTATGGAACGCATAAATGATCTGGTAGTAAAAAATTGTTACAAGATCGTGATTATAGGCGAATTGTCAAACTAGCAACGAAGAAATACCAGTCAATTCGTAAAGTAGCACTATAAATATCTTAAAAGGAATCACAAACAACCATGTGGCAAAATTTGAAATATAAAGCTCGTGTCATTCATCGCAAATTAAACAGTGAACCAATACTACTGAAATGTCACAATGAAGCTCGTCTTAAGACGCCACTCCATTCATTCAAAAAGACCCGAATAATAAAGTTAACTCTATGGGGGCGTTAGTTTCAAATATGTTACTCAAATTTTAATATTTTTAAATGTTTTTTTTATTATTATTTATTGCTTTTTCATAGGATAGTGAGAACGAACTACAACCGTGCAAGTTTTAACCTTTATCATTTTGGTTTCAGATTTTCATTTTAATTTACTTTAACTTTCAGAACCGGTTCCAACCGGTTCTGAAAGTATTTTAATATTAAACTGAAACTATCATAATATTAAAAATATTTAACCGAATTCAAAAAAGTAAAAACTAGTCCGGATGTAAATTGTCCTCAGTTATCCTGTTAAAATAAATCATGTTAAAATATTAAAATTTTAATGCGATATTTGAAAATAACACACTCTTACACTTAACATTATCATCCGGATCTTTTTCGGTGACTCTAGTGAGTCTTAAAAAGGCAAAGAATGTCATGTCCTCGAACTATGCATGGAGAGATACATTGTTTCCAGACAAGAAAGCATTCAATCTTCATGGTCCAGACGGCAATAATTAGTTCTGACATGATTTAAGGCAAATATTTCACGAGTTCTTCTGTAGGCAGATAGGAGGCGGTTTTGTCATTTTGTGGAGCATCTTTTCATATGCAAGTAAATACGATATCCAAAAAGTTCAAGGTAATTTGAACTCTGACTGTTACCAGCGGATTACCAGTGTACGAAAAGTAACAGACTTCGAAGTAATCGAAGTCTGTTACCTTTCGTACCATTCTTCGGAGGTGCAAAATGTAAGTTTCAACAGCATAATTTCTCTAGTCATTCATTAAAATCAACAAAAGTGTGGCTTAAAAGAAGAAAAGATTGTTTTACCTTGCCAAGACAAAGCCCTGACCAAACAAACAAATCTCCATGAATAACAAAATCATTTCATGTCTCTATAGAAATCTTGTGAGGTTATTACATTAACATTTAACTATATTTGAGAAAACTGTCTTTCCCACAGGTGGTCCTATAATTTTGTAACAGTTTTTTTTTTTTCACTTTTATGTTACATTGATGTTTTATTTCTTCTGAATTAATTTCATTTGTCTAAGTTACTACATTTTACTAAAAACTTGTACTAACATAGAGTAATGTTTATTTTATATGAAAAATTTCTTTAATTACCTGGATAGCAAAATATGTTGTGGTCTTAGACATTTGTAATAGTCTGTAATGCGCAATATCTCTGTTTCAAGAAGAAAGGCACAGATTTTCATCAAATTTGAGATTCAATTGGACCTTGAAATGGTGCTGTTTACGTTGTGGTATAAATAACTCAACAGTTGGAACTATGGTACATTTTTCAGGATTTACGTGATTTCCGCAATAGCTCTATCTCAAGAACTAATGCACAGATTTTCATCAAACATCAGATTTAGTTAGTCCTCCATATGAATTGATGCTGATTACGTGTTAGTGTAAATTGCCTTATAGGTACACTGCAAAAAAAAATTCAAGAGGTTACTAAAAATTTTTTAGTAAATTTATATTTCGCAGATTTTTTTAGTAACCATTACAAACTTTTTTTTTTTTTTGCAGGTGAAACAAGCATTTCTTTTGTAAACTGAACAAAAGAATTTTTTGTATAACTAACTTAAAATTTTTTTGTATGAGCCACCAAGCAAATTTTAGTAATAGCTCCAAAATTATTTTTAATAACCATTACGAGGGCTCAAAGGGCAGGAGCTTCCTTCGAGCTGCATCCAGACTTCTGAAGCGGAAGATTGTCGGCAAAACTGCAAAAAATGGCAGCACCAAACATTGCTAGCTGCCCCGACAGGATTTTCATAATCCCTTTACTAACGAGTACTTACACTACATACATTCGGGGCGTATTTGGCGGTGGCCAATATCGAACCCGGGACCTTTTAGTCTGGAGCCCGTTACTATAACCACTATGCTATCAAGGCCACACCATGTGAGTTTTAGTAATAGTTATTAAAAATATAAAACTATTAACTCTCTTCGTTGCTAACTTTTTTCTAGTAATTCTTACAGATTTTCTAGTAACCAACTATGATTACTAAAAATTTTTTAGTAATTACAAGGATCACTAAAGTTTTTTTATTAGATCGACCCTTTTTTTGCAGTGTAGTGCTTGGGCTGTATTTTTAACGATGTCCTCAATATTTCTTAGTATTTCAAGAAGTAATGCAAGAATTTTCACCAAACTTCAGATTCAAGTATACCTTGATTAATATTGCTGTCGATTATGTTGTTGTGTATATCGATCAACATCGAGGTGATGCTGTTATGCTGCATTTTTTCACGATTTTAGTAATAGCTATACCGCCAAAATAAATGCACGGATTTTCATCAAACTTTAGATTTAATTAGACGTTGACAATAGTTGTTTCTTATTAGATTTTTTAAATTATCCAATTGGGTACGCTGCTATGTGGCATTCTGTAGAGTATATATATGATTTTATTAAACAAGCATTTTCTCCATTTGTTGTTTTCTAATTTTGCAATAAATAATAAATTTGCCACATATCGCTTCTTTTAACCTCTGCACATAATTCACTTGTTTTCCTTTAGTTTATAATCCAACATGCATGATATAAATTTGACATAAAATTTATGTATTATAGAATTTGAATAATTTAAACTGAGACTCTTATTGCGATAAGATGTTTTCATTTTCTTTTCCAAATTCTACACATAAAATTTATATTTTTCTTTTGATTCGAACTTCAAGAATTCTAAACATTCGTAATTTAACATTTCGGTTTATCTGTTATGTATTAGCATGGCCTTTGAAACGGGTTTAAGTAAAAACTAAGAGTTTATTAAAGAAACTTATTTTATTTCCTGAACTTTTAGAATTCAATATTCTCCAACCACTTTATTAAATTCGGGAGAGGCTTTTAACAGTTTCCTCTTTCCCGTCGAGTGAAAAAAACATGAAAAGACAAGAGGCCTTGAACGTCGTTATTAAAGTCAACAAGCTGAACAAATTGAAGATTTAATGCGATCAAAAGACTTACCGCAGCTTGTAAAGAAATCGGTATGTACAGACGAATAAAACAATTCTTGAAATAACAGCTAAAATAGATACGCTATTTTTAGATGCGGTGTATTTAGTTACGGTGTGGTTTCGCTATTTTTTTTATTATAATTTTATTTTTTTTTCCTTTTGGTTTTCGTTTTTTTACATATAATTGAAACTATGCAAATATTTTTTGCATGAAGTTATTCTAAAAAAATTGTGCCTTACTCACATAATAACAAATTTAAAATGAGAAATTTTATTGAAAATGACATTGCCTAGCAACAATAACAGTTCGCTACAACGTAATTTGCGGTGTGTTTAGTTAGTTTAGATGCGATGTGTTCAGTTACTTAGTGGTTTTGCTTTTTTTCTGTTTCTTTTTCATTTTTTCATATATAAGTTATGCATATATATTTTTGCATGAAGTTTTTCTTACAAAAAGAAAAAAATTCGTGCAATACTTACATAATAACAAAATTAGAATGAGAAGTTCGATAGAAAATGACATTGCCTAGCAACAGCTAAGTGTTCGCTACTATGTAATTTGCCTTGCTCTTCCATAATGAGGATTTATCCTTTTGAGCTCGAGCATTCGTTAAATTGGATGCAGTAGACAGGGTAAACCTTGTTATTAAGGTCAACAACCTGAATAAATTGAAGATTTAAGGCAATCAAAAGATTTACCTCAGATTGTAAAGAAATCTATATGAACAGAAGGATAAAACAATTCTTGAAATAACACCTAAAATAGATACGCTATTTTTGGATGCGATGTGTTTAGTTTCGGTGTGGTTTCGCTTTATTTATTTATTTTTCGTTTTCATTATTTTTCAATATAATTGAAGTTATGCAGATATTTTTTTACATGAAGTAATTCTCACAAAATATGTGCCTTACTCACATAATAATTAATTTAAAAAAAAACGAAAATTGCAAGTCAAAAGTAACAAATGAGGTGTGTTCGTGCTATAACGAAGTTTTTAAAATATTCAGATCTTGCTACACTACATGGCTACTACACTACTTACACTACTCGTTTTTACAGCGACTAATTGACTGAAGCAGAAATTTAAGATGAAAATCAAACCTGCTATAGTATTGAATTAATACACTACATGGACAAAGATGATCGACCACTTGCTATTTTTAACATATTGTTAAATATCTAGAAAAATACATGAGGAATTATCCTGAAACTCTCAGTGTATAAACATAATAGTACAGGTCATATATTTCCGTGAAGATGTTTTCCGGACACTTAATAGGGAACCGTCAACAAATTAAAAAAGAATGATATATTTTGGATAACCCTGTCAAAGCTAATGTAACAAAAGCTCTCAAACTGTAGATTATGATTAAGTGGATTTTTGTAATATACTGTTTTTATTTTTTTATCGATAGCATGTATACCCGTACAAAAATGAAGGTTTTTTTTAAAAAAAAACAGTCCCAATTTTTTCGAAATTTTTTCTTATAATTTGCAGAGTTCTAAATATAAAATAATATTCTTTTCTGAAAATGTGGCAAACAGCATTGCACATAACACCCTGTAATCAAAATTAGAAAATAATAAAACTGTATGAAAAATGAGTAGGTTTACTAAATAATTTTTTACTGCGCATGCGTCAACGACATCAAAATTTCATTTGCATATTATGTTACCTAAATATATAGAGCAACTTTTGTGAAAGTCGCAAAATCATAGCTTGAAAATTCTGAAAACAATGACATCAATAGAATAAGTTGAAAATCCGTTATTCCCAAAACGAAGCAAAAAAAGGAGGGGTTGTAGCCATATATTCATTATTAGTGTCAATATAGAATACACAATATGGGACGTACTACTACATTTGGATAAAATATTATATAGGGTTGCCTCGGGCTCTTGAATTTCATATCACTATTTCTAAGAGTAATATTTGCTTTATTTAATAACAGAAATTAGAATATTAAAAAAGGAAAAAATATTTATTGTTTTATGGTCAAGGTCCCTTTAGGTACATAATGCGCGAAAAGGAAAAAGAAAAGAAAATATAAAAATATGTTTTATATGTTATCAACAATTCTTATCACAATAATAAGTTGAAATAAAACGAAAAAAGAAGCTCAATAACTAAAATAAAATGTGATGATATATGTAATTAAAACTATTTAATATCATATAGTAAACGAGACAGGAAGAGGATGAGAAAACGAGACAAGATGAGGCAGTTAAAAGAAAGACAGTTCCACGATGTGATTATATCGTTGTTTAATTAATATTTCTTGGTTAAATGTTGCAGTACAGACAAATGGACATCGTTTTTCTTGGCGAATCTATATACATAAAAACATAACACGTAGTAATTAAAAAGAGTTGGATCATTCACCACATCAGCTGATCCGTTTTTAAAAAGGTTTAAAAATAGGACATTGTCCCGGTAAAAACGCGAGCATTCTAAAACCCATCTGCCTCCAGCCAATGCTCTAGGTCATCTCTCGCCCAGATATCATAAACTGTTTACACACTGTATGTTGCACTTAGCTTGCAATATTCTGCCTGGACTTAGTGCAGTCTATTGAAATACAGTTACACTATGAGTATGCTTTTGTGGTTTTTGAGCCGAACTCGCCTCTACATATCATGATGCCGCAAATTTGCTTCAAGAGTGACCCAAATGAAAAAGGGTTCTTTTGAATTTTGGCTGCCATTGTACTTAGTTTTTGTGCCTCTATCGATCATTTAACATGCCAGGTAGTGCACTGAAAATCTAGTCACCAAGTAACAGTAGTGTCTGTGAAGGCTCTTGCAATATATTTTTTTTATTCTGTGCATATAACGTTTTATTTTATTACTGTGTTAGAAAAACACCAAGTTTTTACAGTTTGATTGTAAACGGGAAAAAAAAAGAGTGTTAAGACTGAGTCTTTAAATTAATGTATAGTGACAGGCGTTGTAATGATAAAAATTTAAATTACATATATGAGTATTTAGAACTATAAAATTATTCCGTTGTGACGTGCTTGATAACGGTTGCAACAGGGTCTACCTCTGGCCTACAAAGAGATTACATATCAAGGCATCTTTTCTTTAAAATACTAGTAGTCATAGTAACTCAACAGTATAGCACCAGCGATGCTGCCTTATAACATTACAGGTCTAGAGATAGATTCCCGGGTAGTCAAGATTTACTCAGCATTTCAGCCATTTATAACCGATAAGTTCCATGTTAGCTTGAGAACTGAATACTGGGTATTTTACTTATTTACAGTTTGGGAGTAATTCTGATTGATTGGATGTCGAAACCATAGACGCAAATATCTCTTAATTATTCCGGAGTTTGACACAGGATTCGCATGTCCAAACCGGCAAAAAATATATATGAAAAGGTGTCTTCTTTCTATGGGGTACATTTTCGATATCGTTTTGAAGTTTTTGGTTAAAATAAAGTTTCCGGTTGAAAGCATATTCATCTTGTATCAGACTCGGAATAATTGAGAAATGTGGGCATCGATGTGAAATTGTGTTCGCATCTATGTCCATGAATAACGAAATATACAGGGTATCCATAAAAGAATATTCCAGTTTGAAAGAGTCAATATAAGAATTAGAAGATTTAGACTGTTTACAATAATCAATATGCGAATATTTAATTATACCACATCCAACATAAAATCCAGCTCTTTTCACGTTTCGGTTAACAAATTCGGAATATTATAAGAAATAGCAGCTTCAATTCTGTGTCTCAACTTTGGCAAATCATTAAAAAGCGGCGGAACGTAGACGGATCTTTCATAAAACTCCAAAGAAAAAATACCGCAGGGCTCTAACGGCTTTCGAATCTTCAGCCCTGCAGCAGCATTTTTCGCTCAGGTGTTGCCATTTTGCGTTATGTAGCACAATAAGCGAGTCAATAACATAGCAGCCTCTCACATTCGCTTATCATAAATTGTCTGAGTGATCATTTATTTGTGATTTTATTCCAATACTCTGCAACGCTTAGAGATGAAACTATTCAAATTTACAACTGGAACATTCTTTGTGAACATCCTGTAATTTATACCATCCTGAAACTCCTGTAAAATGATATGTCAAAACCCTGTTCTAGCCCTATTCATCAGTTAAGTAACCATTCACATTCAATTAAGAAATATATGGAATACTGAAGAGGAAGCTCTCCATTATGTTCTTATATCTCTTTTGATTTTAATTAGACATTGTTTCAATGATTTTTTATACTTATTCTTTTTTTCCGATGATCAAGTTTCAAAGCACTTATACTCTTTCAGTGGGGCATGACCATTTCATGCATAAATATTCGGGCACACAGAATATTTGAAAATTTTCCGAAACTGTGAACTTTCTAATTAAATAGATTTAGACTAAAACCTCTCTAAAGTGCCCACGTTATATTCCAATAGAAATTAGTCGCTCTAAAAGGGGGTCTCCTAATAGAGGTCATGTTTAAATCTATATTTTAAGTGCTTAAAAAAGGTAACAATTGATGTTACTAAATTTTATTTTAAATATTCGAAAAAAACATAAAAATTTAAGTATTAAAACAAAAGTTGATTATACAAGTTAATTACTGCACAGTTAAAAAAAATACATCGACGTTTGCTTTGATTTTAAGGTTTTTTCTTTTGTAACTGTTATTTACAATACTGTTAAAAATTAGAAACTTTTGCTGCAGTGTCACTCCACCGCTTTTATTGAACATCTCTATTTTGACCAATAAGAAGGCTCCATAATACAGTGAAGTAATCATTTTCTATAAAAACAATGAAGTGATAATGCAGCAAAAGTTTCTGATTTTTTAACAGGGAAGTCCTTTCAAAATTCAATAAATAAATTCATTTTTTTTCTACGGGAACAAATAATGACAAATTTATTATTTTATCTACTTCTTTGAGAGTTTTCTGACCGAGTAGAACAGATGAGTTTATTGTCCGTCATTCTTAATTCGTCATCAGAATTAAATTCTTTTCCTAAAAGGACACAAAGGGAATCTAATAATTTAAAGTTATCGCAATAATAAAAAAACTTAGTTTAGAAATTTGATAAATAATGTGCTCCCCGGAATTATCTTTCTGATAAAACCTTCCTCAGACGACCAGCTGAAAACAGAATTTGTTTCATTTTCTTCAATGAAATTGGAGGGGAATTACACATGGAGAAAGTTCAAATGAAATATTCTCGAAATGGAGGTAAAATTAGTATTGAGCTTATGGTGAAAACTTTCATTCCATGAAAAAATGGTCTTTTAAGAATTGATCGCTTAATAGAGGTAATCTCAAAGAGAGGTTTCCCTGTATTTTCTTTTTTAAAGATGCTCAGTAGATAGATCACCCGAAGTTCAGTTGAAGTATTAGTTCATTTTTTAACGCTAAAATAAAACATTTATATTTCTATTCTAGTACGTTGGCTTGATTTGAAATTTATAAACAAACTCAATGTAGACTAATTAATTTTTTTACACGTATTTAAGGGAATATTTATCTATACTAATAAAATAACAAATCGCTCTGTCTGCGTGTGTGTGTGTGTGTGTGTGTGTGTGTGTGTGTCTGCGATGGCTAGCAAAATCTATGGGACGTACGAAGCTCAAAATTTTTATGAGAGTAGCCCAATATCTCTCCTGATGCACCTGAGCTTTAGAATTTCGAAATTCTATTTATTAACTGAGTAATTAATTAAATTCCAAAGATCACTCTTATAAAAAATCGCCTTTTTCTTCTTTTTTTCCCTTCATTTAGTTATGGTTGGTTGGTTGCATAAAATTTTCGCATAAATAATTAAAAAAGCTGGAACAGACCTTTAAAATTCATAGACTGGCAAACTGTCAGTTTAAATGATGATTTTTTATCACAGCGGTTGTAAACCATGGAGGAAAAAGATAGGTGGTGGTGAAGTAAACCGAAAAAGGGTCGCAATATTAAACCATTTATCGCTCAAATTTTAATGTCCCAAACAAAAGTATGTGGAAGGGATTTTGTATTAAGACGAATTGAAAGGAATGAATTACAGCTGAAGCGTATTTTACGAAGTAATAGTAATTTTTTAAAATGGTCTTTTTTCTATTATATCATTTATTTTTAAAAAATGTTTGCTTTTAAAATAATTGGAATTGATATATTCGAAAAAATTAAATGTAAAAATAAAATTAAATAAAATATTGAAAACATTTGATTTGAACTAAAAATTGTATTACTAAAAGTTTTCTTTTTTTTTTTTTCAGAACTTTTTAATACTTTATAACGTAGATGAAAAAATGTTTTTAATTTAACAATATATTAATAACTCTATGTCAATATATAAAATATAATTATGAAAACATTCTTTTAAAATCATGCGCGAAAACTTAAATAACAAATATTAGTCTAAAATCTAGATTTCAGAGTGCAGACGATTTTAAGACATTAACGAAAGAATGTTAACTTTTCAAGCAAAATCTTAAATGATGCTTCTATATTGATATTTCAAAGTGACGGCTAGGTTACATTTATGTTATATTTAAGTTACGGTAGGGTAATGTTAAGTCGCAGACAGATTATGGTTATGGTACAAAAATATACGGTTAGGAATTTGTCCACAGAGTCAACATTACGCATGCTTTGATAAAAATATACACTTTTGTTAAATGGCTCTGAAATTATAATACTATATACCAATCTTTTATCATCGCGTATCGATTTCATTCACGGTATAGTCGGATTTAAGAGTAATATAATTAGTTTGAAATTCAAAATATTTCACTTGGGATTTCTATGCGAAAAAAATAATTAGTTACGTGTTTTAACAGTGATTTTTACGGGTAAATATCAACACTTTAACACGAAACTAACGCAATCGTTGGATACATGTTCCCTCCCGTGTTTCTCCTTGCTCATTTTAAGTATTTTTAGATCTTAATATTAGTTGTTGTTTTTAAAACCGATTTTTCACAAAGTCAGCTGCGACGTATTTCAGACAATGCATTTCTGCATGCTTCCAGTTAATGATAAAATCATACAAATTTCAAGTTCGTTTAATATTGTTAATACGGACCCGGGCAACGCCGGGCGGGTCAGCTAGTGTTTAATAAACTCAATACTCAATACGTTTAGTGTCATCGAACATTTAAGGTACCCGCACACCTTCAAATGTGATTTTTGAGAGTATTGAAAATTTCTCTTGTTATGCAATTTTTCAATGACATTCAAAAACATTATTGACATTAAACTTTGAAAAAAAAAATAAAAAAAAATTAGCAATTAACTAGAATTAATTTTTTAATAATCAAAATTATGTCAAAAATTGATATTTCCGCTAAATTTGATAACTCAAAAATAAAACAATGTATTTGCATTTTGGAAATTGCAATGTATTGAAATTTTATAATAAATAGATTAAGTTTCTCTAAGTTTTAGGCTACATACATTATAATCGCATATCTATCTCAGATGATGCAGTGGCGCAGCGAGGGGGGGTTGGGTTAACCCCCCCCCCCCCAGAGCCATGACAAAAATACAGAAATTTCCATTTTTATGAACTGAATCATAAAAAACAAAACTAAAGTTAGAATTTTATTTGTTTTGTTCTCGAAATCTGCCGCTTTATTGAATCAAATTTTATTTTAAAATTTGACTCGTTTAAGCGGCAGTAATGTATTTTCTTTTAAAAATGGGGAAAGTACATGGTAACGGTATCAGTATCAAAAACTGGTCACTCATTTCGGAAAAGGCCGGCATTCATTTATACTATTGGAAATCAGCCGAAGGCTAAAAGGAATGGTCATTTCCTGTCACTGCCAATGCCGTCTCGGTTTTTTCAATACTGCACCATTGGGGGGGGGGGGGGGTCTTAATTAGTTACATCTGTTTCTTGCTGTTTTTTGGAAACGGGACTGGACACTCCAATTCCAGGAAAAACACAAAAACGCATGCTTTGAAGGATAGACTTAATTTCACAAACATTCTGTTGTTAGTTGCTGTAATGCTAAGGTTTCCTTTATTATGCGTTTCGCTATGGATATTAAATCCTATTCAGAGAAAAAATTATGAAAAAGATGGATATAAGAGATCATTTTTTAAATTTTCAAATTCCTTCAAGCATTCTTAAAATCCAGGTATGTTTGGAAAGTATATAATTCGTTTATATTTATGTCTCTGGAAAGATATTAACAGCGCCGTGCGAAAGGAGGGGGGGGGGGGTAGAGGGTGGTCGCAGGGATTTAGGGGGTGCCAAATTTCTAACTACTTTCTACTTACTACTATTTTCTACTTTCAGACAATTTTTTTAATTAATATTAATTCATATTTAAAAAATGCCCGAAATAGGCAAGTAGGTAAATAGAATAAAAGTTACCGGAAAAAAAATTATTGGAAAAAAAGTGACATAAACTTCAAAAGCGGAAAAGAAGTTACCGAAAAAAAAAGAGACAAGGAATTGATTTTGGGAATTCATTATTGATTTTGAGGATTCATTGGTTAAGTATTTAGGGGGTATCAGGGGGAGGTTCTTAATTTAAATAAATGGGTTTTTCGTGCTGAATTAACTGTTTTGGTTCAGTTTTTGGACATATGATAACCTCCCCTCCATCCATAACTTCTAAAATTAAATTAATAGTTTTTTTACGCAGATTTATCCGATTCAGTTGGAATTTCGGTCATAAGATCATTATGATAAGACGTCTTTCTGATTAGTTATAGAGTTCTTTTGCTTATTATAAAGAGAGGATGGTCAAATACTTCCCTCCCCCACCCCACAAATTAGATAGATCGGTTTTTAAGATCGGATCAAAACTATCCGATGTATTTCAAATTTAAGATATAGATTCTTTCTGATAAGGTGAATCCTTGAATAGTTTTAAGAGTTTAATGACTAAGTATAAACGGGATAATCCCTCTTAAATTAAATAAAATGGCTTTTTATGCAGAATTATCCGATTTGCTTCGAATTTTGGACATAGGTTCATTATGATAAAACGTATCTCTGATTGGTTACGGGGTTCTTTTCCTTATTATAAAGGGGGGGACAAGCAATTATTTCCCCCTCAAATTAGATAAATCGATTTTTATGCAGAATTATCTGATGTATTTAAAATTTTAAATATAGGTTCTATCAGAAAAGGTGAATTCCTGAATAATTTTAAGGGTTTAATGGCTAAGTATAAAGGCAAAAACAGAGGATAACCCTCCCCCCCCTTTAAATTAAATAAATAGCTTTTTATGCAGAATTATCCGATTTAAAGAATTACTATTCAAATTTTGGAAGTAGGTTCTTTATGATAAGGTGTATCCCGGATTAATTATGAGGTTCTTCTACTAAGTATAAATAGGTAAAGTAGAAATAGTAGTAGTAATAGGTAAAGTAGTAAAAATTGCCCTTTAAATTAAATAAATAGCTTTTTATACAGAATTATCCGATTTAAAGAATTACTATTCAAATTTTGGATGTAGGTTCTTTATGATAAGGTGTATCCCGGATTAGTTATTAGGTTCTTCTGCTAAGTATAAATAGGGAAACGGACGATTATCCCCCCCCCTTAAATTAGATAAATTGTTTATGCATAATTATCCGATGTATTTCAAATTTTTGATATAGGTTTTTTCTCATAAAGTGGATCTCTAAATAACTTTAAGGGCATAATGGCTAAGTATAGAGGGGGGAACTGGGGATAACCCCACTTAAATTACATAAATGGCTCTTTACGCAGAATTATCCGATTTGCTTCAAATTTTAGATGTAGTTTCATTATGGTAAGGCGTATAAGCTAATGAATATAGTTAAAATAGGGAGGGATGCAGCAGTCCATTCAGGAAACCTTTTCGGGGAAAGAAGCTTGCTTTCCCCATTCGACGGAGGGGGATGTCCGGTAGATATCGCGGGCGGCTAGTTTCTTAGGAAATTTGTCGATCAGGGAATTTCCCGGTAAAAATTTGCTGCAAAAATACTCAAGTAACATAAAAAAAAAAGAGTTGAATGCAACTGAACGCAAATAACAAATAAAAACAATTTTTCTTTATTTTTTAATTTAATGATTGAAAACTGTTATGTCAGAAAACATTATAACACATTTTACCTTTTTTCTGATAATGATTAATTTCCATTCATTTTGCACTTAAAACTGGTTTATTTAATTTTTCTTTTATTTGTGAAAAAAGTAATATACTAAATTATTCGTTGTAATTGTCATTTTAATTTACGCCAAATATTTATCATTTACTGGATTTTTACTAATTAATGTCCCATATTACACATCACAAAATATAATATAAAACATTTTAAAAATATATGTTAGAAAATTTTAATGTACAAACTATGTTGTATGTCACGAACGAATGAACTAGTGAATTCATTAATTTGTAGTAATAAAAATAGTTTTTTATTGCTAGCTTATGTTAGTAATTAGAAAGTTAATTGTTTAAAAACCTGTAGTTTTGGATAGATCTTCAGGTTTGAACGCTTAAAAAAAATAAACGGATTTAAATTTAAAAAAAAAAAAAATAAGAAAAACAGGATATTTTTTTCTTTGTTACGATGTTTATAGAATACTGAAAAATGCTATGCAGAAACATAACCCACAGTTTTCAATTCAAACAGCTATTGAGGATATATAAACAAATCCTTAAAACTATTCAGTGATTCACTTTATGAGAAAGAAACTATAGCCAAAATTTGAAATACGTCAGATAATTGTGCATAAAAAACAATTTATCTAATTTAAGGGGGGAATAATCGCGGCCCCCTTTTTATTAGCAAAAGAACCCCATAACAAATCAGGGATACCTCTTATCTTAATGAACCTACATTCAAAATTTGAAGCAAATTGGATAATTCTGCGTAAAAAGCCATTTATTTAATTTAAGAGAGGTTATCCCCCCATGCACCCTCTATACTTAACCATTAAACTCCCAAAATTCTTCAGGCATTACATACTCTGACGATTAACTGACAACATTAATCGTGGCAGAAAATAGATAGCGAAGTCTTATTGTGAAAAGGGATACAGGGGTGAAAATATCTTCATTTAAAAGCTGAGAAGAATAGGTGCTATTAACCTCAAGGGACGTACCTAGAAAATAATTGCACTGGTCTAGTGGCAATGAGCTGAGGGGGACACTGGGATTATTGAGAACCGAGATGGAAGGAAGGTAGTTGGAAGAGAGACATGTGCTGGTAATGTACAAGAAAATACATTGATGTAAGATGGCTTAGACGTGCTAAGCGAAATGTGCTTAACATGCTAAGCATTTGAGTGTGGCTCCTATGTAGTTGCAATGTCGTTTTATTTATTTTTTTAATAATTGATCTATGGTTCTAATAAAGAACTTGAGGAATTAAAAATGTGTTATTGATGAACTTAACAAATAAACCAACTTAGTAAAGAGAAACTCAGGGCGCGACACCACAATACTATATATAAGTCTTATCAGAAAGAACCTATATCCAAAATTTGACACACGTTGGATAATTCTGCTTAAAAAACCATTCATCTTATTTAGGGTGGAGGGGGGGGGGAGGTAATCGTCCGTTCCCAAAACTAATCAGGCAAGCGTCTCTTCAGTATGAACGTATATCCAAAAATTGAACAAAAAAAGTTAATTCAGCATGAAAAAATCATTCAGTTAAATTAAGAGCCGACCCCCGACCCCCCCCCCCCCATTTCATGCTTTGCCAATAAATCTCCAAAATCAAAAATAAATCCCCAAAATCAATTCTTTATCACTTTTTTCCCAGTAACATGTTTATCTTGTCCCTTTTTTAGGGTAACTTTTTTTCCGTGTCATTTTTTTCCGCTTTTGTAGTTTGTCACTTTTTTTCCGATAACACTTTTTCCTAGATTCAGGCAAGTAGATATCATGATTAAAAAGCTATGTAACTGAGAAATGTTCTTCATTCTTTGATAAGATCTTTCAGAAGACGATGCTCACAGTGGATGATTTGAAACGAATTTACGACGTAGTAGCAACAAAAAGGAGAAAAAATGGTTGCCATGCGATCAATTTCGCTTATAACTCGTTAACTAATATACTTATTATAAAAAAGAAAAAAATGGTGTATTTGTTTCGTCAATGTTTTTGTCAACGAACTTTGTCAAAAGATCGCCGAAAAACGCGAATTTCCTGTGCGGATCGCGGAGAAAAAGGCAATTTCACCAAATATCGCAGATAAAACGCATTTCGTCTGAAGACCGCGGGAAAACGTCGATTTCGTCTAAAGATTTCTGATGTAATATCGATATCGTTAAAAAATCGGGAAAAAAAGCCGTTTTCGATAAAAGATTGCTTAAAAATATTTTGTCGAAAGATCATTGAAAGAAAAGGTCGCTTTCATCAAAAGATCACGGAAAAAACGCCGATTTCGTCGAAAAACCGCGAGGATAAAGCGCCGTTTTCAAGAAAAGATCGCGTAAAATTGCAAAAATTGTCTAAAGATCATCGAAAAAACGCCGATTTCATAAAAAACACCAATTTCGTCAAAAGATCGCGGAAAACCGCCGATTTCGACAAAAGATCGCAATAAATCACCGATTTTGCTAAAATATCGCAGATAAATTGCTGATTTCGTTTAGAAGTCGCGGAAAAATGCCGATTTCGTCAAAAGATCGCGGAAAAACGCCAATTTCGTCAAAAGATCGCGGAAAAACCGCCAATTTTGCTAAATTATCGCAAATAAATCGCTGATTTCGTCTGAAGGTCGCAGGAAAACGCCCATTTCGTCTGAAAATCGCGAATAAACCCCCCTCGCCCCCCCCCCCCCCCCGCCGCCGATTTCCGAAAAAAAAATTCAACCAGAATCATCCCTGAAGCAACTCTATCCCCCTCCCCCCCCCCAGAGCCGATTTCTGGCTGCGCCACTGGATGATGTAACAGTAAAAGTACTGTTGTAATGAAAAATTCTCAAAATTTGTATCAGGTTTGTCATTTACCCCTGTGTAAATATAAAATTATTTAAGATATTATCATTGGTAGTCTATTTCCTCAGTAGACATTTGTAAAAGAAGTACAGAAAATTTCGTGGCATTTCATGCACAATTGTTTGTTTTAGGATGTTTTGCATATAATAAAAATCTGAAAAGCTTCATTTTGAGAAAAAGTTAAAAATAACTTTAAAACACAATTCAAAAGCTGTAATAGATGTAATTTTAAATGGTTGTAACTCGGATTCTGTTTTAAATACAGACAAAATTTAAGCAATTTCTATAGATAAAAGGTTCAATTAATAAACTTTTATCGCAATACGATGTTGAAACTAGATATTTACCATAATATTTATTAGTAATATGCAAAATATTCATTGGTCCATCAAATTGTTTCTATCGGTTGAGAGTCTCATAGCAATTTTTAGCGTAATATTTTCACAACGATAAATCAAAGGTAGCTGTTTTTAATTTTTATTTAAACTGCTGAAAAATGTTTGAATTATATACACAAGCGATATTTATAATGTACTTATTTATAATAGTTTCTGTCGCGGATAGTAGAATTTCTACTTTATAAGAAATTACAAAGAACTAAATTATTTTAGAACATTTGCAAAAAATATTCATACAATAAATATACATTTTTCAGTGTTTCTCGCTGAATCTATTTTGCTAATATTTCTTTTCATTTGGCGACTGTTTTTCATTTTTAATTCGCCAAATTGTTAATGTTAGTCAAAATTCTGTGAAAACATTGTTTTAGGCAAACCAAAAAAAATACTACTGATTACGCAAGGAAATATTTGTAAGAGATCGTTCAACAATCAAGCAGATCACTATGTCCCCACCTCCTATTTTCATTTGAATTTTTTTTAATTTATTAATAGTATAGTGCAAAATCTTGATATTTTCTGTGAAATAAAACACATTATACAGCAATTAATTTTAAAATGCTTTTTCTCAAACCTTTGATTACCTTAACCCCTTAACGAAAGAATATGTATAATCATTTTAAACCTAGTATTTCAAAGATGAACATTAACTACAGAAAGAGAAAAAGAAGTACAAGAACATAACAAGAAGTTTTCTTAAGTACTATTCTTCAATTAAAAAAAAAACAAAACAAAATCCAACTAGGAAAATTATTACGGAAAGTGAAGAGTATTTGCAAAGCTTTCCATTATGTTCTTTTACCTCTTTTTAGATTAATTAGATTTTGCTTCAGTGATAAAATAAGTCTTACATTTTAAATTTTTTGTACTCTAAAGCACTTGTACCTTTTTTAATGGAACATAACCATCTCCTGTATAAACATTACGCACATGTTCAAAAGACGTTCAACTACTTAAACTTTCCAACAAAATATTTTTTTTTCTTTCAAGAGATACCTACTCAAAAAATTTCATAAACATAAAGCTGGAAGAATTATTAATTGCATTTCTGAATACTGAAGTCAAGTATTTTGATTCTATTTGAGTGAGTTTACGATGTTGAAACTTATCTGTAGAAAATCTATGCTCTATAGCTTATTTGCACATGCATAATGTAGAAGCTGAAGATGCTCTAAATCAAATGTTTATTCAGATTTCAGAAGTGCTTTTAAAACAAGGAAAATATGTTTAATGTTTGACTTAGTTTCTCAATTTGAAAAATGGATATTCTATACAAAAGTTTGTTCTTCAGACTCTGAGAATGTGATATGCTTGCATATGCAAAAGGTTAAAGAAAGTTTATTTTTAAAGAATGGGTGTAATTGAAATGAAATCGATTCTTAATTTAAACTAATGTACATGGAATTAATGTTCTATTCCTTACAAAAATATGTATCTTTGTACCTTTATTTGTGATTAATTAATAGCGTATTTGTATACTGTAAAACTGGCAGAAATAAATAATTGTCAATTCATAAAAGTAAAAATTATCAACTTGAATGATAATAAAACAAGTCCGAAACAGCACGTCAGACGTAGCGTTCGTACTACAACAAAATTTTTAAAATCAGTGTTGAAAGCCGAATCTATTTTGCAAACATTTCTTTTCATTTGGCGACTGTTTTTCATTTCTTATTCACCAAATCACTAATTTTGATCAAAAGTCTGCGAGAACCCTATTTTAGGTAAACCAAAAAAAGTACTGTTGGTCACCGCAAAAAAATTATTTGTAATAGAGCGTTCAATCAAGCAGATCACTTAACCCCTACTTCTTATTTTGATTTCAACATTTTCTGAAATTTATTTATAATATAGTTTAAAATTTTTATATTATCTGTGAAATAAAACCTATTACACAGCAATTAATTTTACGATACCTTTCCTTCTAGTCTTTGACTACCCTAGACACTTAACGGAAAAATATGCGTAGTCATTTCAAAGCTAGTCATATAAAAAATACACATTATTTTCAAAATTTTTATTTATTTCTTCTATTTTGAAGAATAGAAATTAAGATATAAGAAGAAGTCTCCTTAGGTACTGTTCTTCAATCTTAAAAAAGAAAAAATCCAAGTAGGAAAATTATTACAAAAAGGGAAAAATATTTGAAAAGCTTTCCATTACGTTCTTACATCGCTTTTTCGGTTAATTAGATATTGCTCAATGATAAAATAAGTCTTACATTTTAATTTTTTCATTGTAAAGCATTTTTTCTCATTTTTAATGGAACATAACCATCTCATGCATAAAAATTCTTATAATTCAGAAGACGTTCGAACACGTAAACTTTCCTACATTTTTTTTTTCTCTCAAGAGGCGTTCACTCAAAAGATTTCATAAACATAAAGCTGTAAGAATTGTTAATTGGGTTTCTGAATACTGAAGTCAAATATTTTAATTCCATTTGAGTGAGTTTACTAAGTTGAAACTTATCTCTAGAAAATCCAAATATCCTCTATAGCTTATTTGCGCATGCATAATGTAGAAATTGAAGATGCTCTAAATCTAATGTTTATTCAGATTCCAGAAGTGCTTTTGAAACAAGGAAAATATGTGTAATGTTTGAGTTAGTTTCTCAATTTGAAAATTAAATATTTTATACAAAAGTTTGTTCTTCAAGCTCTGAGAATGTTTCATGTTTGCATATGCAAACGGTTAAAGAAAGTTTTCTTTTTAAGAACGAGAGTCATTAAATCGATATCGATATGTAATTTTAACAAATGTGAATATAATTAAATACATATTAAACACAAAAATTATACATCTTTGTGACTGATTAAATAATAACGTATTTTTTCACTGTAAAACTGACAGAAAAAAATTGTCAATTCATAAAAGTAAAAATTATCAAATGAAATGATAATTACAATGTATGTTTGCATAAGGTTAAAGAAATATTATTTTTAAAGAATGAATGTGTTATTAAAATAAATTCGATATTTAATTTTAACATAACATTTAGGGTGCTTAGAACTAATGTTCTATTACCTACAAAAATATATATCTTTGTGCTTTTACTTGTGATTATTTAACAGAGTATTTGTATACTGTAAAACTCGCAGAAAAAAAAAACTGTGAATTGACAAAAGTAAAAATTATCAACTGGAATGATAATAAAACAAGTCGGAAACTGCACATAGGACATAGCAAATTACGTGCGTTCGTACTGTAACTTTTTCAAATCAGTGTTTCACGCCAAATCTAATTTGTTAATATTTGTTTTCATTTGGCGACTGTTTTTCATTTCTTACCCACCAAATGGCTAATGTTGATCAAAAGTCTGCGAGAACTCTGTTTTAGGTAAACCAAGAATAGTACTGTTGATCACCGCAAGGAATTATTTGTAACAAAGCGTTCGTTCAACAATCAAGCAGATCACTTAATCATCCTTCCTATTTTGATTTGAACATATTTTTAAATTTATTTATAATATATGTAAAAACTTGATATTATCTGTGAAATAAAATACATTATACTACTATTTATTTTATATTACCTTTTTTTCAAGTCTTTGACTACCCTAACCCATAAATGGCAGATTTTCATAGTCATTTTAAACCTAGTCATTTAAAAATAAACAATATTTTGAGTCAGTGACAAACAGGAACAAGGATATAACAAGAAGTCTCCTTAAGTACTATTCTTCAATTAAAAAAAAAGACCAAAAAAAACTAACTAGGAAAGTTTTAACAAAAAGTGAAGAGTATTTGTAAATCTTTCCATTATGTTCTTTTACCTCTTTTAAGGTTAATTAGATTTTGTTTCAATGATAAAATAAGTCTTACATTTTATTTTATTTTTTATTGTAAAGCATTGGATGAAAGCACTTTTAATGGAACATAACCATCTCCTGTATAAACATTACGCGCACATTCAAAAGACTTTCAACAAAGCAAACTTTTCTACAAAATATTTTTTTTCTCTCAAGAGATACCTACTCAAAAAGTTTCATAAACATAAAGCTAGAAGAATTATTAATTGCATTTTTGAATACTGAAGTCAAATATTTTGATTCCATTTGAGTGAGTTTACTATGTTGAAACTTATCTCTAGAAAATCCATACTCTATTGCTTATTTGCGCATGCATAATGTAGAACTTGAAGATGCTCTAAATCAAATGTTTATTCAGATTTCAGAAGTGCTTTTGAAACAAGGCAAATATGTTTAATGTTTGAGTTAGTTTCTCAATTTGAAAACTGGATATTCTATACGAAAGTTTGTTCTTCAAACTCTGAGAATGTGATATATTTGCATATGCAAAAGGTTAAAGAAAGATTTTTTTAGAGAACGGGAGTCATTAAATTGAAATTGATATGCAATTTTAACTAGTGTGAATAGAATTAAATGTATATTATATATATAAATTATATATTTTTGTGACTTTATTACTGATTAAATAACGTATTTCTACACTGTAAAACTGACAGAAAAAAAAACTGCCAATTGATAAAAGTAAAAATTATCAAATGAAATGATAACAAAGGAACTGTTATAGGAATGACAGTAAAAAAAAATAATTTACTTCAAATAAAATTTCTGTTTCGCAATTGTTACACTTGACTTCTTCAAATATGGAAACTATGGAAAATATTTTGTAAAATAAAAAATTTGGTACTGTTATCTCAGATAAGATATATTTTTTAAATTTTTATTAAGTACAGTAAACAAGTTTTGTACCAACATTAGGCGATATTTTTTTTTTCATTTTTTTATCCCTGAAAAAATCGAATTTTATTTTTATATATTTATTAATTCCTTAAAATAGTCTTGTATAACGATTTGTCCTTATGTAGTTATTTAATACTTGTAGTTATTAATTTAACATTTCCTCTCAAACTTTCTGCCTATCAACATATCGCTTACTTGCAAGAAAAGTGACACATCTCAACGAAAATTAAATTTCCTCGCAGAAGCAAAGGAAAACTTGCATGGTTTTGCAGTTACATGAAATTATAGAACTTACAGTTACATGAAATTATAGCATGCAGCAAAAAAGACGTAATAAAAGTCTAAAAACCTTAAAGGGACAGTGGATCTCTATTTGAGCAAAATCGTAGCAAAAACGGTATAAATCTCAAATATAATTGTACCAAAACTGTTTTTTTTTAATTAAAATATCATTTATGAAGGTTTTAAAAAGTAAATAGTAAAGATAAATATATTTACATACTTTAAATCTGTTTTTCTCAAAACTAGTTTTCTTAGCGTTTTTAGATTATTGAAAAGCTTCTTGCGACGTAATTTTTGATCAATAATTATGAAATTAATAAAGAAGTATCCTGATATTGTTAAGAAAGAAATTGTGTAAGCTTTTTAAAATTCGTTATCATTAAGGTAGTAATCAAATTTGATTTTTTGCTTATTAAAAGGCAAAATTTTGATGAAAATCGATGTGGAATTTAGAAAAAAATCTGTGAAATATTAACTGTTTAAGAGATTTAAAAAAATCTTACGCAAATTTGTTTATAATAGAGTTTTAAGTGATCAAAATGCAAAAGTAAGAAAATATCTCAAAAGTTAAAACACGAGGAGCATTTTAGAATTTCGTTTAAATTTTTTTTTTAATTAAACATTTTAATGAGATTGGAAATTTTTTCGAAGGTGTTCTATATGCTTTTGGTGAAATGTATATATGTACAAAATTTCATATTGCTATGATTAAAAAAAAAATTAACGTCAACCGTCCCCTTAAAAATGATGACGTAGGGTGAGATTTTGAGCTTTGGGTAGTTTTACATCTCCACTCAATCCACCCCTCTTGTATAGTCACAAATGGACATGCGTAGCGTAATAAAGCATTTTTCTGCATAGCTACACTTATAAAATTTTTTGTTTCGATACTCAACCTATGACAAACTTATTAGTGGTATAAAACGCAAAATGAATTTTTGCGAGATGTGTCACTTTTCCTGCGCGTGAGCGATATGTTCGCATGCTTTTGCACTGCTGTTGTGGCATCACCCTTCTTACTATTCTGTCCTAAGTACGAGGAGTCATTATTAAAATGACAGCAATCACAGTGTTCTGTCGCACGATTTAATTGAGAGAATGACACCAAATTTTGCGTCAGAATAAGAGACGAAGAATTCTGCGAAAAAAACATTTAATTCTAAAAGTCACCGCTGGGGTATATGTAGCGCTTTGTAACAGAAGAAAGAGTTTAAAAAATGCAGAATCAATAATTTAACAATTTCAGTATTGATTCTGCATTTTTAAAATCTTTTCTCTTGTACAGCCATAAATTCCCCTAGCGGTGACTTTGGAACTATTTTTTCGAGAAATTTTTCGTCCTTCGTTACGTTTAATCGTCTTACAAAATTTGGCACTAATCTCACATTTGGAACGCGCTACAAAAAACTCTCTGAGTACTGTTAGTTTAACTGTGGCTACCTTGCATATATTCTTATTTAATTATAGTTTTAAAAACTTGTAAGATTTGAGACTAATATCTTCGAACTAACAAAAAGATTTTGTTTGCTACATACCCTGAATTACAGCTAAAAATGCTATAAATATTTATATTATGTCACGGCCAAATGTTAACCAAAATCAATAACTCAAAACTTTAAAAGTAAAACAAAATACTTTCGCTTTTATACAACAATTAAAATACTTTATAGTGCACTTCTAATGCATATATTTAGCATTTCAAAATTACGTCATTATTTCTGAAGTACAACGTAACTTTCCATTCACCTCAAAAGCTAGCGAATATTATGTGGAAATTCAGAAAACCATAATAAATATTTCGTACTGTTGGTAATAAACAACTCTCTACAAGCTTTTGTTCGAAGGGAATTTTGCTTGGCAGCAAATAAGTGAAGTAAATGCATACATTATCCTCTTAATTTAGAATGTGAAGCAGAGATACGCTAAAACCCATCTAAGCGTCTCTAATTTGTGAACGGATGAGAAATTCCAGATGGATTATGCCTAGAAAGCAGTGAATCACGAATACAAATTTATGTTACAAACAAGCAGCAGAAATATTGACAAAGGAATAATTATTTCAATCAAAACTCCCAACTTCTATAGCAACAAAGCTATCTTGCATAAAAGGATTACTTGTATTACATTTAATGAAAAAAAAATCGTTATTGTATAAAGAAAAAACTATAAAATTTCCTTTTTGCAAATTAATTCAAATGATACACTAGTTATAATTAATAATACTACTTTCAATTTTTAAACTACAAAGTGATTATAAATGAATATTCCAAATTTACAGGACTATTAAAAGTAAATAAGAAAAAAGTAAAAATCTTTTGTTATTGGCAATGGAAAATAAAAGATGGAAGTTTAAATTCAACACATTTATCAGTGTTTAATGTGCTACTGCAGAAACACGAATAACATCGAAGTAGTATAATAAACCTTGCCACATTTTTTTTTAATTTATTTATTTTTTTTATTTATTTTTTAGCCTTTTCGGTGTGATTTATTGATATATGCGCATATCCTAAATTCGTCAACGACAGTTGGAAGCGGTCAAACAAACACATGGTCTTCAATAAAGACACGGCCAATAATAAATAATTTTCTTCAACAAAAATGGTGAGAAAGTGTGATATTAGTTACTGTTTTTTACCAGAAAAAAAATCTTGACGCTTACGGTTTAAGGCGCTTTGTTAAATATCTAGAAATATATATGGGGAATCATTCTAAAACTTTAAGTACGTCAAAATAGTAAACTTCTTACATTTACGAAAGATTTTTTTTTCTCGAAATCCTATAACGGACCGTCAACAAATTGAAAATTAACGCATATATTTTGGATATCCTTCTCGAAACTAATGTAGCAAAAGCGTTCAAACTGCACATTATGATTAAGTGGCTTCCTATAATAAACTGTGTTCATTTTCATGAGGATAGCATGTATACTCATAGAGAAATTAAGGTTTTTATAGAAACGGTTTCAAATTTTGTCAAGTTTTAAATATATCAACATTATTTAAAGCATGGATAAACGGATAGGCAATCCGATGCCGTGAACATTTTTCAAATAGAGGATATTCATAAAAGATTGCTCCAGTTATAAATTTTAATAATATCAACTTCAAGAGTTAAAGAATGTTGTTTCAAAGCTACAAAATTATAGAAACAGTTTTAGATAAGCGCATGCAACGTATTGCTTTGTTATTTATTTTCTTGAAGTACCACATACACTAAATGGTGACTCTTGAGTGTAAAGCGTTAATGCGGGTCTGAAGGTTTAAAGGCCGCTCGAGCCACGAAATTTTTTTCATTGGAGCTTTCTAAAGTATCGTGTGCATGGTCCATCGCTATCTGATAATTTTCCATAGTTGCGATAGAGAGCAGAAGAGCCTATTACTTCCACACTGAGAAAACTATATTGTTCTAGCATCTAAAATCTAAATTGCGGCTAGGAAAAACTAGTCGTTGGGGGCCACCGTAATACTTACCCATCATGGATATGTATATGAAAATAAAACATGTGAAAACTATTTATACAATGCATTGCAATTCATAAACAAAATTTATATATTGTTAATATACAGTAAAGCTATATTAAAGAACTGCTGATGTACCAATTTCGACAAATTATATAAAACGCTAAACTACTCAAGTAGTACCGAACTGCGTAAATGAAACATCCTTATAATAATAGGTTGTTGCCTGGTGCAATATGATAAAGTTAAAATTATTTACAACGTTAGAACACCAGAATATTCGAATTTCAAGCATACCGGTTTCGGTAGCATATAGCATACCTTCCTCAGTGCTAAAGATAGTGGAGATTTGCTCATATATATATAGGGAGGATGGGGATTCAAGTGATAAGTTTCTTGACCAATAGGAAAACAGAGGATCCTAGGCAACAGCCAATACGAAAACAGAGGATCCTAGGCAACAGCCAATAGGAAAACAGTGAACAGCTAATAGGAAAATTGGGTGGAAAATAGAAAAGATATTGCGAGAATAGCATTAAAAGATTAAGAAAAATTAGTTTTAATGTAATATTTCCAACAGTCTGATAATGGTGGAATAGCAAAATCACAATTAACAAGATTAGCAAGATTTTTATGGATATGGAAAGCTTCAAGGAAGTTAAGTTCTTGTATAGAAGTAGGTTTAGTTAGTATCTTAACCGAATTGAAGTCAAAAGCATGACTCGTCTCCCAGCAATGTTTTGCGATTGAGGATTTCTTGATTTCTTGTTTTTCAATATATTGCTTATGTTCTTTAATACGAAATTTTAGACTGCGTTTGGTTTGACCAATGTAAGAAAGACCACACTGACAATTAATATTGTAAATGCCCCATGAATTTGATAATTCAACAGGATCTTTAAGGCTGGAAAGGGTGAGTTTATTAGTAGGAGTAAAAATTATTTTGAAATCGAACCGACTAAGAATTTTAGCAATGGAAAAACTTGATTTTGGAAAGAAAGGTAAGACAATGCTAATATTGGAACGAGTGGAAGACTGAGATGAGTTTGAGGAGTGAGAGTTTTGCAATTTAGAAAGGGCAGTATCAATAATAGAAGGGTTGTAACCTCTATCAAATGCAATTGCTTTAATGTATTGAATTTCATTATTGAGAGACTGAGAATCAGAGCAAACATGAAGAGCACGATTTATGAATGCGTAAAAGGCAGCCATTTTTTGACTTGGAGGATGACATGAACGAGCATGGGGGGGTAGAGAAACAGCGCAGCTTTTTCGATAGACAGATGTAGAGAAGCCAGTTTCACTGCGAGTGACGAGGGTGTCCAGGAAAGGGAGTGAACCATTATTTTCTGTTTCATACGTAAATTGGATATTGTTATCAATAGAGTTCATGATGCTAAGAATGTCCTCAATGTTGTGAAGAGAAGTGTCAAGTAAGGTGAATGTGTCATCAACGTACCGAATCCAGAAAGGGAAAGAGAATTTATCAAAAAGAGAGCATTCAAAATAGTGCATGTAGAAATCTGCAAGGATGGGAGACAGGGGCGAGCCCATAGCTAAACCATCAGTTTGTCTGTAAAAATTGCCTTGAAATGAAAAGGTGGTTTGAGAAAGACAAGTACGTGTAAGGGAAATAAGTTCTTGGATTTCGAAGCTTGAATAATGAAATTCACGGAGTCTTTGTTCAAGACAAGAGAGGGCGCCATTTATCGGGACATTTGTGAAAAGGGATTTAACGTCAAAGGACACCATAGTGAAATTAGTCGGAGACAAATTTTGTATCATTTGTCTAAATTTTAACTTACTGTTTAAATTTTAAGTCAAATTTTAACTAAACATCCTTATAACTCCAAAAATAATAATTCTATTAACTAACAATTAACTGCGTCGGATTAAGCTTCTCATTTCCAATTAAAATATACTTCTGAATTGAAATTTGAATGAAATACAGGGTCACGAAAAATCGAAGAATGTAGAAAACAAGATTACAAATATCTCGGCAACTAATAATCCGATTAACTTCGTTCTATATGCAAAATGTGTGTTATTTTATTGCCTTTTACGTCCATTCCTTAGAACAAAAAAATTCGAAAATTTTTACATACCTTTCATAAGAACGAATTTTTCGAGAGTCCGAAAAAAATAGTTCCAGATAATCGAGGTTGCTGATATTAAATAGGGTTCATCCCATTCTTACATACTAACTACATACAAAATTTCAAGTCTCTATCTCAATTTGTTCGGGAGATAGAGCGTTTACAGACAGACAGACTGACAGACTGACAGACAGACAGACAGACGGACGGCAAGAAATTTTTTCTAAAAATATGTTTTTCGGAATCTCCACTATCTAAAACGTGTAAATCCGTCAAAAAAAAATTTCGATTTTCAAAACGATTGCAAGACTTACCCTATACTACGTATGATGGGTAAGTAATAGTTTCATGTCATCCTTATAAAGTCTAATTCTCTTTACTAGAGAGTACTAGAGTTTCCTACAAGAATTCAAGAGCGTTTTTCTGTATTCTCGTTGTCAAAATTATTTCAAAATCTATGCAAATAGATGCGAACACAAGAGGGTAGTTTTAGTAACTATAATTTTAGTTCATGGAACCATTAAGGAAATAAAGCGATAATTTGTCTTTAATGAAGCAATTCAATATCGTTTCATCACCATGAAAACAATGAATCAGAAATTCTAGATAATTTCGTCTATACAGTTTAATTGTTTACCCTATTCACATAGTTTGGAAGCCTATAATTCTAGCTTAGGGATTCAGAAAATGACTAACTATTCATTTTTGGTAGAGGCAATATATTTATTTTCATAGCGCATGACTTTGGAATTATTAAGCAAAGTATGGAAAGAATTAGACTTTAGGTTTCTTGTGCGCAGTATAGCTAAAGGTGCACCTACTGGAGATATGTAAGATGAACTATCTTAATTTACCTTCAATTTGTTCTATTATGTGTTGTGAGAAATCTAAATTAAACTAATTTACTATGCTACTGAAACTTTTTATGGATACCCTGCATATGCATATTGTAAGATGCTTAGACAGAGCTGCAAACAAATTATGTTAGTTTTAACAAGCATAACTAAAAATAAACCAAATGACGCGCAATAAATACATATTAGTCCAATAGAGTAAGAAATTGGTCCGCACAGTTTGTTTAGTTTTTCGTAAGAGAAACTTTTAATCAAATGCATTGCATAAATTTCAACAAATTTCAGATTTCAATTGTATAAAACTTCTTTTCAACACATTTGCATTAAAATAAATAAAACTTTTTTAAAAAATATACAAAACTTCTGTTAAAAACCGTTGTGGCTCAATCTTCTTCGTCAAAATATTTGTTCTGTTTTATAACTTTATATTTTCATTAAACAAAAATGTTTATGGTCCATGACATCAAATAATGTTTATAGCCCTAAGGAAACAACCATTGAATTCCAGAAACTAAAATAGTTAAGAATACATTTAAAATAATTGCATTTCCGTTCTACATTTAAAATAATTACATATCCCATGAAATGTTTAATGTGTTTTTCTACAAAAAAAAATCTCGAAACTTTACTAAAACTCAGTTATCGTTAAGTACCATTTTATGGTTTTACCTAACATCTCTTTATCTGTTATATCTCTTTATATTTATTTCATCATTCGCTGTATTTAATCTAATTCTAATGTCTAAAGCGAAAAAACCACACTATTTCTTTTATTTATTCATTTTGAGAAAAAGACATTTGTCAATTTTAATTGATGAAGTAGCTTATTTTTTCAGTTCCCAGAAAAACGCTGTATCACGAATGAAAAACATCCCGATCATGGAAAGAAAATAGTAACGTAGCAGTTGTTATGTTGTGAACTAGGATTAAGGAAACTTCCTTAATAATAACTTTTATTTCATTGATTGAAAAAAGGACTATTTTAACCATTCTTTGTGCACAGTGCATTTTCGCGAAATTGTTGTTAGCATATTTCTAGCTAATGCGTTTGAGCTTTAATTTTTTTTTTCGGTTTTTGCCTTTTTTGCGGTGTTTTGTTTTCGTTCCGTTTAATATCTTTTCATTTTGAAGGATTACTTATTTATTTTATTTTATTTATTTTATTTTATTTATTTATTTTATTTTATTTATTTTATTTTATTTATTTATTTTATTTTATTTATTTATTTATTTTTGCTACAATTGTTTCTACCTAAATTTTTTCTTACTAAATATTTTAAGCTTTTAATATCGTCTTATTATGAAACATTCGTGAAACAATTTCTTAAGAATGGGTCTTTTTTTTTCCTAAAAAAAAAACGCAGTATTTAACCCTCCACTACACATTTTTTTCTATTTTTATGAAAATAATACATATATTTGCAATCTATATATTGGCCTAATAATGGAGAAAATAGTAAAAATAAAAAATAAATTTCGAATTTTCAGCTAAAATTTTATATTTTGTGGCGCGCACCCTATATACACAATCGAGGGTTTTAAATATCGTATTGATCTATCTTGCAATTATATGAGCTTAAATTAATTAATTTTATCTGCTGAACACTCTGCAACATTATTTATATATTTAAGCTTTCACTAAAAATAATAAGAGCGAAGTTTGCGGTTATAACAAATTTTAATTTTATGGTCAGATGCAGCCATCTGACATGAACAAAATAAGTGTTAATCACTTTTTTGGACAGTTCTCGATCAGCTACAGCAATCATATTGGCAAAATGCATGTTACTTAATGAATTTTAGAGTGTTTTTAGGTACGTCCCAGATGTGGTACAAACTGCACAGGGTTCGCTTAATCCTAATTTTTTTTTTTACTTTCCTACCACTATTTTTAAACGGTAATATTTTTGTGTAATTCTATTGCAGATGTTAAACGGACCTTTCATGAAGATTTTTGATTTAAAATACTGGTCGCAACGTGTGAAAATTTTAGTAGCGGTGCGAGCCCTGCGTGCTGTGAAGGGTTCAAAGAACTTGCTTACTTCTTTGCCTGCACATAATGTCAAAATTTCGTAATTATATTAACACGAAAAAATATAAATTTCTGTTAGTTCTTATTGTAGTTTAATTAATTTTCATGATCATATTTTTCATATATCATTCAAGCAGAAAGGTACCTCAAATTTAAATAGAATGCAATCCACTAAGAAACGCCCTTTACTGGAAATTCTCAAAATACGGACTACTCTAAATTTTCAATAGCAAGCTTTTTTAAAATGTTGACCATTTCAAATTTTTAACTTAAAGCATTTCCAAAATATTAACCTAAATCCCAAATTGTCTAACGATAATGATAATCACTTTTCTCGAATTCAACATTTTAAATCTTCTATTTAAAATAATTAAAGTACTGATTGTGAGGTTAACGCATTATTAATAAGTTTAAATGATTAATTAGTCTCATAAGTATTTTATCACTTATTAATAATTCTAATTGATAAATTTATCACATCGTTTAAACTGATACATCACTAACGAGAAATAGTATGAAAACTGAAAATATTGTTAATTCATACACATCCATCAGAAAGTGATCTAACTGCGCAATAAAACTGCAACTATCTTCAAGCTAAACTAAAATTTATTTGTAAGTTAAAATAATTATAAATAAGTACATAAAATACGAAAATTGCTGTTTGATTTATTTGTAAATTTTATTTCAAACAAAAGTTATTTTCTGAAAGTTATTTACTTCATGTTAATGTAAATTTTACTTTAATTACAATTTTGATATTGACAAAGAACTTGAAATAAATCTAATATTTTTCCTCGGCCGCAATTCATTTAAAACGTTAATAACTGTAACGAAGTGCTTTATGTACTTTATTTGATTTGTCACTACTTATTTATTTATTCAATACATACATTTGACCTGTGTGCTTGACATAAAACCTCGCTTATATGTCTTCGTCAATATACAAGGATGAGATAGCACAAGGAAATTTACAACACAAGAGAATTACAGAAGGGAGTTCCACAAAAAATTGCAACGGAGCCAGCGGGAATCGAACCTACAAATCTCCAACGATCTCAAACGATTATTTGTTACTATGATGATATCTTTCTTTGCAGTAGTTTTTTGGAAATGAATAAATTTTAGAAAATTGTCTGTTTTACAATAATACTTTAAATGTGCTTAATTTACTTTTTCCAGTTTTATCATTGGTTTGCCGTATAGTTAACATTTTTTAATTCTAATTTCTACCTTTCATGTTCATTTACCCTTATGCTTTATTGCTATGGCTAACTACGTTTATAAAAAAAAAAGCAGATATCTTTAAACTAAGCCAATAGACCGGGCTGCGGCAGTACAGACAATTACATCATCGAGTTTCAGGTTGAAATTCCAGAATTAATTAATATTAGAATAGAATATTAAAACACAATCGGTCTGACAAAAGATATCTTGGTGAAAATGTCTAAACACCCAATTTTAGCAGGTGACTTACCATTGTGTTTTGATTCTCTCAGTCCCCCTTTTTTTTTGTACTTTTGGGTGTAGGAAAACACAATGATGAGATTACGAGTCAATCTTTAAAATCAGGTTTTCAGGTATTTTCCGCCAAGACCGATTGCAAGACTGATTGCTTGAAAGACCGATTGCATTTTAATAGGAGAATCGACTTTTAAATAATTATGGAATATCGTCAACTGGATGAGTTGATTATCTGCGTTGCCGCCTCTTCGTTTATAATGTTCATTGGCAAGTAAGAACAGTTCTGATATAAATATTTAAAGTAGCAGAATCATGTTTGATTTAATAGTAAATCAAAACAAAAGTTATTCGTTTTCTTTCGATGAAAATTTTAGATTAGACAGAATATTGATATCAATGAAGAAAATGAGATAAACCTAATGTTCTTATTCAGCCGAAATTCATTTAAATCAGCAACGCATAGTTTTGACCACTTCATGTACGTTATTTAATTTGTTACTATGGCGACCGTTTTCTAAAGAGTAATCCTTTGGAAGTGAGTAAATTTCAGAAGCCTGACATTTTAGAATAATACTTGAGATGTGCTAGATTTTCTTTCACTAAAGTTTTCCCATTTGTTTGTCATATATTTAGCTTTATTTAATTGAAGTTTCTGTCTTTCCCGTTAACTTATCCCGAACAAGGGCAGTGACCCTAACTGCAATAATCCAGCTAGCCTTAAACAAAACTGAAGTTCATTTGCTAGTAAGAACAATTCCAAAAGAAGCACTTAAAGTAAAAGAATCCTGGTTGTAATTATTGTAAATGCTACATTTTCTATTTATTAGTTGTCGTTTCTTCAATGTAAACTTTTGATCTTGTCACGGTATTGATATTTTTTAAAAAACGACATGAATCTATTATTTTTCCGAATCTCATATTATTATATCGTCAATATCTGGAATTGACAACTTGATGTACGCTATCTAATTTGTTGCTATGGTGACTGTTTTCTCTAGAGAAATTCTTTGAAAGTGAATAAATTTCAGAAAGCTGGTATTATGGAACAACGCACGAAATGTTCTAGATTTTCTTTCAATGAAGCTTTATCGTTTCTTTGTAGTGTAATTAGCTTTATTTAATTACAATTTCTGCGTTTCTCGCTAAGTTATCCCTTACCAGGACCCTAACTGCGTTTGCAAATGTGCATTTACTTTTAAACAAAACTGAAGTTCATTTTCATAAGCAAAAATATTTCTGAAACAAGCACTTAAAGTAGAAGAATCCTGATTGTTTTAATTGGAAATTTTATTTTAAATAAGAGTTATTTTCTAAATGCTATTCATTTCATTTCAATGCAAATTTTTGATTTATTACAGTTTCAATATTGATAAAGTAAATGAGATAAATTTAATATTCTTCCCCAGACGTAAACGTTTAATTAACTACTTGATGTGGTACTCAATTTGATACTATGGTGTCGCCTATCTTTAGAGTAATTTTTGGAATTGAATATATTTCAGAAAACTCACATTTTAGAACAGTGCTCGAAATATGCTAGATTTTCTTTCAATGAAGTTTTACTGTTTGTTTGTTGTATAATTAGCTTCATCAATTATACTTTCTGCGTTTCTCTTTAACTTATAAGCTACTAGGCCCTAAATGCATTTACAAATGTGCAGCTATCTTTAAACTAAAATTCATTTAACTAAACTGAATTTCATTTGCATAAGCAAGAATAAATCTGAAATAAGCACTTAAAGTAGAAGAATCATGATTGTTTTAATTGTAAATTCTATTTTAAACAAAAATTATTTTCTAAAATTTTTTCATTTCACTTCAATGCAACTTTTCGATTAATTACAGTTTCAATATTAATAAAGTGAATGAGATAAATTTAATATTCTTTTTCATCCATAATTTAATTTAAGCAGTAAATGCCTGGAATTGCGTACTTGATATAAGTTATGCAATTTGATACTATGGTAACACCTATCTTTGGAGTAACTTTTTCGAAGTGAATAAATTTCAGAAAACTCACATTTTAGAATAATGCTCGAAACGTGCTAGATTTTTCTTTTAACAGACGTTTTCTCGTTTGTTTTTCTTAAAACTAGCTTTTTAGGTGCGTTCGTAATTATGTAAATACGTAGCACCTATTGTTGTCGCTCAGTCCGTCCGTCCGTCTGTCTGTCCGTCTGTCCGTCTGTCTGTCCTTCTGTCCGTCCGTCCGCATATAACAACGCAAAAACTACCCAACCGAATCGTTTGAAATTTAAAATACATAATTATAACATAATTTTGTCGAGTCATTTCAAATTTTATGAAAATCGGATGGACAGATCAATTACAGGGACATTCAAAAGGATTCCGTTACATTACGGTCAATAGGAAAAAAAGTTTTAAATGCATTTTAATCGTTTGAAATTTAAAACATGTAATTATTGCGTAATTTAGTCGAGTCATTTCAAATGTTATGAAAATCGGATGCATAGATCAATTACAGGGACAATCAAAAGGATTCCGTTACATTACGGTCAATAAAGAAAATTTTTCAAATGCATTTTAATGATGTTACACTCATTCGAACATAATAGAATTGGCATGAATCTATGAAATATATACTAAAATATGCATTCTGTACAATCTGTGATGCAAAGAATTTTTATTATTAAATTACAGGGTCACACAAAAGTATTAAACTATATAATGCTATACGGGGAAACATGGTTTGGTACGTGTTTTAATTATATTTAACTATTTCACATTTTATGAATAAGATATACGTTGCTGAGGTGTAATAAAAATTACTTCCTGTATATTTACAGAAACGTAAAGATTTCGACTACTGTACTGTATCCGGAGTACGTTCTACTATATCAGCAAGATCTGAATATTTTTAAAACTTTGTTATCGTACGAACGCACCTCATTTGCTACGTTCACGTGCAATTTCCAACTTGTTTTAATTGTAATTTCTACGTCTCTCGTTAACTTATTCCATAATAGAGCAATGACTTTAACCACTTTTATAAAAGTGCACCTATCTTTAAACTAAACTGCATTTCATTTGCAAGTAAAAGCAATTCTGAAACAAGCATTTATAGTAGAAGAATTCTGGTTGTTTTAAATATAGATTCCATTTTAAATAAAAATTATTTTGTAAAATCTACTCATTTCACTTCAATGTAAATTTTAAATGGATTACATTTTCAATATTAATAAAGTAAATTAGATAAATTTAATATTCTTCCTCAGCCGCAATTCATTTAAATTGCCAATACCTTGAATTGATTACTTAATGTCACCTATCTTTAGAATATTTTTTGGAAGTAAATAAATTAAAAAAAACTCTCATTTTAGAATAAAGCTTAAAATGTGCTATATTTTTTTTCACAGAAGTTTTCTCTTTTGTTTGTCGTAAAATTAGCTTTTTTTACTTGTAATTCCTGCTTTTATCGTTAACTTATCTCCTAGTAGGGCAATGACCCTAACTGCGCTTATAAAAGTGCAGTTATATTTAAATTAAACTAAAGATCATTTTCAAGTAAGAACAATTCTGACAAGCACTTAAACAAGAAGAATCCCGATTGTTTTAATTCTAGATTCCATTTTAAATAAAATTTATTTTCTAAAACCTATTCATTTCTCTTCAATATAAATTTTTGGTTGATTACAGTTTCAATATTAATAAAGTAAATGAAGTAAATCTAATATTCTTCCTCAGCGGCGATTCATGTAAATCGTCAATACCTGTAATTGATGACTTAATGCACGGCATTCGATTTGATACAGAGGTAACATCGATCTTTAGAATATTTTTTTGAAAGAGAATAGATTCCGGAAAATTCACATTTTAGAATAATGCTTGAAATATGCTAGATTTTCTTTCACTGAATTTTTCCGTTTGTTTCTCGAATCATTAGCTTTATTTAATTGTTATTCTGCGTTTCTTTTTAACTTATTCTCTACTAGGGGATTCTAATTACATTTACAAAAGTACATCTATCTTTAAACTAAACGGAAGTTCATTATCAAGTAAGAACAAATCTGTAACAAATATTTAAAATAGAAGAATCCTGTTTGTTTTATTAGTAAGTTTTATTTTAAACAAATTTATTTTCTATTTGTTAGTCATCGTTACTTCAATTTAAACATTTGATTGGTCATAGTATTGATATTTTTAAAGAAAATCAGATAAATCCGTTATTGTTCCGAAGCTGCTATTCATTTAAATCGTCAATACCTGGAATTGACTACTTGATGTACGTTATCTAATTTGTTACTATGGCGACTGTTTTCTCTAGAGAAATCCTTTGAAAGTGAATAAATTTCAGGAAGCTGACATTTTAGAACAATGCTCGAAATACACTACATTTTCTGTCTCTGAAGTTTTATCGTTTGTTTGTCGCATAATTAGCTTTATTTAATTGTAACTTCTGCCTTTCACGTTCAATTATCCCGTTTCACTCTGCTTAATAATCATATAACTAATGTTGAGAAATATCAAGGCCTAAATAGATTTTTCACAAAATCTGCTTCCATATTATTTAAATAGTTTGTAACTTAATATAAATTATTTACTGCGTTGTATTTAATTTGTATATTTATTGATATGTAGTACGTTTTCGTGAGTTTTCATTCAAAAATTTTAAAATATTTATGTATGAGAAAAAAATTAAAAGAAATTGTATGCTATTATATATGGAAAAGTTTCTGATTATGTATATTGCATATATATTTTGGTCAATCAAATTTTGAATTATTTTAACTTGGATTTCTATAATTTTCTACATTAAAAAGAAAAATCCTTCTATCTATCTACAGAATATTTTTGTGAATAATGTGAAAGTGCTAATATTAAATTTCATGCATAATTTATCAATAAAATTTGCTGCCGGTAAATTTCCCATTTGCATACAGGGTATCACAAAAAATAGTCAGAACTTTAAGAAAAAATTCTAGGAGGATAGTAGTAGAACGAAAATTTAGATTGGTTGCCGCAAGTCTTTCTTTGCAAACTTCTAGTTTGTTTATGTACATACGTTAAATGATGTCTAAAAGAAAATGCACCAAGATGGTCATAATTAATGTTTTTAATCCTCAAGATAAGCACTATCGCGGCATCCCGATTCAGGAATACATGGGTATGCCATATCCGTCTGTCTTTATATATTAATATTTTACAATTAATTTATCGATTTGAAAGATTTTTTAAAATCGAAATCTCAGTAATATAAGGGAAAATTTTTTAAAGAATGATTATAGAGACAAGATTATCCTGAAATTAATACAAAAAAGAAGAAATAGTTCTTAAAAAATTACTTTAATATTGTGTTTCTTACAAACCTATCATATCTTGACGAAATTTAAAAACTTTCTTCAAAAGGCGGGTGTTGAAAAAAGAATTTAATATACTTTTAAATATTTATTAGGAGATTTTGCTTTAATTAAAAAAAGATATTCATTTTCTTGGGTAAATTTCGATGGTTTTAAAATAAATAGGCTTAGTTAACCATATAAATTCCTGACCAAAGTCAATTTTAAGCAATCATTTTCCATGCTCTTACTTAACGATATTTTGCTTTATGTTTTGATATTTATGTCACGGAAGTGGCAAAGATTGTTACCATAAATTTTGCTGTAAGAGTAGATGTACAAATCATATGTCATTGATTATGTCATACATCATGTCCATACAACTGCATTTATCGTTATTTTTGAACGCAAGTACTATTCCTATATAAATCAGAAAACTATTATTTTACATGTATTTAGATGCACTTAAAGGAGGAAAATCATCATTGATTAATTCGTCAAATGTTTTACTGTTTATGGTTCGTGATACATTTACTTTTTCAATAAAGGGTTTAGATTTGTGACAATTCCGATAGTTATAAAGAAAAAGAAATAAATCAGATATCCTTTCTTATTCGTAATTTACTTAAAGCATCAATATCTGAAATTGTTTGCTTGATATATAACATCTCATTTGTTACTATGTGATTGTTTTCTTTGAGGTAATCTTTTGGAAACGAATGGATTAAAAAATACCGCGAACTTAACATAATGTTCGGAATGCGCATAATTTTCTTTTGGCAAAGTTTTATCGTTTGTTTGTAGCATAATTAGTTTTATTTAATTATAATTTCTCTTTGATTTCGTTAACAACGTCATACAACTTTTATTTTTGAATAGCCGTTTACTTAAATATTTACAGGTTAATACGAATAAGCTTCATTTTAAATAAATACATTGCTGAAACAACTTTTTGTGTAAAACGGAAGGATATTTTGATATTTAGTATAATTTTGGGTAATTTAAATGTTAAACAGAATTCAAAAACTGTAACAGCTGTAATTTTAATCGGCAATAACTTTGGTTATAATTAAGATAAAGACATAATTTAAGCAGAATTCGACACATAAAAGAGACAATTGTTTTTTTTTTCTTTTTGCACAAATGAAAAACAGATATTTTGATTGAATATTGCGTTTTAAAAGTATTCGGTTACCTTAAGTTAAAATACCTCTTGGATTTCTACGTACAACTGCATTTTCTATTATTTTTGAGCTCAAGTCATATTCATACAAATTAGAAAACTATTATTTTACATGTATTTAAAGTAGGAAAATCATCATTGACTTAACCGTCAATTGTTTTATTGTTTATTGTTCGTTATACGTTTACTTTTTCAATAAAGGGTTTAGATTTGTCACAATTCCAATAGTAGGAAAAGGGAATAAATCAGATATTCTTTCTCATTCGTAATTTACTTAAAGCATCAATATCTGAAATTGCTTGCTTCATATACAGCATCTGATTTGTTACTATGGTGATAGTATTCTCTAATGTAATCTTTGATGGATTGAAAAACGCCGAGAACTTAATATAATGCTTGAAATTCGCATAATTTTCTTCCGGCAAAGTTTTATCGTTTGTTTGTAGCATAATTAGTTTTATTTAATTATAATTTCTGTTTGATTTCGTTAACTTATCCAATTTTAATCCATCTAATAATCATGCATGTGATGTTGAAAAACGCAAAAGTTGAAAGAAATTGATACAACTTTTTATTTTTTAATAGGTTACGTAAATAGTTTACGAATTAATATGAAGTATTTAATTTCATTTTTAGCAAAAACATCGCTGAAACAATTATTTTGTGGAAAATGGAATAATTCTTTGAGGTTTAGCATAATTTTGTGTAATTTATGCGTCCTCACGCTCGCTTATTATTTGTTATTTTAATTATTACTACATTTATTTCAAAATAATGAATCATTTCTACAATTATTTTGTGGAAAATGTAATAATTCTGTGAGGTTTAGTGTAATTTTGTGTAATTTATTCGTCATCACGGTCACTTATTCGTTATTTTTGGAATTATTACTACATTTATTTCAAAATAATGAATCACTTCTACATTTTTTTTTTTTTTTTTCGAAATGTGAATACATTCATCTGAGTACATAATATACATTAGGCTAGTAAATACATTGTAATATTTTTAGAAGCCCATGATAAATTTACACATTCGTTTTAATGATTTTTTTCATTTAGCCACAAACGGTAAATCATGAAAAAAGTCACCGTAATGCGTACCGTTGCATGAAAGTTAAGAAATAAAAAAAAAATAAAGAATGCAATATTTTAATGAGAAAAGCATGCTTTATTCAATTAATAGTTAAATATTAATTAATTTACGATTATAAGTTGACAAATCAATTTAGAAAAAGTAAAAAATAATTTAAATGATGTTTCATTTTTCTGTTTTTAAAACAAATAGCTAACTGTGATCATAGATTGTACAGAGGGTTCCGTTTAATATGTCTTTTAAAACATTTTATCCTTAAATCGATAACTCAAAATTGTTAATTTATAATTATTAAAATCTTTAAAAAATGGCAGCACTAATGCATTTAAATTTAAAATAATTTTAAAACACACTTTTATCAAATAATAAATATTCAAGTAAAATTGTTTAAATAAAATTTTTAAAAAATCCGAATCTTTTTTAATTTATCAATTTAAAAAAAATCAGCGGAGATATGAATAAAAAATATCGATTTTAAAAGCTAATAATTGTTTAAAAAGTATTTAAAAGCTGAAATAATTCATAAACAATTTATATTAATTCTTCCACTTTCAAAAACTCTGTAGATATAGCCCCCAAAAACGTGAATTTATGTTAAAATTGGAAATAAAATGAAGAAAACCTTATTTCTGCAATAGTAATATATAGATAACTCGAAAAACAATTATCCATGAGAAATATATTATTTCGAAAAATTGCCTGCAGATGGCAGCAGCAAACAAACAGTTGTCAAAAGGAGTCCAATATTTATACCTCTGTATCGAAATAATTAATAAAAAAGGGAAATTTTTTATATTAAATAGAAGAAGCCTTTTTATAAGAACTCATTTCCATGACAGTCATTGCTTGAAAGCTAGATTTTCAAAACAAGCCAAAACGAAAAAATATATATATCTCCTCTTTAATAAAAACAGAAACATGATTTATGCGCCATATTAAGCCAAAAAGAAGTTTTTAATTCAAGAACAATTTTTTAGAAAATTTCAAGATTTTTGTGTCCCGGAGCCCCTAAAGTTTGAAGAATGTATCTCAAAATATAAATCATTAATCTGATCAAATTTGTTAAAATAAAAATAGGATTTCGTATTAATCCATAATGCATAAAAATCGTGATTGATTAAATAAAAATTTCATTCTAATTAAATATATATTGCATTTGTAATTTTTTTTTCCACTTGGGAATTAGATTAGTCGGATTATTGATATTAATGCAGAAAAAAATTATTAAATATTCCGTCACATCTGGAATTCATTTAAATCCCCAATAACTGGAATTCATTGTTTGATATGTCCGTTATTTTTATCATGATGAGTATTTTATTTGGAAATTTCTTCGGAATCAATAAGAAAATCCGCTATTTAGAATAACACTTCCTTTCAAATCAATTTTTTTTCGTCATTTTTTAATATCTATTTGTGATATATTTAGCTTCATTTATTTATATTTTCCATTTTTTATTTAGTTTTTCTCATTTCTTTTTTATAACAGCCATGCAAATGATGTGGGATAAAAATACATATTATTGAAATAAATTATAAATTATATATATTATTTTACTAATTAATAAAGCGTAAGAAATATTATTGGAATAGTCTATAATAATAAACAGACAAGTTTGTGTGTGTGTCAGCGCTGTTCTGGAGAGACCACTGTACGTAGAGCTACAAAATTTGGAGGGAAGGTACCTCTATACATGTAGTTTTGCACCTCGAAGCCCGATTTTTGATTAGAATTTTTTAGGCGATTTTTAGCGTTCTTTTTATGTTTCGAGGCGATTTTTCCATATTAGTGAAAGGAATACGGTTTCATTCTTTTCATTCAATATAGTATTTTTTTTTCTCTTTTCAATAAAGTTTATTCGGAATTCGTGCGGCGATTTTTCATTTTTAACGAATTTTTTTAATGCGATTTTTAATGTTTTTTCGCATTTTGAGGCTATTTTTTGAGATTGATAAAAAGAAAATTGTTTCAAATTGTTAGCCCAATGCACTAAATTTTGTCTGTTGCGATTTTTAGATTTTAACGATTTTTGATCCGACTTTTAACGCTTTTTCGAAATTTTTTGCGTTTAGCATCTATTTTTTTTTTTTTTTTTTTTTTTTTTTTTTTGTTATTTTATCCAAAGTTTGAACCGTTGAGAATGTAAAAAGTTGTATTTTTTGTGATATCTACCTAAAATATCAAAAGTTTAGGTACCATTATTTTTTAATAGCAATTTCATCAAATATCTTAAATCCTTGCTTAAGACTGCCACCCCTCCGAATAATACATCTCCTGAAAAGTTGTTTAGCAGAGTTTCGTTTTGATGTTGTTTTTAAAGAATAGAGGTAACCTGGCGGTGGAAAATGGAACTAACAGAATGCGAATTTATTAAAACTTGGAAATCTAACAATGTGATTTGTTTTAAATTTCAAGATAGTTTATAATACATGATAAAAAATTATAAAAATGAATGGTGTGACACATTTCAGGGTACGAAAGTGAAGAAGCGCGAACAAAATTAAGAAATATAACAAGGAGATCTGTTTTAAACTTTAAGATAGTTTATAATACATATTAAAAAATTTAAAGTGCCGACGACGATGGTCTGGAGAGACCGCTGCAGGAAGATATGTATGAAGTTATACACCTCGAACACCGATTTTCAATTTTATTAATCTAATTTATATGCGATTTTTAATGTGTTTTTTATAATGTTTCGCGGAAATTTTTCCACATTATCGAAAAGAAAGCGGTTTCATTATTTTAACCTAATATAGTGAATTTTATTCTCTTTTTAATAAAATTTATTTGGGTTTCGCGCAACGACTTTTGGGTTTTTAGTGGATTTTTTAATGCAATTTATAGCAGATTTACAAACTTGGGGGGGGGGGGTAATTTATCCCCTGTATACATCAAGTTTTGCATCTCGAAGCCCGATTTTCCAGTTTTTTATTAGATTTTTTTAATTTAAATTTTTAGGTGATTTTAGCGTTCTTTTTATGTTTCGAGGCGATTTTTTCACATTACTAAAAAGAATGCAGCTTCATTCTTTAACCCAATATAATAAATTTAGTTTTCTTTTCAATAAGGTTTATTCTGAATTCGTACAACTAATTTTTCAATTTTTAACGAATTTTTTAATGCGATTTTTAGTATTTTTTCACATTTTGCTGCTATTTTCTTCACATTGATAAAAAGAAAATTGTTTCAAACTTTCAACCTAATTTACTAAATTTTGTCTGCTACGATTTTTATATTCCAGCGATTTTCATTGCGATTTTCTTTGATATTTTCACTGAGATTTTCGATGCGATTTTTAACGATTTTAAGATTTTTTGTGCGTTTAGCATCGATTGTTTGTCATTTTTTTCAATATTACAGATTTTTGTATGCATCATGGTCTTATTTTTTTTAATTGCGTGTAAAAAGGGAAAAAACCATGAAATTAATGAATCAGCAATAAAAGAATTATTTAGAATATTCCTTTATATTGTTATATATTTATGTATAAAATAAGATATGTCTGTCTGCCTGACCGCGGATAATGCCGAAATTATAACAACCATGTCTCTGAAATTTTTGCCATGTGTGGATGTTAACATTGGAAAGTGCACTTCGCAGCCAGATTTTTAAATTTCAGTTTAGATTTTTTTAATTAAAACTTACTGGGTAAGAGCATATTTGCAGCTTTGAATCAATCCACGCAACAAAAGTGCCAAGTTAGAGGCTATTTGCAGGTAGCCATCAATCCGCGGCAACGAAGCAACCAGTTTCAGAGAGCAGGTGGTAAATATAGGATTTAAGGACTTCATTTCACGACTGAATGCTAGCAAAAAATTGCACACGCATTTGTTAATTTTTCCTGTTTTGATGACTTTCTTTTTTCTTATTGATTTACAATAGCTCTTCAAAAACATCCATGGAACCATCCAAAAAAATTTTTGAATTAGGTAATTACTCCTTTTATGTTTTCTTAGGGTTTGTTAAGTTCTGCAGCGCATGTGGCGCGCGTTCTCAGAAGATTTTGTTTGGAATAGGTCTCATTAAAGAAAAGAATTTTTAAATAATTCAATTATTGAATTATTATATTTATGGTTCAACACAGCTAAAATCAACGACTATATTTCTTTATCTTTCCAAAACATGGTTTTCGTAACAGAAATACTTACCTTTATTCATTCAGATAAAATTTAAAATATTCTAAAATTTAAAATATTTACCAGATAAAATTTTATTTTTTTCTACTTTAGTATGAATGAAGAATTTAAATATTCGCAATTTGTTTAAAAACATGTATGAACCCGTGCAACGCCAGGCGGATCAGCTAGTTTATAAAATAAAACACGAAAAAATAGCATATTAATGAAATAGATTTTAAATTAATAAAGTGTTTAACATCATTTTTAACGCAAAGCTTTTTTTAAACTTTTTTTTCTTTTATCTAACAAATTTGTAACGCATTATAAATAAAGTTGTAATGCGGGAAAGATGTTGCAAAAGATACATTTTGGGAAAGATTTTAATAAGTAAATGGACCACTCAACAGTAGTACAACAGATTTTCATCCTCAGACCAGAACCTAGAAGATGAACTTCGTATTATTCGTCCATTCCACTAGACAAAATTCTGCTGGATCTGGAAATGTAGCAGAATCTTCATCAAACATATCAGGAACATGCATTCAGGCATATAGTATACCACGAAACCGAGGTGCTCTTACATACATTTTGGGGGGAGGGTGACGTGAAAACTCAGCATGGGGGTTCCTGATATTCTTTTCTAGAAAACAAGCTGAAATCGCTGAACTTCCGTTTGTGATTGCTGTCACATCACAACAAAGCCTCATTACTAAACCAAATATTGACATGTGGCAAAAAAATGGGTCATGCATGATAGCCGGAAGAGAAAAAACATAGGTCGACTCCATTTTATTGGCTATCAAACCAGACATTCATTAAAAAAATGAAAATTCTTTTTGATGATGGACTCGTGCTGGTATGATTGCTCGTGCATTGTGAATTGTTAGAAAGCGGGAAAATCACCATAGACAAATCTGTTCGTCAAATTTGCGAAAGATTTCAGATACTATGCTCCAAAAAAGTCATTGCTGATAAAACAGAAGAGGAGTTTTTCCTCCTCCACCATTATTCTCATACGGCGAACACGAGCAGAGACGACATGAAAACACAGGGTCTGGAAAGTTTTGCATTATAAGTTTGCATATTGTTAAGGTGTATACCTTACTCCTCGGACTTCACAGCATTTCAATATTACCCGTTTTTCTCCGCTATTGCGGGAACATTAATTCCGAAATCGAAACGAGGCTACAAAGGCGGTTATACGATTTTTGGACTCTTAAAAAAAGAAAAGAAAAAAGTAAGAAAAAGAAAAAGAAAGGTTTTTTTTTTTTTTTTTTTTTTTTTTTTTCAAAAAGAGCATTTATAAGATTGTATCTCGTTGGGAACATATAATTGAAGAAAGTGCTGATTATGTCGAAGAACAAAATATGTATTTAGGAGTTTTGTGGGACGTTTCTATGTCTGAAGAAAGACGGGCGAATTTTCTGCGTTCCCCGATACTATATAGCTAATTATAACGTGAGCAACAGGGGAACAATTATGTAATTGTTATTACAATTTTATGGAATTTTAATGCCAATTACAAATTTATTGAAAACGATAATTGATGCACAACCAAGAAAAACCAAGACCAAGAAAACCAAAAAAAAAAAGAGAAGAAAACTATTTTTGAATTAGACGATAGTTAAAATCTTTAAAACGATATTGGCACAGTGGAAACTTGGGACTTTTGTGATCAAATAGATATAAGTCAAGAACTGTTTGTGTGTATGGTTTTTGAAAGAAACTGTTTTATTATTATTATTATTATTACCTGAACTTGAATTTTTAATTGACTTTTAAATATTGAACTTTTAGGGATAGTGACTGCACAATCATAAACTATGAAACTAATTATGCATGCTTTTTATATGAAAGAAATTGTACATTTTATGTAGGGAACATAAATAAGAAAATTTGTTTATGCTTGTGGTTTTTATGCTGAAAAAAACTAATGCCTGAGAGTGAGGTACATTTGAAGATTAGAAAGCAAGCTATTGTAATTTACAAATAATTTATATTTTTTTATGTTAAAATTTTAAGTGTTTTAAGATTTTTTTTATTTCTTTTATAGGTAAGACATTCCACCATCTTTTTTCGTATTTACTGAAATCTTTCCAGCTGTAAGTAAATATTTTTAATATAAAATTCTGCTGAAAATAGATGTCATATGTGCCTCTTTATATAAAATAAAAATACACATTATTTTTTATATATGTTAATTACAGCCCGCAATACTTATGTTCTTTGACGTAAGTTTTGATAAAATATTTCCTTTCACACACTTTTTTTCAATTCTTTGCAAACATGCAAAAAAAAAATTTTTTAATTATATTGTGCATCATTTATAAAACCATGAGAAATGGAGAGAATAATGAGAATTATGAGCAATAGAATATTCCGTCTTTTTTTTTTTTTTTTTTTTTTTTTTTTTTTTTTGTACATTATATAACATAATATTCATTATTATATTTTAACGTAATCCCTTTTAGCAATAAATTTCATAGTTTCATATGTCATAAAAGTTGAAGTCAAAAAATGAATTTCCGTTTATTTCACTGAAAATATCATTACATTCGGTTTAAAAATTGTGCTTAGAAAAGCCAAAATTAAATATATGATGCGGAAGAAACAAATCTCCTCATATTTACCAAAGCCGAGATAAATCTTTCAGAAGTTATTACTTTCTTAGTACTTTTTATTTTTAACATTGTACTTCTTTTTATACGTTTTTAAGTATTTTCCAACAAAGGTGAAAAGTGTTTATCACTTCGGTTTGTCTGGCCTTCTGTCCGCGCTCTAACTCTGTAATTCTACATAGATTGCCCTGAAATTTTTGGAAGTTATTGACATTTATCCTAACAGTCAAAAGTATTCCGTTACATTATGACCAATAGAAAAAAATCATTTCAAATAAAATTTTAAGCTGTTATACCCTTTAAACATAATAAAATTGACATGCATTTACGAAGTCCATTAAAATCTGCATTCTGTAGAATATGTTGGTAAAGAATGGTTATTGTTCATTTGCAGGGCCAAACAAAAGAATTCCATTGCATAATATTATAGCGGGTGGGGATTGTTTACGACGTATTTTAATTATATTAAACTATATCATGCATAATGAAATTGATATGCACGAGGCCTAGTGAAAGTTATTTCCTGCATACTAACGAAATGCATAGTATTTACAGGGACACACAAAAGATTTCAGATAGCATAATCTATCCGAAGTACTGTACATTAGCGATGATGGCAGGAAATGAATTTTGAATTATGATAAGCGCTTTTATGTTTCACTATACTTAGGCCAGATATAAATGTCCAAATGTCGTCTAGCAATATTTAATTTTTTCGCAAATTTTTAATATGTTTTCAGAAAAACTTGCTATTTTTAAAAAGTCCTGGGCAACACCAGTCGAGTAAGCTAGAAATATAATTAGGTGTGTTTTTCATAATTCTAAATATACATAAGGCTGAATTGTGTCGGGTTTCGGATAGACTTCAAATGGAATTTCTGGGATCGAGTTGCTACTGTAACATGATTTGGAAAAAATTGCTGTTTTCGGTCGAGAATATATATATCTGAGCCATATTAATGGAATCTTTATAGTGTCCGCATTTTATTGGTCCCAAAATATTAATGTTTAATCCATGGCGTATATAATATATGACACTCTTAATACACAAGCCACGTTTTAATCATCATAAATAAAATATATTTTTATTATATTCTATTTTATTTTTCAGCAAAAAGATACAGTAATATACTATTCTCTCTTTAATTTCAACAGAAATAAAATAATTCTATTGGCGCAATGACAAAGAAAATTAAAAACTAGAAAACAAATTAATAACTCAAAAACAAATTGAGATACAGATTTCAAATAAATTGTATTTTTTCCTCTATACGACGGTGTAAAAATTGAAAACGTGCAAACGTTACAGGCTTAAAAAATTGCTTTACCGAAAATTGAAAAACTGGAATTTTATTTAAAATTTGAAAGTGTTGGCGATTGCAAAAAGATGTAGGTGTTACGGACAGTGTATGTACGGACAATATGTTTGTACTTTATTATATAGAATGATAGGATAGTTATAACTAAATAAGAAATTGAATGAATTCTGAAAGGAAGAAGCACAATCACTTCTGTATTTTATTTTTTAGAAAATAATAATAAATCCTTTAAGAAGAAAATGACTGAGATAAATGTTAATCTCTTCGAGATGTTCCTCGCGTATCTAACTTTAACGATAAAATAAACATGTCTTTATTACAAGAAGTCATATATATATATATAGGTATAGAATTTATTTGTAAGTCTTAAATTTTAATCTTTGAAAAAAATCTTATTCCAAATGACTGTTGTAATATGTTAAATTATTAAATTATCTATATAATATATATTTTTTTTTCGTAAAAGTTACTTTTGTTAGATTTGTATTTCACTTCACCTGATAGCCATTTAAATGATGTTGAAAATCAATCATGTTACTAAAATTCTTTTTAAATGACTTGAGTATTTAATTAATTATTTAAGTATTGCTGACAATTTACTTCAGTGCAGCAAATTTATTACGTGCTAAAAACATTAATTTATACATAATTATTTTGTGAACACGGATATTATTCTTTGAGGATTAAATGAGATTTGAACTCCATCCACAAAATTTTTATCAAATCTAATTACTTACTGCTCTAAGTTAAATTATACTTTTTTATATCTAATAGTTGTTTAATTCATTTCAAAATATAAGTCATTTACCTGATAGAATTTTCTAGAATAATAAAAATACTCTTGTCTTTATGTTTTAATGAATAACGTTGGGAAATCGTGCTGATTTAATTATAAACTTCATTTTGTATTAAAGTTATTTTGCATGTTGCTATATTTGTATTCAGTAAAAAATAAATGTAAAGATTTTGTCGCTGACTATAAATGATTTATATCATCAATAACTAAAATTAAATGTTTGAAAACATTATCTAATTTGTTACTATGGTGATTTCTTTCTTTGGGGAAATCAAACACGCGGATGAATTTAAGAAACTCGGTGAATTAAAACAGTGCTTAAAATGTTGATTTTTTTTCTTTTATCAAAGCTTTGTCGTTTGGTTGTGGTATAATTAGCTTTGTTTAGTTAAGATTCGGGATTTTTTTTCGTTGCATTTTCTAATTTAACTTATCAATGAAGCTTAAAAACATCAAAGCTGAAAATAAATTTCCATCAATCATTTTTCAAATGCTTTTTGTAATTTGTTAAGTGACATATATATATAGCTATATATTTTTTTGCGTTAATATGTTAATTTTGCATTTCGCTCCACTTGATAGCCATTCAAGTATGTTGAAAATGAATCATGTTTCTGAAATATTTTTTAAATGACTAAAGTATTAAATTTAATTTTTAAGTAGCGTTGAAAATTTTCTTTTGTGCAGCAAATTTATTACGTACTAAAAAAATTTATTTGTACATAACTATTTTGTGAACAGGAAAATTATTCTTTGAAGATTAATGTAATTTGAGCGCCATCCACACAACTTTTAGCAAATCTAATTATTTACAAAGTTAAATAACATTTTTCATACCTAATAGTAATTTAATTCCTTTTAAAATATAAATCATTTTTCTGATAGAATTTGCTACAGTGATAAAAATACTCTTGTCTTTATGTGCTAATGATTAACGTTGGGAAATCGTAATTAATTATATTATAAACTTCTTTTTGGATTAAAGTTATTTTGAATATTGCTTTATCGATATTTGTATAGAGTAAAAAATGAATCTAAGACTTTGTCGCATGCTACGATTGACTTAAATCATCAAAAAATACATGTGGCACTCGGGGACTGCCGCGGTAAAGTTATTGCATAGCATTTTTTATCAACTTATGCAATTATAATTATTTATTTATTTTTTATTTATGCAGTTTTTTTTTTTTTTTTTTTTTTTTTTTTTTTTTGTCTTTGATATTAATTTAAGTTACACTTTTTGAGCGTGATGACCGATAACAATATCGTTTAAAAAATTTTTATCATCTTACAATACATGTAGGTTAATCAGGAATTTTTATCATTGAAACTATACGTTTACGGGAGCTGAAATAAAAAACATAAGTTTGAGACTTGATATTCTCAAAATATCTGAAAAATACCGCGTCAATGTCTGCCGAAGTCTACCGAAGGATACCGTGCCGAAGTCTGCCAAACTGAAGCGACGTTAGCCGGAGTGTTAGGTTTTTTTTCTCGTTACGGAATTTCTAGATTCTTTCGCCGCGCTCAAAGCCAGCGATGAAAGCTATGCAATACCTTAATAAATTACCAAACAAAATTTGGCCGCGCTACGAAAATTAGATCGCGAGTTATAAGCATTTTAAATTTTCCGAACCTCACCGTGGGGGTCTCCTGTCACCAAAAATTAAGACTGTCTCATAATAAAATACCAAACAAAATTTGGCCGCACTACGAAAATTAGATCGCGAGTTATAAGCATTTTAAATTTTTCTACCCTCACCATGGGGATCTCCTGTCACCAAAAATTAACAATGTCTCATAATAAATTACCAAAAAAATTTGGCCGCGCTACGAAAATTGATCGCGAGTTATAAACATTTTAAATTTTTTTACCCTCACCGTGGGGGGGGGGTCTCCTGTCACCAAAAATTAGCACTGTCTCATAATAAATTACGAAACAAAATTTGGCCGCGCTACGAAAATTAGATCGCGAGTTATAAGCATTTTAACTTTTTCGACCCTCACCGTGGGGGGGGGGGGTCTCCTGTCACCAAAAATTAACACTGTTTCATAATAAATCACCAAACAAAATTTGGCTGAGCTACGAAAATTAGATTGCGAGTTATAAGCATTTTAAATTTTTTTACCCTCAACGTGGTGGTCACCTGTCACCAAAAGTAACACTGTCTCATAATAAATTACCTAACAAAATTTGGCCGCGCTACGAAAATTAGATCGCGAGTTATAACCTTTTTAAAATTTTCGACCCTCACCATGAGGGGGGGGGGGTCGCCTGTCACCAAAAATTAACAATGTCTCATAATAAATTACCAAACAAAATTTGGCCGCGCTACGAAAATTAGATCGCGAGTTATAAGCATTTTAACTTTTTCGACCCCCACCGTAGGGTGGTCTCCTGTCACTAAAAGTAACAATGTCTCATGATAAATCATCAAACAAAATTTGGCCGCGCTACGAAAATAAGATCGCGAGTTATAAGCATTTTAACTTTTTCGACCCTCACCGTGGGGTGGTCTCCTGTCACCAAAAATTAACACTGTTTCATAATAAATCACGAAACAAAATTTGGCCGCGCTACGAAAATTAGATCGCGAGTTATAACCTTTTTAAAATTTTCGACCCTAAACGTAGGGTTCACCTGTCACCAAAAGTAACACTCTCTCATAATAAATTACCAAACAAAATTTAGCCTCGCTACGAAAATTAGATCGCGAGTTATAAGCATTTTAAATTTTTCGATCCTCACCATTGGTCGGGTCTCCAATCACCAAAAGCTACATTATCCTACCTTGTTTTATCTTAAGACGATTTTTTTCTATACACATTCTATCAGGAATTTTTATTATTGAAACTATAGATTTATAGTAACTGAAATAAGAAATATAAGTTTGAGACTTGATATCCTCTAAATATCTGAAAAATACCGCGTCAATGTCTACCGAAGATACCATGCCGAAGTCTGCCGAGCTGAAACGCCGTTAGCCGAGTGTTAGGTTTTTTCGTTACGGATGTGTTAGGATTTTTGTCGTTACGGAATTTTTGGATTCGGTCGCCGCGCTCAAAGCCTGCAATAAAAGCTATGCAATAGCTTAATAACTAAAATTAAATGTTTGAAATACATTATCTAATTTGTTACTATGGTGATTTCTTCCTTTGGGGAAATCCTACAAGCGGATGAATTTAAGAAACTCGGTGAATTAAAACAGTGCTTGAAATGTTGATTTTTTTTATCAAAGCTTTGTCGTTTGTTTGTGGATAATTAGCTTTGTCTAATCATGATTCCTGCATTTTTTTTCCTTGCATTTTCTAATTTACCTTCTCATAATGATCAACCAATGAAGTTGAAAACATCAAAGCTGAAAATAAATTTACTTAAAAAGCATATTTTTAAATAGTTTATAAAGTGTTTCACTTCATTTGTAAAAAAAACTTAGCTGAAACTCTTTAAATTATGATGAATTTATATCTAGCTATTTTAAGAGCGGCGGCATAATGTTTTGAGATTGTGTATCATTTTAATTTCTTTGTCAAGTTTACTTAATTACTATCTTTTCTAATCTTTTTTTCATTTATTTAAAACTTATATCGTCTTATTAAGAGCTTTGAAAAAATATCAAATTTAATAGTCATACTAACAAAACTAAATCTTTAGAATATTTATAAATAAATATTAAGAGCTGTTTATATCGGAACTAAACATTATTTTCATTCACAGTAATGTCTCAATATTTATAACACAATCCGTCTATTTATAATGTCAGTTAATTACGTGTCAGTTTGTTTCACATTTAGAATGATGAATTTATTTTTCGTTCCAGTTATCATCAATATTAGATAATATTTCAAGTAAATATAATAAAAATTGTTTAATTATTTAAAGAAAGAGAAAAAACCTGTGAAGAGAATCAGATAATCAGAAGTTGTAAACTTACTAAATTGCAACATTTAAAATCCTCTATGTAATAAAGTTATTTTCGGATACTAATTCTCCGTCTTCTTTAATTTAATTTTATTTTATGTAACACAGTAATTATTATATTTTAAAATATTTATATACTATAAAATAATAATTAATAATATATATATTTACATAGTATAAATTATTTATATATTACTTTTATTAATGCTACTTTACCTTTGGAAATTTTCTGTAAAAATATTGAAATGTATTTGTTGTGAACAAACAGGATATTGCGTTTGATTTTAATATTATTATTATTGTTGTTGTTGTTGTTGTTACAGAATCACTGGATATTTAGTTACAGGCTCAGAAGGGTGATAGCGCTATCAAGACAAACTTTTCAATGTCAAAGTTGTCAATCTTACATTAGGCAAACGAAGTGCTCTTAAGATTCAAAGAATACCAGAATTTATAAAGAAGGAATTAGAGAAATCTGCAATAGCTAAACATTGTTTGAAATTCAGCCATCACTTTATAAACAAACTAAAATTATGCAAAAATTTAGTTCAGTTTTGGATATAAATTTTTACGACGCTTACAATATTCATACACATATTTATTAGCGATGTGATTAGCACCCCATTTCTCTCGACACTGTGGAGTGGAGGGATACCGCACAGTGACCTCCTTTTCTCAGCTATTTTCGGTTAGTTGTGTCATTTCTTTGGGATTTTTAAACTCATGTCTTCACCTGTTCAATCAATTCCTTCAGCCAATACCATAGCCGAAGGATCCTTTTGAGCCCATTTCAAATTTTTTTTCTTATTTCACTGAAGAAGTATCCTTGAAACGGTCATATGTAATAATTTAGAGAAGGGCGGGGTTCGTGAAATTGTGACAGTTTGGGACAAGGGGTCGGAGAGGGTAAGAAGAAGTGTGACCTTACATATTTTTGATTAAAATAAAAGCATTAAAAGTCAGCAGATTAAATTATGAAATTTGTATTCATAAAATAAAGATGAGATTTAAAACCAAATATTTTAAAATCTATTTCAATTTCCAAAATACCATTGTTTTCATTCATTTTCATATTAATATTTTATTATTATTGTATGTTAATTATGTTTTTGTTGTAAACCTAAATCTTACATCATTCAAAATAAGTATACGAAACATTTCTATTATTATTCTCACAAATGTCATTAAAACATAATGTAAAAGTTTTGAAATATGACATATAACTTAGTGCTTTGTCTCTGAGCTGTAAGTATATATTTACATAATATAGCGTGACATAGGACAAGCGAGAGAGGGGTGTCAAAAATATTGAAAAATTGTATGACATCGTCGCATATTGTGTATTGTAACATCGTTGAAAAATTGTATGATGGCCTCTAAGTATTTGTGCGTAATAACGTTATTTTATAGTTTTTACTTTATGTTTAAATTGACTGTTCTCAGAAAAAATCGTTTTACTGTAATTTTATCATAATAATATTACGGATGGTTATCTTTAGTCTTTACATATTAACTTGAATTATTTTCATTTACTTTCTTCGAAAGCTTTCCGGGAAGACGGATCAAAAATATACACCATACACAATACAAGAAGATACTACCAACAAGTTCTTTCCCGCTGGCTAGGATTCATTAAGAAGTGACACAACTGTCTTTCCATCTCGCTTAGATGATGGATGATGCCTGCTTGTGAAGAAGAGATTGAAGTAACCGGAAGGAAATGTTTTATTTTCAATTACTAATGCAGCTTTTAAAATGCAGACTATTTTACAAAGAAATCCATTATATCCTATTCCTCCAATTATGTTTTCCTCTTATGCTCAGTTTAAGACATATATTGCTAATTTCCTAAATACAATATATAATTTCAATATATATTACTAATATAATATATATAAAAATTTTAAATATATATGTCTATATTTTGGATAAAAATTGAGCTTTTTTTGTCTCTCTCTCTTTTTTTTTCTTTTTTCTTTGAAACAGACATTTTAATTTTAATTACATATTTTGATCATAATGTAGTAAAATACTATAGTTTATGGAAAACATAAATGAAATCAAAATAATATAAATAGTCTCAGTTTCAATTACATTTTTAATGAAATAGCATTGTTTATAGATATTGCATAAATGATATGAATTTAATATCGATAGCCTCAAGACCTGCTTACATTTTGTCCTGTTGCTTGAATATAAAATAAAACGAACCATTTACGTAATTTCTATTATTTTTTAAGCTTCGAAACATAATTAACTGCACAAAGATGCAGCCTGAGTAACTAAAATAAACATTAATTTCCTTGAACTTTTATAATGGCTTTATTATTTACTAAAAACAAATAAACTCCATATTCTATATTGAATACTTTTGAATATTGACTGAAAATTAGGCCTAAATGAATACATTTTGAACACCAATTTTCAACACATGAATATTTCGTGCAAGTTCATTACGATCTCTTAAAGTAAAATAAGCGCACGCAAAAAACGATAAATTTGTATTATTTATTTTTCTTTTTAAGCTATTGCATAGCTTTTATCGCGGGCTTTGAGCGCGGTGACCGAATCCAAAAATTCCGTAACGCGAAAAATCCTAACACATCGGTAACGAAAAAACCTAACACTCGGCTAACGTCGTTTCCTTTCGGAAAACTTCGGAACGGTATCCTTCGGTAGACTTCGGCAGACATTGACGCGGTATTTTTCAGATATTAGAATATCAAGTCTCAAACTTATGTTTCTTATGATCTAATTCTCATAGCGCGGCCAAATTTTGTTTGGTAATTTATTATGAGACAGTGTTTATTTTGGTGGTCTTATTTATTTTGGTGACAAGAGACCCCCCCACCGTGAGGGTCGAAAAATTTAAAATGCTTATAACTCGCAATCTAACTTTCGTAGCGCGGCCAAACTTTGTTTGGTAATTTATTATGAGACATTGTTAATTTCTGGTGACAGGATACACCCCACGGTGAGGGTTGAAAAATTTAAAATGTTTATAACTCGCGATCTAATCTTCGTAGCGCGGCCAAACTTGTTTGGTAATTTATTAGGAGACAGTGTTAATTTTTGGTGACAGGAGACCCCAGACGGTGAGGATCGAAAAATTTAAAATGCTCATAACTCGCGATCTAATTTTCGTAGCGCGGCCAAATTTTGTTTGGTTATTTATTATGGGACAGTGTTGATTGTTGGTGACAGAAGACACCCCACGGTGAGGGTCGAAAAATTAAAAATGCTTATAACTCGCGATCTAATTTTGGTAGATTGGCAAAATATTGTTTGGTAATTTATTATAAGACAGTGTTAATTTTTGGAGACAGGAGACCCCCCACGGTGAGGGTCGAAAAATTTAAAATGCTTATAACTCGCGATCTAATTTTCGTAGCGCGGCCAAATTTTGTTTGGTAATTTATTATGGGACAGTGTTGATTTTTGGTGACAGGAGATCCTCCAAGGTGAGGGTCGAAAAATTTAAAATGCTTATAACTCGCGATCTAATTTTTGTAGCGCGGCCAAATTTTGTTTGGTAATTTATTATGAGGCAGTGTTAATTTTTGGGGACATTAGATCCCCCCACGGTGAGGGTCGAAAAATTTAAAATGCTTATAACTCGCGATCTAATTTTCGTAGCGCGGCCAAATTTTGTTTGGTAATTTATTATGAGACAGTGTTAATTTTTGGAGACATTAGACCCCCCACAATGAGGGTAGAAAAACTTAAAATGCTTATAACTCGCGATCTAATTTTCGTAGCGCGGCCAAATTTTGTTTATTCATTTATTATGAGTCAGTGTTAAGTTTTGGTGACAGGAGACCCTCACGGTGAGGGTCGTAAAATTTAAAATGCTTATAACTCGCGATCTAATTTTCGTAGCGCGGCCAAATTTTGTTTGGTAATTTATTTTGAGACTGTTAATTTTTGGTGACAGGAGAACCCCCACGGTGAGGGTCGAAAAATTTAAAATGCTTATAACTCACGATCTAATTTTCGTAGCGCTGCCAAATTTTGTTTATTCATTTATTATGAGTCAGTGTTAAATTTTGGTGACAGGAGACCCTCACGGTGAGGGTCGAAAAATTTAAAATGCTTATAACTCGCGATCTAATTTTCGTAGCGCGGCCAAATTTTGTTTGGTAATTTATTTTGAGACTGTTAATTTTTGGTGACAGGAGACCCCCCCACGGTTAGGGTCGAAAAATTTAAAATGCTTATAACTCACGATCTAATTTTCGTAGCGCGGCCAAATTTTGTTTATTCATTTATAATGAGTCAGTGTTAAGTTTTGGTGACAGGAGACCCTCACGGTGAGGGTCGAAAAATTTAAAATGCTTATAACTCACGATCTAATTTTCGTAGCGCGGCCAAATTTTGTTTGGTAATTTAATATGAGACTGTTAATTTTTGGTGACAGGAGACCCCCACGGTGAGGGTCGAAAAATTTGTAATGCTTATAACTCGCGATCTAATTTTCGTATCGCGGCTAAATTTTGTTTGGTAATTTATTATGAGACATTGTTAATTTCTGGTGACAGGAGACACCCCACGGTGAGGATCGAAAAATTTAAAATGCTCATAACTCGCGATCTAATTTTCGTAGCGCGGCCAAATTTTGTTTGGTAATTTATTATGAGACATTGTTAATTGTTGGTGACAGAAGACACCCCACGGCGAGGGTCGAAAAATTAAAAATGCCTATAACTCGCGATCTAATTTTGGTAGCTTGGCAAAATATTGTTTGGTAATTTATTATAAGACAGTGTTAATTTTTGGTGACAGGAGACCCCCACCACGGTGAGAGTCGAAAAATTTAAAATGCTTATAACTCGCGATCTAATTTTCGTAGCGCGGCCAAATTTTGTTTGGTAATTTATTATGAGACAGTGTTAATTTTTGGTGACAGGAGACCCCCCCACCGTGAGGGTCGAAAAATTTAAAATGCTTATAACTCGCGATCTAATTTTCGTAGCGCGGCCAAATTTTGTTTGGTAATTTAATATGAGACTGTTAATTTTTGGTGACAGGAGACCCCCACGGTGAGGGTCGAAAAATTTGTAATGCTTATAACTCGCGATCTAATTTTCGTATCGCGGCTAAATTTTGTTTGGTAATTTATTATGAGACATTGTTAATTTCTGGTGACAGGAGACACCCCACGGTGAGGATCGAAAAATTTAAAATGCTCATAACTCGCGATCTAATTTTCGTAGCGCGGCCAAATTTTGTTTGGTAATTTATTATGAGACATTGTTAATTGTTGGTGACAGAAGACACCCCACGGCGAGGGTCGAAAAATTAAAAATGCCTATAACTCGCGATCTAATTTTGGTAGCTTGGCAAAATATTGTTTGGTAATTTATTATAAGACAGTGTTAATTTTTGGTGACAGGAGACCCCCACCACGGTGAGAGTCGAAAAATTTAAAATGCTTATAACTCGCGATCTAATTTTCGTAGCGCGGCCAAATTTTGTTTGGTAATTTATTATGAGACAGTGTTAATTTTTGGTGACAGGAGACCCCCCCACCGTGAGGGTCGAAAAATTTAAAATGCTTATAACTCGCGATCTAATTTTCGTAGCGCGACCAAATTTTGTTTGGTAATTTATTAAGCTATTGCATAGCTTTTATCGCGGGCTTTGAGCGCGGCGACTGAATTTAAGAATTCCGCAACGAGAAAAATTCCTAACAGTCCGGCTAACGAAGTTTCAGTTTGGCAGACTTCGGGAAGGTATCCTTCGATAGACTTCAGCAGACATTGACGCGGTATTTTTGCATAAGTTGATAAAAAATGCTATGCAATAGCTTTACCGCGGCAGTCCCCGAGTGGCACACATATTTTTTTTTTCATTTTCTTCAGTACAAACAAGAGAATTTCTGTGTAATAATTTTTTGAGGGAAAAGAGAAAGTAAGCATTGGATTATTAAACGAAACAGTGACTTTTTTTTCAGCTTGACTATTTAAGGGGGCTGGTCACTTCGGAATTCTTTTATGTAATGCTAAGTCTATGGACGTTTGATGTAATCGTCTATTTAAAATATCTCTCTGGGAAATTAGAATTTTTAGCTTATTTTTCTGTGTGCTCTTCTTAATAGACGCTTCTTCTTTTTTTTCGTTAGTTTCCAAAATATTTCCAAAGTCTATGCCTAATTTAATATATTATGTGTTAAAATTGACAACTGTGGGCAAAATTTTAATACTTCCTATAAAATTAAGTACATATACTTGAGGAAAATTTTGAAAATTAAGAAAAACAGAGACATTTTTAAAAAATTGTATAAAAAAAAATAAAACTTTAAAATATTACACTGTAAAAAAATTATAAATTTACGGTACTTTACCTTGAATTATCCAGTAAATTTACGGAAAATGTCACTTTTTTCACATAAACGTTCAACTTCTGTTATTTTTTGTGTTTAGCGAACAAAACCCATTAATGTAATGGCAAAGTCCGTTAATATAGGAATAAAGTCCGTTTTTTACGGACATTGTCTTGAATCTCTGCTGCAGTAAAATTACTACAGCAATTTTTTACAGTGTAATTTCTCGAGGAGATATTTTAAATATACGGATGCATCAAACGTCCTCAAACTTTACATTAGTGAGGGAAATTCGGTAGTTGAATGTCTAGTCTCCTTAAGGCAAGAAAGACTAGGTGTAATCCTATAGGATAAATGCGAGAATTAAAATCAATTTCTTCGGGAAGATCCCGACTTGTTTTGCTGAAGTTTGGAGCCCACATTCACTGAATTCTGCTCAAGACTTATAGTAGACAGTTTTTTTTCTGTGACTAAATCTTTTTTATTTTAGAGCAATGACAATTTTTTTTTAACTTTTCCATTTCTCAGAAATTTGTTTTTCTGAAACTAATAGATTTTTCTTTAAACTGTCTGCACACGTGATTAACATAATTACAGAAAGATTCAGTTTGAGCAGTTATAATAAATTTTTAATTGCCAGAACACATGAACAATGATATTACCATTACATTATCTTGTCTCCTGACCCATTGTTGATTTTGTCTTTTTTTTTAAACCACAAACGATGCTGGAAAAGAAATATTTTATTGTTTTAGAATAACACGGTATAATTTTGATTTCTGAATGCAGCTGTACATGTTTCCTAATTTTTTCATTTGACTTTTTCGGTATTTTTCTGTGAAGATGGATCAACAGTACTAGAGAACACTAGCAACAAGTTCTTTTCTGCTGATTGATTACCACAAAGTGGTGACAGGTCTGTGTTTATATAACATTCTGATGATGGATGATGTCCATTTGAGAAAAAAGTAGGAAAAGAAATGATAGCTACTTTACGGGCCACCACCTTATCTTAAAACCTTCACGGAAGGGAACACAGCAGCCTAATTTCTGTTTTGATAAGAACAATTATGAGGCTACGTTTTTTTCTGCTATTTGATAAAATTAAAGCCTGTCAAAGAAGACATAATAACAAGACTATTTTAAAAGCATTGAAATTTTTAATGAAATGGCAATTTAAGATGCCACTTTAAAAAGAGTTTAGTTATTCTCTTTCTAGGAATTTATTCTCAAACTCACACAATTCGTTGAAATAATTCAACTTACTCTAGATCTAAATATTCTAAAAGTATGTTAAGTCATGATTTTGAAGTTGATGGATAAATATCTTAGCGGTGTTGAAATTTTCAACGTTAATGGATGGTTAATGAAACATCTAATATATCTTATTAATAATTAATGTTATTATTTTTTTTACTTTAAAATTAAACAGAAAATTATTTAAAAGTAAAATGATACAGTTTCATTTAAATAGTATCATTTATTGCAAAAACGATAATAAATAAATTTCATCTAACAATCTTTTGAAGTTGTATTTGCAGTTTATCAGTGCCTTTTATTAGAAAAAAAAATTTAATATATCTTCTGCTAATAGTTTCAGCTATTTTTTTAACCATTTTAGTTTTTAAACTGCCCAGAAAATTATTTAGAAATACAAAACACTATTTCATTTAAAAAGTGTTATTTATTTCAAAAACATTATTTTATAATATTCTTATGAATTATTTGCAGTTTATAATATTTAGTTTGTCAGTGTCTTTGATTAGAAAAAAATCCGGCTAAATTAATAAATCACTTACAACTAAATTATTGCAATTTTTTTGTTTGTATCAAAACAATCAAAATTACCAATGTGTCAGTCTATGTTATTGCCTTACAATCAAAATACACAGAAACAAAAACCAACGAAGAAACAAAATTACAATCGGATTACTAGGGTGATTGCCATGGTGCAAGGTGAATTCCAACTGATCTATAAAGCACTTTTTATTACTTTTTTATTTAAGAATACGATTATAAGAGAATGAAATTTGAGAAGATAAAATAAACTTTCAAATATCTGAAAACATCAACATTCCTTTTATCGATTCAATGTTGCACTGTTTTGATGGATACGTATATTTTGACCTTGCATACTGCACTGAATTACATTCGTTACTTGTTTGGTAGTTTTTCAATGAGATCAAAATATATTTGCCAGTTAACTTGTGAGGAATACTAGAGAACACGCCACTGTCAACCAGTTATTTCCCATTGACTGATTAAGACCATGCGGTAATAAATATGTCTTTCGATTTCTCTCCGGTAATGGATGGTATTTTGCTGTAATGTAAGATTGGAAATAACGGGAAAGGACTATTTTTTCATTGTTGTGTCTTGAAGGATTTACGAAAGTCCTTACGGCATGTGTCGGGAGGAAAAAGTAGCTTTCATATTCCTAGTTTTATGTATGCATATATATATATATATATATATACATATATATATAACTTATTTTACACAATATTACAAAGGTGAAAACAGTTTAACTCAATTAGATGTGTCAATAAAAAATTCTTATCTCTTGATTTTAATTCTTTGCCAATTTTGCTCAAATTTTAAGAAGCTAAAATGTTGCGAACTCTATAAAAGATGCTTCGTGAACAGGCACGTAGCCAGGGAGGGGGCTAAGGGGGCTGAAGCCCCTCCCGAAAGTTAAAAAAAATGTTTGATCTAATATGATGGTAAAAACTAACAAAATTTTCTTTTTTTTTCTTCCATTTTATTATAACTACGTATATTTTTATTTGTAAACATTATTACAAACAAACATTATTATACATACATACATATTACATACAAACATTATTATTATTATTTGTAAACATACATTTTTTAAATTATGGCAATTCCTCATTATACTTTCCATTCGGACATATTGTTTTTTATACGTATCTACCACTAAAAATATCAGTTCTTCTTAAAATGGAATTTTTACTTTATGCTCAGTAAAATTCGATGTGCAATGCATGCATCATATCATTAATTTGACTTGAAAAAAATAAGTTTAATACGCGAATGATATATAATTTTACTTTAGGAGTCAAATTTAAAACATTTATTTTCGTGTTATGATCTTTCTTAATTTCCTATATACTCATTATATCACGATATAATAAATACTGAGATCGATCAGTATTAAAATGGTTTGTAGAAAAAGCAGCCAAAACAGAAATAGACCTTTGTAATGTAAAATTATATAAAAAAAATAATGATTTAAAAAAACTTTTACTATAAAAGGCTTTTTATTAAAAAAAACTAGTGGTAGCAAATTTCTAGAAGAAATGGTACGAAAAAAGACGATAGGGTATCAACAAACTTTCAAAGGTACCATTGCGGCCGGCATTTCCCGGCTCTTCACTGAAAAATATAGAGTTAAATTGATTGCATATGTATCTTTAATTAAAAAAAAAGGAATATGCACAGAATACTCTGTGCACATCCTCTTTCAATTAAAGATTCGTGGGAAAGTTTCTTCGACTTTTAAAGAGTTATCAACTGCGGGGATGGATACTCCTGAGTAGGGATTTTTTTTGGCGGCTTTTCACAGTGCCTCCTAAAGAATTTTTTAGGAGGCAACATCTAACTTCCTAGCAATCTTATTTTGTGCAGAGCAAGAAATGCTACAAAGAGCTAATCATATACCAGTCCTCTAATGTTACAGAACAAATAAAAAAGATGCTAGGCTGAGAACTCTTCTAAATTTTATAGAAAAGCCTGAAGATGCGGAATAGACATTCCCACCGGGCCCTGACATTCAGAATGAAATCATTCAAAAATGCTGGTATTTAGTTACTGAAGAATTGATTACCAAAATAAGTAACACGATATGATTTAAGTTGAATATTGATGAAACTATGGGCATTTCAAGTACAGAATAGTTTGCACTTTGAGTTAGATATGTGGAATAGTATTTATAAAATTTACAAACCCAATAATTCAGGAAATTATATTTATTCAAGTAAATGATTTGTCCGCCGAAAATATAACAGAAGAAATAGTACAACGTCTTAATGAACTACGAAATGATATGTCTAAATGCATCACAAGGCGTACGACAGAGAGACTAATATGGTCGGACAGGATAATGGGATCCATTCTACAATTCATCAGAAATATCCCAAAATCAGATACCTCCTATTTGCAAGCCACTGTTTAAACCATACATTGTCCAAAAACACATGCTGATTCCTTCCATCCAAATCTCGCTTGTAACAGTTAACGAATTGATATATTTTTTTTAGAAATCATCCTAAGGTAAATTTGATCCTTCAAGAAACAGTTCCATCATTAAAAATTACTTCTGCGCCTTTGAAACGCAAGATTTATAAAAAAATAATGAAAATATGGTAAATTTTGTAAAGTTGTTTGAATAAATTTTCATCAACTTAGAAAATATTTCGGAAAATACATGAAATATTTCTTTAACAGCTATAGACCCTTATTGGCAGTCATAGAATAGTAAAGAATGCTTTTTTAACATGACTATTTGTTTGTGACAAGCTTTTCAGTTTGACAAAGCCATTTTTAGCTCATCGTCATGAAAAATCTCGTGTCACATTTTCGGCCGTAACTCATGCTAAAGATGTCCTAAATATTTTACAAAACATAGAGAAAATGAAATGTGCATTGAAATCTTTTGAGAGACATTTAATTGTACATCAAAACTTTAAAAAAGTCTTTCAAATTAAAATAAAAATCCCAAGACCAAAATTTAGACAGACTACCAATACAAACCTGTGTAGAACATTTCCTGTGTAGAAAGTCTTTTTCAAAATTTGAATGTCAAATTCATTTCAAATGAAGACATTCTATCCGATTTTCAAATACTTTTTTCAGAATATGTTTCTCCGGAATAAGGAAGAAAATTAGAGAATCTCTCTTAATATTTCGAATGTAAGGTGTTAATGTCGTAAGTGAAAGTTGAATATGAAGTATGGTTGCGAAAGAATTCGTAATATTGATAGAAATACAGATATCCTAAAAGTTTTAGAGTACTGTAATGCAATGCATTACAATACAGTGAAACACTTACTGACAGTCTTGGCTACTATCCCGGTAAAAATAGCCAGCGCTGAAAAGTCTGTTTCATCAATGAATAATTAATTTTTTTCCTCAAAACACTACGGCTGATGAGAGACTACTTTTGATGTTGTTTATGACGTCCAGTTATCTCCAAGAGGAATATAGGGCCGAAGGGATGTGGGGTGCCTTCCATAGGAATCGTTGAAATAGAACCTAGCCCGTAACTATAAAATTAAATCCCAGGTTCGAAGAAAATTAAGGCAAATTCCGAATGATTAGGCTGACCGGCGAGATTGGGTTCGAAGCCAAAACCTACATGAGAGACTGAGCAGCCTTGCAATGATATCCATTCGGTGGGACATCACTCTACAGATTAATCCTTTTAAGACCCCACTCCCGCAATGCAAGACAATAATATTAATCCTGCGTTTTAAATCCATTAAAATTACTTGCTTGCATTTCAATATATATTTTTTAAACTCTCATAAAGATACATGAGGTTCATCGCAAAAATATGTCAGTTTGTGCTTTTTTCTTTTCTTTCGGTTTTCAAACAGTTACTGAATGTGCTCTTAGAAACATAGATTGTAATAGAAATCGAAAAAAAATAGCAATTTTTCGAATGGACAACAAGTATATTATGCAAGATTATATCATAGGTTAAATCTTGTTTATTTTTTATCTACACTTTAAATTGCAGTCGAATCCCGTTATAATGAGCTTCATTTCATGGGACTGAAAGTTCTGTTCGCTATATCAGTACCGTTTAAAAAAATGTTAGCGCTCACAAAATGTGCACATCATTAGCTGCTAACTATATATTCAATAATGATGTATTAAGATAAAAATGTAAAATCTATTAAATATAATCATTAATGAATTAAATTGACTAAAATCTAGTTTGCGCCATGTTTCAATAGCCGGCCTGCATTTTCGCATTTTCTTGTAAATTTAGAGTCGAAATCCTATTTTCACAACTGCGGAAGAGTAAAAAAATAAAAAAAATGATGAGTCGACTACACTGTTAAAAATTTGCTGCATTTTGCTGCAACGCACTCCACCGCTTGTATATAATATCTCTATTCCAACCAATGAGAAAGCTCTATTTCACGGCCAAGTAACCGTTTTCTATACAAGCAGGGCAGTGCGTTGCAGCAAAATGCAGCAGATTTTTAGCAGTGCAGAAATTTTTTTTCGTTATAACCGATTCTTAAGATTTTGGAGGTTCGCTATAAAAGGATAAATTAGCATTAAATACAATAGGAAAATGGCAGGGGCAAAATTTTCTTTCCTTATATCCGTGAGTTCGTTATAAACAGGGTTCGCTATAACGGGGTTAGACTGTATACATATTACTGTTGTCAGATGAAAAAAAATTCCAAAATTGAGTCCCTCCCGAAAGGAAATCCTGGCTACGGGCCTGTTCGTGAATACTGAATTTGAATGAGGATTGTGCCAAATTAATAAGTTATTTATAGTTGCTTAGTTTTTGTTGGCAAGTTTGGCGCTATTTTGCAAATTGTCGCCAAGATTGGCTATAATTCCAGTCTAACATTCACTAATACAGGTGTAGTACAGTGGATGCATATCTTTTATCCTTTCACATTTCCCTGAATTATTTGCGTTTAATAGCTTTCCTAAAAGATTAATTCCTCGTTTACATTATGGAATTTGGATCATTTAGCTTAACTTTTCTAAATCGGAATCAAGCCGATTCATATTATTCATTTATTTTCACCGATTCATATTATTAAATATATTAAGAGACTTAACTTTGTCAAACAGGTATCTGAACATGTGCATGAGTTGTTAAAATTATAACTGCAACTTCTGACTACACATGCATCTTATACTTTACTGCGTATTAAATAAATAAACGATTGAAAGGGTAGTTAAAAAAAACTTATTGCTGATTTGTATAACTCAAATCAAAATTTAAAAACTTTTCAAATAAGAGAAAGAGTACAGAAGGCAAAGTTGCACTCAACTTATAGTTGATGTGTTTTCCTGTGTAAGATGCTGTGAAACTCCTTGATCGTGAAATCTCATGTTAGTCTATGGGAAAACTTTAAAGCAGATTTTAGAGAAGAAAAACTTTGAAAGATCGTAATTTATTTGTGAAATAAATTTGCTACATAAAGCTATAATTGGGGAACTTCGAGCCGACGAATAAAATTCTTCGTATTGTGAAAATTTTAAAATTTACTAAATATTTGATAAGAAATTTAATTTATAATTTAACCACAAATTTGGAGTTTTTTAAAGACATTTAAATTGCAAAATTGCAAATGTCATAGAAACAGCATCATTATAGAAAAAATCTGTTAAATAATTTTAACAATAGCAACCTCAAGAGCTCTTTGTTTTTTGTTTCTTCTTTCGGTATTCTCAGTTAAAAAACAGCCCTTTACTATTAATATACCTCCCATTAATTTCAATGTTGAGAAACATAATTACTTAAGTATGCCTCTTGGTAGGTAAAATAAATCTTTAATTGCATAAATGCATCAAAAGCATATTAGTGTTTCAGAATCGCATCGATATGATGGATGCAAATCTTTTGTTCTTTCTTTCTTTATAACCGATGACCAGGCCCCTACCTGCCGCGTTACCTCTGCTTAAGGGGTTAGATACCTTGTATCGGGGCGGGTGACCGCCTAATCGCCGCGTAGTGGCAATAAACCTCATCCCTTCGCTTCGCACGTCATCATATCTGCAGTATTTGCTTCTCGTTTGAGCATACTTTGTTTTGTCGGTTGCTTAACATTACATACTGTTGTTTGTACTGCAAATGGCTACTCAAGTTGGTCTCGTAATTTACAACTTTCATCATATGACGAGACCTTCACCTGGCAAGGCACCTCCAGAAGTATAATTTAGAGAAATCTTTTGTCCTTACATATTGCCCTGAGTTGTTTTCTTCTCTTTCTTTTATGCCGACTGGGTGCCATCAAGTGTTGACAGTTCTGTTCTGTGCAATATATTGATGAGGTGCCATCAAGTATTAACAGTTCTGTTTTGGCAATATACTGATGGGGTGCCATCAAGTGTTGACAGTTTTGTACTTTGCAATATATTAATGAAGTACCATCAATTGATGACGTCTTTTCGTCAGTTAAATTTTTGTTGAAAAATCATAATTTATTCGAGAAATAAAATGACTAAATAAAGATTTAATATATGAACTTCAAGCCGATGAATAAAGCTCTTACTACTGCAAAAATTTTAAAAATTACTAAAAATTTAATGAAAAATTTAATTTATCTATTTAACAAAAAATTTGGCCCATTTTAGAGGCATTTTAATTTCGAAATTGCAAAGCAAATAGAAAAAAATGTTAAATAATTTTTAAAATATCAACTTCAAGAGCATTTTTTCCCAGTTTTCTGGGTTTAAAAAAACAACAACCCATGAATATTATTGTATCTCCTTCAAAGTTTAGAAACATAATCACACAAGAATGCAACGGTAAAATAAAAACTTTAATTGCCTAAATGCATCAAAAACATTTTAACGTTTCAGTATTACACCGGCATGATGGATGCGAATCTTTTGTCCTTACATATTGCCCTGAATTATTTTCATTTAGCTTCTTCGGCAGCTTTCCGGGAAGATAGATCGTCTAGATGCGGTGAGCAATACAAGTGAACAACACTGCCAACAAGTTCTTTTCCACTGACTGGGTGCCAACACGCGGTGACAGATCTATCTTTTCATCTCGCTCAGATGATGGATGGGGTCTCCTTCAGAGGAAGGGATTGCAAGTTGGAAGATTGTCACTTTTATGGGTCAATAGTTTCCATTTTTCATGCGAATAATTATATATAAATTTATATATTTATATTGTAATTATTATATTTTATATACTCAACCCTTAAAAGGCTGATTTTTTAAAAAAATAATGTAAAAATATTTTGAGACTTTCATTTCTAAAAAAAAAATCATGGAAAAATTACTTGAAAAATCATATCGTGCTTTAAATATTCTTTACAGCTAAAAAACAGATTGCTAATAGGCAATACTGAGCTTTACTTGAAAGATTATATATATATATATATATATATATATATATATATATATATATATATATATATATATAACTGTATACTATTAAACCCGCATAAATTTTCAGAACTACTATGATAAGAAACAAACTTAACTTGCTCACTGCAGAATAAAATAGGTTATTTTGCAAGCTTCCAACCAAAACAAAAAGCATATAATGACATAGGTCCAAACGAAAAGTTCAGTGTCAGTAACCGTGGCAATCAAAGTGTTAATATTTTTTCATTCGTACATCAGGATAAACGGATTCAGTTAAGTCGATCATTATCATCGTTATCTTCCTCAAAAATGGCATCATCTTCGGTTCCCATCCATCGCATTATTGGTGCAACATTTTTGAAACATACTACGATTATTTATTATGGTAGTTCAAGCAAAGCTTCTTTCACCATTCAGTTACATAAATGATCAATGTCAGCTTTTCCTTCTTTTATTATTACAGCAATTTGTTAATGTTTCATACGTACATAACATCCATTCAGTCTTTTTCGAAAGAAGCCTGTCTTTAAATGATTCATTTAAAAAACGTTCGATTCTTGAAGAATAGGAGTAAATCCACCGGAGATCTATCAAAGATAACAGATGTAAATTTTTCCATTTTTCAAGAAAAAAGTCCGGGCCAGGATACGAACCAGGGATGTATTCGCTGAAGCCGCCAATGCTTTACCAACTGAGCTATCCCGGACACGATCACTAGAGAACTATTTCACCCAATTAACCTCAACGATTACTTTATCTGGTCTGATACTCTGGATCAGCTCAACAGAATAAATCGAAGGTCAATATATGGAACTGCAGAAAATCGCTGCATACGAAATTACATTAGATTAATTTTAAACACGATTATTTAATCGGTAAATTAATTATAACAAACTAAACCAAATTAATTAATTATTAAACCAAATTAATTAATTATTAATTATATAATATTTTCATCCAAAATTGAAAAATAAAAAAATTTACGTCTGTTATAATTATTTTACCGATTAAATAATCGTGTTTAAAATTAATCTAATGTAATTTCGTTTGCAGCGATTTTCTGCAGTTCCATACATTGACCTTCGATGTATTCTGTTGAGATGATCCAGAGTATCAGACCAGATAAAGTGATCGTTGAGGTTAATTGGGTGAAATAGTCCTCCAGTGTTCTTGTTCGGGATAGCTCAGTATTTGCGGCTCCAGCCGATACATCCCTGGTTCAAATCCTGGCTCGAACTTTTTTCACCCAAAATTGAAAAATGGAAAAATTTACATCTGTTATAATTAATTTACCGATTAAATAATCGTGTTTAAAATTAATCTAATCTATCAAAGATGTCTACTAGATATCAATAATGATGGAGAGCGCATTTTTTTCTATTAGCTATGCAAAAAAAACCAGTTTTTATTTTCTTAATTTTTAACCATCTTTGTGTAACAATCGCTTCTATACGTGTTTCTGATTTTGGACGATTTTTCACTGAAATGTCGTATACACGACTTGATACATGGATCGGCTGTATACGTAAAAACACCGTAGATAAAATCAAATCACACATTTAACAAAATTTGAAAGTTTACTTAATGATGTTTCATTCGAAGAGAAAATCAATAGAAGAATTCATAAGAAGCAAAATACGATTATAATATTCTAAAATATCTCTTGCTTTTTTTTACAAAGTCTCTGTGAAAATGTCATAATTTTATTAAAATAAAAATATATACATAAATACAAAAATACTTTAAATCGATATTCTAATTTCAATCATATTTTTCAAGTAACTGTATATTATTAAGGTTTTAAAATTATCGTTCGTTAATATCAAGAAAATTGATTAAAAATTAATTTACATTTAGAAAAAAATTTTCTGTAATTGGTGGCTAATTATCATAATTATCAAATATTAATTAAAGCTGCTTTTTAAACCGTGGATAATTATTTTCGAAATAATGTGTTTTTATTAATGCTTAATAATGTTTCAACACAATAATTTTCGGCAGCACCTATTAAATGTCGCATGTAATTACAATTATTCCGACATGGTTAGAAACATTTTTTTTTTTTTTTTTTTTTTTTTTTTTTTTTTTCATTTTACATATTTATTTGAATTTAAACTTACATGAATATTTTAATAAATGGATTTCATGTACATTAATTTATTTTCATTATAAAAAACATATATTTCTTCGCTGCATCTGTTTAATAAAAACTATTATTCAGAAATAATTTAATTGATATTGGCAATATGAAAACGATTATATTGGCAAAGTTTATGCTGCTAATCCGAATTATTTGGGAATGAACACTATTTGGTTTAGCGGGAATTCCGAATAAGGGGTTTTTATCAATTACAACCAACGTATAGGCTTGTAAAGACGTAAATTAAGTGCGGGGACATCTGCTAGTGTTAGTAATAACTTAATTAGAAATTCACTGTTAATATATAACAGACTCTTCAAATAAAATCTACAACTGTAGTATCATAGCAATAAATACGCTTTTTCTCCACACATAAATCTGAATCAAAGATAACAAGAAACAAGTTACTTAGTCGATTCAGTACTCTTTGTCATAAAAAAAAAAATCACTGGCTTTACTTCTTGTAATGTATGTAACTTTGTTATTTTTCGTGTTTAGCAGTGATTAAAAATGGTTCTATAGATTTGTATAAATAGATCTGACATGTGTAGTAAGTAACCAGCTCTCTTTAGAATCTCGTTTGAGGCATTTTCATCGAACATAGGCTCTATGTATGTCTCCATTTAACTTCTTTATATAACAATAATTGTATGTTTTTCCCCGAACGAGATGTCAATATGTCCCGAACGAGATGTATTGTACTAGATGTCAATAAAGATGGAGAGCGCATTATTTTCTATTAGCTATGCAAAACAGCTCTAAGTTTTTATTTTCTGAATTTTTCATCATCTTTGTTTAACATTGGCTTCTATACGATTTTCTGATTTTGGACGATTTTTCACTGAAACGTCATATACACGACTTGAGATATGGATCGGCTGTTTACATAAAAATATCGTAGATAAAATCAAATAACACATTTAACAATATTAAAAAGTTTAGTTATTGATGTTTCATTCGGAGAGAAAATCAATAGAAACATTTAAAAATAGCAGAACACGATTATATATTTTTTAAATATCTCTTGCCATTTTTTTAGAAAGTCTCTGTGAAAATGTCATAATTTTATTAAAATAAAAATACAGTCCAGTCTCTCGATAACGAAACTGTATCCAGCGAATTTCTCTATTTAACGAGTTTTTTGTAGGAACGGTCAATTTTTTCATCATTACATTAAAAATAATCTTCATATAGCGAAATATATATCTCCATTTAACAATTTTTTTTATACTCTTTCATAAGTTCAGAAAACGCTTCAAACTATTTGTAGAATAAATTATTTTCGTTGATTTCTTTTTTGTATTTCATAGCTAGATTCCTTTACCTTATTCTTTATGTCCAAAAAAAGGCATCCAACATCCCTCCCCCCCCCCAAAAAAAAATCTTTTTTTATGGTTACACTTGATTTTGTTTAGCCAAGATGAGCGTGCGTTCTTGGAAAAGGTTGAAACATTTGCTTGCTACTGGAGCGATTTGCAATAATAACAAAGCATCCTAACAGATAAAACTATTCCATTGTCGTATAAAAACATTTCATATTTATTTACTTAGAACAGGTGTCACAAATAAAAAAATAAATTAAAAAGTTGACATGTTTCGGTTCATTCATAAGAACCGTATTCATAACACATAAAATCAGTAGAAAACTAAATGACACTGGATATAAATATAATTTAAAAACCCAAAAACAAAACATTGCGCCCCCTATGATCGTGAATAGCCATTGCCACCGCGGAATATAAATATAATAAATTTTGATCATATATCAAATTTAATATGTATAAAATTAATATTAATAAAAGTAGAAAAACTAAATGACACTGGATATAAAGGTAATCTAAAAACCCAAAACACAAAATATTGCGCCCTCTATGATCGTGAATAGCCAATGCCACCGCGGCTCCCCCTATTAGACTCACCCTTTAAATATTTATTAAGTAATTCTAACCACAAACTCGGAATGTCATAAGAATAAGAATCATTACAAACCCTATCCCTTCTAGAATATATCTCTATGGATTCACGGATGATTAATTTTCGGAATAAACTTGAAATGAACACTAATCTACTATCTTTAAAACAAATTTTAACCCCCCTCTTTAAAAACAATCTTGATAACGCAGTCTTATCCCTACCAAATTTTATGTCACATTCATGCTCTTTCTTTCTAACCCCAAACTTTCTGCCTACTATACCGATATAAAAATTAATATCCCCCCCTTCATTCTCTTATGGAATTTCATACACCCCCGCTAGATCATCCTGTGGAACCGGATCAAAAGCTCTATATAGATGTTTTAACTTAGAAGGTGGCTTAGCAACTAATTCTATTTTAAACTTTTTAATTTAGCTTTAAGCCTCTAAAAATTACCCTTTATATAAGGAAACGATAGTCTTATAACCCCAATCTCTTCCCCCTTCTCACATGCATTATCAACCAAATTACAATTAACCTGAGAATTACTTTTACCCCTATAATTTTTAACCAATTTATTAATTTTATCCTTTTTGTAACCATTCAACTTAGCAATATTAAAAATATAATTCAACTCATCATAAAAAAATTCATCAGAACAAATAATAAACGCACGATTAACCATGAACCTGAATGTCGAAAACTTATACCCAAAGGGTGAATACGCAGAAAATGGAATAATATGCTGATTAGCTATATCCTTCCTGTAAACTTTACTTTTTAACATAGAACCCTCTCTAATAAGCCACACGTCTAAAAATGAAATAGCGCGATCATTTTCCAATTCAAACGTAAATAGAATATTAAAGAAAACTAAATGACACTGGATATAAATATAATTTAAAAATCCAAAACACAAACCATTGCGCCCCCTATGATCGTGAATAGCCATTGCCACTGCGGCATATAAATATAATAAATTTTGATCATATATCAAATTTAATATGTATAAAATTAATATTAATAAAAGTAGAAAAACTAAATGACACTGGATATAAAGGTAATCTAAAAACCCAAAATACAAAATATTGCGCCCTCTATGATCGTGAATAGCCAATGCCACCGCGGCTCCCCCTATTAGACTCACCCTTTAAATATTTATTAAGTAATTCTAACCACAAACTCGGAATGTCATAAGAATAAGAATCATTACAAACCCTATACCTCCTAGAATATATCTCTATGGATTCACGGGTGATTAATTTTCGGAATAAACTTGAAATGAACACTAATCTACTATCTTTAAAACAAATTTTAACCCCCCCTCATTAAAAAAAATCTTGATAACGCAGTCTTATCCCTACCAAATTTTATGTCACATTCATGCTCTTTCTTTCTAACCCCAAACTTTCTGCCTACCATACCGATATAAAAATTAATATCCCCCCCTTCATTCTCATATGGAATTTCATACACCCCTGCTAGATCATCCTGTGGAACCGGATCAAAAGCTCTGTATAGAAGATGTTTTAACTTAGAAGGTGGCTTAGCAACTAATTCTATTTTAAACTTTTTATTTTAGCTTTAAGCCTCTCAAAATTACCCTTTATATAAGGAAACGATAGTCTTATAACCCCAATCTCTTCCCCCTTCTCACATGCATTATCAACCAAATTACAATTAACCTGAGAAATATTTTTACCCCTATAATTTTTAACCAATTTATTAATTTTATCCTTTTTGTAACCATTCAACTTAGCAATATTAAAAATATAATTCAACTCATCATACAAAAATTCATCAGAACAAATAATAAACGCACGATTAACCATGAACCGGAAAGTAGAAAACTTATACCCAAAGGGTGAATACGCAGAAAATGGCATAATATGCTGACTAGCTATATCCTTCCTGTAAACTTTCCTTTTTAACATAGAACCCTCTCTTACAAAAAGGATAAAATTAATAAATTGGTTAAAAATTATAGGGGTAAAAATAATTCTCAGGTTAATTGTAATTTGGTTGATAATGCATGTGAGAAGGGGGAAAAGATTGGGGTTATAAGACTATCGTTTCCTTATATAAAGGGTAATTTTGAGAGGCTTAAAGCTAAATTAAAAAAGTTTAAAATAGAATTAGTTGCTAAGCCACCTCCTAAGTTAAAACACCTTCTATACAGAGCTTTTGATCCAGTTCCACAGGATGATCTAGCGGGGGTGTATGAAATTCCATACGAGAATGAAGGGGGGGGGGGAATTAATTTTTATATCGGTATGACATGTAGAAAGTTTGGGGTTAGAAAGAAAGAACATGAATGTGACATAAAATTTGGTAGGGATAAGACTGCGTTATCAAGATTGTTTTTAAAGAGGGGGGTTAAAATTTGTTTTAAAGATAGTAGATTAGTGTTCATTTCAAGTTTATTCCGAAAATTAATCATCCGTGAATCTATAGAGATATATTCTAGGAGGGATAGGGTTTGTAATGATTCTTTATCTTATCACATTCCGAGTTTGTGGTTAGAATTACTTAATAAATATTTAAAGAGTGAGTCTAATAGGGGGTGCCGCGGTGGCATTGGCTATTCACGATCATAGAGGGCGCAATATTTTGTGTTTTGGGTTTTTAGATTACCTTTATATCCAGTGTCATTTAGTTTTTCTACTTTTATTAATATTAATTTTATACATATTAAATTTAATATATGATCAAAATTTATTATATTTATATTCCGCGGTGGCAATGGCTATTCACGATCATAGGGGGCGCAATGTTTTGTGTTTTGGGTTTTTAAATTATATTTATATCCATTGTCATTTAGTTTTCTACTGATTTTATGTGTTATGAATACGGTTCTTATGAATGAACCGAAACATGTCAACTTTTTAATTTATTTTTTTATTAGTGACACCTGTTCTAAGTAAATAAATATGAAATGTTTTTATACGTAAATGAAAAAGGTGAAGTGATTTTGTTTTAGTTTTTAGTTTTGAAAAAACGAAAGCTAACAACAGTTTTAACATATTCCATTGTCGTCTTGAAAATGTTGTTTGTTTTTTGGTTTGGATAGTAAGACATGAATAAGGAAGGGTAAGGGGTAAATTGCAGAAAAAGGTCATTTTTTTCAACAGGTTTTCTTCTACGTAGACTAACTTTCATTACTTTTAAAGTTTAAAGTGGGTGTTTGTTGTTTTTGGAAACTCAGGGCATTTTTTGTTGTAAGAAATCATTTGAACAGAGAATTGTTACTAAATGTCATCAATGCTGGTGTTATCTTCTACTGCATCTGCACAAAATCACTTTTAGGATAAACAGAACTCTTTTTGATTAAGTAAATAATTTTGAAATTAAACAATAAGACACGGGAAAATAAATGGAAGTGGCGAAAATGTTTCAGATTCTGGAAAAATTCAATTAAATATTTCAATAACTTAATTAAGCATCACAAAAAAATTCTATTTCAAAATTTAAACATCACATGAAAATTTTTTGTCGTTCTCTATTCAACGATTTTTTCTATATAACAAATTTTTTGACTGAACGATGGATTTCGTTATATAGAGACGTCACTGTATATACATAAATACAAAAATATTTTAAATCGACATTCTAATTTAAATCAGATTCTTCAAGTAACTGTATATTATTAAGCCTTCAAAAATATCGTTCGTTTACATAAAAAAAAATTGATTATAAATTAATTTACATTTAGAAATAATTTTTCTGTAATTGGTAGCTAATTATCATAATTATCAAATATTAATTAAAGATACTGTTTAAACCGTGGATAATTATTTTTGAAATAATGTGATTTATTAACGTTTAATAATGTTTCAACATAATAATTTTCGGCCGCACCTATTAAATGTCGCATGCAATTACAATTATTCCGGCATGGTTAGAAGCATTTTTTTTTTTTTTTTTTTTTTTTTTTTTTTTTTTGCATTTCACGTATTTATTTGAATTTAAACTTACATGAATATTTTAATAAATGGATTTCATGTACATTAACTTACTTTCATTATAAAAAACACATATTTCTTCGCCGCATCTTTTTAATAAAAACTATTATTCAGAAATAATTTAATTGATATTGACAATATGAAAACGATTATATTGGCAAAGTTCATACTGCTATTCCGAATTATTTGGGACTGAACACTATTTGGTTTAGCGGGATTTCCGAATAAGTGTTTTTTATCAATTACAATCAACGTATAGGCTTGTAAAGACGTAAATTAAATGCGGGGACATCTGCTAGTGTTAGTAATAACTTAATTAAAAATTCACTGTTAATATATAACACACTCTTCAAATAAAATCTACAACTGTAGTATCGTAGAAATAAATACTCTTTTTCTCCACACATAAATCTCAATCACAGATGACAAGAAACAAGTTACTTAGTCGATTCAGTACTCTTCGTCATAAAAATTATAATGTATATAACTTAGTTATTTTTCGTGTTTATCAGTGATTAAAAATGGTTCTATAGAAGTGTATATACAGGGTGTCCCCTCTCAACGGTGGCCAATGGCTAATTTCTAAACCGTTGGTCATAGACATATAGTTCCAATTGCAAAAATGCTTTAAAAAAGGTAAAGAATTGTTTTTCAAGCGATTTAGGTCAAAATAAAATTTTATTAAAAAATTACGAAAATTAACTTTTTATACGGTCCCCCCGTCCTATAAGTGATATTTAGAAACGTTTGACCACTACTCTAACAAGTAAGACAAAAAAAGTCCCATTCCTCTGCGATCAAAATTGACCGAGTTACAGCTGTTCAAATTTGAAGCATATTTTTTGCTGCAAAATAGGGGTCAGTCACAAATTTACTGGAAATAAAAATAAACATCAGATAGAAAATTTAACTTTAAACATTGAGAGTAAGAAAAAAAATAACAATGTTTTTTCTGAATTTATGTTGACATTTACATGTTAAAGTAAAATATGCAATTTGTGCTAAAAATATAAGTAAAAAAATAACAGAAATTTTGTGAAATTAAACTATGAAAAGCAACAGTCACAAATCGTTACAAAATGATACATATTTAAAGCTCTATTAGATTACTCAACCTAATAAAATTTGATGTAGTCCTATAAAGTAAGTAAATGGAACGCACCTAAAATCGTATTAATATTACATTGTCATCGGGTTTGAATAAGTATGGGAATTGAACCTCAATCAGATATTTGGAAGCGAGTTAAAATTTGAATATAAGTTTTGAACTAGGAAAATTTACATACGAAAACTATGAATAAAATAAAAGCTCATCAAAATAACATACCTTTTTAAAATAAAATCACGAAAAGAATCAGCTTCATTTGCATACAAAATAAAACACGTAAAAATACAATTGAGGATATGAATTTCAAAACTCGACTTATCGCTTTTTGATTTCTCTATCAGTCTATACAAACCTCCACTATTGTAACAATGCAATCTCAAAATTTATAATGAAAACCAATAGATGCATTTAAAGTTTTTTCGCTATTTCCCAAAATTTGATTTTTTCGATAAAGAGAATTTTGAAATTCATGTCTTCAGTTATTTTAATAACCATTTTAGAAGTTAATTAATTATAATTAACACTACCGTAAAACTTATACGGTGACAGCGCCTTCAGTTAAATCGCTCATTTAAAACATTTTGTAATTGGAACTATATGTCTTTGACAAATAGTTTAGGAAGTAGCCTTTGAACAGCGTTGGAAATCGTCTCCCTTTATATTACTTTAAACACTTAGAGTACGTTTCCTTAAAGCTCAATCGAACTCATCCGTTTTCAGCTATAGAAAAGTGGTTTAAGTCATGAAATTTAAAGTTTCATAACTCGGTCAATTTTAATGTTACATGAATGGGACCTTTTCTGTATTACTTGCTAGAGTGTTGAAAAAATTTTACTAAATATCACTTATAGGACCGGGGGACCGTATAAAAATTTAATTTTCGTAATTTTTTAGTAACACATTTTTTTGACCAAAATCGCTTAAAAAACAATTCTTTGCCTTTTTTAAAGCATTTTTGCAATTGGAACTATATGTCTATGACCAACGGTTTAGATATTAGCCATTGGCCACTGTTGAGAGGGGACACCCTGTATAGATCTGACATGTGTAGTACGTAACCACCTCTCACTTCAATTTGGTTTAAGGAATTTTGATTAGACATAGGCTCTATGTATGTCTCCATTTAATTTCTTTATATAACAAAAATTGTATGTTTTTGCACGAACGTCTTTTTAATTTTTCCTGTTTTCAAGTTTAAAAAACGGTATTTTTCTGAATTCTGTTCGGAATAGCGGAACTCTACTGTATTTTGCTTATTAATTCTTTGATTTTTTTTTAATACTTTTGAATAAATCTGAACAGTATTCATGCATTCAGTTTGTCTGTCTGTCTGTGCTCTAACTCTTGTATTTATATTCGGATTGGCATGCAATAGGTGTATATTATTGAGGTTAAGTATGACATATTTCGGATCGAAGAAAAAGTTTCTAGTGTTAATAGTTCGTTTACAGAGCCACTCAAAAGAATTCCGTTGCTTTAAGATCTGTGGCAGAAATTTCTCTTAACTCATTTTAATTTTACTGTATCTCAAGCATATTGAAAATGACATGTACATTATTCAGGTGCATTATAAGATATTTAATACAGAATAGAAAATGCGTAACGTTCATCACTCATTTAAACGGACTCTCAAAATTCTTGATAACAGTAAATTAAAGTAAAACTGAATTACAGTAAACATGCTCTAATCCGACATCCTAAGGTCCAGCATACTGGATAATCCGGCACTACTTTCGGAAAAAATAGTATTCCTTGTTTAATCACCACTGATATTTATAATAATACAATGGAACTTCAGAATGACTAATCATGAAACAACCCATTACAAATTGATCAAATAGCCAATTTATAAATAGTTCAGTCTCCACGTTGACAAAGGGGGCAGAGGGGAATGTTTTTGTAGATAATTTGCGTAATCAAATTGTTTAAAAGAAAAATAAATTTTTATCAGCTAACTTAAATACTTTTTGCATTTTGGAAGAGAATTTTTCAGTCACTGGCAAATAAAGTGATATTCGAGATTTTTTTTCTAAGATGGCTTCTATGAGGGTTCCTACAGTGCACGTTTTAATTTTATATTGGAGTACATATGTTTTACTTTTACATCATTGAGTATTTTTTTTAATTATTATTATTCCATTCAAGCTGTTTCAAGAATGTAAAACATGCTTTGCTGCAATTTTTTTTAAATCTAACTTCTGCCCCTTTTTTTCTGTATTCATCCTGTAAAATTTCGTAATCGGGCATGCTTCAGATCTGGATCATGCCGGATAGAGCATGTTTACTGTAATTATAATGCCTATTACTTCGTGTATAGAATTTCTATTGATCATGGAAACGACTATGTGAATGATTTCGTGTACCTTTCCGCTCATTGAAGGAAATTGCTAAAGGGAAATTTTGAACCGTGTTAACCCTTTCCTAGCTGAACTAAATTATAGCTGAATTTTAGCATGTATACAAATCTATAGATCATATACAAGGTTGAACAAAAGAAATCAAAAATCTTTCCGTCAATTCACAGAAATGGATGAAGATGAATTTACAAATCTGTTAACTGTTTTCTAACTGAACTATATATTAAGATTCAATGTAATATATATATATATATATATATATATATATATATATATATATATATATATATATATAAACCTATAAATCTAAATATTTTGCAAAAAAAATAATTAATGATATGCATATTAGTGCAAACTAATTGCTAATATGATGACACGTTCACTTTTTATGAATTTTTATAAAATCTAATACACTTGTGATTCCACTGAAAATAATACTGGCAAAAACAAAGAATAAATTATTTGGATGTGCCAAAGTCCAAAACTTTCTTCTATCTCATACATATATCTTAATATTTGAAACAGTAAGTACACATGTTAATATTTTAATAGTGTTAATTCAATACTATAGCAGCTTTGATTTTCATCTTAAATTTCTACTTCAGTCAATTAGTCTGAGTAAAAACGAGTTAATGTGGATCACAATACATATAAAATCAATAGTTTTCCCTTATTCTGTTATCAGCTGTTTGCAAATAACCGTTTTAGCAGGATGCAAATTCCCGTCTCTGCATGAGCCAATGCACAATAGAAGGACAAAAAATCGAGAAAATAATACAAAAACGGTATCACAATGCTCCTTTTTTACGGAATATTTCCAAATTGAATGAAGATCTGCTCGCTATAGCTAAAAAAACATGCTCAAATATTTTGGGTCAAATTTGTACAAAAATGAATACACTTTTTGGTGGTACAATATTGAAAATGGCTCAAAAAATTGCTATTACAGGGTCCCCTTTTGGCGGAATATTTCAAAATTGAAGGAGGACCTGCTTGTTACAAGCAGAAACATACACAAAAAATTTGGTTCAGTTCTATGCACACCTTCATATACCCTTCGATGGTACAATGGCAACATACGGAAACATACGCACACACGAACAGACAGCAAATTTGTAGAAACATGCTTTTTGGAATCTTTGACCCCCGAAAGCGTGTAAATCCGAGAAAAGCTGGAAGTCAAAAAAATTTCGATTACAATACTTTCTTCTATTAAAGATAGAAGAAAGTAAAAATAGAATAATATCCGTTAAAATTTAAAAAAAATTAAATAATTAAATATCACCTTGAAATTTTCTGTTCATTAGTTGAGGCTTCAAATTGAAAATGTACTTATTGAATTTAATGAAATTCCTAAACCATAAAAGAATTCTAACTATAAAGAATAAAAATGTAACAACTTTATCTTGTAAATTTAAATTACTGAACAATGTAGCAAATTTCTTACAAATATTTCAAAGAGAATATTCAAAGAATGTAAACAAGCACAGTCTACATTCCTAAAGTCACGTTATTCTCTCGTAAAATAACTGTAAACATTTTTCTCTGGAGTTACCTTTGAAGTGTTTTTAAAACTTCTACTGCTCTTCTTTTATTCTTATATTTAAAATGTTTCAGCCACTTCAGTATATTGCATTCTTTTAATTCAAAAATATTTTTCGATAAAAGAAATACAAAGTACAATTCTATCAGTTTGCTTTTAAATTTTTCAATAAAAAAATAACAAAAAACGCAACACTGTTAGAAACATACAATTTGAAAATTAATTTAAGCTTGAAATCTTAACACACTGTAAGATTTTATAGGAATGCTATATTTTTAGCGGTGTTTTTATATATACTTTAATTAGAAAATAATCTATTTTTTGTCGAAGTATTTCAAATTATAAAACTCTAACATTACCAAAAACGCTTGCTAGCAGAATGTGTAAAATAATATTAACATTAAATTTTTCAACAGTGCTGTTTTTTCGTTAATATTTTTAGAATTTAAATTTTTAAATGAAATTTATAATGTTCTTAGAACGTTAATAAAACCCAGAGAGCCTCTAAAACCACTAAAGACAAAAATAAAATACTTTACACCACTGGTTTATCTCCGTACAGAAAATAATTGGAGTTCCAGCCATAACCTTCTCACTTCCAAAAAATGATATATCCGTTCACTAAGCTGCAGTTTTCACTGCAATCAGAGCCCGTTCTTAGGGATGTGCGACAGGTGCGGTCGCAAACGGCCTCGCGCCTAGAGAGGTCTCGCACTTGGACACAAAATATTTTTTCTTTAATAAAAAGAAGGTACAGTAGAAAATATTTAATATAAATTTATGATTTTAGTTAAGAAAACCTAGTGGTCTTGACATAAAATATAGCCTATATTGAAAGAGGGACTTTCACCATCAATTTACCATTATTACTTATGAAATTGGTTCAGTAGTTCCAGAAATTACCCATACAAACACATAAACGAACGCTATTTCTTTATAATAGCTACGGGATCAAATCCTGGCTCCCCGGGTCGCAGTATATTGGTGAAATCCATTCTGTTTTATTGATAGTATAGTAGATAAGATTATGTTAAGAGTCTTAAAAGAAAGGGCCTCGCAAAACCCTTGCACTGGGCCTCGCTTCAAGCCGTCCTCCATAATGACGGCTTTGACTGCAATAGTAGCATTATTTAAATTAATATAGTTCTACAGATATAATTCAGTTTTAAGAAATTAAGTTATGATTAATGCTCTGGAGGCGTAACTGCCTATACGTAAAAAAAGATATATCATGCTGGAAAAAACATTTTTTTTTTTTTTTTTTTTTTTGAGCATTTAAAAATACAGAGTAAATAACATTACAATTTTGCTGTTTTGCTTGGCGGTGGTGGGAGTCACTCAGCGGCCGATTTCCTCTCGGTAATGTTAAGTTTACGGACGTTTGATGCATTTTTGTATTCAAAATATCTTCTCAAGGAAATTAATATTTTCAACTTCTTTTTTCAGTATTCTATTCTTAAAGGAGGTCTCTTTTATTCTTAATTTTCAAAATATTCCAAAATTTATGTTTAATTTTATATGATATGCTGAAATTTTACTTCCAGGTCTACAGTTTTTAAAACATATATATAAATTTCTACTATAAGATTAGCACTGGCGAATGGGCTTTTCGCTTCACTGAAGTAGCCTCTTAACTTCGTAAATTTTGTAAAATCTATAAAACAAATAAAGCTAAACACTTTTTTTAACAAAAGTATAATATATCTTAAAAATTGGTATTGAAAAACTGTCTTAGTTATGAGAGGTATTTTCGTAATCTTTTTAGCTGATAAATCTTATTAGACCCACGATCACCACTAACACAGATTTCGTAAAACGTTCTTTTATTTTGATATGAATTACTTTTATAACCGATATAAATACGTGATATCAGGCACATTGTGAGAAAAATTAGCAAAAAGAATGCTAAGCTTATTCAATTAAAATTAACGAGCAAATAATTTACATATAAACAAAATATCATTTCTTTTAAGAACTCAAATGGAGCCGAGCAGGCCCAATACTAAGTTAAATATAGTAAGTACATTCTGTGGAGTGGGCTAACTTATTAAAATAAGCTATTTCGCACTCACACGATGTTACCTCATGCATTCTTAACGGCGGATCACCCTTGACCTCCACGTTTGCGATTTAAGCTAGATTCAAACTCTTTACCCGCAATTTTTCCACTCTCTATGATCTATCCCAGAAAACTCAACCCTGTTAAACACCAACTTCACACGTTCATGTCCACACTAGATCAGTTTCGTTTCTCTCTAAACCCTGCCCAGAGAGGGGGTGGGGGACAATGACACCGAGACATCCTTCCTGCCTCCATGGATTCTTGTCAGAAATTACCACTTTCTAGAGGTGTCTATTATTTCGCTCAGCAGCCCCTAAACTTCTGTGTTTGCCTTGTCTGAGGCATGCATTTTGAATGGAACGAAAACCTGGAATCTATTGATGCAATAATTCCTGTACATATAATAGGATCTAACTATAATATTTTAGATGAACTTCAAGATGAGGAAAGATATTATTGTATGCTTGTGACCACAGAAAGTGATACATATAAAATACAATACATAAGTAAAAAGATAATATCAGATAATAGCAATCTTAATTAATTACCTGCTTACTAGCGTCAGAAACCTGACAGATATGCAATTTTATAATTAGAACGATGTAAAATAAACAATTTTTTAGTCCGTATTTTTTTATTCTTATGGCATAAGTTTTATACACATATTTATATATCCAAGCTTAAAATAATGTATTCTAACTTCTCAGTATAAATTTTTCAATTCACAGTTGTTGCGTCAGCAAGTGCCATCATATAAGCAGTATTGAAATTTATTAAAAATATTTTGCATAGCTTTTAAATTAACGTTAGTTCCTATCTTTTACTACATATTTAACTTCAATTTACAATTAATAATAATTTTTTGCTACATAGTGTATTATTTCATATCTCATATCAAATAATATTATTCCTTTTAGAAAGGAATGTGGAAAATTAAAACATTTTATAATGTCTTAACATCTTGGATTACAAATATCTCTGCATTAAGAAATTTCTTTCTCTATTCTTTTTTAAATTAAATTAAACAGGAATTTTTATTCTTCATAAGTAATAATTATTACTGCTAATTATCAATTAGTCATCTTTAAAACTAAGAAAGTTAATCAGGATTACAAATATAAGAAATCAAGAATAAATTAAAAAATGTAAAGAAATAAAAGAATCAAACAAATGTAAAAACTGAAATCATGTTGTAGATACTTAAAATATGTTGCATCTGATATAAAATAATTCTGAATGTAATTTCGAAATTCATTTTGTAACAAATTTTGTAGTATGCCCGAAGATAAGCTCCTAGTTGACCTAAAATAAAGTAATATAATTTGCCTCATGTTTTATAAACTAGAAACATTTATTCCAGACCGTACTTAAATTATTTTAGTGGCAAATTTTAGTTAAACGAAGTCTCATGCCAAATTACAATTGTCTTTGATAAAATGTCGAGAAACAAGTCGTTTCGAGTCAGGGATTTTGAAGAGAGTCCAATTTTTATCTCGACATTTATTTTTGATCTTGTTGAAATTTATTAGACCATGAAAAAGAATCTAAAATATGTGTGTGAATAGTTAGATACGTATTTATTTATTTATATCCATGTTAGATAGATGTGTGAATAGTTAGATACGTTATTTATTTATTTATTTATATCCATGTGCAAAGATAGGGAGCTGTAATTTGTGATCTATAAAAATCTAACCAAACCTACAAAATCAGATTAAAAAGAAATATTAAATTTATAAACAATCATACATAAAATGCTACATTTTTATTAAAATTTTTGCTCTTCAGTTTATATAATAAACTTTGCAGTTTACTTAATCACCAACAGGATAAGTCTACATAAATATCTACAAAATATTTTGTTCGTTATAAATTAGTTTTGCCGCCCTCTCCTAGCTAAAAATAAAACCCATTAAATGTGTATTTTTTAAGAAAATACATTTATCTTTTACATTTTCATTGTTGCTAAATATCTTTTTAAAATAAAATGATTTTTTTGGAGGGGAGGGAAGGGGGCTATTTTCTGAAACATAAATTTGAAATACTTTTGTTTAAAAAAATATCCCCTCATATAAAGTATTTTTAACATTAAAATATAAAAAGTTTCTATTTAGAGGTATAATTCAGGTAAAGATAGTGAGAGAATGCATCATCAATTGAAGTCAATGTTTAAGACAATCTTTAAATCAATAAGAAGTGTGATCATCCATTGTTAATTCACAATGAAAATAGTTATATCTTTAAGGAGCAGAAATGAACTGAATTTTATTTAATTAATTTAATATACTACAAAAGCTATCAACATGGAGAACTTGTACACTCGAATTCATTTCAAACTTTGTTGGATTCGAAGACCTTATGTGCACTGTAAAAAAAAGAGATTTTTTCGAATTCTAGGACAGTACTATATAAAAACCAAACTAAAATATATTATAACCACTTGAGAGCTACTCGCGATTCCTAAAATATTTCTAATGTATGTAAAATATAACCCAATGTATTTTCCAGAATTAAAAAATATATACATGTGAGCAACTTTTTTTTTGCCATTAATATTTGGAAACATTTCCTTAGCTTTTAAAGAGTATTAAGTAATTTTCTCATATTAGACTAACATTTTTTCGGATTTTTTTGTTTATTCCCAATCTGAAATAAATATTTTCCTGTTCAATAAACAACTTTTTACATGCCAACATGTTAAATTAGCATCATGAAATTTCGCATCAAAATATATTATTATGTTACTTTTACATTTGTATATCCGGCTATGAATTTAAAATGTATAATTCTGGAAACCTATATTTTGGTTTTGAAAAGTTATTAATGCATAATAAAAGCGGTTCGAAAATAATTTGAGAAAATCAATGGCTGTAAAAGAAAAATAAACTATACATAATATACTATACATAATATACAATAATTTCTATACATAATTTTTTTTATATTTCAAAATATATTGGTTTATGTGATTTCTAACGATAAAGAAAGCTTACCGAAATACTGAGTTTGTATATTTTCTTCATGCAGTATTATCGTAGAATAAGAAACGTTTATCTTTTTTTAAAGTGAAAAGTTCTATATTAAATTTGGGCTTACGTGCGCAAGTATAAATTTTAAAACCGATTGTTTTTTTACATTTTAAAGAGTTTTTTTTTTTTTCACGTTATTTGATTAGTTTTCTCGCTTGTACAATAAAAGTGTTACACAGGTTGAAAAAATAGTTACTTGAAACTGTATCAAACATTCTAACGAAAACCATGGATCTTTGAAGCTCGGTGCATGTATATTGTCTGTTTAAATGCGATACTAAACTTTTTTTTTTATATAAAAGAGTAAATGTTTGTTTAAAAATAAATGAAAGCAAAAACTCGCACGCAATATAATTCGCATTTCAATATGTTAAATTATTCTTTAATTAAAAAAACAAAGAAAGAAAGAAAGCATCCTTATAATACTGACAACATTTTCTCTTTTATGTTTGCTGACTGTTGTAGTTAAAGTGCCTTTGAGTGCAAAAAGTATCAAAACTTCTCCAAAACAACTTAAGTAAGTCATTTAAAATATCCTTAAACAAAAAGCTACTCCCCATTTAGAATTCAATGTGGATGTTTCTCTCGGTAATTCAACCATATCAAAAGAAAGACAAAAAAAAATAAAAAGGAATCCTAATCTGGTAATTTAAATTATACAGATTCGCAGTTTGATGCCGGTGGTTAAGAATAATACTTAAATTATTTAAATTTGAAGAAGTACACCCTTATTTTAATGTAACTTTTTAAAAAATCATACAAAACACGAATTAAATTTTGATTATTAGAGTACTTTTTAAAAAATAAAGTACTGTAATGACAACTTTTGAATGATGACGCCATCTTGCAAAGAGCTCTTTTCAGTTTACAAAGAATCGGATTTCAACACTGTTAAAATTAAAGGTGACAAACCGGTGCCATTTGGGACCCGGAGGTGAAAAGGCGGTGCCATTTGGAACCCTAGGGTGTCATAGGAGCTTGAATATGCGGTTGGGGTGACGACAGATCTGTTACTGGATGATGGGAGCTAAATAAGGTGCCATGCACTTCGTAACCACCTCATCGGGTGACTGGCAACATGCGCATGCGCTATGACGCGTGTCTTTCTGCTTTCGGTGTCGGCAAGTAATGTTTACGGGTGTGAGCAAATCAAAACATGTGTGTAAATTGGCGATATTAATTGAGGACTAACCACTGAGCTACAATGAAACAACAATGAAGACTTAACGATCCGATTTTCGCGACAAGTGAACCGGGCAAAGTCTGATTAAAGGTAAGATTTAACTTTATTTTATTTTATTTTATTGTTATGTTAATTTATCGTACATCCCTATAAGTAATGTCATAAAAAAACAGTAAATTAGATTTTTTGTTAGTATGATTGATTGTTAAGTTTATTATGTGAAGCTACAAGCTACACTCTCACCAAAATACCCGCTTGCTAATGTTAAACCTATGAAGTAGTTATTTTACAATTTCTCGTTTACATGTCAATATGTTTAAATGATTTATCGAGGCCTTAGCTACCGAGGAGCAATTGGAGCAAACTGCTCTAGGCACGGGAATCCTAAGGACGCACAATTAGAAAGAGCGAAATGAAAGATTGTAAAAATATTTACATATTTTTTCATTCCAAATCAGTTATTATAGACGAATCTTGTTGCAATCGGAATATTCTATGACCATTTTACCTTGTGTTTAAACTCAACTGTTTAGATTTAACCCTTAACTGCTGTTAGTGGTCTCAGACACCGTGAGTTTTTCACGTTTCACAGTTTAACTTGTAATTTTTAGTTTAACTATAGATACTGGTCAATTTTTTTCAGTTTGGAGTCGTATTACTACCTCTAAATACTTTTGAATAGCTGAATTTGATTTATAATATTCTTGTACATAAAGTTTAATACATAAATAGTATTCTGAGAATTAATGTAACATTTTATTCATCTTCAGATTAAATAGTCTGACAGACAGCTCACAGTAGTTATGTAACAATTTTTGTCAGAGCAGTTAAGGTTAAAATATGTTTTTCCGTCTATATACAGTTAAAAGAAATTAATTTTATTCGCGAAGTTTTAGTTTTAACCTTTACACGGGATCTCGGACAGCATCTGACCGGCTTTGCATATATTGTCGGAGAGATGCTATTCGAACCCCTCCTGTAAAGGCTAATTCACACCATATTGCAGCCTCGCGTAACTTCTCTAATATTGTTTCAGTATACCTGATTTGTCTTTATTTGAGATGGGGCGGGGGGGGGGGTAACTTTTTCATTTAAGACAATTGAATACTTGCAAATCTTAAAGTAATCAAAACTTATTTACAGGGTTTTCATTATTAATATTTTCCTTATCAACCACCATTATTTCCAAAATAATCTTCATAATAAGATTAGATCGGGAGGCAGTAGCACGGACAATCATTTAATCTCATTTAAGGATAAAAATCACGGATAAAACCTCGATTTGCATATTAAAACGTTATTAGTCAGCCATGTCATACCTTGGTGGGAAATGCCTAAAAACCCAAATTTAGCGGTATCTTGGGTTTACCATTATGTTTTCTTACTCCTAATTCTTCATATTTTCATACTTTTAGTTTCATTTTCTTTCAAAAAGGTGAGAAAATGTTAGGGTATTGAATTGAATAAACCTTATGATCCGATTATCGGCTATGCAGATTTACACCCATTTTATTTTTTTTCGAAAGTATTCTTTCGCATTAAACCTTATTTAGTAGCAGAATTTTATGGTTAAATAAAATAAAATTTTTTTTTTCAATAATAGTAAATTAAGTTTGATTAGACCGTAATCAGTCCCCCCCCCCCTTTCTCAATCATCAACATCATCCGATATGACAAATTTGTAGTCATGAAAATTCAAATTATAAAATTAAAACAATCTGTATTTACTCCACTGAACTTTCAGAATAGTTTACAGAAATAGTGTGTGTTCAAAAAATATAACAATGAATAAAAACTTATATCGTAATTTTACACAAATGTGAAAATTTTCCGTAAGTGATGAAGATCTCGTGTTTTAAAGGCGATTTTTGCACTGTCATTTATAAATCTTAAACATTTTTCTAATGACATAATTTTTAACAATCTTTCATTACACCCGTTCTGAAACAAGACCAATAAACAGGGTTGGCTTTTTACCGGTAAAAACCTGGGGAGAAGGTGGTAAAAACCTAAGGATATACAATAAACTGTTAGCCCTTAAACTGTATTTTAATACTATTGATAAAAATTCTATTTTCATGTAATTGGTGTATTAATATATAATATCTATATAGGGGAGAGTGGGGTGGTGTGGGACTTTTTTTACAAAAGTAAGAATTTTTTTATATATATATATACATACAAAAAGAAAAAATTCAATTTATAGCATGCAAGGTAAAACACTTTTTAATCCCCCTGAACAATATAGAAACATAACGTGCAAATACTATTTTATTTTAAAGAGAACGTAAGTTTCATAATGTGTCTCATACCTCCTCATTAAGAGTTATGGAACAGCAATAATAAAAAAAAGCTATTTGGCACAAAATAACCTATAGTGTCGGTAAGATAAACAATCAAAAAAAGGTTGTAAGTTGATAATGTATATGCCACAATATAAAATTCCAATATCTTCATGACAGGAATGAAAATTCAGAATTCTCTGTCATAGGTGTCATTAAGGCCCCACACTAGGCTCAGAATGTAAAGATGATAATGTAAAAGTTTATAGGAGCGTTCTTTTGAAATACCTAACTCAAATTTTAATATTTTTACATGATTCTTTTGAACAAGATAGCTGAGGATGATCCATAACCAGCCTAGTTTTTATTTTTTCGATTTTGGTTTTATATTTTTTGTATAACGAAGTTTCAATTTCAGAACCGGTTTAAACAAATTTCGTAAGTTAAAGGAATTTAAAAAAAATCTGAAACCAAAACTGAAAAAGTAAAAACTACGCCGGTTGCGGATCGCCCTCAGCAATCTTGTGCAAAACAATCAATTAAAAATATTAAAATTTCGGCGAAATATTTGAAAAGAACGCCCCCATACACTTTGCATTATCACCCGGGTCTTTTTCTGTGCCTAGCGTTGCGCCTTAAATAATCATCAATTTATTTACATTTTGAAGTATGAATGCATATATTATCAATGTTATAATTAATATATTATTCTCTAAAAAATTTGCATATTAGCAATTCGCATTATTATTAATTAAAAACAGGAACTGGGCGCGTCCCATTCATCCCTTTTCTGGCATGTCCCATTCCTCGCCACTTCCTTGTTTGTGTTAAACTTCTTGTTCAAACAAAAATGCTGCTTTAGGCTTAGTTTAAATTATGAATAATATACAGTATAATGTTCCATAAATAGGGAAACAATTACAATTATACATAAAAAAGCCTTTAATATATTGAGAGCAAATAAATAAAATTTAAATTGGATTTTTGAAATAATTTTTTCTTTCATACATTTGCAAGTCTATGAATATCAATATTTTTTGTAAAATGAAGAATGGATTACCATTGCTTCATCTTATATGCGATCGATGAAATGTTTAGAATAATGCACAAAGAGTAAAACCTACAGTCCCATTCCACCCGACTTTCCCCCATATACCAAAAGGGGAAATAAAGAATTAGCCAGTTCCCTAAAGCTCCTGATATACACTATATGGCCAGAGATGACCGTCCACATGCGATTTTAGACATTTTGTTAAATATCTAGAAAAATGTATGAGGAATTATCCTGAAAATCTTAGTGTATAAATATAATACACTATCTGGCCATTGATTATCGTCCACTTGCGATTTTAGACATTTTGCAAAATATCTAGAAAAATAAATAGATGAGGAATTATCCTGAAACTCTCAGTGTATAAACAATATAGTACAGCTCATCTATTTCCTTGAAGATTTTTTCCAGAAACTTTATAGGGGACCGCCAACAAATTAAAAAATGTATGAATATCTTTTGGATAACCCTGTCAAAACTAATGCATCAAAAGCGCTCAAACTCTAGATTGTGATTAAGTGGCCTAATGTTATAAGCTGTGTTCATTTTTATGTCGATAGCATGTATACTCGTAGAGAAAGACACAAAAGTTGCTCTATAAATTTAGCTAACATATATGCAAATGAAATTTTGATATCGTTGACGCATGCGCAGTGAAAAATTATTTAGTAAACCTACTCATCTTTCATACAATTTTTATTATTTTTTAATTTTGATTACAGGGCATTTTGTGCAATGTTGTTTGTCAGATTTTCAGAAAATATTATTATTTTATATTAAGAACTCTGCAAATTATAAGCAAAAATCTTGGAAAAATTTGGGGCAAAAAGCAAGGGACTTGGGGCAAAAAGCAAGTCATATATTTCCCTGAAGGTTTTATTCCGAAATTCCAATAGGGGACCGTCAACAAATTAAAAAAGAATGAATACCTTTTGAATATCTTTTGGATAATCCTGTCAAAACTAATGTAGCAAAATCGCTCAAACTGTAGATTATGATTAAGTGGCATATTGTAATAAACTGTGTTCATTTTATGACGATAGCATGTATACTCGTAGAAAAATTAAGGTTTTCTACGAATCCAAAAAACAGTCTCAAATTTACCCAAGATTTTTGCTTATAATTTGAAGAGTTCTTAATATAAAGTAACATTCTTTTCAGAAAATGTGACAAACAACATTGCACACAATACCCTGTAATCAGAATTAAAAAATAATAAAAAATGTTCGAATATTGAGTAGATTTACTAAATAATTTTTCACTGCGCATGCGTCAAAGATATCAAAATTTCATTTGCATATTATGTTAGCCAAATGCATAGAGCAACTTTTGTGAAAGTCGCAAAATCACATCTTGAACATTTCGAAAATAATCGTCAATAGAATACGTTGAAAATTCGTTATTCCCAAAATGAAGGAAAAATGCGAGGGGTTGTATCCATATATTCATTGATTAGTGTCAATATAGGATACATAATAGGGGCGTATTAATAAATTTAAATAAAATTCCTCATTTTTATTATTATTATTACTGGTATGGAATATCTCTACATGTTAGGGAAATTCGTTGCTAATCTGGAATAGACATTTTGTTGCAAGATATGTTTTGTAAATATGGTTAATAATGTAAATAGTTTGTAACTCTTAATGATAATACAGGAAAAAAATATCTGAATGACAAGTATGAGTTGGTCATGTAATTTTCTTGTGCTGTCCGAAAATAGGCAATAAAGAGGAAAGTGCCTAGTTAAACTGATGGCATTGAGCTTGCAGGCTATACATACAACTGTATATTATACTCTTATTTCAAAGAATAATGCCCTTCCAAAAATAAAAGAAATCAACTGTAAGTAAGACAGTGGATTAACTGACATCCCTCTTTATACTTAACCATTGAGCCCCTAAAACTAATCAGGGATGTGCCTTATCAGAGTGAACCTATTAACAAAATTTGAAGAAAATGTGATAATTCTGCATGATTTCTGCATATTTATATAAATTAAGGAGGATAGCACTCTTTTCTCCCCCCCCCCTTCATATTTAACCAATGAACCTCCAATGCTAATCAACCTTATCAGAACCTGAAGAACCTTATCAGAATGAACCTATATATAAAATTTGAAGCAAATCTGATATTTATATAAAGAGTTATCACGTTACATACAGAACCTGCGGGCACATTAGCTGTAAGGCTTTGATAGCCTTGTGAGCTATAATTTAAATTTTATTTAAATTTTATTCTTTCTTTTTTTGTTCGTCTACCATTTTTGCTGTACTTTGATGATACATTTTAATTGGACTGTCTTGTTGTGTGTTTTCCTTAATGTGTTATTATTATTATTTCAGATAGTGAACTTACATTTATAGTACTTACATTACCATGCTTGATACAAGAAAAGTTTCCGACTCTTTATCATGAAGAAGGTGCAGAAATCTCTGTGTTTTAGCCTGTTACTGTGCTCCGCAACTCAAGCAACTTGTTAAATTACTCATGCTATGTATTAATTTTATGTAAACAGTTAATTACAAAAACTGATAATTTTATAAGCTTAGTTACTTTGTGGTATGCATTATTTTGGTTGTTTAACGTTAACTATAGCAAAAGCCAATTTAAATTTTTATCATTTTTATTAGATACTTATGTCTTCAAAATTTTCTCAGTGGCATCAGTTCCACATAGTGTTACGTATTTGTTTAATAATATTTAATACATTCTTGGTGTTTACAATAAAAAGATTATTTGAACTTAAAGGTTGTTTCTTTTAATTCAGTGTTTTATTCCTTTCATTATAATTACTCTTTGGATTAAAATTTAAGATGCAATAGGTCAAAACACAAAAACAATTTGGCAGAAAGTGTTTTGATGTGGATACAGGACTAGAAATCAGCAGTCGTTAGTCGTCAAATGAAACTAAATTATAGAAAAATTATTCCTAGTCGTCAAATCTTGATAGCTAGCTTTCTTTAACTTTAATTTTTGTTTAGCAAATGCTTTCATTTGTATTTTAGCATACATCCCCCCCCCCTCTGCACCATGACATCAGCACGTGTCTTAAGAATTTTGAACCTTTCAATAACCTCTAAGTTAACTTCACTTTCACCAATGACTGATAAAACTGGTCCTTGATATTACACCCCTGTAAACAAGATTTTCTTTTATTATGAGATATTTCTGCATCCTTATATGTTCCTAAAATAAGAAACTGTATTAAAATTGTATTAAAATTTTTGTATTCCCTTCCTCAAACAAACAAACAAAAAAATATGTGTGATTTGGAAATGTTTTAAATGCCACACCATAATTGGCAACCAAAGATTCATTTATTTGCTAACTTTTTATTTTCTGATGTACTGTTACTCTCAGATTTTTTATAAATTAGCTTATCCCTAGTTATATCTATAGCTCATATTTTCTCTCTGTGGACATATTTGCTTGATTATCTGTTTTGTATGCATATTAGCTTTATAAAAAGAATAAATTTTTCCAGAATCCAACTATTGTAGTTTAATCAGGTTTCATACTTATGGTCAGTTTTTATTTTGTTTAGTAAGAAAAAGTGTTTAATATATAAAGTTTCCTCCCCACTTCCCTTCAATACATTAAAATTAAATATGCAATGCAATATTATTACTATTAACATGGTTGTGAAAAGAAATAAGAAAATATGAAATGCAGTTGGCACATCGAAAAAAAATTGTAGGCATTATTTTGACACTTTACATACAGTTCTTAATTTCTAATCCTGTGTGGATATATGCTATAAAACATGGATTTGCATAAGTTCACTATAAAGGTAAGTGCTACATATATTGTAAAAATGTTTTTTTTTACTCAATTTCATCTGTGATTTTACCACAACCATAAAATGCACTTATTTTCTATAATTCATTTCATAGCTTGATGGCTAACTTTCTGGAAGAATTTTAAAGAATATGAAGCATTCTTACTAATTTAAAAGTTACACAGCATTTATTACATATTCTTTTCTAATTTGTGTTTTACATTTTTTTAATTAGATACAGCAGGGTATAGCTGAAAAAATATTTGTGCGTTGTTTGACATTGACATTTCACAACTAAAATCTGAGAAATGCTTATTTTAAAATTTTGTAGCATTTCTTCTATTATATGAAAATCTTAATCTTCCGAAAAGTTCACAACCGTCAAAATGATTAGCAACTAATATGTTCAACGAAGTGTTCGCCTCATGGAAGCAAAATAATTTTAATGGAACTTCCAGCAGTATTGGGGCCTTGACATGGAGCAAAAACAACATTGACCTTCAACACCCATCTGCGTGGATATTTAATAACAGGTGTATTGCCTTCGAACAATCAGATCTTAACTCACTTGACTTCTGTAGAAAAGCTAGAAATAGAAAATCACCAGTTTGCATTGTATGTGATGCGAAATTATCAAGGCATAGAATGATTTAAATCAGAATTATCTGCAGCGGACTGTCAATTCTGTGATCTTTCGTTTTCAAACTTGTGTAAAAAATAAATATCAAGCCAGTGAACAATTTGTTAAAATATTGTTATTTCTTTTATTTTTTTTACTATTAAATTATGGCATATATTTTACAGGATATAGCATTTTTCTGTGTCCCCATACTTTTCAGTTGCCCTGTATATAAAATAATGAAAATACATGTCAAGCAATATACTATGTGTCAAAAAAGATGGTTACGGATTACTTCTGAAACTATAAGAAAATTATAAAAATATTCATATGAAGATAGATAATTCAATTTGTACTTTCTCTTATTTTGGAGTAAAAAAACATCAAATTTTTATAATGTCTGGGCATCTAAAAATGCCCAGTCACAAAAATAGTTACTGGCCCTTTTTTAAACATACCCAAAAAGTTTGATCCAAACATGTGAGTTAGAGACAGTCAAAATCATGATTTATTTCATTTTACAAAAACTTCAAAACATAAAATGAAAATCAGGCTTCAAATTGCATGACAAAGTCACAATATTTGACTCTAACTCAGTGATTTTTAGAGGCAGAAAAGAGGTGTAGAGGTTGTGTAAATTTTGCGATTTATTCTAACAAAACCTTTTGGGTATGACTAACAATGCAATAGTGATGACTTATGATTTGAAATGCAAAGACTGTATAAAAGTTAAAATTTTGAATTTTTCTTAAAATACTCTCCATGTAAATGAAAGTACAATTTGAATTCTCTGCCTTTCTATGATTATTTTTGTAGTTCATATTATCCCTCTCTGAGTTACAAAAATATGCTACAATTTTTCTTTGGACACCTGATAATGAGTTTAAAAATATAATATTCCATAAATCTAAAAGAAAAAAAAGGCTCAAAATATTGACTGATCATGATAATTTTCTCTGCAGAATTCAATTTAAAAATGGGTAAACACTTTGTATTTCATGATTCAAACCAGTACAATTTCTTGACAAGCAGGGGGGGAGGGGGGTTGCAACTGTGGGCCATAGATTGTGAGTGCTATTTCTTGTAGGATGCCACAGGGCACACTGGATTATGTGTTTCATCCGTTCACCCTCTGGGACACCCTGGATAAGTGGCATCATTATTCTCTTCTGAGATGCCATTCTTTCACCCCTTAAGGTTCCCCTGGATGAGGGATGCCATTACCCTCCCCTCAGATGCGATCCTTTCACCCTCTGGGACACCCTGGATAAGGGGTGCCATTACTCTCCCCTGAGGCGCCATCTTTTCACCCCCTGGGGCACCCTGGTTAAGGGGTGCCATTACTCTCCCCTGAGATGCCATCCTTTCACCTCCTGGGGCACCCTGGATAAGGGGTGAGATTATTCTCCCCTGTGGTGCCATCGTTTCACCCTATTGAACACTGTGGATAAGGGGTGCCATTATTCTTCCCTGAGGTGCCTTCCTTTCACCCCCTGAAACACCCTGGATTAGGGGTGCCATCCTTTCACCCTAGTTAAGGGTGCCATTTTAGCTCCTCTAGGGGTGTCACCAGTGAGACAAGCCTTTCACCCCTAAAAGGTGCAATGTGTCACCATTAGTTTTAACAGTGAAATATAGTTAATCAAAAAAGGCTATTGTAACTGCCAATATATATTTTTATTTTTTATGCCTATTATTCCTCAACTACATGCATGTTGTTTTCTGAAAAGACCACTAACGTAGAACTACAATTTTTGACAAGAAAGTATCCATTTGTCTGAAGCTTTGCACCTAAAATCCGATTTTTGGATTTTTTTAATTAGTTTTTAATGCTATTTTTACTATTTTTTAGTTTTATTTCAATTTAGTAAATATTTCCCTCCAATCAGGTAAAAGATACGGTTTCAATATTTTAACTTAACATAATAAATTTTTATCTTTTCTATAAACTTTATTTGGAATTTGAATAGAGATTTTTAATTTTTCGTGCAATTTTCAGCATTTTGCGAATTTTTAAGATTTGCAAAAAGAATCTGGTTTCAGACGGTTAGCTCAATGTAGCAAGTTTTCTTTTTTGCAGCAGAAAGACCAATACATACCACTTTTCTGTTACTTGCAAAAGTCCAGGGCAATGAACCGATCATTGAAATGTTTGAAGAGGAAATGAAAGATTCCAGCCGTTCGAGGTCACCGGGCACCATCTTATAAGAAATATGATATCCATTTAATGTATTTTGTTCCACTAAAAACAAAAATATCATGTATAGATAGAGCTCTGTAGTGATCATTTGATGACGGAAAAATAACTCATAGTCCTTTGGAAGTAACGGTAGTCCATATCATAGCTTTTGCGAGGTTCAGAGATGATGGCAACGTGGAACATAGAATATTCTTTGTTCCCAAAGTGCTATAGTGCTACTTACTGATAAAGCCGCTTTGGGAAAAATGCACTTCATCGGAGAACTGAACGTTTCTCATGTTGATCTCGTCTATATCCAGCTACTGCAGCGCATACAGATAACATACATAAATTTATTTCAACAGCACCAATGGGCTAGCGGGACTGAGTCCTGTATGGAAACATTTTTAGGCTATACGACACATTTTGTAGACATGCGTTGTGTTCCATCCTGGTTTACAAGGTATTGAACGTAAGCCTTGTGCCGTTGTTGAATCATTCTCAGAAGGACTTCTAAATTTGCCTCTGTAACTGCCGCACGTGGCCATATACTTTTTACAACGCAATCTTCAGTGATATTCACAATTCTTTGAAAATTTTCAAACAAATTCAATGTTGTATACTTTTTTTGGTCATTTTGTGACATTGAATTACCTCTGAAAACTTCGCCTTGCTTCAACAATAGTGCTGTGTAATCAGTGGAATTCCAAGTCAAAAATTATCCCCTATTGTACGAAAGAAGCCATTTCTGCACACCACAATGCGAGGCAAGGGACGACGAAACAAAGTATGGACCTCTAACGAATTGCATTTCCCTACAGCTCTGGAAAATTTATTACAAAGCCATGTATTAATGAGTTTCTTAAATTAACTGGAAATTCTGTACAATTAAAAATTTATTATTTTCATTAGTAGCATGCAACAAACGGTGTTCTTCTATTGCTTTCCTTTGTTCTTCATTTATGTCATATATGTTATTATATGCAAATTATTAGTGTCGTATATATCACATGCCACGTACGCCTTATCTACATCTCATGTATATACGTAATATATGCGTAATATTTCACTATAACTCGGAGATATACGCCACGAAATATTATATTCATGATATATTATCATAACATCATATAAGCTTTATAATTTGGCGATAAATTTTCGTCGTTTGGCGATTCATCTTCAGAGGCCGCTATAACTTAAAAATTACCATCAAACTGTCAAATATTAAATCATAATAACTTAAAATCCATTGAAAATCTTAGGCATCAAGCAATTCATAACTTAACTAAGTTTTTTTTATGAAAAAGACATTGTCAGTTTGTGTTTCAATAGAAAGTATTTAAATATGATTTATCATGCTTCCATTTATTTTGCAGTTGTCCATACATTCATTCGTTATACAAAACATTACATACGTTTCTTCTTTCCACTTAATTTATGAAACAATATTTTAAACTTTTACTAAAAAAGGAAAATTTTAAAATGAAACAAAATGCTATCGATTTATTTTCATTGATTAAATTTCATTTCAAACTCGGTTGGAAGGAATGGGAAATATTTTCTCTGCTCAAAATTATTCTCCTAAGGAGGGCATTTTTCAGCTGGTTACTTTGAGTGCCGCCCTGGAAATACGACATAGGCACCGGAGTAGTTATTGATCACGGGATTCAGATAAGACGTATTTTTCTCGGGGGGTTTTATAACGTTTATTAAATCAGAAAGTTTCGAAGCGTTAATATAACTCTAGATTCTTACTGTACATTTTATTTCATATTTTCTTTTGGAATAGAAATAGTTTACATAAAGTTAAAAGAATTTAAATAACCTTGTCTTGTCGCAGGAAAATGTACATTTTGAAATTGACACACCAGAGCGTGTATTTGGCAATTTACACGTTTATTATACACACAATTTTTGTATAATCGGGATACCTGTTTTAATCTGTAAATTTACGTATTTATTGCTTAGAGTGCAAAATAGCTAAGTTTTATAACAAAAAGATACTATCAGTTTGTGTTTTAATAAAAAGTAATTAGATGTAATTTATTGTGCCACCACATATTGCTGCAGTTATCCATACATTCACTCGTAACACAAAGTTTTACATGCATCTCTATTTCCCTCTTAATTTATGAAACCAATGTTTTAAACTTTTATTAAAAAATTAAAATTTTAAAATGAAACAAAATGCCATCGTTTTATATTTATTGATTAAATTTTATTTCTAACTCGGTTAATAGGATTGGCAAATATTTTCTTTGGTTAAATTATTCTTCTAAGGAGGGCATTTTGCAGCTAGTTACTTTGAGTGCCGCCTGGAAATAAGACATAGGCACCGGAGTAGTTATTGATCGTGGGATCCAGGTAAGATGTGTTTTCCCCGAGGGATTTTATAACGTTTATTAAATCAGAGTGTTTTGAAGCATTAATATAACTCTAGATTCTTTTTTTACTTTACATCTCATATTTTCTTTTGGGTCGAAATAGTTTGCATAAAGTTAAAAAAATTTAAATAATTTTGTTTTTAACTCGTTCCAACATTGTTGAAAAGGGCTTATGAGTTCGGTTCGTCGGCTCATCTGCCCATCGGTCTGTCTTTAACTAATGTAAATAAAATCCAATTACTAAAAAAATTATACATGATTTTGGAATTTGCTGTGATACATGTGGTATTAAAAATAAAATGTGTAGTATTTACGGTTCATTTACAATGACACAAAAGGCATTCCATAAGGATAAAGGCTAAGTAAAAACCATTTGCGATGCATTTTAATGATATTACACTATTATAAAAACATTAATATATATTACTGAAGTGTATTACTGGATTCTAACTATTGAGCGTGATGAACATACTATTTATCGTTCATTTACAGTAATACCCAAAGGAATTTAGCTACAGAGGAAAATTAACATTAAGTGAAATTAAAGCCTACGAACAATACGTGCTGGAAGTGCGTTTTCAATTATGTATGCATTTTTAACACTTAAAGGTTAGATTTTTCAAAAATAAATTGTATTTAAAAAAAAAATTATGGGAAAAATACAGAAAATTGTCGCATGTTTTGTTTAAATTATGGTTTATAGCAGTAAACCAGTTGAGTTATTTCTTAATATGACTTGGTGTTATTTACATTATGGTGTAAATCGCCCAGCAGCTTACGCTGTTCTGCTTCATTTTTCACGATTTTCGCTGTAGCCCTTCCTCAAGAATTAATGCACGAATATTTATCAAAGTTTAAATTCAGTTAGAATAAGCTATTAGTTGTTCGCATAAGTTGTTGCAAATCAGGTTTCGGTGTAAATCACCCAACAAGTGGCGCTGCTATGCTGCATTTTGCATGATTTGTGTTATTTAAACGATAGTCATATTTCAAGAACTAATGCACTGAACTTCACATGATTAGAATTCCTATGATGAGCTATGATTGTCATTTAATTTTGGCACTGTGACAGCGAATCTCGAAATATTAACATATATGAGATATAAGAAAGTTTTGAGATTGTCACATGAGACCAGTTTTTATACTATTCTGAATCTGTTGGAAAGTGCTTTATAATCTATGCCATACCGAAACTATCTGTATTCCAAAAATTTCATTTCTTCTCATGGACATTTTCAACATTACTCAATGACTGTAATTATATCGGCTCAAATGGGGCACTCTTTATTTATTGATATCAACTTCATTGCTTATAATTATCACTCATGACTGATTCAAGACATGAGTGCAAATTATAGAGCTAGATATGCCTACATGAATAAACTTTGAAGATGCTTTTAGCGAACTCATTAAAAGCTGTACACTTAATAGTAATAGAAAATGTTTAGATTGAAACCGTAGACATGTTTTCAAATATTCTTCTAGAAAGTTCTAATTTAAGAAAAGATGGTTTACAAAAATTATTATAAAAGTTAAATCAAGGTATATAGACCTAAAACATATTTTATTACATTCAATTCATATAATTAGAAAATCTTTCTGTGGCATACATCAATGAACTACATTGTATTTTATATTTAAAAAAAAGTTTGGGTTAGAGGCACAGTGACCATTTTTGGCCACACATACAGTTAGTTACCCATATAGCACACTTGCCTCCCCAGGATGTCCTGGGGAGGATTCGCATCCCAGGACCGTCATCCCCCAGGCATCCCTGAGGATGCAGAAAATTGTCACCAGGAGGTCCTCAGGAACCGAAAATGTCCGCTTTACAGCATCCTGGGGAGCTCCCCAGGACCTCCCTTAGGGTCCTCCCCGGGTGGTTCTGGGGAAGATTTGAGGAAGTAATATAGGAGGACTTTGGGAAACTTCAAGGTCACTAATATGTTCAAAATTTTTTTTAAAATAAAGTTATGATTTAATTAAATTTTTTAAGAAGAAAACGCGAATGTTTTTTTTTCCTCTATTATTCAGGTGGATTTACATACACAGAGATAATTCAGTAACAAATTTCTTACCTTCATTTTTCCTCCTGGACTTGAACCCGAGTACCTTGGTATTCTGGACGCGTGCTCTTACCGTTATGCTGTAGGGTCAATGAGGAGTAAAGGTTTCTAAGGTATACCTGCATTTTTACTCCGCTTTTGAAACTTAAAACTAGGAAATGTCCTCTTTTTTTGTGCCTTTTGCATACATTCGACATAAATTTAAATTAATAACTCTAAATAAATTATCAATAATTATTTGTTATAACATAAATGTCTTCGAATTTAAAAATTTTTAAAGGAAATTGTATTTTTAAATGATAAAAATATCCTTTTAGCTTTTAATACTTAAAATCCATTAAAATCGTTCTGTAGTTAGAAAATGGATTATGAACTATATATTTTGACACACAATGAATGATGCAAAACGTTTCTGATGATATCCCCTATAAAATTTTATTTTAGTTAGTAAAAATATTATTTCCAAAGATTAAAATAGCAAGAGATTAAAACACATAGTTTCTTTAAAATTATGATTTTTCTTTTTATGATTGACAAATAAAGTGAATCCTTTCAAAAATAAAACTTTTTTGCTCTTTCTCTCTCTTACTTTTTTTTTACAGAAATTTTAATCGATTTTTTTTCTCTTTTTGCTTTTGGTGCTCTTATTAAATGAATTTATGAAAAAAAAAAAAAATACATAAATTTGCTTAGTCTTTTCTTTCCTAATTTTTACTCTTTGAAATATTTCATTGTTTCAGTTTCATAGAGAACACCACCAGCGGCCAAGAGATTCTGCTCTCGAAGCTAGTAGACGGGAGGTGCTGAGTTTGTATCCAATCGCACCCGTCGGCCTAATCGTTTTGAGTTTTCCACGGTTTTCTTCGAATCTTAAATTTCCTTGCGTAAATACGGGTTAGGTTCCTTTAGAAAGACCCTCCGGAGGGCAGCAACCCTCCTCCTTAATGTGTCCCTTATTTTTTTTTATTATTATTTTTTTTAATGATTGAAAAATAAAATCTAAGTAAATCCTTTTCAAAAATGAAACTTTTTTGCTCTCTCTCGCTCTTACTTTTTTTACAAAAAAATTTTTATCGATTTTTTTTTTTTTTTTACGTTTTTTAAAAAGGTGCTCTTATTATACGAATTTATGAAAAAAAAATATATAATTTTGCTTAGTCTTTTCTTTCCTATTGGGCTAGTTCCTAGTTCGTTTCATAGTTAACAGTCAAGAGATTCTGCTCTCGAAATCGGTAGATAGGAGGTGCTGAATCGCATCCATCGGCCTAATCGTTCGGAGTTTCCCGGGGTTTTCTTCGATACTTGGATTTCCTTGCGTAAATACGGGTTAGGTTCCTTTAGAAAGACCTTCACTGAGGGCAACCACCCCCTCCCTTGATATGTCCCTCATGTTGATAATTGGCCGTCATAAATTCAATCAATCAACAAACACGTTTTAAAGTGATTAGGTATGTTTTGGCGAGTATTTATTAACGAATAATTAAATCCGTTACTTATAAAATTCTTACATGATGGTACGAGTTGCAGATGTTTGGATATTTATCAATTGTCGCGGGATTAAAAAATACGGTAAAAGCATTGTACTATTTTATAACATTGTAAAAATATTAAAATTCTGCATTGTCATTGAAAACACACCATTGTAGAAATTTATATAATTTAATTGTAACAGGATTTGGTGTGAAAATCAATTATAAAATTCCATCATTACACTGAAACACTGCTTGAATTTGAATGATATAAAATAGAAACTATTAATAAAATTTGAATCTGTTACAAAACCTTTTTATTTTCTTATTGTTATAAATAAAATTAATTTACAGTTAAATCTCCATTTAGCAGTCTTTAAAATTGTATGAAATTTTCATGATCATAAAAAATACAATATGCACTATTTTTCACTTAATTAACGATGGGAAATATTTTTGTTAATTACTTGAAATGTAATTTTAGTAACTAAGATTTTAGGCAATTTAAAAAACCTGAAAAAACTAATATCTTTATTTAAAATATAAGATGTTTTTATCAACTAATTATTTTTTAAAAATCCCAAACTAATATATGTATCCATATACTTTCTTTTACACCTACAAACAAATTTGTTTTACTAATTCAAAAATAGTTTCACTTCTATTCTTGGAATAACACCCTTTTTTTCGTCCTTTCGTTCAGTAAATTTCCGGGAAAACTGCTGTTCGCCTGCTTCTCCGCTGTCAAAATTGATTGGAGGGGCGTGATTAGCTATTGAGTGTCTAAGTGCTGGAATGTTGACTGTCTATGCCGAGTATAGTATGATATTGCTATGCAGTTCCTTATATTAATACATTCATTAATAGAATAGAAAATCGATTTTTTAAATGAAAGTTTTAAGTGATGGCAAAATACTCTTCAATTAAATATTGTGTTAAACTATTTGTTATTTATGAAATACAGATAAATATTTATCTGTAATTTCAAAATCTATAATGTTATAGGTATTTCAGAAGTTTTCTTAATGAAAACTTCATTTTATATTTCAGAATTTAAATAACAATAATAATATTATGTTTGGTAATCTATAAAAAAAATTAGAAAAATAAATTGTTAATCAGTCCAATTTACATTTTAAAAAAATTAATTAATGATAAGGAAAACAAACAGGCTAAACCTTCAGAAATGGCATTTAAATTGATGCTTCTATTTAGCTAACATTTTCTTATCCTCAACATTCGGTAGGTACATGATAATAACCTGAATTAAACTTTTAAGTTGCGTGAATTTATATTTTTTAAACAGAAAATCTTTTCAAATAAACCACGTATAGGTATATATTTGGGAAATGGGGGGGGGGGAGGTGAAGCTCAATATTTATGTATTTTAAATCCAAATATACCATTTTAAAATGAATTGCAGCACTATCTTTGAGTTGATGTTATGTGCTGGGATAAAAATATCTAGTTTCGTCGCGACAACTTTGTTTATTTATTTATTTTTTTTTTTTTTTTTAATAAGATTTAGTAAGTATGTTAGTTAATTATATATATATATATATATATATATATATATATATAAACATTTAATATCTGATATTAAGATGCATTAGAACTCGATTTAGATAATTTTCATAACAAAGTTTTAAACGGGTACTTATGAACAAACTTACGTTAATAATCTCTTTTTTTTCTTTCCATAAATACCTTTACCTGGTAATTTCAGAAAAAATATATGAACTAGAATTGTCTTCTATTTAAAGATTTTAAAGTATTAATTTAGAAACTTACTATTTAGTTCATTTAAACAAGTTAAATTAATTTCTAAATTAATAAAAAAGGATTAATAATAAAAAACCAAAACGCAATAGGTTATTTATTAATAATTAATAAAATATTGATAAATGAACAAAATTTGGTTTAGAAGATACATAATAGTAATTAGTATATAAAAAAGGAATTAATTGAAATAATAAATAAAATTTTTTAATTTAACTAAAAAAGATTAAAAGTTACAGCAGTAATTAAAAATTATAAAAATTTTATAACAATTATCTAATTTTCTTAAAAATAAGTAATCGAATAATTAATAAAATATAATAAACTCATTAAAATCGATACCGATTAAATTGAATTCACTATTTTAATAAAAAAAAAAATTTGAGTATTGTACTCCAGAATCATTCATAAGATGGCGCCAGCACTGTGACTTCCTGGGCACTTCCCCAAGAATGAATAACCGGGTACTTCCCCAGGAGGGATTTCCCAGATTCTTCCTCAGGAGTAGCATCCCTGGGAAGTTGCTCCGTGGGACGTTACTGGGAGCTCATTCCTGAGCACACCGTAAAAGACTCTTCCCCAGGACGTCCTGATCTTGTCATTTTATTTTCAGGAGGAATATGGGATGACTTGGAGCTCTTGGGGAGGTATTGAGGAGCTTTTGTGCTATATGGGTACACATCTAATTAATTAATAATTTTATATATTTATATATGTATTAATACTTTTAAAAAAATTAGGTTACTTTCGTTTTCAGTCAAAAAAAAAATCCCAGTCGGCTTGGCCTGTAGGCGGAGGTAGATTTCGAAGAGTGCTCATTTGACCAACCAAATATAAAATTTGATTACAGAAAAACCCAGTTTAACAACTCTATTTAGCAGCTTTTGAAAATTTTTTTAATTTCATTTTTCTGTAAGAACTGGTTTTACCAGAAACATCTTAAGCTATATTCGGCTCAAATGCCCATTTTGATAACATATTTTGAAATATATTCTGACTTTATTAAAAAATCGATCAATACGGTACATTATATATTTCCTAAATAACAAAAACCTGTCAATTGAATGCGTTTGAGAGAAAAATTGAATTTAAAAATAGGTTATAAAGTAATCAAATTTTTATTTGAATACATCCTCAATTCTTGATCATGATCGCTTCGGGAAATTTTATGCAAAGTGCCCATTTCGGCAGCCTTTTTTGAAAGATATTCTGCCTTTATCATAAACTTGACCAATGCATCATATTATATAGTTCCTAAGTAAGAAGACCTGTAAATTGCATGCGTTTGAGAGCAAAAATGGACTTAAAAATGAGTCAGAAAAAACGCAATTTGAAATTTGAATACTTCCTCAAATTTTCAATCACGATCAGTTCAGGAAATTCTGTTCAAAATACTATTTTTGGCAGTCTTTTTTCAAATATATGCTGTCATTATCAAAAAAATTGACCAATGCGTCACATTATATAGTTCCTAAATAAGAGGATCTGCCATTTGGATGCGTTTGAAATCAAAAATGAATTTCAAAATGAGTCAGAATATAAGCAATTTGGATTTGAGGGGTTTTTTTCTCCAACTCCGATTTTTGTTTAATTTATTTTTTCTATACGAATTGGTCCTATGAAAAACTTCTCAATATAAAAGTTGTAGATATTATTGAGAAGATGTAAAATAAATTTAATTAAATTTGATAGTTTAAAAATTGACGAAGTTGTGGATTTTTGTCTTTTTTCACCCCCCTTTTTGTTTATTTTTTATTTTTTTATCAGTAAAAATGATCCCATCAAAAACTTGTAAATACAAAAGTTTTAGATAATGATAAGAACATTTATACAAAATTTAATTGGATTTGATATCTTGAGAATTGACGAAGGTATGATTTTTTTACTCCCGAAAACCCTGTTTTTTTCACCCCTTGAGCCTATTTCTAAATTTATCAAAAATCTGTCATGTATAAACTTTTGGCCCATTTTTAAGAAGTAATATCAACTTTAAACCGATTTGATATCTATTTTAATTAAGAAGTTTTTCGGTTTTCACAAAAACTCTCTCTATTTCCACCCCCTTGGACCTATTTTGCCCATTAACGAAATTGATCTTGATTTTATGTATCAGTTTGGAAGAGATATGAACAAAATTAAAGAAGTTATCCTGTCCATAAAAAAGTGATATACACCGATTCATAGATAGATAGCTAAAGATTTTTACTGATGATATTTTTGGGGTCTAGAGGTCATGATCGGAGTAGATCTGCAACACTTTTTCAGAAATTCCAACATAGAAAGGACCGCAATAGGTAGTATTTCATACGAAATCTACCTAAAATATATATTACTGAATTTCAGTTTCTAATTCGGCTTTAAAATGTCGATCTTCCCTTAATATATATAAATATTTTTTTTACTGTATTTTTTACAAATTTATAAATATTCTAAATCGTTCGATATTATACTTCATTTATAACAAAATAAATAAATAAATAAAGTTTCTTGCAAACGGTTTATAGTTAGTAAAAACCAAAATAAACACATAATGAAGACAAAATGTTTTAAGCTTTCCGAATAATTTGGCATTATCTTAATCGAGTTATAACAACAAATTAAACTAATGTTTGATAGCGCTTTGTCGCCAATGAAAGGCATAATTAACTTATAAAAAAGGTAAAGCAAATTACAGCAAAGCAAAACAAATTATGCTTATTTGATTACAATTGGGAAACTTGTTGCATTATTTCGTCACAGTTTTCTGTACTAATATATTTGGAAATAAAAGTTTTTTTTCTTTTTTAAACAGGATGCTACAGTTATTATTTTTGTTATTATATTATATTAACTCTAAGGCAAAATTCATTTAAAAAAAAATAGTGCGATTATTATTTCGGATCACCGATTTTGTTGTTATTAATTCAATTTCTGATAAAGAGATAACATTTAAACTGAAGCAACAAGAAGCTTGTGCGGATTTATGTTGAACGAGTAATTTTTATTTCTTTCTCGGTTTAAAAAAAATGAAGTAGAATTTAATTAGTGACAACCTTTTCCCACAATCAGCTCGTATATATTCAGTATCTTCTAGGGTATACGGCTTAAGACATTGAATTAAATACAGGGTATCTGATGTGTATTGTTACACTGAGAAAAAAATATCGTTCGTCCATCTAGAATCCAAGCTGTGGCTCTAGAAAAAATAGTTCCATGTCATCCTTACATATTCTAGCTCCCTTTGCTAGTGCGTTCTAGAAACTCTTACACGAATTTAAGAGTTTTCCTGTATTCTCGTTAGCAAACTTATTTAAAATTCTCTGCAAATAGATGCAAACACAAAAGATTTGATTTAGTAGCTATAATTCTAGTTTATCAAACCATTCTGGAAACCAGACGATAATTTCTCATTACTGAAACGATTCAATATCGTTTTGTCACCTAGAAAACAAGAAACTAAAAATGCTGATTTACTTCGTCTATGCAGCTTAGTTGTTTAACCTATATTCGCATATTTCGTCATCTGTAGTTCTAATTTAACTATTCAAAAAGTGACTAATTATTTATTGTAGGTGAAGGCAGTATATATATATTTTTTTTTTTTTTCAGTGTGCACTTTAAGAAAAATAGAAATAAACAAAATGTGATATGCACTTACGATTTTTTATGTTCCATAAGAAGCTGTACATATATAATGTTATCAGTTTTCAGTCAATTTTGGAAGTCTCCCCCCTCTTAAGGTATCATACTTTAACATTCTTTGAAATCCCAATCCCCTTGAATGATATTGTTATCAATGTCTATTTTTATTTATTTATTAATTTACAATTTCTCTTTTGTTGTTGTTGTTTGTTTTCTTTCTATAAATTTCCAATGATATACAGATTATACATTTATTATCAGCATGCTTTATTCATTTAAATGAAGAGAAATGTTTAGTAAAATATCACATTATCAATGTATTAAATAACTTTAGATCACATAATACAGAGATATATGTTGTATATAATTATTAAATACTTAAAAGTATTTAATAATAGTTTTTTGTAACCTAAAATATTCAACAGTAATATTGCTTTCATGCATGGGGTAAGATGAATTTCTTATTAACAAATAAATGAATAAATAAATGAGTGGATAATATTCTTAAGCATAAATAAAACACTTTGTGCAAATTTCAATATACAGGTTGAAAACTTCAAACCACGTTTTAACGCAAAAATTATGAGAAAACAAAGCCCCCCAAAAAATCACATACAACCATTTAAAGGATATTCTGATCCCCTTCCTCAGTCGGGAAAAAAAAAGAAAGAAATGGTTTTTAAGAAAACCTTTCGAGTACTGTCTAATGAATTATTGAAAATGTGAAAGCAAAAAGTTTAAATAGCTTTAAAAAAATGACGTAAAAGACCGGTAATAAACTATGTCAGAAATGGACAATATTCTTTCTTATTTTTTACATGTAAACCTAACAAGTGTCATTTCGATCCTGACTCTAACAAAGAATTACATATCTGGCAGAAGAATAGGAATAGTGAATGTTGGAATATTTCATTTTTATAATGAAATGATTTTATAATAATTTAATGGTTTTAACAATGACTTTTTTATTTTCATAATAAGAGGTTACAGACTATATTGATGTAAAAGAGAAAAAAATCAAAAAAATTTTTTTTGAACAAAAAATTGTACCGATGTCAAAATACAATCCCCATTTCCACTAGAGATATCAAGTGCCTCACTTCCTAAAATGATAACGTTATATATGAACAGCACCTAAAGAAAATATCAGGTTATTTTTACAATATTTTATTCCACGATTTCAATACACACACCAGTAGTTATACCTAACACATAGAGTTTATACGAGATCACGTCATCTAACCACATTCTGTGAAGTATTGTAAAGTCAAAAGTATGAATAACCGCTGTCATTCGACTTTTCAATTCAGCAGTGAGTCGAATTGGAGATTGCTAAAATAATGTTGTTTTTCACGAATCCCCACTAAAAGAAGTCCAACAGTTTTACGTCTGGAGATCTAGATGGCCAACGTAAAATATTGACTTCGCGCTATCAAGATTACACTTCATTTCAAGAAAACTTTGTGGAACCTAAATAACTGTAAGTGCGTATTATCTATGTATATAAACGAGAAGGCAGATTTTTTAGACATCCACAATGAGCTTTCTACAGAACAAATTTGGCTATTTATTTATTTATTTATTTTTTAAATAAAAGCTGTTTATTTGTACATGTGCCCTCATTAGTTATTTTTAAAAAAATATTCCCACTTTTATATTTAAAATTTAATTTTTTAAGAATTTTATGAAATTTGTTTTAAATGACAGCAATTGAATTAGTTCCATAGTTGCAACGAAAAGAGAATTAATGGGTATTATTTGCATTTATGGATTATACTCTTAAAGATTCTGTTTTCTAATTGAAATAAAAAAATAAAATTTAACAAAATATTAACAGAAAATATCTTCACTTATTTAAAAAATTTACATTTGTAATTTCCCCCCGCTGATACTGATCTTGAGACGCCGGGCGAAATGTTACAGTGAGAGAAAATGGCATGAAAAAGAGATCATTTTCTTTGGAAAAACTGGATATTTTACAGAGAATACGTCTAAAAGACATTAATTTGTGGAACTTTTACACGATGGCACTGGTGGGATTAGAATTCCGATTTAAACTGTTCATTCCCGTTTCTGTATAATTTTACTCCACGACCTGCACGAACGTCAACACAATGCTTTGAATAATAATGATTTGATTCACATATGATATTCTGTACTAAATCTATAGGAATTAAATAAATTCTAGCAATACATTATTCTCCAATTGAATGCTTCATTGCAAGTACGCCAGGATTTCTACGATTTTACAAGTATATAAAGATTTATTTTAAGGGTGTTCTTAAATCAAAAAGTGCGACTTTGTGACATAAATTTTAATACCTTTATTTTTCTTCGGAAATACATGAAACTAGCAGGTTTTGATGTTCAAACACTATCGAATCACACTCATTTTTCTAAAGTTTTATTTTATTTTATTTTATTTTATTTATTTTATTTATTTTATTTATTTATTTATTTATTTATTTATTTTTGTAATTGCAATAAATTTTTCAGAAAAAGCCATCAAAATTGGCATTTTAAATCGCATTTCCCGATGAAGGCAGTAAAACCAGTCAAGAAAGGCATAAAAAGGCATATTCTCGTGATCGAAATCGCTTATAACTCGATAGATAATTTAATTATAAAATGAAAAGCAAACTTCTATTCGAAATCACTTCCATACGTAGGCCTTCTAATTTCATATCTTTATGTTAAAAAATGAATTTTTAATTGTGTCAAAATGTTTTCCACCTGTTGAGCATAACAGTTGAGAACAGCCTTAAAGCGAAAATTTGAAAGCTTCATTATAAATCTAGACCTTTACAATACATTTACTTTTCATATTTTTCTCTAGAATACAAACTTTCCAAAATTAAAGAATTGCGCTCTTTCTCTTTTAAACTGGGAGACAAACATTTGCTTTAATTTGCAATAAATTGTCTGAGCGTGCTTGTAATTCTGAGGATTCTGACAAGAGATCGACGAATTTATAAGTTTAATATTGATGAATGAGGAAGGGAAATAGCAGTCACAGAAAATGAATGTATTTCGTAATTAATTTTTCCAATAAATATTCAAGATCTTATAATTAAAAATTCACTAATTGCTTCCCATTTTTGTGTGTATAATTTAACTGCTATTATATATTAGTTATTTTGTCTAATTTTGTTTTTCTTTATTAGCATTCCGAATCTTTTAAAATTATTTGAATCGAATTGTAACAAAGAAAATAGCATTGTTTTGTTTCGAAGAAAACAGCTTAATTAATGCACAATAAAGTTGATGCTAAATAACACAATTTACATTTATGTTATTAATTTCGTAATTGTAATTGCGTTCTTTCTTCGTTTTCCTTAATTAATTTATTTTAAAATAAAATATTTCTTCGCGAGATGTTAGATAAAGCTGTTATTACTGCGTTGTCATATAAGTTATTCATTAGGCAAATAATTTAGGAATTTTTATTTTTTGTCCTCAATTTTCATTCAGCATCTTTGTTTCTATTATTTTTTTTTAAATAAGGGAAAAATTCAAAGTGAGTTGAATTATTTTATCGTGGAAAGTTTATTGTTATCTTCGATCAAAAATTAACTCAAAATAAAATTTAAGTTGCAAAAAGTAAAACAAATGTTTCTTAAAATACAAAAGTTTACTATAATCCCGGACGACAATATTCAGTAACAACTTCCAATCCACCCAATATTCCGAAAATGCTCCTTTATCTTTAGAAACCTCTGAAAACAAATTTTTTCGAACTTTAAAGAAAGATTTATAAAAATAAATTTTTATTAGCAGCCGGACAATTTCGGAAATGTTTTCGAGTAGCTTGTAATAGTGCAATGGTAGCTTGTAATAGTTCTCTCTACCTGAAAAAACGGTCTTTCAGATGCTATCAGACCTTAATTATACATTTTCAGCTACATAACAGAAATTGTATATGCGATTGTAACAGAAACATGTTAATTTTAATGTTAATGCTAATGCTATAGATTCTATACGTTTCTCAGTAAAACATGTTTGCTGAACATGAAAATATTTACTTGAGACAACATAGCATTTGAAAAACCGATTTGCTGGGTTGAGAGAACTGAGAAAGGCTACTCGGAAACATTTTCAAAAGGTATGGACAGTTAATAAAAATTTATTTTAATAAATTCTTTTTTAAATTTCAAAGATAAATTCTTTTCTGGTGTTTCTAAAGATAAAAGAACGTTTTTCAGAACCTTAAGTGACTCGGAAGATGTTATTGTGTATTTTCTTTCGTGATTATAGTACATTGTCGTAAAATAAGAAACATTTATGTTTCTTTGCAGTGCAGTCATGAACTATTCCCAGAAAAACATAATCTGCGATTGGATACTTTAAGCCACTCTCCCGCTTCTCCTCTGATATAGAGGCATTAAAATAATGTAACATAATATTTATTTAATATATTATGTTATATGTTATGTAACATGTTACGTAATATAATGTAATGTAAAATAGTATTTATGGATGGTCCAAGTTAGACTAGTTGGGGAGGCTTATCATACGAGCTCAACAAGCCCCACCTAACATTTTTTTCTTTTTACTGCAGTTATTTCACAAATGGTTACCATATTTCTTCTGGGCGAACCTAAAGTTAGTACAATGTTAAAGTATACACATTTTACGATTTTAAGTAAAAAATACATATAACTTTTTTCCAAAAGGCTGCCCCATCCTCAATATGAAACAAATGAAACAATTTTTAATCTATTGATGAAAGGATAAAGGTATTGAAAAAATAAAAAGTAATTAATAAATATGATAGGAGATAAAAAATGAAAGTAAGTAATTAAATTAATTAATTGAAATAATACGAAAATTTTAGTTCATTTCCCTTTATTTTTTTTCAAATATGATATGTTTTTCTTCAAAGGTTTTATCATCTCTATTAATAAAAAAAGTTTCGAAAATCTAATATTTATCTAGAACACTACTGCACTTTGCAATTCACATTTTCATTGAAAATAGAAGCAAATATCCAAGAATTATTATTTAAAGAATTGCCTTCCTTTCCATTTAAATTTAAATACTTTTTTAATTTGAAATAAGTTATTAATTATGCCAATCAGGTACAAGTACGTATTGCCAGCTCTCTCCAGTGCGTATGGTCATTGGTACTAACAATATTATATTAATATTTCGTATATTGATAAAATGATAACATTTTAAAAGAAGAAAAAATTGTCGAAGCCGATTGATTTATTTTCGGTAAAATTTTATTTTTATTTTTGTCCAGTAGTCACTAAAAATCAAGTTTCAATTACAGTTACAAATTGTACCCAGAGTGAGCTTATTTAACATCTTGTTACTTCCATTGTCTCCTTGGAAATACACAGGGTACAGAAATAAATATTGATCATGAAATCAAAATATGATGTATTTCCCTCCTGCGGTTTTATCGTTTTCATTAAAGCAGAAAGTTTGGAAGCTTTGTTATAAAAAAAGGGCATTAACTTTAAATTTCACATTTTATTTCAAAAAGAAAACAGCTCTTCAAAAAGTTTTTATTTTATAGAACTATTTCTTTGACATTAAAAATAACGCATTATCTCAGTTTGACATTTATCGTTATTTATGCGAGCATTGATTTGCAGGTTTTCATAAGATGTTATAAATTTTAAAGCGTAAGTTATAACTAAAGACAAGCATTAATGAGAAAAAATATTTACAACAAATGAAAATTAATATGTTTTATAATTACATTGGATAATAAAATAATCTCTACATTGTACGTAAAACAGTAAAAAATGTTGTGCTTACAAATGTATAAAGTATAGTTTATTTGTTTGTGATTTTTTAATTATTTTTATAATTCATTATTTAAAATTGTTTAATATTATTTCAGTGGAATTATCTATTCTAATTATGAAAAAGAGATATTTGCTTGTATCTGTCTGTGTGTGTGCGTGTGCATGCGTGTTCATCCCCCTATGAAGCTAGAAAAATCTATTGCACGTAGAGGTATAAAAATTTGGAATTACTTAAACAAGCTCAACTTATTAAAATATACATAAATTAACGTCTGAATGCATATTTCTCATGAAAAGTACATATATTAAGACAAATTTGCTCACAATTAGAGCCTCTAACCACCCAAGAGGAGCGGAAAATTAGCGAGGCCAGGAGTCAAACTTGGATTCACAGCGTATCGTGCTATATCCTTTAACCACTAAGCTACCCTAGGCGACGTCTTAACCTGCGAATTTTTCATTAATAAACAATGTTGGGGGGTGCGACCAGAGGACAATCACACGCCGACAACGCAGAATGACAGAAATTACGATCAATTATTTAATATTCCATCAATCCGCAATATACAGAGTGATCCAAAAGTCAGGACGAACTTTAAAAACGAATCAAGATACAAAGGTACTGTTTGCACCAAACGGATGGAAAAGAGACCGTGTTTTGTGTGGCTACGAAAAAAATAGTTCTGTTGGCAACCAACAGATGGCGCTGTCGGATTTCTGAATTGCAAGCGCGGCAGACACTCCAAACAGTCACCTTTTAGCAAGATGGAGCACCACTTCATATTGCTCTGCCTGTGTAACGCCTGCTACGCTCAGTATTTGGGGGAGGATCGCATTATCAGTCACTACTTTAATCACGCGTGGCCTCCAGGATCGCCCGGTTTGACACCCTGGGAATTTTGGTTTTGGAGATTATTGAAGTCAAAAGTGTACCGTGACCAACCGGCATCACTAGCAACACTGAAAGATGCCATCCGCCAAAAGGTGTCTGCAATAACGCAAAAAATGCTGCTCTATGCTGTGAACGGTGAGGTGTCTCGTCTTACAGCTATGCTTCTAAATGATGGACAGCACATTAATCATTTACTGTTGTACTAATTAACTGTAATTAAGCTGAATTTTGTCAAATTTTTTTTCATTTGTAAATCATCTTTTTGGTGCATTAAATCACCACAGCGCTATCTTTTGGACGCCGACAGAACTATTTTATTTCGTTGCCACACAAAACTATCTTTGCATCTTGATTCTTTTTCGAATTATTCATTTTTAAAGTTAATTCTGACTTTTGGATCACCCGGTATATTAAAACACACATAAATTAACGTCTTAATTCATTTTTTTTATTAAAGGTACATATATTAAGAGAGGAAGACAATTAATACAATAATCCAACAGGAATGATAAATTAACCGTGATTCGTACCTTAGTGCAACAGATCATACAATTGACAGCGAACCGTGCTGTTGCGTTAATCACTAAACTACCAAAAAATGCAGAATGTTGTGCAATGACTAACATAAAAAAAATGTCGTTCAGACGATATTTTTGGAAATGGAATGATGAAAATAACCGTTTTTCAAGCCCATTCAAAGATTTGCTCATTCAACAAATCGAACATTTATCAGTTTCCCAAAAAGAAAAGCTAATTAAACTTTCTATACTATTTTTTTATTTTTTTACTATTTGATTTAAGAAAAAATAGAAATATCATTGAATTCTGGGTAGCAGTGAAAGAAGAGTGCCAAAAACTCATAGATAAGTCAAAAAAATATTTATTATTCTTCTCGAATCCTGAGTTTGTAGAGTATTTTTGTGTTTCAGAAATCTAGATTTTAGCTACACTATATGGCCAAAGCTGATTGCCCAGTTGCGATTTTTGACTACGTGCTAATTATCTAGAAATACATGAAGAGTTATCCTGAAACTTCAGGTGTGTAAACAAAATAGTACAGGTCATATATTTCCGCGAAGATTTTTTTTCCTGAAACCTCATAGAGGATCGTTAACAAATTGAAAAAGAACGAATATCTTTTGGATAACCCTATCAAAACTAATGTAGCAAAAGCATGCAAAAAGATGAAGGCTGTATCCGAATACAATAATTATATATATCCAAATATTATATTATATAATATTATTAATATATTATTATATCCAAATACATATAACAATACTACATGCATAATTATGTACGCTGTATTAACACTAATGAATAGCTATATGCATGCAGCCCATCTCTTTTTGCTTTATTTTGGGAACAACGGATTTAGAACTTATTATATCAACAATAATTTTTAGAACTTTCAATCTATGTTTTTGAGACTTTTACAAATGTTATTCTATACATTTGGCAAACATATCATGCAAATTATATTTTGATTGCTTTCACGCATGCGCAATGAAAAATTATTTAGTAAACTTACTCATTATTCATACAATTTTTATTATTTTTTTATTCTGATTGCAGGATATTGTGTACAATGTTGTTTATCATGTTTTCCGAAAAGAACATTTGTTCATATTAAGAATTCCGCAAATTATAAACAAAAAATTTAGCAAAATTTCTGACTATTTTTATGAAAACCTTGATTTTTCTACGAGTATGCATGCTATCCTCTTAGAGACGAACGCGATTTATTATAATAAGCCAAATACTCACAATCTACAGTTTGAAAGCTTTTCCTGTATTATTCAACAAATATTCATTCTTTTTTAATGCATTGACGTTCTCTATCGAGTTTTTGGAAAAGATCTTTGCGGACTTACACTATTCTATTTAAATACCTGAAGTTTGAGGATAATTCCTCGAATAATTTTCTAGATGTTTAACAAAACGTCAAAAATCGTAAGTGGCCTGTCACCTTTGGCCATGTAGTGTATACTGTCACATTTTATCAGAATTCAAACAATTATACAATATTTTTTTTTTTAATATTACGATCTTTGTCATTTAAATAGAAACACAAACTATTTTTTTTAATTTGAAATAGTTTGTTCATTATTTGCATGTAGTCTTGAAGGTTCTCATTAGATGTTCATAATATAAATTGTCGTATATGATAATAACGCCAGGGCGGGTAACAAAGTCAAGTGATCACGTGTAATTATAAAGAAATCCGGGAAATAGCACCTACGGAATCTGCGCAGACGGACTCTGAATCACAAATAACCGCTAAAAGCTCATTTACTTCATTTCTAGACCTTATCGCTGAAAGAAGCACGTCAGAGTATAAGCCCGATCTAAAATTTGTGAAGGAAACTCTGCGGTCTGAAGGCGATATATTTATTAGGAAGTATTTTATTTATCACATAAATTTGTGGGGGTTTCCCTGTACTTTCAAAATGTTGCGTAAGATTTTGAGTGTGTTCGCCAGGTAGTTTGTAGTTTAAAATGTATTGCGCAATAAGCATACCGGGTTATTACTCCAACCATTGGCGTTATTACTCTAGTTGAAACTTTTCAGTGTTGAAACTAGTACATCTGAACAAGAAATCACGCTATTGCATTTTATGAATACACATCTATTAAAACATTCTTTTTGCATATATAGTCAATAAGTTGCAGCATTTTTGTTGTTGTTGTTGTTATTTAGGGTTTTTTTTATCGGTATTCATTAAAAGTATTCCTTGTTATATCAGAGAGTTTTTTCCTTACAAAGAAGCTTTCCGCACTATTTTCTTTTCCTTTGTATTTTCTAAAACCGGGTTAGTTTTACATAAATCAGCATTATAAAAAGATTTCATAAAACTTTATTCATTTTATTATAAAGGCATGGAATATTACATTATGTGTAATCAAAGAACTTGATGAATGCTATAAAACACATTGGTAAATTGTGTATTAATTTTAAAATCTTTAAATACTTAAAATATTTTGTTAGAGCATTTAAATATTTAAAAAATTTTTACTATATTTTAATGTTATTTTAATATTTTAAGGTTTATGCACTATTTAGCAATGTGTTTTATGATATCCGTTCACCATTTTACCACCACTATTTTAACGTCTGATTAAATAACACAATTTTTAAAAATTCAAAGTGAGTGGATTTATTTTTTACTGACGTCCTTATCTCAGTATAAAATCACTTAAAATAGAAATTCAGTTATATTGTTCCAAATCTATTCCCAGAATGCTTGAATTTAGAGCCTGCACTCTAAACATCATTCTGGAAATAAGACACAGGTCCCAGTGAATATTGATCATAGTATCTGATCCAGATAAGCTATGTTTATCTCCAGGGATTTATTGCCTCTATTGAAGTATAAAGTTATCTGAGCGTTAATATAATTCCAAAACTTTTCCGCAATTTACATTTCACATTTTCTATCACACAAGACAGCTTCTCAAATATTATTATTTAAAGTATTGCGTTCTTCGTCCAGTAATTGACAGTAGTTTATACTTTAAAAGACAGTTCTAATAATAATTCTTTCTAAATGATAACGTTTTTTAAATAGTATGTGTTGTTTTATACATTGTTAAAAATTTGCAGCAAACTGACAAGTCATTCCGTAGTTTTTATAGAGAACATAACTGTATTTTAGATTTTTTTTCACAATATGGTCAATAATAGAGTCAGGTATTTTTCATAATATTGTCAAGTAACAGTTATCTTTGAAAACGCAGTTTGCTGCAGTGAGTAAACAGAGTGTTGGAAAATTCGACCGACAAATTCATGGGGGTATGTCATCCCCCTCCTCTTTAAGCGTCAAGGATATTAATGATTGAAAAACAGACGAAAAATTAATGAAGAATTGTCATAAAACATAGGAAAACATAGGGTTGCAAACTACTTATTGCTTCACAAACACAAACTGAATAAGAATTAACTGTAATAATTTTGAGAAAAATAAAAACTTTGCAATGAAAATGCAACGATAGACTGTAAAAAACGGACAATTTACGAATATGATACTGGCAAAAGAAACACCTGTACAATTCACTGTTTTTTTATCGGAAAAATTCCAGGAAAAAACGGAAATTTTTCTATAATTTACGGGAATTTTTTCCCGTAGTATTTTTTCCAATAGTATTGTACTGGCGTCCCGATTATCAGTACAATTTACGTAAGATCGCCGTTTTTTTAACAGCGTACGTATTTTGCTTTGTGTGAAATGTTATAACTTCCCGAAAAGTTCTGTATAAACAATATGTTCAAACAATCGATGATACCGAATGAACTGGTAATCGCAGTTCGAAATATAAAGTATCAAATGCTGATACCACGTATAATGAGAACTTTGACAACTTTTTTTAATAATATAACTGGATTTTTTTTAGTAAAAATTAATATTCCATTGAATATGCCATCGTTTAATTGTTTTAAATTTATTTTATCTCCGTTCATTAGATGATATCATTGCATATTCGTTCTCTCAGGATAGGTTTAATGATAAATCCATTGGGAACCTAACATACTTTTCTAGTTAAAGGCCCCACCAGTGGCTGAGAGGTTCTGACCTCTCAACTGGTAGACGGCAGGTGCTGGGTTCACCAATCGCGGTTATCACCCTCACCGTTCGGAGTTTTCGTGGTTTTCTTCGAACCTTGCGTAAATACGGGTTAGGTTCCCTTAGAAAGACCCCCACGAAGGGCGCTCCCCCCGTGGTCCTACATCCCTAGCGTAGATAATCGGACGACAAAAATAAACCAAACCAAACCATCTAGTTAAAGACGGTTTAGCTTTGTTCTTTAAAAAAGCAATATAACAGCTCTTTTTCCGAAGATGGCCATTACATTCAAAGAAATCGATATTCGTGTGTCTGCAAATGACAGAAATAGATTTAATAAAATGATGTTTCAAAATTATTTTTAAAATAATAGAAATTGTTTAAATTACTAAATAATTTTTAAAAATTGCATTTGAAAGAACATTTTTTTTCTCTATTTGACAGTGTAAAAATTCAAAATGTGCGATATTTAGAAATTTTAAAAATCGGAATAAAGTAAATTTGTAGTTGCATTTGTATAGCTTTGAGGTAGGCGCTACAGCCATTCGCCGGCATAACCTCCAATGATCACAAGACACCATATAGAACACTTTATTACAGATTATTTAGACATACATTTTTCACGGGGACAACACAGACACCCATGCCGCTAGCTGGACTCGGACCAGGGTCCAGCGGTGTGATATAGTAAATAAAATAAAATATAAAATAGACCGTCCGCTGTTGCCATTCTCTAAGTGACGTCAGCGTTATGCACACATATGTTTTTCCTTTATGATATCGGTGGATTTTTATTTATCTATTGCTTATTTATTAACTGTAAAATACATATGTATCTTGCTTGTATTTTTATTCTCAACAATAGCAAAAAAATTTAAATATCAGTTAAAAATGATGATAATTTAAAATGAAAAAATATCATCGAAAGAAATATTCTTATTTCCATCGATTAAATTCCATTTCTATCTCGGATAGAAATAACTGAAAATAAAACTTTCCCTTATATCTGCTCTAATTACTCATTTTCCCCCAAGAAATACAACATGAGTTAAGGAAGTGAATATTAATCACGTAATCTAGATAAGATATATTTTCCTTCAAGGGTTTTATTGCCTTTTATTAATAATATAGAGAGATTCGGATCATTAAAATGAAAATCCAGATCTTGTCGGTACTTTTACATTTAAAATTTCGCATTTTCTGTTGCAAGTGAAATAGTTTTGCAAAAATCATTATTGAAAGAATTACATCCTTTGTCATTTAAAATTGAGCCGCGAACACTGATTTAATTTGAAATAAGTTGTTAATTATGCACATATAATTTTGAATGTTTCTTATAATGTGTCAAAAATTTCAATCTTTTATTTCATTAAAGAACTAATATGCAGATGAGAAAGAGAAAATGTTCTTGCAGAAAAATTATAAATTGTTCCGCAATTATTATTATTTAAAATTGTAAATTTGTAATTTCATTTTTAAAATTAAAACAAACGAATTGTTTTATTCATTCTTCCATGTCTTTATAATTACTAATATAAAGTATTTTTATTATTAAAAAATTTGCCGTTTTAATTACTACATTTCGTTTCTAAATACAGGGTATCCCGAATGCAGTGTACAAACTTGGGGGGGGGGGGAAATAAAGAAAATCATTAATTGGATCGCTATAAAAGTAAAATTAAATTAAAATCGATCATCTGCTGTTACCATTCGCTAAATGACGTCACGTTATGTACAGACATGTTTGTTATATAGATAGATTGTTATTTATCTAATGTTTGTTTATTAACTGTACAATAGATATGAAACCCTACTGATATTTTTATTCTCAATGATCACAAAAATTTTTAAACATTTGTTCAAAATGATAATTTAAAATGAAACAAAATATTATCGAAACGAATATCTCTATTTCAATCGATTAAATTTCATTTTATGTCGGTTACAAATAACTGAAAATAAAATTTTCGCTATATCTGCTCTAATTACTCGTTTCTCCCAAGAAATACAACACGAGTTAAGGAAGTGAATATTAATCACGCAAACTAGATAAGATATGTTTTTCTTCATTGGTTTTATTGCATTTTATTAGTAATATAGAGAGATTCGGAGAATTAATATGAAAATCCAGGTCTTGTCGGTACTCTTATATTTAAAATTTCGCATATTCTGTTGCAGCTAAAACAGCTTCGCTAAAGTTATTATTGAAAGAATTGGACCGTTTGTCATTTAAAATTAAGCCTTATATACATTTAATTTGAAATAAGTTGTTAATTATGCGCATGTAGTTTTGAAAGTTCTGACAATATGTCAGAAATTTAAATGTTCATTTTTCATTAAAGAACTAATATTCAGATGAGAAACAGAGAGTGGCTGTTGAGGAAAAATTCATAATATTTCCGCAATTATTATGATTTAAAATTATATTTTAAAATAATTTGTTAAAATTAAAACAAAAAACAAGTTAAAATTAAAATTAAATTATTTTATTCATTCTTCTATGTGTTTATAGTTACTACATAAAGTATTTTTAATATTAACCTACATAAAAAAATTCCCTATTTCAAATTACTATATTTTGCCTTCAAATACAGGGTGTTCCGAAATCCATGTACAAATTTGGAGGAGAAATATTGAACGACGTTAAGAATCATAAAAACTTTAAATACATTTTTTGGAAATTAGATTTTCAAAATCTTCAAGATTTTAAAAAGTTGCAAAGATATTATATATATATATGTTATTTTTATTATTATTAAATGTGTGTGTGTCAAAAATAGAGTTTTAAAAAAAGCCTCCGAACATAGTCGGATACATTAATTGAGATTTCTTTATTGACTAGTAGAAATTTTGCTCATGCTTGGCGCCGCATGTGGTTTCAATAAATAGGGGCGGCGCCATCTTATTACGGAATGGTCACGAATAAATTCGTGACCATTTGGTCCGGATATTTCGAAACAAATTGATTGGGCGTACTGTTCCTGTTGTTTGGCCTCCCAGATCACCTGATTTATCTCCTCGGGATTTTTTTTTCTCAGGGATGGTATGAAAAGCCTGATGTACAATACGCACGTCAATTCTGAAATGGATCTCATGGCGCGAATATCTATCGTGACTGCTACGATCCGTGAAACTTCCGGTATTTTCGAACATGTTCGCCAATCCATGCCGCATCGGAGTTGGACGTGCATACTTAGCAGTGGCCGCAATTTCGAACACCTCCTGTAATACTTTTATCTCGTACTTGTTATTTATTACTGTTTTTTTTTCTGTGTGTAATAAATTGTTTTACACTACCTGTGTTGTGGCCTTACCGTCTTTGTGTCTCTTTATCTCGTTAAAGTTACGTTTCTGCACATACATTAAATGTAATTATGATTCAAAACAATGTTCTGTATCTCACAGCCAAGTTTGTACATGGAATTAGAGAATACCCTGTATTTTATTAGCTTCCAATATGTTTTTTTTTTTTTTTTTTTTTTTTTTTTCAGACAACAATTAAAGTGTCGTCATTAAAAAATAGCGTTTCATTTAACTGTTAACCACCACAAAATAAAGCAGGTGTATCATTGTACGGTTAAATACAGATAATCTACTGCAATTTTTTAAGCTTCTAAACATCGCACATTTTAAATTTTTACAAAATAGTGCAGGGAAATAAATATTTCTTAATGCAGTTTGTTTGATAAATGCATCTCAATTTACTTTGAAGATATTAATATTTCTGTGGTTTTTTTATACAATTTCTTGAATAATGGCAATTGAAGTATTCCATTTATGTAGAATGTAAAGGCAAAATAGTAGATTACTATATCTTTTTGTGACCATTTTCTCATGACAATGGAAAAAAATATTTAATTTAAATGAGCGCTATGTCAAGAATAGCGTCTGCTAATAAAATAACCCAAAGACATTTAAGCAACTTATTTTCTACTCATTTACTTAATTCCCCTCAAAGTCTGAAAGAAAGCAATTTTATTAATCCATGTGTAATAAGATTTTACAAATTTTGAAAAATATATAAATGAATAATTTCTGATAAAACATGGAACTATTGTAAACTACATTTAATTTTCAGTGTACCGAGTCCTCTTAATACAATATGAAAATTCGTTTGAGGAAAAATACTCGGAAACGATTCTGAAAGCCAGTGTCATGAAAATGAACTTTGCTTAATAAGTTTTTGAAGTTACTTTGATTCTTGAACTTTTCTTTCAGATTCTTAAACTCTGTAAGTTTTTCTTTGACCCGAGTTTCGGAGTTTTCTAGAGCTAACGAACGCTTTTCGGAATCGTCTACATCTCGGAAAAGATTATTGTATATTTTCATATGCAATTAGATTAGTTTGCGAAAGAAATATTTATTTCTTTTTAAAGCGCACAGTAAAAGGATGGAATATTAATCACGGTTCATAATATACTTCCCTCTAGAGATTTTATCGCCTTTATTAATTATTAATACAGATCATTTAGAAGCCTTAATATGAATATATTCACACCCTTTGGGAATTTTTACATTTAAAATTGTCTATCGTAGTACCTTTACAGAAGTTATTATTAAAAGAATAGCATCCTTTGTTTAAAATTCAAGCACGCACACTGATTTAATGTAAAATAAGTTGTCAGTTATGCGCGTGCAGTTTTGATGGTTCTGACAAGGTGTCAGATTATTTCAATGCCTAATTTTAATTAAATCACTACTATGCAAATGATAAAGAGCGATTGAAGTTACGGAAAAAATTATTAATTTTAAAATTTAATATTTGAATTAACAAATCAGTGATTTGTTGAATTCAATATTAATTTTTAACTCAGACATGTGCATTCTTTTCTTGTTTCTTAATTAAAATTCCTAAATTTGTATTTTCTTAATAGCTTAATTATCACTATTTTTCTAATGTAACTTAATTTACTTCAAAGGATTTTTTTGTGTGTGAGTATGTGTGTGTGCTAAGTTATGTACAGATGGCAAAAGAAAAATAAATTTTAATCGGTTATTCGAGTGTACTTCTATTCATTTCCTGTGCAGAAAGTGTGTATGTTCATGTTTGTATGTAACTTTTGTGGAAAAACTAGCGGTATTAATTTTGATATTGTGGGTGTAATTATTACTTATGAGAAATGTAATAATGATAGTTGAAAAAAAATCCGAATGCATATATAATGTAAGTTTAATGCTAAGTTGTATTATAAATCTGCCTTTCAATGCTATGTTTTTTTTTTTTCAGCTTTTTCGGGCTACTGTACATGGGTGGAAATCTTATTATTATTATTGAAAATTCATATAGATTTTTTACATTTAATGTATTTTTAGTTCACTTAATATCTACAACAAAAAGTATTTTTATATTAAAAATATCAAAAATGTACTAAATAAATTTCTCCAGTTGAAGTTTATTAAAAATTGCATATTCGCATTAGCCTATCTTAGGAGTTAATAGTCCAAACAATCGCCAAATATTTCGCTATTGACAGCAGTTTTTTTTTATTTCTTAAAATTTCAGGGGTATATGCGGATAGTTCAATGGTATGCCTAAGAAATGTGTGCTTTCTTATGTCATTGTATAATTTTATGTGTTGATTGGTGATGTTTTGATTTCATGAAGAAATATCAACCGTTATACAAACATTTGACAATTTATATTGTTTTAAGTGCAAATGTGATGCGCATGACTTAGATATGGTTTTAGGAAATTTATGTTTGAAAATTAATATAAATGCTACTATAAAAATGAGTAAATTGAGATGCAGTTTTCAAATAAATTGCTTTTAAAAATATTTTTACCACTTGTAAAATTTGAAAATATAGGAGTTTAGAAGTTGTTGCTGCGCCATCGATATGATGTTAGGATTACAAACATTTGTCAAAATGCAAGCCAAAGAAAAAAATCATTTTATTTTTCCAAATAGCGTTACCTAGTCATATCACATCTATCATATAAATTATAAAGCAGAACCCTAAAAGTTCGATTCGAGTGATTTCAAAAATTACCCGGGGGATTTTTCAGCAAATTGCATCATTTTATGGATAATTTTCACGCGGTGGTTTAAGAGTATAATATACAAGTATTATAAAATTAGATTCAAATATTTAAATTTCAATGCAACTGTTTGTTGCACAGACACACATATTGTAAGAAGCATTTAATTTAACGTATTAAAAAAAGAAAGAAAAAAGAAAAAAAAGAAAAAAAGAAAATCAATCATTTCAACGAAAAAAATGGCGATTTGTTTTCTTCCAAACATGTGATTCTTATAAACACAGACTGATATTACCCAATACTGTCCTTTTTTTTACTTTCACAAAATTAAAATCTTCAAAAGTTAGAAACTGAAGTTTATTATTAAGGACATTAATGCAATTATCCATAACTATTAGAAGATTAACTCAACATTAAAATGAAAGCTGCAATATATTTTTTTTTATTTGTCATTTTTTTAATTCGCCACTTCCGTTAAATTTTTCTGTATATCTTCTATTCTTTTACGGAGGTATTTAAAAGATATAAGATTTATTTTACATATTTGGGTCATCCGCAAATTTCCGGAATATTTTTCTGCATTATTTTTAGATTCATTCTGTATTTGAAAACTGTTAAGGATGAACCCAGTTAGAGAAGACTAGACGTATTTTTACATAGATATTATTTCTTTGCTTATTATAATTATTGTTATTATCATTATGCAAACGAAAAAAAAACAGTATTTTAAATTACCACTCTCTGTCATTGTAAAACGACGAAAAAAGCAATAACTACAATGTACGAAAAAGCTTTGTACTACCAATGGGTAGAAATATTTTTGTGAATTTATCAGTTAGCTTATACATAAGAAAAATCATATATATTTATGATTAGATAAAGTTTAGATTATTGAGAAAGAACTTCGTTTGACACACAGTACTATCAATTAATCTTAGCGGCAAAAATTAACGATTAATTTTAATATTGGGATTACTTAAGCAACATATTGAAAATTAATTTAATCTAAAATGTAAGGAAAAGTAAGCCTAATTATCTCTCTGTGTTTTTATACTCATTACAAAAATGTAAAAAAAAAAAATCGGTTCAAGTATTTACCAAAAAGATTTTTATTAAACATTTTGCGTAACTAATGTTATTTATTATTGTAATCTGTATTTAAGTTATGGATATTTGTTGGTAAACGATCTATAATTATGTCAATTTTAATTTGTAGTTTGGTGTGTAATTAAATTTGTTTTGTAATTAACTCTGTTACATTTGTAACTACTTCTGCAAATACTTCTGATATTTTTCGCCAACCTTACCTCATACGAGAAGATTTGATTTAACGCAAACTAATTGTTTATTTTTCTAACAATATCAGTCATCGAGATTTTCTTTTTTCTGATTCACAGTTACATGATTGCAACTTGTCCATAAAATGAAAAGATGAAGAAAATAATGTCCTTTTAATTTAATTAGAACAATTAAGCTTTAAAAATACATGTTTTTTAAGCCTCATTTTTTTAAAATGAAGTGGTTAAACTTGACTTGTGCGCAAGTAATTCGTTACACTTTTGACTACATTTTCTCTTGTGGATTTCAAAGATTTAAACCTATAACATATCTGCAAGAAAAGGGCGTATTTTCTAAATATATTGTAATGTAGAGTGAAGTTGTTTTCAAGTTGTTAGAACAACACATATCATCAAGCTAAGATTTCCGGAGTCAAAGAACTAGAAAACGAATATCAATTACCCTAATATTATTTAAATTCAAAGGTCAATCACTGCAATCATTGTAAGGTTCAGTATTTTAATTATGCGGTGACTAAAGAATATTTTAATTCTTGCTGTCATAAATCCCTTAATTTCCTACCAATTCCTCCATAAATGATCAATTAAAAGAATTGCTTCTGAATAGCTCTAATTCAGTCCAACGCATAAGATAATACAACAGTGCATTAGCGTTCCCATTGTTTCCATAATATGGAAAAAAATTCAATTGAAGTACCACGTTGCTTTAAAATTCAAAGTCCAGTTTGGTCAAATTCACTGTTTTGTGAGATTTAAGGATGTTTGAAAAAAGACCACCGCTGCGGTCATTGCCTGTTAGCGTGATGGTTAAAATTCCTTTGTCATACATCCATGAGGCGAATAAAAACTGTACATCAAGAAACCCCCAAAATGTATGCTGTTTGATCTCGGATATGATTTAGATTAGAGATTTGGCAAGATGAACCCGATCCATGGTCTAGTACGAGAGCGGGCTCTTACTTTTATACCAGTCTTCAGGTTTGCACGAAATCGGATTGATTGGTTGTATTTATGACGTCTAATTATCAGCACGAGGGATATAGGCCCTAAGGAGGGGTGGGGGTACCCCCTTCAGAAATATAGGATTGAAAGTTATTCTGAAACATAATCAGTGTTAGTAGCAAGAAGAAGCCGTGTAATATCCCTCATCTATCGTCGCTTGCTGTTTAAAGATTTTTTTTTGTTGTTGTTCAGAGCCATTAGAAAATATAAACTCACAACATTTTGCTATAATTGTAAGTTTCTTTTATGACATGTGTATAAACTAGCAAAAGCCATGCTTTGTTTGGATTCCCGAAGTATTATTTCATAAGATAAATATTTGAAAGTAACAATATTTTTTTTAATAATAGTTTTGCATTTTTATCAAGGAAAAACGTTGTTTTACGTTTTGGCGCATTTTAACTTTAGCCAATTCTATGAATTGGATTAAATTAAAAATTAAATTCAGCCAAATTTCATAAATTGTTTTTAAACGGCAAACATATTAAAACTAATACCAATAATAATTACTTCTTAATAGTAAATACATTTCATTCGGTTCAATTTTCAACCTTCACATTTGAATAACACTTTATGTTACTAATTTAATAATTCATTTTATTTGTTTACAATTTTTTGTTGCCACTTTACAATAAATAAATAAATAAATAATATAGTTCTTTTAAAATGCGTGTATCGTCTGCGTAAGTGATTTCACATAATAACAATGAACTGTGTACTTGAATTCTTAACCCTGAAAAATACTTCTATAATTGAATGTAAATAAATGAATATTAACAAATTTTAATTCATTAAAAATATGCAATAATTTTCATGAAAAAGGCATTTTAAAAGTTTCATCAAATAAATCGTGAAACGATTATATGATTAAAAAGAATGAGCACCAAAATATGTATTATTTATAATCACGCTTTATAAGTTAAATGTATATTTCATTTCAAATAACATACATTTTTAATATAAGAAAGTTTCATGTTCTTTTATTGTTTGAAGTATAAATTCTGCAGTTATTTTCAATATTTTCAATATTTACAATATTTCGTCTTTGCAAAATGCAGATAAATAGGTTCCTTGTTCCTTTCCTTATTTAAATATATTTTTTAAAAAAATGGGAAATTTTTATGCAACGATAATATTTCGCGTACTCAGTCATTCAAGATTTTTCTTTTATTTTTCAATCATTTTTCTTACTGCAAGTACGCAGGTTTCTTACTAACTTCCTAATTTATTTTTCTTTCTGAAAATATGCGTGTTTCATTTTTATTTGAAAAAATGGGTCTATAATAGAAAAAACATGTAAAATAATTTAATTAGAATAATAACTTTTTTACAGTTATTCTGTTAAAAAATAATATTGTGCAAATCTACAGATCATAATTTATTCTTATGTTTAATTTCAAGTCAAAATACTGAATAGTTTTTTTTTGTAAAGTGTACGACAAAATGTAATTTGTGTAGCCTAGTAGAGGATTTGCTTCGCTCAGGCTAATAATGAATTTTCTATTTTTAAAAGATTTTAAGGGACAAGAGAATCATGAAACGTTGCTATGAGGCAATATTTAGGTAATTATTAAAATATTAATTAGTACTTATTTCTATGCAAGAAGATAATTTTAAATAAGAAAGTTAGTCTTGCAACAAATTTTAAAATATTATTAATAATTTTCTACTGTGTGTATTCTGTATCGGACTCTGGCTGTACCAAAACCAGAAACATACGCTAAAATTTACAAAATTAAAATGCACACATATAAAATGCGCCCAATAAAAGGATGTGAATATTGATCACGTGATCTTAAGGTTTCCTTCAGGCATTTTATTGACCTTATTAATACAGAATATTTAGATGCCTTAATATGAATATCCATGTCCTTTATGATTTTTTTCACTTAAAATTTAAAAGTTTCTATCGCAACTGTAACAGATTTGCCAAAGGTTATTATTGAAAGAATGTCTTTTGTCATTTAAAATTAAAGCAGGCACGCTGATTTAATTTAAAATAAGTTGTTAATTATGCGCATGCAGTTCTGAAGGTTCTGACAAGGTGTCAGAATATCTAAATACTTAATTTTAATTAAATCTCTTCTATGCAGATGATAAAGAGCGATTGCAGTTACAGAAAAATTTATTAACTTCAAAAATTAATATTTAAATTAACAAATCAGCCCACGATATGTATTCAATGTTACTTTCTAAGTCAAACGTGTACATTGCTTTTTTTGTTTCTTCGTTAAAATTCCAAATTTTGCACTTTCTTCATACTTTAATTATTATTAATTTTTCAAATAAAAATTAATTAATTTCAAGAAATATTTTTTGCCAACTCATGCATAGAAAGCAAAATTAATTTTTTAAGGAAAGAATTTTTTATAGTTTCTCCGTATGCATATCTGTTCAATAATGCAAAAATTGTATTTATTCATGTTTGTATGCACCATTTTTCATGTCTATAGTGGCATTCACTTTGATATTGCGGGGGCCTGCAGTAATATTACGTCACGAGAAATATAATAATTATAGTTTGAAAAAAATTCTGAATACCTATATAATTTTGATTTAACATGTCGTATAATAAATCTGTCTAAAAATGCTCTTTATTATATATATATATATATATATAATTTTTGCATTCTCTGTCTTTCCGAGTTACTATACATCCGAAAAAATATTATTACTATTATTATTATTATTATTATTATTATTATTATTATTATTATTATTATTATTATTATTATTATTATTATTATTGAAATTTCACATGGATTTTTTACATTTAATGTAAGTTTTTTTTGTTCCGCGGACTAACAAGATTAAAAAGTATTTTTTGTACTAAAAATATCAATAATGTATTAATTTTCGAAAGTGAAATTTATTAAAAGTTAACTGTTGCATTAGAAGCCTAAGAAGTCGTCAAAAATTTCGTTCTTTGCAACAGCGTTTTATGTTCTAAAAATTTTAGGAGTGTAAGTGCGTAGTTTGATTACATGCCTAATAAATTTGTGTTTTATTTATATCATTCCCATTGTTTTACTTATTGATTAATGACGTTTTGATTTCATTAAGAAATGTTAACGGATATACAAACACTAGAGAATTTATATTGTTTTATGCGCAAATGTGTTACACACTATAGAGATACAGCTCTAAAAAACATACTTAAAAACTATCATAAATACCAATACAAAAGTGATTTGAGATAGAGTTTTTAAGTAAATTGCATCTACAAATATAATTTTTATTTTCCTCACTTGAAAAAGTTAAAAATGTGAGATGATTAAAAGTTGCTGCTTTCATCTATATGATGTTATAGTTAAGAACACTTGTCAAAATGTAAGCCGGAGTAAAAAAAAATATATATACTACTCATATATCCTTCAGATAAATAAAACTGTACATCAAGATACTCACAAAACACAAAAGTTTTATGTTGCCTGATTTGGATAGGGCCCACATTAGAGATAAGGCAGGAACAGCCTATTCCGTAGCCTGGGAAAACTCTATTTTTATATGTCTCTTCGTGCTCGGGCTGAAAATTATTTTGAGGTTTTTTCACGGTCAATATAACATAGAGAAGACATAGACTATCCCTCGTCTATTATCATTTGTTGTTTAAAGTATTTATTCCAGAATTACAAGAACACAGAAATTCACATCTTTCTCCCATCATTCTATAGTGATATTTTTAAAGAATAATATTTGTGCCTATTTTTTTTAATTTCTTTTAAAAATTGTGATTACAAATGAGTTTTCTTTTTTTAAAAGATTTTCAGGGACAAGAATATCATGAAATGTTACAATGAGATAATACTTACGATTAATACCTATTTTTGTGTAAGAAGATAATTTTAAATGAAAAAGATAGTCTTGGAACTGATTTTAAACTTTTTTTTATTGTGTGCATATTATATCAGATTCCGGTTCTAAAGAAACAAGTTCCATTAGATACATAAGCTAAAATTCACAGCGTTAATATTCAAAGCTCAGGAAGATTACATTAAACACACTGTAAAAAGTAATTGTTGCTTTTACGATATAATATTCTCACCCTAGCTTACAAATCATACCGTAAAATAAATAGTAATAAAGAGTAAAATACGCAGTAATATATCGTTAAGTAATAATATACGGCATATTACTGCTATTATATTTATAAGACTGTAAAGTACTGCTATTTATAAGACGGTATACTACTGCTTACATGCAGTTTATTTAATAAATTTTAAGTAAAACTAACATTTTTTTTTTTTTTTTTTTTTTTTTTTTTTTTTTGCAGTGTACGGTCGTTTCAAAGATAGACATAATATTGTTTATCAATGAAAAAAAAAACACCAACAAAAATTATTTTCATTCTGGTGAAAGAGATCAGAATATCCATGAAACAATCGTGTGCACCCAGAAAAAGGTATCGATTAAAACTACAAAACATATTTTGTTAAGTACATTTTGGTAGTTTTAAGTGAATTTTTAGTTAAAGTAAAAAATCTGTTTCGATGCTCAGACAAAAAAATATTGTTAACACTCTTATAAAATTTTAACAAAATTTCATCAATTTTATTTGTGTCTTACTAAAATATGGTATTTTAAAGTTTATCTATCAAATTTTATTGTTTTTGCAAAATTTAAATTGGTGTGCAGTAGCCATAACTCTCTCACGTAGTTTTGTTTAATTGATTTATATAACTATAAAGGGTTAACATAATTTTTGGATAATAAAAATTTTTCAAATAGAGACGGATTAATGACGTTATTATTATGTTATAATGGATTTCGAATGAAAATTGTGGATGGAAAATCGAAAAAAAAACTAACAATATTTTAAAATATAAATTGAAAAAAAAAATCGTTTTTCTTAAATAATTTTGTATTTTTAATATGATGTTGTGTAATTAGTGTATTTTAATGCTGCAAATTTTGGATTTTTTTAACTCGAAAAAGTAAATAGTATCCTGTTCTAATTTTTTTTTAACTTGCAGCGAGCTCGTATTTCAAAATGTCGGACTCGGATTTCGAAAAAAAGAGCCATCTCTGGCTCACTTAACGGATTCTGGTGGTCCCAAATTGGGACATTTATCTTATAAATGCTTGTAAAATACTTAATATTTTATTATTGATGCGCACTTTAAAGCTATATAATAGGGTACATTTTTAATTCCGTTTATTGAAGGATTTTGTTGTAAACACGATTTATTCATTAGAAAAAAAATTCGCTGGATAGCAACTTTTTAAAAAATTAGTATAGTAGTATTTGCTTACAATTTTATTTCTTTTGCAATATTACGGTTTATGATGTATTTGCACTTGTTTTTTCATCTAAAGATTTTTTACAAAAATTTAAAACATAGACAACATTCAATTTTATTAAAATTTAACATTTTAATTGAATTCACGTTTGGGGCAAAATAAAATACAAAACCTCAACCTGTTACTTAACAAAATTTTCCAACTGAATAAGAGTCGGGTGTTGCTAATTTAGCCAGTCTCTAACCCCCCCCCCCCCTACGGATCTGTGACACAAGTTCATTTTAAAATATTATTACGGGAGCGAGCAACGCCGGGCGGGTCAGCTAGTTTCTTAATAAAACATATTTGTAAAGTTTATTATAAATAATATAAACCATTCATTTTTACTTGTACTGCTCAATCAAATTATAAAAATGAAAAATAAGATTGCTTAAAACAATTTTTTCGCCGATAAAAAAAAAAAAAAACATATTCAATATTTAAAAAAGCCCGGAGTAAAAAAATGAAAGTGCTATGTTTACTCAATTATCCAGAAAATTGAAGTTGTTTTCTTTCTTCCCATTTTTTATCGAAAGATATTCTCAAGAAAAAGTAAATGGGTTTGACAAGGATGTAATTTATGTGTAAGACTGGGGAAAAAAAGACAAACATGTGTTAATGAGTAAATCGATAGATGTCCTAATTTTGTCTTAAACTTAAGTTGAACTTTTTTCTTCTAATTAGTAAAAGACAAGCGCAGTCATATATTTCGAGTACTAATACTTATAATGGAAAAAGAAGCGTGATAATTACAATAGATTTTAAGAGAGTATATAATTATAATCATCTGAAAACGAATAACATACTACTCAACATTTTTTGTGTGCAAAAGTATGTAAGTTTTTTGCACTATTTTTACAGATAGTAAAATAGTGCACACTGTTTTAAGAAAATTTGTGAAATTACAGATAATTTACAGGTAATTCAATATCTTATGTATTATGTAAAATTAAAGAAATAAAAAAAACGCGGTCCTATTAACTAATAGAGAAGTTATTCGGTAAATTTTCAATAGACACTGTAAATAAACATAACTAAAAATACACAAGACTCTGTAAGTTCATTTTTAATTATAATAATTTAATTTAGTTTTAGAAATTAGCAAATCAGTCAAACATCAATGAGCTTCAAAGTATCAGTTATCGAGAATTTTTGAACTAATCTATATATATAAAATAAGAGATGTCTGTCTGTCTGCCTGCCTCCCTGCCTGACCGCAGACAACGCCGAAATTATAACACCCAAGTCTCTGAAATTTTTTTCATGTGTGCATGCTAACACCGGAAAGTGCACTTCGCAGCCAGATTTTTAAATTTCAATTTCAATTTATTTTAATTTAAAACTAACTGGGTTGGAAAATATTTGCAGCTTTCCACCAATCCACGACAACGAAGGAGTGTGGTTAGAGAGTATTTGCAGCTGGACACCAATCCGCGGCAACGAAGAATCCAGCCAATGAGACCAGGCAGAAAATATGGGATTTAACGACTGCATTTCACAGAAGATTTTGCATGGAGTAGGTCTCAGTGAAGAAAGGACTTTTTAAATAATTCAATTATTGCACTATTTTTGTGGTTCATAACAGCTAAAATCAACTATATTTCTTTATCCTTCCAAAATATGGTCTTCGTAACAGAAAAGCATACCTGTGTTCACTCAGATAAAATATAAAATATTCTAAAATTTTACTATTTTTTTCTATATTAGTATGAATAGAGATTTTAAATATTCGCAATTTGTTTGAAAATATCTATGGTCCCGGGGCAAGCCAGGCGGTTCAGCTAGTATATAATATACTAATATTTTTCCCAATTTGTTTTCAGCCGTCCTGGGGTTTGAACCCAAGACCTCTGGACATTGGTAGAGAATCTTACTGACTGAGCTATGGAATTTGTTCGTTTGTTGTACAAAATGTGTCTTTTATGATTCATCTTGGAAAAATCTATTGTGCCTTCAATAATTTCGCTTCAAATGTATCCGTTAGAAAATTCGTAAACTATTTATTTTAATTTATTTTAGAGCGATACATAATACCTATTATTTTTTAATCAATTTTTATTTTTTAACTAATTTAAGCAATAAAAAAAATCAATTAATTTTTTAATGCAACTATTTGAAAATAATTCATTTTTTACAACAGTAATATTTTAGAGAATTTTTGAAATTGTTTACCACGATTTATTTTTTAATGCATTAATCTTTTTAAAATATTTTTAAACAAGAAATAAAATAAGCCGCTTTTCTCAAAAATTACGCTACATAAATTACCGTAATTTCGGGTTATAAGCCGCAGATCAAACTATTCTTTTTCGACTCAGAATTTTTTAAGAAACAAAAATAACTAGTTAGATCGTCGTAAATATTTGTATTCAATCACTAAGTAAGATTTCTGGATCCAAAAAGAATTGTTTGATCCGCGGCTTATACACCCGAAATTACGGTAATCGCTATAGTTTTCCAACAATGTTTAAATTAATGTTTATACTAATTTTTTCATAATTTTAATTTCTGTAGATTTGGAAATAGATGGGGAGGACCATATTTTTGCATTACATTTTAGAGTATATCTCTGAAAAAATAGTACCTACAATTTTTAAAAAATGTAGTTCTTAGTTCTTTCGCACGATATATAAAGAAAAAAAATTCTCAAGTAACTTAATTACCTCCTCTACACTTTTGCTAAATATATTTGTGAATGTTTAATAATCTGTAAATGTTTAGTGTTAATAGTCTTTATTACTTCCTCCAACTTGAACTTTCCACGTTCTATTGGTTACAAGTAAAATGGCTATGACAAACAGACAACAGCAATATTTTATAATAGTTCTGTTTTCCCTTTTTCATTACGGAACTCTAAAAAAAGATAAATACTTAATAATTTTCTGATACAATTGTTTCATAATGTGTGACAGATGCATAAATACTCATTCTTGTTGAATTTCCTAGTGGATTAACCCTTTCGAACCTCGTCTATTATTAAAAATACATGTTTTTTCATCGTGTATTATTTTCTCTTAACAATTATTTTTGTCACTTTCTACATACAGGAGATATAGTATATTTTTTAATATGATTTTATGTTTTGACATTTAGTAATATCAATATTCACTTAATTTTCTTTGCACTGTTGGCGATTCCTTTATTTTATACATATATTTAACCTTTTCACTTAAATTTAAAATATAGGTTATTTTCATAACGAATCCTGTGTGATAAAACACAAAATACATTCAAAAGTTGTAATATCTGTTAAACCCGTTGTAATACGATATTTTCCAAACGTCTCTAAAAACTCTTCCTTAGCCTGCTAAAATATAAATATTAATTAAGTAGTACACAAAATAAGTGTATTCGTTGCATTTCAGACAATGAGATAATCTTTAAACATCAGTAAATACATTTGGATAGCTACGATTAACTTTATTAAAGTAAAAACAATTTTTTTCTCAAAATAAAAAATATAGATAATCGACCCAAAAGGATTAATGTTCGATTCGCGAGTATAGAGAATAGTTAAAACGTTAATTTACACTAAAAAACAATTATAATCACAGATAAAACATGCATGCATTAGTGCATAATCTAGTAAAAAATATATATGAGCACGTAAAATATGGCTCTCCACATGCATCGTTAAAAAGTAGTCTATAACTCCAAATGTCTTACGATGATGAATGATCTTGCTTTTGTCGTTGCATTTCTCGCCCGAATTCTTCTTATTAGTCTGTCATATTTAATAATATATTAGCACTTGAATGTCATTTGACGATCACGCTCAGTTAACTAAGATGGAAATACATCGATTGCATTAAAAGAAAAAATGATGCATCACCACTGAAAATGAATTGCATCTCTTTTTAACATAATTTTCTGCGAAAAACATTTTCAACCTTCTGTTTCATATTTGAAAGCAATTTAGAGAACAAGTTAATAACAGATAATATTATATACTGTTGCAAAAGCTAGTCCGGGACAACTATCTTACAAACATTTGTGTTTTGAGAAAACATCAAATTTCGGTTAAATTGAGTTCAAGCGAATGCGAAAGTGAAATATCATTTGTCGTGTCAAACTGCCATTTACGCAAAATTGCATTTATTCGCAATTCATTTTGAAAAAAAAATTGTTGTAGACATGGACAGCAATTTCAATTTATGATTTTTTTTTAATATAAAAATGCACTTCTTTCTATTCACATGCATTGTTAAAAAGTAATCTATAACTCCAAATGTCTTACGATGACGAATGAGCTGCTTTTGTCGTTGCATTTTCTCGCCCCAATTTTTCTTACTGGGTTGTCATATTTAATAATATATTAGCACTTGAATGTCATATGACGATCACGCTCAGTTAACTAAGATGGAAATATATCGATCGCATAAAAAGAAAAATGATGCATCACCATTGAAAATGGATTGCATATTTTAAACATAATTTTCTGCAAGCTTCTTCATATCTAAAAAACATTTTCAACCTTTTGTTTCATATCTGAAAGCAATTTAGAGGACAACATGAATAACAGATAAACATTATATACTACTGCAGCAGCTGGTTTAGGAGGAACAAGATCTTTACAAGGTCTTTAATTCTGACAAAACATCAAATTTCGGTTAAATTGAGATATAGCAAATACGAAAGTAAAACATCATTTGTCCTGTCAAACTGCCATCTATCTAAAACTGCATTTATTTGCAATTGATTAAAAAAAAAACGTTTGTTGTCGATATGGACAGCCATATGGACTTATGATATTTTTTTAATAAAAATGTATTATTTCTATTCACATGCACTTTTAAAAAGTAATCTATAATTCCAAATGTCTTACAATCATAAATGAACTCTTTTTTATCGTTGCATTTTTTACCAGAATTTTTCTTATTGGGTTGTACTATTTAATAATGTATTAGCACTTAAAATTCATTTGACGATTACGCTCAGCTAACTAAGATGGAAATATATCGATGGCATGAAAAGAAAAATGATGCATCACCATTGAAAATGAGTTTCACCTTTTTCAACATAATTTTCTACCAACTTTTTCGTATCTGGAAAACATTTTCAACCTTCTGCTTCATATCTGAAAACAATTTAGAGAGTAACATGAATAACAGATAACATTATATTCTGCTTCTGTAACTAATCTACGAGGAGCTATCTTCCATAGATTTTTGTCTTGACAAAACATCAAATTTCGGCTAAATTGAGATATAGCGAATATGAAAGTAAAATATCATTTGTCGTGTCAAACTGCCATCTATGTAAAATTGCATTTACTTGCAAATGATTTTAAAAAGATGCTTGTTGTCGACATGGACAGCTTTATGAATTTATGAAATTAAAAAAAAATGTATTCTTTCCATTCACAAGCACTGTTACATTGTAATCTATAACTCCAAATATCTTATGATGATGAATGAACTCTCTTTTGTTGTTGCATTTCTCACCAGACTTTTTCTTTTGGGGTTGTCATATTTAATAATATATTAAATCTTGAATGTCATTTGAAGGTCACATTCAGTTAACAAGATGGAAATATATCGATCGCATAAAAAGAAAACGATGCATCATCATTTAAAATGAATTGCATCTTTTTAACATAATTTTCTGCCAACTTCTTTTCTGAAAAACATTTTCAACCTTCTGTTTCATATCTTAAAGCAATTTATAGAACGACATGAATAACAGATAACATTATATACTGCTGCAATAACTAATCTAAGAGGAATTATCTTGCAAGCATTTTTATTGTACAAAACATAAAAATGCTTGCAAGTTGTTTCGGTTAAATTGAGCTCAAGAGAATACGAAAGTGAAATATCATTTGTCGTGTCAAACTGCCATTTACGTAGAATCGCATTTATTTGCAATTGATTTTGAAAAGACATTTGTTGCCGACATGAACAGTAATATGAATTTATGATTATTTTTTTCTATAAAGACATATTATTTCTATTCACATGCATTGTTAAAAAGTAATCGATAACGCTAAATGTCTTACGATGATGAATGAAATCTCTTTTGCTGTTGCATTTCTCGCCAGAATTTTTCTTATTGGGTTGTCATACTTAATAATATATTAAAACTTGAATGTCATTTGACGATCATGCTCAGTTAACTAAGATGGAAATATATCGATCGCATAAAAAGAAAAAGGATGTATCACCATTGAAAATAGATTGCATTTTTGTAAACATAATTTTCTTTCAACTTCTTTATATCTGAAAAACATTTTCAACATTCTGTTTCATATCTGAAAGCAATTTAGTGGACAACATGAATAACTGATAACATTTTATACTGTTGCAATAGCTAATCTAGGAGGAACTATCTTCCATAGACTTTTGTTTTGACAAAACGTCAAATATCGGTTACATTGAGTTACAGTGAATACGAAAATTAAATGTCATTTGTCGTGTCAAACTGCCATTTACGTAAAATTACATTTATTTGTAATTGATTTTAAAAAGACGTTTGTTGTCGACATGGACAGCTAATAGAATTTATGATATTTATGTATATATATATAAATATATTCTTTCTGTTCGCATTCATTTTTGAAAAGTAAGTGTAACTCCAAATGTCTTACGATGATTAATGAACTTTCTTTTGTCGTTGCATTTCTCGCTAAAATTTTTGTTATTGGATTGTCATATTTAATAATATATTAGCACACGAATGTCATTTGAGGATCCCGATCAATTAACTAAGATGGAAATATATCGATCACATTAAAAGAATAATGATTCTTCACCATTGAAAATGAATTGCATCTTTTTAACACAATTTTCTGCGACCTTCTTCCTATCTGAAAAACATTTTGTATCTTCTGTTTTATATCTGGAAGAAATATAGAGAAGAACTTGAATAACAGATTGTTGTGGTTACTCATAACCACTGCCATATTTTTATTCAATTTAATTTATCGTGTATTTTATTAATCGTTATTCATTTATTATAAAAAATTCGCATTCTAAAATTTATTTTAATTCTCGCCTTTTTTAAACTTCCCTGTAAGGTTTCTTTTCTTACGTAACTTTTCGTTTATTCCAAAATGATAAAATGATTTCGAATTTGTTACTTCCGGTTGTGGTTTGTTCCTGAGCTTTCTCGAATATTCGAAGGGGGATGTACTTCCGTTTTATAACTCCTCCTCCCGTCCAATCAGACTTAATTCTACTGATGCGTAATTTAAAATAGGTGAATCCTTATATACATTATTTGCTTCGCATCTTTCAGGTGCTATTAAAGTTTAATCTTAAAATTCAATTTCCCTATCAGTGTTTAAGCATTTGGCCTATCTGTTTTATCGCCACTTTTCTAACCCTGCCAATTGGCGTTTTGTGAGATTGTGGCAACCCCCCCCCCTTTACCGTTTCTGCTGCGTTCGTTTTCTTTGACAGAACAGTACAGAATTCTGAGAGTGTGTGTTTGTCCGGTGTCTGGGATGATTGTTCCAAAAAGAAGGGCGGAAGGCATCGGCTTTTTGATACGAAAAATAATTTAAAAATCAAAAGTAAAATTTTGAGAACAGAACTGAATCTAGAGAGAGTGTGTTTGTCCGGTGTCTGCGATGATTGTTCTAAACGGACGGAAGATATCGTCGGTTATGATTTCGAAAATAATTTAAAATTAAAAGTAAGATTTTTTACAATAGAAATGTGGTGATGTACCCCTTATGAAATTTCTTGCGGCATTAGATGGGTCCTTGTAAAATAGGACCGAAGGTGTAAAGAAAATCTTCGTCAAACTATAATCATTTATTTCCATATGCACTTCATAGTATTCGAAGGATTACATCATGATTCCAAAAATGGTGTCACCCCTAATTCCCCAGGAGAAGCTCTTTTACTTTCAAGTATATTTTTTTAAGTTGTCAAAATTGGGTCTTAAAAGTGAACCTAAATTGCCAGGTCTCTAGAAAAATGAGAGACCGATATATTTTGTCTGTCCTTTTTTTATAAGAATAAAAAAGAGATTTTGCAACAAGAAATAAAATTATTTTCAAAGAAGAAAAGTTCTCTACACATTTAGTTAATGTCTTTGTATTCTATTTTTTTCAAGTTCCTGCAGGTAAGCATTCTTCTATTATTCTGTTTATTTTTCCTTACATATGTCCAAAAATTAATGAAAACAAACTGCCATGTTCTTCCTTTTGGGTCTTTTGCGGCCACAAGACGCAATGTACCTGGAAATTATTAATTTTTTTTTTCTTTTGTAACGGCATAAAACGTTCCAACCAAACACAACACAGATAACATTTTATACTGCTACAGTAACTAATCTAGGAGGAACTATCGTGCAATCATTTTTCGGTTAAATTGAGTTATAACAAATACGAAAGTGAACTATCATTTGTCGTTCAAAATTGCCATTGACATAGAATTGCACTTATTTGCAAATGATTTTGAAAAGATATTTGTTTCGACATGGACAGTAATATAAATTTATGATATTTTTTTAATAAAAATGTATTCTTTTAACCTCTTCATTTCCGATTTGAAAATAATAATACAAGTACTTATACATTGGTTTATTATATTCAAAATATCTCCCCATGAAATTAATATTTTAACTTTTTTTTCAGCGTGTTCTTCTTAAAAGATGTGATTTTTTTTTCTTATTCCTCAAAATATTGCTAAAAACTTTGCTTAATTTAATATTTAAAACTGACAAGGGGTGGTAACATTTTTACACTTCATATAAAATTAAGCGTATCTTTCAGAGATATTTTGAGAACTAAGAAAAAAAATAAAGCATGCTTAATGAAGAGAACACTGAAAAATATTCAAATACTAATTTCCTTTAATGAATAGAAAACTGAAAAAAAAATTGATATACTAATTTCCTTAAGGGAGATGCTTTAAATATACAAAAGGTACCAAATGTCCATAGACATAACACTATGGAGTGAAATTCGGAAAATGAGTGTCTAGTACCCTTAATGAGCTACCCTACACTAAAATAATTATTGTAATCACAGATATAACATTCATGCATTAGTGCCAAATCTAGTAAAAAAAAAAAAAAAATATGAGCACGGAAAATATGGCTATTCGCAGGCATCGTTTAAAAGTAATCTATAATTCCAAATGTCTTACGACTTACGATGATGAATGAACTCTCTTTTGACGTTGCATTTGTCGCTCGAATTTTTCTGATTGGGTCGTCATATTTAATAATATATTAACACATGAATGTCATTTGATAAACACGCTCAGTTAACTAAGATGGAAATATATCGATCGCATAAAAAGAAAAATGATGCATCACCTTTGAAAATGAATTGCATCTTTTTGACAGAATTTCTGCCAACTTCTTCATATCTGAAAAACATTTTCAACCTTCTGCTTCATATTTGAAAGCAATTTACGGAACAACTTGAATAACAGATAAACATTATATACTACTGCAGTAACTAATCTAGGAGAAATTATCATACAAGTATTTTTCTTTTACGAAACATCAAATTTCGGTTAAATTGAGTTATAGCGAATACGAAAGTGAAATATCATTTGTCGTGTCAAACTGCCATTTACGTAGAATTGCATTTATTTGCAATTGATTTTGAAAAGATGTCTGCTGTCGACATGGATAGCAATATGAATTTATGATAATATTTTGTATAAAAATGTATTCTTTTAATCTTCTCAGTTCCGAAGCTAAAATAATAATTCAAATACTTATTCATTAATTTTACAAACAAAATGGCATCACAAATGACAGAAAAAAAATGTCTTTTCAAAAATTGATCCTTTAGGAACTTAGTAATTTAAGTTCAAAAATATGGATTTCTGGAAAACTACAAACCCTCTTAAAACACTAATTTAATAAATAAATTTCAATATAATAAATTTAATAACTGAATTAATAATAATAATTGAAATTGATTTTAAAACAATGCATTCATTACTTTTCATCGATTTAAAAAAGAGAAAATTTTATTAGATTGATTAGCAATTTAAATTAAATTTATTTCCTCTTCAATAGCTCAAATTGTTTAAAATAAAATTTGTAACAATGTGTAATTTATAGGCTTTTCAGAAAACTGAAAATCAAAATTTATTTTCATAAGATAAATTAATAATCAAAATAAAATATCAGCGAAGAAAATTTATTATATTTCAGAATTGCAAAACACTACCAAAAATTTAAAAAAAAATCCACGCCACACAGTTTTTTTAATCGTTTTTTACCAGCTTGTTTGATTAACAGCAACTAAATTATTCTTTCTGATGCAGCGGGAAATAATCTGTTTAATAAATTCCGTAATAAAAGATTATGCATACAGTACGTTCTTCAAATCTTTATGAATGAAACGTGGTTGAAAAACCTTTGGACTTGAACTCAAAAACAAATATTTATGATTATAAACAAAACACACATGTATTATGAAAAATAATAGTACAATCCTCAAGTTAATAAAAGCCCTTCTAGTTCATGGATCCATGCAACAAAATCCATAGTTCTATTTATGTGATAATGAAAAGTTAATTTTTACTATTAACGTTTGCACTGATTTGGGAAATATATTTACACATACACTAAGACTTATGTCATTTCATACCCATTTTTAATTAAAGAAGATAGAAATATTCTAGTAATATAAAAAAATATTATGAAAATGAATTGGAACAAAATAACCGAGTATTTGAACAACTGTTTGCATATCTCAAAAACATTTCCATCTCCTGCTTGACTCTGAAAGCAATTTCGAGATTCACTTTAAATGCAGATTAGACTATGCAACGCCTAGTGAAATATCTAGTTTGTTTAAAACTATTTCAATATTGGCAAGACATCAAATTTCTGTGAAATTGAGAGGCAGCAAACTCGAAAAGTGAAATATCGGTTGCTGTGTCAAACTATCATTTTCACAAATTCGCTGATATTTCCTACCAATTTGGGAAGGAAAAAAAACAAGAAAGAAAAAAAATATGCGCCTAGCATAAATTATGAAGCACTTTCCAATACATTCAAAATAATGTAACTTAACTGCACCGGTGAAAAAATTAAAAAATTACGTCTTATTTCACAATATGAAAATGCATAGCGCATTTCAAAACCAAAGTTCAACTGCTTCCATCGACAATCAGAAAATTATTCGATTTTTTTAGCAGTCCTGTATATGATATAGAGATTTATATCTATTAATAACATGCATTCCGAAATTTGGTTCATTTAAGAGATGCATATATTTCAGTTGAAAATTCCCCTTCAGCCATTTCCTTTATAAGGAGAATGGTTTGCGAATACTTTTGTTCAACCCTGTATATGAGATATAGAATTTATATACAAAGAGTAATATGCAAAAAACTCCTTAAATTTAAAGGCGCATACCGAATTTTAAAACATATTCTCTCACAGCTGTTATGCAATTTAATATTGTAACCGATTTTTTTTTCTTTTTTTTTTTTTGTGTGTGTGTGTGTGCGTTCCTATAAATGGATAAAAAATGCTATGAATGCTTTGTTTTAACGTGATCGTCGTAAAATTTAGTGTACTGTAAAAAAAAAAAAAAAAAAAAAAAAAAAAAAAAAAAAAAATCTATTAAATTTACGTAATAGTTACTGTAAAATTAGATGTAATTTTTTTTATTTCATCTAATTTTATTGCTATTTTTACGTCAAAAGCTGCTGGCAACATTACTGTCAGCAGTTTTTGCCGTAAAATTAACGAATATTTTTAAGGTTTTTTTTATATCAGTTTCAATGCATCCGAAATAACATAATGCCATTAAAATACCCTCTAAATGTCCCCCCCTCTATATACTATAATGTAATCGAATTCTTATGACTAGCCCTGTAAATGAATCATTTATTACTTCATATGCAAAACCAAACACGCTTTGGTGATCTTAAATAAGCTTTATCATTTGCATGAAAACCCGAGTATATTGTAAAAAAAATCCGTTAAATTTTTGGCAAAAACTACTGGCATCAATGTTACCAGCGGTTTTTGCCGTAAATTTAACGGATTTTCTTTACAATGCTTACGGATAACGGATTTTTTTATACGTGCTTATGCATTTGGACTGACAAACCGAATGTATAACCGAATTCACTTTTCAACTTTGTTGAAAAGTGCTAAAAAGACAATTTTAGTCCAAATGAGTATCGATTTCAGTTGAATAAATATTTATTTGTAAAAATTTTGTATTCTTCAATTAACCTTTTTTCACATACCCAAAGTTTTCATATCTCAAATCTTTGTGTAATTAAATTTTAATTTTTATATTTGAAAATCTCGAAAATTATTTTTCCCCTCAAATAAACCACAAATCATTTTATTTATCACTACTGTTTTTTATCCATTGGAACATTCTTTTCTAGCTATCCTTTTTTTTCCGTCAGCGAGAATTAGTCAAAGCTTGAAACCTTATTTCTTCCCACTCATTTCTTCATACATAACAGTTTTTTTTTTTTTTTTTTTTTTTTGGGGGGGGGGGTGTCGCAAAGAAAAAACTTCATAATCATTGATAAAATATTCATAGATTAATGCAAAAACAAGTTTAAAATATCACGAAAAAACTATTCTTTTTTGCTTGGTTAAAAAAAAAATCTCTAATTCGAGACAGTTTTTTTATGACTAATCAGCTGCCACTTTCATTAGGTATTTTCTTCGAGTTCTTATGATTTTGACGACGTACACTTAAATCTCATTTTACATTCACATTTAGATCAGTAAGACAAATTTTTTCACATACCCAAGTTTTTCATGACTCAGATCTTTGTGTAATTAAGTTTAAATTTTTACATTTCAAATTCTCGAAAATCACCTTTTCCCTCAAATCAGTCATAAATCATTTTTTTATTTATCACTACTATTTTTAATCCATTGTAACATTTTTCTCTAACAAAGCATTTTTTTCGCCAACGAGTATTATATTCAAAGCTTGAAGCCCTATTTCTTTTCACTATTTCTTCAGACATAACACCTAATTATTTTTCTAGCGTGTCTCAAAAAAAGAAAAAAATGCCATAATTATTGATAAAATATTCGTAGATTAGTGCAGAAACATGTTTAAAATATCACGAAACTATTATTCATATTTTTCCCATTCATTTCTTCAGACATAACACTTCATTTTTTTCTTGAGCGTTGCAAAGAAAAAACTCCATAATCATTGATAAAATATTCGTAGATTAGAGCAAAAACAAGGGAAAGATATCACGAAAATATTATTCATATGCATGGATATAAAAAAAAATCACAAATTCGAGAATGTTTTTTATGATAAATCAGTTGTCATTTTCATTGGATATTTTCCTCGAGTTTTTTATGATTTTGATGACACATTTAAAAATACATTAACACTTGAATGTCATTTGATATTCAAACTTAGTTAAATAAGACATAGCGATTAGATAATAAGGAAAATGACGTAACACACTAAAAAAATGAATTGTGCTATTTGTTAATGGAATCTTCAGCCATCTGCTTCGTGTTCCATTTTTTAATCTAAATGAATACCAATTTCAGTTGAATAAATATTTATTTATAAGAATTTTGTATTCTTTAATCAATATCTTTTTTCACCTACCCAAAGTTTTCATATCTCAGACGTTTGTATAGTTAAATTTAAATTTTTATCTCAAAAATTACTTTTTCTTTCAAATCAGTCATAAATTATTTTTTATCTATCACTGTTTCTAATCCATTGGAATGTTTTTTTCTAAGTTAAGCTTTTTTTTTTCTACCAACGAGTATTAGTCAAAGCTTGAAGCCCTAATTTATTCCCATTCATTTTTTTCTGACATAACAGTTAGTTTTTTTCTTGCACAACGCAAAGAAAAAACTCCATAATTATCGATGAAATATTCATAGATTAGTGCAAAAAAAGTTAAAAATATCATGAAAAAATTATTCATATGCATGGATATAAAGAACTCTAATTTGAGATATTTTTTTTATGATAAATCATCTGCCACTTTTTTAGGGTATTTTCCTCAAGTTTTTATGATTTTGATGACATGTTTAAAAATACGTTAACACTTGAATGTCATTTGACATTCCCACTTAGATAAGTATAAGACATATTTTTTTCACATATCCAATTTTTTCATATCTCAGGTCTTTGTGTAATTAAATTTAAATTTTTATGTTACAAAATCTCGAAAATTACTTTTTTCCCTCAAATGAACTATAAATAATTTTTTATCTATCACTGCTGCTTTTAATCCATTGGAAATTTCTTTTCTAGCAAAGTTTTTTTTTATTCCGCCAACGAGTATTATATTCAAAGCTTCAAAACCTATTTTTCCCACTCATTTCTTCCGACATAACAGCTAATTTTTTTTTTTTTCTTGCGCGTCCCGCTAACCCCCTCCCCCCCCCCCAAAAAAAATAAATAATAATAATTAATTTTAAAAAAGCTACAATCATAGATAAAATATTCGTAGATATCAATAAATATAAAAATTTTGTAAAATCACCATAAAAAGAAAAATGGTGATTTTACAAAGTTTTTATATTTATTGATATATATTTATCGCCAGTATTTTCGGTGTTTCTCAATAAAATATTCGTAGATTAGTGCAAAAACAAATTTAAAATATCACGAAAAAATTATTCATATGCATGAATAAAAAAATTAATCTCTAATTTGATATTTTTATTATAAATCAGCTGTCATTTTCATTGGATATTTTCCTCGAGTTTTACGATTTTGATGACATGTTTAAAAAAATACATTAACACTTGAATGTCATTTGATATTCGCACTTAGTTAAGACATATTGATCAGGTAACGAGGAAAGTGATGTAACACACTAAAAAAAATTGTGCTCCTTGTTAATGGAATAAAGCCAATTGCTTCGTGTTCTATTTTTTAGTCTAAATAAGTACCAATTTCAGTTGGATAAATATTTATTTGTGAGAACTTTGTCAATCAATATTTTTTTCAATTAATGATAAATAATTGAATTTTTTTTAATTATTATATTGATTCAATATAATTTACTAATCGTATTTCATTTATTTGTATTTATTAATTGCATTTCACTATTATATTTATTAAAAATATTTCATAATTTTTTTCAATTAATTAATTTTCAATGAATTTGACTTTAATGAATATTTTTTTCACACGCCCAAAGTTTTCCTATCTCAGATGCTTCAATAATTAAATTTAAATTTTTATCTCAAAAATTATTTTTTCCTTCAAATTAGTCATAAATCATATTTTTTTTATCAGTTCTACTTTTATCCGTTAGAACAGAACATTCCTTTCTAAGCTAACCTTTTTCTTTCCTCCAACAAGTATTAGTCAAAGCTTGAAGCCCTAATTTTTTCCATTCATTTCTTCAAACATAACAGTTATTATTATTATTATTATTATATATATATATATATATATATATATATATATATTTCTTTTTTCTTTTTTTTTTTTTTTTGCGCGCGCGCGTTTTGTAAAGAAAAACTTCATATTTATTGGTAAAATATTCGTAGATTAGTGCAAAAAAAAGTAGAAAATATCACGAAAATTATGTTCATGGATAGAAAATCTTTAATTCGATATTTTTTATGATAAATCAGATGTCATTTTCATTCGATATTTTCCTCAAGTTTTTAATATTCTGATGATATATTTAATAATGCATTAACACTTGACTGTCATTTGACATTCACACTTAGTTAAGTAAGAACTATCGATCAGATAATCAAGAAAGTGATGGTACACACTAAAAAATAAATTTCGCTCCTTGTTATGGGTATCAGCAGCCAACTGCTTCGTGTACCAATTTTTAGGTGCGTTCGTAATTATGTAAATATGTAGCACCTATAATGATCTTCCAGTTTGTCCGTCAGTCCGTCAGTCGGTCCGTCTGCCCGCATATAAAAACAGAAAAACTACCCAACCGAATCATTTGATATTTAAAGTATATAATTATTAAGTGATTTTGTCATTTCAATTTTTATGAAAATCGGTCTCATAGTTCAAATACAGGGACAATCAAAATTATTCCATTACATTACGGTCAATGGGGGAAAAGTTTCAAGTGCATTTTAATGGTGTTACACTCTTTCAAAGTAATGAAATTGATATGATTCTATGAATTATGTACTGTAACATACATTCCATACAATCAGTGGTGCAAAGAATATTTATTATTGATTTACAGGACCACACAAAAGTATTCCATTACATAATGGTATAGTGAGAACATTTTTGGTGCTCATTTTCATTGTATTAAACTATTTTACATTTTATGAAATTCATATACATTGCTCAGGAATACTACAAGTTACTTACTGTATAATACAAAGCAGATAGTATTTACAGAGACACACAAAAGATTTCGGCTACGATACTGTATCAGAAATGCTGTATGCTATTACATCAAGATCTGAATATTTTTAGGTGCCCTCATGATTATATAAATATGTAGCACTTATAGTCTTTTTTCAGTCTGTCTGTCCGCCTGCCTATCTGTTTGTCAGTCCCTCTATCTGTCTACATATGCCAGAGCAAAAACTACCGAACCAAATCGTTAGGGATTTAAAATATATAATTGTTTCATAATTTCGTCGAGTCATTTCAAATTTTATGAAAATCCGATGTGTAATTTCATTACAGGGACAATCAAAACTATTCCATTACTTTACGGCCAATGAAGAAAACTAGTTTCATGTACATTTTAATGAATTTATATTCTTCAGAATATAATAGAACTGACATGAAGCTATGAAGTATATACTAAAATATACATCCTGTACAATTTTTGATTCAAAGAATATTTATTATTAATTTACAGGGCCACACAAAAGTATTCCACTACATAATGGTATTCGAGGAAACATTGTTTAGGGCGTGTTTTATTTATTTTAAACTATTTTGCATTTTATGAAATTGATACACTTGATTGATACAAATTCCTTCCTGTATAATAAAAAGCAGGTATTATTTACAGGAACAAACCAAAAATTTCGACCACTAAACTTTATCCGAAGCACTGTATACTATAACTGCAACATCCGGATATTTTTAAAACTTCGATATTGTACGAACGCACTTCACTTGCTACGCTTCACTCTGCAACTTCCAACTTATTAGTCTGAATGAGTACCAATTTGAGTTGATTAAATATTTATTTGTAAAAATTTTGTATTCTTTAATCAATATGTTTTTTAACTCACCCAAAGTTTCTATATTTCAGATGTTTGTATAATTAAATTTAAATTTTTATCTCAAAAATTACTTTTTCTTTCTAATTAGCCATAAATCATTTTTCATCTTTCAGTTCTACTTTTATCCGTTTGAGCATTCTTTTATGATCTAAGCTTTTTTTTTTTTCTCGAAAACGAGTATTAGTCAAACCTGAAGCCCTAATTTTTTTCCCACTCATTTCTTCAGACATAACACTTGATTTTTTTCTTGAGCGTCTCAAGGAATAAACTCCATAATCATTGATAAAATATTCGTAGATTAGAGCAAAAACAAGTGAAAGATATCACGAAAATATTATTCATATGCATGGATAAAAAAAAAAATCACAAATTCGAGAATGTTTTTATGATAAATTAGCTGTCATCTTCATTGGGTATTTCCATCGAGTTTTTATGATTTTGATGACATGTTTAAAAATACATTAACACTTGGATGTCATTTGATATTCACACTTCGTTAAGTCGGACATACTGATCAGATAATGGAAAGTGATCTAACACACTAAAAAATGAATTACGTTCATTGTTAGTGAAATATTCAGCCAAATGCTTCGTGTTCCAAAAGCATTTGCACTTTCTATGTTATATCTCAAAGTAATTTTAGAGTACCGTTTCAAATATAGACAACATGCGATATTACTACTAAAATACTTAGTTTGGATAAAAACTTTATTCCTTTTTTTTCTTTTTTCTCTTTTTTTCTTTTTTAGTTTGAAAAAACATTCAATTTGTATAAAATTACGGTGCAATAATGGCGAAATATCGGATTTCGTGGTAAACTACCATTTATTTCTTTTTTATTTTCTATTGATTTTGAAGAAAACAGTTTTATTTATGTACATGAATTTCAATTGAAGATTATGCATTTCCCTGACCATTACTCAACAAATGCAGTTGCCAGATCACTGGTGAATAAAGTTATTTATTTGGCGTTTGCAAGTATTAGCACTAGGAGAGTCTTTTCACTGAAATCCCTAATCGCGAAATCTTACGTTAAGGAGCTACTTCAGTCACGGGAAAAAAAACCCGCTCGCTAATGCTAATCCTGTTGAAGAAATCTATAAATATTTCTCGTTTTCTTATCAATGTTTTTAAATAATTCTTTTTGCAGTGTATAGCTCAAGTCGATCTGTACAAAGGACATTTTTTTACGATTTTGACACTTTTACGATTTTGATTGCTTTTATGAGATTGATTAATGATTTATGTTTTTTTTTTTTTTTTTTTTTTTTTTTTTTTCGAAACTAGTTTCGAAAATAAAATATCCTCATTAAAAATACTTGTAAACAAAATTGAAGTAGTTAAAAATGGCCTTTGCACAGATCGATGTCAATTACCTAATGAAAAAAAAATGGCATATAAAAATATTGAATTACAAACGACATATCTTTATGAATTTCTTCCATAGGATTAGCATTAGCAAGCATTTTTATTTGACCGAAGTAGCCCTTTAACCTCTGGGGAAAATTAGAATCACCACTATACTCATTAGCAAATATAATCACTAAAATTCGGTTTGCACCATCAGACAATAGGCGTCAAATGATCGATGATCATTTTTAGATGATGATAAACTTTCATTAAGTAGAAATTTCAAAGTTTATAGGAATTTCTTGCATACTTAAAACCTTCTGAGAGTCTGGCACGAGAGCAAAATTGTAGTGTAACTATCTCTGAATTTTGTTTTAAATACTAAAATAAGATGATTCCCTCAACATTATTTTTATTTTAAAAAAAACTTAATTATGAAAAGTAATGTAATCAAGTAAATAATATAATTTATTAAAAATACATTAATTTCATAGATTTATATTGCTTTAAATAATGTTTATATTGCAGTGAAACTCGAAGTTTAGTAACCTGAAGTTTAGTAACGAAATTTAGTAACATGGGTTTTTTCGTGAGAGGATTCAAATTTTAGGAGACAATTTTTAAAAACGCATATCGTTCGACATCTGACGTCTAATAATGAATTTATATTTCAAACTATAAGCTGATGTACTATGTTCACAAAATCTATCATTTTTGTACATTATGCAGATATATGTGTACTCGTGAGCAAGTTACACATTAAACTGTATATTTTAATGTTATTTGATAGCGTTTTATACACTTCAGAATCATAATGAGGTATCACCAAAATACACAAAACTACGTGTAATTTGAAACTGAGACAAAAGATGTGTATTTGGTAATTTATACATATAGACAAATTATTTTTGAATCTTTAGTATATTTATTTCAATGTCTTAATTTAGACATTTTTTAAAGTGCATAAGAGCTTGATCCCATCTCGAAAATTGCACAAAAGTCAATATCACAATGACCCTGTCAAGCATAATATTCTCAAATTCAATTTGGACCTACTGGCTCTAGAAGAAAGATATATATGAAATTTGATTCAGCTCTACACAGAATTTCGTAAATGTTTTGAGGATTCAATAAGAAACATGACGCAAAAATCGCTATTACAGCGCCTCCTTCCGGAGGAATATTCTCAAATTCAACTGGGACCTGCTCGCCATAGCCAGAACATATATATGAAATTTGGTTCAGTTCTATTCATACTTTTGTACACGTTTTGAGAATCTAAGAAAAATAAAGCAAATCTCACAATTACAGCGCCTCCTTCCGGCAGAATATTCTCAGATTTAACTGGGTTCTGCTGCCAAAAATGCATAATATGAAATTTGGTTGAATTCTGTGCATCACTTCATGCACTTTTAGATTATAGAAAGGACATACGCACATACGCGGACAGACAGAATTTTCTAAAAACAATTTATCAAGATTTCTTAGCCCTAAAACGTGTAAATCCGTCGAAAATTGAAAGTCTGAAAAAATCGGTTATGATTCTTTATTCCATCATAGATAAAAGAAATTATTTGGCAAAATATTTATAATCATGTATAAAAATATTCGTACATTGGTGAAAAAAATAATAAATACTTTTTATGTTGTAAAAAATATGCATCCCAATTTCTATGCATCAATAAAACTAGTCAGATGTGACAATCCCAGAACTTTCTTCTATCTCATACATGTTAATACTTCCTGAAAAATGCAGAATAGAAGTGCCAATTGTTAGATTATTCACACCAAAATTTAATCAGCAACAATATATGTCAAGTCCTAACTGAATGTGAAGTTTCAGAATAATCCGTGAGTTAGATTTCAGATAGAACCATTAGAGAAATTGTAAATAATTATGGATTGAAGTGCCAATTGTAGAGAAATTTACTCCAAAAATTGAAGAATACATATTTATATCAGGAATTGAATGAATCTGAAGATTGATGAAAAGTTTAGAGATTAGTTTCAGAGATAGAGCTATTGCAATAATCATGAATAATACTGCATGGCAGTGCCACCTGTTGAGAGATTTACACCAAACGGTAATCAGCATTATATTATATTGAAGACCAAAGGAGTCTGAAGTTTTATGACATCTCGTTGATTAGTTCTTGAGATATCGCTATTGGAAAAGTCGTGAAAAAAGGCAGCACCATCTCATAGGCGATTTACACCAAAAACAAATCAGCTCCAGTTTATATCAAGGTCTAAACAATCTAAAGTTTTGTGAAATTCCGTACGTTATTTCTTGAGATAGAACGCCCACAAAATTTTTGTCACACACGGACTGACAGACCTTTGTAAAAACATGCTTTTTTGGGTTCTCTAACCCTTAAAATTTGTAAATCCATCGAAAAGTAAAAATCCGATTCCAATACTTTCTGGAAAAGATAGAAGAAACTAAAAATATCAATCTGTATTTCCAGATGTCTAATGATGATAAATGAACTGCAACTGCCTTTGCTTCTTTCTCTCAAATTTTTCTGCTTTGAATGGCATATTTAAATGCGCATTAACATTTGAATTTCATTTCATACTTAAGCTTAGTTAAAAAAAAAGACGTAAATAAATCAATCGCAGAATGACAAAAATGATAAATATCCCTAGAAAATTAATTTCATTCTGTTAGCAAAATTTTATGGGACTATTGCGTTCTTATCTCAAAAACATTTTCATGTTATATCTCCTATCTAAAAGTCGTTTCGAGAACAATTTAAAATACAGATAGCATATGATAGAATTACCAGAATATCTAATCTGAATAAAAAATGTATCTGCTATAGATTTTTATTTTGGCAAAACATCAAGTTTCTGTGAAGTTGAACTACAACAGACACGAAATAAAATATCGGTTATCGTGTCAAAATACCATTTACGCAAAATCACTTTTATTTCACAGTGATTTGGGAACAGAAAAACATTTTTAGATCTTTCGAATATCGATATAACCCTTTCGAGTCCGATTTCTTTTTCCAATTTTTAGAAAAAAAAATACTTTTACGTTAATAACATTAATACTAGCTATTCAAACAAAATTTGTGTTGAACGAGTATTTCATTGTCTGAAAATTAGCGATTGTTGTTGTTGTGCATTTTATTCAATATTTATATGGCTATAGGTTAAATAAAAATTTTTGAAGATATTTAGAAAATATTATATTAAAATAAGATTTAAGTTATATTATAGCTTTCTAATACTTTTTTATGCTTTATTACACACGATTCTTTCAGGAAAGAAACTTTTATATTTAATTTACAGAGTGAAATATATATTTAAAATAAAAGCAAGTTTCAATAGCAAAACGATCAAAGAGAATTAAGCAAATAATAATATTTATTACTATTACTAAATGCCTTAACATGGATGATGTTATATAGTAAATGCATATACGTATACTAACATTACTATATGTAAATTGTAGCAAAAGTATTTCTTAAAATAAAATAACAGCCTATTAAGAGTCATGTACTATTAAAAGCACATCAGACCCGAAAGGATAAATTAAATAGTGGTATTTACAAAAACTATACTTGTTCCTTTATCTATGTTTCCTCCACACAGTAGTAAATTTTACATCTGAAACACATCTGCTTAATTATAATAGATGTAATTTCGGATGTCTTTTAACCCTTTAAACCCTGACCTACACAATTGTGTAAGGTCTAAGGGAATTGTGTAATGTCCTAAGCGGAAAAAATTCTTCTTTTTCTGTGAATTAAAGTTGACCCTTCACCATACAATTGTGTAAATGCTTCAATGACGTAACTTAACATTGAATTTTTTAAATATTTCTTTTCAATTAAATATGATCCTATTAATTACGGTTAAAAAATACACTTTTAATATCTACCAAAACTCTCCCGATCTTATGTGTAGTCTTCACTCACTTGAAAACTCTCGCTCGTAAGACAAAAAAGTCCCGTTCATATAACACTAAAATTGACAGAGGTATGAAACTTTAAAAATGCATGATTTATACCACTTTCCTCATCTGAAAACAAGTGAGACTCCAACTTTTCAACAACTGATTGGTGTTTACAAAACCCTTTTTCATCTTTTGTTTTAAGTGCCTTGGCAAAACAATCTAGAGTGAATATGATTTCATAAATTTTCGAAGGCTTTAAAACTTTAAAATATGTAGATATTTTAACAAAAGCATCAATCATTTTATCGGTTTTATGGCATAAAATACACTGCTTAGAGAATGCCATAGTGAACTATTCTGCACATTTAAATGAAATAAAGCAAAAGATGACAATTAAATAATACGTTTTGTCAAAATTAGTTATAGTTAGTTCATAAGCATATTATAATTTTTTATTGGATAAAGGAACATAATATAATTCATTTTTTTCTGTTTTCATATACCTGCCTAAAAAATAGGGCTAAATGTTTCTGGTGAACGCCATGGGAATTAGTGAAAACGTGATGAAACACGATAAGAAATCAGACTATAAACATACTGGCATATTTTAACATTTCAAAGTTCTCTGATTTTGTTTACGCTATTTTTAAATCTATTCCATTTATGTATGCGTGTACATTAGAATTTTCACAAAAGGTTTAGGCCGCTAGAGTTCATTCTTAGTGATGAAACTGAGTTTATCTCTAACCTTGATTTATTTTTTGTTGGTGAAATTTGCACCTAATTTCGAAATCTACCTCCGCCTGTAGGCCGAGCCCGCAAGTATTTTTTTCATTCTTATAATTGCAGGTACATTGTCTTGTACGTTTTGTCACAATTAGTTATAGTTAGTTCATAAGCATATTATATTTTTTTATGGGAATATAGAACATAAAATAATTCAAATTTTTTAGTTTTCCATTACCGGCCTAAAAAATAGAACTAAAAGATTATGGGTCTAAATGATTGTTGACATTAAAGAGTATGGAGCTTGATGTTTTTTAAATAATATATTTTCAGCAATGCGAGTATGTATATAGTTCTTTGCTATTTTCTCGAAATGATTTTTTTATACTTTGGAAACATTTTCTAAAATTCTATTACAAGTACACTGTAAAATAAATAAATAAATAAATAAATAAATAAATAAATAAATAAATAATAAATGACATAAATAAATAAATAAATAAATAATAAATGACATTCTTAAACTTTTTATAGGAAACTGCGATTCCTAGAACTTTTTATATAACTGTAACAGCATAAAATTCACATAACAGAGTCAGTTACATGAATTTTTGCTGTTACCTGCTACATAAAATGTTCTAGGAATCCCTGTTTCCTAAAAAAAAATTAATAACATTACAGATTTATTTATAGTGTAATCAGTTAAAACTTTCCAAAATTGTATAACTAACTTGTTTCTTAAAAAATATCTAACATTATAGGTTTTAATGAATTCTTTTAAATAATAAAAAATACTTTCTTAAAACTTTTTGAATTTTCAAAGTATTTAAAAGATTATGGTGCTGGAAGATTTAAAAATTAGTGTATTTTTCGCACTGTTTGTGTGTATAGTTCTTTGCCTCTTTCCTGAAATGCGTTTTTTTATCCTTTGGTACACTTTTTTGAAAATTATATTATAGGTAAACAGTTGAAACTTTCCAAAATTGTGCAACTAACTTGTTTGTTAAAAAAGTCTAACATTATAGGCTTGAGTGAATTTTCTTAAATAATGAAATATACGTTCTTAAAATTTTTAGAATTTTCAAAATATTTTAGTAAATTTTTTTTTAATTTTTTAAGCCAAAACGAAAATTACTTCTTATTATTCTCAAATAGTACGTTTTCTGACACTAAATAAGTTTTAAGGATGTATATTCAACAGCTTTTAAGAAAAGAGTACTGAACAGTCATGATATTTAAAAAATTCATGGAAATATGTAAAAAGTTCATTGGTGTTTTAAAACTAATGTATGTATGAAATAAACTTATCTTAATTTATATATGTGTACATTTACATTAAAAAAAAGTAAAATACATGATGTTGAATACTTTGCTAAAACTGTTTTTTTTAACACGCTTTTATTAGCTTCACCTAGAGGTCTGCACGGACCGGGCCTCGGCCCGAAGCCCGGGCTCGGACCAATTTCCAATAATGGCATTCGGGCCGGGCCGGGCCGGGCTCGGGCCTTACTTCTAAAGACTCGGGCCGGGCCTAGTCACTAATCCTTTCGGGCCGGGCCAGGCTGGGCTCAGGCCTTAATTTTTTTGCTGGAGTATCGGGCCGGGCCTAACTTCTTTTTCCGTACGAAGCCGAAACTAATTCCATTCTTCCTAGTTTTCATGGACCAAAATAATCAGTTCCTATTGAATCTTCCTATATGAAAATCCTTTTCTCGACTTTTTATAAATCAGTAATATTTGGCTTTGTCCAAAAATTTCTGCAAAAAAAGCATATACTTTTAAGCCGTCATTATTCTACAATTAAACATTAGAATTTATTCCTTTTAAAGAATCGTAGATTACTAGGCGTTTTAAAATAGAATTAAACACACACACACACGAAAAAAAAAACATAATTATGACGGAATTTTTTTTTTTAAACTGAAAACTGAAAGTTTCTTTTAAAATGCTCATCCATGCAAAATGAATACAACAATACGGGAGAAAAAAATATATTAAACATTTACATCTGTTAAGAAGGGAATGCACTTTTTTTTTCGTTTCAAAGCTATTTCGTCTTTGGAAATTTTACCATATACCGCTTTTCGATCTTTTGTCTCCATTACAGAGAATACGGATTAATAATACTAGTGATAACTGAAACATTTACATACAACAAACTAAGATTCATTTAAAAGCATAAATATCGCAGCCTACGGCACTTCTGTATAAATGGAGATTATAAACATGGAAAAAAAAGACATATAATTTTTTCTGTTCAGAACTCTTCCATAAGATTAAATATCAATGTTCTGTAGAAATTCACTCGAGCCTGGTCGGGTTCGGGCCGAATTTTAAACTTTTTTCCGGACCGGGCCGAGCTCGGGCCGAAATTTTAACTTTCGGACCGGGCCCGGGCCTGGAAATTTCGGCCCGTGCAGACCTCTAGCTTCACCTGTATGTTTGTGAGTTTGTGAGTTTGTGAGCTTGTGAGTTTGTAACTCTCCTCATTTTGTGTATGTTCACCGATTACTCCGAAACCATGCAACCGATTAACTTGATTTTGGTGTTAAATGAAAGACGATGCTCTCGAATTGGTACCACTTCAGTTTCATCGAAATTGGTTCAGTACCTTTTTAGTAATTAGGCAAAAACTAATAAAATTAGTGATTTTTCGCTAATTAAAAGTGTTGAATACGTTCGCTGAATGGATTGTAGACAGCATGGCCGAGCGGTCTAAGGCGCTGGATTGAAGCTCTGTTTTTCGAAAGAAATTGTGGGTTCGAACCCCACTCCTGACATTATTTACATCTATGTAAAATTTTAAAAAAAATTCCGTATTACAATTTTTATTTTTAACCGGCTTCAGAAAAGGAAGAGGAAGTTATCGATTCAACGCGTATGTATTTTTTTTCTATGTATGTTCACCAATTACTCTGAAACTATCCAACCGATTAATTTGGTTTTTGTATTAAATATAAATATAGTTTTAAAAAAATGAAAATCACGCTTTTAAAGTAATCAAACTAAAAAGTGAAAAATAAATATAGTTTTAAAAAACTAAAAAACACGCTTTTTAAGTATATCAAACTAAAAAGTGAAAAATAATTCGTACTATAAGCTGAAAACGAAAATAGATGAAAAATACTATATTACTATAAAATCATTGTTATTATAGAAATCAATTAATAAGCAATAAATAAAATTATAGTGGAAAAAAAGCGTGGGGTGCTTCTTAAGAACTGATAGATGGAGCATGGTAGATGGAGCACCCCACGCTTTTTTTCCACGATAATTTTATTTATTGCTTATTAATTGATTTCTATAATAACAATGATTTTATAGTAATATAGTATTTTTCATCTATTTTTGTTTTCAGCTTATAGTACGAATTATTTTTCACTTTTTAGTTTGATATACTTAAAAAGCGAGTTTTTTAGATTTTTTAAACTATATTTTTACTTATAGACTATACTTACTATAAGATTATAGTAACTTTTTTTTTTACTAATAGAGATGTTCTATGTGCCCTTAAATAAATTAACGACGATATTTATTTTAATAAGATATATGCATAAAGTTACTAAAAAAAAGCAAAAAAAAACTTGTTAAAGTAGAAAGTATCTTTTTTTCAGAAGACCAAAAAAAAAATGCTGCATATGAAACAAGTAGTACAACGGAGATTTGTCATATTTATAAGCGGAAAATATGATAAAACCACGCACCCACACACCTTAATACACTATATTGCCATTGATTATGGGACACTTGCGATTTTAGACATTTTACTAAATATTTAGAAAAATACATGAGGAATCATCTCGAAACTCTTAGTGTATAAATATAATAGTATACGTCATACATCTCCGTGAAGATTTTTTACCGAAACGCCATAGGGGACCGTCAACAAATTAAAAAAGAATGAATATCTTTTGAATAACCCTGTCAAAACTAATGTAGCAAAAGCGCTCAAACTCTAGATTATGATTGAATGTCTTATTGTAATACACTGTGTTCATTTTTATGCAAATAGCATGCACACTCGCAGAGTAATTAAGCTTTTTATAAAAATGGTCCCAAAATTTTCCAAGTTTTTCCATTATAATTTTCAGAGTTCTTAATATAAAATAATATTTTTTTTCAGAAAATATGACAAACAACATTGCACATAGTACCCTGTAATCAGAATTAAAAAATAATAAAAATTGTATGAAAAATGAGTAGGTTTACTATATAATTTTTTACTGCGCATGCGTCAAAGATATCAAAATTTCATTTGCATATTATGTTAGCTAAATGTATACAGCAACTTTTGTAAAAGTCTCAAAATCATAGCTTGAAAATTCTGAAAGTAATCGTCTATAGAAAAAGGACAAAATCCGTTGTTTCCAAAATGAAGCAAAAAAATGAGGGATTTTATCCAAATGCAATAGTACATCCCATATTGTGTATTCTATATTGACACTAATCAATGAATATATGGATACAACCCCTCTTGTTTTTTCTTCATTTTGACAATAACGGATTTTCGACTTATTCAATTGACGATTATTGTCAGAATTTTCAAGTTATGATTTTGTGACTTTCACAAAAGTTGTTCAATACATTTAGCTAACATAATATGCAAATGAAATTTTGATATCGTTGACGCATGCGCAGTAAGAAATCATTTAGTAAACCAACTCATTTTTTATACAATTTTCATTATTTTTTAATTCTGATTACAGGGTACTGTGTGCAATGTTGTTTGTCATATTTTCTGAAAAAAATAATATTTTATATTAAGAACTCTGAAAATTATAAGGAAAAAACTTGGAAAAATTTGGGATCATTTTTATAAAAACCTTAATTACTCTGCGAGTATGCATGCTATTTGCATAAAAATGAACAAGGATTATTGCAATAATGCATTCAATCATAATCTAGAGTTTGAGCGCTTTTGCTACATTAGTTTTGACAGGGTTATTCAAAAGATATTCATTCTTTTTTAATTTGTTGACGGTCCCCTTTGGAGTTTCGGGAAAAAATCTTCACGGAGATGTATGACTTATACTATTATATTTATACACTAAGAGTTTCGAGATGATTCCTCATGTATTTTTCTAGATATTTAGTAAAATGTCTAAAATCGCAAGTGTCCCATAATCAATGGCAATATAGTGTATAACATATTTTATTAAGATCTTTATTAAGAATTTTATCTAATATTATCTTTTTCTTCAACGCTGAGGTAGCACAGTTGAAGATTTGATCCGACAAAGTGAAAAGTTTCCAGGGGAAGACTCGAACTTGGTTCCTTAACTTGGGATTCGGCCTGAACATTTTTCGCCCTATTCTAACAACTAGACTACTCCAAACTTGAAGATGATTTATGTAATTTTAAAAAATATATATAAACTTTTCTTGATTATCATCCAAAATTATTTCAATCATAAGTTAAAGGTTTTAGATAAAAGAATAATTAATTTTATTAAAATTTGAAAAATTACAGAAAATAAGTTCTCGTTTTTAGAAATTTTAGAGAATTCATAAACACTCTTGTCCATGTAGTGACTGCCCTTTTGATTTCAAACATTGTTCGAAAACTTTCCAACATCATTTTTTATTCTAACTAGAGTACCTGATTTCACCTCAAGAGAGCGTGGATTGAAAAGAAAATTGAGACAATAACCCTTTTAAATGCTAGAATCTGTTTCATTGTAGAAAATAAATCTTTTTTAAATGCACGACATGAAGTAATACAAAGAGTTATAGTAACTTCAAATGTGCACTTATTAAACTTTAAAAATAAATAAAAATAAAATAAAGCAAAAGTTTATAAAATAAGCTCTACAAAACAGAAACTAAATAAATAGCCATATAGTGACATTCTACTGACCACTTTATCTTCTGAAGCTAAGTATTTCAACTATTTCTCGCTAAGGGGTAGCTCAAGTAAAAATTCAGATACTACATGGTTTTTTTATTTTTTTCTACGCAGAGGATAAAATATTCGCACATTAGCCTAGAAATTAAGTTTAAAAACATCATTCGTTTGCATCGATTAAAAGAATTTACAATTCTAAATGTCTAGTGATAAACGACCTGCTATTGTCATTGTGAGTTCTGTTGAAGTTTTTCTGATTTGGGAGACTTGCTTATTAGGACATTAGCACTTGAATGCCATTTGACATCAAAGGTTAATGAAGGCATTGATAAATCGATCGATTAAAATAATTTACAATTCCAGATGTCCACTGATCAAGACAAATGACATGCTGTTGTCATTGTAAGTTTCGTTGGAATTTTTCGAATTTGCGTGACTAATCATGTAACCTTCCTCGGTTGCATGAAATTTTGCTGTTATCGTTATATGAAAAGTTCTTGAAATACAAATCTACTAGAAAAATCTTAATAACTTCATTTTTTTTTTTATTTATTTTTTTTTTTTTTACAATGTAGCAACAATTTTACAGTGGAAAAAAAATCCTCTTCATATGTGATATACGAAATAATATGAAAAGTTATAGTAACTTCAAATATGCTCATATTAAATTGTAAAAAGAAACAAATTTTAAAATAAGCTCTTCAACACAGAAACTACATAAATACCTATATAGACAAATTGTACTGACCACATCATTTCCTGGCATTAAAGCTAATTTCAACTATTTCCCGCTAGCTTGATACTCAAATAAAAATTGAGATAAATAATTTATTTATTTTTTTTATAAAATATTCACACATTATTCTGACAATTTAGTTGAAAAACATCAGTCCAGTTGCATCGATTAAAAGAATTTACAAGTCTAAATGTCTAGTGATCAAGATAAACGACCTGCTATTGTCAATATGAGTTCCGTTGGAGTGTTTTCAACTTGGATGACTTGCTTATTAGGAGATTAACACTTGAATGCTATTCGACATCAAAGGTTAATGAAGTCATAAATAAATCAATCGATTAATGTAAAAAAGTGTATACAACTTAAAGGGGAGAATCTAAATCTTTATATCAAAAATTTCTAATTTCGATGTTTTTTGCGCATTTTTTACATTTTAAAAATCAGCAGATTGTTCCCGTAAAGCAATTTCAGGATATTCTAACTTCTGATAGTTTTTAGGTGCATTCGTAATTATATAAATATGTAGCACCTATAGTCGCCGTCTGGGTCGTATGTCCATCTGTCTATCTATCAACATATAACAGCGTAAAAATTACTTAGTAGAATGGTTTGAAATTTAATATATAAAACAGTTCAAATTTTATGAAAATCAGATCAGAACTTAATAAGATATTAATGTAGCTTTTCTTTATTCTATCAAATCCTACCATATGAAATTAATTCAATTAAGATTAAGTCCTATTGTTTTCATATTATTAAATTTAATCCGCACAATCGTAATAAATTTTGTATTCATGCATTTTTGCATAAGAGTGAAATAGTTATTACACCAAGATCTGTCTATTTATAAATCTAATTATAGTATGAACCAGGGATGTAGTGGGGGATAAACGGGGGTATACGACGTAAACCTTTTGGATTTTTAAAAGAACACCGTATCCTCTCTGTTTCTCAAGAAAGCTACAGTATATACACTCTAGGGTGTAGCCTCTGCCTTGAGTGCATATCCTCTGCTCAAATCGCATATACCTGTATTTTTTTTTCTTTACTACGGCACCAGTGATAAAAACGTTTAAAAATATATTTTATGTATTGAAAATCGCGGAATCTTTTCACTCATTTTTAAATAAATTTGTCTGCAAGTCCTAATGTTTTCGATTATTTCAATATTTCAAGCAAAAGTATTTTTCTCCGGAAAGGGTTAATTAGGCAGGCCCTTATTACCGCATGGGCTTGTTATATTACTTTAAGATGAATTTAATAACCTCAACATATGGAAAATTTGAAATTGGAAAATGGAAATAAATGTTTTATAATTTAATATATATATTTGGGGACCCCTTAAAATTTGTGATCCATGGGCAAAGTCTCGATTTGCTCATGGATCACAAATTTTATTTATTTATTAAATTCTTATCATTTAAATTACTAGCCGCCTCTGATGACCAGTTTTGTCTTCCTTAAATTCATGCTAAGCTTTGCAATATTTTACATTTATACATAATTTTATTTACTTGCGTAGCTTCACTGAGTCTGGAGATTTTAATAGAGAAATCAATAAATCAATGCGATCAAGGCAGCATTTAGGAGGGAAATTATATATTCTGTGCTGGTTGGCGCAATTGGCGAAGAAAAGCCAAAATAGTGCCGAAAAACTTTTTTTCGTTTGTTAATTTAATGATAAAGTGTTTTGAAGGAGATATTAAACGAAACCCTCTGTGCGATCTGCGATCACACTTATCCACTTGTTTTTTTTTTTTTTGTTGTTTTTTTTTCTTAAAAGAGTGATACATTTAGAACTTTGTAAATCTAATGTAATTAATTGCAATAAAAATGCTATTAAAAATTCTTAAACAAATAAATATTTATAGAATTTCAGATTTATGTATTATTTGTAAATTTTAAACTCATTTTTAAAACGTAGTTGCAAAAAAATGTATTTTTAGTGTTTCAGATCTTTAGCATCAAATTTTGTGAGAAAAACTATTACTTTTGGAAATATTTCATGATTCTCAGTGATTTTTTAACCTTTCAAAACTTTCTTATTTGTTTTTTAACATCTTATAACGTTTCTTGAGCATTCTTAACATGTATCCTGCTTCAATCTTCTAGCAAAGTTTCGAGCATTTTTGGTTGTTTTGCGCATTTTCAACGTATTTATATGTTACATACGTACTTAGATGTTTGCTGCTACTATACAATGACATCTAAGAAAATTATTTAAAAACAGAAAGTTTATATAAAAGTTTTTTATAAATAAGATTAATTTATTTTGTGTTTAGATTTTCTTTAAAATTTTTATCAATATTTGTAAGAATTTGAAATTATTTTGTGTGATAATCTAACCCTTAAATGATTTATTTTTCAAAAATACATTTTAAAATGATTTTCAACTCTTAAATAAATTATGGAAAAAATACTTTTAAAAATCATATTCTGTTTTAAGTATAGTTTACGGCTAAAAAACTGCTTGTTACTATTCTGCAACAGTGAGCTGTATTTGAAACAATAATGTCCCTAGATAAAATTCTATAATATTAAACAGATATGAGCTTTAAAAACTCTGATAAGAAATGAATTTTATTTGCTTAGTGCAGAACAAAATAGGGTATTTCGCAAGTTTAAAAAAAAAAGAAGGGGGGGGGGCATATGAAGAAACAACTGAGGAAATAAATCTATCTTTATTCTAAAACGGCACAAGTGTTGTCATCTAGATGCTGAAATTTGATTTAATAACATTTGCAGTATCTATTTTATTGGCAACATTAGGCATTATAGCTGCAATATTATTCTAACAGTATTATTCTAAATTCTTATCATGAAGAAAAACAACGGCATTTAAAGGTTAATTTTGTCTTTTCTAAATTTATGGATTAACCACTAAACATTAATGTTTTTATAATATGATCTATATTTTTAATAAGCCTATAAACTATGCATTTTTTCCATTTTGTTTCGAATCGAGGAAAACTAATATGGTGTCAAAAATGGGTGTTACCATTTTAAAATAGAATAGATATTATATATATATATATATATATATATATATATATATATATATATATGAGCAAATTTTATTTCAATCACTGTATGAAAATTCTGAAAAAAAAGCATTATTTTACCTGCAACGAAACCTTTGTTTTTTATTTTCGTTTTTAGAAAACGAATTGCATTCAATATAAAATTTTCTAGCTAATATTGTATTTCATCAACTGCTTCGTGTTTCAAAAGCATTTTTATCTTTCCTTTTGCATCTGAAAACGAATTTAAACTTTAATTTAAAATGCTGACAATGTGTTGTTCTGGAATATGTATTCTGAATAAAACTATATATTACAACAATACACTTTTATTTTTGCAAAACATCCATTTTCTGGATGCCACCATGAAATTAAGTAACAAGAAAAGCGATAGTGAAATATTGATTGTCATGTCAAACTGTAATTTTCGCAAATTCCTCGTTATTTTTCACAATTCTAGAAAAAGACACTTTTAGTCAGAATGAGTTACTCTAAGTAATGAAGATTATTAATTTCGATAACTTTATAAGTTCCTTTTTCGATATTACTTACCTATTACACGTAGTATAAGGTATCACATATCCATCATATGTAGTACTGGGTAAGTCATGTAATCGTTTTAAAAATTGAAGAAAAAAATTAAACGGATTTACTCGTTTCAGACACTGGAGATTCCGAAAAACATATTTTTAGAAAAAAAAAATGCCGTCTGTCTGTGTGTCTCTAAAAGCTCTAGCTCATGAACAAAGTGAGGTAAATACTTGAAATTCTGTGGTACTTAATATTTAATAATGGAAAGAAGTCTATTGACTATCGGTAACCTCGATTATTCGAGGCGGGGAGCTCTCGAAATATTTGTTCTGATAATAGACATATAAAAATTTTCGAAATTGTTAGTTACAAGGAGTGAATATAAAAGATAATAAAAAACCATAAATTTCGCATAAAGAATGAAGTTGGTCGGATAATTAATTGCCGGGATATTTGTAGTCATATTTTTCAAACTCTTGAATTTTTCATGAATTTCATTCAAAGTTATCCATCGTAGGTAATACGGTATAAGTCCTCTAATCGTTTTAAAAATCAAAAAAAAAATTTCGACGGATTTAGACGTTTCAAACACTGCAGATTCCGAAGAACATAATCTGGGATAAAAAAATTGCCGTTCGTCTGTCTGTGTGTCTGTCTAAACTAAATTTTGGCATACTATATAGTACATCAACAAATTTATTGATCATATACAGGGCTGAAAAAAAGAATTAGAATATATTTTCGATTATAGATAGTTAACTGCTGAAATTGGGTTTTGAAATGCACTGCCAAGCTGTTTACTAAGCCATCATCATTCACCATATGAACCCTAATTCTTCCTTTCGGTTCGCCATTTTATCAAGTGGTGACCGTTACACGAATGATGTTCATTGTATGTATCTTATGCAGAGGAATACAAAAAATTTCGTTTACACTTAAAAGGATATCAATAGTTGAGCACTTGTTTCCATCTAAAAGTCCATAAAAAATGAACATGGTATCTTATGGTCTACTAAATAGAATTTTATCTCGATTTTACGCGAAATGCGAGAATTAATTTTCAGATGGAAGTAGATTGTATTGAAACAGCTAAAGATTCCTCTTTTTTTTATTCCTCTGTTGACATATTTACCCCATCGGCTTTTTCCAATTTTGTCTTAAGAAATTGTTTAGCCTTTTATATTCTGAATTCGCAGTAAAAAAATTACTTCACCTGAATAATTAGTTACATTAATGTCTATGATATCCAGAACAGCATTTATAATAATGATTTTATTTTTAAACAGTTTTTAGCACTTTCCAAGTTGAAAAGTGCGTTCTGGCCGTCTGGCCGCGCTGTAACTCCCGTAAATATACTCGCATTGCAATGGAATTTTTATATGTTATTGATGTTCACCCCAGCACGAACCCTATTGAAAATAAAGTTTCTAGCATGATTAGTTATCTACAGAGAGAATCAAAAGTTTCCCATTACATTACGGCCTATGGAGAAAAATCGTTAATATACTCGGATTGCCATGAAATTTTAGGACGTTATTGAGATTTACCCTAGCACGAACCTTATTGAAAATGAAGTATCTACCATGATTAGTTTATCTACAGAGATAATCAAAAGTTTCCCATTACATTACGGTCTATGGGGAAAAATCGTTAATATACTCGGGTTGCCATGAAATTTTAGAACGTTATTGACGTTTACCCTAGCACGAACCCTATTGAAAATGAAGTTTCTACCATGATTAGTTTATATACAGGGCGAATCAAAAGTTTTCCATTACATTACGGTCCATGGGGGAAAATCGTTAATATACTCGGATTGCCAGGAAATTTTTGGACGTTATTGACGTTTACCCTAGCACAAGTCCTATCGAAAATGAAGTTTCTACCATGATTAGTTTATCTACAGGGCGAATCAAAAGTTTCACATTACATTACGGGCTATGGGGAAAAATCGTTTCAAAGGAATTTTAAAGATGTTATACCCTGTTAAACATATTGAAATATGCATTCTATAAAACATAAGGTGAAAATGTAGCTATTATTCATTTACAGGGCCACACAAAAGAATTCCATTAGATAATGGTAAAAGGGGGGATTGTATGTGACATATTTTAAATAAATTAAGCTTTTTCATGTATAATAAAATTGATAAATGTCACTGAAGCTTAATATAAATTATACGCTACTGTCTTGCAAAATATGAAGTACATAGCATTTACAGGGCCACATAAAAGATTTCAAATAGTATATTCTTTCCGAAGTACCGTATATGTGTCCGATGATGGCTGATGGAGAGATGAAATGCATTTTAATTATGATATGCGCGTTTATATTTCGCTAAATATATGCACATTATATGGTGTGTATAAATGTTATAGTTGATATACAGGGCTACCCAAAAGAGCTCACCAACGTTACTGAATATGAGCGTAAATTATTTAAACGTGGTTCTTAAATAAGCTATGTATTTTTACGCTGAGCTTCACTCAATTTATTGAGAAATGTTTGCAGAATATAGATAAAAGTATATACAGGGACACGCAAAGAATTCGGTACATGGACGCTTATGAATGATGATTTATGAGAATGTGATTTCAGTTGTTTTAAAAATGTTTTAGTTTACAATAAATTTTAGCCTAATGCTGACGTGTAATGAAGGTACAATGTAAACTACAGGGCTGAACAAAAGTATTCAAGTATGTGTTCCATCTAATAGTATAAATTGCTGAAAAAGAAATTTCAAGCTACTGGGTATTTTCTTGCTAAACTAAATTTTCCCATTATATCAACTGACATATGAAATACAGGGCTGTTCAAAAGTACTGGAATACATATTTGGGTACATTTGGCTATACACTATTATTTCCCTAAATAACAAAGTTTTGTTAAAGATTTCATTAAGTGTTGGAAAGTGCTTCATAATCTATGCTTAACGCATGATTTTTCTTAGTTGTTACTTATCTTTTTTAGTGTAGGGTAAATCTTGCAATCGTAAAAAAAAAAAACCCGGATTTTCATGTTTCAGACACTGGAGATTCCGAAAAATTATTTTTAGAAAAAAAAAGCCATATGTCTTTTTGTCGGTCTGTAAATGCTCTATCGCCCGAGCAAAACGAGATAGTCTTGAAATTTGATCTGTACTTAGTATGTAATAATGGAAAGAGACCTATTAAATATCAGTAACCTGGATTTTCCGGCTCGAAATATTCATTCTGATGAAATGTGTAAAAAAATTTCGATTTTTTTTATTTTTCAGAAATGGTTGCAAAAGCCATAAGAAACATAAATTTTGCATGAAGAATGAAGTCGATCGGATAATTAGTTGCCGAGATATTTGTAATCCTTATTTATCCTATTTTCCGTATTCTTCGATTTTTCATAACCTTGTATTTGATTCAAATTACAATTTAAATATATATTTTAATTGGAAATGAGACACTTTATATTTGACGCAGTAAACTGTTAGTTAATAGGTTTATCATTTTTGGAAGTATAAGGATGTTTCTTTTACTACTTGATTATTCCATCCGCCAAAAAACTATCGCCAAACTATAAGATTAAATACTAATAATGGCTTATCGTAAATGTCACAATCATTTAACATTATGCATGACACATATGTTGGTAGGTATATTACAATGGGAGAAAGAATATAGGGACATAACAACATGTAAAAGATTTTAATTCTGAATTTTGTATACAGGGTTTTTCAAAAAATATTAAATCAAGAATCAGCGATAAAGCTTTTATCTCTGGAAAAGCCTACCTAATATAGAGTGTGACTACCATACACTGCTATACAAACCTCAGAAGGAGCTCTCATACTGTTTATGAGGGTGTGAATAAATGTTTGTGGCAACAAAGCTCACTCTTGTAAAGTGTGGTTTTTAAATTCCTGGCGGGTCCTGGATAGGGAGTTATGCGGTGCAATGTCTCTTCCTAGATTTTTCCAAAAATATTCAATAGGGCTGAAGTCCGGAGACCTCGAAAGTTAATTCATTCCCTCTTTATCAAGAATGTCATCAACGATGCGTATTTTTTGTGGCTTCCCATCATCGTACATAAACATAAAATCCCGACCTATAGCACCCCGGAATAACATGATTTGGCTTCAAGGATCTCTTCTCCCCACCAGTGGCTGAGAGGTTGTGCTCTGAAAGCTGGTAGACTGGAGGTGCTGGGTTCCTTCTTAATCACGCCCATCGGTGTAATCGTTCGGATGTTTGTATGTTTTTTTTTTTTCGAACATTGGTTTTCCTTGCGTAAATACTGGTTAGATTCCCTTAGAAAGATCTCCCACAGAGGGCACTCCCCCCAATTAGTGTTTATATCCCTCGTTTTGGCAATTGGCTTTCATAAATTACACATAAGCCACTCAAGAATCTCATCCCTATAGCGATTTGTTTTTACAGTAACATCATTGAACATGTGCATTGGTGTAGAATTGCACGTGTTCGATGATGTTCGATGATACATTATGCCGCCCTAGACAAAGATTCCTTTTCTATCGATTTTTTTTACGTTGAAGGGATGATTTCCAGTTTCAGGTTCTCTCTAGATGAAAAAATAGACGTGAATCACGCTGCAGGGTGAATTTCAATTTATCTCTAAAAAGAATACACTCCCATTCTTGTTGTGTCCAAAACTGATGTCTTCGGCTTCTCAGATACGAGCTTTCCTGTTAGCTGCAGTGAACGGGTAACATACGACAGGATGCTGGGCGTTAAGTATGAGGTCCTCGAAGCCTATATGGTATTGTACTGGGCTGCTATAAGGTCGAACTTTATGTTTATAACCGATAATGTGAAACCACTCAGAACTCCCATTGTTGGTGATTTTCTTGAAGCAAGGGAAATTCACTATATGAATTGTGCCTCGGGATCTCCGGACCTCAATCCTGTTGAACTTATTTGGGATGGTCTAGGAAGAACCATTGCGTTGCGTAACTCCAGCCCTCCCTTCCACTCAATCAGAGACCGCCCGGAATTAAAAGTTAAAAGTTAAGGAGTTAAAAGTTGTTGCCACAAACATTTATTGACACCCTCATATATACTATAAGAGTTGATTGTGAAGTTTGTATTGCAGTACACGATGGATACGCACTATATTAGGCAGGCTTTTCCCGATATAAAAGCTTTATTTCTGATTCATGATTTTAAACTTTCAGAATTATCCTGTATCTTAATACACAATTAAAATCGTTTTCATATTGTTACGTTACAATAGTCTTTCTTCCATTGTAATATACTTCTGAGCCGAATTTCGTAGTGGCACAGTGTTCATCCCTTTTCATGGATTTTATATTTGTGACCTTACTTTGGACGTAAGTGTACTAATGGAAAAGAAAATTTTTTACAAATATATATGAAACAAAAATAAGAAAATTTTTGTGTAAAACTACCAAACCCCCCGCCCCCCCCCCCAAAAAAAATTAATTTTTGCGTTTAACAAAAAATAAACTTATCCCAGACCAAAGTATTGGCCGTATCATATGTTAATTACTCGCACTGAATAAAAGCCTAAAAAACTACCACATGAAATATACGTAACATTTCTTTTACACATTAGTTTTTGGATCTAATGGAATGAAGTATACTCTCTAGTTTTTACAAATGAGGCATCGTTTGGTTTCTATAAATCATATAAATGACACATCCATAAAACTTTTTTTTAAAAAAAATAAAAGGATGATAATGAAATACTTAACTTATTATACATTCTATCAAAGCTCTTAAATTAATAAATCAATTTTTACATTTGAAATAACATTAGATTTTAACAAATTAGTAACTAGGACCTAAAATATTTCAAATATTCAATATGGCGACCATCGTGTAGCTATTTTGAGTTTTTCATTGTACTACTAATAATTAAAATAATATATGTATTAAGTATGGTACATTTGAAAGTTTTCTTTCGTTCGTCACGTAAATTTATTTTTTGTATTGAAACATTAAATTTGTTTCGAAGCCTCTGTTAATATTTATATTATAATGGCCAAACGTATTTGTGCGTAACGGATACGTCATTTTGAGAATGGCAACAGTTTCCCCTGCAATTTCGGTTTTGCAATTTTCACTACTGCAAAGTTTACACTTCTAAAAATCACGCATTTTAAAATTTTACACTGCTGTATAGATTAAAAAATGTACTTTTAAATGCAATTTGTTTGAAAGCTGTATTGCAATTTATTTTTGAAATATTAATTTTTTGTGGTTTTTAGTACCAATTTTGTAATTGTGGCAACAGAATCACTCCATTTTCTCTTAAAATTGAAAAGAAAAATAGAAATTAAAATGCGCAACACTTTTTCATGCAATTTCAATTTTGCAATTTTCGGTACTGAAAATTTTACACTTCCAAACATCGTACATTTTAAATTTTTACACCGCCGTATAGAGAATAAAATGTACTTTTAAATGCAATTTGTTTCAAAGCTATGTCTTAATTTATTTTTGAGATATTAATTTTTTATATAAATTTTTGCACAAGTTTTGTAATTGTGGCAACAGAATCACTCCACTTTTTCTTAAAATTGAAAAAAAAATAGAAACTAAAATGCGTATATTATTTTAAAAATATCTTCTGTTATAAAATACGGTGAATTTCCGTTTTATTTCGTTTAATAATTTGGATAATTGAGTTTTATAGTTTTTTGCTAATTTTAGCTTAAAATAATATTTCTTTGAGAGTTAGACTAATATAAGACCAATGTAAGATGTATTTTTTACTGTAACTAATTTTGTAGATTTGTTATAAATCAATGAAGCAGTTCTTTCTTAAAGATTTTCTTTCGACTGGTTCCACCTTGTTTTTATATTGTTATACATTTGGAAGCGTGTATGAAAATTTAAATGAAGTCAACATCAAAACTTATGAATTAATTAATGGCTTTGTATCTTTGCGTATAACCTCCTCAGTCCTGAGACCAACTTTGAGTCTTAAATTTTAAAAATTTCTTGTTAAATGGGTTTTAAATACTCTGAAAAACAATGTAAAAATGCTGAAAATTTTTTTATTATTTTTTTTAATTGGAAAATTAGTGTCTCCTACAGGCGACATCCGGTCATAATGAAGTACGATATGTTAAATACGAAGTATAAATTTATGTATACATTTATATTTATTTTACGATCAAATAGCATTTTTATGTTATAGTACACACTTATAATAATTCAGAACATATTTTTAAGATTAAATAGTTAATTCATTGTATAGAAACATCATTTATAATAGTTTGAAAATTAAATTGTAATTATCTAATCTTTTAGAAATGACTGAAACTTAAATTAAAATATATATATACAATTATTGCAGATACTTTCCTAAATATCAGTAAGAATTTTTAAATCATTTTTAAAATATTATTTTTTGTAAAATAATTTGAAACATTGTCAGTCTTCTTGCAGACAAAAAAAAATAAATAACTTTACATGCAGTGCATCGAATCCTTGCAGAATTGGATTTACAACCAGGCATCCTACATCGTTTTTTGTGGATGGTGTTTAGATATCTTAGGAAGATGTGAAACCTTTCTATTTCGCAAAGGAGTGGATGACAAGGAAATTCTTTGGTTATATCTGTTTTTCTGTGGTGATGATGGCTCACTAGGAATATACTCTGAGCCACTGCATTCGTATATGCCATAGAAAAGATATTCTTGTAGATGAATTCTAAATGCAAGATAATCTAATATTTCTTTCTTTGCTCTATTGAGCAACGTTTGGGAATCTCTATATTCTATCCAACTGGCAGCTATGGCAAAAAAATCATAATGATTCTTATGGCCCATTTTTTGTCGTCGCATGCATTCTATAATAGCTTAAATATCAGTCAAAGAAATCGATACTTCTCATAAATCCATTATACTTTTTTATAATGGATGGACGATTCACTGACGCATATTCTTTATCCTTTTTCGACCATCGCTTACACATATCTTCAGGATGCTTACCATCAGCTGATGAGGCAAGTATAACTGGTTTGTTATCAAACCATTTCAAGATACAAATTTGTCCATCATTACGAATTTTTTGGTCAACTGAACCCCATCCAAGCTTTTTGATATCAGAGTCGGATTTAAAATTTACATTTGTGGATATGTTACTCTTTCGTAGAGTACCTGTTCCTTGACATTCAGCTTTATATAATATATAATAAATGTCTAACAAAGGAATTGATGTAATGGAAGTAAATTCTCTGTAGGTTTAAGCACTATTTTTTCACGAGTATCTAAATATTTTTCATCATTCTCATTTATATCCGTATTTATTTTGTCTCCTGTACATTGATACATAAAAATGTCTTATGGGAGACCATCTGAATCTGTGGATAAAAGACCTTCAATACACAGGGATTTGGTTTTCCTTTGATGAATCGTCTTCCTTGTGCATAGCCATAAAAAGGAATAATTTGTTCATCCGGCTGAGAATTTTTTATTCAACAGACATCCTGATACAACAGTTTGGAGAATAGATTCGGCTTTCCCAAATTTATCTTCAGACTTTTCTTCATCGGTTACTGTGAGATCATCTCTTTGTTTTAAATTGTCTCTGATTGAAAAGTAGGGGAGACTGGGGTACAATGGTCCACTTTTGTAAATTTTGTCTGTTTACTCTTAAAGTATTGATTTTTTTTCTTTTGATCAAGTACATGCATGTTACCTATACATTAAAGTTTATATTGCATCCACTCAAAAATAATAATTATGCATACTTTTTTATATATATATTTTTAAATAACAAGTGACAAAATGGACCATTATACCCCAATGCCGGGGTACAATGGTCCACAGCATGGGGCTCTATGGACCACATCTAATTTTAATAAAAATATATCAGTGTAGTTCATTTTTTAACAATAAGAAAGATAAACTATATCATAATTTGTTTATTCACATTTTATTATTCACTTTTTGGCTCTAACTAAAGTAACATATTTTTTCTTCAATTTTTTATCATCCTTTTTTTTCGCTTCTTCTTCAATTATATTTTTCACTGGTGTATCAGTTAGAATTCTTGATGCACCTTTCTTTCGTTTATTTGGCGTTTTGCGCAAGCAAGCTTTTGGTAAAGGACATAATTCAAAAGGTGATATTTTTAGTTTACCACTTTTCAAAATATCTTGTTTACTAATTTTTGGTGTTCACTTTGGGTTAATTTTTAAATTTGAAAGCATATATTATGTATATAAATATTTCAAAAATGGATTTCATAACATGAATCATTAATTAATTCACACACAGAATTGAAATAATTTATTAATTATTAATTTGGGCAAATTTTTAACTTTGAAAGCATATATTATACAGATACATATTTAAAAAATGCATTATCATTAATTAATTTACACACAGAAGTAAAATAATTTATTAATTCTGAATTTCACCTATAATATTTAACTTTTAAAAGCATGGAATACAAAACTAGGATACAATGGACCATGTTCCATTGTACCCCAGTTTCTGATGGTCCGTTGTACCCCATATGGAAGTTTAACAAAAACTTGATGATAAAAAAAGAAATTTAGAATTCTATTATTTTAGCTACAATAAATATAATAATGTATTGTCTTACCTTTTTATTTTACCACGCACTGTCTTTCAAATTACAAATCAGTAATAAATAAATGAAGATATGGTTTACTGAAAATATTTACTTTTGCCTTACTCCTCCTGTGTCAAATCAACTATCAAGTATAAAATGGCTAAAATGTCAGCTATGCACATGGTTTCAAACTTATTTTTACTACTTCAGTACTACCATCTATATACTAAAATATGAAGTTTTCAAAAACAGAATTAATATAAAAAATAGGGGATGGACCATTGTACCCCGTAGTCCATTGTACCCCAGTCTCCCCTAAATATCACTCGACCTGTTATCTTGAAAGCGGTGTCTTTCGCACATTACATCCATATTCTAGGATATTTTAGATAGATCATTATAATTGAAAAGGAAAAAAAATATCTCAGATTCTGTAAGTAAAAGGCTTTTTGGAGTCTCTATTGTTTTTAGTTAAGTATTTTTATTGTTTTACATAAAAGCTATAAAAAAATTTTAAACTCTACATTCTCTAAGTATATGTTTTAAAATTATGTTAAGAATATGTTTTAAAATTCATTATTTAAAAAAAAATTTTAATAATGAATTTTAAAACATATTCAATTTACCTCAAAAAAATTTTTTTAAAACCCACATTTAATTTAAAACTGTTCTCACACTGAAAAATTAAGAAAATAATTAGCTCGTATGATTGAAATCATAATATATCTATTTTCGCAAAGATGAGATTACGTTGTGACACCTGGTCTATTTTGCGTATTTCATGTTAAAGTTTCCGAAGACAATTGTTAGGTTATGTGGCATTCTGTACTGGGAGTTATTACTGCTGTTTGCTTTCCTACCACACAGAACAGAGCGGGAGATTCAAAATACCAAAACTAGACCATGTGTCACAATGTTACCTCATCTGTCACAAAGTAATCTCAACTTACGGTAAGAAAATCTTTATAAAAATACTGAATTTAAATTCAGAAAAAATAGTTCTACCAACAACTTCAGAAAATGCAGTTTTACCTGAGCATGACCGGATGTCTCCTACAGGCGACACTAAAATAACCTTACTTTTTTTAACGCTTAGAGCAGTTAAAGCTTAACACAAATGGTATCATTAAAAAGAACAATCTTTATATTATAAAATCTTAGGCTGAATAAATTTTAGCAAAATTATTATTAATAGATAAAAGAGATTAACTGTACGCAAGTGATAGTTTTTCCTTCTTTTTGGCGATGCCATTTTTGCATACCGCTAATTGAACAAAAAAATTTATTTTGATTACAAAAAAAGCATTTTGCAATATGCTGTCATCTATTAACAGTAATAGGAACCAGTTTTTGAAAATCTGGAATGAAAATTTTGAATGTGATAAAAGTTTTAATAAGATCTGTTTAGTGTCGTCTCCAGGCGACATCAGGACTGAGGAGGATAAATATAACATAGCCCAGAAAAGAACATAGGCTGTGTTTTATTAATTTTATTCAAATATTTTCCTTAGTAATTCAAAATTTCCTTCTTTTTCATACAGAATCAATAGGAAATTTTTAGATAAAATTTAACCAATTTTTTTTATTGTTGCCAAAAAAAATCAAAATCTGGAATAATAATTTTTCAACGGCAATAAGTTTCAATTGAGCAATTTCCATTCGAAAAATTGAAATAAGAAAAAACAAATAAATATGACGTCAGAATTAAAATAAAAATAGATATAATACGTTTTGTTATATATTAAACACGGATATTTGTTTCGTTATTAAGAATTTTTCTGACAAAAATGGGGACATAACTAGAAGTAAAAGAAATAAAAAAGATTTATAATTTTAACAAATATTTCACTTGGTAAAATATGACGTCATAATTGAAATAAAACAGGTATTTTATAGTAGTCGTTAAAAATACAAGAAACTTGGATATCAATAACTCATGAATAATGACGTCATTGCCGAAACTTCAATGAAGGCTTACTTTGGGCAGACGAAATTTATTGTTTTCCGTCTGTCAGTCAGTTCTCTTGTCTGTTCCGCGATAACTGCCCCAAAATGCAATCAAAACTTTTTTTTTTTCGAAAACAAAATTGTAAAACTCTAGATTACTGAGTTTACACTTACAAAAGTTCCTGATACATCAGATTTAGGTGTTTGTGGTTGGCTAGCATGTAGAAGTATGAGAATAATGAAAAATGCTTGTTAATATTAATAAAGCACTTATCGGTTTAGTGGTCATATTAAATGAATGACCTTTTGGTTTACGCTCTATAAACCGAGTTGTTCTGCACAAATCTGGCGAGTAATATTCACCTTTCTCAATCTATTTCAATGGGGCTATTCCATAAGTGACGAAAAGAGGTTTGGAGTGACAAAATAAACTTAAAGCAATTATCCTGATGCTATTTTCAAACAAAAATTAATTTTACATTTTGAAAATGATTGTCACTTCTGAAGTGATTAAACAAAATATCTCATTTTTTTATATATATATTTTTTATTCTTTTATTTTTGAGTATATTTTTATTGTGTGACGGAATTGGATTTTGTAAATCATAACCCTAAACTGTTTTTTAAAATTGGAAACTTTTATGAATTAGCAAACAATTCAGGTTTTAAACTAATACGTATGTTACATATGATTGTTATATGTAGGCAGACGATACCGTGCTACCTATAATTAAAATCTCAGTGTACAGAAAGTGAAGAGAAGTGAAGTGTTTTTTCTGTTTTTATTCTAAAGTTGTATTTGAGATAAGTGCAGACGATAACGCAGCAGTGAGCTGCGAGTGAGTGTTATTCCTTTAATAAAGTGTTTTTTAAAGAACCAGTGCATATGGAATAATTTGTGTAGTGTGTGCTTAATAATTAACATGGACCGCCGAGCCGTAAGGTAAAAATAATTATTTATGAGAGTGAAAAATCATGGAATTTGAACTATGTGCTGATGTTATATTAAGAGTTCTATTATAGATCTGTCAACGTTCAACATGAGAATCTTCGAATAATATCGTGCTCAAACAAGTGAAATATTGTGTTTAAGATGATCAATTTAAGAATTATAATGAGTCTTCCTCGGAATTTCGCAACGATTTGAGTGAGGTAAGAGCAATTTTTTAGTTTATTTTGATTAAATTATGTCTGTTATTGATAATCTAAATAAACACGAGCTTAAGCTTGTAGTTGAGGAATTGGGTTTAACTGCTCCTGAAAGTAGTAAAATTATTGATTTAAGAAATATTATAGAGAATAGTGAATATTACTCAAATGAGCAGTTATTAAAAAGCATCGTTAATTCGGTTGTTGAGGAGTATAAATCACGAACAGAAACTGAGAAAACAAAATTAGAATTAGAAAAAATTAAATTAGCGCAATTAGAAAAAGAGTTAGAATTAGCAAATATTCGTAAAGAACCATCCCAAAATTCGGAATTTGAAAAAATTAAACTAGCTCAGTTAGAGAAAGAATTAGAAATAGCCAAATTGCGTAAAGAATCTCGGGAAAATTTGCCGTCCGTAACAGAAAAATCGGAAACGGAAATAGGGAACAATAACTTGGAAAGTTTTATTAAAAGTATTAAAACTTTAACTATTCCTTTACCAACGAGAGCTGAGTCATTTAATCTTTTTTTTCAATCTCTTGAGAAAGCGTTTCGAACTAAAAATGTACCTGAAGAGTTTATGGCCGAAATTCTGTTAAATATTCTCGGCGAAAAAGCGAGCAATTTAATGATCTATTTATCAGAGGAAGAATTGATTAGTTATGATAAATTGAAAAATATAGTGTTAAGGGAATTTCAACCTACTGCACAAGAATGTTTAAACAATTTCAAGAGTGCGCAAAAATTACCGTCGAAAAGTTACGTTCAATTTGCAGCTAGGCTGAGTTCAATTTTTCAGTATTACTGTAATTTGCGTGAGGTAAATGATTTTAAATCATTATGCGATCTGATTGTTTCAGATAAAATTTTCAGTTGTTTAGATCGCGAATTAATGAATCTTATCGCAATTAAACAATCAGAGTCATATTTTAAACCACAGCAACTAGGAAGAGAATGCGATATTTTTTTGTCGATTAAAAATAAATCTAAAGGTGAATCAAATGTGTATTCGAGAAACACGATAAATGAAAATAAACGTATAGCGACAAATAAATTTCAAAATCGGCCTCAAAGGAGCGCTTCAAATATATTTTTTTCGGAAACAAAAAATGTCAAATGTGTCTTGTATAAATCTAATGAATATCACGGTTTACATTCTTGTCCGCAATTCAAAAAACTGTCCATTAAAGATAGAGTAGAAGTTGTGAAATTAAATAAAGCATGTTTCAAATGTTTAAATTATAATTGCTGCGCACAGAAATGTAAGTCTAAAAATTGTGCTAGAAGTAAACTACCGCATTCTGAGCTAATACATTTTCCTAGAGAAGAAAAGGAATTAAATAATCAAAATAAAAATGTTGGTCATGTGTTTCAATCGGCTGCAGGAATAAAAAATTCACAACCCGAGGAAATCCTTTCCTACCCTCCGAGTCAGACTGTCGCCTTTAGTTTTGTGAAAAATAAAACAAAATCCGTTTTATTAAGTACGGCGCGTATCCTCATTAAAGATAAGTTATCGGAATGGCAGGAAGTTAGATGCTTACTAGATGTCGGTTCACAAGCATGTTTGATTACTTCACAGTGTGCTAATCGATTGCAGCTTAGAATTAATAAAACGAATACTTTAATTTCATGTTTGGATGACACTTCTATGATAATAAAGGGCTGCGTAAATACAAAAATCGCGAATAGAGATAAAAGTTTTGAAAGAGAATTGACTGTACTAGTAGTAAGGAAAATTACAGATTTAATTCCGCAACAAGTGGTTAACATAAATGTTGAAGTATCAGATTTAACTATATTAGCAGATTATAGATTTAATTTCCCTGATAAAATTGATATGTTGTTGGGGGCAGAAATATTTTATGAGTTATTAAGACCGGGACAAATATATTCTCAGAGTTCAAATTTACTTTTTCAAAATACCGTATTTGGGTATGTGGCTATTGGATGCATAGAGCAGGAAAGTGATGTAAAAGTTCATTGTGGGCTGATTCGGAAGGAAGATTTAAACCAAACATTAAAAAAGTTTTGGGAAGTTGAAAACGTCGAAGTAGAGTTATCAAAAAGTAAGGAATTTGAGATATGTGAGCAACATTTTGCGCGTACGCATTGGAGAAATGAGGAAGGGAGATACGTGGTGAAAATGCCTTTAAAGGAAAATCCTTCGTGTTTAGGCCAATCTAGGGAGCTTGCTCTTAAAAAACTCAAATCGCTGTGGACTCGCTTATCAAAAGATAAGAAATACTTCAAATTGTATAAAGATTTTTTAAATGAATATGAAATGTTGGAGCATATGAAAGAGGTTAAAGAAGTGAAAGAACCTGACGTCGTATATTATGCTCCACATCATGGCATTTTTAGACCAGAAAAGTCCACCACAAAACTGAGAGTTGTATTTAACTGTTCTGCCACAACAACAAATGGCACATCACTTAATTCATTGCAATATAATGGCGGTGTTATTCAGAATGATTTATTCACGATTATGGTTAGTTTTCGAGAGCATACTTATGCACTGACTGCGGATATTCAAATGATGTATCGAATGATCAATATTGATCCTAGTCAGCACGCATTGCAGAGAATTTTGTGGAACGATAATTTCGAAGAAGAGCCTAAAATTTTTGAACTACAGACCGTTACATACGGTACGATTAGTGCGCCTTATTTAGCAATGAAAACTCTCAACCAGCTATCGATTGATGAAGGAGATAATTATCCGATGGAAGCATCGGTTCTTCGAGAAAATATTTACATGGATGATATTTTGTGCGGTGCACCTACGCTTGAAGAAGCCAAAGAGTTGCAGCGGCAGCTCATAGCGATTATGCATAAAGCAGGTATGAGACTCCATAAGTGGTGTACAAGTGATAAAAATCTTTCGCTGACATATGAAGAAGGGTACAAATTTGAAAATGAAATTGAAACTAAAACGTTAGGGGTTTCGTGGAACCCAAGAGATGATTGTTTCACTTTTCGAGTTAAGGTGGAACTGAACAATTCCTACACAAAGCGAGAAGTATTGTCAACAATCGCGAGACTCTTTGATCCATTGGGACTTCTTGGTCCAGTTATATCTAAAGCCAAAATACTAATGCAAAAATTGTGGAGAATCAATATTGACTGGGATGACGAGCTTCCTGAATCAGAGTTTCATGAGTGGCATCAATTTCTTATGTCATTTAAATGTGTAAATAATATAAAAATTTGTAGGCGTATTATATTTGAAAACCCAGAAATTATAGAAATACACGAGTTTGCTGACGCCTCAGAACGTTGTTATGGGGCAGCAGTTTATTGCAAATCCAGTGATTCCTTAGGAAATGTGATGGTGAATTTAATCGCTAGCAAGTCGCGAGTTACACCGATAAAGAGTCTAACTATTCCAAGATTGGAGTTATGTGCAGCAGTGTTGCTAACCAGAGTAACAGAGTAACTCTTTTCTCTTAGAAAAGTAGAAAATAATTTATTTACAGATCTTCAGAACAACAGAGTCTTCGAAACTCACAAATATTACAAGATATTCCAAAATAACTGTTTAAATCTATCGAACAAGTACAAATATAGGTCGCAGAGACTCTTTATACAATGTCTCAACACTATATCACATTCAAAACAACGTAGATAAAACTCAATACATCAAGCAAACTTGCTTGGACAATCTCTAGTAGCTCACTCAATGACTGACTGGTAAATAATAACAACAACAGCTCGTATCGCTCTCCTTATATATAGTCTCGTAGCATGTGCTAGAAATTTCTAGAAAAACCTGGAAAACCACGGAACAACAAACAATGTATCAGTAGACCTAAGGGGGGTTACCATAAATAGGGAAGGGTTACCATCGCCAACAATCGCCAAGTTTGTCGCCAACTTGGCGATATATCGCCAAATTTGGCGACCAAAATTAGTCGCCAAAAGTGACGCCAACTTGGCGATATCTCAAATATTTCGCAAAGCTGCCATAGACATTCACTGAAAATAATAGACAAGTTTGCTTGATAACAGAGACAATGTAACAAAAACTAATATTAGTAAAGAAATGGAGCTTAATAAGATTATTTACATTATTTTACAGTGCAAACACTAACTATTTACAAAATTCGTAACACTACCCCCTCCTCAAAGACTGCACGTCCCGGGCAGTGCAATCCTTGAGTTAGAGGAAAACACTTAAAATAAATAAACAAATAAATAAATAAATAATAACAATAATAATAAAATTTACATAAATAAGAACTAATTACTATTTACATATTTACAAAAAGTGACTTTCATGACCATGGTCTGAAATTCAAGTTTCGAATTTCTAATCACTTTGGCCAAAATAAGGGGCTAGCCGGTTATAGTGTACGACCTTCGGTTTGGCGTGTGGCGATTTTTGTATGCGTACAACGACGTCATTCAGCCTGTTGACGACTGTGTAAGGACCGTCCCAGTTTCTTTGTAATTTTGGCGACAGTCCCTTACGACGTATCGGATTCCACAACCAAACTTTGTCACCTTCGTTGAACTCATGTCCTGTTGCCTTTGTGTCGTACCGTGTCTTCATCTTTTCTGATGCCAGTCCAATTCGGTTCCTCGCTAGACAATGAATCTCCTCAATCCGCGCCTGGAGTTCATCGACATATTCCTCAGGCGATGAAGGAGCATCAGGAGGACGGCCAAACAAAAGATCCGCAGGTAGACGAAGATCACGACCAAAGAACATTTGAGAAGGGGAGTAACCAGTGGCCTCATGAGTGGCACTCCTGTAAGCAAGCAGGAAAAGAGGCAATTTCTTGTCCCAGTCCTGTTGGTCTCTAGACACCAGGAGAGAGAGGCTATTTAGGATGGTACGATTGAACCGCTCTACCATGCCGTCCGATTGAGGGTGTAGAGGTGTTGTTCGGGTTTTGTCCATGCCGAGTAGTTCACACATTTCCTTGAACACAGCCGAATCAAAATTTCTTCCTTGATCGGAATGGATTTGAAGAGGAACTCCGTATCTGGAAACCCAGTGTTGAATCAGTATGTCTGCTACGGTTACCGCCTCTTGATTAGGAATGGCATAGGCTTCAGGCCACTTAGTAAAGTAGTCCATTACAACGAGGATGTACTTATTGCCATCAGATGTTCTAGGAAGTGGACCCAAGATGTCTAGGGCAATTCGTTCGAAAGGAGCTCCTACATTATAACGTTTCAATCGTCCACGGGTGCGCCTCTTAGGACCTTTACGTGCTACACAGGTGTCACAAGCTCGACACCACTTCTCCACGTCACTGCGAACATTATTCCAGTAGAAACGCTCTCGAACCTTTTGCAGGGTCTTCATTACACCAAAATGACCTCCTGTGGGACTACCATGCAGTTCTTGAAGGACCATAGAAATTCTCGACTTAGGGAGTAGTAGTTGCCATCTACATGTCTTTCCATCGTCAGACTCCCATTTTCGGTACAAGATGCCGTTCTTCAAATGTAAAGAATCCCATAGAGCCCAATAACGTTTAGTCGTAGGATGGTAATGGGCCATGTCTTGCCAGCTGGGCTTCCTGTTGGACTCCTCTTTCAGCTCTAGAATTGGCTTAATTTCAGGATCAGCAAGTTGATCTTTACGCAGGCTCTCGTCACTCCACGGATCTTGCGATGATGTAGACCCAGTTGTAACTTGTCTTACTATAGGACCTTTGACATTAAATTTCTTCTCAGCCCGGTCGCAGTATCTACAATTCTCTGAGCAGGGTCTTCTTGAGAGAGCATCTGCATTTCCATGTGATGAGAATTTTCGATGGCGTATCTCCATATCGTACTCTTGAAGCTTTTGTATCCACCTGGCTATCTGGCCTTCAGGGTTCTTAAAATTCAATAGCCAAGTTAGAGAAGCATGATCAGTTCGGATCAGGAACTTTCGACCGTAAAGATAGTGATGAAAGTGGTCTATGGCTTTCACTACAGCAAGAAGCTCTTTTCTTGTTACGCAGTAGTTTCGCTCGGCCTTTGACAAGCACTAGCGAAAATAGGCGATAACACGCTCCTGGCCGTCGATTTCCTGGGACAGTACAGCGCCAATGCTTTCGTTGCTTGCATCCGTATCAAGTATAAACTGTTTATCGATTTGAGGATACGACAGAATTGGAGTGGATGTCAAGGCCTCCTTAAGCTTTTCGAAAGCAGCGTCACATTCCTGTGTCCACATAAATTTTTGATTGGCTTCTGTTAATTTATGAAGTGGTCTTGCAATCATCGAGAAGCCTTTGACGAATTTTCTGTAATAGGTGCATAATCCTAGAAAACTTCGAAGCTGGTGAACATCTGCTGGACGATTCCAATTTTTCACGGCCGATATCTTCTCCGGATCAGTCCTAACTCCTTCCGCCGAAATGATGTGTCCAAGGTAGGCGACTTCATTACGAAACAAACTGCACTTCGAAGGGCTTAACTTCAAATTAGCTTCCTTTAATTTTTGTAGCACCCGCCTGAGGTTGTTCAGATGTTCATCAAAAGATTTTCCTATGATTATGATATCGTCTAAATAAACAAGACATGCCTCATATGACAGTCCCCGAAGAACCGTTTCCATAAGGCGTTCAAAAGTTGCAGGTGCGTTACATAGACCAAAAGGCATTACCTTGAACTGCCATAATCCTTGTCCCGTTGTAAAGGCAGTCTTCTCGCGGTCGTCGGGATGGATCTCTACCTGCCAGTAACCACTCTTCAAGTCTAAAGTCGAGAACCAAGTGTTGCCCGCAAGTGTGTCAAGAGTGTCGTCAATCCTTGGCAGAGGGTAACTATCCTTTTTGGTGACGTCATTCAGTCGGCGGTAGTCTACAAAAAATCTTGTAGAACCATCCTTCTTTCTTACTAATACAATGGGAGACGCCCATGGACTTGTTGATGGTTCGATGACGTCATTTTCTTCCATATCTTTAATTAAATTCTGCACCTCTTCTTGCTTGGCAAAAGGTAATCGTCTAGGGTGCTGTTTAATAGGAGAGTGATCTCCCGTGTCAATTCGGTGTTGTGCCATTTTAGTTCGTCCAAAGTCTTCAGATGTTTGGGAAAATAAACTTTGGAATTCTCTAATTAAATTTTCCGCAGCTTCCATTTGTTTTGGATTTAAGTCTGTATTTTGTAACAAATCCTTGACTAAATTATCTGAAGATTTCTCAGAGTGACTGAAATTTTGACTTATGCACGTCACAGGAGCACATGACGCTATCACCTCTCCTTTCTTGATAGTCCTCGTCTTATCACTGATGTTAGCAATTCTGACTGGAATGGTCTTCTTCGAGAGGTCCACTACGGATGAAGCCACCAATACTCCTGCTTGTTTGCTATTGTCTTCGGGATAATCTATATGGCCAAATCGATAATTAGCTTCATTTTTGATTACAGCAGGAACTAAAAATTCTGTTCTTGGATCTAGATGGATGTCTTCATTGGCTATTACTATTTGTTTGCATTCAATTTCGTTATTTAATCCAAAAAGACTTATTTCTTCAAATTTTGAGAGCATTTTGTTATTTTTGAAATCAAGTTTGAAGCCAAACTTCTTCAGAAAATCTATCCCGATTAAGCAAGGATCTGTTATGTCAGCCACATATGCCGTATGGTGATATTTCGTTCCTCCAAAGTCGATGGTTAAATTTTCCTTACCATAAATGCTTATCTTGTCGCCCGTCACAGTTTGCAGAGTAACGCATGGTGGAGTCCAGATGAGTTTAGATTTCAATTTTCGAGCCAACTCTTCTCTTATTATTGTCACATTGGCTCCTGTATCGACAATCATACGGCATTGAATTCCGTTAATAAAGCCTATCACATATAATTCATTATCACCGCCACTCATTTTTGATATCTGGAGGATCTTCAGGTGGGGCTTTTCATTCTCTGGCAACCCCCGCCCCGCGAGATGGCCAAAATTTAGTTTCCCTGCTGACTGTTTGAATTTATTTCACGTTCGTGGATTTTGGGGCAATTTCTTCGGAGATGTCCTGTATCACCGCATCCCCAGCACGTGAGATTCTGTCTTCTTGCGCCTGTTCTTCCATATTTTAAAGCTTCAATCTCTTGATTTAATTTCCTAATTTCTTTCAAGAAGTCGATCTCAGTGTCTGAGCTTTTGTTCACCGTTGCCCCTCGGACTGAATGACGATCTCTTCGGCTGGCTTGTGTAGCTGCTTCCAACTTTAAGGCATATAGTAGTGCAGCCTTTAAATCCTGTACATCTGCCATTCGTACCGCTCTCTGCACTTCTGGATCTTTTATTCCGTCTACAAAATATTGCAGTGAGAGCATTTCCCGTACATTTGTTGGACAGTCAATGAATGCTAAATTTGCAAGCCGTTCAATTTCCGAGGCAAACTCTTGAAGGGTTTCACTCGATTTTTGATGGCGGCTCTTCATTTGTATTCTTGTGTAATCCTTGAAGAATTTTTCGCCGAATCTCATTTCAAGTGCACAACTTAGAGTCTCAAAATTGAGTTGCGTCATATCGGGCAATGTCTGCAGCACGTCGGCGGCTTCTCCTCTTAAAGATGCTGCCAGTTGACAAGCTTTCACCTCGTCACTCCATTTGTTCGCTTCAGCTACAATGGTGAATTGGGTCTTGTAAACTTGCCAGGAACTCTTTCCATCGTATGTCGACAGCTTAATGTGCACGGGAGAAGCAGGCGGATTCCTAAATTCTTCATAATTACCACTAGACGCTGAAAGTTTCTTCTCAAGATCTTGTACTTTTTTATTTAGCTTTTCATCTACTTCACCTAGTATTTTCTCTTCAACGTTACTGATTTTCTCTTCAACGTTACTGATTTTCTCTTCAACTTTACAAACTTCATTCTGAATTTTCTCTTCTACTTCCGCCATTTTCCGTTCCATTTTCTGTTCAACATTACTAACTTCATTCTGAATTTTCTCTTCTACTTACTCTATTTTCTCTTCTACCGAGCCTATTCTTCTCTCTACCGACGAGAACTTTTCTTCTAAAGTTTTCTTCATTTCTTCTTGGCCTTTATTAATCTTTTCAGTCACATCTTCTTGGCATTTGTTCATCTTTTCCGCCAACTCTTCTTGGCCTTTATTCATTTTTTCCGCCAACTCTTCTTGGCCTTTCGTCAATTCTGCCTTTATTCCATTAATAGCTTCTAACAGTTCTTTCAGTTGACCATCCATTGTTCTTGTTTTCGCCATAAGATCCCGACTCCTGACACCAAATGTTGCAGCGTATATAGGGTTCTTTCGATCTTATGGTTAGACAACTTCAAACTCTTTTCTCTTAGAAAAGTAGAAAATAATTTATTTACAGATCTTCAGAACAACAGAGTCTTCGAAACTCACAAATATTACAAGATATTCCAAAATAACTGTTTAAATCTATAGAACAAGTACAAATATAGGTCGCAGAGACTCTTTATACAATGTCTCAACACTATATCACATTCAAAACAACGTAGATAAAACTCAATACATCAAGCAAACTTGCTTGGACAATCTCTAGTAGCTCACTCAATGACTGACTGGTAAATAATAACAACAACAGCTCGTATCGCTCTCCTTATATATAGTCTCGTAGCATGTGCTAGAAATTTCTAGTAAAACCTGGAAAACCACGGAACAACAAACAATGTATCAGTAGACCTAAGGGGGGTTACCATAAATAGGGAAGGGTTACCATCGCCAACAATCGCCAAGTTTGTCGCCAACTTGGCGATATATCGCCAAATTTGGCGACCAAAATTAGTCGCCAAAAGTGACGCCAACTTGGCGATATCTCAAATATTTCGCAAAGCTGCCATAGACATTCACTGAAAATAATAGACAAGTTTGCTTGATAACAGAGACAATGTAACAAAAACTAATATTAGTAAAGAAATGGAGCTTAATAAGATTATTTACATTATTTTACAGTGCAAACACTAACTATTTACAAAATTCGTAACAATATGTACACAACTGCTAGCATTTTACTTTTCAGCCATTTGGTTATTTGGACTGTTATACTTATATTTTTCAAAGTAATATTTCAAAATTTAATTTATGAAATTTATGTATATATACATATTATGAAGGTTGGCCATTGTATGAAATTGCCAAATGGCATTTGGTTTGTTATCTGAAACAACTCAGCAGAATAAATTGTAGATAATGGAATCCCAAGTAACTGCCTGAGTGAATTGTGCTCATCCAATTTGTCCAAAATAGTTCAGGTAATACAACGTTGGCAGCTTAAGCCAATAGTTTCCTGTTTCAAATTCTGAATTAGACATTTATTTCTTCAGTTTGAAGAACGACAACTCGAATAATTAATTTGCCAATTAAAATAATTCAATTAAAATAACCAAGAATGTTAAACTTAAAATATTTGCATTTAATAAAAATTCTCAATAAAATCACCAAACACAATTAAAGATAAATTTTAAATTGGAAAATCCTAACATAAGACATATAAGCATAGAATGACATTCAGAGAAAAGCATACATCAGCACATTTAAATTTTAACTAGCTACACTGTACTTCTTTACATATTATTTTTAACTAAAATTTCATTGTCAATGTTCTTTAAACGTTTAGAAAGTAAATTCACTTTTAAACTTTCTTCTGCTGTTTAAACTAGTTTCAGTAAAAAGATTTCCAAGTACACTAAATGAGCGGTAACATTTATTTAAAATTCTTCCTTTTTCCGACACCATGTATAATTTATAAGGTTTTTCGAAATGATTTGCAAATTTATTCATCATTAAAGTTCCGGCTGCATTTTAACATCTCTGGCTGCTACGAATAAACACAAAAGATTTCTTTCTATTTGAAATTTCTTTCAAAAATCTGTTCACAATCGTTTGAGTCGGAAAACTATTAAAGCCTACGTTCGGAGCATTTTTTTGTAAAAGAATGTACAATGTTCAATAAGCAAACATATTTTTAATTCGATTGTAATATAAAATGATAAACATCTATAATCAAACGCTTTAAAAAATAAATAAATAAAGTAATTTATTGAATAAACAAAAATATTTTCAATTCAATTGTAACAAAAAATGATGAAAAAAAACAGAAAATCTTAACGGTACTTTTATAATATTTTTTTTTAAATAGTGGATTTTCTTAATCGTTTGGGAAATATTTGTTGTTTTCGGTACCTTGTGGGGTCCGCATGTTATTTTTATTTTTATAATTTAACCAGGAATAGTAATGTGTAATCCACAGCGTATGTATATGATTCTATTATTACGTAAGCCACGCTTTGATCATCATAAAAATTACGTTTTTACTGATTTTTATTATTAATTCATTTGGAAACATTCAGACATTTTTCTCCGGGCAATGGATGTTCGCATTTTATTTTATTTTATTTTATTTTGTTTTATTTTTACGAAATTCTTTACATTTAGAAGAATATTTATTTGCATAGGATATCGAAATGTCGTTGTTAATAAAGAAGAAAGTAAAAAAGTTACAAAATGATTTCACGCAAATTATCAAATGTGGAAAAAAACAAATCCAGAGAAAGACGTCGTATGAAAGATCGTCTTTTAAAGCAAGAAAACGAGGTCAGATTATCGATCCCACCGATTACAAAATGTGCCACGATCTTAAAAAAGGAAACAATCTAATGTTGAATTTTTTGTAAAAGGTCGTATTTTTTTTTCTTCCAAATGTAGAATTTCTTTATATGTCTTAAATTTTAGTCTTTGAAAAATAATTTTTAAAATGGTTGTTTTTACATTTTTTTTCAAAATTCCAGACTTACACCAGACAGCGTACACTCAATTCACCTATTTATATTTCCATTACACTGCGTATTAAAATTACACTTAGCACTGCTATGAACTTGGAGTTTTGCAAAATCTTCAAAATTAACAAGTATTTTAAGATGTGTGAAATAATACATATTTTTATTTATAAAAAATTACCATCTTTTTTTTATATTCGAACGCATATAAAATAAATTGCATTATCGCATAGAGCTTAGATGATAATTCAGAACATGGCGAGTAACACAGTAAGCATTCTAACAAAATTTCTCCAAAATTTAATCAAAAAATTGTGTATAATCGAGTTCATCGAACATAAAATAACGAAAAAATCGATTTCCTATATTAGAAAAAGAGGGAGGGAAGTTACTAGGGAAATTATTTGTGATTCCTAGAAATTTTATGTATCGACAACGACAAAAATTTATGTAACAGGTGCAGGTTTGAGCCGTAAATAAAAAAAACTGTAAAGTTATTAAGATTTCTTAAAGAAACTGGAATTTTTTTAATAACAATTTTAATTTTTCTTAAGAAAGGTGTTATAGTAAAAATAAAATACATTGACATGTTTCGGAACCGTCAAATAAGTTCCATAGTCATAAATAAAACAAAATTTCAAAATATTACTCGGTCAATACAAAAGACACACGACAATGAGATATAAATAACAAAAAAAAAAAAAAACACGCGCTCTATTGCAAAAAAATTAAATTAAAATATAGACCATGATCTAAAACTTAACTCAAAATCAAAAAATTTCAAACTTTTAGTCTATTTCATCTTTTAAAATTGTTATTAAAATGTTTATATAAAAGGTGAATGCTTTAAAATCTGATGATTTAAAAAATCAATTGGGTTTAATTAACTTTTTATCATAGAAACTGGAATGCCAAGACCTTTTTATATAACTGCAATCCGGGTATTATACATAAAATTTTGGTAATTTTTTTTTTTTTTTTTTTTTTTGTAAAGATATACATTTCTGTAGCTTTACAAAAAATAAGTTTGTAAATTTACACCTTTTTCTATACAGTGCACCGATAAAATTTTAGTAAGCCTTTTTGTAAATTACATATGTAGAATTTTAGGGGGTTTTTTTCAGTGCTGAAATTGCATTTAAATATTTCTGATCTATATTGTCTTACGTCTGTAAAATTAATCTAGAAATGCTCATTAAGGTTTTATGATGTCTTTATGTGAAAAAATTGAGAAACTCGTGCATAGAAATATTGTTTACATTTTTCTGGCTTTCCAAGTCTACTCCCGGTAGTTGACACATTACTTCTTGTTTCTTAAACTGTCCATAATTCCTATTCTACTAATCATAAGAATAAAACAAAACAGATTTGGAATTATGAAATATTGCTCTTTCAATCAAATAAAATCGCAAATTTTCACCAAAGCAGCCATTTTAATGTAGTATACAGTTGTGGAAAGAAAAGTAAACATCTCCTACTGATTCTGGAACAAATAATCATAGAAAAGAATTACTGGTTGACGTTCCCGTTTCATCGCCCAGCTCTCCTGCAGCGTATTGCGGACTAAATGAAGTTTTTAGAAAACAACGAATTTATATTCACCAGTCCCCTTTCCTTTCTGAGGTAATTGGGTCTTATATTTGTTCTCAAATCCACTTTAGACAGGCGCCCCTGTTTTGTACATAATGTAAATATATTATTGCTTTCTTGGATCTGTTTTATTGATTTATTTAGTAATTTCACTATAATTAACAGTATATACACTTCACTTAATATTTTCTGACTCTAAAATTCAAACATTACATTATGTAATTGTTACTTCATATATAGAACATAATACAATACCTGTCAATGCATGTACTGATGACATTTATTATGAGCCTAAGAGTCAAAACTAGTAAACTGAATTTATGTTTCTTTATGCTATTCACTGTTGAATAATATTGTGAAAATTAATCATTGTTAATGTATCTTATCATATTTAGTGGATTTGAGTCTTCTTCCAAGGATTGCGCTTATACTCAAACGCAAAAGCCTGGTTCTCCGGGGCGGTCATCTATGTCATCCCTCTACCAAACGTTTGGAAATTAAAAGTACTTTTAAATGATGTACATAAAATTTGTTTAGGGGGGGTGCATATACAAATTATTTTTCCCCTATTCAACGGTATAAAAATTGCAAAATCACAATGCTTAGAAGTTTTAAAAAATGCAATAGAGTTTATCCTGTATAATTATAAATCTGCTTTTTTTAAGAGTGGCTTATATAACGGAATTTTATTTTTTAGAGAAGACGCTTTAATTGCTGGCCAAAAGAAATAGCACATCGGGGGCAAAACAAAAAAAAGTGTGCTGTTAATTTTGATTTGTGATTTATTTTATGCCAAGTTAAATCGAATATCCAACCTAGTCGTCATTTAATTTTTATAATAACAAACTATCTTTATTCTAAACGATAATGTGTTTGATAACTCTTATCTCAAAAGGAAAATTTTCTGTGGAAAACTAACATGAAAACATTTTAAACAAAATTATCTCTTTATTCTATAATGCTAAAAATATTTTTTCTTGAAACATTAATGAACCAATTACGGTAAAAGCATATTTTCCCTCTCAATTATGAAAACAACTTAAAAATGACTATCAAAAGAATTCTCTCTCCAAGCTTGTTTGAAAGCAAGAAGACATATTAGTTAATGAGATTTGTTAAATATGGCGTTATTAAACATATCTTCTAATTCTATTTCGCATTGTGTAAGGGGGGGTGGGGGATATTTAAATTATGAGATTCGAATAGCTTTTTGGTGTCAATGAAAGCGATAAAAATTTTAAAGTATGACTTTCAATCTAATGCAGTAAAACTAATTAAGATAACAACTAATAAGGAAAATTTTAAAGCCTTCTTTTTATATATCTCTTTTCTCTATTCATTAATAAATAAATAGATATTCTAATCTCATGTAAATATATTCAAATCTTATTACATAAATCTAATAAAGATAATTAGGAACTTGTTACATTCAAAGATTTAAAACCGCGCTACACTGCAGTTTATAAACGTATATTTGATTACCATTTATATTCAATTTAAAAAATTTATAACATGTTTTACGATGAAAAGGAGGGAGAGGGAGATGACAGAAATACAGTTTGAGACAAGATATTTATTATTTAAAGGATAATATTTTAAAAGAACTATTATTAATATTGACTTGCTGAAAAAATGGTCATTACAGAATAATTACGAATCGGTATAATTTAACTTAATAAAAATTCTTCCAACAAAATTTTATTTTAAAAGAACGTTTTACAGATAAGATTAAACATTGTGTTAACTTAAAAGTATTTTTATATTGATTCACACGCGAGATGAAAAAAATGATGAAGCAGTTACTATAAAAACGTAATATTCTTCTCGGTTATGAAAATAGATTAAAAACGAATTGGATGTGGTAATCCCAAAACTTTCTTCTATCTCATATATGTTAAAACTTTCAGAAAAACGAAGCATAGCAGCGTCACCGCTTAGATTATTTATACCAAAATCTAATCAGCAAAAATTTATTTCACATTTACAATCCAATCTTATAAAACATCTACAGAAGTGTATACATAGGACGTCACTATCGCAGAATAATACAGAATTCCGACAAAAAGCAATGTCGGCATTGAATAAACTTGAATCGAAAAAATCGGCTACCTAATGATTCATATGCTTTTACTTGTTTGTAACATTAATGTAGATAATTAAAACAAAGTATAATTTATAATAGCTCTATATTTTATTAGATATCATTTATTTATGTATTTTTTAAAAGCCAAGTATTTTAGTAATATTTTTTCAGTTACTATGGGGAAGTAGCAAAAAAAATATATAATGACTATATTCAACTATTTTTCTTTACTTTCTTCAGAAATACAGACTTTCAGTTGCAAATATTTAAAAAAATATTTAAAAAATATTTTTTTAATTATCTCAATAATAAATTGAGATGCAGTATTTAAACAAATTGCGTTTAAAAGTTTTTATTCTATATGACGGTATAGAAATGAAAAATGTACAATGCTTGTATGTTTAAAAAATTGCAGTAGAGATTATCCTTTACAATGATAAATGTGCTTGAAGACTGTCTTATAACACGGAACGTTATTTTCTTGAGAAGAGGAAAGAAACAGCATATCGCAAGCTAAAAACAACTGTGTACGTATGAATTTCATTTGTGATTTTTTTTTATGCCAAGTTAAATAGAATATCAAACCAATTCGCCATTTATTTTTATTTTTATTTTAAATAACAAACAAACTCTATTCTAAAGGATAATTAGGACTAATCTTATCTCAAAATGAAAAATTTCTGCAGAAAACTAACGTGAAAACATTTTAAACAAATTTTTTTCTTGAATCATTAATGAACCAATTATGATAGATAAAAGCATAATTTTCCTCTCAATTATAAAAACAACTTAAAAATGACAATCGAAAGAATTCTCTCTCCAAGCCTGTTCGAAAGCAAGAAAACATATTAGTTAATGAGATTTGTTAAATATGGCGTTATTAAACGTATCTTCTAATGCTATTTCACATTGTGTAAGGAGAGAAATATCTAAATTGGGTAATTCGAATAGCTTTTTGGTGTCAATGAAAGCGATAAAATTTTAAAGTATGACTTCAAACTTATTGCAATGAAACTAATTAAGATAACAACTAATAAGGGATATTTTTATGCTTTCTTTTTTATGTGTCTCCTTTCTCTATTTATTTATAAATAAATATATATTATAATCTCATATATATATATTCTAATCATATTATTTAAATCTAATAAAAATAATTAGGAACTTGTTACATTCAAAATTTTAAAACCACGCTACACCTCAGATTATAAACTTATATTTTATTATCATTTATATTCAATTTAAGGATTTTATAACATGCTTTATGAGGAGAAGGAGGGGGGGGTGAGAGAAATAAATTTTGAAACAAAATATTTATTATTTAAAGGATAAGTTTTCAAAAGAATTATTGACTAAATAGAAAAACAACTGTTATTATAGAATAATTACGAATCAGTATAAAGTGACTTTAGAAAACCCTGTCGACGAAATTTTATTTAAAAAAACGTTTTACAGATAAAATTAAGGATTATGCTTACTTAAAACTATTTTCATAATGATTCACATATGACGAAAATGGCATGAATATTTGATAAAGCAATTAAATTTTTTTGTAGTTTTTATCATTATTATTATTATTATTATTTTTACTATTATTATTATTATTATTATTATTATTATTATTATTATTATTATTATTATTATTATTATTATTATTATTGCCATTGTGACAACAAAAGTATTTCATTTCTGGACATTAAACATTGATCAGTCAGAAAAATGATTTAAATCACAACGGACATCACAAGCATTCAGATATGTCTCAGATATCTCTAAACCGAAAGCAACAAACATTTTCCAAATGGTTAAAAACCAGTTTGCGTTTGATTTTGATTTGTGATTTATTTTATGCCAAGTTAAATCGAATATCGAAGCTAATCGCCATTTAATTTTTATATTTAAAAAAAATCTTTATTCTAAGCGATAATATGTTCACTTTCTCTAATCTCAAAATGAAAATTTTCTGTGGAAAACTAACATGAAAACCTTTTAAACAAAATTATCTCTTTATTACATAATGCTAAAAATATTTTTCTTGAAACATTAATGAACCAATTACGGTAAAAGCATAATTTTCCTCTCAACTATGAAAACAGCTTAAAAATGATAATCAAAAGAATTATCTCCACGCCTGTTCGAAAGCAAGAAGACATATTAGTTAATGAGATTTGTTAAATATGGCGTTATTAAACACATCTTCTAATGCTCTTTCACATTGTGTAAGGAGATAAATATTTAAATTGGGTATTCGAATAGCTTTTTGGTGTCAATGAAAGCGATAAAAATTTTAAAGTATGATTTTAATGCAATAAAACTAATTAAGATGACAACTAATAAGGGAAATTTTCCTGCCTTCTTTTTATATATCACTTTTCTCTATTTATTTATAAATAAATATCATTCTAATCTCATGTATATACATATATATATTCTAACCTCATTGCAGAAATTACAGAAATTTAATAAAAATAATTAGGAACTTGTTGTATTCGAAGATTTAAAACCGCACTACACTGCAGGTTATAAACTTATATTTGATTACCATTTTTATTCGATTTAAGAATTTTAAAACTTGCTTTATGAGGATAGGAGTAGGGGGATCAGAAAAATAAATTTTGAGAACAAATTATTTATTATTTAAAGAATAATATTTTAAAAGAATTATTAATGATGCTGACTTTCTAATGAAAGATCTCTTATTATAGAATAATTACGAATCGTTATAAATTAACTTTAAAAAATTCTTTCGAGGAAATTTCATTTCAAAAATGTTTTACAGCTAATATTAAACATTTTGCTAACTTAAAAATATTTTCATGATACGACATAAAAGAGATGAAAATTTGATGAAGCAATTACGATAAAAAAAAAAACAATATTCTTCTCCACTATGCAAACAAATTAAAAATAACGATCATAAATTTTTGTTCGCCCCAGGCCTATTTGAAAACAAAGAAAGCATATTGAAAACGGCTGTATTTAGCAGATCTTACTGTTGAAAACTGCATTATTAAATGCAATTTCTAATTTCATAACGCATTATAAAAGAATTGCAATCTTATGTTCTTATTTTAAAGCATTTTTTCCTGCCTCTTGTATTAAAAATTTCAGAATCAATTTTTCCTGGCTTACTACGTTTTTTGCATTTTAATGCATCAATTACCTTAGCTACTCAGAGGCTACGTTCATAGAAGCTGTGCAAATATAACATCTCAATTTTTTAGTATTTTGGACCCCTCTCCCCCTTCCGATATCATACCTTATCATCCCTCGAACCCCCCCCCCCCCTTGGTAATGATATCGTTATCAAAGTATATATATATATATATTTTTTTTTTTTTGAGTGACATTCAAAGATAACTCAGTTAAAACAAGTTGGAAAATGTACGTCAAGGGTATCAAAAAAGATGCGTTCGTACTAAAATTAAGTTTTAAAAATATTAAGATCTTTCTGTAATAACATACCGTAATTTGGATACAGTAGAGTATCCCAAATCTTTTGTGTATCCCTGTAAATTCTATTTGCTTTCTATTATATAGGAAGTATCAATGTATATGAATTTCGTAAAATGTGAAATAGTTTAATATCGTAAAAACGCGCCCCAAACAATGTTTCCCCCTATATCATTATGGTATAGAATACTGTTGTGTAGCCCTGTAAATGAATAATAAATATGCTTAGCACCACAGATTGTACAGAATGTACATTTTAGTACATATTTCATAGATGCATATTAATTTATTAAGTTTGTAAGAATGCAGCACAATGCATTTCAAACTATTTCTCCCGTTGGTCGTAATATAACGGAATACGGATATATACGGATATAACGGATTGTCCCTGTAATTAAACTATACATCCTATTTTTTTTAAATTTTGAAATGACTCGATAAAATTGTGCAACAATTATGTAATTTAAATTTCAAATGATTCGGTAGGCTAGTTTTTGCTCTGTTATATGAGGATAGACGATTATAGGTACCACGTATTTACATAATTACGAACGCACCTAACAAGCAGTGTACTCGCAATTTAACATGAGCAGGGCTAAAAGGAGAAGATAGTCAAGACAAGCAAAGCACACGTTAAGAATGATTCATCATTTAAACTACAGAGTGATTCAAAATTGATCGTTCAAATTTCGTGGGGAATTAGAAAATAGCGAAAGAAAACAAACCTTCAAAGCAAAGTATGAGCAAAAGAACACATGGCGTTGTAAAGGACACTGTGTATTCACAACTTCTCTTCCTACCCAAAGCTTTTCATAGTGCTATTACACGAGGGGTCGGAAACACTTCAAATTCTAGGCATCCTATGGCTCCAAGGATGTCGCTTTGAAAGCAAGCTACTAGTCTCTGTCGACACGTCTTTAATTGTTTGATCTCTGATGGTTGAATTTCCTGCCGCTTAGTTTTAATTCCAAAATATCAAAATGGCAACGTAATAGTGGACCACATTTATTTGAAAAAATTGTAATGCATTTTTTCGTGTATATCGTAAACGGAATTTTTTCTTTGCAAAATACTGGTGCCAAAATGACATTTGGAATTTTAAATAAATTTACCCACCAGAGCTCAAAGGGTTAATGCCTGAAACAAAGCGAGTCGCTAACTTTCAATCAAATATTTGGAAATCTGACGATGGAGAAACCTTTTCTCTAACAGCCAATGAACTGCAGGGAAATTGATGAGTCGCAGACAACTTTTGTTGCATGAAATTTTTAAGCGTAATAGCACTTTTACAAGTCCTGATGGTGTTCATTCGATACGGCCGCTTTAAAGAAGTAACACAAATCATTATTCATTAAAAGAATATGCAAATATCAATCGAACTTCCGACGCGTAGGGGACATTAGTTAGATCAGAACAACGTATGACCAAAAATTGTCGATGCATAGTGGTTTTTAGAACGTCATTCGTTCGTTTTCAACCATGCTTTAAAGTATGAGATTATATTATTTTCACTCAATAAAAAAAAATTTAAATATAATATTAGATATATCCTCCTCGTTATATTTAATCATTAAACACTCAAAACTAAAGACGGATACACCTTATCAGAATGATCGAAAATTAGAATGAAATTTAATAATTCTGCATTAAAATCTCATTTATCTAAATTAAATAGGATTAGGTCCCTCCGCCCCCCCCCTAATATTTATCAAATGTACTTCCAAAACTAATCAGGAAAACACCTTATCAAAATAAATCTATTTTTAAAATTGAAGAAAATTGGATATTTTTATCATGAGTTATTGCATTACGAACATACATACGCATATATATATATATATGCATACATACATACATACAACCGGCTGGCACATTAGCTCTCACGCATTCATGGCCTGTAAATTAAAAAAGTAGTAGAATTTTTTTTAATGCAGTTAAAAAAAATTAAATATGCAGTTAAAAAAAATTACAAAATTCACATTTTCTTAACACTAAAATGCAGCGAGTTCACCATTTGAACCATATTTTATAAGTGAACAAACGTATGTATGAACAAAGTTTTTGAAAAGGTGAAATATTTCCTTAAAGAATCCAGAAAATAGGCTAAGCAATAAATAAATGCTGGCAAAATAAGTGCGATATTTTAAAGATAATGTTTTAAAATAGTATCTAATAATAATAAAGATTTAGTATTAAAAATTTTGCGTGCGATAAAAAAAAATACTAATCTCTAAAAAAATGACTTACAAATCTAAATCTTCTTATTATGCAAATACATTTGTGAAATGAGATTAAGGATGTGCTAGTTTAAAAATTCTTTAATAACGATTCGTTTATGCGTAAAGGACGTTATTTTAAAACGAAACAGCGATAGCGAAAGAAATGTGGTGTTCAAACGCTTTAATGAAGCAATTAAGATAAAAGCATAATTTTCTTCTCAATTATGAAAACAGCTAAAAAACGACAATCAAAATTTTTCTTTTCTCCATCCCTATTTTAAAATAGGAAAGTAGGAATATATCAGTTAATGAGGTTGTTAAATGCAGCATTATTAGACGAAACTTCGGGTGTTATTTTGAATTATATAAAAGGAAAGTAAAATTAAACTAAGTTTTGCACTAAATTTTGAATCTTTGTAATACAAAAACTTATCATTGAAATGACTCCAAATTTGGTGTCTATGCTTACTTTGAACCGAAGATTTAAAATACTTTTTTAAAATTGGGTATTGGCATTAAAAAAATGAATTATGGGTTCATTTTAACATGTAGACGGCCATGTAGTTTCTTTTATAGGCATGATTTGAAAGTAGACTTTATTTCCGATCGTTCAGTACCAGTAACTTTCACCTACGATAATTTGTGGAGGAGTTAATAGGGGATGTTTACTTTTTTTTCCACGACTGTACATACATACGTAAATACATACATATAGAACCGGTGAGCACATTAGCTCTCAGGCATTTATAGCTTAAAAATTTTTTAAAAAAAAATTACAAAAAAAATACAATTAATAAAATTAAATTTTTAATTAAATATGCAGTTGAAAAATTACAAAATTTACATTTTTTTAACACTGAAATGCAGTGAATTCACCATTTAAAAAGTAAAAAGTTTTTGAAAAGGTAAAATATCTACTTAAAGAATTCAGAAAATATGCTAAACAATAAATAAATGCTAACTGAATCAATACGATATTTTAAAGATAAAGTTTTAAAAGAGTATGCAATATAATAATAAAGATTTGGTACAGAAAATTTTGCGTGTGATAAAAAAAATATACTAATTTCTAAAAAAAATGGCTTACAGGAAATCGTTTCTAAATCTTCTTATTATCCAAAAGTATTTGTCAAATGAGATTAAGGTTGTGCTAGTTTAAAAATTTTTTAATAACGATTCATGTATGCATGAAAGACGCTATTTTAAAACGAAAGATTGATAGCGAAAGAAATGTGATGTTCAAACGTTTTAATGAAGCAATTACGATAAAAGCATAATTTTCTTCTCAATTATGAAAACAGCTAAAAAATGACAATCAAATTTTTTCTCTTTTACACCCCTATTTGAACGTGGGAAAGTAAGAAGAAATCAGTTAATGAGGTTGTTAAATGCAGCTTTATTAGACGAAACTTCGGATGATATTTTGAATTATATACAATGAAAAAAAATATGAGACTCGCACAGTTTTTAACCTCATCAAAGGTGATAAAATTTTAAAACATGAACCTTAAATCTGAAACAGTAACACTAATGATAACAATTAACATGCTAAATTTATAATATTTATACATATGTCTGTATATATATTATATGTGCGTAGTGTATGCATACTTATATATACGTTGAATTTAAACTCTTGATCAAAACTTTAACCGGGCAAGTCTTCATCAACCTTCAACCCGCTGTTCAACTCACAGTTGAGAAACCTTTGGTTAGCAAATCTAACCGTCGGTTAATATTTGAAATTCATCGTTAACTTCAGAACCGAGATCAGTCAACCTCGGGTTAGTAAACTTCAGGTTGAAATAAACATACTGACTGGCCAAACGAATCACATGACGTACGTATCGCATTCATGAGTTCTGTACTCACGTATCACCAGTTTTTAATTACGAAGCAAAAACAAGATTTGAAATGCATACTTGTATTTGATCTTTAGATAGATAAATTTCGAATTACCGTTGAGATTTTGTGGTTTTATTCGTTCACAAAATTAGATTCAAAGATTAGAAACATCGATACAATTATAAGATTAAGATTTTTACAATTTACAGTAAAATTCTTTCATAAAAGTTACTTGATTAAAAAAAGTTATATTTTTTCTTTAATCATTAAATTTAAAAATCGATTTTCTCACCCCGGCTAGCAATAGTAATTTGAATAAAAGAAAAAAAAAGAGCTAGTTTATTTATTTATTTTTCAACGAATATTAAAATATTGAAAATACATCTATTTTCTTAAATAGTCATTCTAATGTTTTTCTAACGTAAATGTAATGTTTTAATTAATTTAACTAAAGTAATTGATGCGTAAATTTTTAAATGTGAAAATTTTCAAGAGAAATCTTCTGAAAAATGCTTCTAAACAAAAGTAATTATTTAAAACAAGTAAGATAATTTATTATTATAGTACATTATAGTTCAGCGGCTTATTATTTTGCGATCACAAAATTCTTGCTTTTACGATTGCATGCTTTAAACAAATATAAAAAAAAACTGAAACTGAAATTTAGGAAAAAAACTGCTTATCTTTTTTATTATTAAAAAAAAAAAAAAAAAAAAAAAAAAAAAAATCTAAATTATGTAACCAAAATGTTTCATATCAGAACTTTGTTTCTATTCACATTCAATAGATGGCGCTACCTGATATCAAAATTGCTAGGCAAACTGAAGCCTACGAAGCCTGGAGACTCATCACAAATTAAAATAATTTTCGTTTATAGAGGTAAAATGTAGAAAAAACCCTCAAAAATTCAAAGCAACACATTCTTTTATAACAACATCTTTTATAATTAACATTTCGTTTACTTAATAAATTACAAACAGCTCTCTTGGAAAAAAATCCACCAATATTCAATTCAAAACAGCCGCCATCTTTGCTTCGACCGAACATGCGTGGTCGAATAACCTCTCTCCCATATTAAGGTTGAGTAACTGAACTTTTGTTTTGGTCTCTTCTCCGAATTCGGCAGGTTGAGTTAACGGTAAATCAGGATTCACATTCAACTGAGAGTTAAGCGCTGAACTCGCGGTTCAGGTTGATGGAGACTTACCGGGTTAGAGATGATAGTACACATCAACACAAACAATATTAAGCGGGAAATAAAGAGTCCTAAACGTCTTCAGAAAGAGATAGGCGTCATCAAAGTTTTCGGTTTAAAATATCAAATGATTACAAAAAAAAAAAAAAAAAAAAAAAAAATGGTCGATTTGTTTGCTATTTTGTCTAAAACTATTCTTTATATCAATATTTCCTTGAAAATAAATTTTAAAGATAAAGTTTAAAAAACGGCGACAGAGAAGGGGGTTTAGACTTTGGAGTAACGAATAACTGTATTTTACCATTATTTTTTGCATCGCATTAAATGCTTTCAAGATCGTAGACTTAAACTTAAAATTTGAGCTCAAAATCCGAATAGTTGGGAATAATTGAGTAGCACAAATTGAACTGTTTTCTGCGCTACTTAAGCCACTTCCAACGATTTAGATTTTGAGCTCAAAATTTAAATCTAAACTTTTGAAAGCATGTGAGATACAAAAAATAACGGTAAAAAGCAGTTGTTTGTTACTCAAAAGTCTAAAGTGCCCTCTATCGGCCTTTTTTGAATTTTATCTTTCAAATTTATTTTCAAGAAAATACTGGCATAAAGAATAGTTTTAACGAAAACCGCAAACGAATTAATCAATTTTTCCGTTTTTTTATAGTCATTTAAAATTTTGGACCCTAAACTTTAATGGCATCTATCTCCGTCGAAAAACGTTTGGGAACCTCAGTTTCCCATTTAATATTGTTTGCCTTGATGTGTACCATCATTCTTTAAAGTATTGTCCAAGAGTTTAGATTCACCCTGTATATATTATTGTTTATGAATTAAAATGGATATTTAAATCTTAAGAAATCCTTTTGTGAAACCTATTTTCAAAGTTAAATTACATTCAGTTAATTTAAAAATTCTCATATAATCTTTTATAAATGGAAAAAGATGCCAATTTAAGGAAAAAAGATAATATTATTAATAAAATATGTCTTGCAAGAAAAAGAAATCAAAATATACATTAAAAATAATGTAATTGCTTAAAAGAAATCAGATATCAATAAAAAGAATTAGAATATTTACGTTTCAGATTATTCACTCAATCATCAAAATGCATAAAAATAACAAATACAATGTGCATAAAATACTGGAATGTGAAATAAAGTGAAAATACACTGGATACATTGCCCTCTATATCTGTTGCTGTACCAATAGCCTGTTTTAGTAAGTTGTTAAAAAAATTCACTAGAAATTTCAAATAACACATGACAACGTATCATTGCACACTTTTGAACCACTTATAAATATTTCAATCGACACCTTTAAAAAATTGTAAATAAAAATCAACTTTTTATAAAGAAATTATTTAAAAAAAAAATTTTTTTTCTTCATGTTGATACTACAAATAAATGCATGCTATCTAATGGCGCTATTTAAAATAGAAGTATTTTTCTTTATATTAGTCTAATTTATGAACACAAAACTGTGTATATTTTTTTAAAAAATAGAATAACATGTTTTTTGAGATACAATACATTTCCACCGGTGTCTTCATATCAAAAACAAAGCTTTTTAATCCTATTCGGCGTGGATTAGTTCTGTTTGTAAAATGATGAAATAGTGGACTGACACCAGTATTTGCAAACAAGTTTTTTTAGAAAATAAAAACTTTCTTAAAATTTTTAAAAGAAAGAAACTGATTAAATATTCTGGGTTGAGGTACTTTTAAAATTAGGTATCTTTTTGAGGTTTCGTTAAAATAAAAAAAACTTTATAAATAGGAATAAAAAACTTTTATGTAGGCATGACCCAACGTAAATTTAAAATCAGACGTAAAGAACATATAACAGATATAAAATTTAACAGAGGAAGAAAACCGCTCTATCCAGATTAAATCAAAAAGAGAACATTGACATACTTTTTAACGAGAGTAAATTAATATAAAAGTTTAATTTTTATTTAAAATTATTCATAAGAGAATCAATTGAAATTTATTTAAAAAGTTCACATATTTGTAATGATACACTATCATTTCGCATCCCAAATATATGGATTGAATGATTAGATAATTTAGACGGTAATTATTTAACTAGAGCACGGACAATATCCAAATTAAAAAACGCGTGATACATTTAATTTATTTTCAATAATACTTTATTCCGGTTTTCACGTTCATTGTATTTGTAATTTTTATTTTTCTATTTACATTCTGAGGATGACTCTATTAATAGGAGTTGAAACGTGTAAATAAAAAAAATTTAATATATTTTAAATGTTTTTACTAATGTACAACGTCTTAGAAGCAAAATATGTTTTATAATATAAATTCTTATTTTTTATGTAGAATATATATTATTAGTATTTCGAAACCCTATTCGCTTGTGTTCTCTGTCTGTCAGTCCGTACACAAAAACTGTATAAGTCAGAGATTTCAAGTTTTGTCATGCGACAAATCATAAAATTTTGATAAAGTCTATTGTTTTAATTAAATTAATTTTTTCAATGTCATTCGTTCATTTTTGCGGGTTAAAAAGTGTAGCTTAATTTTAACTCTTTGCGTGTAGACATAATAGCTTGGAAGAAAGCTTGTCGCAAGTAAACAGAACGTTCTTAACCCTCTAAGCGTTTGTCCCGTAAAATTCCGTACACTAAGCTCCAGGTTTCACTGCAATATAAGCAATGTTTAAGATATTATAATTCTATAAATTTAATGAATTTTCAAAGTATTGAAGAATGATTAAGACTCTCAAGGATTACATCTATATTCCTAAATAAGTTTTTTTATGTAATATTCAAAGAATCATATTTTATTTGCATTTGAAACAAAATACAGAGAAAACAACATTACAATTTTACCCATTTGCAAGACGCTTGGAGGGTTAAGGTGCTATTACTCGTGCGCTGCTGCAGGCGTCAAATCGCAGGCGTCTTCCTGTTATCCTGTGGGACCAGGGGAGTTGCTTGGTTAGCGCGCGATTCTCTTGTGTCGGAGCGTCTTTGACGCCTGGAACGAAGCGACTCGCCAGTAAGAGCCAATCAAATGCTTGGAAATCCAAATGATGGTAAAGACTCTTCTCGAATAGCCAATGAAATGCTTAGAAAACGAAAAAACGCACACTGTTAAAAATCTGCTGCATTTTGCTGCAACGCACTCCCCTGCTTGTATAGAAAACGGTTACTTGGCCGTGAAATGGCGCTTTCTCATTGGTTGGAATAGAGATATTATATACAAGTGGTGGACGGCGTTGCAGCAAATTGCAGCAGATTTTTAACAGTGCAGGCGATTTTTGTCGCTTGCAATTTTTACGTGTAATAGCACTTTTAGTTCGATCCCCGATGTGGGAGCTTGGAATTTTCATCCTTAAAATGCTATTACACGTGTCGTGCTGCAGGTTTCAAATTGCAGGCGTCTCCATGTTATCCTATGGGACCAGGGGAGTCGCTTGATTAGCGCGCGACTCCCTTGTGTCGAAGCGTCTTTAACGCCTGGAACGAAGCGAATCGCCAGTAAGAGGCAATCAAATGCTTGGAAATCCAAATGATGGTAAAGACTCTTCTCGAACAGCCAATGAAATGCTAAGAAAACGAAAAAACGCAGGCGATTTTTGTCGCTTGAAATTTTTTCGTGTAATAGCCCTTTAAGATGGATTTAATAAGACGAAATTTTGCATTTTTGGCCAATTTGAGGGTTTATATTATTAGATTTCGTTCATCTGGCCATTCATAATATTTTTTTTAATTAATTTTCTTTCTTTTTAAAAAACTTTTGCGATTTAATAATGATTCGGCCTTTTAGACATTTTTTTCGCTTTTAGAAATTTAAAATTTTATTTATATCTCCACTGTTTCTTTTATTTCAGATTTTCAAAATTTTTTAGAACTTTGGATTTTATTTAAATGATTTCATTTGATTTTATTTTTAAGTTGATAAAAATAAATAACATCCTTTTTTATTTATTTTTAAATTCAATTTATTGATGCTACCATCTATTTAAGAATTTAATAATAAATTAACAATTTGAATTTATTAATTAAAGGATAAAATATTTTGAAAGAAATATTAAACGAAACCCTCTGTGCGATATGCGATCACACTTACCCGCTTCTTTTGTGGGCATTGTCCGCTAAAGAGTTAGTTATTTCCAACTTTGTTGAAAATATTTACGAATTCTGTTTGTCTGTAGGCCATTTCTTTGTCTGTCCGCGCTCTAACTCCAGTAAATATACTCGAATTGCCATAAATTGGATATATGTTATTGAGATGGCATATCCAGTATTGAAAATAATGTGCTTAGTACTTTCGGCTCATTTACAGGAAAAATCAAAACAGTTCAGTTACTTTATGTTTGCTATGTATTTTAATGATGTTACAGTATTTCAAACATATCGAAATTTATATAAATCACTGAATTACACCTCAAATGGTTTACTGTAGAATAGGGTGTACATATTAGATTAATTTTATAACACGATTATTCAATCTGTTAATTAATTTTAACAGATGTAAATTTTCCAAGTGGATGAAAAAAAAGTCCTGGCCAGGATTCGAACCAGGGATGTATTGGCTGAAGCCGCCAATGCTCTTCCAACTGAGAGATACCGGACGAATACTGGAGGACTATTTCACCCAAATAATCTTAATTATCACGCATTTGGGTGAAATAGCCCTCCAGTATTCGTCCGGTATCTCTCAGTTGGAAGAGCATTGGCAGCTTCAGCCAATACATCCCTGGTTCGAATCCTAACCAGGACTTTTTTTCATCCACTTGGAAAATTTACATCTGTTAGGGTGTACATATTTAAAGATAGAAAACCAACGATTATAAATGCACAAATAAAGTATAAAAATGTACAAAACAACTGTTTGCTACATTTTTATACTTTATTTGTGCATTTATAATCGTTGGTTTTCTAGCTTCAAATATTTTTGCACATAGGGTGTACATAGTCACTGTCATTTGTTATTTATTTACATTGACACAAAAATGAATTCTTTTATAGCACTGTCTGTTAACAACAAATACTTGAAGTGCGTTTTCAGCTGTGGTACACGTTTTAAAATTTAAATATCTTCTTTTTTTTTGGGGGGGGGGACTTATTAATTGTCATGTATAAATTCTATGAAAGATCTTATACAGGCAGCACAAAAGATATCCTGTACATTTAAGTTTATTAATGGAAATAGCTGAAGAATTTTCAACTGTATTATGCGTTCCCTAATTGAACTAAATTTTAGCATGCTATGCAGTATATATAAATAGAAATATATAGATCATACACAGATCTTCACAAAAATATATTTTTCGGAATATGCATGAGAATTACTTGAATTTGGGTTTTCAAATATGTTATACTTTTTCCAAATGATTATTCAGGAATCATTTTATTAGTCGGTGAAGTTTTGTTAATGAGTTCTGGGAATTTTAAAAAATGTTTCATAATCTATGCTCTACATATGATTTTCATGTTAATGTCAATTAGCTTGTTTGATTTTAGAGAAATCATATACTCTTAATAGTCAAATTCAGTATTTGACTGATAATTTAGAAAAAAGACACCCGAAAACGTAGTTTTTCATTGTCAGTTAGTATGTCGGTATTTTTCTATTTTTCTTGTTTTTTTTTTTTTTGTTTGTTTTTTTTTTTTTTTATAATGAATCACCTAAGTCTATTTCAAAAATGCAAATATGAAACTATAGATTATTATGTCATTTAAATCGTAAAATATTACCAATAAAATATTCTAAACCAAAAATTTTAAGGGCATTCTACGGTTTGAACGATTTAATAAAAACATTTAGGCTATAAAACTACGAACAACCCACAAGAGCCAATAAATGTTTATCATAATCTTGAGCCTTCGAAAAAAATTCAGAACCTTTTTAAAAGATAAAGATTTATTTTAAAAATGGCCCTATCGCCCAAATTTCTTTTTCAAAAAAAAAAAAAAAATCTTCCATAATCTCAGAGACGCTCTTCAAAAACACAAGTGACAAGAGTTTCAGTTTTTTCACAAAAAATGTTTACAAAAATGCGAATTTTAAACTCTTCCGCTCACTCTTTGTGCTTTCAAAGCGCTTTTAACCCTCCCACTCTACTCTCCGCTTCATTCAGAATTTAGCCATTTTTCAGGAGAGGCATTTTAAGTTCTCAAAGTCTCAACTTCAGCATGAACTTGGATTAGCAAGTTAAGCCTAATGGAAGGAGCATGAAATCTTTTATATTAAACAGCTGTAAATTTTAAACATAATTCAGAAACATCTGCCATCTTGAAAATCTTCAGAATTTCACATGAAGGAGCGCTTCTGTTAACTTATTTATGAAGTAAAAACGTTCTAGTACGGACATTTTATATTTTTCTAGAATGGCAGACGATTATCTGCTTGGCATAAAATGCTCAGTAGTGGGTTTTGAGCTTTAAGAAAAGCATAAATGCAAATATTTCCTTTTCTTTCTTCCGTCAAATAAGTTTTTTTTTTTTTTTTTTTTTTTTTTAAAGAAAAATTTTAAAATAATGTTTAAAAAACTTTTGCTTGAGTGACACAAAAGGAAATAAAAATTTAGATTTAGAAGTTTAATTTTAAATGTATATTATGAAGAGAATTTTGAAATCCGTTACAGTTAAATACGCAGTGAATCACACTGATATTAAAATTTTTGTATATTTAAAATTGTTTTACAAAAGATCATTATTAAATATTAAAGGATTAATATTAGTATTAATTTTCATTTTTTTACTTTGATTTTTTAAATTTTGAAATGTATAAGCTATTACAAAAGAGCCAGTAAACAGCTTTATGAAAAAATAATTCGTTTGAAAAGTGCAATAAGAAGAATATTGCCCAGTTAGACTGATGGTATTGAGCTCACAGGCTACGAATATTAATTGTAATTTAAATGAAATCTGATAAATCTGCATGAAAAACTCATATATCTAATTTAAAGTTGAGGGATTATCCCCCGTCTCCCTCTTTATACTTATTCAATTAACTCCCAAAACTAATCATGGCAGTGCCCTTATCAAACTAATCCTATGTTTAAAATTTAAATTAAATCTGATAAATCTGCATGAAAAACCCATTTATCGAAATTAAGGGTGATGCATTATCCCCCAGTTCTTCTTTTTTCTACTTATCGAATAAACGCTTAATACTAATCACGGAAGCGCCTCGTCAGAATGATCCTATATCTGAATTTTGATCGAAAACTGATAATTCTGTATGAAAAACCCATTTATATAAACTAAGGGAAGGGGCATTAGCCCCCGTTCCCCCTCTTTATACTTATCCAAAGTACACCTAATGCTAATCACGGAGGTGCTTCATCAGAATGATCCTATATCTAAATTTTGAACGAGAACTGATAATTCTGCATAAAAACCCATTTTTAAAAATTAAGGGGATCAAATGAACTCCCAAAACTAATCAGGGAAGTGCCTTATCAGGTTATACCTATATCCAAAATTTCAAGTGAATTAGATATTTTTATCATGCGTTATCTCGTCACGTACTCATGTACGTACATACATTACAGAACGGGCGGGCAGATAAGCTCTCAGGCTTTGATAGCCTGTGAGCTAAAAAGGAAAACGAATAAGTATCTGACGCTTTGAAAATTTTTTAATGCCTTTAGAAATACTCGCAACCCTATGTATAACTTTTGAATTGCATGATGTCTTTTTTTAAATTAATGATATCAAATGATACTTAAATTATGTAATAAAATATTTTGAATTACACAAACATATGCTGTTACAATTCTCTGAAAATCAGTTCTTGGATGTTTTTAATTTGATGTTTTCGAAAAAATTTTCAATTGTAATAATTTTAAATTAAATCTAATAGTGCTGCCATCTATATTTTTATTGAAAATTTCAAGAATTTAATAATATGAATTAACAATTTGGATTTATTATTAAAACATAAACTATTTCGTAAATAACTTTAACAAAATTTTCTGTACTATCCTCGATCATACTTACACATTTTTTTCTGTGATGTACAAAAAAAAAATATGAAATTGTTTTCACAATAAAACTATAAAACCGTTATCTTTTTTTTTTTTTTTTTTTTCAAAAAAATGCAATTGCAAATGCAAATATTTATCTTAAGGGGGCAGTTTACATTTTAAACAATTTTCTTTATTTTTGAAAATATGATTTAAATGGATGAAAATATAATTCAAATTTCAATGTTTAACTAGAAGTGCATCATGAAAGATTTAAAAAGAATTAAAAAATTAAAATCCTTAATACTTTTTAAATATTGATATTTTTGACAACTGTTTTTCTATTTTCATTATTTTATTCTATTTTCTTTATAAATATGTATTACAAAAGACTGTGCATTAGATTTTTAAATGCATCTAATATTACATCTAATATAATTCTTTTTACTGATACATACAAAGAAAAACGATGAAATCTAACGCAACTTCACGTGCTTTTATTTGAGAAAAAATAATAACGAAAAACTTGAATGCTAATTCCATACGTAAATTTATCACCTATATGATAAAGAACATGTATAAAAAATTTCAGGTCTCTTGCTCAAATGCGAAAAATGCCTTATCACTTTTAAAGAAAGAAAGTGAAGAAAATATGAACATGGAGAAAAGGCATTTAAAGTTTTAATTTATGTGGATAATTGTTCTGAGTATATTAACAAAATTTACAGTAATTCGCAATATTAAGACCGTATATGGATAAAAAATAAGGTGTCAGAATATTCATAATTAAATAAGCTTTCCTTTAATATCAAAAAAGATAATCGACATTTTGACCAATTTCAAGGTAAACTGGTCTTTTAAATAACTCAAAGAAATAATAGATTTAATAAATACAGTATCAGATTTTTTTTAATTTGTGTCCTTTGAAGAAAAAACTGGAGACCCGCAAATGAAACAATAAATGTACGATTATCAGTATAAATTTAAAAAAAAAAAAAAAAAAAAAAAAAGAAAAGAAAAGAAAAGAAAAGAAAAAGAAAAAGTAAACTGCTTACTGGCAAAAGTATTTTGCATTTTTGCATTTCTATTTATTCAAAAGAGAACCTATGTTAATTTTCAGCAATTTTTTTTAAATGCTTTTTTCGAATCGAAAAATCGAAAAAATAATTCGACCAAGAGGTTAAATATAGTTTCCTACATTTATCATCAATGACAGAAAATGATGCCTCAAAAAATTTTTAATAATATGAAATATTTATTTAAAATGTTCACGTAAAATTCAAATTTTTGAAAGTAAAAAGCTTAAATATAAATATTTAGTCCACATTTATTATTTATTTATATATTCTTGTTCATTTTCGTACATTTTAACAGTTTTTATGAATTTATGTAAGAAAATCATTGATTATCATTAAACTAAAATTATAACATGCTAAAAGTGACAAGAATATACATTTTAAAAAACATATCAACATGTTTTGTGGGCGTAATCGGCAACTTTTTCAAGATTAATATTGATGAGTAAATTACTTCTGCAAATGAATTTGATAAACAAAAATCACGAGACCACAGATTTTGTAAATGGAGAGTTTAAATAAAAGTTGTCACATGTGAATGTGAATTATTTTATTCTAGATTTTATTAATTTATGAAGGATCTCGCTCAAAATTTTCTGTAAGTTAAAGGGAGCTGCATTACTGCCTATATTCACGCTGAACATATGGACTTCTATTGATTCTCGGCTAACGGATAAAATAAAATCTTGATGGATTAATTATTGTAATTTTTTTTCTGTAATTAATCTGTAAAGGCTCGTTGTTATGAAGACTGACTAAGAAAAACAAACATAACAAGATATTTACAACTTTAGCCAGACTACCTAACAAAGAGCCATGGTATGAATTACTGAGAATTTGGAAGGATGTTCTTTATAAATTGAAAAAGAATTGTATAAAATAAGTTACGTTCATAGATAACCATTTTTAATAAATCACCTTTTTTCCATTATGTTGTAATCTCTTGATATTTCTTTATCAAAATCATTTTTAACAAATATTTCGGAAAAAATTTATTTATCAATATTTACCTTGAGTGCATACACATGTATATCCATTTTTAATACGTGAACAATGCTAACCAAGCGTAGAACCAGCACAGTGAAAAATGTCCAAGCTTAGGATAGAACCCGGAACCCTTGGAATAGCCATCCTAATGCTCTACCATTTAAGCTACAAGAACATATATATATATGGGATATACTCTCGCATATGGGCTACACTCTCTGTTGCACCTGAATTGGACTGTATTTTCCCTACGCAACTCATACCGGAACTCTGCTTCGAAATTAAATAATAAAAGGGAAGTTTCGAAGCTGTGTGACGAGGAATGGAAAGAAGAAAGTAAATAGAATGTTTTGAACGACGGCAAACGATGTTGATTAAAAACTAAAGTGATGATTCCGACAATTTAAAAGCGAAGATTTAAGACGATTTTTTAAGAACTGTAAAATATTTACGACAAATTGATGTTTGATAAAGAATGTTGTGAATAACCACAAAGAACGATTTGATGTTTTATTTTTTATTTGTTTGTTTTCTGTTCTGTTCGTCAGATAATAAATGTATGGGTCCGTCAGAGACTACTTTTTATTTTGAGTAAGAACTCGTCCATCCTATAAAGTGGTGCCAGAAGTGTCCATTCAGCATTTTCCTCATTGTTATATTGTCTATTTTTTTCTTATATATATATATATGTGTGTGTGTGTGTGTAATGAAAACGGCGACGACTACGAGATTCCACAACACCGTACAAGCTCCCGTGCATCACCAGGGTTGATACAGCACATTTATTAATATCTAATAATCAGCAGCAAGGTTCTGTAGCCGTAGTGTAAATTTTCAAGCAACGAAGGGGTTTTATTGGGAATTTCCCCGTAAAAAATCAAGCCCCTAAGTCTTTGCAATTCATATTTATTATAAGTCATAAGGCAAATGAAGTCATTCCAGCATTAAGCGATGCACACATCGAATACTCCAAACTTCGTGAAATAATCGACATCATTAAATATTCCAATTTATCGAACAAACCAAACGAACGTCTTACTAGTTTTAGAGACAGATGCATTCTCCCGCTCCTAAAAAGCCAAATGAAAAAGGAACATTTTCACGACAAACTAGCTCCCTCCTACTCCGCGTCAATCTATTTAAAAATCCAATTAGGATTAATTCGAGTCTAAACGTCAAAAGATGATCAGCTCTGATTGGTCTAAGGAGGCGTGTCCACGGGCAGGACTATATTTTTCCTCGCAAATAACAAGCCCTTTAACAACGCGCATTAACACCGGTCACGCGATGTTAAATAAAAAATAAAATTAAAATCCCGGGAATATTCCAGAAAGTAAAAAGGTTGCGAAATACTTCCCGCCTTTTTGAGAAGCAAGCAATAACTTATTAATAAATAAAATAAGAAAAAGAATTTTAGCTGTTACAAGTTAATACATTACGAAACTAAGATTGAAATATGTTCCACAAATTTTAGAATTGAAGTTAAGAGAGAACAAAATGGTGCAATTTTTTTTATTTTATTATATATATATATATATATGTATGTTGGTAATCTTGCAACTGCAGCACAAGATGGAATAATCTTCATGAGCACACAATTCACAATTCTGCAGCATAACATGAGACACAAACGAATCTAGCATCAGTAAATACATATGTAATTTTAATTAATTTTTCATTTAATTTTCATCAATGAAATTACGCTTGAAAATCTTGAATATTTAATACGGGAATTATCACAATGCTAACCAAGCGTAGAACCAACACAGTGAAAAATGTTTAAGCGGGAGATCGAACGCGGAACCATTGGAATTTAATATGTGATAATTCACGTATAAAATATTCAAGATTTTCACGCGTAATTTCACTGAAGAAAATTAATTGAAAAATTAAGCAAAATTACATATGTATCCTCCAATGCCGGGTTTGTTTGAGTCTCGCGTTACGTCGCAGAATTGTATCCTCATAAAGATTATACCATCTTGTGCTGCAGTTGTCAGTTTATCAACATATATATATATAGAGTGAGAAATGCTAATCTGGGCATCGTTTTTATGGCTTAAATGGTAGAACGCTTGGAGCGCTATTCCAAAGGTTCCGGGTTGGATCCCGGGCTTGGACATTTTTCACTGTGTTGCTTCTACGCTTGGTTAGCAATGCGATAATTTACGTATTAAATATTCAAGATTTTTAAGCGTATTTTCACTGATGAAAATTAATTGAAAAATTAATTAAAATTACTCACGTAGATCTATTTATTAAAAGAGCATTTATAAGCCAATAACACTCGCAGAACTGACATCAAATTATTATCTAAATGCCTAAGAGGGGCCGAGGGATGTTTTGAACAGAATGTTCGTCAAATAACAAAGTATGTGAGTTCTGGATAGACAAGCCGCGATGATCCATTTCGTTGACTAGCAAAATTTAGACACAACCGAACACAAGAACAAGAAATAAGGAAATGTTGCACGGCCAACTTCGTTAGAGACTACAAAAGTTTTTGTTTATTAAAGCTGGACTTAGGAAATGATGTCTTTTTATGAGATCTCCGCCAACCCAATCTCGCGAGAAAGCTGTCTTAGCAAAGGGCGTTACAAACAAGAGCTGTCTCTGTCGACTGATTCGGCGTTAAATCAAGTGATATGTGGTGTCATAAAATTCATCCTAACAACCAAGAGTTTTCTAGGCCTTTAATGAAGTTGGCCATGAATGATAGAGACGCCTGCATTTGGTCGCTTGTAAACGCTATACCCACACCGCCATCTAGTGAACTACATTTGGCAGGCTGCCAAAACTTTGTATTGAAAAGTGATAAATAATAGAAAGCATTCATTTATTCCTTGATTTCCTCAGATGAGATTGTGATCCTATTCGCGATTTTTACAAATAAACAAAAACGTTTCACTTTGCGAAACTTACTAAGAAAACAAAATCATGAAAAAAATCTTTATAGGAGGATTCTTAGAAAATACTTTGAACATGCATATTCTTAATGAAAGAAATCAGCAAAATGTAAAGATAGGGGTCAAAATTACCCCCATCTTAGAACGGCTAGATTAAATGTGCTTTTTTCAAGGAAATTTCCTTAAACGCACTTTGTGAGGAAATTTAAATAAAATATATTTTTTTAACTTGTAACATAATTATTATCGGTACTACTCTGTTATCCCGTCGACCAATTTCGCCAAATTATACAATTCTCCAAACTAATAGCCAAATTATACATATTGACATAATTTTTATTTTAAATAAGGAAAAAACAAATAATTAGTAGAATATTAATAAAAATATACAAATAAAAAGTCGAAATAAAAATCACTTAATGTCATTTTAAACACGTGAATCGTATTTAATGTCTTTGAATGTGACTTTCACGATCATCCATTATTGGCATTTAATCTTATATTTTGGCGATAATTATTTTTTGGTCTACGGGATAACCTAGTAGTACCTTATTATCTTTGTCGCCTGTTAAATAAAACGACGACCTTTTTAATGCCTTAAGGACGAGCGAAATTTTTAATCTTTTGTCACCGTTTTATAAATGCAGAAATTTTTGTGTAATTGAATCGGGAAAATGCACGGATTAAACAAGCCAAATTTTCCAATAAAAATTTACTTATTAGAATGAAAAACGGTTCTGTATACCTTAGGTGGCAGGTATACCGGTCGCTCGTCCCCAAGGTGTTAAAGTACAGTGCCAGCAGAAAAATATCTTGACACTTAAGTCACAATCCGAATGTTTTATTTTATGTTTTACAATTTTAAATAGAAGAGGCGTGTGGAAGTTTTTATAACGCATAGGTTATGTGAAGTGGTGGTCATTGCAGCTTAATATAATTTAGAGCTCTCCCTTTACTTTTTTTTTTATTTCTAGTAACGGTTTGAAAAACAAAAGGATTTTTTTAAATAGTTTTTTCCACGTAATGAAACTCTTCTGGTGCACACAATCGACAAAAAAAGTTTGTAATTGTTGAACAACCTCTTGTTTTGACTTTATTATAACAAAATGTTCCTATAAAGGGAAAGCCTTAGATTTACCAACATCAGAGCAAATTACCCATGTCTTTACAAAGGCAAAGCCGATTTATCACACGGCAGTACACCAAAACGAAACATCGGCTCGAAAAACAGAGAAAGACTTCAGTCAGATGTGATAATTTTTTAAAACGTAACATACTGTTAATATCCACTATAACAACATCAGAAATAAAAAAGGAAGAAAAAGTCATGCATCAAGCATGGATTATGAAACACTTTCCAAGGCATTCAGAAAAATGCAATAAAACTATGCCGTTTAAAAAATTAAAATATTCCGTCTCATTTCACAATGAAATGTATAACGCATTTCAAAACCGTATTTCGACTATTCCCATCTACAATCGGAAAATTTCCCGAATTTTTTATCAGCCTTGCATTTGATATAGAAATTTGTATCTATTAACAATACGCATTCCAAAATTTAATTCATTTATGAGATACATAAATTTCAGAAAATTCCCCTACCGCAATTTCCTCTAATAAGGAGAATTTTATGCGAATACTTTTCTGCAGCCGTTTATATAAGGTATAGAATTTATATATCAAGAATTACATGCAAGAGCTAGTTAAATTTAAAAGCACACACCGAATTTTAAAACGCACTCTTCAGCAATTATTACGCAAAAACGATTTCTTTAGTGTGTCCCTGTAAATAATAGAAAATGCTGTGAATGTTTTGTTTTAACGTGATCGTATTGAAATTCAGTGATTTATATCAGTTTCGATACATTTTAAATAACATAATGCCATTAATATACTCTACGAACGATTTTTCTCCATATACTATAATGTAATCGAATTCTTTTGGGTGTCCCTGTAAATAAACCATTAATCATACATACTTCATATTCAATACCAAACATGCTTTGGTGACCCTAAATAAGCTTTATCAATTGCATGAAAATCCGAGTATATTTATGGGAGGTAGAGCGTGCACAGTCGGACAGACAAACCGTATAAACACTTTTCACCTTTGTTGGAAAGGGCTAAAAAGCAATATTACTAATGGATGTATCAATAAGGACCATCTGTCATAAACTTCGCAATTTTTAATGAATGTCATTTTTTTTCCTTTTTCTTTTTTTTTTTTGCCGGCTCAGTATATATCGTGCATTTTGTGTAATTTTTCATTTTTAGCATATTATAAATGTAATTTAATTTTTCTAAAATTAAAAACATTTTTAAGGTTAAAGCAAAAACTTTCAATAAACATACGAAATTTTCATGTTAAAGACATTATCTTTTACACATCAAAAATGACAGAACATGGCATCTTGATATATATATTGGAAAAATAAAAAATGTTTATTTAATTTTGATCTAAAATAGTTTGAGGCTAAATCTTGTTTATGGAAAAATACATTGAATTCGCGTTACCTGTTCGTTTTAAAAACTTTAACATTTTCAAAAATCACGAAAATAACAATTTTTATCAATGCGTAGAATTTCTTTTAACTCATACTTATTTTTAATAGCATGCTCAATCCATTTATGAAACTGGAATACATTTTTTACAATAAATAAATAAATGAATTCATGGAAATTTTCCATTTTCAAAATGCATTTATAATTGGATAAGAACGAGGATTTTTTTCGAAATTCAGTTGCATTTCAAAAGTTATTTATTTTTGCTTTTAAATACCATAATATTAAAATGTTATTACTTAAATTAATGCAATGTTTCAGTTTCTTAAATTGATTATTTAAATTTACAGAATTCCAAATCGTAAAATAAATAAATAAATAATAAAACAGCAGCAGTAAACAGTATTAATACCAAAATCAATAAATTTGATTTGTATGAAAATTAAAATTTATTCAAGGAAAAAAATTTATAAACACTATTTGGGACTCTACCATTAAAATTATAAGGTCCTAGACGAATGTTTTAAACAAGTTACTTTTTTGATATATAAAAATATATAAATAGTTTCTTTATGTTACATAAATTGTACAAAAAAAAAATGAAAAAATTGCTTGCATGTATACGAAATGCTAATTAAAAATAGTTTTAGATTAGAATTCAGTTTTTAGAAGTGTAATATTATGAGAAATCTGAAAATGAAACTAATACTTATTTTAAATAAGACTGTTTATTACTTAGTTATGACTTATAAAAAAATTATCTTATTTACAGGCCAACCGCCATGTGTAGCAGCGGCTTTCGAACAGAGAACAGTTCATGTGGGCGAAAGCGTCACCATTCCATGTCCGCTCTCCAGTCCTGGTGGCAGTTTGCAATGGCTTCAGAACGGTGCAGCTGTGGTGCTTGATTCCTCGGCATCGAGACGCCGACAGTGGACAATCTCACCAGATGGCACCGCTGCTTTAAGCATTGTAAACGCACGTCGCTCAGACGCTGGACGCTGGGAATGCCGGGAACTCGCAGTCGATGGCAGTGTGCGGAAAGTTGCCGACGTGATGGAACTGGTGGTTGGCAGTAAGTGATCACGATCTTACTCTTAAGACTCATCCATTATGTGAGTTACCATTTGTGATTAGCGACAGAGTAACTGTTATTTGTATTTCTTCAGAAAACGGTATCATTAAATATTATAGGACGTTGTGATTATGGAAGATTACTTAATTTAAAAAGTTTTTTTTTAATTATTTGTGTGGAATTGGGATTATGGGAGATTATTATTCACAATTAGTTTCATTTGATAAGAAAGCTTTTTTGTGCGTATGGTATGTAATAAATATGTTATGTGTTATGTATATATGTTGTAGGTTGCAAGTATCCAAGCAGTATTCTAATTGTCGCTCGCCAATGCGACAAATTGCGACAAAATTCATCATTTGGCGAGTAAACAAGCGATTAGATTCGCCAAATTGCTAGTGCCCAACTTTTTATTTTTATTCTTTCCTTTTTCGTTTTTCATACATATGCATATAAATATATATTTAATATATACATATTTTTTATATTTGTAGCGGATAGTTTAAATTGGATTAATAACAATCGCTGTCACAGTGATAAAAATGTAGGTTACTTTAGAACATGTTGAACAAAAAAGGGTAAATTAAAGAATTAAAGATAATTTTTGTGTGCTACACGGCGAATCTATTTTGCTAATACTTTTTTTCATTTGGTGAATGTTTTTTATATTTAATTAGCCAAATTACTAATGTTGGTCAAATGTCAGCCAGAACACTGTATCCAAGCATGTAAATAATTTAATGAATTTAAGCATCCCATATGCTAGGTAAACAAGTGCAAGAGACTTTTTAAAAACCGCTAGATAAATTGCTGGAGTCTCTTATGTTAGTGGATAAATAGGCTCAACGAATTGAGTTCAGAATAATGTTGAAAAACAATATCAACATGGTGCTTTTCATGAATGCGTTATTACATTATGAAATGCTCTTTTTTCAACAAGAAATCGTTCAACGAAAAAAGAAGATTGTTTCGTTGGAAATCTGGTAAATAAAGTGCACAATCAGAGTCGTCAATTTACCGAATAACAGTACAATATATAGATAGAACTTGGAGGAAGATAGTTTGAACATTTGTATTTCAAAAGAATATACAAACTTTAAAAAAAAGTATCAGTTTTGTATGTGTGTGCTTTTTTATAGCATAAGGGATCATGCTATAAAAACGCATTAATGTAATTTCATTAATGTAAATCAATGAAAAGATTGCCTTTTTTATTTTTATTTTTTTATGTCATAGCCTGGCGGTCGTATTTTTATAAAAAGCACATCTTAAAATAACTTCAAAATCATTCATTTTTAATAATACCCTTATGTAACAAAATACATTAATCAAAAGGAAAAAGAAACAACATTGATAATTAAATCTGCTTTGTAAAATAATTATCTTTAAAAAACTTTTTGTAATATTTAGAAAACTCTAAAAGAAATTGTAATTTTCTTGTAATATTATGTTTAGATTTTTTTCATCTCAATAGTTATATTACCTGAGAAATTTAATAATGAGCTAAACTTTTTCCAAACACATTGTTAAGACTGAAAGTAAGGAACAAAACGAAAAAGAGAAACCATCTCGAAGATGATTTGAAAAGTAAGTAATGATTATAGTCTTTGAGAAACATCGTTATTTTCCCTTTTTCAAAAATAATTAGTGATACTCACACTTTCAACTTAGAAAAATGATGCAGCGTTTCATTTTTTTAGTAATTTTGTTATTTTAACAAACAGTTGGAAGTGAAAATTGGGTACTCTAAATATATCGAAACATCTTTCTTGAAGGAAATATTAAATCACTTTTTTTTATTTTTGGGGGGGAAAAGTTTTAGAAGACATTATTTTGTTTCATTGCGTATGATAATATATTTAAATTTTGCTGTATTCATCAAAATGTAAAAAGAAACGTGGTAAAAAAAAAATTATAAACGTTATATTTTCACCATAGGATCTGAATCTACATTTTGTCTTCAAGGCAGTTAATTATGGAAAGTTTTTTTTCCACATAAATAGATATTTGTAAAAAAAATAATAAGTAATAAACTATAGTGCTCGGTATTACAAATATAGCCGCAGTGACTTCTAGCCAGGTTTCTACTCTGTGATCCCAAATATCACCTGATGGAGATAAAAGCTTAACATGTAAATGTTGTCAATTCCTAGTCTATTCTGAAATGTTACTGGAGGATATATGTCATATATACACTCAGAAATGGATACTCCAATTTCATGAAATTTTCTTCGTTTTTGACGAAACTATTTCCTGGGAAATGTTCTGATCGAATATTTCATCAAAAAAAGAGGAAATTACTTCTTCGCTTGTATGAGGACACAAATTTCGTGAAAATAGGGCTAGTGGTACCATCTATCGGGCATTTTAGAAAACCTGTATTTATTGACAAAGGAAAAAAATAATGTATCTGCAGTGATTCGAACTGACAGCCTCTGGCATTTAAGTTATTTGCTCTGCCCCTCACGACATAAGGATCCGCGAATGGATATGATTCTAAAAGCCTATAGTGGATTCTACTGTTTGTTTATATTTTTTATAAAGTAGACTGTAATTTTATCGATGTTGTTATAATTCTTGCAAGTTTTAGTTAATAAGACAAATTTATTATTATGGTTTTCTTATAGTTAATGAACAATTATAATATGGTTTGATTAAATAATTTTTTGGAGAAATTTTCTTTGCTCAGTGAATGATTATAATACGGTTTAGTTAATACCTTCGTGAAGAGAAAACGTTGTGTAATTTTTATTTTTTACCACGGATTTTCGAAAACAAAATTTTTCTGTAACTGAATCGTGAAAATGCGCTGCGTAAATACTTTGCAATAAAAATAACTGGTGAGAATAATAAAGGATTCTGAGCATCTTAACTGGCACGTATATCAGTCACTCGTCACCTAGGAGTGAATATGTTTCTGAGAAAAAACAAATTTTTAAGTGCATGTTGGGGGAAATTTTATCATTTTCAGTAAGTGTTAGATTTTATGTGGTAAGATTTTAACATTTTACTGTTTTTAGAGGGGAGAGGGATCAATTATGTATATTTTTAATTTGATTTAAAAAAATATATATACTTCTTAAATGTAAAAAAGATCCTTATTTTGCACCAATTTTGCTTCTAGGACGATTTTATAGAACACAAGAAAGTAATTTTTTTTCGATTAAACGATAACTAGTAACAACAAATAAATAAATAAATGAATGAATAAATAATAAAATTCCTAAAAATGTTAATAGCTAAATAATAACTAATGCAGTAACTACCTATATTTCAGTATTTTCTGGAAAGTGCTAAAAAGTGCTGCTTTAAAATAAATTATTACAAAACAAACATAAACTAGCAAATATCTGCTTGCTAAAATCGTAGGATTAAAGGATGAACAGTAGCGCAAAACAGCTATCGCAACTGTTTCTTTAAATGCATTGAGTCAGACATGATTGAGGAAACACTTTCGTCAAATATTTAAAAGTTTACGTTTCACTAAAAGTCACATGATTCTGATACGAAATGGTCATTGAAAACGACAAATTAAAGTTCATGGATTGCTGCATCGTCATATTTGAGACTTTTATTTCTGAGAATGTATTCTTCTGCATTTTTTCAAAGAATCTTTCTAAATCGTATGTATTGTGTAGTATAATACTTTATTTATATATGTTTCTCAAATAAAACTATAGCGGCTACTCTCTGAGCTATTTTCCTAGCGGCCTCTCCCTCTGTCTAATGCGTTTACTCTTTATTATCCATGTGGAAAATGGTTATTGTTTACGGTCAAGCATAGACCTTGTGGTGCCAGCATTTTATTTATTTTTCCTTTTTAACGTCCATTATCCTTTTGCTCTTCTCTTATTACGATTTTCTAGCGGAAACCAGGTACAACAATCCTGACCCACGTCTCGAATAGCCGAGTCTCTAGCGGAAGCCATGTTGGGGAAAAAATAAATCAAAAATTGAACCCGGACAAATGTAAAAGGAAAACTGGTGGAATCAAAAACACCGAAAAGCAAGAAAGGTAGGCTGGGTGCTCTGAAGCAATCAAACTACCGCCTTTGCGTCAAACTAATTATTCTTAAACAAACGCGACCATTTGCATTGGATAAACATAAATCTCAATTCTAATTTTTTATTTTCATTTTTCGATTTTCTGTCTATAATCTGATCAATAAACTGCACAAGTTGATTGACAACACAGGCTTTATCTTGACGTACATCTGTTCTTGAATTTTTTCACAACTATCCCATCCTCCAGCCCTTCCAAAACTTACAAGTACTCCACTTTAAAAAACACGCCATTAACCTTTTCTGGCAGTTTTTTTTTCTTTTTTAATGCTTAAAAATAGGTGTCTAAAAGCCAAATATCAAATTTTATAGAAATCTCATAGACAGAAAATTCTGAATCTATTGTTATCTACATATAAAAAAATTAAAAGAAAAAGATCCGAAACATTAGTAAACAGTTTAAGAATCAATCAAAAAAAGGTAATAAAAAATTGGATCTCAGCCATTTCAGTCCCCGGTTCAGTTCAGTAACTCCGCACTCATTGGGAAACAACCTTAAGAAAATGAAATTATTTATTGGTAGGATGAATCATTTACAACAATGACAATCACAACACATATTTTAATTACATAACAAAACATCGACATAGTAGAACTATTTCGTAGCCGACAGTTCTGCAATCAAAATTTAAACGCGCTTCACGCCATCTGCTGGCCCTTTCTATTTCGCAACAATATAAAAATATCTTTAACCCATTTGTGACCATTTTAGTTCAATTTCTGCTACTCTATGTTTTTCATCGAATGACAAATTCTGTCTTAGAGATCTGCACGGGCCGGGCCTATTTTCATTGATGGCACTCGGGTCGGGCTTGGCCTGGTCTGCACTCTTTTCGGACCGGCCCGGGCCAGGGACTACTCTTTTCTGAAGGATAAGACCAAACCCAGTCACTATTTTTTACGGGCCGAGCCGGGACTGGTTTCATTCTTTCGAGTCTGCATGGATCAAAATGTTCAATCCCGATTTTGATACAGCCTGTATGACAATCATTGTCTCGGCTTTCCCTGGTTTGTTCAAAAATCAATAATATTTGGCCTGATCTAAAAATGTTTGCAAAAAGTTCATGCATTTTTATATCGCTATTATTATACCATTAATCATTAAAATTTACTATATTTACAAAAAAGTAGATATCCAGACTTTTAAAAAGACAGCTAAATTAAAATGCTGCAAATCACGTGAAAAAGAACTTGCTTATGACAGAATCTTCACTGTAAAAAAACAAAATGGGTGATTTTGCGAAAATTCTACTGGTAATCGGGACATTAGTACAATTTACTGCTTTTTAACGGAAAAACTTCTATAAATTCTAGATTTTTTGTTTTTCTCTGGAATTTACGGGCATTTTTCCGTTAAAAAACATTAAAATGTACTAAAGTCCCGATTACCAATACAATTACCTTAAAATCGTCAGTTTGTTGTTGTTGTTGTTTGTTTGTTTGTTTGTTTGTTTACAGTGTTGCTTTAAACTAAAAAATGTGTTGATCTATGCAGCATCAATACACAAATGGATAAAAAAATATATAATATGACATGCTAAGACGATAACTTGTCTATAAAAAAAAAAATTTCAATTCAATACAATCTTAGAAGATTTTTACTGAATAGCATTTTAGATTTTTAAGTCTCCGATACATGGAATATGGATTAATGATATTGATGATAGCTGGAACATATACCTACAACAAATATATATTTATAATAAAAATAAAATTGCAGCCAGTGTACTTCTCTAAAAATTAAGATTATGAACAAAAACAAATCTAAAGTGGTAAGTATTTTTAGTCAAAACTCCTCGCACGAGACAATTTTTTAACCAAATTGGTATAAAAATTAATGTTTTGTAGAAATTCATTCGGGTTGATTCGGTCTCAGACTGAGGTTTAAGTTTTTTCCAGGCCGAGCCAGTCTTGGGCCGAGTTTTTTATTTCTATACCGGGCCGAGCTGGGCCCGACCAAATTTTTTTCATTATGTAATATTAGGGCGGGGCCTGTCCTGAAAATTTCGCGCAGACTTCTATTTTATGTCAAAGTAAAGGAAATGTTTAAAGAAATATTTTTCTGAAAGCAAACATGTCCTTTACACTTTTTTAACTTCTTTTCTATAAACATTTTTTGGGCAGAAGATACAATAAACACATCTTCTAATCCTGTGTTAACTTTAAAAGTTTTTTTTTTAATTAAATTTTTGTATATTTTTTCATACATAAAAATAAAAAAAAGCCGTGGATTTATTTTTAATTGTAAATTCTTAGCATAAAAGCATTTATTTATTTATTTATTTATTTATTTATTTATTTATTTATTCATTTATATCAAAAGATGAGGAAAAGTTTTCTAAGAAAGAGGAAAGAGGATAAGAAAATTAGGATCATTAAATTGATTAATTGCCTTCAGTTTAACTTTGTTCCATTTCTGACACAGAAAAGACAAAAAGTTATCTTAAGTTTAATAACAATGTTTTGTTCTGATTTACTTTTTACTATTTAGTGAGGCAGTTTTTTCTGTATACAAATAAACCTTAGAACTGCTGCATTAATTCACATTCATGTATCTATCTTTAATCCTTTTCAGAAGAAGAAGGAAAATTCAATCGTTATTTCTAATTTCAATTTATTACTTTAAAACAAAATCAAGTACAAACTATTCGGATATGGTAATACGACAAAACATGACCAATTTCACGAGACGAATACAGCAGGAAAAAAAAAAACGCTTAAGGAAATACTAACAATATTTATTCAAATTAACTTCAAAATTCATTTGCAATTTTGTCGTTCTTTATGCAAAATGATAATAAAAACTTGTCGGATGTGGCAATTCCAAAATTTTCTTCTATCTCATACACATGAATGTTTCCAGAGAAATTAAAAATAGCGGCGTCACTGGTTAGGTAATTTACACCAAAATCTAATTAGAAACAACTTATTTGCAGTTCTAACTCAATCTGAAATTTGATGAAAATCCGTGATGAATCCGTGAATTTGAGATTAAACCATCACAGAAATCGTAAAAAAAAAATAAAACTGGATAGAAGCACCACCTGTTGAACAATTTTCTATAAAAATTAAAGAATACTAATTTACATCAGGGATTAGCTAAATTTGAAGTTTGATGACAATTCGTAAATTAGTTCCTGAGATAGAGGGATAATCATGAATAATGCCACTTAGTAGCGCCATCTATTGAGCTATTTATTGAGTATAAGTTCTATAGGCCATATAGAGAGCTGCAAAATAATATTCAACATCATCCATTTATTGGCGGTATTTACAGAATGAAAAATTTCAATTGTACAATACATTTAATTAAAATATTAGCATACTATGTAGTATGCATACATATCTATAGATCAAACACAGGGCTGCACAAAAGAGTCGTATATTTTCCAGATTATTCATGGTAATAGGAGCAATCGGGTTTTCAAATGTGTTACGCGTTTTCGAAATCGCTCATTTAGACATTATCTTTTAATTTAATTAACTGCTAAGATTTATAATAGTATTCTGAATGTGTTAGAAATTGTTTCATAATGTATGAAATCCGTATGATTTTTCTTTATTGTTAATTTATAGTTTTCGGATCACGAAATTCCACTGACATAAAAAATCAACATATCTCTGTAGATTTTTTTTTTTAAGTCTTAATTTTTATAAAATTAAATAACCGATAACGGACATACATATTTAAAAATTTTAGAAATAAAATTAGCAAAGAAAAATTCTCAAAATATCTAATATTTGGATGTAGCACGATCTTGAAAATTCCTAAATCTTGGACTTATCTAGATTTTGAAACCACTAATTTAATTAAAACTGAAACATTGAAAAATAAATTAAATATGCATTTAATTTTTTTTCTGATAAACTCTTATTGAAGAGATTTATAATAAAACATTTTTCAAAAACTTTATTTAAAAAAAAATACATCACTGGAAGGGTTTTTGGTTTTCCCCCACTTTGCGATATTTATTAAGTTGTCTTCCAATACTCAAAAAGGAAGACAGATAAGTGCTTCGGCTCTTTGAGGCTTTAGTTCTTTAACTGATATCCGGAAGGCAAAAGCTACAAAAAAAGTTATTAATTGGATGAAGGTTTATTTTCTGAAGGAAAAATATGAAAAGTAAAGAAGTTTAAATAATTTTTTAATATCAAAATATTTTGAGTTCTGGAATTAATTAAAACTGAAACATTTAAATATAAATCAAATAGATATTTACAATTGTCTGCCATTGTATAAAATTTTGGAGAAATGCTCATTACATAGGAAATTTAAGCTGTTAAATTTAAATCGTACATGAAAAAGCAATTAATTATCTCAAAATTTTACTTTAAAAATATTTCATATACATTTAAATATACATATATATCTATGAATTTATTTTATTATTTTTTTTTTATTCATTTTAGTACATTTTGATGTACTAGGTAGAAAAATCTTGAATAAATAATTTATAATAATAAATAAATATTGGCTTTCTACACTGCATTGAGTCCCAATATACATTAATTTTTTTAAAAATATCTAAAACAAGTTGATAAGTGTGATCGGAGATCGCACATAGAGTTTCGTTTAATATCTCCTTCAAAACACATTTTTTCATTAAATTAACAAATGAAAAACGGTTTTTCGGCTCTATTTTGGGATTTCTTCGCTAATCGCGCCAACCGAAACAGAATATTAACAAAATCTTCCCCTAAATGTTGTCTTAATCGCGTAGATTTGTTGATTTCTCTATCAGAATCTGTAGATTTAGTGAAGGTATGCAAGTAAATAAAATTATGAATAAAAGAAACATACTACAAAGCCTAGCATAAATTTAAGGGAGACCAGACTGGTCACCAGAGATGACTCTTAATTTAAATGAATAATAATTTAATAAATATAAAAAAATATTTCGTTTCGCGTGTCAAAATAGATGATAAATATGATTTAATATGATGAAAAAAAAAACAAATAAGCACGTATTTACGTGATCTTTTTAATCTATTAATTTATGTTACATACATATTACTTTTATTTAAACTTTCGTGCAACATTTAGAAGAAATGAAATTCCAATTAGAAGAAATGGAATTTACGCTACAGCAAATTTTTAAGATTCTAAATACGCCATTCTAAATATTCTAATTTCGCACATTTTCAATTTTTACACCATCGTATAAGGAAAAAATTTACTTTTAAATGCATTTTGTTTAAAAGCTGTATCTCAATTTATTTTTGAGATATTAACTTTTCTGTAGTTTGTAATACCAATTTTGTAATTGTGACAACGTAAGTACTCCATCTCTTTTAAAAGTAAAGGCTAAAAAATGAAATAATTTTTATATCTATTTAAACTTGCGTGGCAACAATTATAAGAGAAAAAACAACAACAAAATGAACCGGTGATTTAAAAAGCAATATTTAAATTAAAATAATAGCCTTTTTCAAAATTTTATGATTTGTTGTGTGACAAGAGATATTTAGCTGTAAGTACACAAAATTTGAACTCTCTGGCATACATAGTTTTTATGTATGAACTCTGTGTCAGACAGACAGACAGAGGACTGAGGCGAATAGGGTTTCGTCAAATGAACGAAACCCTAAAAAAGGGATTTCATAACTTTTTTCTCCTTCCGAATTGTCTTAATTGAGGGCATGGAGTAAATTTGAAATGTAACCTTTCCTAACATTATTTTCTTTTATTGTTTTAGAAACTATGTTTACTTAAAAAATTCTTCCTCGTAAAAGTGGTATTTCGTTCAAATACTGGTAAAGAAAATCATCAAATCCATTCTACACGATGATAAATAAGAGTGGAAATGCAAAAACACAGAAGCGAGAGATTCATGAGATGTAACTTCTCGAATGTCGGCATTTTTATAGGGGATTAATTCTTCCTTAAGTGTCTTCATAATTATATAAATATGTAGCACTTATAGCCGTTGTTTAGTCGGGCAAACTGTGCGTCCGTCTGTCTGTTAGTCCGCATAAAACAGCGCAAAAACTATCCAACCAAATGATTTGAAATTTAAAATAGATAATTATTGCATAATTTTGTCAAGTCATTTCAAATTTTATTAAAATCGGATGTATAGTTCAATTACAGAGGCAATCGAAAGTATTCCGCTACATTATGGCTAAGGGGGAAAAAAATTCAAGTGCATTTTAATGATGCTACATTCTCTCGAACATAGTATAATTGATGTGTATCTATGAAGCATATACTAAAATATACATTCTGTACAGTCTGTAATACAACGAATTTTTGTTATTAATTTAGAGGGCCATGTAAAAGTATTTTATTACATAATGTTACAGAAGGAAACGACGTTTGGTGCATGTTTTCATCATATTAAACCATTTCACATTTTGTGAAATTGATATATGTTGCCGATGTCTACTGCCAGTTACTTCCTGTATGATATTGGGTTGGAGAAAAAGTAAATTCTTTTTTTCCCAATAGATAGCTTTAAAGTCGCATATCTCGAGTAATACTTACTCAATTAAGTCATACTATACAGCGTTTGAAAGGTAACAGTCTCTAAAAAATTCTAGATATAAAGGTAGCGTTATCTGTTTGATCAGTCAAAAGTTATTGCGTTTTTAAAATAGAGATTTCAGAAGATCATTTTCGTCACATTTTAGTTTTTTACTTCCAAAAAGGGAAAAATTGGCGCAGGCTCATCGAAACTTGTGTGGCATTTATGGTGATCAGTGCTTAAGTAAACACCAAAGTCAGAATCGGTTTGCTCGTTTTCCTTCCGAAAATTTCGATGTTAAAGATGAACCTTTCCCTGGCCGGCCAATCCTTGAACAATTCGATGAAATTTTAAAAACAATCCAGGTAGACTGACATATTTCTTCCCACGACATTGCTACGGAACTAAACATCAACCATAAACCACTTTTGAACCATTTACATAAAATTGAATACCGAAAGAAACTCGATACTTGGGTTCCCCATAAACTTACAGTGAAACATTTAATGGAGAGAGTTTTCATTTGTGAATTGCTACTGAAACGGTATGAAATCGAGCCTTTTTTGAAACAAATCATTACGGGTGATGAAAAGGGAATCACGTATAACAACAATGTGCTAAAAAGATCGTGATAGAAGCTTCACAAACCGTGGCAAAGCCTGGATTGATGCCTACGAAAGTGATTCTGAGTGTTTGGTGGGATTGGAAAGGAATTTTCCATCTGCTCAAACCTGGCTAAACCATCAATTCAACTATCTTCTGTAAACAACTAATGCGATTGAAGCAGGATATTAAAAGAACGGTCAAAATTGATCGAAAGGAAATTCGCTGTCTTCCATCACGACAACGCTAAACCACACGCATCTTTAATCACTCGGCAAAAACTGAAAGAGCTTTGTTGGGAAGTTTTGATGAACCCACCGTATAGTCTGGACCTGGATCCGACGGATTACCATTTGTTCGCCCTATGCGGTACTCTCTTGAAGGTGTTACGCTGACTCAGTAGCGTATCTATGTTTTTTGGCGCCCGGGGCCAGCAAGAAATTTTGCGCCCCCATCCCAATATAGATATATAACAATTTCTCTCAATTTGGCACCCCTAGGCCTCGGCGCCAAGGGCGGACGCCCCCCTAGCCCCCCCCCCTTAGCTACGCCACTGCGCTGACTTCAAAAAAGGCTGGTGAAAATCACCTTGTCCAGTTTTTTGCCCAGAACTCTCAGAAATTCTACAGTGACGGAATTATTGTTTTACCAGAAAAATGGCAAAAGGTCATCGAACAAAATAGCACATAAATTTTGATTAGTTTTTTTTATTATTTATATAAATAAATTCACTTTGATAAAAACACGAAAAAAAGCGAACTTACTTTTTCCCCAACCCAATAGAAAGCAGATACTACTTACAAGGAAACACAAACGATTTCGGATACTATACAATATCCGAAGTACTGTATACTATTACTCTAAGATCTGACTATTTTTAAAACTTCGTTGTAGTAAAAATGCTTCATTTTCTACATTTAATGTTCAATTTCCGACTTGTTTTTAAATTGCTATTTCCAAGTCGCTTGTCAATGAGATTTTCTTGCATTTTTGACATATCGTCACCTGAGAACAATAAAGTTCTATCTGTGTATTTGAAAAAAAATGACTTACCGATATAGAAATGTTCCATTTGTATCTGTGAAAGCATTTCTGAATTAAAATAATGTCATATTATGATTGTAAGGTCATATGTAAATTATATATAACATCCTTTTGATGCAAAAAGGCCTTCATAGATACAAATACAACCTATCTATATCGATAAGTCCAGTTTTTCAAAAACACAAATAGAATTGTATTATTCTCAGGTGACGATATGTTTGTACTTGAGTTTCTGCATGGTTTGTTGATGACCGCAATTTTCACAAACGTTGTTTGCGATTATTTTGAACAACTCCTTCTGCCTCAAACTTATTTCTAATTCTAGCGATTATAAGTTGTGTATCTCGATTTGTTTCCAAACTTACTCGAAAATTATTTCTGCACTTCAGCTGCGTATTCAAACTTCCAATAGTTCTTTAGGATAAATTGCTTTTGGTCAAACTTTAGTCTGGATTAGATTCTTGCACTGATCGAGTTTTTCACGCCTCAAACCCGAAATTTGTGCCTAAAGTCAACCCAAAATCCGATCCGAACATAAAATATTCAAATCCGATACAGTTATGGAAAATTAAATGTTACATTTTTTCTTTAAAAATGAGCATAAATGCAATTATTAGTATTCCAATATGCAGTATTTCCATTCAAAAAAATTTCAGGATTTTCTTTTGAAAAATCGAGTCAACCCGACTTGCTGCAGAACTGTTATTAACCCCCCGATTTGCGTTCCGTTATAAAAGCTAGATATAAAACAAAGCAACTGCCTCATTGTATGAGATAATCTCTTCTGTAACTTTTTAAACTTCTAAGCAGTGCACATTTACAATTTTTATACCGTCGAATAGCGGAAAAATTTATTTTAAAATACAATTTGTCTGAAAACTGCATTTCATTTTATTTTTAAGGTAGGAATTTTTTTGCAGTTTTTAATGAAATATTTTTAATGTTGGCAACTGAAGTACTGCATTTCCGTCGAAAGTGAAAAAAAAGTAGTTGGAAAATAATAGACTATTATATCTTTTTTTTCTACCATTTAGCTACAATAGCTGAAAAAATATATATAATTAAAATACGTGCTATCTTAAAAAATACAAATAAATAATTTCTGATAAAACATGGAGTTATTATAAACTATATGTACTTTTAAGTATTTATATTAATTATACAAACAAATAAAGGCATGTGAATCAATAGGTAACCAGTATTAATGATACAACAAATGAAAGCATATAAATAATTGAACAGCCGATTTTTTTTTTTTTTTTTTTTTTTTTTTTTTTTTTTTTTTGAGGGGGGGTGTCCAGTTTCTACAATGATTACATTGTTTTTGTTGGAATTGTAAATTATTCTGCGAGTGACATAATAAGAATGCGGAATTCATCCCTGAATGCGAATGGCATCATTTTACACAAAATAGGGGGGGGGGTGCGGTTTAAGTCTGAAAACTGGAATATATTTTGTACTATTTATATTTATATACATATATTTTTTTCCGTCGGGGGTGACACTAAATTCTAAAAAAGTGGAGTTCCTGTTTTCAAGTTATTTTATTGGTTTGGTTTAAGACATTGTTTGAAGTTAGTTAAATATGGAAGAAAACAGTGAAAATGCCAGGTATTAGTAAATGAATTGTAAAGGTATTTCTTGGATCACCACTTCTAAATTCATAATAGAAAACCAATCAAACTCTAATATTGATTAAATATCCATTCAACATTGAAAATAGTTACATATAAATGCTACAGTTACAGAAGTATTAATTTTAATTGGAAATATTTGTAGTTAAATGCCAACAACTTCAAAATATTTTGGAAATGAAATAGGGAAGAATTTCTGGAAAATATTGATGTAATATTGATAATGTGTAAACAATCCACTGTTATGGCAATACTTCATGACAAAATATAGTCGCAATTGACCAAGACACAGCCAGTACAAACAGTATTGGTCTTATAGTATTTTACTCGCAAAAAAATGGTAAAAACTACAAAACACAAATTTTTTTTGCTTTTTCAAGTTAATTAAAACTTATAAATATTTCAAAATAAACATGTATATAAATTGTTTCGCTACAAAAAAGTCTTGGTAAAAATTAGAAATGATTTATATTAAAGAAATTCCAGATAAGTTGAGTTAGAAAACTATCTGAAAAGGTTTTTAGCTGTATTCCACTTTGAGATGATTATTATTTATTTTTCTATGCTTTTAAAGACGGACAGATAAGTGTTTCCATTTTTCAGACTTCATCATTAAGTAAAAGAGGATTTCATTTTTTTAACAAAAGATGAAAAATAAAATAAGTTTAATTTAAGACATAAAAAGAATTTGAAATGTCAAAAAACTGATGCTGGAATGTAAAGAAAAAGTTCTAAACATTTCTTTCTTCATTAAGTAAACGAATACCTACCAATATTTACGTTTTTTTACTTTGAAAAAAGAATTATCAAAACCGAAAAACATCAAATTAAAATCATTTTTCTTATTTTTCATACACTGATTTATTATGCTTAATAATCCCGAATAAACTTTCTTTTTCATCGAACTAATATTAGGGATATTGATTAACAATATTCCACTAAATAATTGACTTGCTGAAAATACTTCTAATGAAATAACTAATATGTGAAGGACTGTTGCCGAGTAAAAGAGGTCAAATTAACATATTTCACTCTTTTATTATTTTCATGTAAAACTATATAACTGCATCCTGACCTCGATATTGATGTACAAAATTTATTTATTATTCAATAGATACTATTCTATTTAGTAAGTTTTAGAAAACGTTTAGTTACATTTTACCTTTTAGTGACTTTTAGAAAAGTACATCGAGTTTTTGTTACTAAAATCCCGCTACCTATTCCGAGACCCTAGCGCCTAAAACCCTCGTGCAGATAATCGGCTGTCATGAATAACACCAATACCATCTAACCCAATCTCTCCAATTAACAGAACATACCACCGTCATGTGAAAAAAGCGGGCATAGGGGGCGACAAATTGAAACTATGCTCCACGCGCAATTTTCTCATCGCACGCCACTGGAACATACTGCTAGGTACTGAGCATAATAGATCGAAGATGAAAACAAATTTTAATTGAAATTTTCGATTTAATTTTCGATTAGAATGTATTTCTATTCACTACATATATTTTTCGCTTTATTTATTCATTTATTTATTGATTGACTGATGTATGGATTATTAGTTGGAAATAAATACTGAACTATGTTATTTTATTGCAAAACTGATTAATGTTTCGTCATCGACCTGTAAGCAATAATTAGAGTTTTGAAAATGTGTCATTGGAATTTGTTTCATTTACCATAAAAAAATCAGTAATTTGAGATATAGCTTTCAAACAAATTACATTTGAAAAGAAGTACATGATTATTTATTTATATAAGACGATGTAAAAATTAATTTATGCGATGTTAAGAAATAGTTAGATTTATAGAAAAAAAGGGAAAAAAAAGAAGAAAATCAATTGCCTTCATCGTTGCCCTTATCGGCATGATGTCAGTGTTATACATTTAAATATTTTTACTTTATAATGTAAGTTCAATCAAAAACGTCAATAAAATAAAATCTATCAGACAAAAAAAGCGTTTACGTAGTTATCTAATGTTTATCAGCTGTTTTATGTCTTAACAGCTTTATTTGGGTCTTACCAAATAAAGCTGTGCTTGTGGAAGAAATCATAATGATTTTGCCCTCTGATCGAAATATAATTGTGTTCTTTTGAGAGGCCCTGTAAATGAAGTGAACATGCTACGCACATCATTTTCAGTACCAAGCATACTCCTAATAAGATATATCAATTTCATAGCAGTCGTACTACTTTTACGCGAGTTAGAGTATGGACAGATAACCAACAGACAAAGCGAATTCTTAAAGTGTTAAAAAATAACAGAAAGGAAAAGAATTATTAAAATGCAATAAGAATAAAATCGCCTCAAGAAAATCTCCTTTTCATTTTTTTTTAGTTTCTAAAGATTTTTGAAATTTCACTTTAATTTAAGATGAAATATTTCCTTATAAATTAAATATGTATTTAAGAGTCCTTCTCTTTGGAAAGCGAAATAAAGAGATTATAAATGACTTATCTTAAAAAAAAAAAAAAAAAAAAAAAAAAAAAAAAAAACTAGAAAATTTTATAAAGAATCAATCGCATTAAAAAAGTTCTTGATTTGCTCGCGCTTTACGATATTTATTGGCTACTTTTCATTCTTAAAAAAAAAGTTAAGTGTTTTTCCTTTCAAAGATTTCCTTTGAGTTACAACTGGCGGGCAAAAGTTACAGTAAAGGTTTGACTAGATGACGGTTTTATTTTTTGAATAAAAAATCGAAAAAGATAATTAAATAATTTTTTTTGAGTCTAAGTGAGGTGGGAGACTTTGAGATCCCAAATTAATTAAAAATGAAATATTAAAAGGTAAAATGAATCTTTTAAACTTTTTTTTACTGCATAAAATTCTACATAAATATCGGTAAGAAAAATTAACCTATATTTTAAAAAATAATAACCAGAGAAAAGAGGTATATTGCTTATAATTTGCAGAGTTTTTAATATAAAATAATATTCTTTTCTGAAAATATAATGCATAATATTGCACTCAATATTCTGTTATCAAAATTTAAAAAAAATAAAAATTGTATGAAAAAAGAGTAGTTTTACTAAATAATTTTTCACTGCGAATGCGTCAACTATATTAAAATTTTATTTGCATATAATGTTAGCTAAATATACATAGCAACTTTTGTGAAAGTCTTAAAATCATAGATTCAAAATTTTGAAAGTAATCGTCTATAGTATATGCACAAAATCCGTTGTTCAAAAAATGAAGCAAAAAAATGAGGGATTTTATCCAAACGTCTCATATTGTGTATTCCATATTAACACTAATCAATGAATATGTGGATACAACTCCTCTTTTTTTTGCTTCATTTTGGGAATAACACATTTTCAACTTATTCTATTCATGATTTTTTTTTTCAGAATTTTCAAGCTATGATTTTGATATTTCCACAAATGTTGCTTTATACATTTAACTAACACAATATGCAAATGACATTTTGATATCGTTGACGCATGCGCAGTGAAAAATTATTTAGCAAACGTACTCATTTTTTATATAATTTTTATTATTTTTTAATTCTGATATACCAGGGTATTGTGTGCAATATTATGTGTCATATTTTCAGAAACGAATATTGTTATATATTAAAAACGCTGCAAATTATAAGCAAAAATCTTGGAGAAATTTGTGACTCTTTTTATAAAAAACCTTAATTTCTCTACGGGTATACATTCCATCGATATAAAAATGAACACAGTTTATTACAATAAGCCACTTAATCATAATCTACAGTTTGAACGCTTTTACTACATTAGTTTTGACAGGGTTATCCAAAAGATATTCTTTTTTTTAATTTGTTGACGGTCCCTTTTGGAGTTTTGGGGGAAATATTTCACGGAAATTTATGACTTTTACTATTATATTTACACTTTTAGAATTTCAAGATAATACCTCATATATTTTTCTAAATATTTAACAAAATGTCTAAAATCGCAAGTGGACGGTCATCTTTGGCCAGGTAATGTACGAAGAAACGATTTTTTATTTTTATGTCGCTTAATTACACCCTCTACATTCACCCTTAAGTTGTTTGTGAATGCTTAATAATCTACAAATATGTGCATCAATAGCCTTTATTACTTCTGCCAATTTGAACTTTGCACATTCCATAGTTTAACAGTAAAATGATTGTGACAGATGCACAGACAGATACAAGAGTGATCTTATAACGGTTCGTTTTTACTTTTTAAGTATGGAACTCAAAAATGGACATAGCTGGATTATTATGCATAACATATCAATTATTTCAAAACGTTTTACGTTGATATACACCAAGCAAATTCCGATATCAGACATACATAAACAGTTAAAATCTTTTTTAAAAAAGGAAATAGCAGACGTAGAAATATTAAAATGTTATTTAACAAATTCCTAAATTTAATGCTACTCAACGCTACTAAATGCTTAGTTTCTAATAAAGCACTCTTGCGATATGCATAATATCAAAAGATTTACAGATGAACATATTTTTGCGGAAAATTAAAGAATAGACATCTGATGTGTTATATTATATTTTACTTTAAATTATGTATGTTAAATATTTTCAAAATTGCTATGTAAACTTTTTATATACCCCTTTGTTGACATTCTACTAGTAAAAATAAATATGCAAAGTTTCAGTTAATGAAAAAAATGGTCAGCTTTGATTGCATAAAAGCTATTCTGGTATACATATCTTTGAGTATTGTATATTAATGCTTAATAGAAAAAAATTTCAGCCATGAAAATATAAAAATTTATATACAAAATATGTTTAGTGACGCACATAAACTAACTTGGAGTTTTTTGGATCGCACAAAACTCGTAACATTTAAATTGCTGTCACAACCAATGCTTTATGGCATTTAATATCTTTATCCAGAATTAGTATGTACCAAGCAAAACATCTGTTGAATGGAGGATTATTATTATTATTACTATACAGCAGACCAGGTCCCTACCTGCCGGGCAATATGCCTAGCTTAAAGAGTTTTGTGCCTCGCCGCGGGATGGAAGCCACAATATATTGTTCTTTTTGGGCAAAGATCTACCTGATTGTATCTTTGGCTTCTGTGACTGCATCATTATTTATTTTTTATCATATTTGTTCTGTGTTGACCTATTCTGAATTGCTTTTAATTATGCTCTTTAGATTTGTTCGTACGTTGTTGAAAATGGAAGGGATTAAAAAGAAATGTCGGGAAAGGGGGGAGAGTATTGTTCACTCTTCTACAAAACTCGTACAAAACGCTTTTAAAGACGACAACCGCTACTCAAGTTTCATCTCGTTATTTAGAGCCTTGATCAGATGACGAGATCCATAGAGTAAAAAGAAAGAATATAATAGAAGTATAGTGGCTGGTGGTGATTATAAAAGTGTCACCCTAAATTCCGCTACGTTAAGCCCAAACAAAAGCACGAGTTTTCAAAAAAAAAGAAGAAAACGTTTAGTAATAAAATTTTTATTTCATAATAAAATGAAATCTTATTTTAGAATGCATAAACATATGCAACTCATTTTCATTTGGAGAAAAAATGCATGGCTAATGCAAAAGAATTCGATCCCTATAAATGGGCAATAAATAATTTCATATTGCAAACCTTTTTTACGGCATACTGCACCTCATCTATTTTTCCTTCATGAACGAGATTTTCACCTAAGAATATATTTTATATTTTATATACAAGAAAATATAAGAATATTATATTGATATTTTATATTTTATTAAAATTTAAATTCTCCTTTTTAAATATTCTCAGAATTGTAATATAATATTTTAGGTACAACCCTGCTTTGACTTTCAATTAAAAGAAATAAATATGCCAATGTCCAGTTAATGAAAAAGTTTGCGATAAACTTTAGTTTCATAAAAGCAATTCTGATATACATATCTTTAACTAGTGTATGTTATATCCATAACTAAATAAAGTTTTTTAAACATGAAAACGTAAAATATATGTTCAAAAAATATTTAGTAAGCCACATAAACTCAGTTGGAGTTTTTTTTAATTCCACAAACTTCAGAGTACTTTGACAGCAGCTGTCACAGTCAATGCTGTAGGGCATTTAATATCTTTTTCCAGAATCAATATGTATCAGTCAAAACATCTGTTGAAAGGAAGATTATTATTATTATTATTATTATTCCGCAGACCAGGCCTACTTGCCAGGCAATATGCCTAGCTTAACGAGTTTTGTACCTGGCCGCAGGGTGGAGGCCACAATATATTGATCCCCTCATTCAGAGATTCACTGGATTGCACCTTGGATTTTTTTGGCTGTATCACTAATTATTTTTTATCATATTTGTTACTGCGTTGACTTGTTCTTATTTGCTTTTAGTTCGCTGTTTAGATTTGTTCGTAAGTTGAAAATGGAAGGGATGGGTGGCGGGGGTTGCTCATTTTTTTTTACAAAACTTGTACGAGCCGCATATCAGAACGACAACAGCTTCTCGAGTTTGATCTCATAATTTATAACTTTGATCAGATGACGAGATCCACAGAGTAAGAAGAAAGAATAGAGTAGAAGTATAATGGCTGGGGATGATGCCAAAAATGAAATCCTGAAATCCGGTACATTAAGCCCAAACAAAACCACGTACTTTCACAAAAAAGAAGATAATGTTTAGTAATATAATTTTTAATTCATAATACAATGAAATACTTCTTTAGAATGCTTAAATATATGCAACTTATTTTCATTTAGACTCCATAAGAGGCTGAGAGGCTGTGTTCTCGAAGATGGTAGACGGGAAGTATTGGATTCGAACCCAACCGCGCCCGTCTTCTTAACCGTTCGGAATTGTCCGTGGTTTTCTTTAAGCCTTGGGGTAACCATGCTAAGTTACTTAAAATTAGGTTTCCTTGGAAAGAACCCCTACAGAGTTTGCTCCCCAGCCTATATTCCTCGTTCAGATAATCGGCCGTCATAAATTGAACACATTTTCATTTAGAGAAAAAAAATGCACGGCTGATGTCAAAGAATTCGATCCCTGTTCTACATTATTGTTTTGTTTGGGCCTAATGTGAACTTTAAAATCTGAGCGATAAATGATTTCATATTGCAAACATATTTACGAAGCTTCCATCTATCTCTTTCCTCCATGGACGAAATTTTCACCAGAGAACTATACAAAGAAATATAAGAATATTATACTGATATTTTATATTTTATTTCGGTTTACATTCTTCATTTAAAATATTCTCAGAATTGTTATATAATCCTTTATATATAACCCTACCTTGACGTCTGATTAAAAGAAATAAATATGCCAAAATCCAGTTAATGAAAATTATTAACTTTTCAAAGATAAATTTTCTTTTCAAAGATTAACGGCAAACTTTAGTTTCATAAAAGCTATTCTGGTATACATATCTTTAACTGCTGTATGTTACATGCATAACTAAATAAGACATGAAAAAGTAAAATTTATATTCAAAATATATTTAGCGAACCACATAAACTGAGTTGAAGTTTTTTCAATCTCACAAAAGTCGTAGTATTTTGACAGCTGTCGGAGTCAATGCTTCAGGGCATTTAATATCTTTTCCCAGAATCAATATGTACCACGTAAAACATCTGTTGAGGGGAGTATAAGATTTGCTTCTAACTCATCTGATGTATCCAGTTGCTGTGGAAAAATAATATATCAGGGTAATTTTAGTTTTGTAAAAGATATTCTTGTATACACAGATTTGACCAGGGATTTGGAGATTTAGATAAATCTTGAATAAAAGTTTTGCATCATGAAAACTTTTGAATATTTTGTGTTCAAACATATATTTAAAGCAGTAAATAAACTATCAAGAAATTGTTACTCGTAAATATCGTATGATATTTTATCAGCTGTGATGGGTTTAGTTTTGTGAGATAGTGAGAGGCATTCTTGAATGTATAGATTTGATTGTAATAGCACGAGGGGGGAGGGGGGAGGATTTAGGTGAATCCTATTTGAGCTTTTTGAGATGCGAAAAGTTATAGGTTTTAAGAAGGTCCAGGACACAATATTCTTTAAATTTTATACATAAAAGAAAAAATATTCTTTAGTTTTTTCTGTTTAAAATGACGTTTAAATTATGTTTTTATCTGAATTGGAATAGGAAATAATATTTTTTCATTTTTTCAAAATCTAGCTTTCAAACAATGGTTGTCATGAACGGATTCTTGTGAAAATGCGTTTTTCTTCATGATGGATTTTTTCACCATTCCTCGTATTTAAATTGTTATAACTCAAGAACCGTTAATGAAATATTGGTTCAAACTTCGAACATGTCATTTTCAATTGTTTTACTTTAATTCTGTTCCAACAAATTTGAAAAAAAAATATTTACTTTTGAAAATATGATTTTCTAAAAAACAATTACACCAGTACTTTTACATTTTTAATTCTTATTTAAATTAATATTTTTTAAACTGCTGAGTTAAAATTAAAACGTATATATTTTTGTCCATTTAAGTAAAAAAAAAATAATATTCTACAAATAACATTTGAATTATAACGAGTTTAGTTTCTTTTTAATAAATTTAATTTGTTTAAAAAATTATGAGAAGTTAAATCTTGTCATTTTGCTTATAACTAATATTGTTAATCTTTACAAAAATTTTCAATCAATAAATAAAATTTATTTTAAAATCTATCCAAGATTACCTTAATGTTTGAAAGTATCACGGTTAGTACCAGACCCCCAATTTCATGACCATGAATTTCTTCAGTACTAGTAATTTCGTGTAGAAATCTCTTTATCGCAACATTTCGCACATTTGGACTACATTTATATTACTTTATGAAAAATACTGGAATTTCACCTTTTAAATAACGGTATCCATACGAAACATGTCCTATTTAGAAGAACAAATTCAGGAATTTCTTTTGCAAGTCTTAAATGTCATAGATATCCTGTTACCTGTTACAGAGAATCCTTTAGAACATTTATACACTTATTAGTTCAAAATTTTTGAAAAAGAACTACAAAAAATGCCTATTATTTTCCAGTTTTGTAAAATACATAATCATTCTAAACATGATATTTACATTATGAATAAATATGTAGAGCTGATAAGCAAAGTAGAAACTGTTTTTATCAATGCCTAATAGTCATAAACTAATTAATTACCCATGTTTAAGTTTTCAAAATATATTTTTTTATGTAAATACTTTAAAACTTATTAAGTAATACGAAAAAATGAATCTATGAATATGCACACCAAGTATAAAAATTTAGTTTCGTCAAGTATATTTTTCGAAATACTGTCTTAAGAATTCAACTCAAGCAAAAATTTTCCAATAATTAACATTTTTGCAATATTCATAACAGTGTAACATTTCTGTCGTTTTTCAAAAATTAAACATAACAAGAACATTAATCGGGTTTCCTGGATGAGAGAATGCAGGTAAAAATCATTTCTTTACAATTGATAACTTTAATAGTTTATTATATTGTAAAAGCACATATTTTCGTGAGCCATTATTTTCGCGATAATGAAGAGATCGGTGATTTCGTGAATTTTATATGAACAAAATGAAAATTTTTAAATATCGAAATTACCTATATAGAAGATAAGTCATTTTAAGAAACTTCCTATTGCATGAAAAAACCGTCCCTCCTCCCTCTTCCTATCGCTACAGACACTTGGATTACCAATTTGGATTACTTGGATTACCCTTTTGTTGGCAATGTATCCTTCGCACAAAAATTTGCCATTTTCGTTGGTTCGGGTAGCTGAAAGATTATAGAATTGATAAAACAATTTCCTTATTTATATCAAATAGTGATTCTGCTCCAAAAAACCCGAATAACTAAAACAGTCATTTCCGAAAATGAAAAAAAATAAATAAATAAATTTGTCATAAATCCAAAAATTCGGACATTTATCGCGATTTTCGACAAATAATGGAAAAAAAATCAATTCGTTAATCGTTCGAAGAAAAATCGCCAATTTCGTCAAAAGATCGCGAAAAAAACATAAATTTCATCAAAAAAATTAAAAAAAAACAAATTTCGTCAAACTATCTCAAAAAAACACGAATTTTGTCCAGAAATCGCGAAAAAAAATGCCAATTTTGTCAAAGGATCGCGAAAAAAAAAGGTTTCATTAAAGTGACGCGATAAAAGAAAAAAAAAACATAGCACCAAGAGTTGATTTTCCCAACTTCCCTTATCTGTTGCAACCATTCAGAAAATTTGCTGTGAATTTCAGAATTTTTTTTTTCACTCAAAATCACCCCGATAAACCCCTAATATTAAGTGGGTCGCGAAAATTTTTTTTACTTGAAAGTGGATCGTGAACCAATAAAATGTTGGGAAACTCTGACCTAATGAAATCACTAAATATTATTATTATTTACAATCAAACTTCTTCATTCTTTTAATTTTAGTGGTTTAACCGCGTTGTTTGATTTCATGTCTTATATTTGCGTGTTATTTATTGATTGATTGGTGAGTCATTCAATTTCCTTATGAAATATAAACTGGAAATAAATACCCAGCTATTTATTTATTGATTGATTAATTGGTGAATCATTTAATTTCGTTATGAAATAAAAACTGGAAACAAATACCCAGTTAATTTTATTAACTTAAATAAAAGGGTTCAAAATCGTCAAAAACGATCGATTTTTTTTTTTTTTTTTTTTTTTTTTTTTTTTTTTTTTTTTTTTATCATACTTTAAAATTATTTTTAAAACAATAGAATTTGAGTAAATACCGATGCAGTTTTCAGACAAACTGTCTAATAGTTTTTAAAGAATTTTCCTTACAGTTTTATAAAAAAATGTATTGGAAAGTGCATTTATTCCCCTACTTGGATAAAAATTTTAACTGTGCGATATTTAGAAGTTTAGAAAATTGCACTAAAAGTTCATCCTTTCGTGTCTGGAATACTATTAATAGTACATGTCTTTTATTTATTATTTTGTTTTAACAAATACTTTTGTTGCTGTTCACATGAAGTAATGTTAGTATGTGTCTATGCATTCACTATATGATTTCAATAATCTTTAGGAATTATTAATAATAATAGAAATTTGTTTAATTCTTTTTGCACCGTTTGCAATTATTTTATTTTAAACATATATTTCACTCTTTAAATTTAAAATAGAAGTTATTTACCTGAAACAGTCATGTGTAATAAAGCGCAAAAAATATTAGAAAGTTGTGTTATCAGTTAAAACTTGTTGTAATAGGATATTTTCTGAGCATCTCCGAGAACTCTTCCTTGGCCTATTGTTATTTGCATGGGTATGAATAGAATGGTATGTAAAACAACAACATTCGTTATGTTTCAGACAATGAAATATTCTTTAAACACTAATTAATCTATATAGATAGCGAGTGTTAATATTATTGATTTAAAAGTCATTTTTCCTAAAAATTGAAAAATGAATCGGACTTAAAATAGTTAAATTTAATCGTTTGCTGTTGTCACCATCAAAATGACGCCCTCGTTACATACTCAGACACGTTTTTCCTTTATAATATAGATTAGGTTGTCGCGTAAAGCGAATTAACTTCGGAAAAGTCAATTACAATACAATTAATACTCTAAAAGTCAATTGCATATTTAAAGTAACTTTTTCAATCATATTTAAATACTTTTAAATGTAGAAAAAAAAAAGAAAAAGAAAGAAACGGAAGGAGCACTTATTGAAAGACTTAGGAGAGGTTTATCTAAAGAGATTCTTTTGAGAAATTGATAAAAACGTCGCTTGAGGACATCTTAAGTCTTTTTTGCTTCTCGATCTTTGTTTGCTATCTTTCAATACGTAAAAAGGTTAAAAGGTATTTTACGCATTGAAATTTTATTACTTTGGCTAACAGCTGGGGGACAAAATTTAAACAGAAATCAGTAACTGAAAACGTTTTAGCTTTTAATAAAAGATCAAGAAAATACTTTGAGTGCCTGGTTTTATTTAAGGGTATGGAACATAAAATAGTTCAAAATTTAGAGTTTTTAATTACCGGCCTAAAAAATAATGCTTAAATATTATGATGATGAAAGGTTTTTAAATAACACTTCGGGTATATGCGTATATATATATAGCCTTTTTTAAAATGTATTTTTTATGCTTTGGTTCATTTTCTTCATTCTATTTCAAGTAAACAGTTGAAATTTTCCAAAATTGCATCACTAACTTGTTTCTTTAAAAATATCAAACATTTTTGGACTAAGTGAAAAATTCTTTAAAATAATGAAAAATATGTTATTAAAACTTTTAGGATTTTTAAAGTTTTTTAGCAAAATACTTTTAATTTTATTTCTTTTAAACCAAACTGAAATTCGCTTCTTATTATTCTCAAAAAATATGTTTTCTGATATAACAACAACTTTTAAAACAATATATTCAACAGTTTTTTTTTTTTTTTTTTTTTTTTTTTTTTTTTTTTTTTTTGGAAGAGTGTACTAAACAGACATACTGTTCAAAAAATATGTAAAAAAATTAATTAGTTCATAGAAACTAATTTAAATGAAATTAATGTCTTTTGATTTATATATAGGTCATAATGTGTATATTTACTGCAAAAAAAATTCATGTCTACCTCTATTTTTAAATAAAATACATGATATTTTACTTATAGAGATGTTCAAGCATCCTTAAAAAGAAATAATTGAAACACGTTGTATAAATAAACGTTTTAAACTGTTTCTGTTTATATCGATTTTTAGTTCATTTTTTTAGATCGTTTAATAATTTTAATTAATAATTTTAATTGCCAATACCACATACGGGCATCCGTATTACAACCATAAACTATTATTATCACCAGTAAATTTTTATTGTAAATTTCGCAATATTTAATCCGAGCATTTTTCTGATTCCTTTAGGCAAAAATTTCTGTTTTTGAAAAACTGGTTATAAAATATTAGAAATTCTGTAAGAGACATGAAAAAAAATAGGTATCATTTGAAAGTTTTTTTTTTTTTTTTTCAAAAATAGTGATTAGTTAAATGGCTAATCTATAGAATTTAATAAATTTTGTATCCATGCATTTTTGCATAAGATTGCAAGAAAAACTATTGCTTCAAGATCTAAATATTTATAAAATTTCGTTACAGAAGAAATGCATCTCATTTCTTATTTTTGACGTGCAATTTCCAACTCGCTCTGTCTTTATAATTTTTTTAATTGTTAAAAATGAATTCGCGTCTTTCATTCTCTTTAAATTATCCTTTTTAATCAAATCACTGATGCGTCTAACAAAAATTCCAAAAATGAGATAAATCAATTGGGAAATTAAAATTTTCAACTTTTACAGTCAAAATAGTATACTAGTTGAAGGAAAAGTAAATTATTTTATTCCTGAAATCAATTATCAACAGTCGAAATTTTCTCTTAAGAAAACCTTCTATTTTAAAGAGGGAATGAACTGATAACAAGCTTTCATCTTTGCAGTACAAATATGATTCTCGGAAAATTGCATTTTTATTTTATTATTAATCGAAGTGTTCGTCGGACATAAATTATTTTCTTACGCTGTTATCTTGATTTATCGTTTATCTCATGAATAGTCAAAATAAGGTTATGTGTTTGAATTTCACAAAGATATTATCATACCTGAAAGCCTAATGAAATGATAGATTGTTACTTATTAAACATTTTCTAAAACTAATTTCTAAAATCTTTTCAAAAATTAAAAGATTAGATGAAGGAAATTTGTCATTTTGCGGCGTTCATTACAGTTTTTAATTAGTATCTGGGCTAATTATAATCCGAGCATTAGATACATGCGGGCGCGTTTTCGTCTGTCCTCATCTAAATGTTTAGACTTCTGTGTGCAGTAGACTTCCATAGTCATCGCCAACAAACACACACATAGAGAGACAGACAAACATCTTTATTTTAGTAATATGCATAAAATAATACAAGATGAAAATCATGTAAACTTACGCATCTTAGTAAATTAGGGTAGTTAATGAATTCTAAGAATTTAAAACTTATAACCGCACACAACCATACCCACCAATGGCTTTAGATGTAATATTAGAGTGAGATATTTCAAATGTCAATCACATTCCTCAGAGATGACTAACTCGTTAAAGCATTCTTGATTTTTGATTTATGGATGAACCTTGTTTTATTGGTCCGGTGTAGATAACATACACAAAACCTTGCAGTGAAAAACCTTGTAATTTTTTTACATAATAAGTGGATTATGACCAGAAGTATAACGAAAGCAAATAATATACGTCATATGCCTTATAGAATTTTTTAAGAACTCTGTATACCCTCTATCTCATTAGTAAAGTTATAACGTATACTATATTCAGAGCCGTCCTTGATGGAGGGCGGCTTAAAACGAGGCCCGGTGGAAAGATTTTGCGAGGGCCTTTCCTTTCAGACTCTTAACATAATCTGATGTATGCTATCAATAAAAAAATGGTTTTCACCTACATATTGTTATCGTTATCACCTATATATTCACCTATGAGCCGGGGAGCCAGAGTTCGATCCCCTAACTATGATAAAGGAATGGCGTTTGTTTGTGTGTTTGTGCGGGTAATTTCTGGAGCTACTGAACCAGTTTCAAAAGTAATGGTAGTAAATTGATGGTGAAAGCCTCTCTTCTAACATAGGATATGTTTTATGACAATACCATTATCTTTTCCTAATTAAAATCACAGATTTATACTAAAGATTTTCTATTATACATTCTTCTTTTTATTAAAGAAAAATAATTTGTGTCCAGGTGCGAGGCCCTGTGCGGCCGTACTTGTCGCACATCCTTAAGGACGGCTTTGACTATATTGCGTATAATATGTGCCTATAGCGTAAAACTTCTAGTATATTTATGACTAGAGCATTATTTGCGATCCTAATTTCTATACAAAAATTATTTCTCGTACTGAGCTCTACCATCGCTTAAAATTTGTCCAATCTTTTTTTTAAATGTTTTTTGTCCTGTATATTACAAAAATCTATTAAATTCTAATCTTTTACACAACAATAAATGTGATAAGAGCGAGTAATTCATTACTGTTTTTAAACAACATCTGTGAATTACTAGTACCCATAACTCATGAAATAACTCTTTATACCAATTATTGTATTTAAAAAAAATTCTAGGTCTTTAAAAAAGCGAAACAAAAGGTTAAATTGTTGACTTTTGAAAACAAAGCAATCAACTGGTTGATAAGGAAGTATTCCCGAGAAACAGAAACCAATTATCTCCAGAGAAAGTTTTCACGAAAAAAAAAAAAAAAAAACACTAAATTTAACGAATCAGATGAATTAGCAACAAGCTTTCTTCTTTCCAGTACAAATACAATTAGTGGAAAATTAAGTTGTAATTTTATTACTAACAAAAGTACTTGCCAGTGTACGAAACTATTTTTGTTTTGGGGAAATTATATTAAAATAACGTTAGTCCCATAAATCTTTCAATCTCATATGATTGAATTTCGCAAACTATTTCCATAATTAAATAATTTGGGAAAAAATCCTCTATTTTCTTCCTATTTCTTACATTACATAATGACTGATTTTTTTTTCTGTTTAAGTAAATTATACAGGAATAGGAACAAAACTATCTCTTATTAGCAGATCTAATGTAAAGGCAAGGGTTGTTAACCCGTTTATGCATGACTTTTTGCCTTTTCAAATTTGCTGGTAAAATAGGTTTAAAATGGTGCAAAATGAACTAGAAAAAAATCCCTGTCGACTTGTCCTATGGGTGGAGGTAGATTTCGAAGAGTGCTCGTTAAAAAAAAAAAAAAAAAAAAAAAAAAAAAAAAAAAATTAAATATGATTAGAGATAAACCAAGTTTAGCAACTTTATTACCTGCTTTTGAAGAAAAATTAATTTCATTATTCTGTAAGAACTGGTTTTATCAGAATCATCTTAAGCGAAATTCGGCTCAAATGCCCATTTGACAGCATATTTTGAAATATTATCTGACTTTATCAAAAAATCGACTAATACGCACATATATAATTCCTAAATAACAAAAAACTGTCAATTGAATGCGTTCGAGATCAAAATTGAATTTAAAAATGAGCCATAAAATAACCAGTTTGTTATTTCAGTACATCCCCAATTCTTTAATCATGATTGCTTAGGAAAATTTTGTGCGAAATGCCCACTTTGACAGCTTTTTTAAAGATATATTTGGAGTTTATCAAAAAACTGACCAATGCAGCACATTATACAGTTCCTAAATAACATAACTTGTTAATTGGATGCGTTTGAGAGCAAAACTGGATGATTTAAAAATGAGAAAACGCAGAAAAACGCAGTTTCGTTATTTGAATACCTCCATTTTTCAATCACAATCGCTTCGGGATATTCTGTTCAAAGTACCCATTTTGGCAGCTTTTTTTTTTAAAATATATTCTGCCTTTATCTGGCCAATCTTTCACATTGAATAGTTCCTAAATAAGAGGACCTGTAAATTGGATGCATTTGAGAGCAAAAATGGATTTAAAAATGAGTAAAAAAAATCGCAATTTGTTATACTTCCTCAATTTTTGAATCACGATCACTTCGGGAAATTGTGTTCAAAATAGCCTTTTTGGCAGCCTTTTTGAAATATATTCTGCTTTTATGAAAAACCTGGCCAATACGTTACATTATATAGTTCCTAAATAAGAGGATCTGCCATTTGGATGCGTGTAAAATCAAAAATGAATTTGAAAATGAGTCAGAATATAAGCAGTTTGTATTTGAGGATTTTTCTCCAACTGCTATTTTTGTTAATTTATTTTTGCTATGAGAATTGGTCCTATGAAAACTTGTTAGTATAAAAGTTGTAGATATCATTGAGAAGATGTAAAATAATTTTAATTGGATTTAATAGCTTAAGAATTGACTAAGTCATGGATTTTTTTTTTTCTTTTTCCATCCCCTTTTTCTTTTTGTTTTTAATTTTTTTCATCGGTAAAAATTACTCCTATCAAAAACTAGTAAGTGCAAAAATTTTAGATAATTTTGAGAACATTTATATATATATATATATATAAACAGATTTGATTTCTTGAGAATTGACGAAGTTGTGGATTTTTGTTCTCACAAAAACCCTGTTTTCTCGCCCCTTGAGCTCATTTTTAACTTTATCAAAATATCTGTCATGCATAAACTTTTGGCCTAATTTTTAGGAGTAATATAAACTTTAAACTGATTCGATATCTATTTTAATTAAGAAGTTATCGTGTTTTTTCGGTTTTCACAAAAACACTCCTGTTTTCCACCCCCTCGGTCCGATTTTGCTCATTAACGAACTCGATCGCGATTTTATACCTCTTGATTTTATGTATCAGTTTGGAGAACTTTGGAGCAGAATTATAGAAGTTATCGTATTCAGAAGAAAGTGATATATATATATATATATATATATATATATATATATATATATACAAGGTGTTTCGCTACCAGACCGACAAACTTTGAGGAGTGATAGTAGACATAAAGACAAACATTATTAAATAGGAAACCATGGGTCGCAAACGTCTTCTGTAGGAGCTAGGGGCGATTAAAGTTTAAGGTCCAAAAATTCAAACGCTGATAAAAATTAGAAAAAAGGGTCGATTTGTTTGCGATTTTCTCTAAAATCATTCTTTATATCACGATTTTTTATTTTATTTTTTAATTTTAAAGGTTAAGTTCGAAAATTGTCGATAGAGGGCGCTTTAGACTTTAGAGTAACGAACAAATACTTTTTGTCGTTCTTTTGTGCATGGGGTTGAAATTATTCTAAAGTATAGAATTTAACCTAAATTTTAAGCCCAAAATCGGAAACATGGGGATCGGTTAACTAGCGAAAATTTAACTGTGAACCGAGGGAGAGATTTTAAACGCTCATAAACATTGGACAAACTAATCGATTTTGTTGCGGTTTGCGTGTAGGCCACTCCCTTGGTAATTATTTTATTCAAAATGATGTACAGCTTTCATGTCCTCATTTTTTGATAGAGGGCGCTTCCGACATACATCCGATATTTCAATGGTATTACTCCTGGGTGTTTTATTACCAGACTTCCATACTTCCAGGAAGTGTAAGGGATGCAAAGACGACTCGGAATCACACGGGAATGTAACGTTGAATTTTTTTTTTTTTTTTTTTTTTTTTTTTTTTTTTTTTTTTTTTTTTTTTTGCATGTTACGTTTAAAAAAAGCAGAGAAAAAACTACAGAAACAAGCAGAGAAACAGCAACATGTTAAAGTGACAGAACAAAGTTTATTTAAAGGTTTTACTGCAAAAAATGTTCAAAATTACGACAAGAAAATGCCCGACAAACTATTTGACAGCGATAGTAGATGGCGCTGCGATTTTCTTGCGGTAGATAGCGCTGAACGGTAATGCGCGTGAAAGTTTCTCTCTCGTTGCGCAGCTCTATGTGGTTCCAGCACGATCGGGCTCTTCCACATTTTACCAATATTGTTCACCGATACCTCATATGGACACATATGGACAGCGGTTGATAGGTCATAGTGTCTCGGTTTATTGGCACACCAGATCACCGGACCTATCAAGTATGAGCTTCTTCTGCTGGGGTCACATGAAAAGTTGGGTGTATGAGAATCCCGTACCATCAATTAAAGACTTAGCAGTTCGTATTTCTGTAGCTTCCGGAAATCTATCAACGATTCCAGGAATCTTTCAATGCGTAAGGAATTACATGCGACGCCGCTGTCAAGCATGCCAAATTACTTCTGGTCGTAATTTCGAACATCTTTTCTAGTAAAACCTTTAAATAAATTGTTTTATGTCCATATTAATGTGTTGCTGTTTCTCTGCTTGTTTCTGTTGTTTTTTTCTCTGTTTTCTTTAACCATAACTCGCAAAAAAGACATTTTCAACGTTACATTCCTATGTGATTCCGTGTCGCTTTCGCATCCCTAACTCTTCCTGTAAGTATGGTAGTCCGGTAGTAAAACACCCAGGAGTAATACCATTGAAATGTCGAAGATGTGTTGGAAGCGCCCTCTATGAAAAAATGAGGACATCACAGCTGTACATCATTTTGAATAAAATAATTACCAAGAGAATGACCTACACGCAAACCGCAACAAAATCGATTAGTTTGTCTAATGTTTATGAGCGTTTAAAATCTTCCCTTTGGTTCACAGTTAAATTTTCGCTAGTTAACCGATTCTCATGTTTCCGATTTTGGGCTTAAAATTTAAGTTAAAGTCTAAACTTTAGAATAATTTCAACCCCATGCACAAAAGAACGACAAAAAGTATTTGTTCGTTACTCTAAAGTCTAAAGCGCCCTCTATCGACAATTTTCGAACTTAACCTTTAAAATTAAAAAATAAATAAAAAATCGTGATATAAAGAATGATTTTAGAGAAAACCGCAAACAAATTGACCCTTTTTTCTAATTTTTATCAGCGTTTGAATTTTTGGACCTTAAACTTTAATGGCCCCAAGCTCCTACAGAAGACGTTTGCGCCCCATGGTTTCCTATTTAATAATGTTTGTCTTTATGTCTACTATCACCCCTCAAAGTTTGTCGATCTGGTAGCGAAACACCCTGTATATAGATATATAGATAGATAGGTAGATAGATATATAGATATAAGATATATAGATAGATAAACTTTTTTACTAATGGTAGTTTTGATGTCTAGAGGTCATGATCGGTGTAGATCTGCAAAAATATTTCAGAAATTCCGACATAGGTAGTATTTCATACAAAATCTACCTAAAATGAAAACATATATATATTTATTTAATGGAATGTGAACCTTTTAAGTATGAAAATATTGGATTGAGGGAAAAATATTTTCTTTCCAAATTTTTTAAAGAGAATTTATTTATACGAATTTCAATCATCAGTGATGTTTGTCCCGTTTTTATCGATAACATTTTTCCATTTTTGTGGTAAACTCCTAATTTAGATCCTCTAGAACTTCTGATATTTTTTTGGGAAAAAAAACTGAACCAAGTGATTTTCACAAATATTTTTTAACCCGCGAGAACTCGCGCATGAGGTTTTCTTTCACCATCATACCCTTTTTAAGACTATTTTTAAGGCTATTTTTCATTTTAATAAAATTTCAAAATGTGATTTCGATTACTTTACCTCTTTTTTGAATAAAAGTAATAAGCCAAACAAAAAATTTAATATTAAGTGACTGTAAAGTAAAAGAAAAGAATTGGACACCGAGAGAGAAATTCTCATAGCGAGTTCTCTCGGGTTAAGCCAGCTTCAAGAAAGTTCTGAAGGGATCGAAACAAATAGCAAACGATGATGGAGCAATGTCCGGGCTATGCAGTGGATGCAACAAAACTTCCCGGCCTAACTCTTTCAATTTTTGCCAAGAAACTAAAGATGTGTATGGCTTAGCATTGTCGTGATGTAAGACAACGCTTTTCCAATTGACGAATTCTGGCCGTTTTTAATAATCGCTTGCATCAATCGTATTACTTATTGACAGAAGAAAGTCAAATCCGGTTTAATCATTAGATCATAATGAACAATTCCTTTCCAATCCGACCAAACATTTAGCATCGCCTTCCTTGACATCAATGGCTAATAAAAAAGTGTGTCCATTCATTCCTTGCCTTCTATGTTTAGGATGTTACGAACATACATAAAAAGTTGGCTAAAACTCAAAATTTAACAATTTTTAAAAATACATATTTCAAAAAAGTCTATAAGCAAAGATTAGGACTTAACTATTTGGTTTTTTTTTTATAGAAAAAATGCAAATAAACTCTTTTTTAACGATTCGCTAACTCAAACAATAAAAAACCTTTGAACTGTGAGAAAAGTCTTCATTTAAATAAATAAATTTCCATCATCTGGTGTCATTTCAGGTAATAAATATTTCCATTTATAGGTAACTATTTCATGCAGTTTTCATGTTGTGGTTGTGGTGTGGGAGGGGGGGGGGGGTATTGTGTAAATTTATTATATTCGAGGCGTCCTAAATACTGAACCATAAATGAGTTAAGGTAAACATTTTTTATTATATATTTAAAAATACATGTTTAACCCTTTCGGGTTCGTAATTATGTAAATCCACATATTACAGAACAAAATCCACATATAACAGAACAAAAACTATCCAACCAAAACAATTGAAATTTAAAATACATCAATGTTGCATAATTTTGCCGAATCTTTTTAAATTTTGTGAAAATTGAATACGTAGTTTAATTACAGGGATAATCAAAAGTACTCCTTTACATTAAAATGGCCATAGAAAAAATGAAAAAAATGGCCATGGAAAAAAGTTTCGAGTGCATTTTAATGGTGTTACACTCTTTCTACCGTAATAAAATTGAAATGCATCTATGAAGCACTAAATAGCAATATTTGCACCACAGATACATTCTGTACAATCTGTGGTGCAAAGAATATTTTTGTATTCGCTTACATGGCTACACAAAAATATTCCATTACATAATGGTATAGGAGGAAACATCGCTTGGGATGAGTTTAAATAATATCAAACTATTTGAAATTTTATAAAATTGATATACGTTGCTGCGGTTTACTACAAGTTACTTCCGGTATAATAGAAAGCAGATACTATTTACAGGGATAGATAAAAGATTCTGAATACTTTAAGGTATCCGAAGTACTGTATACTATTTCACCAAGACCTGAATATCTTTAAAACTTCTTTATAGTACGAACGCATTCCATTTGCTACGCTTGACATGCAATTTCCGAGTAGAGTTCTTTTTTTTTTCAATGCAATAACGTAAAATTACTTTTACGTTACTTACACTAACTATCCGAATAGATAACTTAGAATTTAACGAATATTTCAGTGCATGAATCATAAATAATATTGTTTTTTTTTTTTCGTACTATTTAATTTGTATTCACATGACAATAGGCTAAGGAAGAAATTTTGTAAATTTTTAGAAAATATTATATAATAAAAAGTTTAAGCAATAATACAACTTTCTGATACTTTTTGTGTTTTATTGCACATTATTCTATCAGGAAAGTAACCTCAATTTTAAATTTAGAGTGAAATATATGTTTAAAAAAATCACAAACATTGCAAAGAGAATCAAGCAAACATCTTTTTTCCACGCACTACACATTCGTAAGTTGCTGTAGCACAATGAATAACACTATGTGATCCTTTTAAGATTTGTTACACACAATTTATGCACACAACAAAGAAACAAATAATCATAGTAACATTTTAGTTCTTAGAGAAACAACACTCTTAACAATACGAAACCAACAGCAAGTCATCTTCACACTTCGAAGTCCTGAGCACGGACTCAAAAAAAATTTTAAACTCAAACTTTTTTAGAAAAATTATTTTTTTAGATCATGAGGTGAATACTGCCATCTGTCGGTGGCCTGTAAGTAAGTTCTATACAACATACTAACATTACTTCATGTAAACAGTAACAAAACTATTTGTTAAAAGAAAATAATACTAAGTGAAAAACATGTACTATTAATAGTACACCATACCCAAAAGGGTTAATACATTATCTTTCTATAAGGGTTAATATATTACTTAAAAAATATGCAAATCCGTGAATTAAAAGGACATTTCAGTTAATTATATTTTGTCAAAATATGAAACTTTCCGCAGTGATTTGCACATTTCACCCCCCCCCCCCCCCAATACAGAAAATTCACAAATCTAACGTATTTTTTTTATCTTCCAATCTAAAGCTGCATTTTCGTCAATACATATGTACATTCCGGCAAGTGTGCTGCTAGTACCGGGTGATTATAAATGAATATCCCAAATTTATACGATTATTAAAAAAAAAAAAAAAAGTATTATTTTGTTGTTTATCAGAAATCAAAAATAACCATTAAAAGTTTAAATTTAACACAGCTCTAAGCATTCAATATGAGCCCCTCCAGGAACACGAACGATATCGCGGCGGTTAACTCATCTCACACTTTTTCAGAATTGATTGTGTTTGTGTGGGGCCTCGTGAAAGGTCAAGATTTTCATTCAACTGCTACCAACTGATATTGAAAGGATATGCATAATTGCAGTCATTCAGTCATTCAAAGAGTCACAGAGGACATGCTGAAAATGGCGGAGAGTGTGGGGATGATTTATCATGACTGATCAACTTTTAACACATGCAATAGGAATAAGAATCTTTAAAAGTGAATAAAGTAATAGCATCTAATAATGAATCTTCCAAGATCTTAATCTACAATACAAAAAACGCTACATCTATAATTTCTTTCCATGATCGAAATGTTTTTTAATTTGATAAAATTATGTTTTTATCTGTAATTAAAAGCAATAAGCGACTACATCGTTAAACTGTGTATGAATATTCAATATTACTATAGGATTTCTATTTAAGTTTAACCAAGTTCACAGGGATGAATGTTCGTTAGAATGAAAAACGAACAAAATGAAATAATAACAACTGATGTTTTCCTTGATTCTAGAAAAATATTTATAATTATTAAAAAGATATAAAAACATAACATACTTGCTAACTTTTTTTATATTATCCTTTTCAAAGAAATCCCCAAGTGATCCTGATCTTAAAAATTCAGAAAATAAAAAACATCAAACTAGAAGGTTAAAATGCTTAACTTTTGAAAACAAAGAAAAACAGCAAACAATTATCTGCAGAGAAAGTTTTTCCGTTGACAAAAGGAACACCAAATTTAAAGAAGCAGATAAACTGACAGCAGTCTTTCTTTTTCCTGTACAAGTTAGTGGGAAATTAAATTGAAATTTTTAGTTGAAAAGTACTTGCTGATTTAAAAAACGATTTTTTATCTTCTTAGGGATTATCTTGAAATAGCTTTAATCTCAAAAATTGTTTTAACGCGATTTTGCGTTTGAAAGGTATTGTCCTATTTTCAAGGGGTTAGAAAAAAAGTTTAATTTGTTTTTCCAATTTCTAAAATCAAAAAATATCGAAAAAGAATAATTGCACGACATGAAATATTTATAAACATTTACACTATTCTGTAACGAAACTTCACCTTTTAATAAAGTTAAAAAATGTATCTTATGTAAACCATTTAGAAAACACGTAAGGGGCAGTAGTGTATACATGTAATGTTATCATTTTAAAGGTAAGAAAAGGATCTGGCAGTTGATATCGTAAAATATCTCCAGGGGGGGGGGGGTATCTTTTGATGCGCTATCATTTTTTGATTCAAGCGAATTTTTGTTGTTGTTCTTTTTGCTTTGCATTAATAATGGCTGATATTATTTTTTTTAGTCTAACCAAGCTATTTCCAAACTATTTACTATCTAATCTTTATATTAAAATACAAAGTTATTATTAAAAACAATTAAATGATTATAAAATCATTTCATTCCAAAATATGGAATATCTGAATGTTCGCCATTAATATTCTTCTGTCATATGCACATACGATCCGTTGTTAGGAAAACCAGGTTCGGAATTATATTCGTTATATTTAAAGTAAAAATAGAGAAGAATGTCTGACCACCTGTTTTCTTTACCAGAAATGCTGCTTACCCCTACGCAAGGAGCAAATAGAAGAAGACAATATTACTGCTGAATGCCTTATATAACAAAAAGCTATTACAAAATACAGCTGGCTCTCGTTAATTCGAAATCGAATAAATCGAATCTCCGCTTAAATCGATCTAAACATGAAGTCCCGAAATTTTCAATGACAGAATAACGTTAAAAGTTTTCACAAATTCGAACTCATTTTATCTTGAATTCGCTTAATTGGAACTAAACATAATTCGATTTTTCATTTTTCTTGACTTTCATACGGACTTGTCAGCTGACAGTAGTTTAGAAGTATCTGAACCATTAACTGCGGAAGAAATTGTTGAAACAATTCACGAAAAATGCAATGAGAAAATGGAATCAGATTCTGGCGATTTTGCTACAATGTCACAAGTGCTTTTCCTATCCAGAGGAAAGTCAACTGCACATTCAAGTGTTTGCGTGCATTTATCCTTATGCAGCCATCATCTGATAAAGAACGTAAATGTTTGTTACAACTGGCTAAAAATTTAAAAATGAATAGGACAAATCAAACAATAATTGATATTTTTTTTCATAGTGATGATAAATAGTTTGAATAATTTCTTGAATAATCATCTAATTTCAGGTATATAAATTATAATAAAAGTAATAGAATTTTAAAATGCAGTTGGGTTATATTATATTACTAATTTTTATGTTTTATTTATATTATTTTAATGTTATTAATAAGTTTATGTATTTATGTCTTTTAATTTAATATTAAGTCATATTATAACGATAATAGCCCAAATAAGTTTTTAAAAATACTATAACATTAATTCCTTTGTAATAGCACCCCTTTAAACACATTTCACTGCCATACTTTTCCTAATTCGAACATTTCTTATAGTCCCGAAGAGTTCAAATTAACAAGAGCCGACTGTATTTTAAAATATTAATTACATGTCTTTTGATGTGTTATTACACATATACACTCACTTCCAAAAGTTAAGCACAGAGAGAAAAATGCTAATTTCCTGAAGCCAATCAGAATTGAAGAGGATTCAAATCGTTGCAAAGGTAAATAGAAGTATGCAAATATGTTAGGTGACAGCCAATCGCGCTTTCATGTCAAGATATATGCAAAAAGGGCAGTCTTATAAGAAGCCGCTTTATGAAGGTATTACAGAAGTTGATTGTAAGTGCTGATAGAAGGTGTTTAAAACTTTCATACAATTTGTTTTGAAGACATACGTGTTTCTATGACTTCCAGAAGACGAATGGAAGAGTCTGGGCGCTGGCGTGCTGTGGGGCGTATTGAAGCAGGACAAGTCGATCACAGATGTTGCTCTTTTCATCGGCGTTAATCATTCTGTAATTTCACGTTTATTGAAACAATCCCAAACCACTCAGAAAGTTGTTCGAAGGCCCGTAGTCGGTCGCCCACGGATTACAACCCTCGCGGAAGATCGATATATTGCTATTGTTGCCAAGCGGATTCGCAGAGCGAGTTCCACACGTGTGACATCTATGGTTACAGCGTCCATTGGTAAGGCGATATCTGCTGCTACTGTACGCCGAAGATTACACATGAGTACACTGTACGCCTGGGTACCTCGAGTTTGTGTTCCTCTATCCTTCCAGTCAAGAGGGGCACGATTAAAGTGGTGCCGGGAACATGTCAATTGGACTGTATCTGACTGGGGCAATGTCATGTTTACTGATGAGTCAAGATTTGCTCTGCAGCCAGATGACAAGCGTATAAGGATATGATGTGAACAAGGAAAACACAATCAGCCCCAAAACATCACCGAGCATCACGCATTCCGAGGCGGAAGCATTATGGTGTGGACAGGGATTTCATTAGGATACTGCACCGACCTGCACATCTTTAAACTGGGTTCTGTAACGGCTGTCCGGTATCGAAATGAAATCCTAGAATACGTTGTGAGATTGTACGCTGCAGCAGTTGGCCTACTTTTGCTTTAATGGACGATAACGCACGTCCCCATAAAGCTGGCATCATCGATGACTACCTGGAGAATGAAGGGATTGTGCGTACTGCGTGGCCAGCATATTCGCCCGACCTTAATCCCATTGAAAATCTTTCGAATTCTCTCGGCCGTGCTCTATGTTTACGTTTCCCACCTCCAGCCACTCTTATTGTGCTGGAAACTACTCTACAAGAAGAATGGTGATTGCTTATTTCTGCGGTGGTTGACCACCTACTTGAAAGCATGGTCACAATATGTAAACTTTGTATACTCATGAGGGGATCACATACCCTATTAATGTCTTTTTTTTATTTTATGCTGTGTATTTTCACTTTATACATAATTCTGTTTAAGTCTCCAGTATGTCATTATCTGATAACTTATAAAAATTTAATATTATGTTCATTTCTGTATATAATTATTGATTTTGTTTTATGCATAAATATATACGCTACTTTTCTGCCGAATTCTGTGTCAATTAAAGTATTTTGATGTTTAACTTCTTCGTGCTTAACTTTTGAAAGTGAGTGTATTAAACATACTTGAATAACTTCTTATCTTTACTTAAATCAATAAAATATGTGAATAACAAATGTATAACCAAATCTCCATGTCATCGCAAACGTACAAGAATAGAATAAAAGGGAAAATTTTTAAAATAAAAATACTTTTTGATACTTATAATGTAATCATTAAAGGAATGGTGGTCGAGGAATGATAAAGTATGAACATAAAGGGGCAAAGTATCCAAAAATTCAAAAAAGTTGATAACGTTACATGTACAGTCCCTAATAACTGCAAACGTACCTTCAAAAATCACCATTTATAATCCGCAACGTTAGTATGTCTTTTTGTAGCCCTGTATATGAAATAATTTATGTTCTACAAACATTTCTTAGCATACTAAATATGCTTAAACTAGAAAATGTATAAATAAATTTAAAAAAGCACCGTAAATCAATTTCCTTCCGTACACAGTAATGCTAACGGAGTATTTCAATCTACAGAATTTACACATAACACGTAATGTAGCATGGAAAATACGATTTGAAGTTAAAACCACATTCTGAATCATAAAACACGCTCCAGCATTTATTGCTTATAGACAGTTCTGTAGCCGAATTCTTTTGTGTGACCCTATAAATGAATGATGAATGCTGACCTACTATTTTCTACAAAAAGCATAATTTGATGCACCTGAACTAATACATATCAATTTTAGTATGCTTCAAATAGTACAATATCTTTAAAATAGACTTCAAACGAATTTCCTCCTCAAACCGTAATGTAACGGAATTCTTTTGTTATTCTGTCCCTTTAAATGAATTAGAAATACTGCCCACACCATTATAAATATTAATCATGCCATAGTGAGCCTTAATAACATAGATAAATTACATAGCAGTCTGAGTATATTTACGAAAATTAGATCATTAACAGACAAACAGACGCATGTTCCAAAAAACTAAATTCATAAAAACTTTCTAACTATGTTGGAAAGTGTTAAAAAGTTAATTTTGGTAATTGACATCGATTAAATATGATTAGAAAGCACGGTCTTGTAGGATTAACTGACGAGGCAAAGTAAATGAAATTAATAAATACTTTCATTGTTTTTATTGATTTCATTCTGAATACTCCCTAACAGAATACTTCTAAACTTACGTCCTGTATTATTTATATGCTTGCACATATAACCCCTACTAATACATCCTCTTACTATATTATCTAATACATGTAAATACATGCAACTTTCAACAACTGCAATGCATGTAACAATACACATTCGTCCCAAAATTTCCCTGACTGGTTAAATTAACGGACAATAGATATTCATGGAAATTCACAGGTTTTGTCATAATCACAACCACACATTGTCTTGTAAAGTGATGCAATTTCAAGCTTTGTTGCATGATGCTAAGTGTATCTTTTTTATTGTAATATTTTAACGAGATCATGTCGGAACCTACAAAGGTCCAGCAATGAATCACTCTCAAGGAATCCATTCCTGGAGGTGCTATTGTTACTAGGGATTGCTATTTGGAAATGTTGAAGCGTTTAATGACCCAAATAGGCAAATTTCTTCCTCAGTTAACAGCAAAACAATTTTCATTCTTGCATTGCGCTCACTTCGTTCATTATTCGTAAGTTTCTGGCTTCTAAATGGATCGTCTTGCTCAACTATCCTTCTTACTTTTGAGGTTTATCTACCTGTGACTATTTTCTGTTCCCCGAGTAGAAATTGCTGCTAAAGTGTGCCCCTTTAAGAGACATTCCAGCCATTCAAGCAAATGCATCCGACTATTTGACGCACATTATAAAGGCGGACGTCCAGAAGTTTTATTTATGACGCTGTATATGAATTCTGTAGAATTCTGCACATATGCATATTGATGCATGTAATACGCTCTATCGAATTTATACACACCAAGTTATATTAAAAAAATAATTAAATTTAAAAACACATAGCACAAATGAAAATACACTTTCAGCAATTATTGTTCGTAATTTTCAATAGCTCAATTGTTGCTCATTTCCTTCTATTGCCAAAATTCTTTTGTGAGTTTTTCTAATAAAAAGATAAGTTCTATGCACAGCCTGTTCTACAGGAAGAATCTGGTAGTACACCACTATAAATTATAACCGCGATTTTTCCACACATAAGTGGCCCTGTAAATAAACCAAAAATACTACACACATTTCAATACCGCACATGGCATATCAAACTTGAATAACATACATCCATTTCATGATAAAAGGCCTATATTTACGGGAGTTAAACAAAAAACGAATTCATAAACTGTTTTAATTAAGTTGAAAAGTGTTAAAAATGTGTTAAAAATGTAACCAGTTTGGATTTGAAAATATCCTTGTAAGTTAAAATTCATAATGACAAATCCTATTTTCCTGTTTTTTAAAAGCAATTTTAATTACTAAGAGGTGAACACATACCTCACGTATTAACTCTTCACCTTATCCTTTTAAAAGAAATCCCAGGTGCACAGAATCTTTAAAAAATTAAAACAGAAGGTTGAAATGCTTAACTTTCGAAAACAAAGCAATCACTTCGTTGCAAAACAAATGAAACTTTTCATTCCCGAAAAACAGAAACTAATTACCTGCGAAGAAATTTTTTACATTGATAAAAGAAACTCTAAATTTAGGGAAACAGTTGAACTGACAGTTGAACATAAACTCTTGTCTTTCTAGTAATAGTGGAAAAAAGTGGATTTAAATTTTATTACCAATACTGACGTTAACATTTTTGGTTTTTTCTGATTTTCTTAAGATAATTTTAATCTCATAAATCGCTAAAACGCAGCTTTGTTTTTCAATTCCACAATCATGTTGCTGTATCTGAAAACTTCAAAACAAAGAACTTCTTTATACTTTCAGTTATTAAAATAACAAATAAAATGGCTTATATTTTTGACAGTCTGAGAAATAATTAAATGAAATAAAAAAATCGACTTAATGAAAAGAAAATTAATTACACAACAATCAAAATAATAAATGTCGCTGCATTTTAAAAATAAAATTGCAGAAAATTGAAAGTAAAGTTTATATGAAAAGCAGCAGATTTTACGCCATTGAATAGTAAGAGAATGGTGAGACTTGACGTTAGAAATCCAAACTGAAACTTGAGATCTAATGCTAAAGACTCTGATGTTAATATGTAAATATCATTAAATACAATGTAACTTAATAAGGATTGTTACTTCTTGAACGGGAATGAATTAAGTTATCGAAGAATCTTATTGGAATCAGGCATTTCTTTTCCGATACAGGAAGTAACAAAGTTAAGTACAGGGTGGTCATGAAAAATCTTCTCAGAGAATCAGTAGTGGTTTAATCGCTCAGCCAATTTAGTTGAAGGCAAGTGCTCGAGATCGTGAGGACTTAAAACGGTTACAGTGAAAAAATTTCAACATTTTCAAATAGCAACACCCATTTTTTTCCTGTGCAAATTCATCAGCTCATTGAAAAATCACAAATGGTTTGAATGATGCACGTATGCTGAAAATTGCTGGCGCAAAACACTTGCAACAAACATCATTGTAAAGGACCAACGACCGCGCAAAAGAGATAAGAAGAAAGAAAAAAATTATTTAAATTAGAAGTTTACAACATGCTTACCTTCGCAGATAATAACGCATTGCATCCATGAGATTACTGACAACAATGCCGAATGTAACATCGCATATGGGGAATCTATACAACTTCATGTTTTATAGCATCTTTTAATTTTAACAAATTTCTTCGATTTGATGAGTACACCATTGATTTCAGATAACTCGAGAACCATAAATCCACTGGAGTGAGGTCGAGAAATTGTGGAGGCATGAAACTGCAAAGTTACAAGAGATGGTTCTATATCAAAGTGTTGTTGCAATACTTGTTGAACAGATGTGTTGGTGACGTCGAGGAAAAGCACCATCTTGCATCCATACGATATTATTAACGATATTTCGCTGTTGCAATTCTGAAATTACGTAACTCTTCAACATTACTTTTTACCAAGCACTTATGATGCAGCACGTTTTCATATTTGTGAATGTAACCTCTTTTAAAAAGTGTGGACTGGGAGCGCATGGATTAGCGATGCCGCACTACACAGTCACCTTACCATCGTGTAAAGGCGTGCGTGCCACATCAAGAGGATTTTTTTCAGCAGATTAATGAACGCAACTCTTGGAATTTACATTCCCAGTTAAAGAGAAGTGTGCTTCTTTCATCCATAATATTCGTAATGGCCAACAAAAATATTCATCATATGAGAAAATAATTTTCAAAGGCCAAACGCTGTTGCTCGTCTCCAGGCTGCAACCTCTGAACGCACTGAAATCAATAGGGAAATATCCATCGAACAGTGCGCAGAATCTAGAATACTGCTGTTTTCGATGCATGCAACATGCAATATATCTTCAAATAACTAAATCTGAAATTTTCTTTTGATTGTTTAAGCGGTTAGGTCGCTGGGGGGTACATATATCAGAGGTGTTTTTTTATCACCACTCTGTACAATATTGTTATAATAAGGTACCCTGGGGTAATAACGCCACGTTAAGGTTCTACCAATTTTCACGGCTCAGATTTAGTTTGTATTTTTCAAACAAATATATGATTTGATACAGCAACTCATTGACTATCTATATTAAAAAAATAATTTAACAGATATGCATTCATAAAATGTAATGGCGAGATTTCTTGACCAATGCTATTTGGCGTTATTACCCACCTATATGGGTAATAACGCCATGCAAACAAAAACTATGAAATAAGATGGAATAATTGCATGTAGATTGCCCAATTTTAAAAATACAAACTCTACAAACTTAGAAATTGACAAATTGCATTCTAAGCTATTGAAAATGTTCAATTTTTTTTAAAGTGTAAGAAAAATAAAGGTGTGGGGGGGGGGGGAGGATTAGGCAAAAGAATATCAGACAGTGAGCTTCTTTTTGCTTAAAAAGGACCGCTTAAATAGAATTATTCGAAACATTGCACAGTTTTAACTGTGTTTATTTGAATCAGTATTTAGGATGTAGCTCGGCCACTGTAGGGAATCAATAGGGGTATTAATGCCAAGGATTGGCGTTACTACCCCGTTATAGTTATTGCGCTGTACATTTTAAATTACAAATTATCTCGAGAAGATATCGAAAATCTTCAACAACATTTTGAAAGTCCATTAAATGTACTACAAATTTATGTAATTAACAAAGTATTTCCGGATAAAAAAAATAGTCTTCACATCACAAAACGTATCTCGCAAATTTTAGATCAAGCGTTAATTTTAGCTGCTTGTAAAAACAATAAGACCTAAAAATGAAACAAATTAACTTGAAGCTGTTTTTTGCGATTTATATGACTCAAAACCTTTCTGCGCAGAGCACATGGGTATCATTTACCAGATTATTTCATAATTATGCAAAATATTAGCATTGGCGTTATTACCCCGCCTGGCGTTATTAGACCAAACCACCTTAAATGATTTTTCTAAGCAACAGGTCTCATTGCCGAAGTTTGCATTTCAATATGAAGCTTGTATAGAAAAAAAAGTGGGTTTTTTTTTTCCTAGATATTTTTCTTTTTTATAATTAAATTTATGTATACATACTTTTGGAACTTCAACAGATGTTCTATATCAAAGTTACAGATGTGTTTTTTCAATATCATTTGAAACAGCTAACACTGATATTTCACACATTGTTATAACACATAACTTCGAAACATAATATATTCAGCATAAGTATTTAGCGCTTGTGAAAAATTTAACAGAGTAACATTAAAATAAAATAAAAGTAACCATGTTAATCTATGAATTTCGTGTAAATAAATATGTTTTTTCTCATAAAAATAGCGAGACTGTGTGCTCTTAAAAAAAATCGGAATTTTTTTAATCACTGACGCTCACTGAAATTTCATAATCTGATAGAAAAAAAAAACTCTAGAATGCACTTGTATTTTTATAACCAACTACTTTTCTCTAATAATAACAATAAGTAGTATTTAAATAGTACTATTAAGCAATGATAATAAGTTAATATCAATCGAGGGGTGGATAAAATTCATTAACTAATAGGGAAGATTTCTAAAAGTGAGTTCAAAAACAGCCGGTATTGAGATTATTAATTGTACACATTTTTAAGTAAGCTTTATTTGTAATGTATTAGAGATTTAAAATACTCTTTATTAATTATTTTTTAGTCAAAAATATTTCAAGAAATGTGTATTATGTAGGTGAGTTCTCCCAATTTACGGAGATGTATAAAAAGAGCACGGAAGCCGTGCAGTAAAGATGACAGGTTTAAACAGACGATGGTTTGCCGTCGGAAATAGGAAATAGCCGTCGAGAGGATTTAAACTTTGCAATTTTCAGCTGTCATCGCTTAACTCTTTTCGGCATACAAAAATTCTGTTTCTAAAATGATGAAATGATTCACTGACGCCAGAGTTGACAAATTATTTTTTCAAAAAATAAAAAACTTATAAATTTAAACTTTTATTGAACAAGCAAAATTTTATTAAAATATTCTTGGTATCGTTTGTAAGTTTGGAATTAAAATTATCTGGTCCCGATATGAGATCACTGAGTCGGAAAGGGTTAAAGCTCAGCTGCACTGAAACTTTGAAGTGCCATTACTCATGACCTAATATAATTATTAAAATACTGTTTTCATCATCAGAAATTAGACGTCAAATCTCTATGATGGGCATTTTAAAGAATTATGTTTCTTAAGTACATAAAAGATCCCGATAAACTTTTTTTGTGAAATTTTTGATTTGACTAAATTTTATTAGCTTCTTAAAAATACTTGAAATTTACGCAGGCAAATTTTAAAAACGCACATTATCCGTATCTGACACTAACTTTGTGTTGGTAAAAACGATATTTTAATCATTATATTAGGTAATGAGTCATCGCGCTTCAAAATTTTCCCACGAGTTAACATGTGATTTCGCTATCGGCGAGTTTCTGTGCAACAGCCCTTCAAACTCTTGAAGGACGCAATTTGGAATCCGCAAACGGTTAATTTTAATGCCCAAATTCCCAAATGGCACCAGTAAATTTTTATTCAAAATCAATCTTATAATGTGGGTGAAAAAGAGATTTTGTTTATTATCAGGTAAATTTGTTCGACAATTGTGATATGAATTAATTATTTGAGCACATTTGGAACAGAAATGCCTTACTCTCGAAAGGGTTAATGGTTAGTGATATCTGAAATAGTAGCTATGAAACCAATTCAAGACTGCAAGTTTCACGAAAAGGATGACTGGGTAAGGTTGCCACCAGGGGTTGATTAAGGAACCTCAGCCTTTTTCGGTAATCGGTGTGTCGAAATTAAATACTCCATGCCAGAGAAAGATGGCGGACAAGAGATCTGCCTGGGGATCTCGCTGCTCAGTCTGGATCAATAATTTCCATGCGGGCTGTTACGCGGACTGTGGCGCTTTGCATAGGACAGGTTTTTTTATATGGATATCGAAACCTGTGTAAAACAAGTGTCACATCGAAAAATTTCATTTGATTTCAGTACATTTTGTAATTAGAAGTATATTTTTATCATAATCAGTTTAAGAAATAATTTCCAACATATCTATTTCGAATTACCTGTTATACACAGTACATATCACAAAATTTGAAACTGGAATTTTGGTCCTGGAAAAATTTAAGTTTTGCTATTTTACTTGACAGTGCAGAGAAACTCTTTTCTATACTGAGAAAAAAAATGATTCTGGCATCTAGAATCTAAATTCTGGCTCTAGAAAAAATAGTTCCATGTCATCCTTATAAATTCTAAATCTGTTTCATGGAGAGTTCTAGAGTCAAACTAGAGAGAAATCAAACTATAATTTCTCGCTACTGAAACAATTCAATACCTTTTCGTCATCTAGAATACAAGAGATTATAGAAATTATAGATCATTTCGTCTATTCAGCTTAGTTGTTTATTCCATTCGCATAGTTCGTACATCTATATTTCTAGATTAAGGATTCATAAAGTGACATTCTAGATGAAGGAAAGCGTTATATTTTTTTTCTCACAAAGACATCACCAAACATGGTGCACACAGATTTCTAAGTATGCTGTAGGAGTCATTCCACTAATTATTCAGCTGAAAGGATTCTTTCAAATGGGCCTTGGTTTTTGAGAAATTGGGGGGTCAAAGTTCAGCGTATATTTCAAATACTTATTAGTAGGAGCGCCGCATGTGAATCCGTGGCGTCGTGGTAATGTACGATCCTACAAGTCGAAATGTTGCGGTTTCGAATCAGTCATCGGCTTTTATTTATTTATTTTTGTACTTTTACACATTACAAATTTTAAGTATTTTTATTACAAAATTGCTACAGCTTTTGATATTTTCTTAATAAATTATATTTACATTTTTAAATTTTTACATGAAAAATTATTTTTTTCTGCAATTTTTAAACGAATATTTCTATTGACAAAACTACAAAACTAGTTTACGCCTAGAACTTTTTTTATTAATTATTATTCGCGTTTTTTATTTTAAGCACAATGAAAATAATGAAATAATGTTTTTTTTTTTCCTATCGCTTTTTTATTTTATAGCATTCTAAATGAAAACTTGCCTTTTTTTGTATATGTATAAATAATACAAAATAATTTTTGGGTGCAATTTTTTAAAGTCTTTAGGATTAGATTATTCAAGTAATGCGTATCTTCGAAAAATTAATAAAATATTAATGCAGCAATGTTAAAATGCAAGTTGTTACCAGTTATCCAAGTTTTCAATTTTCCAATTTTCTGTAAATACATTTATCTCCAAAGTTCAACATGAACATAAGTTATCGTTTGCACAAATAAGGAATGACAGATTACATCTATTTTTATGACAAATCAAAACACTCTTTCCGTAATTCAACTGAAGTACGAAAATCGTCTGTTTAATGAGATAAAATTTATAATACATATAAAAATACTTTTTTAAATCGTCTGCTTTCTTCCGTAATTATCAGAATAAATGAAGATTTCTTTTTATTGGTCTTATTTTTGCACTTTTACAAATGATGATTAAACCTTTTTTTCTTTACTTTTAATATATTTTTAAACATATTTATCGCGAATTAAGTATTTTAGTAATATAAATTATATTAAATGCAGTATTAAATTATCTCAAAATCCAAGTACAATATTGTGTAATACACATTTAAAAAGAAATAAAGTGGCTGATTAATGTAAAAATATTAATATTTAAAGTAGTGGAGATTTTAAAATATTGAAATTTTTTTATACTTTTTCAAAATTTTAATTAAATACAAATTTTTATTGATTTATTTGTTGCAAAATGTACTTTTAGTTGAACCCTGAAGTGCAGTCAGTTCACCATATTTTGAAAAAAAAAATTAATAAAAAAATGTTGACAAGGTAAACTGTCCTCTTCAGAAAATATCAAAAGGTTCAAAGCTGTAGAATTTTCAATTCTGCTTATAATTTGCGAAGTGTAAAAAAACATAAAAATAAGTAAAAGGCCGAAGACTGATTCGAACTCGCAACCTTTCGACTTGCAGGCTTGTACATTACCACAACGCCACGGATTCACATGGGGCGCTTTTGAAATATATGCTGAACTTTGTCCCCCAATTTCTCAAAAACTAAGGCCCATTTGAAAGAATCCTTTCAGCTGAATAATTAGTGGAATGACCCCTACAACATACTTAGAAATCATCAAAATCTGTGTGCACCATGTTTGGTGGTGCCCTTGTCAGTGTAAATATAACCTATTAGTTTCGTTAAACCCGTTGTGTTGCATTTAAATCGCACGAGAGTTTCCTATTGTTTTGATGTAAAAGAAATCTAGTTTGAATATGCATTTCAAAATTCTAGTCCTATTAAATATAAATGAATCGTAATTTAGAACTTTAGTAAAATGTTTTTCAGTTCATTCCGTACTTTGAAATTTTGAAATAATTTTTATGACTACTGTAAAATATGTTATAGAAATATTCATCCATAGGGAGAGGAGCTGCATTACAAATGCTTAACTAAGCATATATAACTTTATTATATATAGCTTAACTATGATTTATGACCCACAAAGCATTAACTGTTTGTTCACAAGCTAAAAAAAATCCCAATTCATTTAGCTATATTATTTCTAGTACAAAATAATAAAAAATGTATTGAAATATGTTATCGGATAATCATCCATTTATATGAGACATCATTTTGAAGCAAATCCCAGATTCACCCAGACTTGAAAATTCAAAAAATGTAACAAATCGATAGAGAAAGTGAATGTATTTATCTTTTTAAAATGCAATCATCCAGATAACAAAAAATAAATCCATTTATTAATGAAAAATCGAAACCAATTATATGATAAGATTATTTCCTTATCAAAAATATAAAATTAAAAAAAATTTAAATGAAAGAAGCAGATGAACTCACTAAAAACTTTTGTCTCTCGAGTACATATGTAATTAATGTAGAATTATATTTATTCTTTAGTAATAACAGAAGTACTTGTTGACAAAAGATATTACTTGTTATGTCCTTACGTGATTCTCTTAAAATAACATTTAATCTCATAAATCGTTGAGACACTATTATATGTATTTGAATTTTGCAAAGGCATTGTCGTAATTGGATCTCTAAACGAAAGTATTGCCGCTTTTTTCATTCTATTGATTACTTAAGTTAGAATTTCGGAAAATAAAATATTTTGCAATGAAAATAAATTATTATTCAGTGAAAATAAAATACCTAAATAAGCAACTTTAAGAGCACGTAACTCGGTTTAAATCCCTTATCAGTAATTGCTGATCATATACGGTAATACTTGCGAATTTTATATTGCAGCACAGCATATCGAAAGAATTTATACACACTACGTAATATACTAAAAAAATTATATAAATTTAAAATTCCCTACCTCACTGCAAAATGCACTTCAATCAATTATTGGTCGTAATCTTTCCTAAAAAGAATTCTTTTTTGCGTGCCAGTAAATAAATGTTAAATGTGAAATACTTCATAATCCATAACAGACCGGAAGGCGGCTGCACAGATCGCATGAGTTCGCAGATGAAATTCTAGGCTTAGTTAAATCTCGATTAGCATATTAAAATGCAATTGATCTGTCAAGTCTTTACTTGATGGAAATCACCTAAAAGCCAGATTTTAGTAGATCTCTGGTAGGTACATTTGCGTTTTCCTGCACCCAGATGAATGAAAACATGGAAAACAGAGAGGGAGCAGGAAAGTGAAGAAAATAGAAACATGAGGAAAGACTTTGAAGTTTTCATTCGTGTGGGAATTTCCTGGTATATTAACAAAATGTACGTTACCTTGGGCTATAATTGCCCAATGGGTAAAAGTGTAGTGTCAACATATTCATAAGGAGTCAGATTTTCGTTTAATATTGAAAAATAATAATCTATTTTTGATCAATTTTGAGGTAAACTGTGCCCTTAAATACAATTTCTGTTTTTACAGTTTTTATTAAGCAGTAAAACTTATAAAAATAGAATATCAAGAGGTGTATATAGAGGGTTTAATTAGCAAGTAAATTTGTATTGTATTTCTTTCGACGGAAACTAGAATAAGTCTATTTTCATAGTTTTTACTGTATTGTAGTCCACGAGCCGACGGCACAAAAATCTAGGGTATCGAGCACAAGAAAAAATAATAGAGGAATCTAATGATACAAATCTGCCGAAAGTGAAGTGGTACATAAGCGAAAAATTAATACCACTTGTGCCTTATTTCTAGGTTTGTCATTGCGTTTGTCGTACAATCATTTCATATCTTTAACTGTACGTCTCTAAGACTTTTGATAAAAAGATGACTAACATGAAAAAAAATAACAAATTACAACAATTATTTGGAAAATGATTATTTCAAAGACTAAAATTTAAGACTCATAAATAAATTCTATAAAAAAAAATATTTTCCTCATTTTTCGTACACAATACATGTTTATTTTACAGTTAAAGTTAAATAAAGGTTGAAACCTTTTTACCAGTTGAAATCGGTTCTGAAATGAGCTATCATAATATTAAAAAAAATATCACCAAAATCGAAAAAGTAAAAACTAGCCAGGTTGTAGATTGTCATCAGCTGTCCTATGCGAAAAAAATCATATAAAATATATTAAAATTTGAACGAAGTATTTGAAAATAACGCCTCTATAGACTGAATATTATCATCCGGGTCATTTTCAACGAGTCGAGAGGCCTCTTAAGGAAAATACAACCTACAAATAATGTTTGCTGGAAATGCGTTTTAGGTTGTGGTGTATGTTTTAAGTCTTTTTTTTTTATATAAATTTTATAGATAATATACAGGGTATATATAGATCAGTTTTACAAAGAATTTTGAAAAAAATTTTGTTTATTTTCGGAAATTACTGAAATTTTTTTAACTGTGCTGTGTTTACTAACAAAATTAAATTTTAGCGTGTACTGTGTACAAATCTGTAAATCATATACACGGCTGCATAAAAGAATTAGAAAAATTTTTTTTTCGACTATTACTAGAAGTTGCTGAAGTTGATTTTTCAAATGTGCTCGAGTTTTCTCAATTGTTTACTCAGACAACATATTTCACATTACTAAACAATGTGACATCCTGTGACTTCAATATGACTATTCTGAATGCGTTAGAAAGTATTTCATAATCTATGCTTGACGTATGATTGTTCATTCTTGTTACATTTTTTTTTAAATTTCTTCCAGTTTATATGCTCTTCTAAATCTATTTTTTATATTTTTTTTTCTGCCTCAAAACTTTTAATTAGTATGTAACTAATTCATATCGCTGCTCTGAACACAACTGCACAAATATCTGTTACGAAATTAAGCACATGATAGCTGACGAAATATCATATAACTTTTGCTAGTTACAAAAGAAAATTTCTAGACAATTTATATGCTTCTCTAAATATTTTTTCAAACAGAAATATTCGAAAGTTTTCATGACGCAAAACTTTGAAACAATATGTACTTAATTCCCGAGCTCCCTGGTCAAATCTGCTTATGCAACGATATCTTTTACGAAACTAAAACTATCCACATATGCTATTTTTCATTAACAACTGGATGCATCAATATGACTAGAAGCAAATCTTACACTCCACTCAACAGATGTTTTGCCTGCAGCATATTGGTTCTCGGAAAAGATATTAAATGCGCTGAAGTATTGCCTGTGACAGCTGTCAAAATACTACGAATTTTGTGGGTTTCAAAAAAATCCAAGTCAGTTTATGTGCTTCGCTAAATGTATTTTGAATGCATATTTTACGTTTTCATACCTTAAAAATTTCATTTCGTTATGCATCTAACTCACACTAGTCAAAAATATACATACCACAATAGCTTTTATGAAACTAAAGTTTACCACAATTTGTTTTCATTCACTGAAACTTAGAATATTTATTTCTTTTAGTAGGACGTCAATGTAAGGGTAGATATAAAAGATTATACAACAATTCTGAAGATATTTAAAATGCAGAATGTAAAGCGAAATACAAAATATCAGTAAAGTGTCCGTATATTTTCTCCTCAAAATAAATTTACCTATAAATATTCTGACATAATGTATACTTCATGACATATTTCTTAATTACAAATATTGTATTTATTATCATTTCGTAGGTGTGTTACATTTTAAAAAATTATTAAAAGCTAATTTATAATTTTTACATTTATTATTTCTCACTCTCTAACAGCCTCGCGACGAGAAAATTTTGCTTAATTTTTAATCTTTTACCGCCGCTTTTTCAAAACAAAAAATTCTGTTCAGTTGAATCGCGAAAATGATCTGATTAAAAAAGATAAACTTAACAATAAACTAGTTGGACGTGCCACTATCTCATACATGTATCTTAATACTTCAAATAGTAACTACTATTATTAATACTTTAATATTACTAATTCAATTTTATACCAACTTTGATTTTCATCTTAAATTTCTGCTTCAGTCAATTAATCGGAGTAAAAACGAGTTAATGTCGATCCTGATATTTGTTAAAATAAATAATTTTTCACTTATTCTGTTACTATCAGCTGTTTGCAAATAGCCGGATTAGCAGGACGCGAGTTCCCGTCTCTGTGCGAGCCGATGGACAATAGAACGAGGAAGAATCGATAAAACGATACCAAAAACGCTATCACAATGCTCCTTTCGCTCAGAATATTTCCAAATTTAAGGTAGATCTGATGGCTATAGCCAAAACCATACACAAAAATTTTGATTTAATTCTGTACATAAATTTATACACTTTTTGGGAGCACAATATTGAAAATGATACAAAAAGCACTATTACAGCTCCCCCTTCCAGCGGATATTTTTCAAATTCAGAGAATTCTCTTTTGCCACGGAATATTCCAAATTCAAGGAAGATCTGCTAGCCGTAGCCAAACATATACAGAAGAAATTTGGTTCAATTATATGCATAATTTTATATACTTTCCAATGGGACAATATTGAAAATGGCTCAAAAATCGCTATTACAGCTCCCCCTTTTGGCGGAATATATAAAAATTGAAGGAGGTCCTGCTTGCTATAGCCAAAGATATACACAAAAAATTTGGTCTAATTCTATGCATATCTTCATACACTTTTCGATGGTTTTTCAATCAGAGTGTAAATCCGAAAACCATGTGTGAATCTAAAACGTGTAAAACCTCCGAAAATTGAAAGTTTCGATTACAGTGTTTTCTTCTATTAAAGATAAAAGAAAGTAATAAATAACTAGTGATAACAACAAAGGATTTTGAGTACCTTAATGCCAGTCACTCGTCTCCAAAGGGTTAAGAATTTTTATGTTTTTGCATGCGATTTATGCGCCGCTACAATATACGCCGGTACATCAATGTAAAACGTACATAAGTAAATATATTAAACGCAATAACTATTATTCATATATACTAACGTGATTAAGATAATTTTGCCACTTTTTTAAATGTGAATGTTTTCATTATGGCTATCATTTTTCATTATTTTTCTAGTCAGAAATTATTTCATTGATAATCTGAAAAAAATATATATTGGAAAAATTGTTATGCAGCAACCACTTAGTTTAAATAATATTACAAAATGAGCATTTACTATTATAATTTTCTACTACTTAGTCTAGTACTTCTCAAGAAAAATGTAAATTTAAACTTCAAAAAAATTGTCGGCTTGTATGTTTTGAAAATGTCTGATTTATAAAACTTTCATACTAAATAAATGCTATAGGACGATTCACGGCTAAAAAAGAAATAAATAAAGTATTTAATCCTTATCCACATGGTATATTTCAGAGACTATCTAAACTAGAATTGTGGATAGATTTTCGCTTAAAAGTATAAAATGAAAACAGACCGGAGCATGCTCGGCATCTTCAATGTCACCACGCTGACGATGACACTGGTGGACCAATTTCTAGATAAACTTGGAGGGATTTGCGTTTAAAAATTTAAACTAATACAAATTCCAGGGTGTATGTCATGGAAGACAATAGACCCCCATCGTCAAGATTAGGTACGTTTGCAAATATTTTCGTTTAAAAATATGTAACTATTTAAAAGTGACTTTAAGTATATATTTAAACTTATAATGACTCTCAGTAAATATGATAAATGCTATGCACTGCATAATCTATACAAATATATTGTAGTCATTTCAGTAATTCAATTATCGTTTAGGTAGAAACATTACTAAAATGCAGCACAAACGACTTTTTCCCATTAATCTTAATCTAATGGATAATTTTATGCGTTTCTGTAATTAAACTATAAGTTATTCTATACCTCGGGGGAAGCTTGTTGTTGACTATCTAAGTTATACAAATTAATCTCATTATGTTTGAAAAATCGCGTCATAAATAAAATTTACAACAATTTTTTTTCCGCATGGATCGCAATATTACGGAATTATTTTGCGTATTCTTGTAGATGAATAACAAACGTATACATTTTCTATACCAAATATTAGTAATATCATTAATATTAGTTATTAATAAACCTCAATAACACACAAAAATTTATTAGAAACTTGAGTATATTTACGAAAATTAGAGTATGGATAGACAGATAAGCAAGCTGAATTCACAAACACTGTTAAAAAGAATATAGTAGCCACATGTTAATTATATGGAGTTCCTTCATCTTTGCAAGGGATTATTAGAAATGCGAGATCGATGTTTGAGATTTTATGCAATAGATTACCGCTTCCCAACCTTTTTTTTCCACGAATACTTCACTCTAAGGCTTTTCAATTCGCAGTAACTTCATTTCTCATAAACACGTCCCCTGCATTCAACTGAATAAGCTTTTTAGATCAATTAGTAATTATGTAAATTTGTAGCACCTATAGTCGTTGTTCAGCCCGTCAGTCCGTCTTTCTGTCCGCCGTTCTTTCTATCCGCATATAACAATGCAACAACTAACCAATTGAATCGTTCGAAATTTAAAATATATAATTGTTGCATAATTTTGTAGAGTCACTTAAAATTTTATGAAAATCGGAATACAATGCAATTACGGGGACAATCGAAAGTATTATGTTTCATTGAGGTCAATGGGAAAAAATAGCTTCAAATATATTTTAATTATGCTACACTCTTTCAAAGATTATGCAATTGATATGAATCTATAAAGTATACATTAAAATATACATTCAGTGTAATCTGTGGTTCAAAGAATATTTGTTTTTAATTTAGAGGGCCACACAAAAGTATTCCATTTCTTAATCGTGGAAACATTGTTCGGGGTGCATTTGGATTACATTAAACTATTTAGAATTTTATGAAATTGATATATATTTCTGAGGCTTACTGCAAGTTATTTTCTGTATAATAAATATTATTTATAGAGACACATAAAAGTTTTTAGATATTATACAGCTTTTGAAGTACTGTATACAATTATACGAAGAACTAAATACTTTTAAAACTTCGTTATAGTACGAAGGCACTTCATTTACTACGCTTGACGTGCGATTTCCAACTTGTTTTCAATAATAATCTTCTTATCACAACTAAATAAAAAATCGATACAAATTACATTGTCATTTCTAACACTTTTGTGATTTCTGCCTTTACCAATATTATTTCCACGTACCCCCGAAGTACGCATACCCTAGGTTAGGAACCGCTGCAATAAGATTGTATGTTACTTATTTTAATTCTTAGAATTTTCATGCATATTTTGCGTTTAAATCATTCAGTCTTTAGACCTTTTCGTGACATTAAAAATGTACGGTACGTAAGGCTTCATTTAACGATCTGTGTTATCGGGTGTAATTGCATTTTCTTGGTTTCTCCGAAGTAATTTATCCAAAGTTCGATGCAGAATCAAAGTATGTGCACTATTAGAGAAGAAACTTGAAATGTGTTAAAGGGATTTTCGCACGCGAAAGGTTAAAAACCTTTAGTTACTACAGTTTCGTTTTTTCCTGGGGGATAAAAAAGAAATTTGTTAAAACATGAATTGTGGGATTAACACAGTTATCTCTTGTAGGGTAATATGCCGAAACATTTAAAGATACCTTGCATTTGCAAAGGTAATTTTGTATTAATACCCCTAATTTGACTTAGCTCAAGTTAAATCCTAACAAGAAAGCAAAATCATGCGTCAAACAATGCGTAGATTATGAAACATTTTCCAATACATTCAGAATAGTGCAATAAAACTTCATCGTTTAAAAAGTTTAAACAGAAAGTCTAATTTTAACCATTTGGAAACGCATAACATACTTGAAATATCAGTTTCAGCAATTATCATCTACAGTCCATTGTCTCAATTCATTGTCTCAATTGTCTCAATTCTTTAGCGACCCTGTATATGAAATGTATATTTGTATCTATGAACTACACATGCATACAAAAATTTAGTTCAGTTAAGAAGTACACACCTCATTTGAAATTTTCTCTTCAGCAATCTCTGCTGATAAGGAGAATAGTACGTGAATTCTTTTATTACATCAATAAATATACCAATTTCTTGACAACCTGAGTCTATTTACTATATGTGCAGATTCACAATCGCCAATTGCTACGTGGCAACTAAATGTTTTGACTTGGCGACTAATTTTCGGCATCTAAGTCGCCATCTTTTGGCGAAATTTACGTTGTTTCTACCGATTATTTGACGAAAATTGCATTTTTCCGCAATCATCAGACGAAAATCCCACATTTCTCACGTTTCTCTAACAAAAATCTCGTGTTTTTTAGTGATCATCTGACAAAAATCTCCTGTTTTTTAGCAATCCATTCACCAAAATTGCTTTTTTATGCCATCATTTGACGAAAATCGCATTTTTTAGCGATTCTTTGACAAAAGTCGCGGCTTTTTTTGCGATAATTTTATAAAATTAGCTATTATTTTCGATATTTTAGCGAAATTCGCATTGTTTCTCTGTTGTTCGTTATTTCGTAACTTTCCTTGGAAATGAAGCCCTGGTGGCGACTGGAATATTTGGGTTTAGGAGCCACCGACTCCTTAAATAATTTTGGGAATATGCACCTTTACTATTTACATTCTATTAGAGCGTTGACAGACAGACAGGCAAACTGAAAACATAAACATGTTTCAATTTTGTTGGAAAGAGTTAAAAATGTAACATACAAGGTGCCTCTAAACTGTTCACGTTCTAAGAAATTAATGAATTATCGTATCGAATTACGGTTTGCCTCCTAAGACTTGGTCAAAGAATCGGAGCTAACGAAAAAATATTCTAAGACGTATGTCGTACATAACTGATTTTCGATCTTGAAATGGTCCAAATATTTTGTGATAAAAAATAGTTTAAAAATTTTCAGAACTACTATTGTTTTGCTGCAAAAAATTCTTGCCAACCTCAACGACAATTAGAATTTTTTAAAATTTTTTTAAACTGTCTGATACAAGCTTTTCACTACTAAATGCCCTTATTTTAAAATTGCCTACAGACAAAATCACTGTGCATAAACTTTTGAAATCTTGTTGGAGATATAAGGAGATGTTTGGGGAGGGGGGGGGGACTAAAAGGATGTGAATTTCTTTGAACGAGAAAATAGTTAAAAAATTTCCTATTAGAGAGCGTTTTTAATGAATTGCCTATTTAGGATGTATTTACGATAGTTTACCAGTTTTCTTACAGTATAACATGTTCAACAAAAAAAATTTTGCTCTGCAGTTAATATTATGACTATATTATGTGCTATTTTAGTTTGCAGTTATGTTATTGTTCATCTTTAACTAAGCTATGCATTTATTAAATGTGTATTTTGAATTGCTATTTTCAACACAATTGGCCAGTGACAATGATAAACAATATTGGAAATTAGTAAACATTTTTTGACGATCCATACGGACATACTCAAAAAAAAATCTGAAAAAATTATAAAATGTTCTCCTCATGTGATATATACGTTAGTATATAATATATATATATATATATATATATATACAGTAGAACCTCGATTATCAGAATTAATTGGGACCAGCCCTACTTCGGATAATCGAAATTTCCGGATAATCGAGTATTCATCAATGAGGCCGTCCATAAATGATTGCCACGCATTTTTTTCATATTTTTGACTCCCCTCCTCTCATTTGACACAGAGAGTCACACTTCACTTTACCCCCCCCCCTCTTGTCACATGTCACGCTATATTATGTAAACATATATTTTCAGCTCAGAAACAAAGCACTACGTTTTATAGATCACATTTCAAATATTTTATTTTTAAATTTTAACATATGAAAATAAATTTATTTCTTAAACAAAAACTTAACTGGTTTAAATGTAAGCTTTATCTAATGCAAAACACTTTTTTATTTTTTCCGATTTCTTTTCATTTCAATGACAATTGACAAGTCAACGTGAAACTCCGTTGCAAATTTTGTCACAGCTTCTTCTGATTCTAGTCGCGTAACAATATCATATTCTTCTTGTATTCTTGTATTTCTTGTACGATTCTTTTTCTCTTAATGGAAGCCATGATAAAAAAGAAAACTTGAGTATAAAAAAATAAGAAAGACAATTCCTAATCTCTATATAATTGCACTCAAGAAAATTCTGAATATGTATCGGAAATGTAACAACAGAAAAAGAGAAAAAACAGGTATTATGATCAGCTGCCAAAAGTAACCGTACCTAAAAGATCAACCTAGTAGGGATAAAAAGAGAATAGCAAACAGGTTTTACCTTCCTTTCTTCCTTTTTCCCTTTTCTGGAATAGGATAACAAGGTTTACATATAGGTCCACATAGGTCCCCAAAGGATAAGTGACACAAAGTGACTCCTCCCCTTCTTCAAACTCTGCTGCAATGAAAATCTCGCTGTTCTTGAGATGACAAAAGAGGTTAGGTTCTTTGCACTTGCTAATAATCAGAGAGTACAGTAAAATTCGATTGTTCTGGGACTCGGCAGTATGACCTTCCAAATTTCGAAGTGGGGTGTGCTTTTGCTTAGAACAGAGACGTTTGAAAGTGGGGAAGAGTACACTCATACAGAGAATTGAGCTTGCGAGAAAGAATTCAAAAAGGGAATTCCAAAATATTTATCGGCACTCGCAGTTTGGAAATGATAGCTTGCTTACAAAAGGAATGTGGGGAAAAATACCTTAAAAATGCATGTTTGTTGAGAGAAAATTTTGGGTGATAGTCGAAAGTGAAAAAAAAAAAGTGTAGAAGATACCAACTTCGGTTAACGGAGAGTTTCGGTTAATCGAGGTTTGTATAGTCGAGGTTTCATAGTATATAAATCGGTGGAAACACGATAGAACATCTGGATAGAAAAAAATGAAAGTTTTGTTCATTCGGCGATTTATTACTGGTTGGCGATAAAACAAAATTTAAAAAAAAATTATTTACTCGTATGGCGTGTGCTCTGTAACGAAAAGACTTTTTATGTTGAAATTGTGTAAATTAGTTTAATTTAAATAACTTGAATTTTTCCATTTTTTGCTTGTTTTAACTATATTTTCTTTCAATTTTAGTTTGTATTATCGAATGTATAGTTACATGTACTTGCAATAAAATTTAATTATCGTATTTTATAATTTAAAACAAAGTTTTAATTGATATATTTTTTTTTCAAATTCAAAAATAAGTCTTGTCGACTTGATTTTGTTTCTATGGAAACAGCGACAGCAAAATTCTTTATGCATACTTGACTTTATATTTTATCGTTTAAATTTATAAAAATTCAAATCGGTAATAAGAAGAAAAAAGTGTGAATTATTTATTACTTTAAATAACATATGTAAAACAATATTTGTGAAAATGTAATAATATTCACGACTAAATATTTGCAACTTGAAAAATATGAACGAAACAAATTAAAGAATTAAAAATCAAGTGCCGTGCATTCTAAAAAGCAATTAACAAGCAATTTGCAGGTGCATTAAAATCGTTTGCTTTTGGTGAGGAAAAATCCTGCTCATCAATTTCCAAGATATTTTGAATATGAAATGTAAGGAGACCTTCCTTGTAAGTACTTTAGTTCCTTTGAAACATCTTATTGTCTGCAATTTCATGATGTATTTTATAAGTTAAATTTTCGTTATGCAGAAATGTATTGGAATGTACACTGTTGAAGTTCTTGCTCTAGTTTGAACCAAATTTTGATGTTCAGTAGCTGCCACCATAAAATGGTGAAATCTCGTACCAACATTTGAAACAAGCTTCCTATTTCAACCTTGTTCCAACTATTCGATCTATGCTTCAACAGAAGCTCCAAAAATTGATTCAAGATTTTACCATTTTATAGTGGCAGCTATTAGCAGCAAAATTTGGCTCAAACTAGAACAAGATTTTTAACAATGTTTACACTATCTACCAATATTGTATACACTGCATTATTGTAATAAATATCGTATTCATTAAATACTAATTTTTTCCTAAAAGTCAGTTAATAAAAAATTTCAATTTGTGGAGAATCCCTTATCATTTAGCTCTTTTTAGAGAGCAAAGTAAAAACAGCTTACTATAATAATGATATCTTTTTGAATATTTATGATATTTGATTGGATTTTTTTTATGAGTTACACCATAGAATTGACTAATAAATGATGTAAAAAAATCTTTTTTTTATCGTTCGCGCATGCGCAGATAAAAATTATTTCATACAACAACTCATATTTCATAAAATATTTAATATATCTATATTTCAATTGTGCTATATTTTTTCTACTACATTTTGCTAATTTTTCTGAATTGCGTTAAATTTGGTCAAAAACCCTGCATGATATGGGGGAAGATGGGGATACTTGAGCCACTTTTTAAATTTTAATTTTTTTAAATTTTTTATAATTCCTTAGAACAAAATAAAATACTGAAAATGAAAATTTTATAATTTTTCTTCAACTGAAAACCACTTTCAATTAATTTTGAACTATTTTTCTATGTCTAATTAATTTTTTTTACGTCGTCGCTCAAGTATCCCCATGGAGGGGATACTTGAGCCATGGTGAAGGGATACTTGGGCCAGTACGGAAAAAAACCTACAAAAGTGATTTTTTTTTCGCTTTATTTTTGCACAAATATTTTACAGAATGATAAATTATGATACATAAAGTCCTTCAAAACCAACTGAGAAAATTAAAAGCTAGTAATACGATAATGTTTTGTCATTATAGTTGGTGATCGAAGGATCATTGCAAAATCTTTTTACTTTTAGCTACATGGTAACTCAGTAGGGTCCTCTGTTGGTGACAATAGTCATTTCTTTGATTAAAAAAACTTACAGTAACAGATGATGTTACAATTTCACTATAAAATATTAATTTTAATATATTATATTAAAAAATAAATATTTTAATATGTTGGACCTGACTAATTGAAGTATTAAAGATTATGATTTTTAAAACAGTTTAAAAATGTTTTTTAATGTAATAAAAATTAAATTGAAAACTATGTTTACATTTATCTAAACAGGCTATTTTTTTGTCAAAATGAAAAATGAAATGGATATTTTCATTAAAAAATATACATTTTTAAACATTTTTTTCTAAGTCATCATTTTTTAAAGAAAAAAATATCAATTAGTGAATTTAAGGACGCAATTTTATTTTTTGTTTGTTTCATCCATGTCCAATTTCCTAGTGGGGATGGTTGAGCCATGGCTCAAGTATCCCCATTCTCACTGGCTCAAGTATCCCCATTTTTACCACCATTTTTGTTTATCAGAGTTTTACTAAGTAAAGCATGCAGCTATTTGAACTAGTTTAGATTCAAAATACAATTGAAATTATACTTATTAAATTTATCCATATGATTGCAACTTTAAACAAAACTTTTAATACAAAAAAATAAAAAAAACATGCTCCTAAATATTTACTTTAGATAGGGATAAACAACTATTAATCACCACACTTTCAAAATGATACCAAGGTATGTGATTTCTTTTTTACATATTCAGAACTATAAATATGTTACCATATTGCAGTTTTAGAAAGAAAAATTAACCAACTGTAGAAATAATAGATATGGCTCAAGTATCCTCTATGCTCAAGTATCCCTACTCTCCCCTAAATAAATAAAATACCAGAATTTTTTTAATTTTTCAAAAAAATCACTCTTTCTCCATGAATATACAGGGTTGTTATAATTAAAATTCACCTATTCAGAAGGCTCTAGAGCTGGTTCTATGGCTCCAAACGTAGCAAAATTTCACTAGTACGTAGCTGAAGAGATGCGCTCTCCGAAAAATGAAAAAAAAATTAGTTAAAATTTTTGTCACCAGGTGGCGCTGCGCCAACATTTAAGCCGATATTTGCAGATTCATTATATTAATTTCAATCAATCCAGACGAATCACACAAATTTAAAAGTTTCAACAAATTTCAACGAGCTTCGAAATGTTATAATTAAAATTCCCCTAATCAGACAGCTGTAGAGCCTGACCTATGACTCCAAACAATACAGAAAAATGAATATCATTGTAATTGTGATGTAATCTGCATCAACAAATATAAAGCATGTCGCTCAGCAGTTAGAAAATAAAGAAGAATAACATTACACATGCTCAATGAATCTTCCACCATTTTCAATAATGCTTTCCTTCTCAGAATTGTGTTTTCTACAACATTGAGTAAACTGTCCTGTGAGATTGAGCGAATGTGAAATTTAATACTGTCTTTCAGATCAGAGATTCTCTGATGTCTGTCTTTAGATATAAGAAGTTAGTTAAATAAAGGAATCTGCAACTATTGGTTTAAATATTAACGCAGCGCCACCTATTGACAAAAATCAACTATTTTTTTTATTTTCGCAAAGCACATCTCTTTAACTAAGTACTAGTAAAATTTTGCTTCGTTTGGAGCCTTAGAGCCGGCTCTACAGCCTTCTGAATAGGTGAACTTTAATTATAACAACCCTGTACATGCTATTCTTAGAGAAATCAGTGTACATGTTGTATAGTATCCACAAATTTGTATTCTGCAACGATAAATCGTTTCGTGCATTTTCATGTACAGGGTGATCCCAAATATTTCTATTATTCTTTGATTTTTTGTCGGCTCCCTAATTGCCCTGCTTATCAAATGGATGTTGATAAATATGAGGTCAAACATAATCTTTATAATCCTGAAGTTCCAGAAGAATCCGACAAATATATTTTTAAATATTTGACAAAATGTCAAAAATTGAAAGTGTCCAAATACTTATTGGTAGATAGTATATAACAGTATTTCATTATGAAGTTGCTTCGAGGTCATGTTATTATCAGCCAGTAATATGTGTAGGTCTTCCTTCGTCAGGTTCGCCCTCAGATCCGTACTTGGAGTTGGAAGGTCGCAAACTATTGCACCAGGCCACAGTCACAGTCAGGGAACCGCAGAAACTGTCCTTGCACTGCGTCGTAACTGGAGCCATCCCGCCCGTCAGAAGGATTCATTGGTCCATAGGTAAGTCAGCAATGTTTATTACTACAATAAAGATGATCATGTGAAAATTTAATATTTATCTCTGCCGAATAAGAATTTATGTTTAATAAATATAAATGTTAAAAAATTCTTTTAAACATGCTTTTTATTAAAATTCATAAAAATGTAGATTTTTTTTTAATGCTTTGAAAAATGAAAGTTCTTATAAAAAAGCTTAAATGCACAGAGAATTAATGCATTTAAATGGGAGTTTTGCCAAATTAGCTACCTCTCGCTAAGTTTGCAGCATATATGGAAACTTATTTTTGTCACCAAATTTGTCGATATTTCTCCAAGTCGACCAAAATTTGTAGCTATTGTAGTAACCATGTCATTAGTACTTTTTTACAAATATTGATTCCAGAAGCTGATACTGTTTTTACCATAAGAAACCAAACTACACTATACGGCCACAGATGATCGATCACATGTGATTTTAGACGTTTTGTTTAATACCTAAAAAAATATATGAGGAATTAGCCTAAAACTCCAGATGTGTAAACAAAATAGTACAGGTCATTTACAGGGTGCCCAGCAAATAACACCCTGATTTCAAAATTAAATTTCTCAAAAACAAAGATCGATAGTAATATGCGGAAAACGGTTTTTTCATTAGGCGAGCTGTAAAAATCTTATACAGAAATTTCAAACAGTGAATATTTTGAAAAAATTGCGTTCTGATTGCATAGAATGCTTTGATTTGACATTTTTCTTGTTTTAGATTGCCTGCAGAGAAATAATTTTTCAGCTTACAGTGCAATATTTTAAATAATTTTCGAAGTAAATTTTTAGAAGTTCAAAATTTCAAAAATTTAATTTCAAAAAACTATGAAATATGGCATTTTAAGCCGAAAAACACATTCTCTGGCAGCAATCTAAAGCAAGAAAAATGTCAAATCAAAGCATTCTATGCAATCAGAACGCAATTTTTTCAAAATATTCACTGTTTGAAATTTCTGTATAAGATTTTTACAGCTTACCTAATGAAAAAAACGTTTACTGCATATTACTATCAATCTTTGTTTTTGAGAAATTTAATTTTGAAATCAGGGTGTTATTTGCTGGACACCCTGTATTTCCGTGAAGACTTTTTCTTGAAACCCCATAGAGGGCCGTCAGCAAATTGATAAAAAAAAGAATATTTTTTGGATAACCCTGTCAAAACTAAAGTAGCAAAAGCATTGGAACTGTAGATAAGTTCTCAGATAAGTCTGATAAGTGCTTTATTGTAATAAACTGTGTTCATTTGTATGAGTATAGCATGAATACTTGTAAAAAAATTAAGGTTTTCATAAAGACAATCCTAAGTTTTGTCAAGTTTTTTATGCAAAAAAATTTCTTTTCAAAAAATATGGCAAACAACACTGTACACAAGACCCTGTAATCTGAGTTAAAAAATCAAAAAAATTGTATGAAATATGATAGATTTACTCAATAATGTTTCATTGCGCATGCTTAAATGCAATCAAAACATAATGTGCGTAATATGTTAGCTTAATGTATAGCGCAGCTTTTGTGGAAGACTCAAAAATATAGCTTGAAATTATCGTCGATAGAATAAGCTCAAAATCCGTTGATCCCAAAATGAAGCAAAAAGGTGAAGGGCTGTATCCATAGATCCATTGATTAGTGTCAACATAGTATACACAATATTGCACGTACATTTGGATATGCCTTTCATTATTTTGATTTCTTCTGGGTACAACGGATTTTGAGCTTATTCTATCAACGATAATTTTCAAATTTTTCCAGCTATGTTTTTAAGCTTTTCACAAAAGTTGCTCTATACATTTAGCTAAAACATTACGTACATTATATTTTAATTGTATTCACGCATGCGCAGTGAAGCATTATTTAGTAAACCTACTCAGTTTTCACACAATTTTTATTATTTTATTGAATTCTGGTTGCAGGGTACTCAGTACAATGTTGTTTGTCATATTTTCTGAATTTTTTTTTACATTAAAAACTCTGCAAATTGTAAGCAAAACACTTGGTAAAATTTGGGACTGTTTTTTTTTTTTTTAATTCTACTGTCTTAAGTTCCACTGTTAAGATTCACTGGAACTTTTATAATTATGTTTTATGTACGCTAATTATATATAATGCATAATTAGCGGTTATTATTTTTATCAGTTTGTACTTCTATTTTATTTTGTTTTGTTTCACTTAATGCACAAATGTATTATTTTGTAAATAATGTGTATACGTTAAAAATACGAAAACCTGCTCAAGGGTACACATAAACAAAAACTATTGTATTAAGATGTACAAATAAAATTAATGATAAAGCATAATATCGACGTTTTTTCAAACTGCTTCTGCACATTGTTAAAAAGTTTTGTGTGAAATTACACAGAATCTACGTGTAATCTATTATCGTAAGTATCATGTAAAATTAAAGAGATTCTGTTAAATAAAAGAAACTTTATTCGGTAAATTTACAATAGACTCTCTAAATTAACATCGTTAAACATACACAAGACTCAGTAAATTTACTTTTAAAAATAATAATTTAATTTAGTTTTCAAAACTAATGAATTACTTAATTCTCACTGAGCTTCAAAGAATTTGGAATTTTCGAACAAATTTCAACTACTGCATTATTTAATTTTTACACAATTTATGTCTAGCGGTTCTGGGGTTTGAACCCAAGACTTCTTGACATAAGAAGAACACCTTACTGACTAAGCTAGGGAAATCAGTGCTGTTACGTACAAACTATGTAATTTATGATTTAACGGGTACAAATCTATAAAATCTATTATTATTGCAAAGTGGTGACTATAAAAATCCCCACTAACTCTAAAGAGATGATTTTCCACTTTCTAAATTATTAGTTTTATAAAAGCAATTTTTAAACAAAACTTACTTCTTTGATATTTCGATTAAAATTTCATTTTTTTTAACTATCTATTTTGAACCTCGAGTTTTAACAAGATAAAAATATCATTAAATAAAGACATGAAAATTCCTACAATTTAATTAGATGTAAGATAAGAGTTTGTAAGAGGATGACCAAGAAACTCGAATCCATTTAACCGAGAATTAGTGTAAATTTACAAAGAGACTCGTTTTATTTGTGTGTGTGTGTTTTTACAGAAATTTTCGACAGTGCATTTGTTTTCAGGATAAATATTATATAAAAATGCTTCAAAGTTTAAAGACAAGAGCTTCCTGATGAATCTTAATCATTTATAATCATATAATTGGTCAAAATTTCAATATAAATTATTTATCCTGAAGACGGCTGCAGAAGCAGTTAGAAACGTCGATACAATACTTTATCATTAATTTTATTTATACAAGTTTAAATAATATTTGTTGCTTATGTGTACCATTGAGCAAGTTTATGCATTTTTAACATATATATCTTATTTATTACATTTTATGGTGCGATTGTCCTGCATATACGTTAATCCTTTTGGCCCCGAATTTATTTCCAATTTGGGGGGGGGGGGATACTTTTATGCTAACAATATTAAAAGTAACTAAAGAAATCACAAAAGTTACAGTTTACTGATATTTAACGAATGTGTTCTTTTCAGAAACTTAACGAATGTAGTTATTTTACGTGTTTTTCATATAACAATAATCTAAGGAAAATAAATTTAAGACGCTTGGAAAATGTCCTATTACAATCTGATTAAACGAACATAAAAATTTAGCGTTATTTTTTAATCGCAAATTACTAATTCGGAAAAGGAGTCTTAATTTAAATCTAGAAAGTGAAACATATGTTTGGATTTAAAAAAACGCCAATGGTTCTCTAATAATTAATAAAAATTTTATTATTATTATTATTATTATTATTATTATTATTATTATTATTATTATTATTAAATGCTGAAACATAAGTAAAATCATAATAGAAAATGTATCGACTATTAGGTGCTGGAATTAACAAAAATAATTCTCAATAAAAGACATGTTCTATTAATAAGACGTCAACGCCAAAGGGGTTAATGTATTGTTTTAATTGAAAAATGAAAACCTTAACTATGGAATTGAAAAAAAGCGTTTCTAAACGCAAAACATTTCCATTTGCTGTCATAATATGCCGGAAAATACCAAATCTGAGTACTTTCTGCACAGTTTATGTCATTTGCATTTTCAAAATGAAACAAATGCCTCATTTATGGAAATTGGTTTCATAATTTAAGAATTATAATAGTATGTACGAAACGAAAATAATAGATTGTGGAATATAGCAAATTTAGAAGTCCTGCATTAATCAATTTGGGATCACTAGGATCTATCTAATTTGCATTTTTCGAAAAGATTTATATCTTGTATCTTTTACATTGTCAAAATAAATCCAAAGATACTCCTTTTTTTAAAATAAATCCAATTAGTATGGCTTAGAAATTAGAATAAAAGTTATGAGCACAAACATAGACATGAAGGAAAACATGTGAAAAATATTTCTCTCCATTTGGTTGTATGTGATCGGGTAAAAGTTCGTTTGAGTTAAAATCTTTAAACCTCTAGATGTAAATATTAGATTAAGATAAGAATAAGAAATGATATGAATAGGATCTGTCTTTTGAAAATGTTCTGAAATTCTATGTACTTCTCTAGTTTTCATTTTTGATTAAGTGAAACACAACAAAAAACAAATATATTGTCTAGACTATTCCCAACACAAATGCTAAAGGAAAGCATTGCAACATTGAAAACAAATACGAGGATTTTTAAAGATTGAAATAAGATACGTAAAATTATAAGCAATGTTGAAATAAGTTAAGCGATTTAAAATAAATGTACTTTGTATAATTTTGTTATTAAAAATTTTACTTGACGTGTGCTTTATCATTACTATTATTTACATAAAGAATGTTAAAATAGAATATGAATTTTGAAGTTTACCTGAATAAACATCGTTAGTATTTCCTTAAGCGTTTCTTTTTCTTCTGTATTCGTTTGATAAATTTGGTCATGTTTTGTCGTATTATTGGTTGACCATTTGTAAATCAGCAATTGCGATTTGAAAAATTCTTACACTGATTTAAAATGCATCATTTTAAGCATGGAAAAAAATATAAAAAAATTCAGAACAGAAAAATAATATTTTCTTAGGGAAATGGGTTTATTGTACATCTGCAACATCTCGTCAAATGGCATAAAAAATGAATTTATTTAAAATTTTAATTTACATGAAAATTTTGAAACAACTGTTAGCTTTGCTGTAGCAAAGTTCCAAGTTACATTTCTCACAAACAGTTTGAGTAAAGTCTTTATAATCAGGATATTTACAATTTATTCTTTTTTCTGCGGTATATGGCCCAGTGCACAATTTCGTCTAGGCGCACTCTTTTTGGTGGAATATGTTGAGTAGGAACTTTGTGTTTTTTCTGTTGAATTCTTTTTTCGACGAGACCTTTCCCTGTTTTGATAGCTTTGAGCTTGGTATTAATTTTACAAAACATTATTTTAAGTCTTATGTAAAATTACAGACATAAGAAAAACAGAGATTCTGTTAAATAACAGAGAAGTTATATAGTAAATTTACAATATACCCGGAAAATTATCATCGTTAAAAATAAATAAGACTAAATTTATTTTTAATTATAAAAATTTAATTTAATTTTCAAAATTAGCAAATCACTCATCTTTCAGTCACCCTGAAAGAAATTGAATTTTTCAAGCACTGCTGGATCATTTATTTTTACACAATTTGTTTCTAGTGGTCCTGGCGTTAGAATCGGAAACATCTTGAGAGTGGAAGAGCACACTACTGACTGAGTCTATTGAGGATTGTCTTATTTTGTTCAAAATATGTGTTTTATGATTCGGCGAGGAAAAATCGATAAAAAATCCCTACTAACAACGAGGAGATGTTTTTTCCCTTTTTTAATTATTCTAACTTTTAAAAAAATTAACTACATTTTTGTTTTAAACAATTATAGTAAAACTGCAAAATAATTTTATAAGTGTGTATTTTATTAGAATTATAAGTTTTAAGAAAGATAAACAATATCTTTAAATAAAGTCGAAATCTCTACAGGGAATTATATATAATATAAGGAAATGTCTGTAAAATGATGAACGATATTTTGATCGAATGCATTTAATACAGAACTAATGTAAATTTACAGAGAGTCTAGATTTTTTTTCTGTGTTTTTACAGAAATTTTTAACAGTGCATGATAGCTTGAGAACATAAACACACAGGATTCGTATGCATCGAGATATTCAGGGGATTTTTGGTGTTTTATTACTAGTAATTTAATAAAGTAATGTTTGCTATATCTGCAGGTAGAATATATTTTCATTAAATAAGGCAAATATTATTTTACAAAAATTCTGGTAAAAGGTGCTTGAAAGTTCTTAAAACGTACGAATCCTGACATGGATTGATATGAAATTTGATGTATATAATTAAACGCATATTTCTTTTTAAAATTATCTACTTTTAAGACAAAAAAGTTTGATTAACCATATAAATAAAATATTTTTCTAAAAGAAAAACAATTTTTTGCATTTATTAATGAATAAAAACAATAATAACTGAAAATATTATCACAGTGAATAATTAAAAGTAGATACTTTTAAAAGTGTGCTTTTTACCTACATTAAATTTTGTAAGCAACCCGTATGTATGTTATGAAGATATCATGCGCGCAATGACTTATGAAGAGAACAAAAACTATTTTAATTTCATCAGTAGACAAATTCTCTAAAAATGCAAGTCGGATTACAATGGTGTACATTAAATCAGAATCTGTGTAACTGATTTTCAAAATCTCATATTTATTCATAATAAGGTTTTGAAAATACATTAAGACATTACATATTTAATTAAATATCTGAATTTTTTGTTGATTATCATCGTGTTTAAAAATTATACAAGAACGTCTTCATTTATGATATAATTAATTTAAATATTTATTTGTTTACAGTCAATAAAGATTAAATGAATTAATCAATCCGTGTAAATATGTTTAATCATTACATATGTTTGATTCAATTTTGATTTCAGTAATATGCATTACCTCACGACAATTCATAAACAAATTTATTTTTACAATAAGCATATCATTTGATTAAATGTACTCACAGTTGTTAAAATTCCTAATAGACAGAAATTTGTAGTTCCATGCGATAAATATTTTGAGTAAGAGTAAAATGTTATTTATTTAACTCCCGAGAGTTAGTACTGGAATATTTCGTTCAAAACAGGAAAGCAAGACTCGGCTTTCGGCATTTTACGTTTAGGTAAACAAAATCTTTCGAGCACGCATTCCAGCAAAATATTTTTATTTTTGCACTATATTCGAACATAGAACATTTGTGTACCTGTTTTGATTTCAATAAACATTGCTGCTTTCAGATAATTAACATTTGTTATTCTTTTTCAGTTTGCACTTTGGTTTTAGTTATTCTGTTTAGCAATAACTTCATCTGGGATTGAAAATTTAAACACGTAATCATAAATTTTAATTTCCTTTTTTTTTTTTTTTTTTTTAAATAGTTGGAATATAAATTGCTTTCCTCTGCTAATGAATTATAACAGTCATGTATGCTTAATTCTTTTTTTAAAATTGAAACATAATAAAAAATAGTTAAAATACATATAAAGCACAAATAAATGTATTAAATTATTTTCCGATGGCTACATATAATATAAAAATATTTAAAATACAGTAAAAATTTCTTGAAGATATTAAGAAATTATATAAAAAAAAAAAAAAAAAAAAAAAAAAACGAAAACTTTCTCAGCCAGTAAATGGTCATCATTAGTGAGGATTAAAATGTTGATATTATTTTTCTTTACATGGATTGATATGAAATTTGGTACATACAATTAAACGCATATGTATTTTTAAAATTATCTACTCCTAACACAAAAAAAGTTTCATTAACCATATAAATATATATTTTTTTTAAAGAAATCGTTTTTTTTTGCATTTTTAATGAATAAAAATAACTGTAACTGAAAATATTACCACCGTAAATAATTAAAAGTAGATACTTTTTAAAATAATTATGTATTTATTATCTATATCAAATTTCGTAAGCAACTCGTACAAAATGTTATCAAGATATCATGCGCGCTATGACTTATGAAGAAGGTAAAAACTATTTTAATTTCAACGGTAGACAAATTCGCTAAAAACACAAGTCGGTTTGCAATGATGTATATTAAATCCGAATCTATTTAATTGATAGTCCAAATTTTATATTTATTCATAATAAGATTTTGAAAATACGCTATTTCAGTTTCTGAATTTTCTCTCGATTTTCGTTGCGTTTATATCGTCATTATATAATTATTTTGGATGTTTATTTGTTTACTGTCACTGGAGATTTAATAAATTAATCAACCCGTGTAAATATGATTTATCATTACAGTAATGTTTGATTCAATTTGTATTTCAGTAATTTGCATTTTCGCACGATAATTCATACATAAACTTATTTTTACAATGAACATATTATTCGATCAAACATACTCGTAGTTGCTAAAATTCCTAACAGACAGAAATCTGGCACTCCATGCGATAAATATTTTGAGTAAGAGTAAAATGTTATTTCTTTTATTCCCGAGAGTTAATTCTGGAATATTTCATTTAAAACTGGAAAGCAAGATTCGGCTTTCAGCCTTTTACGTTTGGGTAAACAAAATCTTTCGAGCACGCCTTCCAGCAAAATATTTTTATTATTGCACTTTATTCGAACATAGAACATTTGTGTACCTGTTTTGCTTTCAATTAACATTGCTGCTTTCAGCTAATTAACATTTGTTATTCTTTTTCAGTTTGCACTTTGATTTTAGTTATTCTGTTTAGCTATAAACTCATTTGGGATTAAAAATTTAAACACGTAGTCATGAAAACTTTATTTTTTTAAAGGAATAGTTGGAATATAAACTGCTCTTCTCTGCTAATGAGTTAAAAATGTCATGCATGCTTTATTTATTCTTTAAAATTGAAACATAACGAAAGATATATCATAATAATAATTATATATAGCTACAACGAAAAAATAAGGACTTATATTACAGATAATTATCTTTCTTATAAGACGTCACTTTAATAATAAAAAATTTAAAAGATATTGAAAATTGACATGTTTCAACTAGTTTTCATTGAGTCATCTTCAGAATATAAATAGAAAATTACAAACACAATGTGGAAAACTGAAAAAAAAAATTATTGAATTCAAATTTAATATAAACGCCCGCTATATTTCCGTCACCGTCAGAGAGGGCTTTTATATTTAATTTGAATTTAATATGCTACTAGCTTTACATATTATTCTACTTTCTTTACATACGTATATGCCACTATTTAGCTAAAATTTAATTAAGACTGAAACACCTAAAATACCCTTAAATCTAGTGAAATCACAGTTTCAGAGATTATGTTTCATATACAGTCATGTATCTAATTCTTTGTATGTCCCTAAATATCATTTTTCAACATTCTATAAACATATCTTGGTTTAGTAAATATAGTTTAACGTAAAAATACATAACTTATTAACTTATTTAAAAACCACCTTTATTCCACTTCTGTTCAAATTATGTAACCTGTACAGTTTATGTTGTGCTACCCTGTATATGATCTACAATATTTATACACACAATGCAATATGCAAAAATTTAGTTAAACTTAAAATCTCATATCATTACTAAAAATGGACTTCTAGAAATCATTTCTAAAATACAGTATTGCGGTTTCAGTATAGTATTCGAAATCTTTTGCATGCCCCTTTAGATACTATGCACATTCTATGATACAGGATGTAACTCATTGCAAACTTCAGCAAAGTATATCAATTTCATTATATGTGAAATAATTTAACATGATTAAAATACTCCCAAAACAAAGTTTCACTCTATGCTATTATGTAACAAAATTATTTTGTGTGACCCTGTAAACGGAATGAATGTGCACAGAATGTATATTTTAGTAAATTTCAGTATATCCAAATCAATTGCATTTTGTTTGAAAGGCTGTAACACCATTAAAATGCATTTAAACCTTTTTTTTTTCCTATTGGCCGTAATGTAACGAAAACCTTTTGACCATTTCTGTAATTAAAATATACATCCAATTTTCATAAAATTTTAAACGGCTCAACAAAACTTTGTAATTTAATTGTTTTTTTAAACTTTCAAAGCATTTGGTCGGACAGTTTTTGCTCTGTTATATGCGAACTAGCAGAAGTACAGACAGACGGAAGGACGGACTGAACAGCGACTGTAGGTGCTACCTATTTAAATAATTACGAATGCACCTAAAAAAAAGCTCAGAAAAATTTACCCGCAATCATATATTAAACAGAATATATATTCCAAATATATTTTCAACTTATTCCTAAATCAACTAATTTTGTAAGTTAAAACTGATTAATTTTCTTTGCTTTATTTGCTATTTCATAAAAACATCCTTTAAACAAATTTACTTTTAAAGTCTCTGTGATGCAAGGTGAATTTTTATTGTGCTTGCAATAATTAATTTTAGACAGAGATTTGTCACCCCGTGTATCAAAAATTTTGACTAGGGATAGTTAAACTTTTAAAGCTAATGCTAAAATATACCGTTTAAAATATGGAAATGCGATACAGCAGATTCCAGTATTTTATAATTGAGTAAATAAAATCTCTGGAGGACTAAATGAAGGAAAGTATTTTTATTTTTGTTCTCTTTACAAACATAGATCTACGTAAATCTGTGTGATTTTGATGTACAATTCTGCTTCTAGTCATTACAGTATTAACTTTGCAGCATCCTTTTTTAATTTGTTATTAACTTTTATTGATCTCATTCAACGAGAAATTCATTTGGGATTAAAAAATTTTAAACAATAGTCATGAATTTCAAAAATAAAAATAACGGCATTCTGTGTAGACAGATAAATTTGTTTTAATAATGCATCGAATGATCATCTATGTTGATTATTTATATTTTTTTTAAATGGAAATAGAGCTGAAGAAGTTACTATATTCCCTTGCCCAGAGCTTCCGAAAAAGTGATTCGCAGAGCGCAAAATCGTAAAATATTTCCTAGTGCTCCGCGGACAGATAAAGAATTTTGTGTATGCAGATGTGCAAATAATAACGTTATCAACTTTTTGGTAATTTTGGACCCCCTCCCCCCTTTTGATATCATTCGTTATCATTCCTCGACCCCCCCCCCACACACACACACACACACAACGATATCTGTTTAAAGGATGTATCTTTTTTTATTAGTTTTCAAAATATTTCTAAAATCTATGCATAATTTTATATGTTATAAGTGTTAAAACTTTAATTGAAGTTCGTCCATTTTTAAAACATAAAATATTAAATTGAGCACAAATTTTAGAAGTATTTTGACAGCTAACAAAAAAAGTGACAACCTTTAATAAGGAAAAAATAACTTAAAAATATTAATTCCCTGATGAGGATATATTTTGAATATATGCATTAAACGCCAATAGACTTAACATTACTGAAGGCAATTCGGCCACTGAAGGGAAATCTAGTGGTCTTAAGCAAAATAATAATAATAATAATATATATATTTTTTTTTTTAAGTTAGTAATTAAAAATCTTAAATTGCTATGTTTACTTCTATAATTTTTCCCACAAAAACTGGATTATAAATAGCTAATGTACTTAATTTGTTTTTAGGTGAAGCCAATTTAACATCCTCCAGCGAGCTGTTCGTGGAGTTTTCGGCCGAGGACGACGCGTATACATCCCGCAGCGTGCTCGCCCTGAACGCCACCCGCCGCATCCATCGTAAGGATCTCGTGTGTAGAGTGCACCACCTCACCTGGCTGCAGGCAGCTGCCGTGAGCGCCTCTCTCAATGTTCTATGTAAGTCGAGAAGGGAATTCATTCCAAATTATTGAGTGGGCATTTAATTTTTTTACATTATTTATTTATTTATTTAAACCATCACTGAACGATTTTTTTTTTTCAATTTTTATGAAAACAATTATTTGAAATCGGTATATCGGTCTAATAATGGAAAAAATAATTTAAAAAAAATTAAATTTCAAATTTTTAGCTAAAATTTGACATTTTATGGCGTGTACCCTGTATACAAAATTAGGGTTTTTAAATACTATGTTGATGTATTTTACAATCAAATGAGCTTAAATTAATTAATTTTATCTGCTTCACACTCTCCAACTTTCTTTATATTAATATTTTTAAGTATTCGGTAAAAATAATGAAAGTAAATCTTATCTTAATAACTTCATCGTTTTTTTTTTTTTTTTTTTTTTTTTTTTTTTCCGAAGAACGAATTCTAATTTTTTTTCTCAATGTATAGTGTTTTGTCAAATTTTTTGTCAATGTATAGTAACTAACTTTTCTGTAAAAAAAAAAAAAAAAAAAAAAAAAAAAAAAAAAAATTAAAAATTTGAACACTGAATTCAGCTTTATTGCTTTTTTTCAGCAGCCAAAAAAATTGATTCCAGCCATCACATAAAAAATGTAACAATATTGATGATTATTTTTCGGCTATTCTACCTTATTAATTTTATCTACCATTAAATGAAATCTGTATTTGCATTTATGTATTCTACAATATATTTTTAAATTAATATTATAAAAGCAAGTAAAAAAACAGTGTACATTATTTTATTGCATTTCTCAACTTTTTGCTTTATGGAGTTAATCAGTTTGTGCACTGGCTCAATTAATGATGAGCGTCACAAGCATGTATTAATTTCTACGAAACAAGCTAAAGCGGTTTAGGATGCGGCGAAATAAACTAGTCGTTGGGGGCCACCTTAATACTTACCCATCATGGATAGGTATATGAAAATAAAACATGTGAAAACTATTTATACAATGCATTGCAATTCATAAACAACATTTAAATATTGTTAATATAGATAGTAGTGCTATATTAAAGAACTGCTGATGTACCAATTTCGACAAATTATATAAAACGCCAAACTACTCAAGTAGTACCGAACTGCGTAAACGAAACATCCTTATAACTCCAAAAATAATAATTCTATTAACTAAAAATTAACTGCGTCGGATTAAACGTCTCATTTCCTATTAAAATATACCTCTGAATTGAAATTTGAATGAAATACAGGGTCATGAAAAATCGAAGAATGTGGAAAACAGGATTACAAATATCTCGGCAACTAATAATCCGATCGACTTCGTTCTATATGCAAAATGTGTGTTATTTTATTGCCTTTTACGTCCATGCCATAGAACAAAAAAATTCGAAAATTTTTATATACCTTTCATCCGAACGAATTTTTTGAGAGTCCGAAAAAAATAGTTCCGGATAATCGAGGTTGCTGATATTAAATAGGCTTCGCCCCATTCTTACATACTAACTACATACAAAATTCCAAGTCTCTATCTCAATTTTTTCGGGAGATAGAGCGTTTACAGACGGACGGCAATTTTTTTTTTTTTCTAAAAATATGTTTTTCGGAATCTTCTCTATCTAAAACGTGTCAATCCGTCAAAAAAAAAATTTCGATTTTCAAAACGATTGCAAGACTTACCCTATACTACATATGATGGGTAAGTAATAATACAGTTCATTTCCGACGTAAGTGTCCCCCCACATGGGTTAAAAGCTGTAAATGAAACACAGAAATCCCTTTCGCCCCGGTGTACTGACTCATGACATAGTTTCGTAATTTTCATGTCCTTGAAATTTCTTATCCTGTTTAAATCTGCAAAATTTGTAATTCTTATGGCAGAAAGATATGAGCAGTTACAATTACAAATACAACTACAATAAAATATCACTGTGCGATCACCTCCTTGTACGACCATTTTTTCATGGAACGGAATTTATTCCCATAGGCTCAATATTAATTTTACCTCCATTCTGAAACCATCCCAGTAGAACTCCCTCCTTGAGTGACCAATTTGTTTGAATAAAATGAAAAAATTCCGTTTTGGGGGGGTCGCTTGAAGAAGGTTTTATTAGAAAATTAATTCCGGAGTGCACATTAATCATCAAACTTTTAAACTAAATTTAGATTTCGTTTATTATTATTCAGGTAACTTTTAAATATTTAAATTCGTTTGTGCTTTTTTAGGCAGTGAATTTAACTCTGATGACGAATTAAGAATGGCGGTCAATAAGCTCCTCTGCCCTGCCCTATTCTATCAAGAAATTCTCAAAGAAATGAACAAAGTAATTTGTTCCTAGACATTAAAAAAAAATTTTTTTTAATGCATTTATTTATTGAATTTCGAAAAACTTGGAAATAAAAGTTATAAAAGATAAAATCGTAAACTAAAACAAACATCAATGTATTCATTTTTTTTAATTCTGCTGTAATCAACTTATGTAAGTATCTGTTGTTTTGATACTTAAATTTATACATTTTTTTCCTAATGTTAAAAATAAGTTTTAGTTACAATAATTGTTACCGTTTTTTTTTTTTTTTTTTTTTTTTTTTTTTTAATAATTAAAATCTAGGTTTAAACATGACCTCCGTTAAGAGACCACTTCTCGGTGATAATAATTTTCGTTGGAACGAAACGTGGTCGCTTTAGGAAGGTTTTACTGTATTCAAGAATGACATGAGTTCTGTTTTCCAATATTTTATGAAGTGAACTTCGGCAGTAGACAATCAATATCTCACGATAAAATGTTTATTAAATCTAATAGATTTTTAAATCACAAGATTTTAAAAAAAAATTTCTTTTGTAGAAACATTTTACTAAACAATTTATATTACTTGAGAAAAGTGTTATTAAAAAATCATTGAAAAAACAACTAACATTGATATGTTTCGAATCGAATCTGGTAAGAACCATAATCATAATAAAAATTTATTTATATGAATATATTTATATATTTTTATAATTTATTTATAAATCGTAATGAATTATATGAATATATTTATATATTTTTATAATTTATTTATAAATCGTAATGAATTTTTTATTATGATTATGGTTCTTACCAGATTCGATTCGAAACATATTAATGTTATTTGTTTTTCATTTTTTGTAACATTTCTCTCAAGTAATATAAATTGTTTAGTAAAATATCTCACGGCTTCACTACGTTTCTAACAGTGACTGCGGAAGTGCGTCAGAATCGGTTAGTATCCTATATATCTATAGAAATATATTTCGCTATCCTATGTGGCACAGAAATCGCGGTTATTTGTTAATTGTTTAATGGCAACGCCCGAATAAAACGCATCATATTGGTTATTGTGTAAAAAGTCTTTTGGCAGAATTTGGACTGAAGTAAATCGGATTTATTTACGTTTTTTTCTTTCGAGCCATTTATAGAGCTTCAAAAGATAATTATTGTTGTTTTTCTGTTCTTTTCTACTTAAAAAATAAATAAATAAAAGTCATAATTTTAAACGTTTCAGTTTAAAATTAAAGTTATATATTGTAAGTGAAATAAGTGAAAAGATTATATATTTAAATGAAATTAATAAAATGCGAAAAAATGCCACGGAAGCATTTTTAGCGATTTATCACCTGGCCCAGTTAGCAATAAAAAAAAAAAAAAAAACAGAGTTTTTAATTTTTCTAGCAGAATCTTCTGATTTGGCAAAGAATTTTGCAAGTAAATTAAATCAAGATACAATGCTTAGCATATATATAAAGGAGATCAAATTGGTCGCCAAATGCGATTTAATTCCCTTTCAAACTGATAAATAAACAAAATTTTCTTTTTGAGTCTGAACCCAAAGGCTGTTAAATAAATTGAGCAATTCTCACTTCTAGTCTAATCTTCAAGACTAAATAAAAAAAAAAAAAGCTGCGTTATTATTTTAACGAAAATAAAAAATTTTTACATTTAGCAAAAGTTTACTTTATTAAAAAATATCTCCTAATTTTGTAATCTTAGATATCGGGGATTTTCCATTTTCCTATTATTACATTGTACTATTTAAGTAACATTGATTCTATTAACTTTTCTATTGTTTGGTTGTTGTTGTTTTTTTCTTTTTTCTTTTTTTTTACGTTAATAAGTATAGCTCATTGCGGCCCGTGTGAGACAAAAATTAAGTATGATTGCTGTAAACAAATGTAAAAAAAAAAAAAAAAAAAAAAAAAAAAAGAGGGAGGATATTTGCCTGTGGTAACTTTTATAACATGCATATTTTAGATAATAAGTTGAAACTCGTGTTATTCAATTGAAATGAAAAAAATATTCTTTAAAACATCATAAAATAAATTAAATTGCGCGCAAGTCCTTTCGAAAGAACTTACTCTTTCTTCGTCAGGCGCATAAAGAGGGATGGGCTATTGAAATGCCAGAATAAGCTCAAATCCAGATAATAAAGAAGTTTTTAAAGAATTTTTTTTTCACTTGAATTGAATAACACCAGTTTCAACTTATTATCTGGATTCGTGCTGATTCTGGCATTTCAACCACCTACCCGTATTTGTGCGCCTGACGAAGAAAGACTCAGTTCTTTCGAAAGGCCTTGCGCGCAATTTAATTTATTTTATGGTGTTTTAAAGAAGTTTTTTTTTTCACTTCAATGCATATTTGGTACTACTCTGTTATCCTGTCGACCAAAAAATTATCGCCAAATTCTAAGAGTAAATGCCAATAATGGATGAGCATGAATGTCAATTCGATGACATTAAATACGATAAAGGTGTTTAAAACGTCATTGCGACCTTTTATTTCGACTTTTTATTTGTATTTTTATTTATATTCTAATATATATATTTTTTTTTTTTTTTTTTTTGTTATTTAAAATAAAAATATGTCATTAAATGTAATTTGGCTGTTAGTTTGGCGATTTGTATAAGAAGGGGGGAAGGATTGTACTTTGTGCTTATATATAACTAAATAAATAAACAACGTTAAAGAGCACAAATGTTATAAAATAAAAGATGTTAAAAGCATACAGCTGTTTCGGGACTTCCAAAGTCCCATCATCAGTGCTAAAAAGTGTAAAACGTAAAAGAAAGTCACATCGTAAAATAAAGTAAAATAAACCGTGTATCTGAGCTCGCCGTTAAGGCGAACTGACTAAGAAACGTCGCAGAACAACAGTAAAAATAAACTGGCACGCGCACCCAGAGGAGACCAATCATATGTCTCATCTCACTGGACGAATCCAAATCAAAGAGAACATGAGGGGGGGGGGAGTGAAATTACAGGAATGGAAACCAATCATCAAAAAATCTTGGAGTACTGGACATGTCATTAACTAAATTACTAGAGTTTTTCCATATATGATAAGCTTCCCAAAAGTCTAAATCATAAACAGATGAACAATATCGTATTATTGAGGCTTCGGAAAATTTAAAATTATGACTATTGGACCAGCAATGGTTGGCGATAGCGGAACGTTTTATTTCACAATTTTTAACGTTGGCACTGTGCTCTCCCACACGCTTTTTCAAGGTACGCTTCGTCTGACCGATGTACATTTTATCGCATTCGCAAGAAATCTTATAAATACCCCAATGTGATAAATTCGTCGATTTGTATAATTTGACGAAATTGTTCGAAGGGATAACAGAGTGGTACTGCATATTTTAGTGCATTTTTAGTTTGAAGACTAGTTCAGAATACTTTATCGCTTATGATAATGATTATTTGTCTTTTTTTTTTCATTTTTTGTTAGATGATCCCTCCTTTTCGATCTCCCGTGACCCGGGTTTCGGCTACCCCCTGACCGAGGGGATGCGGGTCTCGCTGCGGTGCGAAGTGGACGCCAACCCGCCCAGCATGCCGCAGTGGGTGCGGGACGACGGTCCCATCACGGTCCCGCAGGACGAGGCGGGCTTCCTCAACTTCTCGAGCATCGAGGGTCAGCACTCTGGCTGGTACAGATGCACCACGCACCACGAGTTCGGCTTCTTCGCCTCCTTCGGATACTTCCTCAACGTGCGAAGTAAGTTTGACTTTGTTCACTTATCTAATTGCTTAAAACTGCTATCAGATTCACAAACTTTTCGAGCAACAAATTTTTCAGATGATTTTAACCCCAACTTTTTCCAGTTCAAAGAGAGAAAAGGTTACAATTGTCTTGAATAAAGTCGGAGGTAAACCAGTATTACTAGTACCAGCCGTTAACATTTATCGCCTATTCGTGCACTGTTACAAATTTGAAACTTTTACTGCATCGTCACTCCCTCTCTTTTATAGAATATCTCTATCTCGACCAATGAGAATGTTCCATAATACAGTGAAGTAATCGCTTTCTATAAAAGCAGTGGAGTGGCGATGTAGCAAAAATTTCAAATTTTTAACAGTCTGTCAATCGCTTATCTCTGATTGGTTAAAATGTTGAAAATTGAAGAAAAAAGTCGCGGTTAGTGGAGACTTTTATAGGACTGTGAAAAAAAGTTGGGACATAATGTTGTTTGTTATCACACTGGGTGTTGAGAAGATATTTCGCGAAAAGTTGGAGGAAATCAAATGTTGACTCAAAAATTGTTCTTAAAGTTGGTGAATTTGATAGAATCTTAAGGGGCTACTTCAGTCAAATAAAAAGACCCGTTCGCTAATGCTAATCCTATGGAAGAAATTTAAAAAGATATCTCGGTTCAATATTTTAAAATTATTATTATTATTTATTTTTTTTAATTTTTTTTTTTATTTATTTATTTTTTTTACTTCGGATCGTTGAGATTCTGAATGCAGGCTGATAATAGCTCAGGCTCAGGTGCATCTCTAGATCACTCTCCTTTTTTAGTGTTTTTGATTTTGGTTGAAGATATTTTTTATAAAGTTAGTTTAGCTTTCGAAACCAGTTCTGAAAATGAAAATATCATTTTAAAAAATATCTGCAACCAAAAACAAAAGTAAAAAAACAGCAATGTAGAGCTGCACCCTAATTATTCAATACAGGAAAGAATATTTTAAAATGTCGAAATGCAAACAAGATATTAACAAAATTTCTCCTTGTAGGATGAGCTTTAGCTCGTGTGTGTTTTCGCTTAGAGGAACAAAAGTCTTAACCCTTTCGGATCTGGTGTACTGTTAATAGTACATGTCTTTTATCGAGTGTTATTTTGTCTTAACAAATCTTTTTATTACTTGCTCATATAGAAATGATAGTACATGTCTAAGCCTTTCTTATTATGACTTCATTTATGTTTTGACATTTGGCAACACAATAATAAAGGCTTATTTAATTCTCTTTGCACAGTTGGAGATTCCTTTATTTTATACATCTGTTTCACTCTTTAAATGTTCAATATAGGTTACTTTTCTGAACAAATCTTACGTGATAAAATGTAAAAAAACATTAGAAAGTTTTAATATATGTTAAACCCTGTTGTAATCCGATATTTTCCAGACATCTCCAAAAACTCTTCCTTAACCTATTATCATAATAAATATGACTTGAATAGAACACAAAATAAGTACATTTCAGACAACGAGATAATCTTTAAATACCAGTAAGTCTGTTTGGATAGCCCGATTAACATTATTAAAGTAATAGTAATTATGTTATCAAAATGGAAAAAAATTCGGACACGAAAGGATTTAATTACTATAAAACATTTCCAAATATATACGAGTTTTCATTATATATATATATATTGATGATTATGATATACACACATTTATTTAAAAAATCTAAAATTAATTTAAACAATTCTAGAAGCATTTAAATAAATTTAAAGGGCGTTCTTTGGTGTCTCCTACAAGTGACATTAGGACTGAGGAGGTTAATTATTTCCATTTATGATCACCGCAAGACAGAAAATTAAAATTAAAACGTTATAATAGCTGGTATATTCTTTCTCCCCCCCCCCTCCCCTCAACCTGTTATAATAAAAATCCCTATCAGAAATTCCCAATTGTAATGATCCCCTACCATTAGCTCATAGGTTCCGCTCTCAAAGCTGGTGGATGGGAGCAGGCCCTGATTATCACACGGGCACTTGGGTCCTGTGCCCTGGGCACGAAATTTATAAGGGGCGCAAGAAATTTTCTTAATTTCATCTAATTTTCTATTATGAAAATCATAATTGCAAAAACAAATGTGATATATGAGATATTACAGACCAATCTCAGCTATCCAATGAAAAAAAAAAAAAAAAGAAAAAGAAAAAGAAAAAACATTTAAAAATATTAAAATGAAATCGAGATGCTTTTATAAATTTCGTCCATATGATTAGAATTAGCGAAGGGGTCTTCTCATTTGAATGAAGTAGCCTCCTAAGGCTTTGCTAATTTCAGAGCCCGATTCAAACTGTAGGGGGCCCAAGGCCCAGCAACTTTTCTAGCCCCCTCGCTCCAAAATATTAGATAGATTCTTTTCCTCCCCCCTCCCTCCCACGGGAGTATTCGAAAGGTATCTTTATATTACCATGGATACCAAGTTAATCAAAACATCGAACAGACTTCATGTTCCATACAGCACGCTCTATTATTTTTAAATAAATCCAATAGATGGCGACACTACAGATTGAAATCAAGAAATCTTCGTTCTAGATCTAACGTAAATTTCATCATAGAAAAAATGTACAGCCGTATGAAACGAAATAAATAAATAAACACCCCGTACTAACTCTGCAACAAATTAATATAGAATATAGTTACTGATATGTAACGTTTGTAAATTAAATCTAATTTTCCAATGATATACATAAAATTTTCTTAAGGGGTTATCTACTTACCAAATCGAGCCCAAATTTTATTATTTATTTATTTATTTTTTTTTTCAATATCAACAACCAAATTTGTCATCATCAATCGGTTTTAAACCTTCAATTAGCCTAAAATCAAAAGTTCACAAAATTCATACAATTAATTTGTTTGTTTGTTTGTATTTATGCCGGCATAATGAAGAAGAAATGTGACATCACAGATTTTGATTAAAATAAAAGCAGTAAAATTCAGTAGATTAAATTATGAAGTATGAAGTTATTTTAAAATTAAAATATTTTGTGTTCATAAAGATACGATTTAAAGCCAAGTATGTTAAATTCTATTTCAAACTGCAAAATACTACTATTTTCAATTGCCCTTTCATATTAATATTTTATTACTCTACATTATTATTAATCTTATTATTATTATTTTGTTAAATCTTATTTAATACAAAATACGAATCATTTTTATTTGTTCAGCTCACAACAGTAATCAAAACACATAATTTCAGTTTAAAAATAAAATCTGGAATGTGATCTAAAGTGTAGTGCTTTGTTTCTGAACTGCAAGTATATACAGTATAGCGTAATATAGCGTGACATGTGACTGGGGGGGGGGGGGGGGGAGTAACGCGACATGTGACACCTGTGACAAAGGGAGGGAGAGTAATCAAAAATACGGAAAAAACGCGTGACATCATCTATGAATGGCCCCAAACATGAAACAACAAGTTTCGGTACAATAATGTCATAAATTAAAATAAATGACTCGTAGGTAAAAATTTGTCAAGTTCTAAATTCATTATTAATATGCTGTGAGTGATTTTTATTTTTAAACAGTTTAAACAATGCTATAACACTTCAATAGGTAAGTTTGAGTGACTTTTATTTAAACTGGACTGCCACTTATTCTTTTTTATTGTTTGGAAAATAATTTTGTCCTTGGTAGCGAATTGGGAAATCTCAAGTATATCTGAATATATTCATTGTTTGAATTCCGCAACTTATTTCATTTTATTCGTTTTCTGATTGGTCTATGTTTAATGTCCAAAAATGGAATACTTCTCTTTTTTATTTTATTCGTTTTCTGATTGGCCTATGCTTAATGTCTAGACATGAAATACTTCTGTTGCGACGATCACAGAAAAAGTATTAAAAATTGCAAAAAAATTAATAACTCAATGACAAATTTAGATACAAGTTTCAAACAAGTTGCATTTAAAAGTAAATTTTTTCTGTGTGTGGCGGTGTAAAAATTAAAAATATGCAATGTTTAGAAATTAAAAAATTTACATTACCGAAAATTGTTAAACTGAAATTTCATTTAATATTTGTTTATAACCGGTCCAGAAATATTAACTTGACTCTATATTTCCAGGCATATTAATGAATATAAAATTAATTAATATAAATGTCCAGGCACTATTATTACGTAAGCTACGTTGTGATTATCATAAAAATTATGTTGTTGTTCATTTATTTTAAATATACAAATCATTTATTTGTCTAAAATATAGTCTTTGAAAATACTATTTTCCAAATAATCGTTGTAATTTTATAAATTAATTTTTTTTTTATATAAGGGGAAAAGTTTTTTTTTTTTTTTTTTTTTTTTTTTTTTGTTAGATAATAATAATAAGAGTAAATGTAATTAATATTTTTAACGCAATTGTTGGAGCAATGAATATGACCTGTTCTAGATAATACTTATGTTCCATTTGTCACTTTCTAAGAAAAGTATTGTGATCGAAATTTTTTGGACTTCCAGTTTTCGACGGATTTACATGTTTTAGGTACCTGAGATTCCAAAAAAACATGTTTTTAAAAATATTTGTCTGCCCATATGTATGTCTGTGCGTCCGTATGTAGCCATTGTACCATAGAAAAATGTATGAAGTTACGCATAGAATTGAACCAATTTTTTGTGTAAATGTTTCGCTGTGGTCAGCGGGCCCTCCCTGAATTTGAAAAAAATCCGCCGAAAGAGAAATACTATAATCGAGATGCCTGTGCCATTTTCATTAGTGAACCATCGAAAAAAGAAAGTTATGCGCAGAATTGAACAAAATTGTTTGTTTGTGTTTTTGGCTATGGCCAGCAGATCTTCCTTGAATTTGGAAATATTCCGCGAGAAAGGAGCATTGTAATAGCACTTTTAGAATCATTTTCTCGATTCTTCGTCGTTCTATTGTGCATCGGCTAGTGCAGAAACGGGAACTCGCTTCCCATTAAGCCGGCTATTTATAAACAGCTGATGAGAACAGAATAAGGGAAAACTATTGATTTTAATAAATATCATGATAAAAATTAATTTTTTTAACTCCGATTAAATGACTGAATCAGAAATGTAAAATGAAATTAAAAGTTGGTATAGTATTAAATTAATATAATATAAATATTAACACGTGTAGTTAATTTTTGAAATATTAAAATGTAAGTATGATACAGAAGTAAGTCTTGGGATTGGCACATATAGCTAGTTTATTTATATGATTGATTATTTAATCTGCTGTAAGAAAATTAAAATAAAAATGTTTTAATAATCGGTGTATTCCTTTTCTTGTTTTAATCAAAATAGCTATCAGAAATTCCCACTTATAATTTTCGCTCTATTTAATTGTGGAGGTTAATCATGGAGATAATCAATGCATAAATAAAAAATTATCATTTGCAATTTCTGGTATAGATATTGTAAATAAAAAATTGGCTCATATTACACGTACAATCCTAGAATACTCCTGTTTCCCTCATGCTCTGTTCTTTTGAATAAATCCAATAGATGGCGACACTACAGATCTAAATCCAGTAAAATCCACTCCATTTTTCATGGCAGATAATGTTTCTTTTGGAACAACACAATGCATAAAATTATACAAAATTTATAAAATTTAATGCATTTTATTTTATATATTTAATACTAAACCAAAAGAAGTAAGAAAAATTACATAAATGAACTTCTCTTTACTGTACACTAACTGGCAATACTTAAAAACCTTTTAAAAAATTTATTTATACATTCTATCATATTTCATGCATCATTTTAAAGAATGATTGAATATTACAGAACAATTAATGGTAACAACACATAATTTAAAAAACTAATCCTGTATTTAGAAACTAATTATCAAAATTTCGGCATAAAATGTAAGTTTATTTCTTTGTTTGTTACTATTGTATGTGAAAGAAAGCAACACAAAATTTAAAACATTTCACTAATTTTTTCTTATCAGATTAAAATTTTATAAATGTTTGATTTCATATATTTAAACTAATAATTAAAATTAGATTTAAAAAGATGCGCAATATATTTTCAAATTAAAAGGGTTTTTAATATTTTTTTCAATCGAAAAATAGTTAAATTTGGTCTGCATGAAAATTACATTAAAAAAATGAATTTCTATACGAGTGTGATTATTTTAATAAGCTTTTTATGTTGAAACAAGCTAACCCTATTTAAACCGGCTGTTTTTTTTTCTTTTTTTGCTTTAATTGTACATTGCTTTACAAAAATATGTTATCTATATCTAGAACTTCTTTTGAAAACAGTGCTGCGATCTGTATTTTGGTTTTCACACTAATAATGTTAAGGAAAGACTTGACTGGGTGCAATACTTCGGGAAACAAACAAGCTTTTCCTTTAAGACCCGTTCCCAGGCCCTGATTACCAAATAGACACGAGAAGCACATGCTTACCATGAAAATTTTTGAAGGGACTCAAAATTAAAAAGGCTTGGATGCCGTATCTTCAACGAGCCACCATTTTGTTTCCCTGTTATTTCTCATGCATTATTATTTTACCTTAAACTACAAAATGCAACTGAAATGATTATTTAACGATTGAATCATACACTTCAAAAAATGATACGAAATTAAACAAGACAATCTACTGTAGAAACTCAAAGATTGAAAGATCAAATTTTTAATAGTTAAAATCGTTTGATTTACTTATTCATTTATTATGTAAAACATTCAAGTAAAGCTAAAATAAATTTTTTAGTATGCATAAAAAATATTTATTTTATGTTTAATCAAAAAAATAATTGCAAAATAATTATATTTATAACAATTTGTGAGAAATAATAGGGAAACAAAATGGCGGCTTGCGGGAAGATACGACATCTGTTCCATTAAAAATACAAGGGACCCCAAATTTTATATTGAATTAATTCCATTCCAAAATTCGAACTTCTTTTCAAATTAACTTATGTATACACATATATATTAAGATATTTCATAAAAATACCTTCCATAACAAATTGATTTTACATTTTCAATTTCAAATCTAAAATCCTTGACTTTGTCCATTATTTTAGATGCATATTTATTTTACATATTGAATTTGAATATTATTGAATTTGGCTTGTATGCATAATATATAATATTAATAATTTAAACAATTTCTAGAATTAAAAGAACTATTTCTAAAATATTGATATTTTATGTTGACGATTACATACTGAATTCAAACTTTCATCTATCTCATATTTTTATGTTAATACTTTTTACATATTTTTCTTATATCACAATGCGAACTCAATTGAGCCATTGTTTGGAATAATATTTGTAGCATTGGCGAGTTTTCAGGTACAGTCGGCTCTCGTTAATTCGAACTCGTCGGGACCACAAGAAATGTTCGAATTATCCGAAGTTCGAATAATGAAAATATGAAATGAAAACATGATTAATATGGTACTATTAGAAAGGAAATAATGTTATAGTGTTTTTTTTTTAACTTATTACGTCTGTTATCATTAGAATCTGACTTAATATTAAATTAGAATGTATAAATGCATAAACTAATTAAAAGATTAGAAACAAGCACAATGCAAGAAAAATTTAAAGCGTCACCTGATGGACAGACGGGACATTAAAAAAATGGATATCAAATGCATTGGATTATATGTATAATCGTTCGGAACAATTTTCACAAAAATCAAAGAAAGAAAGTTATTCAAGTGATCTGAAATCCGTGAGATAGAAGAGAAAACGAAAAATCGGAATTCTTGTTGGTTCGAATTAAACGAAGCCAAGAGAAAATGAGTTCAAATTAATGAAAGTTTTTAACGTTATTCTGCCATTGAAAATCTCGAGACTTCATATTTAGTTCGAATTATCCGATTTCGAATTAACGAGAGTTGACTGTATGTCGAATTCAGAAAGCTTTTTTCAAAAGAAAGGGGGCCCCGAAATGGCATTGTGGTTCCCACTCCTTCAAAGCTTAATCAGGCCCTGCCCGTTCCTCGGTAACTATCCGAACTATTTTGATGAGCTTAGAATCAGTATTTATTGAATTACGCTCAAAATTTATGGCAGACAGTTTTTTTTTCAACAACTAAAACTTTTTATTTTAGAACAATAGCAATTTTCCGGACATTTTTCATTTTTCAGAATTTTTGTTTTCGGAAATTAATTAAATTTTCTTAAAACCATCTGCACACAGAATTTTATACTTACAGTAAAACCCCGATAATTCGGATTTATTGGGGCCGGACCCAATCCAGATTATCCGAAGAATTAAAAAAAATGAAATAAAACAAAACATACTTACAGAAAATCACCTTTATGTTAAACTTATTGAATATTTACAGACAGTAAGAATGATCACTTTGCTTAATTCTTCCAAAAAGATTTCAGAAAAAGTTTCTTTTTTTTTTTTTTTTTTTTTTTTTTTTTACATTCAGAATACGACTATGAAACAAATTAATGTTATGGAAATCAGCCAATCGCTTCTCAAACTTTAAAAAAAAAAAAAAAAAAAAAAAAAAAAAAAAAAAAGACCAAAACGGTCCGAATTATCTGGAGATCCGATTTAACGGGGTTCGAGTTAGCGGGGTTCTAGTGTATTTTCTACTACCAAAAAGTTTTTTTTTTTTTTTTTTTATCAAAATCGCTCGAATACTTCAGGAGTTAATGGGGTTTTAGCTTAAAAGTACAATTTTTTTCGAAGAGCTAAGAAATTTAGGCATTTTCTAATTTGAATAAAGTTCTTGCACAATTTTATCAAACACAGGAATTGAAGTATCTGTTAAAACTTGGATGAAATTGAGGTACATATTATAAATGAGTTTAAAATTTTAGAGTAAAATTAACCCTTTATCTACCGAATTATGAATACTTGAAAATTTTACTTCTAACGCATTTTACGTAAATTGTTTAAACTAAATTAAAAGATTTACATAATCATTTAATAAATTTTTGAAAGATTTTAAAAGGATTTAGAAAGATTAATTAAATTTGAATTTACAGGGATTTTGTGCAACATTTATAACCCCATTCAAATCTTTTATTTTAAATTGTTTTCTTAGTATTTTGTAGAATTATAAAATGCACAAATATGATGTTCTTACAATATAAATATAGGAATGTTTCCGAATTGAAAAATTCCCATCCCCCTTCACTCAGCGCCAAGAAAGCTGAAAAGATACAAATGCAAAAGTAATCATCCTTTTAAAAATATTTTTGTTTTGTGTAGCCAATAATGCTTTTCGAACAAGAAAAAGTAATGCATCTGTAACTCATTCTAAACAGTATTACAACTAATTGACGCATTAAAAGAATTTTATAATAAGTAATTTTAATGGTACTTATAAGTACCGGCGGTAGATAAAGGGTTAACACAAGTAGGCGTGGCATCCCAGTCGTGTCTTCCTTTCCTATAAACTCCTTTTAAACCATTTTATTTTTTTACTGTTGTTTAGTAATTATTCTTTATTCATTACTATTGTTATCGATTTCAGCCACCGACCTTCCAGTCTCTTCAGGCTCTGGTTCCAATTTCCCAGGAGGAGTGGGAAATCCAATGAATGCAGGCTGTTTACCTGATGGTAGGTGGTGTCATTAATTACATTATTGTCGTCTTATTAAGGCCCCACACTAGGCACAAAAAAGACCCGGATGATAATGTAAAGTCTATGGGGGAGTTCTTTTCAAATATCTCGCTCAAATTTTAATATTTTTACATGTTTTTTTTTGGGGGGGGGGGGCACAATATAGCTGAGAACGATCCACAACCGGCCTAATTTTTACTTTTTCGAGTTTGCTTATATATTTTTTATATTACGATAGTTTCAATTTCAGAACCGGTATCGAAAGTTAAAGTAATTTTTTTTTAATCTGAAACCAAAACTCAAAATGTAAAAACTAGGCCGGTTGTGGATCGTCATCAGCTATCTTATGCAAAAAAACTCATGTAAAAATATTAAAATTTGAGCGAGATATTTGAAAAGAATGCCCCCATAGACTTTACATTATCATCCGGGTATTTTTTGTGACTAGTGTTGCGCCTTAACCCTTTGCACTCTACAGCTGATTTTCACTCACAGCTAGTGTTGCCAGATGTACCTCGTAATCCTCGCCAACGGCTTTGGACAGCACTAATATCTTACAGTTTATTTCGCCATCTTTTATCACGGATTATTCTGCCATTCGATAAGGCGAAGAAAATTAGTTTAAAATTCTGGTGTCCAAATCATTTGGAGAACCCATTTATGCGGAACACTAGCCTTCTGACTGCCGCGACCGGATTTTTCCGTTAACTAAGCTGCAGGTTTCACTGCAATAGTAGCATTATTTAAATTAATATAATTCTATAGATATAATTCAGTTCTAAGAAATTAAGTTATGATTAATTCTTCGGAGGTTTATGTACCTATATGTAACAATATATATATATGTATCATGTTGATAAAAACATCTTTTTTCAGCATTTTAAAAAAATTGCGGAGAAAACAACATTACAATTTTGCCCTTTTGCTCGGTGGTCAGGAACCTAGCGGTCATAAGGGATGTAGGGGACGTTATACGGAGGTATACGCCGTATATCTTCTGAACTTTTTTTAAAGAACCCCCGTATACCCTCTGTTTCTCAAAAAAGCTATAGTAAGGTGGTCTGGGGTAATAACGTCAGGCGGGGTAATAACGCCAAGTGCTAATATTATGCATAATTATGAAATAATCTGGTAACTGACACCCATGTCCACTGCGCAGAAGGGTTTTGAGTCATATAAATCGCAAAAAACAGCTTCAAGTTAATTTGTTTCATTTTTAGGTCTTATTGTTTTTACAAGCAGCTAAAATTAACGCTTGATCTAAAATTTGCGAGATACGTTTTGTGATGTGAAGACTATTTTTTTTATCCGGAAATACTTTGTTAATTATTTAAATTTGTAGTACATTTCATAGACTTTCAAAATGTTCTTGAAGATTTTGGATATCTTCTCGAGATAATTTGTTATTTAAAATGTACTGCGCAATAACTATACCGGGGTAATAACGCCAATCCTTGACATTAATACCCCGGTTGATTCCCTACTGTGGCCGAGATACATCCTAAATACTGATTGAAATAAACACAGTTAAAACCGTGCAATGTTTCTAATAATTCTATTTAAACGGTCCTTTTTAAGAAAAAAAGAAGCTCACGGTCTGATATTCTTTTGCCTCCTCTCCCCCACACTCACCACACCTTTATTTTTCTTACACTTTCACAAAAAAATGAACATTTTCAATAGCTTAGAATGCAATTTGTCAATTTCTAAGTTTGTAGAATTTGTATTTTTAGAATTGGGCAATCTACATGCCATTATTCCATCTTATTTCATAGTTTTGTTTGCATGGCGTTATTACCCACCTATATGGGTAATAAAGCCAAATAGCATTGCTCAAGAAATCACGCCATTACATTTTATGAGTACATATCTGTTAAATTATTTTTTTTATACAGATAGTCAATGAGTTGCTGTATCAAATCATATATTTGTTTAAAAAATACAAACTAAATCTGAGCCGTGAAAATTGGTAGAACCTTAACGTGGCGTTATTACCCCAGGGTACCTTATATAGTACATTTTGGAATATAGCATCTGCCTAGAGCGTATAACCTATGTTTTTTTTTCTTTTGATTACAGTACTGGCAGTCAATGAGAATCGAGTGTGAAGGATTAACTCTTTCTTAACATAGTTAAAAATTGTTTGCGACTTTAATTTGTCTGTATGTTAACCATCTAACTCTTGAAAATGTATTTGTATTTCCATTTAATTGATGTATGTTATTCTAAAATGTTTGATATATTGAAATAGAAAAGTGTACAATCTATACTTAGTTTACAGGTATGTACAAAAGAATCCCATTACATTATGATATATGTCGAACTATCGTTTTCTGACTTTTAATGATCTCATGATACCTCAAATATGTTAAAATTTAAAAGGTTGCTAAGGTGCACTACAATATGTATTCTATTGATTGTACATAGCATGTATTGTTCATTTACAGGAATTTTCTGCTGTATTATCCATTTTTCAACTTATCTAACTTTGAATAAGGTGGTTTCGATAGATTCTATATAGGACAACAGGAAAGAGTTAATGCACATTTCCAGACAATCGACAAAAAATGCTGAAAATAATTTTTATGGGGTTTTTTTTTTTGGCTATTTTCTCTCTATTCTTAAAATAATAATAATAATAATAATAACGCTGTAATTGTTGGCACCGTAGTATGATTTTTTGGTGGCCGGTTAACTTTCTTTACTAATATTAAGGAAAGGATTATATTTAAGAATAAGCCATATTTGTATTTATTGCATCTTTATGTAATATTATAAGATTCATAGTTTTATGCTGTGTTCTGCACCATATATTTATTCATCCATTACACATGTCGAAAACGGGTAGGATTTCGTAAATTACTTCTCATTATGTTGGAAAATGTTTCATAAAATGATTTTGTTTCGTTAAGTAATCAATTAAGCATACAGAATTTAAGTAGTTTACGTTTTCTTACTTAAGTACCTGTAAATAAATAGAGCAAACAACGCGTAAAAAAATTGAGGAGGATAAAGTTTTTATTATTTTTCTTGTAGCCGGAAAAATAAAACAAATAGAGTTGTGCTATTATCAAAAACCTTCTAATTTTACCTCAGCGTACGATCATAGTATTATTGCTCAATTGAATCTTGAATCATAACATTTCATATCATCTCCATGAAAATTTGGGATTTCAAGAAATAAAATTGATAACAACACTCGCGAAATAAGTCTGTTTAAGAAGATAACATTGCTATTTTTTTCCTGTCATATCCGTTTTGTGAGCATGTACATGCACTTTTCTTATGCTAATCATTATCTCGAAGTCAGACAAAAAATATTTGCGCTCGCACAACTGAACTGTGCCACTCAGATGTCCCATTAATTTCTTCCACAGATTTTTTAATCTTTTGTGTTCTGAAGCGAAATATTTCGTTTCGAAAGCATCGATTTAACCGTCCAGAATAATTCCTTTATCAATATATTTGTTTATCGATGTGAAGTTACTTAGCAATACTTTGTTTGTAATAATTTCGGAGAGTTACTTGCTTTTGGTACAATTAATTCAAGCTGTTTTTTAGCTAAAACATATTAATTTCAGACAAGCACAAATTTTGAACTCACGAAGTTTTGAAAGTTTTTAAATCAAATTCGCTGTATGCCGAAAAAGTTTTATTTTTCAATTTATCTATTATAGTAATTACCTATTACTGTGTGTCCCCAATAATTCTATATTTTATGAAATATTCTATGTATTTCATGCGATTTTATCATACATTTTAATGATAAAGTTTCACTTTTTTCCCCTGTCATATCCATTTCTTAAACATTCACATTAGTGGGGAAAAAAGTAAACATCCCCTACTAATTCTACAACAAATTATTGCATGAGAAAATTATTAATATCAAACGATTAGAAATAGAGTCCATTTTTAAATGATGTGTATGCTACCGGCCAAACCCGTATTTAGGCCAGACTAGTTTATCCTAACGCCAATAGGATAAACTAATTTTTCATGCAGAGTTACCCGATTCGCTTCAGTTTTTGGATATGTTCATTCTGATGAAGCGCTTCATTGATTAATTTTGGTGGTTCTTTGGCTAAGTATAAAAGAGAAATGGACAATTAATCTCATTCCTTATTTTAGATAAATGGGTTTTTATGCAGAATTATCCAATTTGCTTCACATTTTGGACATAAATTCATTTTCATGAGGCACTTCAATGATTAATTTACGGTTTTTTTATTAAGTCTAATGGGGCAGCGGATGACTTATAGCCTTCCTTCAATTAGATAAATGGATTTTAATGCAGAATTATCCGATTTGCCGTCAATTATGGATACAACTTTTTTCTTAATAAGGTGAATCCCTGAATAGTTTTAGTTGTTTAATGATTAAGTATAAAGGGAAGAATGGGGATTACTCCTTTTAAATTAAATAAATGGGTTTTTGTGCAGAATTATCCGATTTTCTTGGAAATTTAGTTAATTGTTCAATTTCATAAAGCATATTTGTGATTAGTTTTTTTTTAAGGGGGGGGGGGGTTCAATAGTCAAGTATAATTTGAGGAAGTGGGGGAACTAATCCCCCTTACTTTTTCTGGAGGTGTTATTCTCTCGAAAAAAAAAAAAAATATATATATATATATATATATATATATATATATATATATATATATATAAAATAAGGCTATAATATACAATTAGTGTAAACAGCCTGTGAGCGCTAAGCCCATCAGTTTAACTGGACAATATTTTTCTTATTATTGATGCCGACTGCCGTTCTATTTCTAAATTTGTGCAAATTGCTTTTGCCATCACCCCTGTATAATATATTATATTCGAGGGTATATATATATATACCCTGTTTAATACATTATATTCAGTAGGATAACGTTAGTGGTCTGCGCGGTCGTGAATTTCGAGGCCCAGGCACCGCCCTTCCTGATGGAAAGTTGTTTTGTCTCGACCCGGTGTAGATATTAAAAGTTCTGTCCGAGCCCTGAAAATACAGAACTCAATGAAAAGAGCCCCGGTCCGGCTCAATTTCTACAAAAAATTAAGATTTTACTTAACATACAATTAAGATTCCTTTAAAGAAAAGTTCATGCATAAGTAGTAGGAAAATAACAGTACGGGGACAGCCGGAGGGGCAGAGGGGCCGCCCCTCCGCATCCCTCCGCGCCCCGCCGCCCCCGCCGCAGCAAACCGTCCCTCCTGCGGTACCTCCTGCCCCTTCCATGCATCCCCCTCCACAAACGCCCCCTAGTGGAAAAAAGGAACATTCTATTATAACATGAGAGGTGATCAACCTTCCCTAATTAAAAATATTATCAATCACATCTCAAATCGGAATCATACTATATGATGAAGATTAAATTTATATTTGAATTTTGAACAACCGTAATTTTAATGCGTATTATTAATTAAGTGAAACAATTAAAATCTCAGTTTTTAACCATTTTATTTAGATTTCTTCAACTACAAGATGAGATTATCAATTTAACACAAGAAAGTTAAACATATATTTGAATTTTGCTTGATAGACATCTTAATGAGTAGTATTAATTAAGTAAAAACAATAGAAAATATCCAGTTTTATAGAAAAAGACTGATTTCTTACGATTTTTATCAACTATATGATCAATGTAACTACTTACAAGTTGAAAGTTAAACATGTATCCTAGTTTTTCAACAGCTATAGCCTTAATGAGCATTCATAATTAAGTAAAAAACAATGGAAAATATCGATTTTTATAGAAAAAGACTGATTTCTTACGATTTTTATCAACTGCAACATCAGTGTATCGACTTACAAGTTGAAAGTTAAACATGCATTCTAGTTTTTCAACAGCTATAATCTTAATGAGTATCGTTAATTAAGTAAAAAACAATGGAAAATATCAAGTTTTATAGAAAAAGACTGATTTCTTACGATTTTTTCAACTCAAACTTCAGAATATCAATTTGATAGAAAGAAATTTAAGCATGCATTCGAGTTTTGGACAACCATTTCCTTCACGAACATTAATAATTAAGCAAAACAACGGAAAATATTAAATTTTTAACTGATTTCTTCATATTTATTTTATTTTTATATATATATATATATATAAAATCAGAATACACAACTTAAAATAGAAATTTAAGCATATTTTTTAGTTTTTGAACAGTCGTTACCTCAAAGAATTTCAATAATTGAACTATTAACAAAGGAAACTAATGATTTTTTAACGAAAAAAGACGAATTAAACGAATTTGGTTAACTTTTACTCTAAATGGAAATTTCATCATACTTTTATATACTAACTAAGTAGAATTTTAATGCATAAACGAACACATTTCAGTAAATATTCATCGCACACACAAATATGAAAACAACACCTGCTTCTTGTGACGTCATATTGAAACCAAAACTTATTCCTTTGAAGTCCCTCACCATGCCTTTTCACCCCCATCACTCCCAATTTTTTACTTCAGGTAGGGAGATGGACAAAGCAATGACCTCGCATTCTTGTACACTATATTGCCATTGATTATGGGACACTTGCGATTTTAGACATTTTACTAAATATCTAGAAAAATACATGAGGAATCATCTCGAAACTCTTAGTGTATAAATATAATAGTACACGTCATACATCTCCGTGAAGATTTTTTACCGAAACTCCATAGGGGACCGTCAACAAATTAAAAAAGAATGAATATCTTTTGAATAACCCTGTCAAAACTAATGTAGCAAAAGCGCTCAAACTCTAGATTATGATTGAATGCCTTATTGTAATACACTGTGTTCATTTTTATGCAAATAGCATGCATACTTGCAGAGTAATTAAGGTTTTTATAAAAATGGTCCCAAATTTTTCCAAGTTTTTTCCTTATAATTTTCAGAGTTCTTAATACAAAATAATATTTTCTTCAGAAAATATGACAAACAACATTGCACACAGTATCCTGTAATCAGAATTAAAAAATAATGAAAATTGTATACAAAATGAGTTGGTTTACTAAATAATTTTTTACTGCGCATGCGTCAACGATATCAAAATTTCATTTGCATATTATGTTAGCTAAATGTATAGAGCAACTTTTGTGAAAGTCACAAAATCATAACTTGAAAATTCTGAAAATAATCGTCAATTGAATAAGTTGAAAATCCGTTATTTTCAAAATGAAGCAAAAACAAGAGGGGTTGTATCCATATATTCATTGATTAGTGTCAATATAGAGTACACAATCCTTGATGTTACGACTACTTTTGGATAAAATCCCTCATTTTTTTGCTTCATTTTGGAAACAACGGATTTTGTCCTTTTTCTATAGACGATTACTTTCAGAATTTTCAAGCTATAATTTTGAGACTTTTACAAAAGTTGCTCTATACATTTAGCTAACATAATATGCAAATGAAATTTTGATATCTTTGACGCATGCGCAGTAAAAAATTATTTAGTAAACCTACTCATTTTTCATACAATTTTTATTATTTTTTAATTCTGATTACAGGGTACTGTGTGCAATGTTGTTTGTCATATTTTCTGAAAAAAATATTATTTTATATTAAGAACTCTGAAAATTATAAGGGAAAAACTTGGAAAAATTTGGGGCCATTTTTATAAAAACCTTAATTACTCTGCGAGTATGCATGCTATTTGCATAAAAATGAACACAATGTATTACAATAAGGCATTCAATCATAATCTAGAGTTTGAGCGCTTTTGCTACATTAGTTTTGACAGGGTTATTCAAAAGATATTCATTCTTTTTAAATTTGTTGACGGTCCCCTGTGGAGTTTCGGTAAAAAATCTTCACGTAGATGTATGACGTATACTATTATATTTATACTCTAAGAGTTTCGAGATGATTCCTCATGTATTTTTCTAGATATTTAGTAAAATGTCTAAAATCGCAAGTGTCCCATAATCAATGGCAATATAGTGTATATTTAGAAGTCTGGGAGAAAAAAAGAGACATTTTATGCACTCCAATTTCATAACAGTTACCTCAATATCCCAAAATTTGAATTTTGGAAGACATAATCAGTATAATTAATTAAACAAAATAATAGAAATATTATTTTTTAAGAGGTAAAGGTGAATTTAAGCGAATTTGATTAGTTTTACAATAGTCTTTTGAATCGCAACTTGGAAATATGGATTTCTAACAGAAGAGTTAAACGTATATTTTAATTTTAACAACAAAAACTTAACAAGTATCATTAATTAAACAAAAATAAATATAAATTTTAAAGAAAAGACGAATTTGAATAATTTTACACTAGTATTTTCAAAAGCAACATTTAAATATCAATACTTATTCACATATTTCACTTATTCACTGTATTCAATACTATATTTAATAAATTTGGATACAATTTAAGAATTTTCTAATCTGTAATTAAATATTAGCTGTATATTTAATGTTACCCATGTTTTCAACATTAGTTCATAATCGTGAATTTTGTATTTTAAATACCATGTTATTCAGGTTCAGTTTATTTTCACTTGAAATCATACAGAATTTTTTAACAGAGTTTGTTTTTGAAATCATTGAAGCAACTGTATTTAATATTTTTAACACCAATTTTCTAACATTTTCTAACATTTTCCGATTATACATTCTTCAGAAGTACATTTCTAAATGCTACAATCACTTTACATATCGAAAAGATATCATTGAAGCAACTGTATGTAATATTTTTAATACCAATTTTCTAAGATTTTTTAACATTTTCCGGTTATACGTTCCTCAAAAGTTATTATTACGTATTCTAAACAATAGAAAATATTAATTTTAAGAATAAAAAGACGAATTTAGACAAATTTTATTAGTTTTACACTATTTTTTCTCATCTCCAACACGGATATATCAATTTTAACAGAAGAATTTTAAACGTATATTTTAGTTTTTAAAAACAAAAATGTATCAAGTATTATTGATTAAACAAAAATAAATATCAATTTTCAAGAAAAGACAATTTTTTACACAAATTTTCAACTTTGAAATACATTTGTTTACATATATTGTTTCAGTATATTACTAAACTTAAACTTTTTAAAAAATTTGAATGTCTTTACAAAGGGTTCATACTTATATTTTTCACGTCTTGACTGCATTTTAAATCTTACAACAAAAGTATACTTTTATTATTATTATTATTATTATTCTAGAAAACCTAAAAAATCATTTCTTGCTGCTTTAGACACTTGACATATTAAAACTACTCTACCCATATAATTAATCAAATTAGGACATGATTCATCTTACACTTCAAAATTTCTGAATTTTTACAATACTTATTTTCATCAAACTTTATTCTTGATCCTATATATTTTAATAGCACAGAATTTTAACATCTGTTTTTATCTACTTATCAGAAAATTATTAAAACACCCAACACCATTTTCCAAATATGAATATTATCTTTACAGTTTAATAATGCAAAACATACACGAATACAAAGTTAAATTTTTACAAACATTTCATATTTCAAACCAAACTATTCGAAATTTTCACAACATAAGAGCAAACATTAGACGAACTTTTTAACATTAATATTGCTTAGATCTTTTCATTATAACCTTTAACTATGATAATTATCCAATTTTAGGTTGATTGTCGAAAAACTGTAACTGAAATTACATAAACTTAATGTAAAAAAACATGTTCTCACACAATTTCTTGAAATTCAACAAAGAATGGACTATTACTCTAATACTTATCTACATCAATCTCGACTCTCGATAGTATATAGATATTTCATCATTACATACTTACCAACTCTTTTCAAACGTTTATCAGAAAATCTAGTCAATCAAAGTCTAGTAATTATCACACCTGTTCCTCAGAAATATTACTATCATATGAAACAGTAAAGAAAATTAATAAATATTTAATATTTAATAACCTCATACGTGAAATTACTGCCGAATGAGAATACTGATAATCAATAAAATCAACTGTTGGACAAAAAATAGTACAGATTACTGAAAATCCAAATCATTTTTTCTACAAAAATTACAAAAATTAACAAATGAATGACAAGTTAGAGAAATAACTAAAAAAATTAATGAACATATTTACAAATTTATTAAAATCACACCTTTTTCTGGATTACAAACCACAATTTCTTGAAAAATTTAACACCGAATTTGCAAGATTTTAATCCTAGTATTACATACACTCAACAAATATTCAAAATTAACAAAAAAATATTTTTTTAGTCTCATCAATAAGCAGAAATTCTATATTAAAAGAATATTTTCATAGTAGTACTTATAAAAATGAGAGTTTACAAACTGATTTTCATAATTTTATCACATTTAAACTTAATTTTTATACATAAAACATTATTTAACCAAATTTTATACTTTCTAATTCAGTAAAATTCAATACTTTTTTAGTTTTTAAACCAATACCACAATATTTATTTACATCAAACTTGATTATTTACCTTTTATATTTCCACATTACACAAGTGAGATAAATACTAACTTGGAACGAGAGTTGAAGTCAATTGATTCTATTCGATTTTCATCGTATACGCATGTTGAAGTCAATTGATTCTATTCGATTTTCATCGTATACGCATTGCTACTACACGAAATTTCTTACTTCTATAAGCATCTAATGTATTAAAACTAATCTACTCATATTTTTAATGAATTCATCAGATGTTTCATCTCGCACTTCTGAATTATCATCCATCAAGTTGCTTAAAATATAAATACTATCTTTATAGTTTTAATGTAGTATACATGACTAATCTTGAGTTAGACCTTCCATAGTATTAATCAAATTATCATATGTTTCATCTTACAGTTAACGATTTCTGAATTATCGTCCATCTAGTTGTTTAAAATATTAATAAAATGTTTATAGTTTTTGATTATACAAAGTATGTATGAATACAATCTTTAATTTTTAACAGTTCATATTTCAAATAACCTATTTTCGAAACCAAACTATGTGAATTTTACCATAATGGTTATCATCATACAGAGATTTGTGTTTCATACTTTTTCTAAAAATTATCAGATATGTACTCCTCAGAGGAATTTCTATCATATGAGTAAATAAAAAAAAAATAATTTATATTAAACGTACAACGAAAATTGATTGCAATATACATGTATTTAATAAAAATAAATAAATAAGCGATTATTTATACATTAAACCTTTACTAAATATATATTTCTTGCGTTATGCAGATGTTTCAACAAGATGAACTAAAACAGCAGCAAACTTCAGAAATTAATGATCTGAATGATTCATCCCTAGCACATGTAGCGTTAATGAATAATACATATGTAAGTACTTATATGAAAAATACTAGAATTCGTATATGTAACGTAATTAGAGTAATATAAAATGATTTGTCTTACTGCCTACACTTTAACAAATACCTTTTTACCTATATTGTTGAAGATAATCCTAATTGTTTGCATTTATTTCTATTACAGATGTGTTCTATTTGCTACAAACACTTCTTAAGTAAATGAAATTTAACAGAACATACAAAAATCTATACAGGGGGAAAACCTTACACTTGGGAAGATTACCAAATGCGGTTTTCAAGAAGACGTGAATCAAAAATGCACACATCATCATGTAAAGCGTCGTCAGTTATATGCAAACTTAGTGAAGATATTCAAAAATTAGTCAGACGTTTGAAGAATTTAGACATAAAGGAAGATATTTAGACTATATATCCATCATATTTTCATAACACTTACCACAATATCTCAAACTTAAAATTTGGAAGACACACACTGCTGAAAAGTAATTTTGTTACCCGTGATTCTTCTAACCAACATGAATGTATAGATATTATTTTGCAATGTATTATTTAAATGCTCACAATAAATATTCTTTTATATGCATATATCGTTGTGTTTATTTTTTTAAAACCTATTACATTAATAAAATAGGTTACACACACATACATACACATAACATTTTAAGTGAAACAACACTCTCACAACTTAAAAAATGCATAAGAACAAACAAAAATAAGCAGATGTATGAAAAAATATGCAAGTTTACAAAATAATTTCACTGTTTTATAGAAATACCAACAAAAAATATTTACAATATAAAAAAATTACAAAAGTGAAAAGAAAAAACACAAATGTAAAACAAAAAAATCACAAAGTGAAAAACTCACAACAAAGTTTTTTTTAAAAAAAAATTATAACAAAAATTTTTTTTTACAAAAACCGAAACTTCAAAAAATATTTTTACAAAAAAAATTTTTTTCAAAAACATTTTTCACAAAAATTTTTTTTTCAAAATAAGTTTTTACAAAAGTAAAAAATAAAAAATCACAACGTTAAAAAATGAAAAATTTTAGTTAAAAAAAATGTAAAAAAAATTGCAAAAAAGTTGCAAAAATTTCAAAAAAAGTTATGAAAAAAGTATCAAAAATTTTGTTCTTTTTAATAGCAAATACAATGGTTTCGCCATTGCATACTGAATTAAAAAGAACAAAATTTTTGATACTTTTTTCATAACTTTTTTTGAAATTTTTGCAACTTTTTTTGCAATTTTTTTTACACTTTTTTTAACTAAAATTTTTCATTTTTTTAACGTTGTGATTTTTTATTTTTACTTTTGTAAAAACTTATTTTGAAAAAAAAAATTTTGTGAAAAATGTTTATGAAAAAAATTTTTTTTGTAAAAATATTTTTTGAAGTTTCGGTTTTTGTAAAAAAAAATTTTTGTTATAATTTTTTTTTAAAAAAACTTTGTTGTGAGTTTTTCACTTTGTGATTTTTTTGTTTTACATTTGTGTTTTTTCTTTTCACTTTTGTAATTTTTTTATATTGTAAATATTTTTTGTTGGTATTTCTATAAAACAGTGAAATTATTTTGTAAACTTGCATATTTTTTCATACATCTGCTTATTTTTGTTTGTTCTTATGCATTTTTTAAGTTGTGAGAGTGTTGTTTCACTTAAAATGTTATGTGTATGTATGTGTGTGTAACCTATTTTATTAATGTAATAGGTTTTAAAAAAATAAACACAACGATATATGCATATAAAAGAATATTTATTGTGAGCATTTAAATAATACATTGCAAAATAATATCTATACATTCATGTTGGTTAGAAGAATCACGGGTAACAAAATTACTTTTCAGCAGTGTGTGTCTTCCAAATTTTAAGTTTGAGATATTGTGGTAAGTGTTATGAAAATATGATGGATATATAGTCTAAATATCTTCCTTTATGTCTAAATTCTTCAAACGTCTGACTAATTTTTGAATATCTTCACTAAGTTTGCATATAACTGACGACGCTTTACATGATGATGTGTGCATTTTTGATTCACGTCTTCTTGAAAACCGCATTTGGTAATCTTCCCAAGTGTAAGGTTTTTCACCTGTATAGATTTTTGTATGTTCTGTTAAATTTCATTTACTTAAGAAGTGTTTGTAGCAAATAGAACACATCTGTAATAGAAATAAATGCAAACAATTAGGATTATCTTCAACAATATAGGTAAAAAGGTATTTGTTAAAGTGTAGGCAGTAAGACAAATCATTTTATATTACTCTAATTACGTTACATATACGAATTCTAGTATTTTTCATATAAGTACTTACATATGTATTATTCATTAACGCTACTTGTGCTAGGGATGAATCATTCAGATCATTAATTTCTGAAGTTAGCTGCTGTTTTAGTTCATCTTGTTGAAACATCTGCATAACGCAAGAAATATATATTTAGTAAAGGTTTAATGTATAAATAATCGCTTATTTATTTATTTTTATTAAATACATGTATATTGCAATCAATTTTCGTTGTACGTTTAATATAAATTATTTTTTTTTATTTACTCATATGATAGAAATTCCTCTGAGGAGTACATATCTGATAATTTTTAGAAAAAGTATGAAACACAAATCTCTGTATGATGATAACCATTGTGGTAAAATTCACATAGTTTGGTTTCGAAAATAGGTTATTTGAAATATGAACTGTTAAAAATTAAAGATTGTATTCATACATACTTTGTATAATCAAAAACTATAAACATTTTATTAATATTTTAAACAACTAGATGGACGATAATTCAGAAATCGTTAACTGTAAGATGAAACATATGATAATTTGATTAATACTATGGAAGGTCTAACTCAAGATTAGTCATGTATACTACATTAAAACTATAAAGATAGTATTTATATTTTAAGCAACTTGATGGATGATAATTCAGAAGTGCGAGATGAAACATCTGATGAATTCATTAAAAATATGAGTAGATTAGTTTTAATACATTAGATGCTTATAGAAGTAAGAAATTTCGTGTAGTAGCAATGCGTATACGATGAAAATCGAATAGAATCAATTGACTTCAACATGCGTATACGATGAAAATCGAATAGAATCAATTGACTTCAACTCTCGTTCCAAGTTAGTATTTATCTCACTTGTGTAATGTGGAAATATAAAAGGTAAATAATCAAGTTTGATGTAAATAAATATTGTGGTATTGGTTTAAAAACTAAAAAAGTATTGAATTTTACTGAATTAGAAAGTATAAAATTTGGTTAAATAATGTTTTATGTATAAAAATTAAGTTTAAATGTGATAAAATTATGAAAATCAGTTTGTAAACTCTCATTTTTATAAGTACTACTATGAAAATATTCTTTTAATATAGAATTTCTGCTTATTGATGAGACTAAAAAAATATTTTTTTGTTAATTTTGAATATTTGTTGAGTGTATGTAATACTAGGATTAAAATCTTGCAAATTCGGTGTTAAATTTTTCAAGAAATTGTGGTTTGTAATCCAGAAAAAGGTGTGATTTTAATAAATTTGTAAATATGTTCATTAATTTTTTTAGTTATTTCTCTAACTTGTCATTCATTTGTTAATTTTTGTAATTTTTGTAGAAAAAATGATTTGGATTTTCAGTAATCTGTACTATTTTTTGTCCAACAGTTGATTTTATTGATTATCAGTATTCTCATTCGGCAGTAATTTCACGTATGAGGTTATTAAATATTAAATATTTATTAATTTTCTTTACTGTTTCATATGATAGTAATATTTCTGAGGAACAGGTGTGATAATTACTAGACTTTGATTGACTTGATTTTCTGATAAACGTTTGAAAAGAGTTGGTAAGTATGTAATGATGAAATATCTATATACTATCGAGAGTCGAGATTGATGTAGATAAGTATTAGAGTAATAGTCCATTCTTTGTTGAATTTCAAGAAATTGTGTGAGAACATGTTTTTTTACATTAAGTTTATGTAATTTCAGTTACAGTTTTTCGACAATCAACCTAAAATTGGATAATTATCATAGTTAAAGGTTATAATGAAAAGATCTAAGCAATATTAATGTTAAAAAGTTCGTCTAATGTTTGCTCTTATGTTGTGAAAATTTCGAATAGTTTGGTTTGAAATATGAAATGTTTGTAAAAATTTAACTTTGTATTCGTGTATGTTTTGCATTATTAAACTGTAAAGATAATATTCATATTTGGAAAATGGTGTTGGGTGTTTTAATAATTTTCTGATAAGTAGATAAAAACAGATGTTAAAATTCTGTGCTATTAAAATATATAGGATCAAGAATAAAGTTTGATGAAAATAAGTATTGTAAAAATTCAGAAATTTTGAAGTGTAAGATGAATCATGTCCTAATTTGATTAATTATATGGGTAGAGTAGTTTTAATATGTCAAGTGTCTAAAGCAGCAAGAAATGATTTTTTAGGTTTTCTAGAATAATAATAATAATAATAATAAAAGTATACTTTTGTTGTAAGATTTCAAATGCAGTCAAGACGTGAAAAATATAAGTATGAACCCTTTGTAAAGACATTCAAATTTCTTAAAGAGTTTAAGTTTAGTAATATACTGAAACAATATATGTAAACAAATGTATTTCAAAGTTGAAAATTTGTGTAAAAAATTGTCTTTTCTTGAAAATTGATATTTATTTTTGTTTAATCAATGATACTTAATACATTTTTGTTGTTAAAAACTAAAATATACGTTTAAAATTCTTCTGTTAAAATTGATATATCCGTGTTGGAGATGAGAAAAAATAGTGTAAAACTAATAAAATTTGTTTAAATTCGTCTTTTTATTCTTAAAATTAATATTTTCTATTGTTTAGAATACGTAATAATAACTTTTGAGGAACGTATAACCGGAAAATGTTAAAAAATCTTAGAAAATTGGTATTAAAAATATTACATACAGTTGCTTCAATGATATCTTTTCGATATGTAAAGTGATTGTAGCATTTAGAAATGTACTTCTGAAGAATGTATAATCGGAAAATGTTAGAAAATGTTAGAAAATTGGTGTTAAAAATATTAAATACAGTTGCTTCAATGATTTCAAAAACAAACTCTGTTAAAAAATTCTGTATGATTTCAAGTGAAAATAAACTGAACCTGAATAACATGGTATTTAAAATACAAAATTCACGATTATGAACTAATGTTGAAAACATGGGTAACATTAAATATACAGCTAATATTTAATTATAGATTAGAAAATTCTTAAATTGTATCCAAATTTATTAAATATAGTATTGAATACAGTGAATAAGTGAAATATGTGAATAAGTATTGATATTTAAATGTTGCTTTTGAAAATACTAGTGTAAAATTATTCAAATTCGTCTTTTCTTTAAAATGTATATTTATTTTTGTTTAATTAATGATATTTGTTAAGTTTTTGTTGTTAAAATTAAAATATACGTTTAACTCTTCTGTTAGAAATCCATATTTCCAAGTTGCGATTCAAAAGACTATTGTAAAACTAATCAAATTCGCTTAAATTCACCTTTACCCCTTAAAAAATAATATTTCTATTATTTTGTTTAATTAATTATACTGATTATGTCTTCCAAAATTCAAATTTTGGGATATTGAGGTAACTGTTATGAAATTGGAGTGCATAAAATGTCTCTTTTTTTCTCCCAGACTTCTAAATATACAAGAATGCGAGGTCATTGCTTTGTCCATCTCCCTACCTGAAGTAAAAAATTGGGGGTGATGGGGGTGAAAAGGCATGGTGAGGGTCTTCAAAGGAATAAGTTTTGGTTTCAATATGACGTCACAAGAAGCAGGTGTTGTTTTCATATTTGTGTGTGCGATGAATATTTACTGAAATGTGTTCGTTTATGCATTAAAATTCTACTTAGTTAGTACATAAAAGTATGATGAAATTTCCATTTAGAGTAAAAGTTAACCAAATTCGTTTAATTCGTCTTTTTTCGTTAAAAAATCATTAGTTTCCTTTGTTAATTGTTCAATTATTGAAATTCTTTGAGGTAACGACTGTTCAAAAACTAAAAAATATGCTTAAATTTCTATTTTAAGTTGTGTATTCTGATTTTATATATATATATATATATATAAATAAAATAAATATGAAGAAATCAGTTAAAAATTTAATATTTTACGTTGTTTTGCTTAATTATTAATGTTCGTGAAGGAAATGGTTGTCCAAAACTCGAATGCATGCTTAAATTTCTTTCTATCAAATTGATATTCTGAAGTTTGAGTTGAAAAAATCGTAAGAAATCAGTCTTTTTCTATAAAACTTGATATTTTCCATTGTTTTTTACTTAATTAACGATACTCATTAAGATTATAGCTGTTGAAAAACTAGAATGCATGTTTAACTTTCAACTTGTAAGTCGATACACTGATGTTGCAGTTGATAAAAATCGTAAGAAATCAGTCTTTTTCTATAAAAATCGATATTTTCCATTGTTTTTTACTTAATTATGAATGCTCATTAAGGTTATAGCTGTTGAAAAACTGAAATGTATGTTTAAGTTTTCTCTCTTAAGTTGATAAAAATCGCAAGAGATCAGTCTTTTTCCATAAAACTTGATATTTTCCATTGTTTTTTTACTTAATTAACGATACTCATTAAGGCTATAGCTGTTGAAAAACTAGGATACATGTTTAACTTTCAACTTGTAAGTAGTTACATTGATCATATAGTTGATAAAAATCGTAAGAAATCAGTCTTTTTCTATAAAACTGGATATTTTCTATTGTTTTTACTTAATTAATACTACTCATTAAGATGTCTATCAAGCAAATTCAAATATATGTTTAACTTTCTTGTGTTAAATTGATAATCTCATCTTGTAGTTGAAGAAATCTAAATAAAATGGTTAAAAACTGAGATTTTAATTGTTTCACTTAATTAATAATACTCATTAAAATTACGGTTGTTCAAAATTCAAATATAAATTTAATCTTCATCATATAGTATGATTCCGAGTTGAGATGTGATTGATAATATTTTTAATTAGGGAAGGTTGATCACCTCTCATGTTATAATAGAATGCTCCTTTTTTCCACTAGGGGGCGTTTGTGGAGGGGGATGCATGGAAGGGGCAGGAGGTACCGCAGGAGGGACGGTTTGCTGCGGCGGGGGCGGCGGGGCGCGGAGGGATGCGGAGGGGCGGCCCCTCTGCCCCTCCGGCTGTCCCCGTACTGTTATTTTCCTACTACTTGCATATTTATGGGATAAATTTACAATTTATTTTATAATTAAGATGTGTTCGCAAAACAGAAAATACACAACGTATTATTGACTACTTAGATTTTTAGACGTTTCAGCATTCAAATATCATTAAGTAATTAATGTAGTTTAGAATAAAAGAAAAAAAAAGAGGGCTATAAATATCATAACTTTTGAATCTGTATAATAATAAATTAGATTTGTGAATATATTTCTCTGTCATTCCTTAAGGCTTTTCCCGAATACAAAAGAGCTATTTTCTGATATATTTCTGAATTATTTCCTTTTCGAAAATGCATAAAATTGACAAACATTCTCATTGAGAAACTGTGTAATCGAACGGCTTTAACAATTTTTTGAAAAAAGCAATTTATCTTTGATAAAATATTATTAAAGCAAGATTTTGAATCGAATTTACGGTAGCGACATCACGGTAAAGAACGACTTGATGCCGTGAAAAGAATGGTTTATATGTTGACAGGTAATTAATTTATCGAAAACCGGAAACGCTGTTCAATTCCAAATCCCTTCAATAGTCAGAGTTGTCCCTTTTGCATATAAAAGTTACTGAGAATATGTTTCAATATTTCGTGTTGTTGAGCAGTGAATTTGAAGCTAGCTTAAAGTATATTCCAAAGATTCTGTTAACAGAAGTTCACTATCGCTGTTATATTTTTGCAAAGCATATTGCTTGCTCTTCACATCCTAAGAAGAATTATGTTCAGTTCCGATCTGGCTCGAATATGTAGATAAAAATCAAGTATGATCTCAGCAAGGTACGACTCAGCTGCAAAAATAAATAAATAAATAAGTAAAATAAATAAATAAATAAATAAAATAAGTTGACACCATGTCCGATGCATCATGTCTCTACGGTGGACATGTTATATTTCTGTATTGATGCTATAAGCGTTGGCTGGTGACACACATTTATTCTCGTGAAAGACATGTTTGATTCCGGCCGAATCCCAATTTAGGCCATTCTTGTTTATCTAAACGCACATTGGATAAACTAGTTTTTCCTAGGTAACGGGATAATCCTTTATTCTTCCCTTTATACTTATCCCCAAACAATTCATTGATTTGCCTTATCAGAAAAAAACTATAAGAATTTTGAAGCAATCCGTAAATTCTGCGTTCAAAACCCATTTATCTAAATTATAGGCGGTTATCTCCATTGCACCTCTTTTTATACTTAAACAAATAAACACCCACAAGTAATCATGAAGGCGTTTTGTCAGAAGGATCCTATATCTAAAATTTGAATGAAATCTGATAATTCTGCATGAAAAACACATTTATCTAAATTAATGAGGAGGAGAAATTAGCCTCTCCTTCACTCCCCGCCTTCTTATTCTTATTCAATGAACTCCCAAAACTATTCAGGAAAGCGCCTTATCAAAATAAACCTGTATCCAAAATTTGAAAATCGGTGATCACGTTGCGTACGTACGTAGATATATACGTACATACATGCGTACATGCATACATGCAGAAACTAAGGGCCGATTGGTTCTTGACGCCTGCGAGCTAAAAACACGTACAATTACATTGGCCTAAGATAAACTAGATTAGCTTAGGATAAATAAGAATGCTGGCGCTGAGGCGGTGATTGGATTCAATAAAATCATGCCAAATTGAATTCGCCTAGGATAAACTATATCGGCCTTGGATAAACTAGTTCAGACCAATAAATAGCAGGTTAAATTAACTAGTTTATTCTACGTGCATTAGGCTAAACTAGTTTGGCCTAGTAAAAACTAGTTTGGCCGGTAACATACATAAAATTTGTTTGGAAGGATATCTACGTGGGTGGTTCAGCAATTATTTTCCTTAATGAATATAAAATATTCGTACTGCGATGATTGATGTGGAATATCGAAGTCTAGTGTCTTAAATGCCTATATGCTCAATTTCAGAATAGTAGCTAACTTATGAAAACATTTTTTAATGGGAGGGGGGAGTTTTAAAGACCAATTTTTGAAGTGGGTTTTAAAAGGGGGGTGAAGGGGAAAAGCTGGTTTGGAGCTTTTGGAGTGAGATTTGTGACAATGGATGAGACGTGGCTACACCACTATGATCCCGAGTCCAAACAACGATAATCACATCTCATGCACTGTCGCAAAGCTAGCCTTACAAGCTCCAAACCAACTTTTCACTCTCCTCCCTCCTCCTCTTTCACTCTTTCTTTCAAAAATATGTTAATATAACAGCTACGGCTCTGGAATTGAGCATGTTGGCATCTAAAACATTAAGCCTCATCAGCCATCGCAGTAGAAATATTTTATATATACTAGGGACAATAATTGTTGAACAACTCATGTGTATATTAAAAAGAACTAAAACTTTGTTTTTTCTTTTCAATAGTAATACGCAAGTTTGACACCACAAATAAATTCTGCGTTCAACAAGTAGCCTAAATACAAATTTTCACAAAATTTGTACAATTAGTTTCAGGGGGATTAATTATTTTAAAATGAGCTTATTTTAGGTACTATATCCAAATTGAAGTTCGGTACTACATTTGTTCAAATGCTTCAGAAAAGATATGTCACTTTAATTAATGCATTACTTCTTACCAGTATGACCATTTCACTCGATTATTATTTCGACTATTGCCAGCCCAAATGTTTTAGTAAAATGAGTAAAATCTGTTTCATTTTTCAAATTATGCTTTTCTAAACATCATACCTTTAAATCATCATTTTGAAGTTTTAAAAATCCTAATTCGGAAACTACTTAGCAGAAATATTTGAATTTGAGAATTCGCATAAAGAAGGATATAATGAATACAAATCTATCAAAAACATTATAGGTTACAATTCGTAGTTTTTTTTAAATATTAATTTCATAATTCATATTATAATGTTTTTTAATTACGAATTCGGATTGTTTGTGTTTGCCTTTATTAGCATTATAGAAACAAAAAATATCATATTATCATATAATATTATAATATATTATAATCATAATAAAAGGGGATATAAATAAAGATATGAAAATATATTTTAACATAAGAAGCTCTAAATTCTGGTTTTATAATTCGAAAACGTTTCATCCAAATGACTTGAAATTTCGTTTCTGAGCATAGTTTGAACAGAAGATTTAAAACACATTGTCAAAATTGAGCGTTTCCATTGAATAAAACAACATTTGGTGTGGTTTTCTTTGTAGATGGTCCTCTAATCATATTTTATATGCTTCATTTAAAAGTAGATTTAATTTCCAATTGTTTGGTATCAGTAACTTTCTTACGTTATAATTAGTTGAAGAGTTAATATATGTCTACTTTTTTCATATGTATATACTCTTTTCCTATAGTAAATGTGATCATTATGTGGCAGTCAGACAAAAATATTTGCGCTTGAACCTGAATTGTGTCATTCAGAAGCTATACTGTTTTCTTCCAGAGCTTTTTCAACCTTTGTATTCTGGAGCGAAATGCTTTGGCAAAACGAAAATACCGATTTAGTCGTCCAAAATAATTCCTTTATCGATGCATTTGTTTATATGTGTACAGATACAGTATTGTTTATAATAATTTCAGTCAGCACCTAGCCCAATGTTGCGAAACAAAACGTCACTTCAAATTTTGTGCGTGTACAATTCTAAATGCCACAACTTCTATTCTAATGGCAATTTCAAGGAAACAATTATATCAAAATATTCAAAAGAGATAAAAGGTTAACGCCCAAAAAAATAAAATTTCAAAAGTGTTGAAGCTTTAAGATCCCTAAATGACCCTCTAAATGATATATATATAGTGTCTATTTAGCACTGCCCTTGATAACGAGCTAAATGCCACATTTCCAATATTATTCCAAATTTCGCCAACTCCTGTGTTTAATACACTGGTTTCCAAAAATTAAAAGGAAAAATCACAAAAATAGCGATAATTCAAAATATTACATGTAGATTTTAATGAAACTTAGCCACAATATACAATGCATAGTAAGGTATAAAATAACGTGAAAAGAAATTACCAGATAATTATGGTGTTTAAAAAAATATCATAATTATAAAATTAGCAAAATCAGTTTGCCAGTGTGAAATAGGAAAAGTATCTTTAATATGGCGTCGAATCCCGCCTAGTAGAATTACTGCACATACAGCGATGTGTCATACTGTCAATTATGCAATCGATGAATTCGCTGGGAAGAAAGAGCCATTGCTCTTCCTAGGCAGTTGTAAGCGTGGCAAGCGACAGAGGAGGGGGATTGAAAGCAGCGACACGTCTCCCTAAAGCATCCCAAACATGCTCTATGGGATTCAAGTCCGGTGAACGAGATGGCCATTCCATGCGGTGAATTCTCTGGTGCAGAAGATAATCTTCCACGATGCGAGCCCTGTGCGGTCTAGCGTTGTCGTCCTGTAACAGGAAACCATTACCTATTGCACAGGCATAAGGTCGCACATAAGCAACAAGAATGTCATCTCTATAGACGTGAGCATTCACGGTCCCATGTGGAAAGACCTGGAGGTCTGTGCGTCCACCCAAAGAGATACCACCCCAAACGCAGACACTGCCACCTTCGTATGAATCTCTTTCACTAATGTTTGATGGATGATAGCATGTTTCCTGTTCTCTCCAAGTCAAACAACGCCTACTATCACTTTGAAGGCTAAACCGGGACTCATCCGTGAAGAGAACTCGCATCCATTGATCAACCGTCCAGTGGACATATTGACGTACCCATATTGAACGTTTCCTCCCGAGACGTGAGGTGAACGGCACACAAATTGCTGGTCGCCTCGCATAAAGTCCACCTTTGTGAAGCTATCTATGCACAGTAGACATTGACACCAACCTTCCTGTGGCTGCAGTAAGGCAGGATCTAAGGTGAGATGGGGCTGCGGTTCTATTCCTTCGTACACATAACCGCAAATATCGGTCATCGGCGCTTGTCGAAACCCTTGGCCGTCCTTGGCTGAACCTTCTTGAACCCAAACCAGTGGTTTGAAATTGTTGCCAAAGCTTATGAACCACCGAAGGACTCACATTTAGCCATCTATCCACCACTGCCTGACTTTGTCCTGCCTCCAATCTCCCAATAGCTCTAAATCGCAGTTCTGCGGGCAAATTATGCCTCGAGGTCATTGTAATGAATTGGCTATCCTAGATTTATAATATCACTATCACAGCGACAAGTGCAGCCTTACTCTCTAAGGTGCATTTTTATGTGCCTCACGGATGACACAATGTGATTGCAGCGCCACTAATTTGCATTTGGTATTTTTATTCAGCATCTTTTATTTAACAATATATGCAAATTTCATACGGATTGCTTTCTTTTTGAACGAGTTATCGCTATTTTTGTGAATTTTCCTTAATTTTTGGAAACCAGTGTATAATGTGTTATTAATGAGTTATTCCACATTTTGATGTTGATTTGTAGTATTATCTAATGGTTCTATATATATATATATATATATATATATATATATATATATATAGGGTCAATCCATTTCAAGTGGTCCAGCATTGGTCGCTCGACTATTTTTAAAAAATCTGAAATTTTTTGTACAACAACCCTAACATGATGGAAGTTCAAAATGACCGTTATTTTAATTCTACTATTTTTTGTTTGTGCATGGCGGCCATCTTTGTTTTATCGTGTGCAGCGATTTTCTCAGATACTAGGATGCACAAAATTGTAAATATCTTGTATTGTATTTTCCCAATTGAAATGGGGTTTGCAGCATTTTGTTCAGAATGAAATAGGCTAAATATACAGTGTAAGAAAAATTTTGAAAAATAAATTTTTACAGGTGAAATTTTAGCACAAAATTTACGATTTTTTCCAAAATCTATCCGTTTGCAAGAGGAAAATTTTCATGCAAGGGAAACTGTCAACCTTACACATTTTTTTCTACAAATAAGTCATAAGTGCGTGTACTCATACACCAAGTCCCAGATCTTGGAGTTAATTTCTCTTTGCGAAAAAAATTCCGAAATTCGTCAAAAATTTCAAAAATCGCACTTTTTAGGCTTTGATATCTCTGGTGGGGCACGAGATAAAAATCTGAAATTTTGGCCTATGATAGTATCGTGTAGTAGCGTTATGTACAAAAAATTTCAAGAAGGAGATTTGACTACAAGCTGAGATATGACATGGACAATATGTGAAAACAATACTACCAAACTATTGTAAACCTACTATGTAATTGTTCAACAAGACTGTCAACCTGGCACAATTTTTTCTACAAATAGATCAGAAGTGTGTGTACTCATACACCAAGTCTCATATCTGGGAACTGATTTCTCTTTCCGAAAAAAATTCCGAAATTCGTCGAAAATTTCAAAATACGCACTTTTTAGGCTTTGATATCTCTAATGGAGCACGAGATAAAAATCTTAAATTCTGGCCTTCGATAGTATTATGTAGTAGTGTTATGTACAAAAAATTTCAAGAAAGAGATTTGACTACAAGCTGAGATATGACATGAAAAATATGTGAAAACAATACTACCAAACTATTGTAAACCTACTATGTAATTGTTCAACAAGACTGTCAACTTTGCACAATCTTTTGTACAAATAGGTCAAAAGTGCGTGTACTCATACACCAAGTCCCAGATCTGGGAAATGATTTCTCTTTGCGAAAAAAAATTCTGAAATTCGTCGAAAATTTCAAAAATCGCACTTTTTAGGCTTTGATATCTCTGGTGGAGCACGAGATAAAAATCTGAAATTCTGGCCTTTGATAGTATTGTGTAGTAGTGTTATGTACAAAAAATTTCAAGAAGGAGATTTGACTACAAGCTGAGATATCACATGGACAATATGTGAAAACAATACTACCAAACTATTGTAAACCTACTATGTAATTGTTCAACAAGACTGTCAACCTGGCACAATTTTTTCTACAAATAGATCAGAAGTGTGTGTACTCATACACCAAGTCTCATATCTGGGAACTGATTTCTCTTTCCGAAAAAAATTCCGAAATTCGTTGAAAATTTCAAAAATCGCACTTTTTAGGATTTGATATCTCTAATGGAGCACGAGATAAAAATCTGAAATTCTGGCCTTCGATAGTATTATGTAGTAGTGTTATGTACAAAAAATTTCAAGAAGGAGATTTGACTACAAGCTGAGATATGACATGAAAAATATGTGAAAACAATACTACCAAACTATTGTAAACCTACTATATAATTGTTCAACAAGACTGTCAACTTTGCACAATCTTTTGTACAAATAGGTCAAAAGTGCGTGTACTCATACACCAAGTCCCAGATCTGGGAAATGATTTCTCTTTGCGAAAAAAAATTCTGAAATTCGTCGAAAATTTCAAAAATCGCACTTTTTAGGCTTTGATATCTCTGGTGGAGCACGAGATAAAAATCTGAAATTCTGGCCTTTGATAGTATTGTGTATTAGTGTTATGTACAAAAAATTTCAAGAAGGAGATTTAACTACAAGCTGAGATATGACATGGACAATATGTGAAAACAATACTGCCAAACTATTGTAACATACTATGTAATTGTTCATGCCTCCAAAAATTTAAATTAATTATTTATGGTACAAAGTTAAATGTTAGTTACAAATATCTTTTTCAAATGCTTCTGTGTGATTTAAACAATTCAGATTGTATGCTAAGCCAATACACTATTTGTCCAGATGAACAAATCTACTAGAAATGCTATTGCAACAATTTTACTCGGAACACATTTCAGGAAAAGTAAATTACAGACAATGAATTACAACTGATCGAGTTGACATGGCTTCAGTTATTAAACCTAGAGAATTTCATTCAATTTAACAAGGGATGACAAGACTTGGGGGGCTTCAAATAAAATTTTTAGAAAGAACAGCCTGATGGACTGACAACAGTAACTGGTCGAACTCATAACATCTCTCGTAAATATTGTTAAGCTCTTTGTTGAGCATATATAGTATTTTGTAAATTAAATGCTTATTATTTAACTGTTTTCAACAAACGATATTTTCTGGGTAAATATTGTAATTAAAAGAGACTAATCTCATTTCTCCTAATGTACTCGTAATAGCATTTCTTAACATTTCTTTAATCACCGTATCTCAGCTTGTAGTCAAATCTCCTTCTCGAAATTTTTTGTACATAACACTACTACATAATACTATCAAAGGCCAGAATTTCAGATTTTTATCTCGTGCTCCACCAGAGATATCAAAGGCTAAAAAGTGCGATTTTTGAAATTTCCGACGAATTTCGGAATTTTTTTCGGAAAGAGAAATCATTTCCCAGATATGGGACTTGGTGTATGAGTACACACACTTCTGATCTATTTGTAGAAAAAATTGTGCAAGGTTGACAGTCTTGTTGAACAATTACGTAGTAGGTTTACAATAGTTTGACAGTATTGTTTTCGCATATTTTCCATGTCATATCTCAGCTCGTAATCAAATCTCCTTCTTGAAATTTTTTGTACATAACGCTACTACACAATACTATCACAGGCCAAAATTTCAGATTTTTATCTCGTGCCCCACCAGAGATATCAAAGCCTAAAAAGTGCGATTTTTGAAATTTTTGACGAATTTCGGAATTTTTTTCGCAAAGAGAAATTAACTCCCAGATCTGGGACTTGGTGTATGAGTACACGTACTTTTGACCTATTTGTAGAAAAAATTGTGTAAGGTTGACAGTTGCTCTTGCATGAAAATTTTCCTCTTGCAAACGGACAGATTTTGGAAAAAATCGTACATTTTGTGCTAAAATTTCACCTGTAAAAATTTATTTTTCAAAATTTTTCTATCACTGTATATTTAGCCTATTTTAATCGGAACAAAATGCTGCAAACCCCATTTCAATTGGGAAAATAGAAGACGAGATATTTACAATTTTGTGTATCCTAGTATCTGAGAAAATCGCTGCACACGATGAAACAAAGATGGCCGCCATGCACAAACAAAAAATAGTAAAATTAAAAGAACGGTCATTTTGAACTTTCGTCATGTTAGGATTGTTGAACAAAAAATTTCAGATTTTTTAAAAATGGTCGAGCGACCAAAAAAATATTTTCTGGACCACTTGAAATGGATTGACCCTATATATATATATTCTTTTTTGTTGGTGTATCTAACAAAAAGAAAAAGAAAAAAAAAGAAACGGAGCAAAAATCACACATTTTTTTAACTAATTCACTTGGAAGCACTTTTTACCAAGCGTAAAAAAATATAATTTTTTCATAATCAATCCCAAACCAAATTAATGTATTTTAACGGTACTTTTCAGGGAAAAGCATGAAATGCAATCAAGAAATTTGATGGTATTTTTAAGATGAACATTGACTGCTCGTAAAAGAGAGCTTTTTTTTATTATTATTATTTTTACTTTTATTCTTATTTTCCTGCCATATCTCTTTCCTAGGCATGTACATTAACGTTTATTATGCCAATCAATATCTCGATACCAGATCGAAAATAATAATCGTCTGCAACTGACTCAAGTGTGTACGTCGCTCAAATGTCATATTATTTTTTGCCACTGCTCATTAATCTTTTGTTTGTTGAAGGAAAATAGTATGTCAACATGAAAACATTGATTTTGTCGTAAAGAATAATTTCTTTATCAATATAGAGAACTTTGCTTCTAGTAAATCTCAGACTCACTACGTTTGTTTTCGTTCCAATAGTTATAGGTATTTACATCTAACAAACATCTTGTTATCATGTTATCATACAGTTATAAAATTGCATACAAAAGTTTGAGACGTTTCCATTCAAAATCCAGACCATCTTTAAAAACTTGTTTCTTTATCTCTTCAAATAACTACCTTGTCGTTAATGTCACTCTAAAATAAATGAGTCAGAAAGTGGGAAATTGTGTATGACTATAGTCTTAACAAATATATTTAAAGAAAAAAAAACTTCTTTTTTTTCATAAATTTACATATTAAGTAAAAAAAAAATGCTGAATGGTTGTTTTAACGTTTTTCTTTTGATCCACTGTATAGATCTTAAATTTTAAATGCAAATTTGATAACTGTATCTCAATTTATTTTTCGTTATTAAAATTTTTTGGTAGTTTTTAATACTTTTTTGTTATCGTGGCAACAGAAATATATTCCAAAAATGCCGACATCACAGGAATTCAGATATTTCTGTTCTCGACCGAGAATAAAAACCATTTTCCAAATGGTTGATAAAAAATCATACTTCAAGATTAGATTATGAGACACTTTCCAACACATTCAGAATATAACAAAACTTCACCATTTGATAAGTTGAAATAGAATGTCTGATTGAACCATTTGAAATCGCATTAACACATTTGAAAACTCAATTTCAGCAATTCTCCTCTACTGCCAAAAAATTATCTGAAACCTTTGATCAATCGTGTATATGGTATATAGGTAAACGAATCATCTTAAGGGGCCATTTTGGGAAATATCCTCTACTTGAATAGTAGGTTTGACTAATTCATAAAATGTTGTTTCTGCATTAAATTTCTAGTACAATACTATTATAATTAAAATTAACTACAAAGTCTCTAACGAAAGTATTAAGGTTGCAAACAATACAAAATGTCGCTAGTTACTTAAGCTGAAAACTGTGTCAAAATAAGTCAAACTGTGAAAGTTTCAAAAAGCAGTGATCTGTGAGACCACAGGAGGTAAAATCTGTACCGAAAGAATTAATATAATACCATTAGGCATTTTTAATTAACATTTTAAAATTTCTCGAAATTACTATGTTTAGAAATCTGATATATATATATATTCTAAGCAAAATTTGTATGTATCATAAATAGTAGACATTGCTACTAATCGATTTATGCCAGTCTCATTTTCATTGGATGAACTCTACATGCATATTTCATATGTTTAATCATTATCTCAAAGTCAGGCATAAAAATATTTGCGCTTTTGCAGATAAACTGTGCCACTCAAATGTCATATTATCTTCTTCTTCTACTGCTTTTTAATTATGTGTTTTCAGGAAGGAAATGTTCCGTCAACATGAAAACATCGATTTAGCCGTCGAAAATAATTTCTTTAACGATTTATTTGTTTATCGATATGTAGAAACAGCTTTCTTTGTTCATTTCAGGTCGCACTTGGTTCTATTACAATTTTTAAAATTGTCTTTACATAAAAAATATGTTATTTTCACATACAATGAAAAAATAACTCAAACATATTTTATCCTTTTTAGTTCATTTTCAAATATCTAACAGATTTCATTATTAATTTATCTATTCAAGTCATATATCTTTAAAAAATATAAGGTTAAAATTGTTTAATATTTTGTTTGCCCGCTTTCCAGACGTGTTTAAAAAGAAAAAAAAAATAGAAAAATCAATAGCATTATATATATACAGTCGACTCTCGTTAATTCGAACTCGTCGGGACCACAAGAAATGTTCGAATTGTGGAAAGTATGAAATGAAAACATGCTTAATAAGGAACTATTACAAAGGAATTGATGTTATAGTGTCTTTTAAATTTCTTTCGTCTGTTATCATTAGAATATGACTTAATATTAAATTAGAATGTAGAAATACATCAACTAATTTAGAAACAAGCACAATGGAAGAAAAACTTGAAGCGTCACTGATGGACATACGGGGTACTAAGAAAGTGGATATCAAATGCATGAAATCATATGTATACTCGTTCGGAACAATTCTCACAAAAATCAAAGAAAGAAAGTTATTCAAATGATCTGAAATCCATAAGAAAGAAAAGAAAAAAGAAAAATCGGAATTATGGTTAGTTTGAACTAAACGGAGTCAAGAGAAAATGAGTTCGAATTAATGAAAATTTTTAACGTTATTCTGTAATTGAAAATTTCAGGACTTCATGTTTAGTTCGAATTAAACGAAGATTCGAATTATCCGATTTCGAATTAACGAGAGTCTACTGTATATACATGTGTGTGCATTATTTTTAATGTTATATTTCAATTTTACTCGAAAGTACTCATTATTTCATCTTGGATAATAAAATATTATCTTAGGAAAGTTTAATTTTTTTGTTTTAAATATCAAATATCTGAACAGTTTTCGCTTTTCTCTCCAAGGAAAAAAAATATGTATGTTGCTTTACTCAAAAATAATTGAACCCACCCAATATTTTTCAAAAGCTAGTGCTATTGGAAGCATTCATAATTACTGTCGTTTTTACTGTGAGATGCAAGCTTATTAGTAAGACATATTGTACGATTAAATTGTTACGACTTTCTATTACTTAGCTGAAAAAACTTTCGGTCCATTATGGAAAGATTTTAGATTTTGGAGTCTATAAATATTCAAACAACACATTTTTGTCCCCTTCATGATAATTTAATTTTCTTTCCTCAAAAATGTCGTGTAACGATCTGAAAATATGCTAATCTAATATAAAAATCTCAAGTGATTAGGGAGGATTGGGGAAAACTCTCCATCCGAGTTCATAATATTTGATATTCCCTGATAGTGTCCCTTTTGATCGTAGGCCTTTTCATGTTCATCGCAACAGAATGTCATTCTTCATATTGTGATGCCGCTATGGCATCACATAATTTTAATTCCTAATTGCAACATTGACAACTGAATTTTTTAATGAAAATTTCAATTTTATTAAGTACGTGGAAATATGCCTTTACCTGTTTAAAAATAAATTTTCTTGTGAATACTGGTGTCAATCAATTATTTCAAAATTTTACGAATACAAACCCCTTGCCCCTGAAAGGGTTAAGTAGCTCCAATATTAGGCAGCTCACAGTAATCCAATAAAACCAAACACAGTAAACCTATGCAATATCTATAAATCTCTATACATATATATTACAAACAGCGCTGAAATTTAGCTAATTTGCAAAATGCATAATACAATTAGAAAGTTAGCTTTAGCAATTTTCACCAATATACAGAAATGCATTCGAATAACTTTGTACATCCCTGTATTTTCCTTCCATTCCATTTCGTCACTTTGTTCACATACGTCTCACTTCGTTTTAAACGTATAATTGGAAAATTTTAAAAGTAGTAGTGCTCTGGATTAAACTTATGTTAAGGAAAATTACTGGGAGTTTAAGTTATCAGCCAGCATATAGTGAAGAGTATACATGTGTATACACCGTATATCTTTTGCGTTACTTTAAGGAACGCCATATACCCTCTGTTTCTCCAGAAAGCTATAATACATACACTCTAGCATATATCCACAGTGGCGTAGCTAAGGGGGGGCAAGGGGGGCGTCCGCCCCGGGCGCCGAGGCCTAGGGGCGCCAAATTGAGAGAAATTGTTATATATCTATATTGGCGTGGGGGCGCAAAATTTCTTGCTGGCCCCGGGCGCCAAAAAAACATAGCTACGCCACTGTATATCCCTGCTTAGAACGTATACCCTCTGGGTTTTTTTTCGACTACACCACTTGGTTATTAGAATATTGAACCACATATTGGGGATGTTGTATAATAGTATGTCGTTATATACTTGATTGCTTTTACGCAGTCTTTACTTGTCAGCTTACTTGTCTTATAATTTGATTTTGTATATCAATAATTTTTTGTAATTCTATGTAAACAAACCATAAATGTTACATGCACCATTTTCAATAGAGAACATGCTGTAATGAATTACAATAATATATAAAAATTTTGTAGCTTTCTAAACATAATTATGAAAGATAGGCTGATAGACGAACGGAAATCAGAAACACTTTTCAACTACCAGATTTATTCACAGAATTCGAGCTCCCGCGTATGTGTTATGCGAGAAAAATTAAACTATTTAAGAAACTCGTGTAATTTGCAGTGCTTTTTAGCAGTGCCTAATTTACGGCAGGACATTCGGGGCCCAGGCCCAGGGCCCGATTTTTAGGGGCCCCCAAATGCTGCGGAAAGTTTTTCATTTACTGTTCAAAATCTGATGTAGTTGGAATATCTAATGGAGTTTTACGTTTCATTCTAAGCAAAAGATTTATTGTAAAATTATAAATAAAATTATTTGAATATATATAAATAATTTTAATTTTTAAAAATATAATATATATTTAATTCTTATTTAATCGTTCCCTGTTCTCGTCAGATCATTTAGGGTTAGGTGAGCATAGCTGGAAAGCAGTATTCCTAATATTTTAAATAACTGTAGCTTGGTGTTGTCGAAAATTTATTATTAGTTTTTGCAGATTCGATTATTCCAGATATTTAGACTTACATAGGAAAAGATAATCAACAACACCCAATTTATTATAAAATTTCTACTCTTTAAATTTAAAAATTGTGCAATAATTATTTAAAAGTAAATTAATGATTATCATATTTAATTGTTTAATGGATGTTTAAAAGTAATTATTAAACTTAATAATTCTTATCTCAGTAAATAACTTTTTTCATCTTTTCACACCATCTCCTTGTAAGTATCGGTGCAAGGGGGCCCCCGTAAGCATCTGTGTACCGGGCCCCCAAATTTGTAAATCGGTCCCTGCTTTTTAGCACTTTCCAACGAAGTTGAAAAGTGGTTATGCATTCAGTTTGTCTGTATGTATGTCCGTCTAGTCCTATGTCCATCTATCCGTCTTGTCCACGCTCTAACTCCCATAAATATAACCGGATTTTCTTGAAATTAATAAAGCTTATCCCCCTGACCACCGAGCAAAAGTGCAGCATTATAATGTTGTTTTCTTTGCAATTGTTTAAAAAGTCTAAAAAATTATTTTTTAAACATGACATAAAAAAAAATTAATTACGTATTGTTGTATAAGCCTTGAAAGTACAGTAAAACCTCTAAATAACGGACACCTCGGGAACGCAGAAATTGTCCGCTATTCGGAGGTGTCCGCTATTGGGAAATTCTCAGAGATTCAAAAATCTCTAAGAAATGTTTAGTTTCATTATTGTTTTGTAATGACTTTTATATGCCTGAAAACCTCTATTATATGATTAATCAAAAATTTGATTTATTTTTAAGTATTAAAACTGAAATAAAATTGTGCGCATATTTATCCATTGTTTATTACGTTATTATGAAAAAAATCTGTTGCAAAAGTTTACTTCTGCATGCTATTACATGTAATTTATTTTTCAATGTGACATTATTGGATATGATAAAAATCCGGGCTAGGAGAGAAGATTGCACTTTTTGACCATTCAAAGCATAAAATCTCAAAATTTTCCGGGGGAACATTTAATAGCTTTATGAGATGTCCTTCCGGAGCAACTCCCTGATTTCAACACTGAACATGAGGAGAGAGGGATTTTCTCCAGCCCATCCTTTACATTTATCTGTGATCACAAAATTTGTGATGCATTAGCCTGATAAATTTAGAGGCCTTTTTACTTTTTTTCATTTTTTTTCTCGTTAAAAAATACTTTTTCATTGTTTATCGCCGAAAAAAGTGTCCGCTATTCGGAATGTCCGTTATTCAGAGGTTAAACATACAAAAATTTAGGTTTTGGGAGTGGGGATTGGAAAACTGTCCGTTAAATAGAGGTGTCCGGTATTCGGGAGTGTCCGTTATGGAGATTTTACTGTATTAATCATAACAAAATATTTTAAAATTGGATTATATTTGTAGAAAAAATGCTTTTACTGCAGTGAAACCTACAGCGTAGTGAACGGAAAAATCAGTTCGCGGCACTGAGAAGGCTGGTCAACAAAGATTTTTTGGTACTGCATATGAAATATGCATGATTAATTGCTCATTTATAGGGACACTCAAAAGAATTCGATTACATTATGGTATATGGTGGGAAATAATTCGTAGAGTATTTTAATGACATTACGCTATTTCAAATTCAATTAAACTAATATAAATCACTAAATTTCACTACGATTACGTTAAAACAAGGCATTCATAACATCTTTTATTAATTTACAGGGACACACAAAATAAATCGGTTACAGTCAGGGTTGTAGTCGTAAAAATAGCAGAGGATATACGCTCTAAGCAGAGGGTATACGCTCAAGGCAGAGTGTTTACTCGAGATTGTGTATACTATAGTTTTCTTGAGAAACAGAGGTTATATGGTGCTCCTTTAAAAAATCCAGAAGGTATACGGCGTATACCCCAGTATACACTCCACTACATCCCTGGTTACAGTACTGCTTTGCATAATAATTGCAGCAGGGTACGTTTTAAAATTCGGTAGGTGCTTTTAAATTTAATTAGTTTTTGAATATTACTCTTTATATATAAATTCTATATTTCGTATACAAGGCTGCACAAAAGTATTCGCATTCCATTCTCCTTATTAGAGGAGATTTCTGAAAGTAAATTTTCAACTGAAATATATGTATCTCTTAAATATGAACTAAATTTTGGAATGCATGTTGCTGATAAATACAAAACTTTATATCATATACAAGACGGCTAAAGAATTCGGATAATTTTCCTATTGTAGATGGGAACAGCTGAAATTTGGTTTTGAAATGCGTTATACATTTCTTTGTGATGAAATGGGATGTAATATTTTAATTTTTTAAACGATGCAGCTTTGTTATTTTTTTCTACATCTGTTGGAAAGTGCTTCATACTCAATGCCTGAGGCATGATTTTTTTCCTTTCTTGTTACTTTTCGAAACGAAGAAAAAAATTGCGCAAAATACGCAAGACAATACGGCATAAAAGAAGGTGTTAAAAACGACATTAACTAAAATGTTTTTAATCGGAAGCGCGTTTTTATTTTTTTCTAAATCTGTTATTAAATTTAAATAATCGATCACTCAAAGCTTTTTACGACTATGTTTATTATAAAAAGCAAGGCGTAAACGGTTATTAAATGATCAATAAATCAATTTTCTTCACAGATGACCTCGGAAAAGAATTAAGTAATGACAGATAATGCGAACGTACTCCTCTAAGAAAGTGCTGAACATTTCTCATTTTCGATTAAGTATTGTCTGATTGTCTCAAAATGTAAGTCTTTCGTATTATTTATAGAAAGATTTCTCGAAAACAAAATATGATTGGCAATTCGTCTTGTAATTTTATTTTAAATATAATCGATTTTAGGGGGCTGGTCACTCAGCTTTGGAATTCTCTTCCGTTATATTAAGCCTATGGACGTCTAATGCATTGGTATATTTAAAATATATTTTGGAAAAAAAATAATATTTGTAACTTCTTTTTTTACGTTAACTCTTCTTAAAGTATTTTCCTTTTTATTAAATCCATCATATTTAGTATAGGGTAAATGCCAGGAGTGTAGTCGTAAAAATAACAGAGGATATACGCTCTAAGCAGACGGTATACATTCAAGGCAGAGGGATATCCTACAGTGTGTATACTATAGTTTTCTTGAAAAGCAGAAGGTGTATGGTGCTCCTTTAAAAAATTCAGAATGTATACAGCGTATACCCCTGTATACCCTCCACTACATCCCTGGGTAAATCTTTCAACCGTTTTGAAAATCCAAAAAAAATTTTTTTTGATGGATTTACACGTTTTAAACACCGGAAATTCCGAAAAACATGGTTTTTTTTTTTGTTGTTGTTTGTTTGTTTTTTCTTAATTGCCGTCCGTCTGTCTGCAAACGCTCTATTGCCCAAACAAATTGAGATACAGGCTTAAAATTTGATGTGTGCTTAATATGTAATATTGGAAAGATGCCTATTGAATATAAGTAACCTCGATTATGCGAAACTATTCTTTTCAGACTCTCAAAATATTCGTTCTAATAAAAAGTACATTTTTTTTTCTTTTTTTTAGCAGTGGTTGTAAAAGACAATAAAAAATATGTATTGCACCCAGAATGAAATCGATCGGATAATTAGCTGTTCAGATATTTATAATCCCATTTCCCACACTCTTCGATTTTTCATGACCATGTATTTCATTCAAATTTATATTCAAATTTATATTTTAATTAGAAATGAGACACTTTATCCGAGTCAGTAAACTGTTCGTTAATAGGTTTATCACTTTAGTAGTTATAAGGATGTTTCTTCTTTTAATACTTGATTACTACGACGATAAAAAAAAACTATCGCCAAACTATAATATTAAATGCCAATAATGACTTATTAAAAGTGTCACATGCAATTGACATTAAATACGTTACATGTGTTTGCATTTCATAACTGATTTTAGTTTGACATTTTATTTGTATTTTTATTACATTTTTTACTAATTTATTTGTTCTTTCGTTATTTAAAATAAAAATTATGCCAATTTAAATAATTTACGAGAAATTTGGTGATTTCTATAATTTGTCGGAATGGGTCGATGAGATAAACAAATAGAACCCGCAATTCCTTAATAAAGCATTACTATGTATTAAAAATATTTAAATATAAGTTTAAATTTTATTTTGAAATTGCAGTGAGTTTTATAAATAGTTTACACTTGTTTTATTTTCATATATTATGATTATTCTGTGATTGTTGGGACTGGAAACTTGAAATGAGACGTGGTGGCTATCTTTAAAATGTAAATTTCTCGCTCTAATCGTTTTTTTTTTTTTTTTTATCGAAATTTAAAATCTGAAATGTGTGTAAACGTTCTAAAAACTTTCTAAATCCTTATTTATTTGAAAATGACAGGATTAGAAACTTGAATTTTGACATGCCTGCTATTTTTAAGACATAAATCTTACATAGACTAATCTTTAAAAATTGAAATTTAAACGGGGTGTTCGAGAAAACGATATTCTAAAAAAAAAGTATGAGTTCTGGGATACTATTAGGGCTAGAAACTTTCAATTTATCATGGTAGTTGTAAAGATGGTAATGGTCGCTAAGAACAACTACTAAAAAATTCAAAATGTGCAATCAGCAGAAAAATGTTCTAAAAATGTTCTAAATTACAAATTATTTGTAATTGTTAGAATTAGAAACTTGAAATACATAATAAAACGTAAATAATTTTTATTTAATTTTCCCCGAAAAAAATCGGAAGACCTCATTTAATTTAAATCGAACAAAACGGGTTGCTATGCGGCTAATAATTGATAAATTAGATTTTTTTTTTTTTTTCACTCAGCACAACAAAAAATCAATAAAATAATTTTTTTCATAGATGGCCTTGGAAAAGTAATAATTGGATGACAGATAAACGGGACAGCCTCTTCTAAATCTGCTGAACAGTTCTCGTTTGCGATAAGTATCGTCTGATCGCCTAAAAATCTTAGCTCTTTCATATTTGTGGAAATGATTCTGGAAAGATACATTTTCAATTACAAAAAAATATTATTATATAAAACATTTCATAACTACAAAAAAAATAATAATAAATAAAAAAAATAATAAATAAAATAAAAAAACTTCTAAAATGTAGGGAGCAAATTAGAAATTTGTCCGATTGGAGGTAGCCAGATTCATTCTTTGGCCCAAGCATAAATTTCTCTTAGCACGGCTCTGGTTATAGCTACGGAGTGTATACGAAAGCTATACGGAATGTATACGAGTGTATACAAATGGTATATGGCGTATACCACCGAACGCCCTACACTATATCTCTGATTAAAACCTTTTCAGGGACAAGGTACTTGTATTCATAAAATGTTGAAATAATTGAATGGCATCAGTATTTACAGGAAAATTTGATTTTAAACAAGTAAAAGCATATTTTCGCGTATTTCATAAAGGTGAAATTTTCTTTAAAAAATTCGGGTGTCAATGCGGCAATTCGGAATTAAAAGTATGTTATGCCGTTGCAGCAGCATCGCCCTTCAAGGGGTTAAAATCAGAAGTTAAGACGAATGTCGCTTAATTATCTTATAATAGAAACATGTAACTTATAGAAAAATGAGACTGCAAAGAAAAATAAATTGCGAAATTGAATACATATACATTGCATAGTAAAACAAATGCCATGTCTATAAGCTACAATTGATTTGAATGCATTTTAGGTATACGTTTCTATGTGATTAGCGCACAGTGGGATGAAATCGCAAAAAAGCACGAAGTAAAACCTGTTAAAACGGAACTTGTATCATAGAATCATGCTTTTACTAGAAAAATTTCAAAACAGTACTGTAATAGTATTGTAACGAACGATATACTTGCTAAGATTAAAAAATGGTGCATGTAAAACCGTATAAGTGGCTTTCTATAGTGGTTGTTTATATTATAAATAAAAAAAAAAAACGTCTGTGAATGAATTGCTTTTAGATGAATCTAGAAATTTTTATTTTTATTCCTAAATGTGCATGTATATGTAATAGGAAAATACATTTTAAAAACCAGGTTTTTTAGGGGGGGAGGATTTCAACACTGTTCAAAAGCATTTATGTGAAAATCATACACTTCAAATTCCTGAAACACCTTTGCAACACTAACTGAACATAAAAATCAACACTTCAAACTAAAAATGTTTTCGGTTGCGCTGGGAATGTTTTGCGAATGTGTTGTAGGAATTAAAAAGATCGTGATAAAAATTACAAATGGAGAAAACGTATTTTCAAAACATATTTCAAAGGATTCATTTTTTAAAATGTGTCATTTTAAAAGCACCACGTAGAAAATATTTTGAAAGTGTTTTACTTGTGTTGTTTGAAAACTATTTTCATCGACACTATTTCAACACAATTAACAATACTATATTTTTAGAGCAAATGTTTAGTTAGCAATACTTTTGCAACATATTAAGAAAATATTTCTAAAGAGCAACACTTTTGCAACATATTAAGAACATATTTCTAAAGAGCAACTCTTTTGCAATATATTAAGAACACAATCACGACACAAAAAGCGTTTCACAACACATTAAGGTGTTGTAAATTTTGGGATAAAAAATGTTCCGAAAAGTGTTCCGTTTGGCTAAACGTTTATTAGAACATGTTTTTTTTTTTTCAACATGATTTCAATATGTATGGAAAAATAAACTGAAACCGTGTTCGTCCTTTAAATTTGCAAGTTAAATTTTGAAGCTCATTCCAATATCTCTTGCAGATATGCTTGATAAAAAGCTTAGATGTTTCAGGTTATTCAATTTGTACTATGAATTGCTTAAAAATGTGAAACAATTCCTTTTAAAATGCTGTTATATAAATCTAAAGAAACTTTTTCATGCAGGTGATGATAGTTAAAACTCAGAAATATTAAACATTTCAGCCTTATTTGTGAGTTTATATGTAACTTTTAACTAAAATTATATAGCTAAGAACCACCTCATGCTGGCCAATATTCACCCCATGTTGATCATGAATCGCCCCGTGTTTAAACAAATTGTGTCATGTTCAGCCCAGTATTTTCGTAATTTATATACTCATACAATATTCATTTGCATGCATACAAATTCTATGCATATTTCTTTTTTATATAACCCTTCTGTATCATCATATAGCTAAACTTCATAGTACAGTCACCTTATGAAAAAAAAGCATAATTTTGAAATATCTTATTTTTGTTCAAATTCGATACATAGTATGTTTAGTTTAAATATTTTTTTTCTCACCAAGTTCTATTTTGAACTAAAAAGTTGCTTGCGTTATTATATAATCATAAATGTTTCAAAATACCAAAATGTTTATTGCGTTGTTACGTGAATACAAAGTATTTATAACACTGTTAAAATGCATTTCTTAAAACAATTTTTGAAAATACACTATGATTCAAGCAGAACGTATGACTTTTTCTTCTTTATAATGTGCGAGTCCAATGGTTTCAGTTCTTGGAGCGCCCTAAAACTACAATAATCTGTCGAAAATAGAATTAATACTGGAATCGATTCCAGAATTTGGGTCGAAAATCCACTTTATTTTATGCGTAAACTAGGGGTTAATAGCACGAACTGTCATGAGAGACTATCGATCGCTCAGAAGCACTTTATATTGTACACGATCTTGGATTTTACGGCCTCGTAAAGAGTCGGAATATATATTGAGTAGAAAGAAAATTAATTTCATCTACTCTGTTAGACTTAAAAAATGTAAACGTGTTTAATCAAAGAGTTGGTCAGAAAACTGTATTCAGAACAAGGAATTAATCTCAATGGAAGTTCTTTTTGGTTATTCAAAATTTTATAGTCCACGACCTTTACTTATTTACTTCTTTTGACAGAATGTAAATTTTATCATTGTCCCTTGATAAATGTATTTGCATTTAAATTTAACGCAGTTTTAAATGACAAAGTTCTCCAATTGTATTAATGAAATGGAATTAAACTTTCTGAGAATTTAATATTGTCTTCGGATTTTATAGCCTCGTGAAGAGTCGGAATATTTATTGAGTAGAAAAAAAAATTTCATCTATTCTTTTATACTTAAAAATATTAGTGTGTTTTATCAAATAGTTGGCCATAAAACTGTATCCAGAGCAATGAAATAATCTCAATTGAACTCCCTTTTGATTATTCAAAATTTTATAGTCCGCGACCTTTACTTTTTAAAACTTCATCTGACAGAATGTAAATTTTATCAGCGTACTATTTTCTTTAAAAAATGCATTTGCATTTGAATTTGATACAGTTTTAAATGGCAAAGTTCTCTAGTTGTATTAAAGGAATAGAATTAAACTTTCTTGGAATTTAATATAATCTTCAATAAAATTTTAAAAGCTTATTTATATTTTTTTTTCTTTTAACAAATTTCTTTTTCACAAGAATGTGTATTTTGCCTAATTGTCGTAACTGTGGACTTCTCATAGCTAATTCTGTTTATTGGTAATTTTCTAATGTATTTTTTTTTTCATGATAAAATCTAAGAATTTTTTGACATTTGCAGTGTTTCTTCCTCAGATTTTTTTTCTACTTTTTGGGGGAAGGAGGGGGAGCTTCATTTTACTTTGTTACCTCTTTAAAAATTGAATTTCTCATGCAATTTTCTTTTCTTGGATACAAAAATATTAATTAGAAAAATTCAAGAAAAATCGTTAAATGTACACACTATTTGCGTTTACGTTTAGTTTAATCTTGATAATTAAAATATTTTATGTATTTTTTTTTTCTTAAATATGAGCCGTTCCAAAACAATAAAATGTTTATATGAACACGAATTTTTTTAAAAGCTCATAAACTACATATGTTTAAAGAAAATACCTGAAAACATGCTATTGTTCAACCGAAACGTGTCATCTTTTTCTTCACCTCGAATTAAGTCCAATGCTTTCAGGACTTGGGCGCGTGCCGGAATTCTCGAATTTGGCATTAGGGATGTAAAGCTGGAATGATTCCATAATACATGCATCTTACTAATTTTTATCTATTATGCGTTCTTAATCCATCTTATAATATGCATATGTTTGTATCTCAGTATATATACAACAGCTATACCTACAAAATAAATATAGAAACTCTATCTCTCAACTTGAAACGTCATGCTTACCTTAATAAAATCAAAAGAAAGGATAATCGAAAAGAATCGGAAATTATAAGAAAGGGTTAAAGAACAAATGACAGACATCAAAAGAGGTAAACTATCTACAGATCCATCCCGTTTAAATCAAGATGAAGATATTTATATCCTATTCAAAATAGTAAAACTCATTGCACATGCATTGCGATATATTTACGAACAATTAACGTCTTTTTGGCAATTAATAAGCCGAAAATCGCAGGCAAAAATTAGTGGTGTACAAAAGTTTTTAGTAACGAAACAGGCAAACATACCCTGTAAGAACTGCGTTCGAGCAGGGTTAAGTAGTTACTCCACTAAAAATAATCTTTGGATTATCTGAAGAAATCTCCACTTTCTTCATTAATTCTACAGCAATCTGAAGAAATCTTGCAGATATAGCTTTACAACAAAACTATCTGCAGATTTTTATAAGATATCCTTCAAAAAAAATAACATATATATATATATATATATATATATATATATATATATATATATATATATATATATATATTAAATGGGCCAATCGTCTAGAGATTTTCTACAATATTTTCTTAAGATTTTCTAAAGATTTTTTTTAGTTGGAGAACAGTTAGCTGTTTTAAACTTAAAATTTTGAAAATTCAAAAAACTTGTTCTGGAAGCACTTTAATTAATCTAATAGCTTATTTTAAAATGTTCAATTGTTTGTTATTTAATAACGATATTTTCAAAACACTAACATGTTTATTGTACTGCTCCATGAACAGAAATTATTTTTAAAAACAAAATACAAACGTTTAAAACATTTAGAAAAATACGTTGTAATTCAAACAAAAGATACTTTCTTTTTCTTCTTTGCAGTGTCAAGTCCAATGCCTTTGGAACTTGGGCGCCATAAGGCTATAATCTGGCAATAAAGAGAATTAATCCTGGAACAATTCCAGGATACGGGTAGAAAACCCACTTTATTTTATATGAAAAACAGGGGTTAACAACACGAACTGTATCGACCGCTTGCAATTTTACTTTTTAATTTTTTTTAAATGTTTATGATCTTTTGTATTTTAAAGCCTCGTAAAGAGTTTGAACATTTGTTAAAGATCAAGTAAAAATAATTTTGTCTACTCTTGTATGCTTAAAAATGTAAATGTATTCAATCAAAAAGTTAATAAAGATTTTTTTTTCTGACAAAGGAATGATTTAAGTAAAACTCTCTATTGATTATTCAGAGTTTTATTTTTAGTGTTGGAATTTTTTTTTCTTTTCTTTTCTTCTACCGATAAAATATAACTTTTACCTAAATGCTGCTTTTTTTAGTAGTTTACATAGGTTTAAAAGAGAAAGGTTGCAAAATGCATGGAAGAAATTTGAAATGATTTTTTTTTATTTAAATGAAAATTTCACTACGTTTTGAAAAAATATTTTCTTTTGACAAATATTGCTTTATACATATACGTGTATATGTACATAAAACTGGATTTTTAAAGGAACATCAAAAGTAGTAATTAGGAGTATCAAATGTAGCACTATATTCTTAATGGTTCGTTTAGTCATAACTTCATTCACTTTAGTCATAAGTTCATTATTAAGTGATAATTATGTAAGAAACAGAGGAAATTAAATATAAAAAACTTTCTTTAATTGATGTTACAGAAAAAAACTAACAAAGAGTGAAGTTGTAGTTTCAGAAACATCAATGTCAACTTTGTTTGCTCCAACTTTTTTGACCGTTCTTTAACTTTTACTTATTTATTTATTTATTTTGTATCTTATACAAACGAAGAATGTCTATTTCGAAAACACAGTCTTGTTTCTCTAAAGTATTTATTAACTATCCAGTCAAATTTGTGCATTTTTCTAGTGACATCATTTTTTCTGCCGGTTGTTCATCCTCGTCTTCTCAGCTGCTATTATCATTATCAGTGGTTCTGTTTAGCGCACCGTAAACAACATTGCTGTCCGCTAAATAGTTTGTTCGTCATTGCTACCAAATCGTCTATATCCATTTTTTCGATACTTAATGATTGTTTAGATTTTGTGTATTCAATCAGATCGCAAATAGCGATATTTTCAGGCGAAATGTGAAAGCATGAAAATTCTTCCCCATCATTCAAGTCGCCGTTGCCAAAAATTCATTCTGGCCATACATTACGTCATGCATAATTTGCCAAAATTGTCCCCAAATTTATTCACATTTCTAATCAACGGTTCAGTTCCCAGAAAATTTGTTCAAAAAATAATCGTCACTGACAAATGAAAAATATAAGTCAAACATTCTGTTTTTGAGTTTTTACTTTCGATCTTGGAGTTTTTAATTCATAAAGAATTGATTGCTATTTTTATTTTTCAAAAACTTGAAAATGTAGAAGAAAATGAAAGGGAAAGACAGTTTTGATGCGAAAATTTTGAAGTTGACGGAAATTGTGAAGTCACACTGTGTACAACACTTTGGTAAAAATTTCATCAAAAATATTTTTTTTGTATTCACCAATTAAGTGGTATGATTAATTACATGTACATTCATTATTTTATTGAAGTAATTTAACTGTTTTTCACACTGTTGCTTTCGACGTGATTAAAAAAATGTTTATACTAATTATTATATAAATGATCAATATGAATGACTAGCAGCCTTCGTCCGCTATGTTGGTCAGTTTCTCTAAAGGAATCTTGAATCAAACAAAATACATCTCGTAAAGATTATTTAATAAAATCATAATTGTTGTTTTTTTTTCGTATAAGCTTACATTATCTGGTTCAAAGTCGATGTTGAAAACATAAGAGACAAAATAGCTCTAAAAAAACTTAAGTACTTATTTTTAACTATTTTTTTAGCAGGTGTATTATTTTGAATTTCCCACTTTTACCTAAACCTACTGCAGAGATATGGCGAATTGTTTTAAAAGTGCGACTACCACATTAAACATTCTTAGATAGATATTTTATTAAATGCATAAATTACATGTTTAAGTTTGTTTTAGTAGATTAGTTAATCTCAAATTCATGCCTCTATCAAAAACTACTGCTGAAGTATAGAGAAATGACTTAAATTTTCTTACCTCCTGTTAATTCTTTTGGACTCAGGGGAGGGGAATTTTCAAAATCGCTGAAATAAATGTTTATATATGTATACATGCGTTATACATGCGTCAACGATATCAAAATTTCATTTGCATATTATGTTAGCTAAATATTTAGAGCAACTTTTGTAAAAGTCTCAAAATCATAGCTTGAAAATTCTGAAAGTAATCGTCTATAGAAAAAGGACAAAATCCGTTGTTTCCTAAACGAAGCAAAAACATGACGGATTTTATCCAAATGTAGCAGTACGTCCCGTATTGTGTATTCTATGACACTAATCAATGAATAGATGGATACAAGCCCTCTTGTTTTTGCTTCATTTTGGCAATAACGGATTTTCAACTTATTCAAATGACGATTATTTTGATAATTTTCAAGTTATGATTTTGCGACTTTTACAAAAGTTGCTCTATACATTTAGCTAACATAATATGCAAGTGAAATTTTAATATCGTTGACGCATGCGCAGTGAAAAATTATTTAGTAAACCTATTCATTTTTCAAACAATTTTTATTATTTTTTAATTCTGATTACAGGGTATTGTGTGCAATGTTGTTTGTCATATTTTCAGAAAATAATATTATTTTATATTAAGAACTCTGAAAATTATAAGGAAAAAACTTGGAAAAATTTGGGACTATTTTTATAAAAACCTTAATTACTCTGCGAGTATGCATGCTATTTGCATAAAAATGAACACAGTGTATTACAATAAGGCACTCAATCATAATCTAGAGTTTGAGCGCTTTTGCTACATTAGTTTTGACAGGGTTATTCAAAAGATATTCATTCTTTTTTAATTTGTTGACGGTCCCTTATGGAGTTTCGGGGGGAAAAAAAAACTTCTCGGAGGTGTATGACTTATACTATCATATTTATACACTAAGATTTTTGAGATGATTCCTCGTGTATTTTTCTAGATATTTAACAAAATGTCTAAAATCGCAAGTGAACGATAATCAATGGCCATATAGTGTATATATTTTTATATTCTTGTTATCTTAAATTTTACGCTTCTACTAAAAACTGATGCTAAAATATGACTAGTTATGGGAGTTTTTCGAAAAATTACCAATAAAAAAAAAATCTTCATCGTAAAAAACACAATAGATTCAGTCATCGATTAGTTCCGAGAATCTACAACCAAGATTTCCTGCAATTCGATCATTAAAATCATTGATTTTACATGCTATTAAAGAATTTTGATAAATACATGGGACTAAAAAGTGATGGAATCAAAAAACAACATATCGAAGAAAGTGTAAAAGGAACCACAATAGTGAAAAAGTCATTTGACGATAACTCCTGGTTGTAAAGAGTAGAAAAGGCACGAGTAAGTATGAAAAGATAAGGGAGTTTAAGTATCAAATATTAAAATTTTTCGGCAATTAGCAGCAAAATGGCAAAAGAAATATGATTAAAAGTACCCCTGTTGGCAAAAATGGGAACTAAATGGATGGTAAATGGTACCAACATATTTTCTTGATTTTTCTAAGCCATTAAGATCACTTCTATACTTTTCCCATTATTAGATTACCTGATGAAATATGATAACCGTAATATCCGAGGGAGGCAAATTGGCGGGAAGGGCACGACAAGTGTATAATATGAATAAGTGGTCACAGGGTTTTCCAATGATATGTTACATGATTGGTGTCGGCTAAATTTAGGAAAGTGTCCCTCCTGCGGGAGCAAAATAAGAGTAAAGGCGAGGGAGGTGTATAATATGAAATAGGGATCAGAGAGCTTTTCAATGGTGTATCACATGAGAGATGTAGGCCAAATTTAGAACCCCCCGCCCCCTCAGAGTTCCAAATATCACTCCGCCTGAAATAGATCCTTCCTCTCTCTTTGAAATTTTCATATCTTATCAATAATGCTTATCAGAGGACTCCATAAAAAAAAATCTGATCTAAAATAATAAAACGCTACGATTTCAAAAAAGTTCGAAAACTGCTCTCGGAAGGGGGATGAAATGGGTAGGAGGCTGCAAGAAAGATTCATAATATGAAAGAGTGGTCTGAGGGCTTTTCAATGATATGTCACATGGCAAGTCCAACAACAGTTTGGAATTTTTCCACCCTCATTTTATCCATTTTGGGGGGCGGGTGGAAATTTTAAAATCGCTAAAACGCGTGTTTAATTATTTTTTAATACATTTATTTTCTGCTGTTTCACGCTCCTATTTAAAATAATTTCTGAGATGTGCCAAATGCCCTAAATTTTTCGACTCCCTTTTGAGGGAGGGATTTCTAACATAGCTGAAATATGTGTTTAAATTTTTTAGCAGATTTGTTTTCTGGAAATTCACGCTCTTGCTTAAAATGGATGCCGAATTCAAGCAAGATGTTCCAGAATTTTAGACCTTCCCGTTTGTCCTCTTAGTGGAAGGGAAGTTTTCAAAAATCCCGTCTTAGCACGCTCATGTCATAAGAAATATTTTCTCCTCAATTTCCAGCTTCTAGGTTCAATAGTTTGGGCTGTGCGTTGATTATCAGTCAGTAAGAACAAACCATTTTGTATATGTATAGATAAAAATATTCAAAAATATATAAATCAAAAACTATAAAATATTTATCGTATTTGAATTCATATATACTTCCTACATGCATATACACGAATCTATTTTTTTTCTTTATTAATTTTTCATCTACGCTTAAAAAACTAGAGCTAAGCAATGATATAATAGTTAAATTTTAAGTTAAATAATTATCTTTTCAACTCATCTAATTTCAATGTGTTAGTTGGTTTCTGTAAATTAAATTCTATATATCGCATAAATAACGAGACATGAACAGCAATTGCTAAAATGTATTTTTAATGAATTGTAAGTTTTTGTAAATGTTTATTTAATTGTCTCGTTTCGGTCTAAAAAATAATTAAAATTCTTAATAATATCTTATTTTAGTTCATTTCTTTTTTAACTGGCGGATGACCTTCACAGTCACCGTCATAAGTTTCCATGGAAATCCCAGGCAACTCGTTTTTTCCACTCTTTCTGTTCTTGACTACCACAACTCCAAAACTACCTCAAATATAGTGTGAAAATAGTATCCAACTGGGGAATTTAAAACCTCTTATTAAAAAAAACATCCCAAGGGCATACATCTGTCTTCGAGAATAATATTGTAGTGTGTGAAAGTTTTTCATAATCTATGCTTGATGCATGATTTTTTTTCTTCTTGCTTTATACTATAAATAAGGTGCATTACCAATTCACCTCATATATTCACCTTTGACCTTTTAGAAAGTGATTCATTTATGTCATCTACTTTTATATTCATCTTTTTTTCTTTTTCATCTCCACTTTCGTGCAAGTGCTAAATATTTTGTGGTTTCTTTCTCCACTGTTCCTCAAGTGGGAGACTCAATAATAGAGTGGGTCAGGGGCGTCAGAATAACGCAATAGATTGCATTTCTTTTCTCTTCTCCTGTTTACTTTGCGATAAAAAGTGCGAAGGTAATAATTGTCTGAACGACCTCTCTCTTCGGAATACCTGTCTTTTTTATCTTATAGCTCGGAAAGTAAATATTAAAACTTGAAATCGTAAGCTGTTTTCGAAAAGAGAATAATTTCTTATTGAACAGCAGACATCATCTTTTAATGTACTTTACATATGTCTTGCTTAACCACACACTGTTATGTAATTACATTGGGCTACATAATTCTTTAAAAAGACTAAGATTAATTTACTGCATCCGCCATGCTAAATACATCGATTTCTTGAACCTTTTGCTCTGAAATGATAATCGTTAAAAATATTAAACGTTTGAACTACATTTTCTAAGTCTTGAGATATATTTTTTTCTATTTTGTAAGTTTTGTGTAACAGATAATTTAATTGGTATTTACTTTTCCACATTTTTTCTTCAAAACATTTAATTTACTAAAAAATATTCATTTCTCAGCGTATGATAGTATCCTTCTATTAAAATGGAAGTTAGTATAACACGCAAACGCATATTGGACAAATTTTTAAATCTTTGAGTTTAACAAGTATAGAGAAAAAAAATATACTAGGCTTGAAAATCCGTGATTTTCACAAGTATTCCACAAAAGTTGTAAAATTGTACTTTAAGGAGACATAATATCTTTGAAACCATCTCTTCAATTTTGAATAATATTGTAATAATGTGTAGTAGCACGATACTTAATACTAGAAATTAAATAATTTAAAATTAAAAAAATGTAAAACAGCCTACTAAAATTTTAATTTCATTAAAAAAAATAACTATTTTTAAAATGCTTACTGCTTTTACAAATGTAAATATTTTGGTTTTTATTTTTTCCACTTAAATTAGAATGTACTACATAAAACTGTATATGTATTTTTAGAAGTATGGGATTTTACATTTAATATGATTTTTTTCTATCTCGTGTACATAAAAAAATGAAGGAAATTCAACAAACTCTCAATTTAAATATTAATATATATATATATATATATATATATATATATATTATACATAAACTTGAATGTTAAATCCATGCACAAATATATTAAATACTCCATGGAGAACAACTAAAAAGAATTAAAGCCACTATCTAAATTAGCAAAAAAGTCTTAATGCTTATTAAAGAAGCAAGTTATAAAAATATAATCACGGTGAAAAATCAGTTTAAAGTTTTCGTTTCTATGGGTAATTTCGCTGGATCTATTAACAAAATTTACAATATCTCGCGATATAATTGTCATATAGGTAAAAATGAGGTATCAAAATATTCACAATTAAAGTAGCTTTCAGTTAATATTCAAAAAAAGAAAATCAATATTTTAACCAATTTCAAGGTGCTGTGTCCCCTTTATCTTAAAAAGATAATATAGGGGAAAGTCGGGTATTATGGAATGATCGGATAATGTGGCATGCTTCAATATCGGCGTATACGATGTTGCATCTTCTCGTAAATCTGCCTTACAACTTCCCTAGAACTCGCATAAGGCACTCTACTCAGTTATGTCTGGATACCTATTATTAAAGTGACACGGTGAAATAAAATCTTCTTCTCAATTTTTGCAGTTTCTTCTAGGTAAATTTTAAAATTCATATTAAATACAAGATCTCATTATCAGGGATGTGAACCAAACTCAGTATAAAGTTGAATACTTATATTTATTGCTGTGTTTGTTAGTTTTCTTCGATACTAATTTGTTGACAACTGGAAAGGTTATGGTTTTCAAGATAGAGTTTCGTTTAATATGGAATATCAGCTAGACAATTGTTTCAAAGCAATTTAAAACAAAAATTCTGAAAATTAAAACAATTTCTCGAAGAGTTTAATGATTTATAGCACTGCCTCCTCTACAATGCTTTCTCGCTTGTGACGTAGTGTAGGCGGGTTCCCTGACAACGATCGTGTTCTGAGCTTCGTGGCAATTGTGGAACCAGTAGGGTTAGTGATTTCGCCTCTACTTCATGACGTTTTACGTTTGTCGTCTGCTCAGTGAATAGGCATTGTAGAGGGGGCAGTGTTTATAGACAATGTACTAAGGTTCACCTATTCAATAATTTCGTAACATTACCCAGTCAATAATTTAGTAACATTAAATAATTTCGGAACACCTGTGAATAATGTTTATTTTATGAAAATAATCTGTATTTATTATTATTATTATTATTATTTTGCAATAACCTGTTTTAAATTCACCTATACTATCTATTAAAATAACTGAAAGTTTGATATAAATGCTGTGTATTTTCAAAAAGTAAACAGTTTTTTACTGGTATCAGGGCTGAAGTAAGATCTTCATCAAAATTAACAGATTTTTTTTACAATAAACTGTTAAAAAAAAAAAAAAAAAAAAAAAAAAAAAATGCAACAACAAAAATTCATGTAACACATAAACATTTACGCTGTAAATCTAAAAATTTGTAAAGGAAATAAGAATTTTTTTGGAAACTGGGATGCTAGTACTTTTTATGTTACTGCATCCCGGGATGCAGATAAAATTTTTGTAAGATTACTGTAATTTTAGTAGATTCTTTTTTAAAGCTACAGATTTCTGTAGCTTTACAAAAACTAGATTTGTAAATTTACAACTTTATTTGTACAGCGTAATACGGATTAAATTTTAGTAAGAATGCAGATTTCTGAAATTTTACATCTGTAGAACATTTTTTTTAAATAATATGTAGGTTAGAGTATGTATCCCATTAAGAGGAGACCTTCACCGATAATACATCAAGCGGCATTTATTTTTCAGGGGAATGTTTGATATATCTATATAAGACTAAGGAAATACTTTTTCAGGACATTCTCCGCGATATTAACTCAATATTTTCAACAGAATTTAATAAACTTGCACTTTTCTTCGCTCCGACTGAGTTTTATTTTCCACATCTACCGTTTCTCCATCTAAAATCTTCGGCATATACCACTTTTTGCAGAATTTCATTTTATGACTCTCCATATAATTAGATTTAGCAAGCCATCTTGCTAAAATTTACTACAGATGGAAAAAATTATCATTAAAAACTAAAAAATATTACTGATGAAAATTGTTAAAAGAATAATAGTATCTACATGTGATTAAATAGCAATGTGAATTACAATTAAAAATTATATGTAATATGCTATTTAGAGTGACCGTAAAAACACGCGGATTTTTTTTTTTTTTTTTTTTTTTTTTTTTTTTTTTTACGTTTTATAAGAGATATTCAGCTACAAATACTAAAACTTTTAAATATATAAAGTAAATTGTGAAAAGACCAAGAGCCTCATTCATGATTTTTAAGTTAAGAAATCAAAGTAATTTAAGGAATATAACAACAACGGTTTATTATAAACTTAAAAAAAATTGAATAACAATGTTTGTAATGGATCATTTAATTATTTTTGCGTTTAGAAGAACTTCAAAATCTAAATGAAGATATTCAAATAAATGTCTAACTTTTAAATCACTAATGCACCTTTTAAACAACTTCAAGGAGCATAATTCATGTTAAATTACACGACCTCTCAAACTTCCGAAACTTGATTAATAAAAGTCTAAAGTTCGCTCGAAAGGGATGGCTAGATTCAATAATCTCACATAATATACAATATTCTACTCCAAGTATTGCAAGCAGAACTTTTTGCAATTCTTGATTGTACAGTGATACCAAGAATTGCAAGGAATGGGATACAGGAGGATACAGGATTTAGGAGTAATGATACACAATAATAACTATCAATTTCATGGTAATTGTATTACATTAACATGAGTTAACGGACAGACAGACAGGGCCTTTTTAATGCACGGGCCTCCGGAGCCTTGGCCCTGGGCCCACCAATTTCAGGGGCCCATAAATCATGTGGCTGATTTTTTTTTCCTTAATCAAGTACTTTTCAAATAATATAGTTTTATAAAATATGAAACGTAAAATTTAAATATTCTGAATCACTCAATAAAATTTTTAGAAGCTTCTAACCTAGGCACTTTCCTGTAAAAGTCCTTTTTATTTTGAGAGTACCTATAATTTTCAAAATTTGCCGTATCCTGAAAATCAAAGAATCAAATTTGAGGAAAATGCCGAAAATTGCATACTGTGTCTATTGGAAAAAATAGAAACGAAGATTTGACAGTGTCAGAATTATGGTTTAAAATGATTACTAGACTATTAGAGAAAACACAATATTTATGATTTTGCATAAGGGAAGTTTTGAAAAAGATGTCCTCATTTTTTCTGCAACATAAACTGTGGATCATAGACGTTTGTGAATTATACAAATGCTTATTTGAGAAAGTGGACAGTAATTTCTCATTTTGATTATTTTTATAAGTTAAATTTTTTTGTAAACTTGAAACTTTCACCCAAACAACTTTGTCAAATCATCAAATAAACCTACCTTTTTTTCTGAAAGTGTCGCCGGAAACGGGGAGGTAGGGGGGAAACTTTTTAACAGGCCCTGGGCCCAAGTTCAGCTTCATCGGGCTCTGCAGACAGATAGACTAACCGTATCCATGAGCATTTTTCAACTTTGTTGAAAAGTGTTGAAAACAGATTGAGTTAATCCTTTCAGGGATGGAGGAATGTTTATGAAACCACTTAATTTTTATTCATTCAATTTTTGCCATACTAGCACTTTTGGTGAGAAAAATTTTGATTTACTGTGTATATAAAAAATAGCTTTTTCTTATTTACAAATAAATCTGTTTGTAAATTCCGATGTGAAGCATTTATCTCAGCATTTTAGGAATGGAAATGCCTTTCCCCTGAAAGGGTTAAATAAAAATGTTGTAAATTGTATGACTTAACTATCGTATGTTTGCTTGATGATTTCACAACAGAAAAATTGCATTTCACGAATTTCTCTCTGTTGTTATTTTCAGGCAGACCAGAAGTGACTGCTGTTAACAAATCCCTGATGGCCATAGCAGGCAAATCAGCTTTGCTCGCAGGCCAGCTGTGCTCCGAGCCGAAGCCTTCGAAAGTACTGTGGATTTTACGCCGGGTAGTGCTCATACCGGGCGATATACGGTATCCTTACATTGCTTACAACCTCACGGTAAGTGCCTCTGCTACCATGTCCAAATTAAACAAATATTATGCATGCTGAATTAGTTATATTATATATGATGACTCCAGAAGCCAGGGGGGTATAAGGTCCATGTAAAAAATGAGCTAAGTGCACAGACGACCTGAAAAAATGCTTTTTTCTTTTCAGGTAATGAAAAATGAAGTCTTTTCTATTTACCAATCATACAAAAAACTGGCGGAACCAGACAGAAAAGTAGAGCTCGATCTGAAAAAAATGTTACAGTAAAATTTGGGAAACATTTTCAATGTGCGTATAAAAGAAAGGGAATCAGATGATCTGTAAAGCTCATGAAATAACCCAAATTTTTGTTAGCTGAAAATGAGGACTGAGCATTACTAGTGCTTTAAAATCAATCAGGGAAAAAGAGGCATTTTTAACTCTTTCGTATTTCAATCATCCATAACCAGTTTAAAAATTTGGGTACATAACTATATGTTACAGGCTAATGTAATGAAGTATGAGAACGGTTCGTTCTGTACAAAGTGTGAACACAATTCCATACCATCTGTTTTAATAACTGGAAGATCAAAGCTCCAAGTAAACTCAAAACCTTGAATAGATACGATTAAATCATATACTAAATATTTGTGTTCAAACATACTTATCTACATCAATTCCTCAACAACTTGATTATATTAATGTTATACTTTAATTATCACATAATGATTTATATTTTTTTAGCGTTGTGGGGCTTAACCGATTTGAGACAACATAACAATATATTCTATTGACTACTTTCCTCAGTAATAATTTTGAGTGGATAATAGTATAATCCTGAATATAAGGCACCAGTATAGCTCAGTTCACATTTTCAGCTAACAAAAATTTGGGTTATTTCATGAGCTTTACAGATCATCTGATTCCCTTTCTTTTATACGCACATTGAAAATATTTCCCATATTTTACTGTAACATTTTTTTCAGATCGAGCTCTACTTTTCTCTCTGGTTCCGCCAGTTTTTTGTACGATTTCATTGCTTTTTCAGATCCTTTCAGGAACTTTATCAATCACCCTCAACTAAAAAATCTAAACTATTATTAGTATTAGTTTAAAGTTATTAGTAGAAATATTAGTTTGGCGAAATACTTGAAGTGACACCAAGTTAACTTCAATTTTGGCGAGTAATTTTGGACGCCAGATTTGGCGATATATCGCCAAGTTGGTGAAAAACTTGGTGATATTTGGCGACAGAACCGTTCCCTCCCAGATGGTAGCCTCACTGCAGTTTCACGGTATCTACGCAGATTTTCTTATGACGATAGGTAACTACACAGATTTTCATAGCTTCATTTTCAAATAGTTATTTTTATAAATATAGAAGAATTGTTTTTCCTAATTATCCCTTTTTAATTGAATCATCTGCATTGTAGTAACTGTTTTACTTCGAAAACACTCAAATAAAGGTTCGATATTGTTTTAACACATATTTAATTACAGTTTATATATATGTTTATGAAAAATATGCATTTTCTGTTTCGAAAGACGTCAATTTCAAAGGTTCAAAACTATCAGGAGAATCAGAATTTTTATTCATCTATAAAAAAAAGAACATGTGTTATCGTTTCTTTTTTTAATTTATTGAATTGTTTTTTAGTTGGTGGCAATTCGAAAGAAACAATTGAATTAGCAATTAAAAAGGAGAGATTTCTATAATGTTAAATTATGAAAGGTATAGCGTTATATAAATTTCAAATGAGTGCCCATTTCCTTAATTTTTGATATTTTTTTATCAGACCTTCGAAAGGCACATCCCTGAATTAAAAGCTTTCGAGCAAGCTATTACACGTTGCTGAATGTTTCCTGGTTCGAGTTATAATTGAGTTGTTTCTCTTTTTTTTGTTGTTGTTTCACGAGCAAAAAGTGCGAAAACAGGGGTTCTGGATCTTCGAAACTAATCAGTGGATCTGGATGAATTTTTGTAAACTTTGAGATCTTAGGGTAGGATACTTCCCTTTTTTAATTTCATCGCGATCTGATGATTAAGTCCAAAGTTATTAAGAGGCAAACTTTGGATTTTATCATTAGAGATGCAGCTGAGCTCTACTATACAGCACTATCTTGCTGTATGATAATTACCAATATTGATTTATTATTATTTTGAAGAAAATTATACTCTGCTTTTCCAACAATTCTTGATATAAGAGTTAAAGACGCAATGAAACAAGCAGTAATTTTCTATTTCAATTCAGTCAATTATTATTGCCGTTCAAATTTAACGTCAATTAACTTTGAATTCGGTTTACTCCAAATCGTCACTAAAATCCCTTGGCTTCTGAGATCCTCATTTGTGAATATTGAATTTATAAGTAATAATGAATATTATTATTTATAAATTCAATATTCACATAATATTTTCAAATCGTGGTAGTTTTTAAGCACACTTTCAGCAGCAGTTAAAAAATAAATATAATTTCTTTAAATATAAACATCTACAGGGTGGTCATAAAAAAACTTTGCCGATATATGGATCTCCAGCGGCCAGTCCGCCCAACCCATCGAGATGAAATTTCAGATATAGCTATTCAGAAGTATGAGCTCGAGATTCTGTGAACGGCAACAAAATGGCGCTCACGGTTACGGTTATAGTTACAGAAACTCGAAAATTTCCAATGGCAACATCCATTTTTTTTCATCGCAAAATGCTCAGCGCATGCGAAAACTCTAAGAGCGTTGGAACCGTACGTGTATCGCAAGAAACGGACATGTTATGCACGCACAAAAAACCGTTCTGCGAACCCTTCCCCCCATAGAAAAAACTCGATTGGGGCGCAAGGAGGAAATTTGCATATGACACAGAGTCAGTACACTAATCTCTGATTACAATAGAGATCGGAGAAACTAAAACTTTTATTTTGATTACACATTTTCCACCTGGGTGCCATTACCATGCAATGTGTAATTGCCTGTGATGGCACCCATGTGGAAAATGTGTAATTAAAATAAAAGTTTTAGTTTCTTCGATCTCTATTGTAATCAGAGATTAGTGTACTGACTCTGTGTCATATGCAAATTTCCTCCTTGCGCCCTAATCGAGTTTTTTCTAAGGGGGGGGGGAGGATTCCCAGAACGGTTTTTTGTGCGTGCATAACATGACGGTTCCCAACGCTCTTTGGGGTTTTCGCATGCGATGAGCATTTTGCGATGAAAAAAAATGGGTGTTGCCATTGGAAATTTTCGAGTTTCTGTAACTATAACCGTAACCGTGAGCGCCATTTTGTTGTCGTTCACAGAATCTCGAGCTCATACCTCTGAATAGCTATATCTGAAATTGCATTTCGATCGGTTGAGCGGACTGGCCGCTAGAGCTCCGTATATCGGCAAAGTTTTTTTATGACCACCCTGTATATCTATAAAACACTAAGGTAAGTGGTGATTTTTAAAAAGCGGTTATTTCTTGGCGAGGAGTGGTTTGTGACAATAAAAAAATTCTCAATTTTCATTATCAGACTAAAATTCAGAAAACTAATCAAGATATCGGTTTGAAAATTTCAGAACAGATGTAGAATGTTTTTTACATCCGGATATCCAGGTTTTTTTTTTTTTTTTTTTTTTTTTTTTTTTTTAAATCAGTCGGCAATTTTTCTTAATTTTTGCAACACTGACAGCAGCAGTACTAAAAAAAATCACGGACATGTATGATTATTTATTTTCAAGTATTTGGCAATAATACAAAGAATACAAATATGTGTCTGAACCAAAAGCAGGTGATTATGACGTTATTATAAGAATTAAAAAGAAAATTAATATGACATCATGCAGGAAGTAGCACTGATATTTTCGAATATTTGATAATAGTGTAAAGAGGAAAATATGGGTAAATACAAAAGATGAATATGACGTCATATTTGAAATAACGAGGCTAACGGAAAACAGAGGCTACCGCGATGTATTCCACATGTTTTTTATACCAACAACTAGAGTGAAAGCATGCTTTTTTCGTACATCTGCATTAGCCCATTCGGGCGCGTCACATTACTCCAGCGGTATCTAAAAAAAAGATACATGTAAAGCACAGCAGTAGCCTTTCTTTTCGTATGTCTCGTGATGTAAAAAGAACAAATATTTTAAATGTAAAAAAAAAAAAAAAAAAAAAAAAAAAAAAAAAAATCTTTCAATCACAATCATTTTTTTCTGTATGTTTTATACACCGGTAATATTGTAAGTCAAATAGCTCAAACTTAGATATGTTGGCTTTCTTAAAAATTATAGTTTGAACTTTTAAATGCGTTCGTATTTCTATAAATACATAGCACCTATAGTTGCATTTTGATCCTTTCGTCTATCTGTCTATCAGTACATAACAACTCAAAAACTGCCCAATCGAATGGGCTGAAATTTAATATTATAATCATTGCAAAATGTCGAATCAAAACTTAAAATGATATTAATAAAGTGTTCTTTATCCTATCAAATCCCATCATACGTAATTATTTCCCATACAAGATATCCTGTGATGCCCCATGCTATAGATAATGATTAAAGGTTGCCATGGTGATGAAGGCCTTTTTGAGAACGATTCTTATTATTTACGCATTACTGAATTTAATATGTAAAATCGTAATAAATTTTGTATTGATGCATTTGTGCATAAGAACATTTATAAAACTAGTTATTGTACGAACACATCTCATCTGCCACGTTTGACGTACAGTTGTGGAAAAAATAAACTAACTCCCTACTCATTCCTCAAAAAATTATCGTAGAAGAAAATTAGAAATAAAGTCAACTTTTAAATGATGTACATATAATTCGCTTAGAGGGTCATCTACATATTAAAACGAACACAAAGTTTTTTTGAAATGGCAACACCTAAGTTAAGCAAAATATTTCTCGAAAACTTATTGTACGAATTGCATGAAAATTTGTTTTAAGGCTGATTGAAGAGTGTAAAATTCATTTATGCTATCGGAATTGGATACTGCTATTGAAAAAAAGAAATCAAAGTTAGGGTTCGTTTTAATATGTAGATGACCCCTTTCGAATTTTATAGACATCATTTAAAATTTCACTTCCAATCGCTCAGTAGCAGTAATTTTCTTCTAGAAAATTTTTTGCGAAGTTAGTAGAGGGATCTTACTTTTTTTTTTACATGAGTGTATAATTTCTGTCTTACTGTATTAAAGATGTCTATAAGCAAATCTTAGTATATTGCATGATGCACTCTAAATATCGATGTCTCCCCCCTCTCCCTTTTCATCCCTCCCAGCATCCTCTTTTACCGGTTATTAACCGATTGAAATCCTTTTATGAACAATAAAGTTATCAAAAGAATCATATTTGAAGTACTAAATCGGGAAAATGTAATTATTTCTTGATTATCGAAGTAACTCAAAAACATTTACGTCTTGGAAGCTTTGCTAAAAGAAGATTTATGTTCTTTTAGCTGGTACATTCTGGCGAAGATTTATATTTGATTGGAAGTTCATTCTTTTAGATTTTCCGGGCATCACGGCTCATAAAACGATATAGGTCACGTGCCTAAAAGCGTATCGACTTTTCATAAACTCAAAATTACTTTTTCTGAGAAATCTCTAAAAATATTTTTCCCGTGCATTTTATTGAAAGGTAAAGAAAGAGCTATTGATTTTTGCTTTATGTATTCGGTGTTAATATTATATGGACGTCAGAACATAAAAGGGAAAAAATAATTCTTAATGTTTAGAACAATAAAAAAAAGAACATCATACTTCAAGATTAAGTTAGGAAACATTTTCCAAAATTCCTAAAAAGTTTCTACATATTCGCCAAAATTGACTTCTATAATTGAATATTATAATTATGTTCATAAGTAAAAGTTTACAGCAACAGTAATACATATGCATATTACGATTTTTACTTCCTTCTAACTTTACAAGAAGAACGTAAAAATTTTCGACTTATGGTTTTCGACGTATTTACATTTTTTACAGGTCAGAGATTCCGAAAAGCAAATGTCTGTCTGCAAATGTCTGTCTGTGAATTTGTATCTGTATAGGACAGATTTTATGAACTTTTTATCTCATGAATCAATGCATAGAATTTAATAAAAAATTATATTCAATTATTCCCTTATATATATATTGATACTGATTAGTTTTGGTGTAAATCGACCGAGAGACGACCCTATTATGCTGCATTTTTCACGATTTCTACAACTAGTCGTTGGGGGCCACCGTAATACTTACCCATCATGGATATGTATATGAAAATAAAACATGTGAAAACTATTTATACAATGCATTGCAATTCATAAACAAAATTTAAATATTGTTAATATACATAGTAATGCTATATTAAAAAACTGCTGATGTACCAATTTTGACAAATTATATAAAACGCCAAACTACTCAAGTAGTACCGAACTGCGTAAAAGAAACATCCTTATAACTCCAAAAATAATAATTCTATTAACTAACAATTAACTGCGTCGGATTAAGCGTCTCATTTCTAATTAAAATATACCTCTTAAATGAAATTTGAATGAAATACAGGGTCATGAAAAATCGAAGAATGGGGAAAACAGGATTACAAATATCTCGGCAACTAATAATCCGATCGACTTCGTTCTATATGCAAAACGTGTGTTATTTTATTGCCTTTTACTTCCATTCCTTAGAACAAAAAAATTCAAAAAATTTTATGTACCTTTCATCAGAACGAATATTTCGAAAGTCCGAAAAAAATAGTTCCGGATAATCGAGGTTGCTGATATTGAATAGGCTTTGTCCCATTCTTACAAACTAACTACATACAAAATTTTAAGTCTCTACCTCAATTTGTTCGGGAGATAGAGCATTTACAGACAGACAGACAGACAGACAGACGGACGGCAATTTTTTTTTTCTAAAAATATGTTTTTCGGAATCTCTACTATCTAAAACGTGTAAATCCGTCAAAAAAATTTTCGATTTTCAAAACGATTGCAAGACTTACCCTATACTACGTATGATGGGTAAGTAATAGCTCTATCTCAAGAACTATAATGGACGAATTTTCATAAAACTTCAGATTCAATTAGTCCTTGATATGAATCGGTGCTAATTATGTTTTGGTGTAAATCACCAACAGGTGGCGCTGCTATTCTACATTTTGCATGAATTACACTATTTTGGCGATAGTCCCATCTCAAGAATTAATGCACGGAATTTCATATCTTTAAAATTCTCATGATAGACATAGATTGCCGTTTAATTTTGGCATTGTAATAGCAAATTTCGAAGTATTAACTTGAATCAGATAAAAGGAAGCTTTATTACTTACCCAACATACGTAGTATAGGGTAAGTCTTGCAATCGATTTGAAAATCGAAAAAATTTTTTTGACGGATTTACACATTTTAGATAGTGGAGATTCTGAAAAACATATTTTTAGAAAAAAAAATTGCCGTCCGTCTGTCTGTCTGTCTGTCTGTCCGTCCGTCTGTCTGTCTGTCTGTCTGTCGGTCAGTCTGTCTGTCTGTAAACGCTCTATCTCCCGAACAAATTGAGATAGAGACTTGAAATTTTGTATGCAGTTAGTATGTAAGAATGGGACGAAGCCTATTTAATATCAGCAACCTCGATTATCCGGAACTATTTTTTTCGGACCTTCGAAAAATTCGTTCTGATGAAAGGTATATAAAAATTTTCGAATTTTTTTGTTTTAAGGAATGGAGGTAAAAGGAAATAAAATAACACACATTTTGCATATAGAACGAAGTCGATCGAATTATTACTTGCCGAGATATTTGTAATCCTGTTTTCCACATTCTTCGATTTTTCATGACCCTGTATTTCATTCAAATTTCAATTCAGAGGTATATTTTAATTGGAAATGAGACGCTTCATCCGACACAGTTAATTGTTAGTTAATAGAATTATTATTTTTGGAGTTATAAGGATGTTTCTTTTACGCGGTTCGGTATTACTTGAGTAGTTTGGCGTTTTATATAATTTGTCGAAATTGGTACATCAGCAGTTCTTTAATAAAGCATTACTATGTATATTAACAATATATAAATTTTGTTTATGAATTGCAATGCATTGTGTAAATAGTTTTCACATGTTTTATTTTCATATACATATCTATGATGGGTAAGTATTACGGTGGCCCCCAACGACTGGTTATTGACGCATCCGATTAATTTATATCCTTGTATATAGGGGATAATAGAAGTATTTAATTAAATAAATTCAAAGAAACCTATAGATTAAAAGATAATATATATATATATATATATATATATATATATATATATATATATATATATATATATATATATATATATATATATATATATATATATATATTTTTTTTTTTTTTTTTTTTTTTTTTTTTTTTTTTTTTTTTTAAGTAGATAATTGACTGTAAATGTGTCCGCAGGTCAAGAGTCGAATACATAACCTTTTGGCTTTATGAAATAAATAAATAAAAAAATAAAATGAAAAATAAATCCACATGTATGATTTTTTATTTAAGTTTCTTTGAATTAAATTAATTCAAAACATTACTAATTTACCGTTTAATATGGATTTCTATTGCCCGATTACAATTTGTTGAAATGCGCCATTTGCTGCAAATAAATTCTTTCTATGTTTTTTTTTTTTTTTTTTTTTTTTTTTTTCCAAAAGTTGTATGGTTTGTTGTGGTTTTTTTTCAACACTTCCACATATAGTTGAAAAGTGTTTATGAATTTGGTTTGTCTGTCTGTTTGTACTCTAATTCACATAAATAAAGTCAGATTGCCATGAACTTGATATATGAGGACCTCAGAAGCCAGATGGTATAAGTGACAAAATTGAAAAAAAATAACTTACAAGGAAGTTCTCCATAATGGGCATACTCAGAATTTTTTGAAAAAAATACCGATTAAACTACTCATGTATGTAATAAAGGATCAGTCAAATTTAGCGGCAGAATTACAGAAGAAACTCTGTAAAAAATTAAAATATTTTCGAGAATTTGGCGCTAAAATATGAAAGCTTGACGCAATTTGGCGAGCAGCATTTTCCCTCGCCAAAAGCAAACGATTTTGATGCATCTGAAAATCTCTCGTCAATTAATTTTTAGAATACGTGTAAATAGTTTAATTTAAATTTGAACAATGAGAAAATTTGACATATAGATATATTTTGTGTTACATATTTCTGTTGCTTTTGCTGCAGTTGTTTAATTTTATCACTTTAAAAATAATTTCTTATATAAAAAATATTTTCATATTGAAAAGTATTTTTTCATACATTTAAGCGTATAACAAAATAAAGGCCATATGAATAATGCTGTAATGTATTTCAACACCGGAGAAGTTTTTGTTTCCATAGCAACAAAGTTGAATCTACAGAGCTCAATTAGATTGGAGTTCATTTTAAGATTGAAACAATTTTATTTTAATTTATAAAATTTCACAGTTAATTTTCATTCTAAATACATTATGACAAAAATAATTTCTTAAAACATACTAAAGCTAACAAAATTAACGTTATATAAATAAAATTTCTTTAAACAAGTTCAACATGAAGCATTTTCACCTTAAAAAAAATTTGACATAAAAAAGTTTTTTGAAATTTTATTTTGTCGCCAATTGATGATAAATCGCCAAATAAAAGAAATGTTCATTATTTTTTTACAAACGTTCTATCGGGGTTCCGCCAAAAAAACTTTTACAAACATATATAGCCACATGAGAAGAATATTCTGTGATTTTTTTTCAGAATTTCTTGAGTATGCCCGTATGGAGACCTTCCTTGTTAGTGCACTAACGACTTGGAAATATCCTTTATTCATTTCAGGTAATGAAATATAAACGATTCTCTAATTATGTGCTGCGTTCTAAAGATAAACCACTTTTGCCGGATAATAATCAATATTGATTAATCATAAATTTAAAAAAAAATATTGTACTCTTTTTTTACAGTTATTGAAATAAAAAGGAAAACAATGAAATGAGCAACAGTTTCCTGTTTTAATTTAGTCAATTATTACTTATGTTTAAATTTAATGTCAATTATCTTTGAATTCAGTTTACTCCGAATCAAATTTTTGTCACTTGTACCCCTTGGCCTCTGAGGTCGTCATATATTTTTGAGGTTTACTATGGCATGTTCGGTATTTAAAATGAAGTGTGTAGCATTTAGAGTTCATTTACAGGAGCACACAAAAAATTAGTTATACTATTATGTTAAAAATAATTGGTGGAAGTGCATTTTCAGCTGTGGAATACTTTTTTAAATTTAAGTAATTTTTTTGCCTATTACTTTGATATATATATGAATTCAATAATAGATGTTATACAGGGCAAAACAAAAAAAAATCGGGTACATTTTTGTTTTTTGACAGAAATTGATAAAGAAATGTTTTTAACTCTGTTACGAGTTCCCTTATTCAACTAAATTCAGCATAGTATGTAATACATACACACACACACATATACATATATATATATGTATATATATATATATAGAATCATTAGGTAATACTACAAATCAACATCAATTACTGTAAAAACTTGTTAATGCCAAATTATATCATACAGAGGAGTTGTCAGAATTAAGTATAAAACTGGAAATGTGGTATTTAGCTCGTTATCAAGGGCAATGCTAAATAGCCACATTAATTGCGATTAATTTCTGAATGGAAATCAGGATAGACCTAAAAATAATTTCCATATTGCCCGATTAATCGCAAATGAGAACTAATTTCAAAGAAAAATATTAAAATAATAATAAGACCATAATAGAATTATCAATATATTAATTGCAATAGAAAAACTATTTCAAAGAAAAATATTAGAAAAATAATTAAACTGTAATTGAATATTGATAAAGATAAACTTACAATTATCAATAGCAACCATAATTTCCATTGAGAACAGGAAAAAGAAAATAATAATAATTGAATTATCATTGATTAAATTAAATTGAAAAATATGTCTTCTAATATATGTATGTCAAATGGAAACAATTAGACTAATTAAATTATATAATAGCTTAACTTACAAATATCAACTTCGTCCATGTGATAGCAATACAATTTTGCATTCAGTCACATTAGACAGTTAATATCCAAGTTAAAGTAGTAAAAGTAGAAACAAATAGTTTTTATTAATAACAGATATTTAAATAACTATTATCAAAAATAATTAATTACAAAACATAAGTAGACAAAATTTTTTTAATATAATAAAAATAGTTAAACTATTTAATACTAATTACAAGTTTTAAATTATAATTATAGAATTAATTCAATCAATTGATATCGATAAATTTTGTACAAGTGAGATAGATAAATGCAGATTAACTACTAAAGCGTTAGTGTCGCCATCTATAGTTGCTAAACACAATAAAATAATGCAAAAAATTGTTTAACTATAAAAACAAAATCTTACAAATTACGGTATTTATATTTAATACAGGGTTGGAAAAAACATTTCGTTTTTTTTTTTTTTTTTTTTTTTTTTTTTTTTTTTTTTTTTTTTTTTAAAACATAAAACGGTATTTTTTATTGGTTTAAACTAGGGTTTTTTGGGACAAACCGAATATCTATTTGTACGCAACCAAACTACAGTGGATTAAGTTGATAATAAAAGAAAAAAATTATTTTTCATTTAAACAGTTATCCCTTTACATAAAAAATAGACCAAGTCCCACTGTATAAAATTAGAAGTCTGAAATTAGAGAGAAATATATATATATATATATATATAAAATAAAAATAAGAAATATCTTTAGTAATTTTCAAAAGATTTAAAATTTATATCTATATATATATAAATATATATATATATATATGAGACCTGCATCCAGCAATGGATCGAAAACGGTTGATGATGATGATGATGATGATGATATATATATATATATATATATATATATATATATATATATATATATACATATATATGGCAGTATACTATGTAGTATAGATATGTATTCAAATCTGTAGCTCATATACAGGTCTGTACAAAAGATTCGGATATTATTCGGCTATTTATATAAGTCCCACTATTCCTATATATTCCAACTATTGACTGCAATTCCTCAAATTGGGTTTTTCAAATGTATGCTTTTTCTATAATAATTACTTAGACCCCCATCTTTTACCTTATTAAATGATGAACTTTTATTGGAGCATTCTGAGTGTATTTGAAAGTGTTTCATAATCTGTGCTTCATGCTTGGACTTTTTTTCTTTTTATCCCCTTCAAAAAGATAATTAATGTGAAATGTCACATATTCAACAAAAGATCTAATGTATAACTTAATGCAATGAAAATAACTTCTTTAAAATATAATAAAAATTAAAAGTATTAATCGCTACAAAAAAAAAAATAAATAAATAAATAAAAAAAAATTAAAAAAAAAAAATCATTGTCTATAAAAAGTCATAGTAGCACTTTGAAACTATGTAGCAAGGTTCAAAGTTTGCTTCCCATTTCTCAAAAGATCAATCTAGTCAATTGAAAAGATCAATCTTACTACTGATTTTAACATAGAGGCTATAGAAACACTACTTTTAGTGCATCAAAAAAACACAGACTAAGGTTTTTCAAAGCACTTAATTCTTTTAAAATGTTTATGGTGATTTGAAGAAACTTGCATCTTTTGCTTTAAAAAACTATTTAATTATTATATCAATTAATAAACTGTTTGTTTTGTCTTATTTAACCTCTTTCATTAAAAAAATCTTTACTACAATATTATTTCTACGCTTTAAAGCTTGAAAATGACTGATTCAAAATTAATCGTCATTCTTGGCAGAACCTTCGAAGAAAAAACTCAATTTAGATCTACTGTTTTTTTACACAGTTAAAAGTTAATGTCTTCAAACAATACTCCTTGTATCAAGAAGATGAATCACCCTAGCTACCCATTGTGATGCTGCCAATTTTAAATTTAAATTACGGTTATATACTTTTAAAAAGTAATGTTATTTTTCACACATGAATGTGGTAGCTAATTGAAGTCGCTGTTGCATTTCTGAGTTCACTTGGTTGATTTTTCTTTTGTTGGGGGCAGGGCCCAATTAAAGCTATGGTGGGCCCCGAGGCAAGCATCATTTGAGGGGGGGAGCTCCAATTTATCGGGTTTTTAGTGAATAATGTGGAAATGACTAATGATACACTTCATACATATTGTACGCATGTGTAATTTTTGTACTCTTTACTGTTCACATCTGTATACAGGATATTCCAAAAAAGATGGCCACAACTTTAATGAAAAATACAAGTTTGATAATGGTAGAAATAAACGGTCAAGTGCGAGTATAACTCGCTCTCAGAGGGTTCCGTACAATAAACATTTAAATTATTTACCCCTTGGTTTACGTGCCACTTCAAATTCTCAGAATCCTTCTTTATTACCACCAGTTATTTTTTATTGTAAAGTTTACTTTATTTAATTAGAGAATTTTCGTAATCCAAATACAGAAATTTTTCTGTTTTGAAAAACCGGTGATTAAAAATTAAAGAAAGTGCTCTCTCTCATTCCGAAAGAGTTAACAGCATTTTTAAAAGAAAATCGTTGCTGAATAAATAATAAGACTTTGTAAAAAACTATGCAAAGTAGGGCTAGTCGTAACTGTATATACTAGAAAAGTATGAATGGGTATATTATAAAAGTTCAAAGAGATATGAAGTCTAAATAATTCCAAATATTGCTATTCTGTGTGACACTTTTTTATCTTATCCTTATCTATTTATAAGGAACTTAACTCGGTACTGAGAATAAAAGGTTGTGCATAATTAAACTTCATTTGGCATTTCATAAAACTAAATTCAGCATAGTAATAGCCTTTTCTTTTTCCAGTGTAGCTAACACAAAATTCTTGTTCAATGTCTAAACTTGGTATTGTGCTAAAGGAGCTTGTGTAGAAATGAGATCTCAAATTTTCAAAGCCGCTTTGGTCCGTGACGCGTTGTTCCAGATAGATTTTTAATTACTTTTTAAATGCACAAGAGTAGTAATAACAGATCTACTCAATGCAATCTAGACGTAAACCCCATAGTATTTATGAAGGGTCCGATGGCATAATAAATTTTAAAAATTGGAAAATTTAATATGAAATAATTTCGTAACGTAGTGGTGACTATATCTGAAGTAAGGAACGTTTTGAATTAATTAATGCAAGTGATACTTTTAAAAAATCCTGGTACTAAAATGGATATATTTTTTTAATTTCTTATGCGTATGAAGCCTGATTTGCGTGATTAATTCTAATTAAATTAGAGTGTTTGCATCAGTATGAAGTTTATTGCTTCTATATAGCTATTAAGTATTGTATTATATAAATGTATTATTAAAAATTGTTATCTAGGCTTTGAAAGCCGATAGTGTGCAGTGTACACTATCCCCGTCATTATTTATATCTAAACCGACTAATCTTTGAGGGTTAATGTCTCGGTTAGTTTCCGACGAATTTTTATCAACAATGCTTTTATACTCCTGTTACCATAAATACTTCCAACTCTCCTCAACACCTTTTCTTAATGTCCACAAATCGGAATTTCTGTGTAACAGAAAAATGTGCTTTTCTCATTAACTATGCTATCTAAAATAATCGCTACAGTTTTCCTGCAAGGTTTAAAGTAATGTCTTTAATCTCTCTATTTTTTTTTTTTTTTTTTTTTTTTTTTTTTTTTAGTTTCAGTATATTCGGAATTAGATAAAAGGAACATATTTTTGCACTATATTTTCGACAATATCTCTGAAAATATAACATATAAAATTAAAAGAAATTTATTTTTGAGTTAAGCGTAACGAAAGTTTTCTCAAGATATCCCACACGATACACAAAGAAAATACTTTTTTCTTTCAAGTAACATAATTAGCCCCCTATCCCCCCTCCTAAATATATTTGTAAATTTTTAATAATCAGTAAATATGTAGGTCAATAGCCTTTATTACTTTCCCCAATTTGAGCTTTCCCCGTTCATAGTTTATGAGTAAAATGGATGTTACAAACGGACAGACATACACAGGAGTGATCGTATAATGCTTCCGTTTTCACTTCCTAAATACGAAACTCAAAAAATGATAGATTAGTTGACTCGAATATTTCTCTACAAACTTTTGCTTTACTTATCTACGTACATTATAAGATGTCTAAAATAGAAGGTTCAAAATTCAGGCTTAACTAGTAAATCTGCAGATCAAGAGCCTCAACGTCAGCTTTTCACATCTTTTTTTTTAAACACACTTAGCGTTATATTCAACTTCCTGGAAACTGTAATTTAAAATTTTCGAATTACGTAATTATTTATAAGAATAAAAGAAGAATAAGAAATTTGAAGCCATCAAAAGCCGTTAAATTAAAGATTTAGTTATGTTAGGATATTCTGAAAAATTCATGATCTACTATTTTTGTTTTTTTATTATACCACAGTAGATTTCTTCAGGGGGGGCTCCGCCCCCCTGAACCCCCCGTAGTATCATTAAATTTAAACTTCTAACTTTCTATCAATCTGCTAATGGTTATCGTATATCTTGTATTTCTTTCTACATTTTGATTTATAAGGATAAGTGACAGTTTTAATAAGTATTTTTCATTATCCTCATACTTCTAGATACCTACCCACCAAAAACACCTAAATCTGATGTATCAGGAACTTTTGAAAGTGTAAACTCAGTAATCTAGGGTTTTACAATTTTGTTTACGAAAAAAAGAAGTTTTGATTGCATTTTGTGGCAGTTATCGGGGACTGACAGATAAACAGAAGAACAGACTGACGGAAAACAATAAATTTTGCGTCTCCAAAATAAGCCTTCACTGAAGTTTTGGCAATGACGTCATTATTCATGAGTTATTGCTATCGATGTTTCTTGTATTTTTAACGACAACTATAAAATAGCTGTTTTATTTCAACTATGACGTCAAATTTTACCAATTGAAATATTTGTTAAAAATATAATTATTTTTTTATTTCTTTTACTTCTAATTATGCCCCCATTTTTGTCAGAAAAATTCTTATTCTTAAACAAATTTCCATGTTTAATATTTAACAAAGTACTATTTTTATTTTAATTCTGACGTCATATTTATTTTTTCTTAGTTTAATTTTTCGAATGGAAATTGCTCAATTGAAACTTATTGCCGTTGAAAAATTATTCCAGATTTTTTTTTTTTTTTTCTTTTTGACAAAGATAAAGGAAATCTGTTAAATTTTATCTAAAAAATCGCTCTTGATTCTGTATGAAAAAGAAGGAAATTTTGAATTATTAAGGAAAATATTTGAATAAAATTAATAAAACGTGACCTATATTCTTTTCTGGGCTATGTTATATTTATCCGCAAAGATACAAAGACATTAATTAATTCATCAGTTTTGACGTTGGTTTCATTTAAATTTTCGTACATGCTTTCAAATTTATAGCACTAAAATATAATAAGGATTAGGATGAATGGTTGCTTAACAACCATTAAGAGAAAATAAAGAAAATGAAATAAATACACTTTAAATAAGTAAATCTCTAAAACAAATTAGTTTATATTATTGGAACACATTTATAAAAAATCTCCAAAATTTACAGTAATAACTTTAAAAATCTGACAAATGAGTAGACAAAATTTCAAAACAATATGAATAAATTAACCGGTAAATTTCAGTGTCCATTTATCATTGAATTCCATTAATGAAATGTGTTATTTTCTCTCAAGGAAAAAAAATTGAAAGTCATTGGATTTGCCATAGAAAAGCATTATTGCGCAAAATAAAATATTCTATATTTTCCGAACGAATGAATCAAATCTAACAAAAAACTATACAGCTTAATCCCAGTGCCTCACTAACATACCCACTTAATTTCAAACCAATTGGATGGTTTTTGCATTAGTTATCGCGGAACAGACAGACTGACAGACTGACTGACTGACAGACCGACAGAAAACAAAAAATTTCGTGTCTCCAAAGTAAGCCTTCACTGACGTTTCGGCAATTAATGATTTTAACTCGTCGCGTTACGAGGGAACATTAATAAAGAATTTCTTTTGAAAACAATAAAATACTAAATTGTTATAATAAAATACAAAGTTGTTGTAATAAAATACAAAGCTGCTGTAATAAAATTTTAGTTTTTTGATGATATAGTTTATTTTTTGCATAGATGGAGGGAGTACTGGAAACAGTAAAGGAAAGGGGGACCACACTATTTTCCAAAATGTTTAAAAATGTATGAATTTTGGTCGCTTTTGGCTTATTTTAAGCATGGCACCTTTTAAAGAAAATCCTGAATACTGTAATAAGGGGCCCTTGGCAATTGCTCCGCATGTCTTTGTATAAGTCGGGCCCTGACTTGGGGCATAGGAAAGAGGGGTGAAACTCAAGCCCTTTTATTTTTAATTGATCTCTGAACTTTTAAAATTGGAAAGAATGCAAGAAAAAAAAAGAAACTATTTTCAACGTTTAATATCTTACACAATTTTCATTGGGACGAAATATGTAAATATGTTCTTTCATTTTATTCATTTAAAAGGTTTAATTAGCATTTGCAAGGGGTTCCAAATTGTCAGACATTTGATGAGCACGCACAGACTACGCGAAGGATCACAAAATATATTTTGCAACTAGAATGAAAATCTCCGTGCCTATTTTTGCTTCAGATTATAATAATTACCCTGAACCTAAATAAATTTATATTTAAACCACTTTTATTTTTTAATACAAAGTTATATTGAACTAATGCAAAATTAAGAAAACTTCAATAATACAAACAACTGAAGAAAAATTAACAAAAAAAAAAAAAAAATTAGATTCAATTTATACAAACTGACATGAAACATATGTTTTGAAAATTTCATGAAAAAAATCATTTTATTTTATTTTATTTTTATTTTTTATTTATTTTATTTATTTTTATTTATTTATTTATTTATTTATTTATTTATTTATTTTTTTGAGGTATTGTGTGCGTTTTGCCACAAAACGTCATTTGAAAAAACATGATTTCAAAGTTTTGGAACGCTACTTCACCTATTAAGCAGACACAGTATCTTTGAAAATATCTCTTCAATTTTTAATGATATTGTAATATATGTGGTGACACAATACTTAATACTGATAATTAAATAGAATTTAAAAAAAATTAAAACAACGTATTTTACTAAAATTTAAATTTTAAAACATTTTTTAACATTTTAAAAATTTCTACTTTTTTTATAAATATGAATATCTTGGTTTAGATTTTTTCCTCACATTCATTAAATATACTACATAAAACTGTGTGTGGATTTTTAGATGAATGGTGTTTTACATTTAATATGATTTTTTCTTCTCTAAAGTATCCAAATAATGAAGGTTTCAACTAATTCTCAATTTAAATATTTTTTTAAAAATAACTGTGAACTTGAATGTTAAATCCATAAACAAAAGTACTAAACACCACGTAAATAACAAGTAAAAAAAAAAAACTTTATTTAAATTAGCAAAAAAATTTTAGTGTTTATCGAACAAGCAAGCTATAAAAATATGAACACGGTGAAAAAACTTCTTAAAGCTGTCATTTTGTACGGGTAATTCTTCCCGATCTACCAACAAAATTTACAATATCTCGCAATATAATTGTCGTATAGGTAAAAATGAGGCGTCAAAATATTCACAGTTAAAGGAGCTTTCAATTAAAAAAAGAAAATCGATATTTTGACCATTATCAAGGTACTGTGTCCATTGCGATATCTATATTATAAAGTACAAACGTGTCTGTGCATAAAACATACGTCATTTTGCGAATGACAACCATTTCCCATGCAATTTCGGTTTTGAAATTTTCGCTTCTGCAAATTTTATACTTCTATACAAGACACATTTTAAATTTTTATACCATTATATAGATTAAAAAAATGTTCTTTTAAATGCAATTTGTTTGAGAGCTGTAAAACAATTTCATTTTGAGATTTTAAATTTTTTTTTTAGTTTTTGGTACCAATTTTTTAATTGTGGCAACACGATCAACCCATTTTCTCTTAAAATTGAAAAAAAAAAGAAAAAATAGAAATTAAAGTGCGTATACTATTTCAAAAATATCGTCTGTTATAAAATCCGGTGAGTTAAATATCATTAAAAATAATTTAAATATTATTTGTTTAAGAGTTAGCCTTACCAACATAAGGTACATTTTTTATTGCAACTTATTTTATAGGCTTGTTATAAATCAGTGAAACAGTTTCTTCTTAAATATTTTCTTTCGTCAAAATTCGACCGATTCTACCTTGTAATTCTAAAAGTCATACTTCTGTCCTACTCTAAATTTCAAGGAAGCAGTTATATCAAAATTTCAGAAAAAACAAGAGTTTAACTTCTAAAAAAATATTAAAATTTTAAAACTTTAAGCGTCCTGAGACACCTTAAATGAAAACAATTTTATTAAAGTTAGTCGTGCTCTTTTAAAGACTATTATTTTCTGTTTTTAATGTTTGTTAATTCATTTATGAAACATGAACGAAAAGCCATGCATCCAACACAGATTATGAAACCTTTTTCAACACATTCAAAATATTATAACGAAGTTTCATAGTTTATTAATATGCACGATGCCAAAATAAACTAGTCGGATGTAACAATCCCAAAACTTTTTTCTACCTCATACGTGTTAATACTTAATGAAAAATTCAACATATAGGCCACTGGTTAGGTGATAATCTAATCATTCGCAAATTTTCACTAATCGCCATCTATCTGTAAAATTGTAACAGAATATGAAATTTGATGAAAATCCGTGCATTAGCTTTAGAGTTAGTGCTATTGCGGATATCCTATATAAATCTGAATAACAGCACCACCTGTTGGTGATTTAACCAAAACACAATTAACACCAATTCATATCAAGAACTAAATCTGAAGTTTGATAAAAATTCATGCATTAATTTTTGAAATACAGAAATTGCGAAATGGTGAAAAATAGAGCACAGCAGCGTCACCTGTAGGACAATTTATACCAAAAACTATACAGGCTGAACAGGCCCTAATCTATATAATGGATTACTTGAATTGCTTGAGTTCGATAAAAATCCATGCATTAGTTTTGAGTTAAACTTATTGAAATAATCATAAATAATGCAGCTGGCAGCGCCACCGGTTGAACGATGTGCACCAAAAAGTAATCAGCACTAAATTATATCAAGGGCTAACAGAATCTGAAATTTTATGAAATTCCGTGCATTAGTTTTTGTGAAGAACTATTGAGGAAATCATGAATAATCGAGCATAACAGCGCGACCTATTAGACGATATGCACCAAAATTAATCAGCTCCTGTTTCTATCAAGACATAACTGAATCTAAAGAAATCTGTAACTGAAATAACTGAGTCTTTAACTTCTACATCTCGCTACTTCAATTTTTACACTATCGGACAAGGAGGGAAAAGTTTCTTTCAAATGTAATTTACTTGAAAACTGTATCTCAATCGACTGATTTTGTAAGTTTTTTTTTTTTTTTTTTTTTTTTTTTTTTAATAATTTTCAGACATGATTATTTAAAAATACAGTCGGCTCTCGTTAATTTGAACTAGTCGGGACCACAAGAAATGTTCGAATTATCAGAAGTTCGAATTATGGAAAATATGAAATAAAAACATGCTTAATATGGTACTCGTACAAAGGAATTAATGTTATAGTATTTTTTAAATATATTTCGTCTGTTATTATTAGAATATGACTTAATAATAAATTAGAATGTATAAATACATAAACTAATTAAATGATTAGAAAAAAGCACAATGAAGAAAAATTTGAGGTGCCACTGATGGACAGACGGGGCACTAAGAACGCGGATAGCAAATGCATTGGATTATATGTATGCTCGTTCGAAACAATTTTCACAAAAATCAAAGAAAGAAATCCGTGAGAAAGCAAAGAAAAAAGAAAAATCAGAATTCTCGTTAGTTCGAATTAAACGAAGTCAAGAGAAAACGAGTTCGAATTAATGAATGTTTCTAACGTTATTCTGCCATTGAAAATTTCGGGACCGTATGTTTAATTCGAATTAAGCGACGATTCGAATTACCCGATTTCGAATTAACGAGAGTCGACTGTATTTCTATATCGCGCACATGTTTACGAAAAATTAATTCGTTTGTCCTTAAAACCCTATAAATAGATAAACATGTGTTTGTAGTTAATAACGAAATTAAAACTTCCTCAATAGATAAAGAAATTTTATAATAATAAGGAAAGAAAAATTTGCGTGTGTGTGTGGTGTGGGGGAAGGGACATAAACGTTGTCCGTAGTGCTGCAATATTTAGCAGGAAGATAACTCCATGCCTGTAATTATGCATCTGAAAGCTACTTTTTGGTTTTTTAATTAATGTAAAATCATAATTAACATTGCAAAATGGTATGAAAAGTCGCAGTCATGCTGCCGAAATCCCATTTTATAAGTGAAGGACCGAGAATCGGAAAATGTGCTTATTTTTCTCGCCTTTTGCAGTTCGCCTTGACTTTAACTGTTAGAAATAAGACAAACCAAAAACAAAAAATTCCTGGTAAAATCTCATACTTTATCGTTTTTAATGGTGTAATTCGTTAAAAAATATTTCAATATCAATCCTTTTTGTGTTTTCCTTTTTATTGCTTTCTAAAACTGCATTAGTAAACTTTTAAAAATACGAAAAAAGTGAAAATACCAAGCATATGTAAATACTTTTGTCTTTCTGACGGTGCAATTTGTTTAAAAAATATCAGAAATAACCCTTTCAAAAAACAATTTCGAAGATCCATTTCAACAATTTTAAAAATTTTGCATCTGACAAATGCGGAAAAATGAAAATTACCCACTTATTCATGATAAGTTATCTTTTCTAATAATGTATTTGCATTTAAAAAATAAATATTATTTTCAGGTAATCACGTTTGACTTTCGCGCATTCGCGAGCCTTTTTCCTTTCCTCCCACCGTCTTTCCACTGAAGATATTTGTGAATTATATTTGAAGATATTTGTAAATGGGGTTTTTCGTTTATGCGCATGCTCTCGCAAACACTTCTTTAACAGTAAAAAATATTTTTTGTTGTTGCTGATAAAAAACGGAGGGGGTAGTTATATTTTTTAGGTTTTCTCAAAAAAAAGTGTGTTCAGAATTGAAAGCTTAATGTATTTAAACGTCCAATCGCTATAACGAGATCCCTTTAGTTCATTTGGATATATTTTCATCTAAAAACATAAAATTATACTTATTCGAGTGTGTATGCTGCCAAACGCAACGGAGTCCCCAACGTCAGATTTCTTCGGAAAGACTATTTAAAAAAAGATGTAAATACATTCAACACTGATTTCAGATGTATTTTAAGATTATCACGGGTCTGGGCTACTCAGGTCTTTTGTTTAAAATTATGAAATACAAAGAGTGTATTTTGTATCTAAAGAGTGTACATATCTTGAGTGCTATGCATGCAAGGTGTGTACACTGCCGAAGGCAGTCGTAACCTCTTCTCTAGGTTCGTTTGATTAGACTTTCATTTAAAATTATAAAATCATACAGATTCGAATGCAAGTTCAATTGAAGGTAATTAGCTTTCCAGCATTATATTTCTTTGGGAAAGATTTTCGTTTAAAAATAAAAATATATATATTCAACACTGTTTCAGGTAAATTATTTCAGGCGTATAAGACTATTATCAAACGCCTGGGTAACACCGAGTGGATCAGTTAATAATATAAATAAAACACTTTTTTTAAAAATCTATGTTTTTGTAGACAGAGTAGTAAAAAGGGTATCTTTAAAACCCAATACCTCGCGTTGTTTCATTTTAAATACAAGATATAAGTTCGTTCATTTAAAAATAGTTCATGCATGACAGTGTTGATTACAGTAGGATTCCGATTGGAGATCTAACGAACTCCATTTAACCAAACTTCAAATTATCCAAACAACTGTTTCTGACGTTCTGTTTGTCAGACTTTCGCTATGACTTGAATTGTTCCATGTATCATTTCTCTACTAGAGGTAAGGAGTTGATCTCTCCAGGCACTCTGACAACTATCTCGTCCAAGTCAAGTATCCAAACAGCCTCATTCTAACAAAAATTTAATTAAACCTAACTTCCAATTATCGGAACAACCAACTTCTCTGATTTTTTTTTTTTTTTTTTTTTTTAATCAAACTTCTAATTATCCAACGCAAACATGTTTCTCTTATTTCCCCCCCCCCCTTCAGATTTAGTGTACGAAATTGAATCTCTGATTAGGGTATAGTTAAAATCAGTAAAAAAAAAAAAAAAAAAAAAAAAAAAAAGGAAGAAAATGAAAACGAATGCTCTGGAAATGACCTAGGTCCATCACATAGCGAAGCTTTTGAATGCTTGGAAACACATATGAAGTGGCTCGAACGGTAGAAGAACACTGATCCTATTCAATTAATGTATTTAACAATGATCCGAGATGTGGAAACATTTAAAAGAATGACTTCTTTGAAGCAAGCAACAATCGAAAGTTTTTTTGCTTAAATTATAATCTCTGGAGTTCAGAAGATGGTAAAAAAAAGAACATTTTTAAGTAATAAAAAATAAATAAATAAATAATAAAAATAAACACGCTTACACTAAATGGTGCTGACTGTCCAAAGTCTGGATAAAGTGTGAAAATTTTACTACGATCAGGAACATCCCTTATAATTATCAATCCATTTATCCGAACTTTTGCTTGCCTGAATTAAAGTCAGTCCTGACTTGTTCTGATAATCGGCGCTCTATTTTATTCGTAATCGTAATTTTTAATTTTATTTTAAAAAATAAATGAGTACATGTTCTCGTCTCATATGGTTTTTATTGTTACGATACTCTCTACGATACCATAATTTTCTTGCGATATAACTGAAATCTTAGAGAATAAGATAACTGTGTCAAAGCCGTACCCAATGGAGGATGACCAGGTTTGATCCTCCCTCCGAAATTTCTATCAAAATGACTATAAATATGTTATTAACTATCACTCAACATAGTCAAGATTCGAAAATATATTTCATTCAAAATTTAAAAATCATCTTTTATTGTTTTATTCCATCAATATGCTAAAGAAATAAATACAATTTCTCAGAAATCTTTAAAGTTCATTTGATGTTGAAATTTTGTAAAATCTAAATTTTAAAGCCGTCAAATTAAAATGACTACAGCGTTTGATAGCTTGATACAGATAGTTAGACTTGTTTAGCCGAAATTTTTGGAACAGAAATTATTTATTATTCTCAATGGAATATATTGAGCTTTCCTGATGAGAGATTTCTGTAGCAATAAAATATTTGCAAACATATCCATAAGTGTAGCCAGCCTTTTGAACGGGGGGGTGCCCAAATTTTTTAACCTGAACATGTTGGGTACAAACAACATCTTATGTAATAAAACCTAATAAAACGGGACCCCATAAAACCTATCAAATTTCCGTTTTAGACAGGTTTTTTACGGAAGATATAATTGTGTGGTACTTCTTTAAAAAAAATCCAAACGCAATTTTTCATTGCGTGAAAAAGGATGAGAAGTTGCTTAAAACTAAATTTAATGGACAGGGACGTGCGAAGAAAAAGTTGCGCCCGGGGCAAAGTTACAATTTGGCGCCCCCTCCACCCAACTTTTTCTTGTAACAGGCCAAAAATGACGTTGGTAGTACAAATTTGGCGCCCCCTAAAGTTCCACGCCGGGGCAGCTGCCTCCCTATGCTCCCCCTATCGCACGACACTGCTAATGGATAAGAAAAAGATATATAAACATAGATAAAACATGACAGTAGTAGGAAAATAACAGTACGGGCTCAAGAGGCGGCGGCACTGCGGCACCGTCCCGCCGCCGGTGCCGCAGTGCCGCCGCCAGTGCCACCACCGTCCCGCCGCCCCCACCATGCATCCCCCCTCCACGAAAGCCCCCTAGTGGAATAAAGGAACATTCTATTATAACAGGATAGGTGAACAACCTTCCCTAATTAAAATTATTATCAATCACATCTCAACTCGGAATCATACTATATGATGAAGATTAAATTTATATTTGAATTTTGAACAACCACAATTTTAATGAGTATTATTAATTAAGCGAAACAATTAAAATTTCAGTTTTCAACCATTTTATTTAGATTTCTTCAACTACAAGATGAGATTATCAATTTAACACAAGAAAGTTAAACATATTTGAATTTTGCTTGATAGACCATCTTAATGAGTAGTATTAATTAAATAAAAACAATAGAAAATATCAAGTTTTATAGAAAAGACTGATTTCTTATGATTTTTATCAACTATATGATCAATGTAACGACTTAAAAGTTGAAAGTTAAACGTACATCCTAGTTTTTCAACTGCTATAACCCTTATGAGTATCGTTAATTAAGTAAAAAACAATGGAAAATATCAAGTTTTATAGAAAAAGACTGATTTCTTACGATTTTTATCAACTTAAGAGAGAAAACTTAATCGTACATTTCAGTTTTTCAACAGCTGTATCCTTAATGAGTATTGATAATTAAGTAAAAAACAATGGAAAATATCAAGTTTTATAGAAAAAGACTGATTTCTTACGATTTTTATCAACTGCAACACCAGTGTATCGACTTACAAGTTGAAAGTTAAACATGCATTCTAGTCTTTCAACAGCTATAATCTTAATGAGTATCGTTAATTAAGTAAAAAACAATGGAAAATATCAAATTTTATAGAAAAAGACTTATTTCTTACGATTTTTTCAACTCAAACTTCAAAATATCAATTTGATAGAAAGAAATTTAAGCAAGCATTCCAGTTTTGGACAACCATTTCCTTCATGAACATTATTTATTAAGCTAAACAACGAAAAATATTAAATTTTTAACTGATATCTTCATATTTTTTTTAATATAAAATCAGGATACACAACTTAAAATAGAAATTTAAACATATTTTTTAGTTTTTGAACAGTCGTTACCTCAAAGAATTTCGATAATTGAACAATTAACAAAGGAAACTAATGATTTTTAACGAAAAAAGACGAATTAAACGAATTTGGTTAACTTTTACTCTAAATGGAAATTTCATCATAGTTTTATATACTAACTAAGTAGACTTTTAATGCATAAACGAACACATTTCAGTAAATATTCAACGCACACACAAATATGAAAACAACATCTGCTTCTTGTGACGTCATATTGAAACCAAAACTTATTCCTTGGAAATCCCTCACCATGCCTTTTCACCCCCATCTCCCCCAATTTTTTACCACAGGTAGGGAAATGGACAAAGCAATGACCTCTCTATCTTGTATATTTAGAAGTCTGGGAGAAAAAAAGAGACATTTTATGCACTCCAATTTCATAACAATTACCGCAATATCCCAAAATTTGAATTTTGGAAGACATAATCAGTATAATTAATTAAACAAAATAATAAAAATATTATTTTTTAAGGGGAAAAGGTGAATTTAAGCGAATTTGATTAGTTTTACAATAGTCTTTTGAACTGCAACTTGGAAATATAGATTTCTAACAGAAGAATTAAACGTATATTTTAATTTTAACAACAAAAACTTAACAAGTATCATTAATTTAAGAAAAATAAATATCAATTTTAAAGAAAAGACGAATTTGAATAATTTTACACCAGTATTTTCAAAAGCAACCTAGAAATATCAATACTTATTCACATATTTCACTTATTCACTGTATTCAATACTATATTTAATAAATTTGGATACACTTTAAGAATTTTCTAATCTATAATTAAATATTAGCTGTATATTTAATGTTACCCATGTTTTCAACATTAGTTCATAATCGTGAATTTTGTATTTTAAATACCATGTATTCAGGTTCAGATTATTTTCACTTGAAATCATACAGAATTTTTTAACAGATTCAGATTATTTTCACTTGAAATCATACAGAATTTTTTAACAGAGTTTGTTTTTGAAATCATTGAAGCAACTGTATTTAATATTTTTAACACCAATTTTCTAAGATTGTCTAACATTTTCCGATTATACATCCCCCATAAGTACATTTCTAAATGCTACAATCACTTTACATATCGAAAAGATATCATTGAAGCAACTGTATTTAATATTTTTAACACCAATTTTCTAAGATTTTTTAACATTTTCCGGTTATACATTCCTCAAAAGTATATATTCTAAACAATAGAAAATGTTAATTTTAAGAATAAAAAGACGAATTTAAACAAATTTTATTAGTTTTACAATATTTTTTCTCATCTCCAACACGGATATACCAATTTTAACAGAATTAAACGCATATTTTAGTTTTTAAGAACAAAAATGTAATAAGTATCATTAATTAAACAAAAAATAAATATCAATTTTCAAGAAAAGACAATTTTTTACACAAATTTTTAACTTTGAAATACATTTATTTACATATATTGTTACAATATATTACTAAACTTAAACTTTTTAAAAAGTTTGAATGTTTTTACAAAGGGTTCATATTTATATTTTTCACGTCTTGACTGCATTCGAAATCTTACAACAAAAGTATACTTTTATTATTTTTATTATTATTATTATTCTAGAAAACCTAAAAAGTCATTTCTTGCTGCTTTAAACACTTGACATATTAAAACTACTCTGAGATATTCTACCCATATAATTAATCAAATTAGGACATGATTCATCTTACACTTCAAAATTTCTGAATTTTTACAATACTTATTTTCATCAAACTTTATTCTTGATCCTATATATTTTAGGAGTACAGAATTTTAACATCTGTTTTTATCTACTTATCAAAAAATTATTAAAACACCCAACAACATTTTTCAAATATGAATATTATCTTTACAGTTTAATAATACAAAACATACACGAATACAAAGTTTAATTTTTACAAACATTTCATATTTCAAATCAAACTTTTCGAAATTTTCACATCATAAGAGCAAACATTAGACGAACTTTTTAACTTTTTTTATTGCTTAGATCTTTTCATCATAACTTTTAATTATGATAATTATCCATTTTTAGGTTGATTGTCGAAAAACTGTAACTGAAATTACATAAACTTAATGTAAAAAACCATGTTCTCACACAATTTCTTGAAATTCAACAAAGAATTGACTATTACTTATCTATTATTATTCTTATTAAATACTTATCTACATCAATATCGACTCTCGATAGTATATAGATATTTCATCATTACACACTTACAACTCTTTTCAAACGTTTATCAGAAAAATAAGTCAATCAAAGTCTAGTAGTTATCACACCTGTTCCTCAGAAATATTACTATCATATGAAACAGTAAAGAAAATTAATAGATATTTAATATTTAATAACCTCATACGTGAAATTACTGTCGAAATGAGAATACTAATTATCTATAAAATCAACTGTTGAACAAAAAAATAGTACAGATTACCGAAAATTCAAATGTTTTTTCTGCAAAAGTTACAAAAATTAACAAATGAATGACAAGTTAGAGAAATAACTAAAAAAGTTAATGAACATATTTACAAATTTATTAAAATCACACCTTTTTCTGGATTACAAACCGCAATTTCTTGAAAAATTTATCACCGAATTTGTAAGATTTTAGTCCTAGTATTACATACACTCAATAAATATTTAAAATTAACAAAAATATAATTTTTTAATCTCATCAATAAGCAGAAATTCTATATTAAAAGAATATTTTCATAGTAGTACTTATAAAAATGAGAGTTTACAAACTGATTTTCATAATTTTATCACATTTAAACTTAATATTTTACATAAAACATTATTTAATCAAATTTTATGCTTTCTAATTCAGTAAAATTCAATACTTTTTTAGTTTTTAAACCAATACCACATTATTTATTTACATCAAACTTGATTCTTCACCTTTTATATTTCCACATTACACACGTGAGATAAATACTAACTTGGATCAGGAGTTGAAGTCAATTGATTCCATTCGATTTTCATCATGTACGCATTGCTCCTACACGAAATTTCTTACTGCTATAATCATCTAATGTATTAAAACTAATCTCCTCATATTTTTAATCAATTCACCAGATGTTTCATCTCGCACTTCTGAATTATCGTGCATCAAGTTGCTTAAAATATAAATACTATCTTTATAGTTTTAATGATATATAGTATACATGGTTTATCTTGAGTTAGCACTTCCATACTATTAATCAAATTATATGTTTCATCTTGCACTTGATCTTAATGATTTCATCTTGCATCTGAATTATCGTCCATCGAGTTTTTTTTTTTTTTTTTTTTTTTTTTTTAATAATAATATATTTATAGTTTTTGATTATACATAGCATGTACAAATACAATCTTTAATTTTAACATTTCATATTTCAAATAACCTATTTCCGAAACCAAGCTATGTGAATTTTACCACAATACTTATTATCATAGAATAATTTGTGTTTCACACTTTTCTAAAAATTATTAGATATGTACCCCTCAGAGAAATTACTATCATATGAATAAATGAAGAAAATTTAATTTATATTAAATGTACACGAAATTGATTGCAATATACATGTATTTAATAAAAATAAATAAATAAGCGATTATTTATACATTAAACCTTTACTAAATATATATTTCTTTCATTATGCAGATGTTTCAACAAGATGAACCAAAACAGCAGCAAACTTCAGAAATTAATGATCCGAATGATTCATCCCTAGCACATGTAGCGTTAACGAATAACACATATGTGAGTACTTATATGAGAAATACTAGAATTCGTATATGAAACGTAATTAGAGTAAATACAAAATGATTTGTCTTACTACCTACACTTTAACAAGTGCTTCTTACCTATATTATTGAAGAGAATCCTAACTGTGTCCATTTATTTCTACTACAGATGTGCTCTATTTGCTACAAACACTTCTTAAGTAAATGGAATTTAACAGAACATACAAAAATCTATACAGATGAAAAACCTTACACTTGGAAAGATTACCATAAATGCTGTTTTCAAGGAGACGTGAATAAAAAATGCACACATCATCATATAAAGCATCATCAGATATATGTAAACTTAGCGAAGATGTTAAAAAATTAGTCAGACTTTTGTAGAATTTAGAAATAAAGGAAGATATTTAGGCTATTTATCCATCGTATTTTCACAACACTTACCACAATATCTCAAACTTAAAATTTGGAAGACACACACTGCTGAAAAGTAATTTTGTGATTCTTCTAACCAGTATGAATGTATAGATATTATTTTGCAGTGTATTCTTTGAATGCTCACATTAAATATTCGTTTATATGCATATATCGTTGTGTTTATTTTTCTAATACCTATTACATTAATGAAATACATAACATTTTAAGTGAAATAACACTCTCACAACTTAAAAAATGCATAAGAACATACAAAAAATAAGCAGATGTATGAAAAAATATGCAAGTTTACAAAATAATTTCATTGTTTTCTAGAAATATTAACAAAAATTATTTACAATATGAAAAAATTGCAAAAGTGAAAAGAAAAAACATTGCATTTCGCCATTGCATACTGCATTAAAACCAACGAAATTTTTGAAGCTTTTTTCATAACTTTTTTGAAATTTTTGCAACATTTTTTTGCAATTTTTTTACACTTTTTTTAACAAAAATTTTTCATTTTTTTAACGTTGTGATTTTCTTTTTTTTACTTTTGTAAAAACTTATTTTGAAAAAAAAAAATTTTGTAAAAAATGTTTTTGAAAAAAAAATTTTTTGAAAAAAATATTTTTGGAAGTTTTGGTTTTTGTAAAAAAAAATTTTGTTGTAAATATTTTTTTTCAAAAACTTTGTTATGAGTTTTTCACTTTGTGGTTTTTGTTTTTACATTTGTGTTTTTTCTTTTCACTTTTGCAATTTTTTCATATTGTAAATATTTTTTGTTAATATTTCTAGAAAACAATGAAATTATTTTGTAAACTTGCATATTTTTTCATACATCTGCTTATTTTTTGTATGTTCTTATGCATTTTTTAAGTTGTGAGAGTGTTATTTCACTTAAAATGTTATGTATTTCATTAATGTAATAGGTATTAGAAAAATAAACACAACGATATATGCATATAAACGAATATTTAATGTGAGCATTCAAAGAATACACTGCAAAATAATATCTATACATTCATACTGGTTAGAAGAATCACAAAATTACTTTTCAGCAGTGTGTGTCTTCCAAATTTTAAGTTTGAGATATTGTGGTAAGTGTTGTGAAAATACGATGGATAAATAGCCTAAATATCTTCCTTTATTTCTAAATTCTACAAAAGTCTGACTAATTTTTGAACATCTTCGCTAAGTTTACATATATCTGACGATGCTTTATATGATGATGTGTGCATTTTTTATTCACGTCTCCTTGAAAACAGCATTTATGGTAATCTTTCCAAGTGTAAGGTTTTTCATCTGTATAGATTTTTGTATGTTCTGTTAAATTCCATTTACTTAAGAAGTGTTTGTAGCAAATAGAGCACATCTGTAGTAGAAATAAATGGACACAGTTAGGATTCTCTTCAATAATATAGGTAAGAAGCACTTGTTAAAGTGTAGGTAGTAAGACAAATCATTTTGTATTTACTCTAATTACGTTTCATATACGAATTCTAGTATTTCTCATATAAGTACTCACATATGTGTTATTCGTTAACGCTACATGTGCTAGGGATGAATCATTCGGATCATTAATTTCTGAAGTTTGCTGCTGTTTTGGTTCATCTTGTTGAAACATCTGTATAATGAAAGAAATATATATTTAGTAAAGGTTTAATGTATAAATAATCGCTTATTTATTTATTTTTATTAAATACATGTATATTGCAATCAATTTCGTGTACATTTAATATAAATTAAATTTTCTTCATTTATTCATATGATAGTAATTTCTCTGAGGGGTACATATCTGATAATTTTTAGAAAAGTGTGAAACACAAATTATTCTATGATAATAAGTATTGTGGTAAAATTCACATAGCTTGGTTTCGGAAATAGGTTATTTGAAATATGAAATGTTAAAATTAAAGATTGTATTTGTACATGCTATGTATAATCAAAAACTATAAATATATTATTATTTAAAAAAAAAAAAACTCGATGGACGATAATTCAGATGCAAGATGAAATCATTAAGATCAAGTGCAAGATGAAACATATAATTTGATTAATAGTATGGAAGTGCTAACTCAAGATAAACCATGTATACTATATATCATTAAAACTATAAAGATAGTATTTATATTTTAAGCAACTTGATGCACGATAATTCAGAAGTGCGAGATGAAACATCTGGTGAATTGATTAAAAATATGAGGAGATTAGTTTTAATACATTAGATGATTATATCAGTAAGAAATTTCGTGTAGGAGCAATGCGTACATGATGAAAATCGAATGGAATCAATTGACTTCAACTCCTGATCCAAGTTAGTATTTATCTCACGTGTGTAATGTGGAAATATAAAAGGTGAAGAATCAAGTTTGATGTAAATAAATATTGTGGTATTGGTTTAAAAACTAAAAAAGTATTGAATTTTACTGAATTAGAAAGCATAAAATTTGATTAAATAATGTTTTATGTAAAATATTAAGTTTAAATGTGATAAAATTATGAAAATCAGTTTGTAAACTCTCATTTTTATAAGTACTACTATGAAAATATTCTTTTAATATAGAATTTCTGCTTATTGATGAGATTAAAAAATTATATTTTTGTTAATTTTGAATATTTATTGAGTGTATGTAATACTAGGACTAAAATCTTACAAATTCGGTGATAAATTTTTCAAGAAATTGCGGTTTGTAATCCAGAAAAAGGTGTGATTTTAATAAATTTGTAAATATGTTCATTAACTTTTTTAGTTATTTCTCTAACTTGTCATTCATTTGTTAATTTTTGTAACTTTTGCAGAAAAACATTTGAATTTTCGGTAATCTGTACTATTTTTTTGTTCAACAGTTGATTTTATAGATAATTAGTATTTTCATTTCGACAGTAATTTCACGTATGAGGTTATTAAATATTAAATATCTATTAATTTTCTTTACTGTTTCATATGATAGTAATATTTCTGAGGAACAGGTGTGATAACTACTAGACTTTGATTGACTTATTTTTCTGATAAACGTTTGAAAAGAGTTGTAAGTGTGTAATGATGAAATATCTATATACTATCGAGAGTCGATATTGATGTAGATAAGTATTTAATAAGAATAATAATAGATAAGTAATAGTCAATTCTTTGTTGAATTTCAAGAAATTGTGTGAGAACATGGTTTTTTACATTAAGTTTATGTAATTTCAGTTACAGTTTTTCGACAATCAACCTAAAAATGGATAATTATCATAATTAAAAGTTATGATGAAAAGATCTAAGCAATAAAAAAAGTTAAAAAGTTCGTCTAATGTTTGCTCTTATGATGTGAAAATTTCGAAAAGTTTGGTTTGAAATATGAAATGTTTGTAAAAATTAAACTTTGTATTCGTGTATGTTTTGTATTATTAAACTGTAAAGATAATATTCATATTTGGAAAATGTTGTTGGGTTTTTAATAATTTTCTGATAAGTAGATAAAAACAGATGTTAAAATTCTGTACTCCTAAAATATATAGGATCAAGAATAAAGTTTGATGAAAATAAGTATTGTAAAAATTCAGAAATTTTGAAGTGTAAGATGAATCATGTCCTAATTTGATTAATTATATGGGTAGAATATCTCAGAGTAGTTTTAATATGTCAAGTGTTTAAAGCAGCAAGAAATGACTTTTTAGGTTTTCTAGAATAATAATAATAATAAAAATAATAAAAGTATACTTTTGTTGTAAGATTTCGAATGCAGTCAAGACGTGAAAAATATAAATATGAACCCTTTGTAAAAACATTCAAACTTTTTAAAAAGTTTAAGTTTAGTAATATATTGTAACAATATATGTAAATAAATGTATTTCAAAGTTAAAAATTTGTGTAAAAAATTGTCTTTTCTTGAAAATTGATATTTATTTTTTATTTAATTAATGATACTTATTACATTTTTGTTCTTAAAAACTAAAATATGCGTTTAATTCTGTTAAAATTGGTATATCCGTGTTGGAGATGAGAAAAAATATTGTAAAACTAATAAAATTTGTTTAAATTCGTCTTTTTATTCTTAAAATTAATATTTTCTATTGTTTAGAATATATACTTTTGAGGAATGTATAACCGGAAAATGTTAAAAAATCTTAGAAAATTGGTGTTAAAAATATTAAATACAGTTGCTTCAATGATATCTTTTCGATATGTAAAGTGATTGTAGCATTTAGAAATGTACTTATGGGGGATGTATAATCGGAAAATGTTAGACAATCTTAGAAAATTGGTATTAAAAATATTAAATACAGTTGCTTCAATGATTTCAAAAACAAACTCTGTTAAAAAATTCTGTATGATTTCAAGTGAAAACAATCTGAATCTGTTAAAAAATTCTGTATGATTTCAAGTGAAAATAATCTGAACCTGAATACATGGTATTTAAAATACAAAATTCACGATTATGAACTAATGTTGAAAACATGGGTAACATTAAATATACAGCTAATATTTAATTATACATTAGAAAATTTTTAAAGTGTATCCAAATTTATTAAATATAGTATTGAATAGAGTGAATAAGTGAAATATGTGAATAAGTATTGATATTTCTAGGTTGCTTTTGAAAATACTAGTGTAAAATTATTCAAATTCGTCTTTTCTTTAAAATTGATATTTATTTTTCTTAAATTAATGATACTTGTTAAGTTTTTGTTGTTAAAATTAAAATATACGTTTAATTCTTCTGTTAGAAATCTATATTTCCAAGTTGCAGTTCAAAAGACTATTGTAAAACTAATCAAATTCGCTTAAATTCACCTTTTCCCCTTAAAAAATAATATTTTTATTATTTTGTTTAATTAATTATACTGATTATGTCTTCCAAAATTCAAATTTTGGGATATTGCGGTAATTGTTATGAAATTGGAGTGCATAAAATGTCTCTTTTTTTCTCCCAGACTTCTAAATATACAAGATAGAGAGGTCATTGCTTTGTCCATTTCTCTACCTGTGGTAAAAAATTGGGGGAGATGGGGGTGAAAAGGCATGGTGAGGGACTTCCAAGGAATAAGTTTTGGTTTCAATATGAGGTCACTAGAAGCAGATGTTGTTTTCATATTTGTGTGTGCGTTGAATATTTACTGAAATGTGTTCGTTTATGCATTAAAATTCTACTTAGTTAGTATATAAAACTATGATGAAATTTCCATTTAGAGTAAAAGTTAACCAAATTCGTTTAATTCGTCCTTTTTCGTTAAAAATCATTAGTTTCCTTTGTTAATTGTTCAATTATCGAAATTCTTTGAGGTAACGACTGTTCAAAAACTAAAAAATATGTTTAAATTTCTATTTTATGTTGTGTATCCTGATTTTATATTTAAAAAAATATGAAGATATCAGTTAAAAATTTAATATTTTTCGTTGTTTTGCTTAATAAATAATGTTCATGAAGGAAATGGTTGTCCAAAACTGGAATGCTTGCTTAAATTTCTTTCTATCAAATTGATATTCTGAAGTTTGAGTTGAAAAAATCGTAAGAAATAAGTCTTTTTCTATAAAACTTGATATTTTCCATTGTTTTTTACTTAATTAACGATACTCATTAAGATTATAGCTGTTGAAAGACTAGAATGCATGTTTAACTTTCAACTTGTAAGTCGATACACTGATGTTGCAGTTGATAAAAATCGTAAGAAATCAGTCTTTTTCTATAAAACTTGATATTTTCCATTGTTTTTTACTTAATTATCAATACTCATTAAGGATACAGCTGTTGAAAAACTGAAATGTACGATTAAGTTTTCTCTCTTAAGTTGATAAAAATCGTAAGAAATCAGTCTTTTTCTATAAAACTTGATATTTTCCATTATTTTTTACTTAATTAACGATACTCATAAGGGTTATAGCAGTTGAAAATCTAGGATGTACGTTTAACTTTCAACTTTTAAGTCGTTACATTGATCATATAGTTGATAAAAATCATAAGAAATCAGTCTTTTTCTATAAAACTTGATATTTTCTATTGTTTTTATTTAATTAATACTACTCATTAAGATGGTCTATCAAGCAAAATTCAAATATGTTTAACTTTCTTGTGTTAAATTGATAATCTCATCTTGTAGTTGAAGAAATCTAAATAAAATGGTTGAAAACTGAAATTTTAATTGTTTCGCTTAATTAATAATACTCATTAAAATTGTGGTTGTTCAAAATTCAAATATAAATTTAATCTTCATCATATAGTATGATTCCGAGTTGAGATGTGATTGATAATATTTTTAATTAGGGAAGGTTGTTCACCTATCCTGTTATAATAGAATGTTCCTTTATTCCACTAGGGGGCATTCGTGGAGGGGGGGATGCATGGTGGTGGCGGCGGGACGGTGGTGGCACTGGCGGCGGGACGGTGCCGCAGTGCCGCCGCCTCTTGAGCCCGTACTGTTATTTTCCTACTACTCATGACATATATAAAATAAAGATATCCGTAAACATAAATCTGTAATTATCACAAGTTTTCATTTCAAGCAGCAATGAAATACTAAAATAAATAAGCACGACTTTAGTTCCCCCCCATCATTTTGATCAAAGTAGCATTAAAATAACTTGTAGTATGCAATTTAAAGTGAAAAATAGCTCTTCTATTTTCAACTCATGAATAAATAAAATTTCCCCGTTAAAAAAAATGAGCCCGTACGAATGTCAAAATCTGATTCCAAAAAACAAAATTTAGCAAACTAACAAACCAACCTCCATATTAATTTGAATTTTGCGTAGCATCATTTCTAATTTTCAGAGGAAGCACAGATTTGTACTAGAAATGAGTTCGGGCTCGATTTTTGAAACCTGCGGCCGAAAGATTTTTAGTACATTGGAGCCCGAGCCCATCCGAGCCCGATACAAAAAGTATACAAAAATAAATAAATAAATAAAAGATTTAATGATATTTAAAAATTGTTTCAAATGTGATATCCCATTTAAAAAAAATTCTTATAAAATTTACTATTAAATAAAAATTTAAATTCAAGCTTATGAAAAGAGTAGTTTGGTATCAAATAAAAATATCCTTCAAACCTAAAATGATTCCTATATTTCTTGTCCTTTAAGAAGAAAATTTGATGGACATATTAAAGAAGTGTAATGAATAAATGGATTGTGTTTATAGAAATTACTATTTGTATGCTGAAGAATCAAAAAACGTTTTCAATTTCCTATAAAAAGAGTACATCTTTCAGGGGTATAGTCGTAAAAAAACAACAGTTTACACGATCGACGCAGAGGGTATATGCTCAAGGCACAGGGTATACTCTAGAGAGTACATCCTATGGGTTTCATGAGAAACAGAAGGTTATACGGTGTTCCTTTAAAAAAATCCAGAAGGTATATGGCGTATACTTCAGTATACCCTTCACTACATCCCCTGTATCATCTATTATCAATTCATTTCTCTTAACAATTCCCCATGATTGACGAGAACCTTAAAATCAACGCAAATTAAAACATTGATACAGTTATCTTAAAGTTCCGTTGTTTTTATGGGAAAAGAAGAAACATTAATCGAATGTTTTCAATTGGAATAACATGTAAAATATGTTTACTTACGAAGGGAAATCGTCAGCATAAGCAAAATTCATGATGACAAACAGAAAAAAATCACAATGCTGTTATCATATGAAGAACGATTATGATTCGTGCACAATCAAATAATTTGCAAACCTCAAGCATCTAGTCTGCATAAAAAACGAAGAAATCATTCTCTAACAAAATAAATAAATAAACGATCGAATTAAAAAATATCCTCGGCCTCAAACGAAAATCCAACCAGAAGCTAATTTATTATTCATGATTATTTTGATAGGCGCCTTATCAATTAATCGTCGACGGATATGCAGTAGACATAAATCGCCATACATCACAAATTTTCTTTTGAAGCAACAATCAACTATTGAAATATATTTAAAAAAAATATCTTTATTTTTCTTTCGTTTTGATCAAAATAACAGTGAAATGACTTGAAAAAGAATAAATAATTTTAAAAGGAAAATAGGAGTTTTTTCAATCTCTTCTACACATAAATGTTTTTAATTCTCAGAAAGAATGAGCCCGAGCCCCCCCCCCCCCCCCGCCCCCGGCTCGAACACTAAAATGAAAATAGAGGACCCGGGTTTGTCGGACTTCGTCGGGTTTCTTCGGACCCGGGTTTGGGCTCGGGCATTCGTGCTGGGGCTGAGCCTGTCTCATCTGTAATTTGTACAACCCCCTCCGTTCTCCAGGCTAATCACATGGTGGAATTATCGTTTCACATCTGTATTTCCTTTCAATTTTTTTTGCTCCCATCTAGACTTTAGATAACAAAAGCAAATATATAAATAGTAGTTTCTATCCTTGTCGAGAATTCACTCTAATTTTTTATGGAAATATGCATGCAATAGAAAGGTGTTAAAAAAATTGTATAAAGAAACGACATAAAATTGGGATTATAAAACCAACTTTTTTAATTTTCTGTGATTAATACAGATTCTAGTAAATATTCTAGTTTTAAAAAAGATGAATAAAATAATTTTCTTAAAAAGAAAAAAAGAAAGAATCAAGGTCTCTTCTTTTATCACATTTCAAAACATAGACTGTTAGTTTTGATTAACTAGTTGAACTAACTTTGCTCACATTTTTCTTCTTTTTTCTTTTATAAATTTTGATTTTTTAAAATAATCAATCTTAGATCTGCGCGAGTGGGGGGTGCCCGGGCACCCAGGGCATCCCCCCCCCCCCTGGCTACGCGCATGATATGTGAAAAATGACAAACATTAATTGCATCAAGATTAAAGTCAAGTTATCACCGAATAATTATTTAAATGAGATTATAATTTTACTTGCAATGAAAAACACTTATTATTATAATTTTATTATTTGATTGAATTATTTGAATTTGCAATAAATATCTATAAGACTGTTAACATTCCTTAATATTCAATTAGCGGTGAAAAAAAATATATATAACGAAATCATGATCTTAAATCCCCCTCCGAAATTTTTTTCTGGCTATGGCCTTGAACTGTGTGGATGGGACTCCCCCAAATTAAAGCTGCGCTGCTCTATTAAGGGTGTCGTATTTTCGGAAACATCTTCTCCCCCTTTTCACATATGCATGTATGCATATATCTTTCGGGAGCACTGCCTAAGAACAATGAACTTGAAGAAGCTCAAGCCAGTAGGATGAGTGCCAAGATGAGTCAATGCATACATACACCAGTAAGGGAAACAAAAGACTCGTTTACTGCATTACGCCCTTACAAAAGTGTAATTATTCAGCTTTTGAGAGTGTTTTTTCTTGTGTAGGAAGATACAGAAGCAGTGTAGCCAGGTAGAAAAAATAAACATTGAAAAGCGCAGGCAAATTTTTTCGGCATCAGTCTCTAGTCTTTACGCGGAAACCGCGTTTTTTACAGGCTTTTACTTAATTTAAGGCTTTTGTTTTTGCATATGAAAACACTCGCGAGCTACTGCTAAACTTACAGGAAGGTTATTTATAATATCTCGTTTGCATTTCGACATTTTTATTTTGTGTTATTTTTATTTATTTATTTATTTTGCATTGGATAGTTGAAGTCTATCTCTACATCGCTCATTTTTCACTTTTTCACTTTTGGTTGCAGATTATTTTTTATAAAGTTACTTTCCCCTTCGAAACCTCTTTCGAAAATAAATATGTCATCCTAAAAAAACATCTGCTTCCAAATCTAAAAAGTAAAAAAAAAGGATCTATTCAGAAATGAATCTTAGCTATCCAACTCAAAAAAAAAAAAAAAAAAGAGAGAAAGAAAAAGAAAGAAAATTATTAATATATAAATGAGATATTAAAAAATAACTTCCCCATGGGATTAACATTAGCTCACTATTGTCTTCACCTACTGGGACAGGAACTTTAAAGGGCTACTTCAGTAATATGGAAAAATTTGTTCGCTAATGCTAATTCTATGGAATAAATTTTAAAAGCTTTTAGATTTTTTTTAAAGATTTTAGTATAGTCAAAAACATTCCTTATAATTATCTATCCATTTATCCGAACTTTTGCTTGCCTGAATTAAAGTCGGTCCTGACTTGTTCGGATAATGGGCGCTCTATTTTATTCGTAATCATAATTTTTAGTTTTTTTTAATTAAATGAGTACATGTTCCCGCCTCATATCGTTTTTTTTTTCTTCTTTTGTTACGGTACACTCTTACCATAATTTCCTGCGATATAACTGAAATCTTAACCCCTTCGCGACAGGAGTCTTTTACGAAATTTTTAATGTATTGTCACCGGTTTTAAAATACAGAATTTTGTGACTCATTAGATCGAGAAAATGATTCTATTAAATTAGGAAAATTCTTTAGAAAATTTTTACTGGTGGAGATAAACAAGGATTCTTAAGCCTTTTTGCAGTACTTTTGCGGCTCATCCCCTAGGGGTTAAAGAACAACATAATTATGTGGATGGACTCCCCCAAAATGGGTCACCTCTATTAAGGGTGAATTCGAAAAAATGCTTTTCCACCTTCAACAGCTCAAAATTTTCCGATACAATTTCAGACACATTTTTAAAAGTAGAAACATGAAATTTGCTGAGGGGGTTTTTGAAGAGACGTATAAGGTGCCGTGTGATGTCATTTTGCGCTCCATTCCTTAGAATTTGATTTGTAAACAATTATCTTCTCAGTATGATCCTTTTTTTCGTTCACAGATCTCCCGCTTCGGAAAAATTGGTTTAAAATGCCGTGTTTGATTGCTTTTTTTGCGATATTTTCTGCATTTATCAAAGAATCGACAATCACGGCACCTTGTGTACTTTTTAAATAAGACAATTAACTAGTTTGATGCATTTGAGAGCAAAAATTAATTTAAAAATAAATCGGTAAAAAAGCAGTTTGAATCGAAATACACCCTTAAGGGTATCGTATTTTCGGAAACGTCTTCTCACCCTTTGCACGATGATGATATGTATGTATGCATATCTTTCGGGGAGCGCTCCCTACGAACAATGAGCTTGGAGAAGCTCAAAGCCAGTCGGACGAGTGCCAGGATGAGTCAAGGGAAACAAAAGACTCGCTTACCGCAATACGCCCTTACAAAAGTGTAATTATTCAGCGTTTGAGAGTGTTTTTTCTTGTGTAGGAAGGTACAGAAGCAAGGTAGTCCGGTAGAAAAATAAACATCGTAAAGAGCAGGCGAAGTTTTTCGGCATCAGTCTCCAGTCTTTATGCGGAAACCGCGTTTTTTACAGACTTTTAGTTAATTTAAGATTCTTGTCCTTGCAAGGGAGGAGACAAGCGAGACATTGGTAAATCTGTAGGGATATTATTTTATAATATCGCGTTTGCATTTTGACATTTTTATTTTGTTTTATTTTTATTTACTTATTTATTTACATTGGATAGCTGAGGTCTCACTCTACATTGCTCCTCTTTTAATTTTGATTTTAGTTGCAGATATTTTTTTATAAAGTTACTTTCAATTTCAAAAACTGTTCCGAAAACTAAAGTGTCATTCTAAAAAATATCTCCATTCAAAATCTAAAAAGTAAAAAAGAAACAATGTAGAGATTGACCTTAGCTATCCAATATAAACAAAAATTATTTAAAAATATCGAATTTCAAACAATTCAGTTCGGTAGTTTTTGCGTTGTTATATGCAAACGGACAGGGATATAGTGGGGGGTATACTGAGGTATATGCCGTATACCTTATGTATTTTTAAATGGAACACCGTATACCCTCTGTTTCTCAAGAAAACTATAGTATGCACACTCTAGGGTATATGCTCTGCCTTGAGCATAAACCCTCTGCTTAGAGCGTATATTCTCTTATATTTTTACGACTACACCCCTGCAGACGGACTGAACGACAACTATATATGTGCTACGTATATTTACATAATTAAGAACGCACCTAAAAGCAGCACAAAATTCGAGATTTTCATATTAGCACAATTGTTTTAATTTGAGAAAATAATAACATTGTTTAAACAGCAGAAATATGTACAAAAGCTGTATCATGCACGAATGATGCGCGAACTGGTTGTGAAACTGGAATTACGAAACATAAAAGAAATAGAAAATAGAAATAAAAGATAAAAGAGTGCAATATGTTTTAAAAAATATTTTATTATTTAGCAATTTAATGGTAATTAAATTATGAATATAGTTAAAGAAAATAATTTGAACATTTTTGTAAATTAATTTATGAATCTGGCTTTTTATAGCGCTGAAAAACTCATCTTACAGGCAAACAAGTCAGTAAGTGTGATTGCGAATCACACATAGGGTTTCGTTTAATATTTCTTTGAAAATAACTTATCCTTTACTTACCGTATTTACTCGTGTATAGGGCGCACGGGTGTATAAGGCGAACCCCTACTTTACAAGTAAATATGGCGATTTCTTAAAATCTCGTATATAACGCGCACCATAAATTTGATACGCTAATAAAGAATGATCAAATGAATTTCAGTAAAAAAAAAAAAAAAAAGTCGAATCAAATATTATAGGCTAAGAGTCCGCGAGTGGCAGACCTTCGTTATTTTATAAAAGCTGAAACTTTCTCAGCGCAGTCTTCCAACACAGATAGGAATGATGGGTAATTATGAAATTTGGATCATGGTGGCTTTGGCTGTTAACAGGTAGCAAAGGTGTAAAAAATACCAACTTACTTTCGTCATTTTATAAAGCGTGATTTTTTTATATTTCCTTTGGAATGATATTAGAAATCACGTCCTCCATTGGCAGACACTTCGTGTGGTTCCAACCCCTTGGCAGACACCGCTAAACTTCAATAATATGAAATTCTACTTTCGTCATTTTATAAAAGCTGAATTTTATACATGTTACTTGGGTAACTACCAGAGGATATTTCCTCAGTTACCAGACACTTCCTATGGTTCCTACCCGTTGGCAGACACTTCCTATTGTTCCAACCCCTTGGCAGCCACCACTAAACTTTAATAAATTGAAATTCTACTTTCGTCATTTTATAAAAGCTGAATTTTATACATGTTACTTGGGTGACTACCAGAAGATATTTCCTCAGTTGCCAGACAGTTTTGGTGGTTCCAACCCCCGGTAGACAGACATATACAGCGGCTTCTCAATACACTAGAGTCTCTGGGTCAATCCATTTCAAGTGGTCCAGAAAATATTTTTTTGGTTGCTCGACCATTTTTAAAAAATCTGAAATTTTTGGTACAACAACCATAATATGATGGAAATTCAAAATGGCCGTTATTTTAATTTTACTATTTTTTGTTTGTGCATGGCGGCCATCTTTGTTTCATCGTACGCAACGATTTTCTCAGATACTAGGATACACAAAATTGTAAATATCTCGCCTTTTATTTTCCCAACTGAAATGGGGTTTGCAGCATTTTGTTCAGAATAAAATAAGTTAAATGTACGGTGGTAGAATAATTTTGAAAAATAAATTTTTACAAGTGAAGTTTTAGCACAAAATTAAAAAAATTTTTCCAAAATCTATCCGTTTGCCAGACGAAATTTTTCATGCAAGAAAAACTGTCATATTTACAATTTTTTTTTTTTTTTTTTTTTTTTTTTTTTTTTTTTTTTCACAAATAGGTCAAAAGTGCGTGTACTCATACACCAAGTCCCAGATATGGAAGTTGATTTCTCTTTGCGAAAAAATTCCGAAATTCGTCAAAAATTTCAAAAATCGCACTTTTTAGGCTTTGATATCTCTGGTGGGGCACGAGATAAAAATCTAAAATTCTGACCTTTGATATTATTGTGTAGTAGTGTTATGGGCAAAAAATTTCAAGAAGGAAATTTGACTACAAGCTGAGATATGACATGGACAATATGTGAAAACAATACTGCCAAACTATTGTAACCTACTATGTAATTGTTCATACCTACAAAATTTTAAATTAATGTTTTATGGTACAAAGTTAAATGTTAATTACAAATATCTTCTTCAAATGCTTCTGTGTGATTTAAACAATTCAGAATGTATGCTTAGCCAATACATTATTTGTCCAGATGAACAAACCTATTAGAAATGCTATTGCAACAATTTTACTCGAAACACATTTCAGAAAAAGTAAATTACAGACAATGGGTTGCAACTGATCGAGTTGACATGGTTTCAATTATTAAACCTAGAGAATTTCATTCAAGATAACAAGGGACGGAAAACTTGGGTGGCTTCAAATAAAATTTTGAGAAAGAATAGCCTGATGGAACTGACAACAGTAACTGGTCGAACTCATAACATCTCTCGTAAATAGTGTTAAGCTCTTTGTTGAGCATATATAGTATCTTTGTAAATTAAACATTTATTGTTAAAGTGTTTTCAACAAACGATATTTTCTGTGTAAATATTGTAATAAAAGAGACTCATTTCTCCTAATGTACTCGTAATAGAATTTCTTAATATTTTTTTCACCATATCTCAGCTTATAGTCAAATCTCCTTCTTGAAATTTTTTGTGCATAACATTACCATAAAATACTATCAAAAGCCAGAATTCCAGATTTCTATCTCGCGCCACACAAGAGATATCAAACTTCAATGTGAGGAAATAGCTGCACACGATGAAACAAAGATGGCCACCATGCTCAAACGAAAAATATTAAAATTAAAATAATAGTCATTTTGAACTTCCCTCATATTAGGGTTGTACAAAAAAATTTCAGATTTTTTAAAAACGGTCAATTAACCAAAATATTTTTGGGGCCATTGAAATGGACGAATCGCATTTCTACTAGATTTTGTTCATCTGGACAAATAGTGCAATGGCCAAGCATACAATCTGAATTATCTAAATCACGATTTAAACAGAATTTGAAGATGATCTTTGTAACTTTGCATCATCAACCATTAATTTAACATTTTGTAGGTATGAACAAACACATAGTAGGTTACAATAGCTTAGAAGTATTGTTTTTACATATCGACCATGCCATATCTCAGCTTGTAGTCAAACCTCCTTCTTGAAAGTTTTTGTGCATAACACTACTATAAAATATTATCAAAGGCCAGAATTTCAGATTTTTATCTGGTGCCCTACCAGAGATATCAAAGCCTAAAAAGTGCGATTTTTTGAAATTTTTGACAAATTTCGGAATTTTTTTCGCAAAGAGAAATCAACTTCCATATCTGGGACTAGGTGTATGAGTACACATACTTTTGACCAATTTGCAGAAAAAATTGTGTAAGGTTGACAGTTTTCCTTGCAAGAAAAATTTCCTCTTACAAACGGATAGATTTTGGAAAAAATCTTAAATTTTGTGCTAAAATTTCACTTGTAAAAATTTATTTTTCAAAATTATTCTACCACCGTACATTTAGCTTATTTTATTCTGAACAAAATGCTGCAAACCTCATTTCAATTGGGAAAATAAAAGATGAGATATTTACAATTTTGTGTATCCTAGTATCTGAGAAAATCGCTGTGCACGATGAAACAAAGATGGCCGCCTTGCACAAACAAAAAATAGTAAAATCTATATTATAAAGGCCAAACGTAGCTGTGCGTAACGCATGCGACATTTTGCGAATGGCAGCACTTCAAATTTTAAATGAATTTTGGTATTGCAATTTTTGCTACTAAAAGTTTTTAAACTTCTTAATGTCGCACATTTTCAACTTTTACACCATCGTGTAGGGAAAAAAATGTACTTTTAAATGAAATTTGTTTGAAAGCTGTATCGTAATTTGTTTTTGAAATATTAATTTTTTTCTAGCTTTTAATACCTCTTTCCTAAGCGTGGCAACAAGAGTACTCCATTTCTATTTAAAGCAAAGGAAAAAAGGGAAAAAATTGAGTGCTAAATCTTTATGTTGTCATTTTCTCATTAAAAGGGAAAAATAGAAATTTAAATATCTTCTGTTATGAAACCCGGTGAATTTCGACTTCATTTACAAAATTTGATTTACACGTAAAAGAATATCAACAGTTTAATATCTGCTTCAGCTAATAGCCCATTTGGACTTCAAGTTTTGAATCAAAATTATCAAATTAAAATGCCATTTTTTTTAAAACGTGAATACAGATGTGAAATGTAAATTTGCAAATTTTGATATGATTAAAATGATGCCGGGTTTAGATTTCACAGGAAAAAAAAATTCTATGATTTAGTCAAAATTGAATAAATATTGCTTTTTATAATTTTGGAATACTAGCATAAGAAACTTAAATTATAACTTTATCATAATAACATATCTTTATTATTTTTTACTGCTTGCGTATACGATTAAAGTTTAATTTTAACAATTTACTTTACTATAGAAATAGTATTTTGTTAATTTCACGATAAATATCGTTTGTTTAAGAGTTAGACGTACCAATATAAAATGCATTTTTTGCTATAACTAATTTTGTAGGTTTAATACAAGTTAATGAAACAGTTCCTTCTTAAACATTTACTTTCGTCGAAATTTGACGGGTTCCACCTTGTTAAAATAACGGTCATTTTGCACTTCCATCATATTAGGGTTGTTGTACAAAAAATTTCAGATTTTTTAAAAATGGTCGAGCAACCAAAAAAAGATATTTTCTGGACCACTTGAAATGGATTGACCCAGAGACTCTAGTGTATTGAGAAGCCGCCGTATATGTCTGTCTGCCGGGAGTTGGAACCACCAAAACTGTCTGGCAACTGAGGAAATATCTTCTGGTAGTCACCCAAGTAACATGTATAAAATTCAGCTTTTATAAAATGACGAAAGTAGAATTTCATATTATTGAAGTTTAGCGGTGTCTGCCAAGGGGTTGGAACCACACGAAGTGTCTGCCAATGGAGGACGTGATTTCTAATATCATTCCAAAGGAAATATAAAAAAATCACGCTTTATAAAATGACGAAAGTAAGTTGGTATTTTTTACACCTTTGCTACCTGTTAACAGCCAAAGCCACCATGATACAAATTTCATAATTACCCATCGTTCCTATCTGTGTTGGAAGACTGCGCTGAGAAAGTTTCACCTTTTATAAAATAACGAAGGTCTGCCACTCACAGGCTCTTGCTCTATTACACCAGACCAGAAAACAAGACATAAATGCATTTTTAAACTTTGTGTAAGACGGGTTGTAAGAGAATGACGGAAAATAGGAATGAGTGACGGTAAAGAGAATTGCTAATTGGCGTTTAGATAATGCCATTAGCTCTGTTGTATAAAAAACTGCAAAGAATGAAATAAATATGTAGTATTACTTCAATTAAGTAACATTTTCCGAGTTTTAATACCTTCTTTGAATAATTTCTTATTTCATATGTATATAGTTCGAATTCATCCAACAGTAAAAAATTATTCCGTGTATAAGGCGCACCTTGCAGTTTTATCCTAATTTTTTGAAAAAAAAAGTGCGCCTTATACACGAGTAAATACGGCAATAAATTTAAATTGTTAATTTTGTAATTATTAAATTCATATATCGATGGTAGCACCAATAAACTTAATTTTAAAATAATTATAGTTACTTATTTTATTCAAATTAAAAATGTTCAAATTAAATTATTTAAATAAAATCCAGCATTCCAAATTTATTGAAAATTCGAAATTTAAAAAAATAGTGGAGATATAAATAAAATTTTTAATTTCTAAAAAACTAAGAAATTTGTTTAAATGAAATTTAAAATACCAAATCATTTATAAATCACAATAGTTTTTAAAATAGAAGAAAAATTGAATTCCAAAAAATATTATGAATGTTAGTCATCATTTATCACTGCGTAATAAACCCTTAAATTGGCTAAAAATGTGAAATTTCTTTTTATTAAGCCCATCGAATCATGAAAATTTCAAGTTCCATATTAGGGGTTCGAACTAAGAACCTCCTGTTTACTAGCGAGATGTTTTCCCTCCAAACTATTATCTCAACAAGATAAACGTTAAAACTCAGGTTCTGTTCTAAAATTGAAATCGCAAAAATGAACGATTGTTGTTAAAAAAAATTAATTTAATTAAATTAATAGATTTTTCAAGTTTTTATGATTTGTCGTGTGACCCGAAATAGTCAGATAAATTACACAAAATAAATACACAAAATTTGAAGTCTCTGACTTGTACAGTTTTTGTGTATAGACAGTGTGACGGACAGACAGAGGACAGAGACGAAAACGGTTTCGTCAGATGAACGAAGCCTTAAAAACAGGTTGAATTAAATAAAAATATGTAATATGTGAAAATGTAACAGCTAAACTATTTTTATGGACATATTCTGACAAAATTTAACTATAAAGAATCGAAAAAGTAATGATTTCTGGCATAATGTCTCAGTTATTTTTCTAAATTAACAGAACTGATAACAGCTTAATCTGATAGCTGGAAGTTTTTTCATTTAGAAACTAATCAATTAAAACATGTTATTAATATCGAAAGACATTTCCCTTTTACGTAAAAAAGAAAAAAATTCCAAACCAACATTTAAGAATTACATTATTTAATACTTGGCTGTAAAATTCAGTTCAGCTCATTTTTTACCCTTTTCATGTTGTTTTAATTAGCAGTTTTAAATGAATTAGCGCTATTAAGAACATTTTCAATATTAAAAAAGACCGATTAGAGAAAAACATTTTTCTTCTTCTTTTTATGTACTTTAAATACACTTTGAACTATTTTTACTATCTCAGCAATTTAAAGTAATTAGGAAGAAATATTTTAGTTGTAAAAATGACAAGTTTAGTTTCTTGCAAAAGAAAATGGAGCAATTTGAAGAACATTTTTCCCAATTAACCAATTAAGCATAGCTAAAGTTATTAGGATTTCTTTATTAAAAAAGGGAAAATGGCTAAAAAGAAGCTTCAAACACCACATACCGTGTTAGTAATTAAATTTTCTTATATTAATTTGAAATGTGGGTAGAACAAAATAGAATTTTTATTTTTGTGTCTTGTTTTGATGGCGTATTTTTCTGTGCTTAAAATTATTTCAATATATGTTTTTACATTCGAAACTAAAGTCCAAAATAAAGCATTTCTTCAAAATATAGGAAAAATTTAAACCTTTTAAGGGTACACTGTTAAAAGTGAAGGTGACAAACCGGTGCCATTTGGGACCCGGAGGTGAAAAGGCCCTAGGGTCCATTGGAAGCCGGGGCATTTGGAATCCTGGGGTGCCATAGGGGCCTGGATATGTGGTTGCAGTGCCAACAAGTCTCTTACTGGGTTATTTGAACTAAATAAGGTGCCATACACTTCGTATTGGCAGCAATGTGACACCTCATCGGGTGACTGGAACCATGGTCATGCGCTGTGACGTGTGTCTTTCTGTTTTCTGTGACGGCAAGTAAAATCTATGGCTATGGGTGAATTAAGGTGAGCTCGATGGTCGAGCGGTTAGAACGCTGAGCTTGTAATCAGACGTTGTGAGTTCAAATCCTTCGACGGCCAAAAGTCGGTTTGTATATTTTTTTATTTTTTATTATTGGACACTCTGGATTAAGGGTGCCATCTTTTCACCCTAATTAAAGGTGTCATTCTGTCTCCTTTAGGAGTGTCACCAGTGAGACAAGCCTTTCACCCCTAAAAAGTGCAATGTGTCACCATTAGTTTTAACAGTGTACTGAAAATCTTTCATTTTGATAAAAAATGTTAAATTTCAAATTTTTATTTTAAAATGTGCTTTACTATTCTTAGAACATTCTGCCCAAATTTAGGAATGATTCGATAGATAATAAAAGAGCTATACCTAATTTCCTTGATCCTTCCTGATCACCCCCTTTTTAAATGTCAATGTTTAAGTTCATTTTCCGCAATTGGCAATTTTATATGATTTCATTTTAATCGAAATGATAAGATCAGCTTCTACAATAATTGAACAAATTCAAAGAAATTTTTTTCATTAGAATCTTTACACCCTGTGTGTGAGAACTAGGAATCGGATTTATGTTTGTAACTTTAAATACAGGACGTTTCTAAATGAATATGGGGGTTTTAACACTTGGTAGTATTTATTACATAAAACTTAAAAATATAATTAATGCATAAAATGAAAGATATACTCAAACAGTTTAACTTACAAGCTTACAAGTATTCAATGTGATAACACCTTTCGTCACATGGCACACATCAAGTCGATAGCTCAGTTCTTCCCAAACGTTGATTACATTGTTAAAATTAAAGGTTGCATATAGCACTCCTAGGGGTGAAACGCTTGTCCCGTCAGCAACTCTCCTAAGGCACCCCATGGCACCCCTATGGCACCCAATTAGATGCCATGGGGTGCCCTAGGGAACGTCTAGGGGTGCATTTCTGGCTCCTCTAGAGGTGTCGCTCACGGGACAAGCGTTTCACCCCTAGGAGTGTCATACGCAATCTTTAGTTTTAACAGTGTAGTGCTTGAGAGGTAGCAAACAGCACCTCTCTCATAACACAACCAAGCGAAATGTGACATCATATAAGGTTAAAAGCGTCACTGTCACGGTGAATAAAGATATGATACCTTCTATTCGTCTCATTATTAAGCTCGAGTCAGCGTCATTTGGTGATGTCATCATGACTACTGTTATTTTATTTCAAAATACCGAATAACTGCATAATGGGTTCAACTTGCGCCCGTCATTTGTAGACTTCACTATAAAGTCACGATGGTAGTTGTTTTGCGACAAGACCCCAAGTAGCATCATATTAAGTTACTTGATGACCCATTTCGTGACAAAGAATACTCACAGTAGAATCTCTAGTTGATCATACGATGATCAACTTGAGACTGTCTCGTGTTTGCCACCATGTTACTTCATTACTTCATCTGATGACATGTCCCAAAGCAAAAGTCACGGCACAATCTTAATGAAGACATCAATTGATAATAATTTTAGAGCAACAATGAGGCGAATGAAGTTTATTGTATTTATATTTACTATAGTGAATACGACACTTGTAACCATTTGTGACGTCAGTGTAATGTCTCATTGATTGCTGCGCTTTTAACGTAGTATGCGAGCTGTTCAATAAAAAATTATCATAATTTGTTTTGTCAGCATGCTTTATTGCACACAAATTTATTTTTATGCTCCATTGTTAGCTTAATGTGTAAGAATACGTGATACATTTTTCATTCATTTATTTCAAGTAATACGTCAGTGGCAACCATGAAAGTCAAGATACTTTCAGTATCGCCTAATGGAGCGTTAAGGTAACACACAAGAAACAAGTATACTTCTGCCTCATAGAAATTTGCTTTCAACTGGAGAAATCGTCAGTCGAAGTGTATTATTACATTAGGAAATTCATCTCATGTTCATGTAACATCCCCTTCAATGTCAAACAACCTCCATCAGAGCGTCTTGTTCGAGTATGAGGAATCTCGGAATTCATTGTGCACAAACATATCTCAAGTTCACTTTCCTGTTACCAATGTGTAGGTGCTACGCCATTATAAGATAACTGCTATAATTTTAACAACTCTCATATTTAACAATCTTATCTGACAGTAATGGCGACAGTGTTATTTTCACTTCTGTAAGCTCAAGAACTCTGTGTCAGGAAGATTGTCTTTCTCTTTCATAAACATCTTAAACTATCATCTAACAGACAGCTAAGTGGCAGCAGTTTAATAATGACCTCATCGAGATCACGGATGAAATTCTAGGGTAAGGTAAATCTCGATTTTTGTATTCAAACGAAATTGGTCTGCCAAGTCATATTCAAGTCATAGTCAAGAAAACACCAAAAAACCCAATTTTAGCGGTTGGCACAGAGGTTTACCATTATGTTTTCCTGCTCCCAATCCTTCATGTTTTCCTACTTTTGGGTGCAGGAAAACAGAATGGTAAACCTGCGAGTCAACCGCTTAAATCGGATTTTTTGGTGTCTTCCACCAAGATATGGCTTGGCAGACCGATTGCTTTTTAATATGTGAATCGAAATTTAACTAATCCTAGATTTTCATCCGTAAACTCGATGAGGTGATTGTCAGTGCTGCTGTCTCCCGGTCTATAACTGTGCTACAAGGAATAACAGAGTCTCCATAAATCTCTTATAGCCTACTCTTCAACTGATGATTTCTTCTGGCGAAAGCAAGATTTGCATACGGCAAGAGCATTAAGTATTTCTTGCGTGTTGCCTCCATCGTTCCCGTAGGCGATATTGGGAGTATCTAAAATTTCACGGCTACCACTGTCGCACTACTGGAAATAACAAAAAAAAAATTACTACATGTTCATTACACTTAAAAGTAACAATAGAACATAAAAATTAATTCGAGTGAAATAAATCCCTCAAACAACAAAAAAAAAAAAAAAAAAAAAAAAAAAGACAATTTTTTGTTGAACAATTCTCGTACTTGTTTGCTACATATGTCGTTTATATCACTTTCTTTTGATTACTCACATTTAATTCTTGTATTTAAAATTTAGCAGTTTGCATTTTACTTACTCATCATACGTAGTATAGGGTAAATCTTGCAATCGTTTCGAAAATCGAAAAAAAAATTTTTTGACGGATTTACACGTTTCAGATACTGGAGATTCCGAAAAACATATTTTTTTGAAAAAAAATTTTGCCGTCCGTCTGCCTGTCTGTCTGTAAACGCTCTATCTCCCGAACAAATTGAGATAGAGACTTGAAATTTTGTATGTACTTAATATGTAAGAATGGGACGAAGCTTATTTAATATCAGTAACCTCGATTATCCGGAACTATTTTTTTCGTACTCTCGAAAAATTCATTTTTATGAAAGGTATATAAAATTTTCGAATTTTTTTATTTTAAAGAGTGGATGTAAAAGGCAATAAAATAACACAAATTTTGTATAAAGAACGAAGTCGATCGAATTATTAGTTACCGAGATATGTGTAATCCTGTTTTCCGCATTCTTTGATTTTTCATGACGCTGTATTTTAATCAAATTTCAATTCAAAGATATATTTTAATTGGAAATGAGACGTTTCATCCGACGCAGTAAATTGTTAGTTAATATGATTATTATTTTTAGAGTTATAAGGATGTTTCTTTTACGCAATCCGGTATTACTTGTGTATTTTGGCGTTTTGTATAATTTGTCGAATTTGGCTCTTTAGCAATTCATTAATAAAGTATGACTATGTATATTAAAACTATTTAAATTTGCGTTTAAATTTTATTTTGGAATTGCAGTGCATTTTATAAATATTTTACACATGTTTTATTTTCATATTTTATATTATGCATATCCATGATGGATAAGTATTACGGTGGCCCCCAATGACTAGTTTCCTTAATTTTTTAGACTCCAGTCGTATTTTGTGTTTATCTATTTATATGTCTGTATATGCATCACGTTAAAATTACTGAATTGTTTGTAATGTGCTTTCGCACAAAAATGAAGCTGGTTGGTAGCTTTAAAATGTTGACTATTTTTGATGGAATTTTGTATATAACTGGTACATTACCTTTTTTTCTAGAAAGCAGTGGAGTTTACAAAAGTTCTGTAGAAAAGCTTAACGAAGCTAATCACTCAGCTTTGAAATTCTCTTCCGTAATATTATGTCTTATATACGTTTGGCGCCATTCGAACATTTAAAATAACTCTTGGGAAAATAACATTTTGAATTATTTTTTCTGTTTACTCTCTTTTTTAAGGATGTTCCTTTTTAGGTGCGTTCGTAATTATGTAAATACGTAGCACCTATTGTTGTCGCTCAATCCGTCCGTCTGTCTGTCTGTCCGTCCGTCTGTCCGTCTGTCTGTCTGTCCGTCCGCATATAACAACGCAAAAACTACCCAACCGAATCGTTTGAAATTTAAAATACATAATTATTAAATAATTTTGTCGAGTCATTTCAAATTTTATGAAAATCGGATGGATAGATCAATTACAGGGACAATCAAAAGGATTCCGTTACATTACGGTCAATGGGGAAAAAAGTTTCAAATGCATTTTAATCGTTTGAAATTTAAAACGTATATTTATTGCATAATTTTGTCGAGTCATTTCAAATGTTATGAAAATCGTATGGATAGATCAATTACAGGGACAATCAAAAGGATTCCGTTACATTACGGTCAATGGTGAAAAAAGTTTCAAATGCATTTTAATCGTTTGAAATTTAAAACGTATATTTATTACGTAATTTTGTCGAGTCATTTCAAATGTTATGAAAATCGGGTACATAGATCAATTACAGGGACAATCAAAAGTATTCCGTTACATTACGGTAAATGGGGAAAAAAGTTTCAAATGCAGTTCATTTTAATGGTGTTACACTCATTTGAACATAATAGAATTGACATTAATCTATGAAGTATGTACTAAAATATACATTCTGTACAATCTGTGATGCAAAGAATATTTATTATTAAATTACAGGGCCACACAAATGTATTCCACTAAATAATGTTATACGGGGAAACATTGCTTGGGGGGTGTTTTAATTAAATTCAACTACTTTACATTTTATGAATAAGATATACGTTAATGAAGTATAATAAAAATTACTCCCTGCATATTTACAGGAACACAAAGATTTCGATCACTATACTGTATCCAAAGTACACTCTACTATATCAGCAAGATCTGAATATTTTAAAACTTCGTTATCAACGAACGCACCTCATTTGCTACGCTTTACGTGCAATTTCCAACTTGTTTTCTTAGTTTTCAAAATATTTCTGAAATAGATGCTGAATTTAATGTTTTAAGTATTAAAAGCTGACGAACAGTGAGTAAAACTTTAACACTTCTTATAAAATTAAGTGTATACTTTAGAAAAAATTTTAAGTTTTAAAAATTGTTAATAAGTTAATAACAAAATGAGTGTATGCTGTAAAAAAATTAGGAAAATTTCACATCTAAAGCAAAACGTTTAATTTCTGAAAAGAAATTTTAGGTTTCATTTTATTCCGTTTTGAATACAGAACACCGCAAAAACGATAAGCTATCTTTTTGCTATTTTCATTTATTATCATTATTGAATCAAAATGTTTCATTCTCAAAATGAATCTATTCGTTTCCGAAAAAGCAGTTAGTTGCCGTTTCTAAAACGAAAGCTGTGCAATTTTTTTTTTTTTTTTTTTTTTTTCACAGTGTACTATTTTAGTTTGTTGGAATACGGCGCTTAATTGCGATGTTACCTTGTTTTGTATAGTCTGGAAGATTTTTCAAAAAATCTTTAGAGAAATTTGTGCACTGAATTTTTATCCATTTGAAAAATGGTTGCTGCTTTCGGTCGAGAATAGATATATTTGAGACATATCTGAATCCTTGGGGTGTCCGCATTTTATTTCTTCAGAAATATTAATGTTTAATGCATGACGTAAGTAATACATGAATCTGTTATTACGTAAGCCACGTTTCGATTTTTATTATCTCAATGGGAAACATTCAAACATTTTGCTTTGGGCAACAAGTAATCGCATTTTTTTTTTTTTTTTTTTTTTTTTTTTATGTTAGAAAGGACAACGCCGACTATATACTACCGGCCTACCCATTTTGCTAAAAACCGCCGAAAAAGTTAAGCTGGATTCAGCTTCAAGCCCTGAACCATTTCATTGGACCACGTGTGAGTCCACGTGAGGAAAACCCTGCCGCATATTTCAGATGTGTATATTGCTGGGACGATTACTGTTTTTAAACCAATAGGAGAGCGTCATTATCACGGTCAAGTACACGCCCACACAGTTTGATTGATAGGAACTCGTGGACAATTGACGGTGCTAATTATAAGGTTAATCTGTTGCGGAAGTGAAAGAAAGTGTTGAAAGTGAGCTGACTGGCTGAATAGACGCTTTCAGTCGTGACGTCAGTTATGACGATTTGCTTGGATACTGACTCCAAACAAACGGTTGCTATGCTGTATTTTCTATTTTATTTGCATATTACAGCGACAATTTTCAGCTATATATAACAGACACATGTTAAATGCTTTATATGCAATGATACCATTTTCTACGATTTATATTTTATAAGAAATGAAGCATAGCAACCGTTTGTTTGGAGTCAGTATCCAAGAAAAATGTCATGACTGACGTCACACTGAAAGCGTCTATTGTTAGAGCGTCGAGCTTGAAACCGGAGGATATGGGTTCGAGTCCATCGCGGGCCGAGAGTCCGTTGGTGATTTTTTTTTTTTTTTTTAATTATTGGAGGCTGTCTTTTATTAATAAATAAGACATTTTTAAAAAAATATTTCAAACTCTTTTAATATTCTAAATATCGTTCCAAAATGATTTATATATATATTAAACAAATGGGAAAAAAAGTATTCTGCGAAAATATCCGTATAAGCAAAATTCTTACTTTAATTTTTATTTATTTATTTATTTATTTATTTCAGAATCAGAGGAAGTATAATTTCTAATTGAAGTAAATAAAATTCAGTCATTTTGAAAAAAAAAGAAATTCTTTCGTACCTTTAATTTTTAATTACCGAGTACAAATTCAAACAATCCGAGTACAAATAAATAATAAACACACATGATCAATTGTCCACGAGTTCCTGTCAATCAAACTGTGTGGGCGTGTACTTGACCGTGATAATGACGGTCTCCTATTGGTTTAGAAACAGTAATCGTCCCAGCAATATACACATCTGAAATATGCAACCCTGCCCAAATTACCATTGAGTAATCTGTTTTCTGTTTCGTGCACATGGCTTGGCACGTGGTCATTGTTTTGGTTCAGGGTTTGCACGATTGGTTAGAATAACTTGGGCAAGGTATCAGAGTCCTCTGGCAGGAGACTTCATAGATTAATCTCAAATAAGTGGGCCTATAGATCTAGTGGGCCATGCAAAGGACTCGAATTAATTTTTTTTTTTTTTTTTTTTTTTTTACTTTCTAGCCGACTGAGGTTCCCGACTGCTACGTGGCCGGTCTGGAGCTGCGTCGAGTGGAGATGGAGGACTTAGGTGAAGTGATGCTCCTGGTGAAGAACGTTCACGGCATAGCCGACGCCTCCTTCCTCCTGAACATCACCCAGGCCTCCTCTCTGTCCTCGTCCTCCTCGGCAACAGCAGGTAACAACCATTCTGGATATCAAGCATGGTGGATTCGGTACTTGTAATGACAGTATCAAATATATACAATTTTGATGCTTTTTTTTAAATTTTCCCATTTTTTAACGCTTTCTAATATAGATGAAAAAGTATTTAAGAATTTCCTCTGCCTAGCCGTCTGGTCCTCTGACCATCCTCTAACTCACGTAAATATTCTCGGATTGCCATGTAATTTTTATAAGTCAACGGGTCTTGTATCTTTTAAATGGGACGAAAATCAAGAAAAAGTTCAAAGTTTGAATTAGTGTATCTTCAAAACGTTTCGTGTATAAACAGGAAATTTTGATTATTGATTAAATATATTAGGCTTTTTAATATGATACCATTAAACACTCACTAGCCTTTTACAGAATTTGTTTACTGTTGAAATTTAATTTTTTTTTACTTCTTAAATCATTGCACTCATATTATCTTAAGAATATATGAATGGATTGCTATAAAATGTAATATCGATAATAAACAAATAAGTATTTTTAAAACGATCTTATTTTAATTACTTACAGTGATTAAATTTTTAGTTATGATTATTTTTATTCATTAAAAAATGCATTTTTTTACATGTTTAATGAAACATCTTTGATCTAAGGGTAGATCATTTTAAAAATACATATGCGTTTATTTTATATATAAAATTTCATAATAATCCATGAGCATGTTATGAAGATATCATGCGTTCAATGACTGACAAAGTAAAAAAAAAAGTGTTATTTTTATTTAAACAGTAAATATTTTTAAAATGTTTAATCAGTTTCTAACAGTAAAATTTCAGAAAGTACAATCAGTTTTATTTACTAGACCAAATGTCATGTTTACACATAAAAAGTTTTTGGAAATACGCTAATTCAAATTTTGAATGACTTTGTTGATTTTCGTCACGTTTAAAATGTACAAAGCCCCTTAATAATATCCCCTATAGAATAATCGCCATTAAAAACTAAGTATGTGGCATTTATAGTTCGTTTACCGCAATACAGAAAAACATTCGGTTGCATTATAATCAATGAAAAAAAAATATTTTCAGTGCATTTTACTTAATTTTCTTATTTAGATATCTTATTTTATTTATTAAAATATAAAATTCTTAGTAATATTTCTGTTAGTGTTGGAAAATATTTTATAATCTATGCCTCATGTAATATTTTTTTTCTTATTCGCTTTCCGAATTACTTTTAATTCTTTAGCAATTGCCTATTAATCGCAGTCATCTAGTACAGTCAAACCTCGTTAACATGAACACGCTTAACATGAATTAATTTTAACATGAATTGTTTTCACAGTCCTCTATATAAACAAATAAAAAGATTTGATACTGAAAACATAAATTACTCTTAACATGAACACAATTTTGATTCCCCTTGAGCAGTGTTCTCGCTGACTTTTGACCAACGTTAGTAATTTGGCTAATTAAAAATAAAAAACATTCGCCAAATGAAAAAAGTATTAGCCAAATGATTCGCCGTGTAGCACATAAATAATTATCTTTAATCCTCGAATGCACTCCCTTTTTTCAATGAGTTCTACAAAGTTACAAACAAAGTTTTCATAATTGTGACAATGATTGTTTTTAATCAAATTTCAAGTATCCGCTACAAGTACATTAAAAAATATGTATTTATGCATATGTGTGAAAAAGAAAAGAAAGAAGAGCAAAAACTGAGCATTAGCAATTTGGCGAATCTAATCGTTTATTCACTCGCCAAATGAAGAATTTAGTCGCAATTTGGCGCAATAGCGAGCGACAGCGAGAACACTGCCCTTGAGGTTCATGTTAACGAGGTTCGGCTGTACACCCTTTCTTTGTTTCTATTTGTAATTTTTTAATAGTTTATTGCCTTTCAGTAAAAACATCTAACGCGATGACATTCATACATTTCGCTATTTTGCTCGCCTCTCACGATAGACTACCAAATTCGAAGAATTCATTCAAATTGCTGGTACGGGTAATGGTGAGCTAAGATTAAATGGTTAAATTACTAATTATATACTTTAATTTTATTACTAATAACATTATCTATAATTTTTATACAATGCTAGGGTTATGCAGTAACAAAACGTATTAGATTCTTGTATTAATATTGCATAAGTTCCTCGGTAATCTAACATACAGTATACAGTCCCACACAAATAAAGCCACCATGATTTTGTAGGGTGATCGGCCACGAAACAAAACCACGAGAACGAAAAAAATATATTAAGAAAGACTATATAGAAATGCATATTTGCAAGGTATAACTCACTCCCTGTCCCACTTGATCAAAAAAAAATGAATGTAGCAAAATGAATGTAGCAAAAGATGGGGAAAAAAGTGTTTCGCCGAAATAAAGCCACAACAATGACAATTATATTCGCCATGATTACATATGACTTGGAATATACGATGTAGCACACCATTTACCAATCCCTGGAAGAATGATGGTTTTCAATTTTGCCACAGACTTGAACTGTTTGCCATTGGCATTTAAATTTCTACTGAGGATACATCACACATTTTCTTGGGGATTGAGATGAAGGTACAGAGCTGGTCATTCCATACCATGTCCCCAATTATCCAAAAAACATTCCTAAGAGGATTTTGCAAAAGTTATGCGGGCGTTTTCCTGATGAAAAGTCAATTTAGTCCACCAATTCTCTCTTCAGTTGGCAATAAATGAATTTCTAGCAATTCTTGGTAATTGGTAGCCTACATGCGGTCAGACAGAAGAGCCAGGTTTAGTTTACCGCTATAGCTGAAGCTTCCCAACTTTGTTAATAAGCCTCCACCATGCTGATTTTTGAAGAAAATGTCTGTGGTAGAACTGAAGGCCGCCATCATTGAAGCCTGAGATAATATTGATGCTAATATCTTCCAGCGATCGGTAAATTGTATGCCATCTCGTATATTCCAAGTCATATGTAAGCATGGCGGATGTAATTGCTATAACAACAGTGGCTTTAATTCGGCGGGACACTCCACACCCCCTCTTTTTTACGCATTCATTTTTTTACGGATCAAGTGGGGCAGGCAGTGAGTTATTCATTTTAAGTATGCATTTCTACATAATCTTTCTTAATATATTTCTTTCGTTCTCGTGGTTTTGTTTCACGGTACAAAATCATGGTGGCTTTATTTCGTTGGGACACACTGTATATCGGTTAAAAATTCGAAAAATTACAAGAAAAGCTGCTAAAAATATTATTTGAGCAGCATAGACTAATATTTTATTCTGTGATTTATTTACAAAATGACATATAAAAACAAAAAATAATGTATTATATAATATAACGGGGTGCAAAATATAAGAACAATACAAAAACAAAAAATATTCAGTTTGCGTTTGCTATGCAAATGAGTAAACCTTTATTCATTATAAAAATATTAAAATAATCGTTTACAAAAACTGTATATTTATTTTTAATCATTTTTAAACTATGTATTTTGTTAAATTTACGCATGAGTAAAATAATAAGATCGCAGTCGATATTTTTGAAACCGCCTAACGTTTTTGCATATCTTTTAAAAACGCATTTTAAAGAATTTCTGATCACAATCGTTTAAATCGCAAAACATTTGGATTACAGGGTGAATCAAAATGCATTGTGACTTCTAAAGAAGGCAAATTCCAACTCATCACAACACCGGAATGTAATTTGAAAGAATTGCTGATGAAATTAAACTTTCAACGAGTATCATTTTTAATTTCTCACAAAATTCAACTATTTATGTTACAACAAAATCTACAGGGAAATTTAAAATTCTTTCGAAACGATCCGAAAGTTTGATTATTTACACGGTTCTAAGTAAAACAAGGAGAGCAAAGGAATTTGGAAGCCAGATAAAGACGCCAGCATTAATATCAACTGTACGAAAACCAAATATAAATGTCGGGAGGTTTTTTTAATGTAAAACCACATCGATGTTCGCATTTAACTTTTGGCCCCCTTTTTGTTTGCAGAAAAACACCTGAAGCAGCAAACGAATTGGTGTAAAATTATCTTCAGTGCTTAAAATTTTTAATTTTGATAATATGGATGGTATTCATTCATGTATGGCCTGTATGGCCTACAAAATGAAAAAAACATATTTCCTAAGCGTCAATTAGGTGAAGGTTTCCTAAAAGTTGGGAGCAGGCAAGGTTATAATTGCTTTTGCAGATAGATAAAGAAAATAGGTATACTTTTATGCTACAATGTTGCATTGAAATTATTAAACATGTAAGAAGCCCAATTGACATGCAATATTTCTATAATTTAGAAAAATTTGTGCCGTTCTTATCAATTTGCTCTCGGTGCATAGCGCGTAAAAATGCAACGTGATATATTATATTTATAACAATTGTTTAAGATAGTTTTCTTTATGTTTATATTGAGTATTTATCATCATACAATAAATTTATAAGGTTTATATGAGAATTAACATAATTATGTATTTCATTTAGGCAATTACATGATCGTTCCTATCATTTTGCACCCCGGTATATGAAATTCAAGCAAATTCAACGATGTACGTTAAATATAATAGACAGACAGAACGTTAACTATAATAAGAAACTTTAGTATAGAGTTAAAAAATTGCAGCATTTTGTCTGGTCATTCGACCGTTTTTATGAGAAACGATTACACAACCGTAATTTAACGCTATTTCGATCATATTATTGCCCATTTTATGGTCAGAATATACAGGGTGAGTCATAAATATCGAAACAATAGGCTATCTCCTTAAATATTGCCCTTAGACCCATACTTCCAATTGCAAAAATTCATAAAAAATGTGAAATTTTTGATAAGATAAATTGCGACTCCATGGGGGGTCTAGTTGAAAAGTTACGAAAATTAAATTTTTATACGGCCCCCGTAGGACAAAAATTCCAATTAGGAAAACTTTCCTTATTCAGTCCTGAATAAGACACAAAAAGTTGCATCTTCATATCTCCGAAATTCGCAAAGTTATAGCCGTTTAAAAAATTCATCAGGTTTTAAGGGATTAGACACAAATTGAAATGCGCGCAATTCAAAAAACAATGTTACTTTAACCGTTCTAGAAAACGCGTAAAAATTTATTTCTTGAGTTAGAATTTTGATTTTTTTTCTTTTTTTGTAATGATTAGCCTTATAATTTGCTAAGAAAATCACATTCTAAAATTTCTCATACAGTTTATAAAAGTTTCATGTGGTTAGTACTGGTTTAAATGGGACAATCAAAAATCGTTATAACTCGTAACATTATTTATCGGATTTCAATTTCTTTCCATTTAATTAAAGATGAAAATCTGATTTTAGTTTTCTTCCAAGGTTTTTTTTATATTAATTTTAAAACTATTAAAAATGTTTATTGAAAAAATAATATAACTTTTAAAAAAATCATATTTTCAAAAGCAAACATTTTTTCAAAAGTAAACATTTTTTTCAAATTTGCCGAAACAAAACTAATGTAAAAAATTAAAAATGACGTGTTTCAAGTTCTTTTTTCTTTTAAAAATTCTTAACATTTAATAATTTAAAGACAAGAAATAGAGGGTAAAAAATTCATTATGCAGAAAAACGAAGTGTATTGTTTAAATGTCCGTCAGTTATTTTTAAAAATGCTTTTTCTAAGATGCAGATTAAGTTTTTTTTTTTCTTTTAAAATTTACCTCTGACAACTTCAGGCTTTTTATCTTCCTTCAGAGTATGTTAAAAAATCTGTATTCTGGGCCCAGGTAGGGCCAGGACCGAGATGTTACTTTTTTCTGAAGACCCGTCAGGCCGGGCCTAGCGTACTTTTCACAAAGGAAAGGACTACTTCCTTCAACTTAAGTGCACTCTGGGTGTTATTTTCAAACCCGGTCTCGACAAAACCCGTATTAAAATCACTGTCTCTGATTGACTTAATGCGTGCATAAAATAAATAAAATTCGGCTCAATCAAATTTTTTACGAAAAACATATAGATTTTAAAATCTTTATTTTACAAAAAAAAAAAAAAAAAAAAAAAAAAAAAAAAAAGAAAAAGAAAAAGAAAAAAGAAAAAAACCTTTAAAATTCATTTTTTAAACAGATTATTCAAAGGCTAAAAAAATTAAATACAATAAAACCAGTGAAAAAAATCTGCCTATGACGGAATTCTGTCTTAAACGGAAAATATGTTGATCCATGCAAAATAAATGCAATAGTACCTGAAAAGAAAATAAGCTTCAATTACATCTTCTAGGGAGAGCATCAATCTATAACGTATGTTTTCTTTTCTATGTTATTCCGTCTTAAAAAGTTTTAGTGTATAACATTTTTCAGAGTCTCCAACGCATGGGATATGGATTAACGATATTAAAATATAAATGAAACATTTACATATAAATAGAGATTCATTGATAAAATAAATATATTACAGCCTTTGGCGCTTCTTTAATAATAAAAAGTATAACTATAAAAAACGAAAAGCTATAAAAGAATCTTTTGGTTAGAACTCCTCCATATGAAACATTTTTTTCCCACGCCGAATTAAAAAACTATGTAGAAATTTGCGACTGAACCGGGCTATGATTTAAACTATTTTCCAGACCGGTCCGGGTTATGATGTTGACATTTTTTCAGATCACGCCGAACTTTTTCCCCTATGGGTCGGTTTGGCACCTGACCTACATATTTGATCCGGGCAGACGTCTGGTATACCAATTTAGCGTAAAAACTATGCGCTGCCAAATACGCTGCTTTCATGTTCAAAGAAAAAGCGCTATCTTAAACCGATTTTTTTTAAATTGCAATTTGTAAATGTTCCCTAACAAGCGTTGAAATTGACTTAAGAAATCACAGTTTAGAGGTAGGGAAAAGTGTTGTAAGTCAGGAATTTTTGAGGATTTTGGAATTTAATATCTCTGTGGGATTTTTAGAAACGGAGATGAAATTTGTTTTGTTCAATTTAGAAATGGATAAGGAATAATTTCCTAATTGGGAATTTTGCCCTACGGGGGCCGTATAAAAATTTAATTTTCGTATTTTTTCAAATTGACCCCCCATGGAATTACAACTTATCTTATCAGAAATTTGACCTTTTTTTATGAATTTTTGCAATTGGAAGTATGGGTCTAGGGGCAATATTTGAGGAGATAGCCTATTATTTCGATATTTATGACTCAGCCTGTAGATGAATTACGGTTGTGTAACCATTTTTACAAAAGAATATGGTCGAATGACTGGACAGAATCCTGCAAACTTTTAACAGTGTAGAGAAAATTTGTAAAATTTATCACATGTTCCGCGTTTTTAGACAAGGCACAGCGAGCGGTGCAACGACTCAAAGAACTAGACCATACAGATGTTCATTTAGTTGCCAGTTATCATTACTCATGCACAAATTGTAGGTAGAAAATATAGTATTTATCTGCACCAAGCTTTATACAGATTTGCCGCGGGATTGTTTACAGACATGCAACAATGTTCATGTTTAACACCAGATTACTATCCTAAAAAAAGCTGATTTATTACTGTCATTGTATCTGTGACGTGCATAATGTAATTTACATATTTAAACAATTTATACAGAGCCATTTCAAACTAGTAATGTATTTGCTTTTCATTTAGTTGCAAAAACTTTACATAAAAAAATTAAATTATGACCGAATAGCACTTAAAATAAACTTATAGTATAACTTGAAAATTTAATCTTATGTCTTACAGATACAAGGATGTTAATCAATTTCTAAAGGCTTTCACTGTCTCAAAATATAGCAGCAATTTACTGAATACATAATACTGTGTATATATTTATGGAATAGAAAAGCTTGAAAATTCTAAATTTTCTTTTATTACTCTCTTATATTCCAGGTTGTCTACGGTGGCATCTGGTGGCCTTCCTCATCTCCATGTGCCTTTCGTGGCTTAGACATACAATGCATCTTGATGGGAGCTGACTAATGGTTGGGAAGGTAGATTTGTCTTTCTTTTCTTTATAATGCATGTTTATACTTTAATTTGTAAATATAGGATGCAGGGACACCCTAGTTTAGCGGATAGATTGATTGATCGGTTGTGAGGATAGGCTGCTCCACAAATGCTACAGTGGTCGTTGTATCTTAAGTCCTCAAGCCCATGCAGTTTAAAATAGTGCCCCATTTAGATTTTGACATTTTTCTGTAGGGTACCTTCAAATAATGAATGAGCCAACAGCGACCTAGAAATCTGCAAGGTTTCGCTAAAGATTCAACCGATTTTATCATAGTTACTCATTTTGTGTCTGCGCCGCACAAATTATATATTAGTCCCGCGAAAAGACCTGCTCGCTAATGCTAATCCTGATGAAGAAATTTATAAAGGTATATTTTTTGCATTTCATTATTTTTTACTTTATTTATTTAATTATTTATTTATGTGCATTGGATAGCTGAGATTGTTGATATGAAGGCTTGACTGAGATATGAAGGATTTTTTTTTTTTTTTACTTTTTTTGGTTTTGATTGCAGACTTTTTTTATGTGGATACTTCACTTTCCGGTTCCTAAAGTGAAACTGTCCTCACTAAAGGTACCTGTAAACAAAAAGTAAAAAACGGTCCTTGTACATATCAATCTGATCTATTCAATGCAAAAATAAATAAATAAATAAATAAAAGAAAGAAAGAAAGGAAAAAGGAAAAGAAAAAAAAGAAAGAAAGAAAAATCTTTTAAAACTATAAATTTAAACGAGATATCTTTATAAATATCTTCCACAGGATTAGCATTTAGCGAATGGATCTTTTTGCTTTATTATATGTGTGTGCATTATGTATGCTTTTATTACGTATGTGATAAATCTGTGCATGAAATTAGCTTTCAAGTTTTTTGTTATTTATTTTTAAATAGAAGTATATTAACATCTTCTAATTTTTACTATATCTATTACCAAAAAATATACTGGGTGATTAAAAAAAAAAAGTTGACAAAATGATATGACAAATCAAGCTTACAACAGGGATAAAAAAAAAAAAAAAAAAAATCACGTAGGAACATAGGATCGCAAACTACTTATTGAGTGACAAATACAGGGTGTTTCATTCTTGCTACATCCGGTTTGAAAGTAGTGATTTCGAGGGAAAAAAAAAAAATAATAGAAATGCAATGATTTGTACCTTATTTTGTGCGAAATGTGATAACGTTACGAAAAGATCTGGAAAAAATATTGCTCAAGCAATCGATGATACCGTATAAACTGATTATCATAGTCCAAAATGTGTGAGGTGTCAAGTGCATATTGCTGGCGCGCATAATGCAAGCTTCTGCCACTTTTGTTTGGTGTTATCACAATTAAAACAAAGGTGAGAATGTCTGTTAAACGTTTTATTATGATGTACTTCGGTTTTCTGAAACTTATTACCGTCAACCCAAATTTAGTTAGGATGAAACACCCTGTATTTGTGACTCAATAAGTGGTTTGCGGCCCTATGTTTCTCTGTGATTTTTTATTCTTATCGTATGCCTGATTTGTCATACCATTTTGTCAACATTTTTTTAATCACCCTGTACATTAAATGTAATACTTGATGTATCTAAAAATTAATGCTCAGTTTTGTGTAATACACGTTTGAAAATCTTTTAAAAAATGGGCAAAAATATCAACTTTTTTAAAAAATAGTAGAGATTTTTTAAAATTTTAATTTTTGTAAACTTTTTAAAAAATTTTAATTAAATATGCAATATTTTTTCCTTTTCAAAATAAACTTTTAATTGAACATTTAAATGTAGTGAGTTCATCATTTGAACCATATTTTTAAAATTAAATTGTAGAAAAGTTAAATTATGTGACCTCATTCGCAATTTACTATTAAACAAACAAACAAAAATTAACTGTATGAAACTTATTAAGTAGATAAAATTATAAAAGAAGCCTCTATAGGAAAATTCCTAGAACATAATCTCAGCATAGATATTCTGAATGAAAAACCAGTCGGATGTGGCAATCATGAAACTTTTTTCTATCTCATGCAGGTTAATGCTTCAAAATTCGCTACCACAGTAACAGAATTAAATGACAATCTATGCTCATCGTGAGGATTCTAAAGGCATTAAATTCCGTGCATTAGTTCTTGAAATAGGACTATTGTGGATATCGAGAAAATTTTAACATAAAAGTGCCACCTGTTAAGCGATTTATACCAAAACATAAACAGCCATAATATTTATCAAACTATACATGAATCTGAAGTTTGATGAAAATTCGGGAATTATTTCTTAAGATAAAGCTATTGCAAGAACTGAGAAAAATTCAGCATAACAGAGCCACCTGTTGAGCGATTGACATCAAAATGTAAACAGAGATAGTTTATAGCATGGGTTTACTGAATCTGAAATTTGATGAAAATCCGTGCATTAATTTTTGGGATAAAGCTATTGCGGAAGTCGTGATTCGTGAACAATGCAGAATAGTAGAGCCACCTGTTAAGCGATTTACACCAAAATGTAAACATCAATTCATGTCAAGGACTAACTGAATCTGAAGCTTGATGGAAATCCGTGTATTAGTTATTGAGAAAATCTTTTGCGTAAATCATAAAAAATGCAGCATAGTATAAATGACAAAATTAAGTGACAAATCTGTTTAGAAATTTACACCTAAAACTAATCAGCATCAATCTATATCAGGGACTACCAAAATGATACAGCCATTGCAAAAATCATGAAAAATGCAGCATAGTAGGGCCACCTGTTGAAAGATATACACCAAACTGTAAACAGCATCGATTCATGTCAAAGATGAACTGAATTTGAATTTGATAGGAATCCATGCATTAGTTATTGAGATATAGGCTGTTGCATAAATCGTAAAAAATGTAACATAGCAGCGCCACCTATTGAGCAATTTTCACCAAAATCTAATAAGCATCAATTGATATCGGGGACTACCTGGCTATAAATTGTTATGAAATTCCATACATTAGTTCTTGAGATAGAGCGCCCACAATATTTATGTCACATAGAGACAGACATAGACAGTCATAGACTCACAAATACACAGATACACAGACTCAATTAGAACATAGACAGACATTTTGAAAAACATGTTTTTTGGAATCTCTGACACCTAAAACGTGTAAATTCGACATAGCCGGAATTCAAACATTTCTACGATTACAATGATTTTTTCTTGTAAAAATAGAAAAAAAAATGTGTAAGTACAGCGAAGGTTAATATATAGTCGTCGTGGTGCAAGTAATAAGACTATTTAGCCATGAACTATTTTTAGACTAAATATATCCAAATAGAACCAGCTCAAATGGTTCATATAAAAATTGTTCTAATTAATAGTCTTAATTCACAATGTATGCCTTGCCTCGTTTGGCAACAAACAGGATATAACATTTTTTTTTTTATTATTATTATTTTCGGAATATTATCATAAAGCATGAACATTTATTATAACTTAAAATGTAGCACAAAAAACGGGAACAGGAAATTTTAAAATAACTGTGCTCCCGAACGCTGAAAAAGAAAGAGGCCCATATCTTCAACGATAAGTAATCACGGGACTTTTCTTGTAGAACGAAAATGGAAACTCTTGTGTTCCCGTGATGTTATATCTGTCTGGATCGAATTTCAGCATCCTGCTGTTATCCTTTCGTTTTGTATTCCAGATGCAAATTGGTTTAAGTTCATCTTAACTAAAATAGGTCAGGAAAAATCAAACTGTTCTCTGAAATATAATATTGTTCTATTAATTGTTGTATGTCATTTATGCTGTTATAACCAGAGCTTAATTTCAACCAAAATAAATAAATAAATAAATAAATATCGGAGCCCTATTCCGCAATACTAAAAACGTAGCCCCCCCCCCCTCTCGGTTTTATCGCCATCACTTCAATTCGCATATTTATATTTCACACATTAATCATAAAATTTAAAGCGTCTTTTTTTCTTTAACAAAATAAAAATTTTAAATATATCTACCTGCATGTGTTTAACTATCAGCTATTACACTTTTTATTTCATTACTCTTTCCCAATAGAAATCTTTGCCCATTTTTAATATTAATTAATCACAGAATTCAACAATTGAAATTAAAAAAGCCAGAAATTTTAATCAAATTTTATAAAAAACATTTCACACCAGAATTTTGATTTAAAACAGATTAACTTTTTTATTTAACATATTTCTTCTTTTGTGTCTTTTAAACTTATAATGAACTTTCTGATTTCAACTGAAATATACAGCCGGCTCTCGTTAATTCGAACTCGGCGGGACCACAAGAAATGTTCGAATTATCCGAAGTTCGAAGTGAAATGAGAACATGCTGAATAAGGTACTATTACAAAGGAATTAATGTTAGTGTTTTTTAAATTTATTTCGTCTGTTATCATTCGAATATGACTTAATATTAAATTAGAATGTACAAATACATAAATTAATTAAAAGATTAGAAACAAGCACAATAGAAGAAAAAATTAAAGCGTCACTGACGAACAGATGGGAAACTAAGAATGTGGATATCAAACGCATTGGATTATATGTGTACTCGTTCGGAACAATTTCGACGAAAATCAAAGAAAGAAAGTTATTAAAATGATCTGAAACCTGTGTGAAAGAAATGAAGATTGAAAAATCGGAATTCTCGTCCATTCGAATTAAACAATGTCATAAGAAAATGAGTTCGAATTAGGGAAAAAGTTTAACGTTATTCTGCCATTGAGAATTTCGGGACTTAATATTTAGTTCGAATTAAGCAAAGATTCGAATTATCCGATTTCGAATTAACGAGAGTCGACTGTATATATATACTAGCCACCCTTGGCGACCAGTTTGGTTTCCCTTGAATGTATACCAAGGATTAACCGTTTGACTGCTACGCGGCGCAAAAGCGCTGCGATAGTTTATCTCGAAAACCGCGGCGCAGCGCTTTTGCGCTGCGAGTTCTTTATAATACAAAAAGAATTATTAAAATTGATTGATATTTGTCTAAATAACAGTGTTTTATATGACAACATTATTTTTTCCTTTAAAGAAATCAAAATATGTACCGCAATTTTCGTGCATTCTTGCAAAAATTGCTTAGCACTAAAACGGTTAAATCCTATTGCTGTTATTCATAATTTATTTTAATTGCTCATTTTTTTTCAAATTAGAAGAGTCTGCTAGAGGAATAGACACAGATGTCATATACGCATCACATTGGCGCGATTGCAACAAAATAGCAATTACTATATGTATCTCACATGGTAACCCGGCTATTGTTTTATTTATAAATAAACTGTTTGTATACTTCTATTTTATTTTTTAAAATGATATAAATTGTTTTATTTTATAATTATTAACTAAACTTTTTTTTATTTATTATTATTTTCTTTTTAAAATAATAGAAATTAGTTAAAAAATATGTATGTAACAGGTATTTAAAAACGAAGTTTTCGCCAAATTGGCGTCAAAAAAATAACGCGCCAATGTGGTGCATATATGACATCTGTGCTGGTAAATCAAGAACTCAATACTTTATGCTAGCCTGGCGCAGATAATAAATCGCCAAATACTGAACCCGTATTATTTTTTCCTATTTCATTAAATATTTAAAATATAATAATATAATCCTTTCACTCGTTTATAATACATAATTCACTCGTTTATAATACATAACTTTAATTGGAAATTGAAAAGTTTAAAATTCATGATTTTATTTATTTATTTTTAAGTAAAAAGAACAGAAAAAAAATGATATTTTGAGCTCCATAATTTTAGCGAAGGAAAAAAAAAAACATAAATAAATCGAATTTACCACAGGCTAAATCCTGCCAAAGAACTTTTACACAATAACCAATGAGATGAATTTTGTTTGGGCATTAAACAATAACAAATGATCGCGATTTCTGTGACACATACGTTAACGTTATACTATATATATACAGGGTGATTCCAAATTTTTTTTACAATAAAAGAGGGGTGATAGTACACATCAAGACAAACAATATTAAATAGGAGACCAAGGGTCCAAAACGTTTTCCAAAGGAGATAGCCGCCATTAAAGTTTAGGGACCAAAATTTCAAATAAACATAAAAAATGGAAAAATCGTTCGATTGATTTACGGTTTTCACTAAAATTAACCTTTATGTCGCCATTTTCTTGAAATTAAATTATAAAGATAAATTTAAAAAAAATGCCGATAGAGGGCGCTTTAGACTTTGATGTAACGAACAACTATTTTTTGCCGGTATTTTATGCATCTCATTAAATGTTTTCGTAAGCTTAAAGTCAAACTTAAATTTTGAGCTCAAAATCTGAAAGTGGGAGTGGTTAACTAGCACAAACTGAACTGTGTTCAGAGGGTTCAAATTTCAAATGATTATAAAAAAACGTAAAAATTGGTTCATTGATTTGCGGTTTTTACTAAAACTGTTCTTTATGTCGGTATTTTCTTAAAAATAAATTATAAAGATAAATTTCAAAAAAAATGTCGATAGAGGGCACTTTAGACTTTGGAGTAACGAACAACTATTTTTTGCCGTTATTTTTTGCATATCATTAAAAGTTTTTGGAAGCTTAGACTTAAACTTAAATTTTGAGCTCAAAATCTGAATAGTAGGGAGTAGTTAAGTAGCACAAAATGAACTGTGTTTAAGGGGGGGGGGGGGTTCAAATTTAAAATAATTATAGAAAATGGAAAAATTTGTCGATTTGTTTGCGGTTTAAAATAAAACTATTCTTTAAGTCAGTATTTTCTTGAAAATAAATATTAAAGATAAATTTAAAAAAAATCCATTAGAGGGCGCCTTAAACTTCAGAGTAGCCAATAATTAATTTTAACCATTATTTTTTTGTTCTAATTAAATGCTTGCAAAAAATTATTAAATGTTTTCGGAAGCTTAGATTTAAACATAAATTTTGAGCTCAAAATCTGAATAATTAGGAGTAATTAAGTAGCACAAATTGAAGTGTCTTCAGGAGTTGAAGTTTAACCCTCCCTCCTCCACGAACACAATTCCAATTTTCGCTACTTAAACACTCCCAACGATTCAGAATTTGAGCCTAAAATTTTATTTTATGCATTTGAAAGCATTTAATGAGATTAAAAAATAACAGTTAAAAATAGTTGTACGCTACTCCAAAGTCTAAGGCGCCCTCTATCGGCATTTTGTGAAATTTATTTTTAAAAATTATTTTCAAGAAAATGTTCATTTAAAAATTAGTTTTAGCGAAAACCGCAAACGAATCGACCAATTTTTCCGTTTTTTATAATCATTTGAAATTTGAACCCTCTGAACACAGTTCAGTTTGTCTACTTAACCACCCCCAACTATTCAGATTTTGAGCTCAAAATTTAAGTTTAAGTCTAAGCTTACGAAAGCATTTAGTAAACTGCAAAAAATAACGCCAAAAAAGAGTTGTTCCTTACTCCAAAGTCTAAAGCGCCCTCTATCGACATTTTTTGAAAATTATCTTTATAATTTATTTTTAAGAAAATACCGACATAAAGAATAGTTTAACTGAAAACTGCAAATCAACAAACCAATTTTTTCAGGGTTTTTTTAATCATTTGAAATTTGAACCCTCTGAACAAAGTTCAGTTTGTGGTACTTAACCACTCCCACTTTCAGATTTTGAGCTCAAAATTTAAGTTTGACTCTAAGCTTACAAAAACATTTAATGAGATGCAAAAAATACCGGCAAAAAGTAGTTTTTTGTTACTCCAAAGTCTAAAGCGCCCTCTATCGACATTTTTTGAAATTTATCTTTATTATTTAATTTCAAGAAAATGCCGACATAAAGAATAATTTTAGTGAAAACCGCAAATCAATCGACCAATTTTTCCGTTTTTTATGTTTATTTGAAATTTTGGTTCCTAAACTTTAATGACGACTATCTTCTTTGGAAAACGTTTTGGACCCTTGGTCTCCTATTTATTATTGTTTGTCTTTATGTGTACTATCACCCCTCTTTTATTGTAAAAAAAAATTAGAATTACCCTGTATATATGGTATCGGTCATAATGACCGCTCATGGCCATTCTAGTTTTAAATAAGGTAAGGATTGTGATCCGGAAATAGTATTACCACAAAGCAAGAATTTTTCACAGCTATGCATATATATATATATATATATATATATATATAATGAAATGTACAACTAGCAAAAACATTTATAAGATAAATTTTCAGAAAACCTTACGCGCCGTTTCACGTCCATCAGTTTCGTGTGCGACACACTACTTCACATATAAGTATTTGGATAGAAAATAATGCAGAAATTTGGAGATGCTAAGACAAAGGAAATGGTAATTTAAGTTCCGGTTTTTCGGAATCGCTATTGCACTGGCCAAAGGATTCGTGTATTTATGTGCTCCGATGAATTCGAACCAATATTTAAATATTTGCTAATAACAGAGAGGTACCGGAGTTGAGCTCCGGTGAGCTCCACAAATCAAGCCTTTGTTATAACAACTATAAAATTTATAATAACTAAAAGACCATTCCATGAGAAACGAACAAAATTTTTCCGCGCGTGATGCTTACGTAAATACTTTTATTAATTAACTTATAAGTTGTTAAAATATAAACTATATGCTAAAATTAACAAAAAAATCCTATATTTTCATATTATTATGATTGTTTTAATTTGAGGATACAATAACCTTGTTAAAAGGGCAGTCATATATTTCAGTTGAAAATTCCCCTTCAGCAATTTCCTCTAATAAGGAGAATGGTATGCGAATACTTTTATGCAGCCCTGTATATGAGGTATAGAATTTATACATAAAGAATAATATGCAAAAAACTAATTAAATTTTATAAGCGCATCCCGAGTTTTAAAACGTATTCTACAGCAATTACTACGCAAAGTCAATACTGTAAGCTATTTTGTTTTTATGTGTCTCCCTGTAAATTAATAAAAAAAATGCTTGAATGCTCTATTGTAACGTGATAGTAGTGAAATTTGGTGATTTACAAAAGTTTAAATACATTTGAAATAGCGTATTGTCATTAAAATACTCTCCAAACGGTTTTTCCTCACATACCATAATGTTAATATCAAAACTTTTCTTTTGAGTGTCCCTGTAAATGAACCATTAATCGAACATATTTCATATGCAATACCAAACATTCTTTGGTGACCTTAAATAAGCTTAAACTACTGCGTAAAAATTTGAATATATTTACAGAAGATAGAGGGTGGACAGACAGACAGACAAACCGAATGCTTGAGCACTTTGCAGAAACGAAAAAAAGAGCTAAAAACAATTTACATTAAAAAAAAATTTAAAAAAATGGAGAAAACCTCTTGTTGTTTCATTAAATTTTTCAATCTTCTGCAAGTTATCATCTAGGATTCATCTGTCAGATATGATTACTCGACCTTGGTTTCCATTGATAAATTTTAAGGAAGCAAGTTCATATAGTTAATACCGAACACTAATTTGACGCAATCTAAAAATGATATTTTTCTTTTTCTTTTGAGATGACTCATACTAAATTTCGTATTTTTTTTATCCTTATTATATCTCGAATTACTCATCAAAGAAAAACAAAATATTCTTACGTATCTCCACCAAAACCGTAAACAAAAACGTTAAAATATAGTTTGAAGTGTCTTACATCACGCGTTTTCCTCGTTCCTTCATTTTGGTCATTGTCTGAATCGAACAAGAAACTGTCATTAAAGTTTTCGTGAACTTGAAGAAAAAAGTAGACGTACAAGAGACAAAATATTTTCCTCTTTTGAAATAATTTCTTGAGGAAATTCATAGATACTCGCCTTATGAATTCATGCATAAAGCATTTAGGTAAACTCTTCTATCCGTTTTCTTCGCTAAGTTTAAGTGCCTCGTACCTGCTATAAATTAAGTATTTATTGTTCGCTTTAGCACGTTCCTGGTATGCCTTTAAAGCAATCTTTTTGTAAGCAGTCTATTGTTGCTTCAGCTATAAGATTGCTTTAAAATGTAAATTATAAAGGCTTCCATTGTGTCTAAATTTTCGAAAATTACTTCTGAATTGTATCTTTTAAAGCGATACTTGAATATTTCCGAATTTAAGATTTGGTTTTGGTTTTGTCTGTGTTTGTGATGGTCTATTATCAACACGAGGGATAAAGGCTCTGGAGGTGTGCCCTCCTTTCGGGTCTTTTTAAACCAGTAAACTGATCAATATATTTTTTAACTTTTAAATAATGCTGTTTTTTTTCATGTCGTTTACAGAATTTTTAATCTTTTATCACTGGTTTTTCAAAACAGAAATTTTTGCCGAATTGATGCAAAAAATGTCGATTAAATATGCAAGATTTACAATAAAAATTTAGTGGTGATAATAATAAATCGGGATTGGCCAAAAAAAAATGTTAAACGTATGATGTACGGTAAAATCAGGGAAGCGGTTAAAGAAACCTAAGCCGTATTTACGCAATGAAGTAAAGGTTTGAAGAAAACAACGTAAAACTCCGAACGAGTAGGTCGATGGATGCGATTGGGTTCGAACTCACACTGAAAAAAAAATGGGTTCTCAAAATTGAGAAAAAGTACTCAATTTTAAGTACTTTACATACTTAAAATCCTTACTCCGATCCAAAAGTTCTCAAAACTGAGAAACACGTGTACTACTCATTTTTGATTCCATGGTTGTGTTAAAATATAAATCTCTATTTTCTGCTCCCTGAATTTACAAATTAAAATTAAAATATGCTGATATTTATTTCTTGCTCAAAATTATGAACAATAAACATTTAATTGATTATTTATTAAGAGAATTAGCAAAACTATAAGTAAAATACCCAAACTGAACATTTTTATGAGAAGAGCATTATTTGCAAGTATACTTTAAAATTATTTCTAAATACAGTGCATAACTTAATATTTACATTAATAAGCATCTTTTATGCCGCCATGAATGAGATAAACCAACACTGAGAAAAAAAATATACCGCCTTCACCTAGAATGAATAGTTAGTCACTTTCTGAATACCTAAACTAGAATTATAGATGACCGAAATATGCGAATAGGTTGAGCTACTAAGCTGAATAGCCGAAATGACCTAACATTTCTAGTCTCTTGTTTTCAAGGTGACGAAACGATATTGACTCGTCTCAGTAACGAGAAATTATAGCTTGCTTTTGTAAATAGTTTCAAAAACTAGAAATATACTTACTAAATTAAATCATTTGTGCTCGCATCTATTTGCTGAGATTTTTAAATAAGTATTACAACGAGAATAAAGGAAAGTTCTCATGAATTCCTGTCGTAGATTCTATAACTCTCATATAATGGCAACTAGAATTTATAAGGATGACATGGACACGGACAGGGGTCTCGCTAAAGGGGGGGGGAGCCTCCCCCCCAAAACATTCGTGAATGTTGTTACACTTGGCAAATTCACAAACTTAATTGGCAAATTTTCTTTAAAATTTTAATAAAAATTATAATATATTTTCAATTTTTGATAGAATTGGCAAAAATTACAAAACTAATTGGGAATATTAATAACCTTTTAACAAATAAGGGCTATAATTCGTTTTCTAATTGTGGTAAGTTGGCAGAATTGTAAAATGAGTTGGCATATATTGAAATTTGACTTGGCAGTTTTAGGTCCTCTACCCCCCTAATAAAAAGTCTTAGCGATGGCCCTGGACATGGAACTATTTTTTCTAGAGCCACAATTTAAATTCTAGATTCCAGAACTGTATTTTTTTTCTCAGTGAATACTGGGTACAAAATTATTGTTTGTTTGGACTTAATAACGTATGATCGTTCAAAGTTGAGAAAGCAATGTGTTCATTTTTGATGAAAACATACTCAATTCGATATAAGTACATCAACATACTCATTTTTGAGTACTTCATTTTTTTTTCAGTGCAACTCCTCCCGTCTACTGAATTCGAGAGCAAAACCCCTCGACCAATGGTAAGATGGTAAGAAGACACGACTGCGACGCCACGCCCACCCACATTCATTTTACGCTAACATTTTATACCCATTTATTATATATAAATAAACTTTATCCAAGCGCTCATGTAACATACTTTAATTCATGTGTTTGATAAAACTATGCAAAAACTTCACACAAATTAGAAGCGCCCAAGTTTTTACGTCTCCAAAAAATTGCACTTTTTAGCTAAAAAACCCCATTTATTTCTAAACTACTAAAGCGATTTCAATTTAAAAAAAAGAAAGAAAGAAAGAAAGAAAAAAGAAAGAAATGGATTTGGCAATCCCAAAACTTTCTTCTGTATCATACCTGTAAATACTTCCAGAAAAATTATGCATAGCAGTATCACCGGTAAACCAAAATCTAATTCACATCAATTTATGTCAAGTTCTTACTAAATCTGAAGTTTTATGAAAATCCGTGTTTTGAGATAGAATCCTTGGTGAAATCGTATAAAAAGTCTGCATAAAAGTAAAATCTGTTGAGCGATTTACTCAAAAAATTAAAGAATACTAATTTATATCAGAAATTAACTTAATCTGAAGTTTGATGAAAATTCGTGCATTAAGTTCATGAGATAGAGCTAGTGCAATAATCATAAATAATGCCACATTGCAGCGCCACCTGTTGGGCGAATTGCACCAAAATCTAATTAGCTCTAGTTTATATCAAAGCCTAACTGAATCTATAGTTTTGTAAAATTCCGTGTATTAGTTCTCGAGATAGAGCACTCACAAAATTTTGGTCACATACAGAGTGATAGACTGACTTGCAGACAGACTTTTCTAAAAACATGTTTTGGGGGTTCTTTGACTCTTAAAATGTGTAAATCCGTCGAAAATTGGAGTTCGAAAATTTTCACGAATCCAATACTTTCTTTTTGTAAAGACAGAAGAAGGTAATAAATTTAGTTATACAGTATAAACATAAGATCATATGAGGTTGAGGGAACGTCCATTCAGAAATTTTATGACGATTCGAGCAAATTTTCATGAATGATCCTAATTATTTTATTTAAAAATAAAATTAAGATAAAAAATAGTATAACCAGTAACATACCACTGTGTTCCACGCACGTAACATATATCTAATTTGTAACAAAAAGCATTTTATTGTCTGCATATTAAACCTTTTACATTTCCTTATATACACTTCACTCATGCTAATCTGATAGATAAAACATATCCATAACTCAAGTGTGTAGATAATTATATACAGATGAATAAAATACATAACGAAAATAAAATTAATTAAAAAAAATATTTATACATTTATTATGCGTCTCATTAACACGAGAGACCTGACAGTCACGAGAACGGAATTGAGTACTATGAGTTGAGTTGTAATGTTGTAGAGTATAGTTTTTAATTAACCCCAGGAGTGTCCAAATATAATATGAATCTGCAGAATAAAGAGGAATTTATTTCAACTACTAGCGCTATAAAAGCTGATTTACTTACACTAAATAGCAAATAAAATAAAAAGAATATTTCCCAGTTAAACTATGATGGCATTGAGCTCACAGGCTCCGCATACTAATTGTACATGACACCCTTATATTTTCAAAGGTTAATTCCGTTCGTAAAATAAATTAAGGAGGGGAAACAGCTTCCCCCATTTTCCCTTTTTATGCTTAATCATTGAACCCCCTAAACTAATCAGGGACATGCTTTACCATATAATAAATCTATATCCAAAATTCGGAACAAATCCAAAATTCTTAATAAGAACCCATTTATATAATGTAAGAGGAGTTATCCCCTGTTTTATATTTAATCATTAAACTTCCAAAACTATTCAGAGATTAGCCTTATCAGAAAGAATCTATATCCAAAATTAAAAGCAAATTGGACAATTCTGCATAAAAACTCATTTATCAAATTTAAGGGGGGGGGGGGTGTAATCGCATGGGAAGCGCTTTATCAGAATGATCCTATATCTAATATTTGAATGAAAACTGATAATTCTGCATGAAAAACACATTTATATCAATTAAGGAGAGGAGCATGAGCCCCCCGGTTTCCCCTCTTATACAAATCGAATAAACTCCAAAAACTAATCGGGGAAGCGCCTTATCAGAATATACCTATATACAAAATTTCAAGTGAATTGGATATTTTTATCATGAGTTATCCTTTTACCCACGTTCGCATGTACGTAAATACATACAGAACGGGCCGGCACATAAGCTCTCAGGCTTTGATAGCCTGTGAGCTAAAAAATTACTCAAATCAGTTCTATACTGCACACCATTTGTGTAATGAAGTTATTTTAATGTGTCGTATGAATTTTCCCTGTTTCACAAAATATTATTTAAAGTATATAAGACAATTAAACTTTTTTAATTTTTATATAGTTTAAAACTAACTGCTAATGAAAAGTTTGACGATATCATCTCAATTAAAATAACGCTTATCTTAAACAGAACATTTTATTTATTTTTAATCAGAATGTTAATAAGTAGACTTGATTGTACCTTCTTCATAAAGTTTACGAGTTTTGATAGTTATTTTGAAACAAGATAACTTCGAGGAAAAGTCAAGCTGTCATTTTTTTGTCTTTTAACGATTGATGTATGCGGGTGAATTCGCGAGGTCATTTTTTTCTATCGCATTTTTCAATGCAGTAATCCAATTATTAATCCTTTAAAAGAAAAAGGTTTGCGCTTACTTTACGGTTACCAGTTATGCATAAATGAGTAGTAATCAAAACCAAGGAGTTCGGGTGTCACGCAATCAGATTGTTATCTTTCTATTTTCTTCATCTTGAAGTACCTGTAAGATAAAATAAAAATTCTAAATATATACTTTGAAAATGAACAGTCAAATGATATTTCTGTTGTATCTCTTCTGATAAAGTCACTTTTATAAAGTTAAATCTACTATTACATATCAGTCAAGTGCTCTTTATTTTAAACATTTCCATTCGACTGAATCAAGTCTTCGAAGTACTTGTTTCTGTTGCTTAATCTTTTTGTCTTTCTTTTCATCAAATACTTTTCTAATATTCTAGAAATTATTAGTGACATTTCAATAATTAAATCGCGAGATATTGTAAGTTTTATCAATCACTTAAAGCAATTACCGACACAAATTAAAACTTTAAAAGGCTTTTTCTCCATATTCATATTTTCTTCCCTTCCATGTCTTAAAAGTTCTAAGGCTTTTTTTTTTTTTATCTTTGGTATTTGAAATACAGATTTAAGCTTTTATGTACATGTCCTTTATTATGCTTGTGATAGATCTGCGTATTGAATTAACCTTCAGAATTTTTCTTTTTCTAATATATATACATAAAAGTATATTTAAGAGGTGATAAGTCACCAAATATTGTTCTATCGTCGTAATTTCGCTTATATTATACTAGTCCGAGTCATGTGATTATCATAAATTATCACGATCTGATTCCATAGCTTTTCTTATCCAAAATTTCCATTTTAATTTTTAAAAAAATCAAAATTTTTTACGAATAAAACTACATAAAAGTTGCCATGATCGCAAAGAATTCTTGATATTTTTATGTTAACCGGGTGTAAATCTAGACAATATAGCATTTTTTAACTACTCGACAATTAGCATTTTTTTCGCGTGGTAAATTACTAAAACAGCACTATAAAGTTGAAATTAAATACCATGGTTTGTGGCATTATTTAATATTTTTCCATTCTTTTTCTCTAGAAAATAATAATAATAATAATAATAATAATAATAATAATAATAATAATAATAAAATGTGAAAACCGTGAATTTTAGATTTTCAGTTTTAAATTAAAGTATCAAATTTTTAAATGACTTAAGTAGAAAGATTAACATTTTAATAAAATACAAATAAATAAATAAATAAATGTGACGGGAACAATATTTGGCGATTTATCACATGTGTCCAGCTAGCATAAAAATAAAGAGGTCTTAAATTCTGTTACAGATTCTTCCGATTTGGCAAGAAATTGAGCAAGTAAATTAATTTAGGAATAACAGCAGGGGTGTAGTCGTTAAAATAACAAAGGATATACGCTCTAAGCAGATGGTATACGCTCAATTGAGATAGTATACCCTAGAGTGTGTATACTATAACTTTCTTGGCAAACAGAGGATATACGATATTTCTTTAAAAATACAGAAGGTATACGACGTATACCCCCGTATACCCTCCACTACATCCCTGAAGAACAGTAACATGACTAAATGATACGTTAAGCAATGTGTATCATTTCAGGGAGACCAAATTGATCACCAAGGGCAGATAGTCGGGGTAGGTTTATCTAAAACGTTTTTCGATTAGATGAAATTCATAGAATAATCATCCTGCGTCATAGATGAAATTCAGATAGTCAAAAAATCATTTTGTGTCGTAGATGAATTAATTACATTTTATCACTACATAGTATAAAACAAAGTCGCTTTTTCTGTCCCTATGTCCCTATGTTCGCCTAAATCTTTAAAACTACCCAACGGATTTTGATGCGGTTTTTTTAATAGATAGAATGATTCGAGGGGAAGGTTTATATGTATAATAACATCCATTAAATAGTGGAGAAATACTGTTATTTTTGAGGTTTTTAATGTGATGTCGTAAATAATTTCATTTTTTCCGCTTATACATTGCAAACGCAGGCTGAACCCTACAAGATTTATTGTGTATAAAGACATCCTGTAATTGTTGTAAAAATAAAATAAATAGGTAAAAAATGTAAAAAGCAAATAAGTAAAAATGTAGTGCATGAATTACAAATAAATAAAAAATAATACTAATATCCGAGTTTTCTTTTATAAGTTTACACCTTTTTAATAACTCCATCCACAAAGAAGAGAGTATGAGCATGTGTGTAAAAATTTAAAACTTGATTTTTTTTTAATACCCGTACAAAGCCTGGGAGGACTGATATAATCTATATTCATAAAACAAAGTCGTGTTAGTTACACCATCTATAACGTAATAACGGATGGATCGATTTTTATGAAACTTTGTATGGAGTTATCTGGCACCTTAGATTAACATACAGGCTGCTTTTTACCCGACTTCTTAAAAGGAGAGTAATGATTTTAGTAGTTGAATTTAATAGGATGAAGTGGTAGTAACAATTTGCGGTGTCAGTATTGACACGGGAGTACCCGAAGCAAAGCGAGGGCGGGCCGCTAGTCCTATATAAAAATAAAATGTTTTGGTCGGAAGCACAGAGAGCCAATTTAGGCCACACGTATAATTAATTAACAATTATGTATATTTATATATAAATTATTTTAAAATTGGTCCGGATTTTTTTTTTTTTTTTTTTTTTTTTTTTTTTTTTTTTTTTGTGTGTGTGTGTGTGTTGTTGGTGTTGGTTAACTATATTATTTGTAAACAAAAACTCATTATAAAACTTCTCATATTGTTTTTTAATTTATTAAAAAGTGGGGTAATTTAAAATAGTTATAACTCGAAATATTATTGGTATAATTTAATTATTTTTTCATTTAAATAAACGAAATATATAAATTGTATAAAATATATAAATTTAATTTTGATTCAGCTGTTTTAAAAATTTTAATTTTTTAAACATTTAAAGTAAAAATTAAAAAAAAAAGAAACATATTTTTAAAAGTAAGTATTTTTTCGAATTTGCTGATACAAAATAAACAGTAAAATACCTGAAAAAGGCATGTTTCAAATTTGAAGCATTTATCTTTAACGGTTCTTGACTTAAAAGAATTTAAAAACGAGAAATGGTTTTAAAAAAAACCACGAAGAAAAACGCTTTTTCACAAGAAGTCATTTCCATGGCACCATTGCTTGAAAGCCTAATTTTGATAACAAAAAAAAAAAAAAAAAAAAATCCTGTTACATTTAAGACAAAAATACGATTTAAACGTCATTTTAAAGATTAAAAAACAGAGAAATTTTTAACGAAATAAAATTTTTTAGAAAATTTGAAGATTTTTGTGTTCAGGACCCCCTTAAAAATATTTTTTGACATTTTCGTTTTCGTTTTAGACAGAAAATCGGAATATTATCGAAATTCTGTTTCGGTCAATCCTTAATTGCCACGTAAAGTCATACTATTCGAAAATAAGGACTATTAATTGTAGTCATTTCCTTTCGAAATGCTTCTGGAAAAAAAAAAAAAAAAAAAAAAAAAAAAAAAACAGTAAAAGAGAAAGAGAAAGGAGAAAGAAATATGAGAAAACTCTTATGAAATCTATTTACGAGATCGAAAAACGTTTTCAGATTTGTATTCTAGAAATAATATTAATAATAATACTCTAGACTAATGAGGAAATAACTTTTAAGTTTTATAACAGTATTTTTTCTATCTTTTGGCAATTTTATTCTTTATTAAATTCCTGACAGAATTTTTTATAAATACAGTAATCCGACAGTAATCAAACATTCGCGAGTTTTGATTATTCGCGAAATAAAAAACTTTATATATATATCTCTATATATATGTACATACATATATAACAAAGTTTGTTTTACTTTGTTTTACCAATTCTTTGAACTATACGACGCTGGACACTTTCTAGGTGCGTTCGTAATTATTATAAATACATAGCACCTATAGTCATCGTTCATTCCGTCCGTTTGTCCGCATATAACAGAGCAAAAAATACCCAACCGAATGACTTGAAATTTAAGATATATAATTGTTGCATAATTTTGTCGCGTCATTTCAAATTTTATGAAAATCAGATGCATAGTTCAGTTACAGAGACAATCAAAAGTATTCCGTTACATTACAGCCAGTGGGAAAAATAGTTTCAAGACATTTTACACTCCTTCGAATATAATAAAATTGATATGCATCTATGAAATATATACTAAAATATACATTCTGTACAATCTGTGGTGCAAAGAATAATTATTATTAATTTACAGGCCTACGCAAAAGTATCCCATTACATAATGGTATAGGGGGAAACATTGTTTGGGGCGCATTTTAATAATATTAAACTATTTCAAATTTTATGAAATCGATATGCGTTGCTGAGGTTTACTACAAGTTACTTCCTGAATAATATAAAGCAGATATATTTACAGGGATACACAAAAGATTTCGGATACTCTGTAACTCAAGTACTGTATATTATTACACCAAAATCTGAATACAGTGGAACCTGCTAAAGTGTTCACACTGGTAAAGTGGCCACCTGGCTAAAGTGACCTCTTTTGGAAAATTTTATTTCTGTTCATATAAAATAATATGAGAATTGTCCGGTAATGTGATCACCTGTGTAAAGTTAGCAGTTAGCCTGTCATTGTTAATGTTATTTGAACCGGTAAAATTTGACCATTCATTTTTCTGCATGCCGAAAAATTTCCAACTAAAAGACTTAAGTGGTCATTTTCTGCAATTTTATTTTGATCCATTAAAATAATAAAGAAATTTATCTCTTATATAATGACTATTTGCTTAATGCATAAAGTGACCATTATGTCCTTTATTGTAATGATATTTTCATTGGTCTAAGGTGATTTTTAATGAAAACTTTATTATTGTCAGTTTTAGAAACGTTATCAGTATCTAATTACAATGAAAATAAAAATATGAATAAATTACAGTGTACCTATAAGTTATGTGCTATTTAAATCAACCACTGTGTAATATCAACTGTAACTAAAAGAAGTAACCTGAATTTTAAGTAAATTATCTTCTATGTAATATATTTTAAATTAGTAATTATTATAGTTGTTAATTAATCAGTTCATTACTTAATGTAGTACATTTTCCTTATTTATATTTTGTTTTATTTTTTGAGATCACAAAAATTTGAATGTGCCATTTTGAAAGACACTCCTTAAAGTGACCACCTATATATAGTGTCTATTTTAGCCGGTCCCAAAGGTGGTCACTTTAGACAGGTTCCACTGTATTTTTAAAACATCCTTATAGTATGAACGCACCTTATTTGCTACACTTGACGTGCAATTTCCAACTTGTTTGATACTACTTGATTATCCCATCGACCGATTTCGATAAATTATACAAATCACCAAACTATTTGCCAAATTATAAAATGCAAGAATGTTGCTATTAAATTTAAAGTTAGGAAAATAAAAAAAAAGGAATAAAATATAGGAAATAAAGGAAAATAAGTGAATTTAATTTTTTTTTAAATCACTAACGAATAGGTTTACTTTAATGAGGATATTCACATCTATGGCGTAGCGACATATGAGTTATAAAATTTGATTTATTTAAATGATTTCGAACAAAAGAATACTAATAGTCTACCTATTTAAGTGCTAAGATATTAAAATAATTATTAACCAAACAGAGATTTTTAAAGTAGTGTATTTGTGAATAAAATGTATTTTAAATGTAATAAAAAATTTATTAAAGGACACAGTAACAGAAAATTGTAAGAAACCTAATGCTCTTTATTTAGTCAAAAAACGTTGATGAATATAACTATAAAATGTATACAAACATTAAATATAAGCTTCAAGCAACATACATACACACATACACACACACACACACACACACAAAAAAAAAAAAAAAAAAAAAAAAAAAAAAATCAATAATTTTAAACTACGAAAGAAGAAATAAATTAGTAAAACAGTAATAAAAAACAAAATAAAGCGTTAAATTAAAAGGACTTGATAACGTAACAAACACGTGTAACATTTTTAATTACAAATGTAATATCAAATAAATTGAATATGCATGTGATTTTTACGATCATATATTATTAGCATTTGGTCTAACAATTTCATGATTGTTTTTTGGCCGACGGGATAATCAACTATTTTTTATTATTATTATTTATTTATTTAATTTTTTTTTATCTTTGCTCACGTATAGTTTTTAAGGTACTTCTAGATTATCCCGTCGACCAATTTAATTTCGCCAAATTATAGATGTTGACATAATTTTTATTTTAAATAACGAAAAAACAAATAATAAGTAGAATATTAATAAAAATATTAATAAAAAGTCGAAATAAAAATCACTTAATGACATTTTAAACACGTGAATCGCATTGAATGTCATTGAATGTCATTGAATGTGACATTCACGATTATTCATTATTGGCATTTAATCTTATAATTTGGCGATAATTTTTTGGTCGACGGGATAAGCTAGAAATACCGTTTTTAATAAGTGCACTATTAATTTATTTTTATTTATTTATTTATTTATTTATTTATTTATTTTGTCAAAAAAATATTTGGATTCAAAAGTAGTATGTTTACTATTTGCACTTGGATAACATAAAGGGCCATTATTATGTGTGCAAAAGGGGAAAAAATTAGATTTTTAATTTATCAAAATACCGAAATAGTGTATGGTTATGGTTTATTTTAATATCTCAACATTTAAATAGGTAAACAGTTAGTATTCTTTCTTTCGAAATCATCTAAATTAGAAAAAAATGAGATAATTTTTGTTCTTCGTGAGCGAGGCGAAATATTTAAAGAAAGAGAAAATATGAGATTTTTTAATTGTTCAAATTAGTGTTATGTTTCAGAAAAAAATGAGTTAGGTAGATTTTTTTTTCGAGAAAAAGGCGTTTTTTTATAAGAAAAAATAAAAAATAATATTTTTTAATTGATCAAAATAGTGTTATTTTTAGAAAAAAAATAAGGCAGATTTTGTTTTTTGAGAGAGAGGCGAAAATTTAAAAAAAGAGAGAAAATGTGACATTTTTTAATTGATCAAAGTAGTGTTATGTGTTTAAAAAAAAGAACTAAGATAGATTGTGTTTTTAAAAATAAAGGCGATTATATATATATATATATATATATATATACATAAGAAAAGGTAAAAAATGAGACTTTTTATTGACCATAATGGTGTTATCTTTTAGAAAAAAATGAATTGAGGTAGTCGGTTTTTTTTCGTGCAGAGAGAGACTTTTTTTAAAATAACCAAATAATAATATAATTTATGCGATATTATGTGGAGCTACTGAATTTCATGTTTCCTGTTTGTTTTCCTTGTAATTAGGAATTGTTTATTTTAATAAGTATTTTTTTTTCTATTTTTCAGGGAAATGTGGAATGTAATGTCTAAATAAACGATCATAGAAAATTGTTGACTCCAATGTCTCCTCGAACCTTTGTCTCTTGACTCGCGACGAAGCCACCAGAAGAAGCAGAGTGAATCGCAGAGATATATTTTCCTGGCGTGATAACGACTTCTGTAAAAAAAAAAAAACTTTCTGTCAGCTTGTGGACCAGCTGTATATGATAAAATGGCAATGAACAAAACACGTATTAGTCAAAGAACAAAAAACGTCCTGTGTCATGTAAACCCAGACTTTGAATATCAAATTATGCCACTCCCTACCAAGCTGTAACTCACCGCGACAAAAATCAAAATGTGTCTTCATGTTTTCACAGTAGAACTGCGCGACGGCACAAGAAGAATTGATTTCATTGAAATGTTCAAGCGTGGGCGCCGGCGAGGGACGCAGAGAAGGGCCGTTGTCCCTCCCCCTGAGCCATTGATTTTGAAATTCAATAAACTGAAGTTTCTTTTTCCGTAATTATTTTTAAAAAAAAGATCAATGAGCTGTATTCTTTGTAAGTGAAATAAAATAATCATTAATTGAAAAAGGTCAAGATTTCTTCCTCAATGAAGGGACTTCTCCCTGCCTTTGAACCCCCCGTAAAAATATTTAGTTCTAAATAATTTAATTATTTTTAATTGTTTTATCTTCTTATTATCTTTTTATTTTCTTATATATTTTTTTATTATTTTATCTTCTTTTTAATTATTTTTTTAATTTTTTAATTAAAAAAAAAAGATCAGTAAGCTGTATTCTTTGTAAGTGAAATAAAATAATCATTAAATAAAAAAGGTCAAGATTTCTATGCCAAAGAGGGAACTTCTTCCTCCCTTTCAACCCCCCGTAAAAATATTTAGTTCTGTTTTTCTTTTTATGTTTCTGTATGCTTACAAATTAAATAAAAAATGTTTTCAAGGACGCTATGTTCAAATGATGAAATAAATGAGAAAACTGTTTCAGTTCCCCGTTTTGCCTGAAAAAACGCCGGTGAAGTTACTTTGACTTTTTAATTATTCTTTATTTGTTACATTTCAGTTTTGCTTTTCGTGGGAATATGTTTAAAAATTCTCTTAAAAAATGATTTGATAAAAAATTCTTTGTTTAATTTATTTCACAATTTACGTAATTTCGTTTGAATCCATTTATATACACTATATGGCCAAAGGTGACCGGCCACTTGCGGTTTTAGACGTTTTGTTAAGTATCTAGAAAAATACACAAGCAATTATCCTGAAACTCTAAGTGTGTAAACATAATAATAAAAGTCATACATTTCAGTGAAGAGTTTTTCCTGAAACTCAATAGGGAACCGTCAACAAATTTATAAAGGACGAATATCTGTTGCATAACCTTGTCAAAACTAATGTAGCAAAAGCGTTTAAACTGTAGATTGTGATTACGTGACTTTTTATAATAAATTGTGCTCATTTTTATGCGGATAACATGTATATTTGTAGAAAAATTAAGGTTTTTATAAAAACAATCCCAAATTTGCCAAGATTTTTTGCTTATACTTTTGCAGAGTCTTAATATAAAAATATTTTCTTTTCAGCAAATATGAAAAATAAAATTGTACACAATACGCTGTAATCAGAATTAAAAAAGAATAAAAATTATATGAAAAATGAATAGGTTTTCTAAATAATATTTCATTGCGCATACGTGAATGCAATCAAAACATAATTTGCATAATGTGTTTACTAAATGTATAGAACAACTTCTGTAAAAGTCTCAAAAACATAACTTGAAATTGCTGAAAATTATCATCGACAAAATAAGCTCAAAATCCTCTGTTTCCGAAAGGAAGCAAAAAGATGAAGTACTGTATCCATATATCTATTGATTAGTATCAATATAGAACACACAATAATGCACTTTCTTCTAAATAAGTATATTATGTACAACATTGTTTGTCATATTTTCTAAAAAGAACCTCTTTTTTTTTTTTTTTTTTTTTTTTTTTTTTTTGTATTAAGAATTTTGCAAATTATAAGCAAAAAACTTGGCAAAATTTGGGATTATTTTTATAAAAATCTTAATTTTCCCGCGAGTATACAAGCTGTTCTCTTAAAAATGAACAAGATTTATTACAATAAGCAACTTAATCTTAATCTACAATTAGAATGAGTTTGCTACATTAGTTTTATAAAGTTATCCAAAAGATATTCGTTCAATAATCAATATTGCTTTATATTTGAAATATAAAGAACGTTTTCAAGCATTTGTAAATAATATAAGGAGAATCCATATAAGTAAGTAAAGCTAGTAAGTAAATATTATGTGATATTTAGAACGAATATATTTTTAATGACTTTTACCAGAGGAAGGAATGCCTTAAATGACTTTTCATTTATAAAACAAAATTTTTTATTTTTCATTCAAGAATGAAGACTACATTTACTTAGGCTAAAGACGCATTAAAAAATTACTGGCATAAATGTAAAAAATGTTAGTGCTTTTAATAAATAAAAAAGAAAAACAGCTTATTTGCACAAGACTTAAGAAATAATCAAAGAAAACAATACATTGACTAGTATTACTCCATACGAAATTAAATTTTGACAATCATTTTTCTAAACAAACTTCCCGCGCAATGCCGGGTATTTCAGCTAATAGTTTTTACTTTTTGTTACCTGTCAACAATGATCCACATCCACAGTATATCTCCTATTTCCACTGATTTGCGGGTGCAAAAAGGTTGAAAAACACTCTTCTAAATCATTAAACTAATTTCGCGGTTTTAAAGCGTTGTGATTTTGAATCGCAGCCAAATGAGGATGTTGCATCTGAATTGGACATAGCTTCTTCAATCTTGTATTCAACAAGGAAAGATTTAAGATGCGGTATCTTATAAGAAAGAATATAATGGTACAAGACCAGCGAATCGCTTAATTTTCAAATCAATGATTTAGCGGTTGTTTATGTAACTTTTGAAAAAGTATATTTTAGTAACAGGAATACGCGCAAACCGAAACTCAAACTTTTTTGAAATTTTGCTGTCAAAACACGAAAAATTCTTCAAATAACAGAAACTAACAATCACAGGGATGTTAGGACAACTCTTTCTAACTGCACTTTTTCGTTTGTTATTGTTTATTTTATTTTGAAAGTGCATACAAAATATGTCAATACGACAATTTTTAGATATTGATTTTTGTTTTAGAATCACTTTTCTTACATTGAAGTTTTTTGTGCAAAGTTAAGTAACATAAGTCACATTTTTTGTAAATCTCATCTAACTCAATCTTGCCATTTTTTTTTAAATATCAAAATTTCAAAAAGTTATAAATTCCCATGGAAATAAAAAAAAGACTATAAGTAAAAGAAAAAAAAAATACATGCAAAGATTACATCTTATTTCTTCGAGTGCATGTCTGTTTCTACAGAATTTTTTAACAACAGATTTTAAAAATATGTCTTTAAAAAAGAATGAAATATACAATGTTTTTCTTGTGCCTAAACATCAATGTTCTAGATCAAACATCATCTGAAATAACTGAAAATAAAACTGTATAACTTGTGCATTTTTCCTAAATCCGGTTGATTTTTTTTTTTTTTTTTTTCAGTTTTATCACATCAAACACTGTTAAATAATTTCTATTCCTTCCACTACCAGTTTATTGTATTCTAAGTTTGCGGGATTTTTTTCTTTTTCTTCCACTAGTAAAAATAAATAAAAAATTTTGCCGTATTCGTGTCAGCAATTTGGCATGAATATGGCATTTAAATAAAATAAAAATTTCTATTAAAATTTACTTGTGGAATGTAAACAGGCCTTGAATAGTATGCATGACGTACTCAGCGCACACGTGGAAGTAATGGGGTTAAGGTTGCTCGTCACTCAGTTTTCAACTTCCCTTCGATAATATTAAGTCTATAGTCGTTTGATGCATTCTTATATTTAAAATATCTCCTCGGGATATTATCATTTTTTATTTCAGTTTTTTTATACTCTTTTTAAATGACGTCTCTTTTTTTTTCTTAGTTTTCAAAATATTTCTAAATTTTATGCTTAATTTAATATATTTTTGTATTAAAAGCGGACGAATCGGAGATAAAACTTTAACATTTTATATAAAATTAAGCATAGATTTAAAAAAATAATTTTAGAACTATGAACAAAAGAAACATTTAAAAAAAAAAGAGTAGACAAGAAAAAGAAATTAAAAATATTAATTTCCCAATGAGATATTTTAAATATAAGAATGCATCAAATGCTGATAAGTTTATCAATACCGGAATTCGGAAACTGAACATTTGCAACAACTAAGAAGTTGGAAATTCAGGCTATTCTTTTAAAATGCAAAGCTCGGTCAATTATACATGTATCGTTATGATTCCTTTTGTTCTAGTTTAGAAAGAAATGTATTAACATTTTAAGGCTTAAAAAATTATTATTTGGGTTTAAAAATAAATTTAAATTAACAATGTAAACAAACATACATTTTCCTCGTGAAAGTTTTGATGTTGATATGCTTGGAAAAGAATAAAATTCTTAAAGGGACTATTCCTTCAGCTTCAGAATTTCCCTTACAAATTTAATGTCATGGGCGTTTGAAGCATGCGTATATTTAAAATACCTCTTCCAGAAATTTATATTTTAAACTTCTGTTTTTTGTGTACACTTCTTAAAAGATGCCTCTGTTTTTTTTTTTTTTTTTTTAGTTCTCAAAATGTTTCTAAAATATATACTTAATGTTATATGAAGTGTTAAAATCTTACTCATAGTTCGCTAGCTTTTAACACATAAAATATTAAATTAAACATAGTTTTAGAAATATTTTGGGAACTAAGAAAAATAGAGATATCGTTTCAGAAGACTGCACAGAAAAAAAAAATTAAAATTAAAATTATTAATTTCCCCAAGAGATATTTTAAATATAGGAATGCATCAAATGTTCATATACTTAATACTACGACAGAGAATTTCGAAGCTGAGTGACCAGCATCCTTAACTTGAAATTATATACATTTCGTATTTTACAAATGCAAGTATAAAAATTCAAGGAATAGAGTGCATATCTATATATGAAACAATTAACTATAAAGAAGACACAGGCAAGAAAAATCAGTCTGTTCTCATCAGAGGGAAGACAGACAAGTCTAACCTCACCCTCACCCCCCTTTTCAAAAAGTTTAAATTGTTGCAGGTTTCTGGATGCCTGCCAAACCTGCATTCAAAAATATGCAAGAACAAAAATGCCAGTTTTAATAATAAAAACAAACTAAAAACAATTTAATCAACATAAATATTATATATTTATATTTATATAATTTATGTATATTATATATACAAGGTAGAACCCGTCGAATTTCGACGAAAGAAAATATTTAAGAAGGAAGTTTTATTGATTTATAATAAACTTGCAAAATTTGCAGTAAAAAAAAGCCTGTTACAAAGGTAAGTCTAACTTTCAAAGAAATATTATTTAAAGCTAAAATTATGAAAAAATAATATTTCTATAAAACTCAGTTGTTCAAATTATTAAAATTAAACTTTAACCGCATATGTAATCAGCAAAATATAATAAAGATCAGTTATTATCATGAATTTATCACTTGAGGCTTTTGTAATTGGTGTGTATGTAAAATGTGTATGAAAAAAAAAGACTATTCCAAATTGACACGATTTTATAATTTTACGTGAAATATAAACCCGTCATAATTTTCATATTCTCAAAATTTACACGTGCACATTTCAATTTTTATCAATTTTAAGAGAAAAGTGACGTTTTTCTGTTGCCACAATTTCAAAATTCGTACTAAAAAGTTAAAAAAAATTAATATGTGAAGAATAAATTGACATACAGCTTTCAAAAATATTGCATTTAAAAGAATATTTTTTTCTCTATACGATGGTGCAAGAATTAAAAATGTGCTATTTTTAATTCTTACATCAAAAATAAAATTTGCAGTACCGAAAATTGGAAAATCGAATTGCATGTGAAAGTGTTGCCATTCGTAGAATGACGTATGCGTTACTCGCAGAAACGTTTGGCCTTTATAATATAGATATACACTATATGGCACTATATGATTATTGGACACTTCCGATTTTAGACATTTTGTTAAATGTCTAGAAAAATACATGAGGAATCATCTCGAAACTCTTAGTGTATAAATATAATAGTATAAGTCATACATCTCCGTGAAGATATTTTCCCGAAACTCCATAGGGGACCGTCAACAAATTAAAAAAGAATGAATATCTTTTGAATAACCCTGTCAAAACTAATGTAGCAAAAGCGATCAAACTCTAGATTATGATTGAATGCCTTATTGTAATACGCCTTGTTCATTTTTATGCAAATAGCATGCATACTCGCAGAGTAATTAAGGTTTTTATAAAAATGGTCCCAAATTTTTCCAAGTTTTTTCCTTATAATTTTCAGAGTTCTTAATATAAAATAATATTTTTTTCAGAAAATATGACAAACAACATTGCACACAGTACCCTGTAATCAAAATTAAAAAATAATGAAAATTGCATACAAAATGAGTTGGCTTACTAAATAATTTTTTACTGCGCATGCGTCAACGATATCAAAATTTCATTTGCATATTATGTTAGCTAAATGTATAGAGCAACTTTTGTGAAAGTCACAAACTCATAACTTGAAAATTCGAAAAATAATAATTAATTGAATAAGTTGAAAATCCGTTATTCTCAAAATGAAGCAAAAACAAGAGGAGTTGTATCCATATATTCATTGATTAGTGTCAATATAGAATACACAATACGGGATGTACTACTTGGATAAAATCCCTCATTTTTTTGCTTCATTTTGGAAACAACAGATCCTTTTTCTATAGACGATTACTTTCAGAATTTTCAAGCTATGATTTTGAAACTTTTATAAAAGTTGCTCTATACATTTAGCTAACATAATATGCAAATGAAATTTTGATATCTTTGACGCATGCGCAGTAAAAAAGTATTTAGTAAACCTACTCATTTTTCATACAATTTTTATTATTTTTTAATTCTGATTACAGGGTACTGTGTGCAATGTTGTTTGTCATATTTTCTGAAAAAAAATATTATTTTATATTAAGAACTCTGAAAATTATAAGAGAAAAACCTGGAAAAATTTGGGACCATTTTTATAAAAACCTTAATTACTCTGCGAGTATGCATGCTATTTGCATAAAAATGAACACAGTGTATTATAATAAGGCATTCAATCATAATCTAGAGTTTGAACGCTTTTGTTACATTAGTTTTGACAGGGTTATTCAAAAGATATTCATTCTTTTTTAATTTGTTGGCGGTCCCCTATGAAGTTTCATTAAAAAATCTTCACGGAGATGTATGACGTATACTATTATGTTTATACACTAAGAGTTTCGAGATGATTCCTCATGTATTTTTCTAGATATTTAGTAAAATGACTAAAATCGCAAGTGTCCAATAATCAATGGCCATATAGTGTGTATATATATATATACTAGCGGCCTTCGCCCGCTACGCTGGTCGGTTTATCTAAAGAAATCTTGAAGAAGTAGTTAGATAAGGTTCAGACATACATTAAAAAAAAAAAAAGCAAGTCGATCATTCAAAAAACGTTGGGAAATATCAAATATTTACTGTAATTTTTTAAGAAAAACAAAGTTTCGAAAAAAAAAAATTAAATCGAAAAAAAAATTACACTGACATATTAATGCAAGGAAATTTTCCCAGAGAGAAAATTCGCCTTGAATACAATATTTCAAATTCTTTTAATTGCTTATAGGCGTTAATGCCAACATAGTGAAAAAAAATTCCATGCTGGGAATCGAACCCGGGCCATCAGTATGGCGCACTGACGTTCTACCGACTAAACCACATGGAACGACAGCCAGCTTGAAACTTTCTCATACTTAAGTAGACTGGCGAAAACATAACGATAGCGCGTTTTAAAATCGCACAGTGACATCTATTGGATTTTATATGTACTAAAAAACGTTATGTACTAAAAAACGTGAGCAGCGCACCTAATAGTTTCTTTTGTTTCTTTTTGTTACTTTTTTGTCTGTTGTCCGATTTTGATGAAACAAAGCCTATACACTGCCCGGGAGTGTGCATTCTTCATTAGTGAAAACCGCATAAAAATCCATTCAGTAGTTACGAAGATAACCTCGAACAAACAGACAGACAGACAGACAGACAAAAAATTCAAAAAAAAATTTTTTGTGTTTCATTGGTTTTCTTTTATCGCCCTGACTCCATTTTTGTCAATTATCTTCAATGTACAGACACACCGGGTCCTACTGTTTTATTATATGTATAGATATATATATACATATATATGTAGCACTTAATGATTAAAGAGTATTTGCAGATCCAGAGTCCCGTGCCATAATAAAACTGAAGTCAAACAAATAAACTTTAAAGGAGAAAAAATTCGAACAAGAAAAACAAAATAAAAAAGCTCTGAATCTCATCAGCGGTGGGCAGTTTTAAAAAACACAGCATTACATCTGAATGAATAGGCAAAAATTATATGTGATTACTTGCAGCTATAGAGCTGGTCACATAAATTTTGTGACTTTTAGTTTTACTTAAAATTTTTTTAAATACTTTTTTGGATTATATATACATATATATATATATATATATATATATATATATATATATATATATATATATATATATATACACATATATATATAGAATCATTAGACAATACTACAATTCAACATCAAAATATGGAATAACTCATTAAATAACAATATATATACACTTGTGTGCAAAATTTAAGGACGAGTCCCAAAATTCCAATTTTCAAGGAATTTTTAAGCGATAATTTTCACGCAAATATTCAAAAGGAAGTAATATAATTCGAATAATTACAATTCTTGCATAACAGCTAGTCCATATAACATCTCATTCAGGTCACACATGGTCACAAGAGTCACAGTCACTACGGTGAAACAAAAAATAGGAAATTCCATGCGTCTCTTTTACGAGTCTCAAATGACTACTATACGTGACTCCACTGACAGGTCACTGTGACTGCTGCTTTGTGTTGAGTCTCAAGGTGACTTTACAATGTCGTTTTATTGAGAATCTCATGTGATTATCATTTGCAGACTCAATTTGAAAATTACTATGAATGTTGCATTATGATAAATTACCAAATAATGTCACATTAAAGTCACATGGTGACTTTCTGTCACAAAACTTTGTCAAATTGTAAAAGAGACCCTACTGTAAAAAAATTACTGTGAAAAGTGGTAAAAAGTCACCGTGTGACTTTAATGGGACATTATTTGGTAATTATCATAATACAACATTCACAATGATTTTGAAATTGAGTCTCCAGATGAGATTTCACACGAGAGTCTCAATGAAATTCCATTGTAAAGTCACCTTGAGACTCGACACAAAGCAGCAGTCACAGTGACCTGTCAATGGAGTCACATATAGTAGTCATTTGAGACTCATAAAAGAGACGTATGGAATTTCCTATTTTTTGTTTCGTCGTAGTGGCTGTGACTCTTGTGACCATGTGTGGCCTGAATGAGATGTTATATGGACTATCTGTTATGTAAGGATTGTAATTATTCTAATTAAATTACTTCCTTTTGAATATTCGGTGAAAATTATCGCTTAAAAATTCCTTGAAAATTAGAATTTTGGGACTCGTCCTTAAATTTTGCACACCAGTGTATATATATATATATACGTACATATATATATATATATATTACTAATATTTGCGTCATAAAATGTTTACTATTTACTTCCTAAATTATTTTAACTTTTTGTAGCAGAATAAATATTTAAAAAATAACAAACTTGTATTTTAACAAATTACAACGACTATTTGGAAAATGATATTTTCAAAGACAAATTTTAAAGACTTATAAATAAATTCCATATTTAAATTAATAATAATAATAAGCATCACTTTTATGATGATAATAACGAGTCATATATTACGTACGCCGTCCATCAAACATTAATATTCCTAGAATAATGATTAAAAAAAAAAACTGTAGTTTATAGATATGCAACTTAACTGTTTAAAATGTGCATTTTCTTTTGATGGAGTTTTAAACACGATTTTAAACACTGTTTGCATTTTGAATAATCGAATGACCGATTAAGAAATGCGTGACGATCTTGAAAAAGGAAACAATTTAACGTTAAACCAATTAATTGTAAAAGACCATTTAAAATATATATACAGTCGAATCTCTCTCTATATAACGAAATCCATCGTTCAGACAAAAAATTCGTTATATAGAAAAATTCATTGAATAGAGAACGGCAAAAAATCTTTCATTTAATGTTTAAATTTTGAAACAGAATTATTTTTGAGGTGTTTAATTAAGTTTTTGAAATATTTAACGGATTTTTTTTTTCAGAATCTCAAACATTTTTGCCACATACTTTTTTCCCACTGTTTTATTGATTATTTTCAAAATTATTACTTTATGAAAGAGAGTTATGTTTAAACTAGAAGCGATTTTATGCAAATGCAGTAGAAGATAACACCAGAAAATGTGACATTAAGTAACAATTTTTTATTCAAATAATCTCTCAGAAGAAAAAAATGCTCCGAATCGCCACAAACAACAAACATCTTCTCTAAACTCTAAAAGTAATGAGAGTTAATTTAGATAGATGAAAAGCTGCAGAAAACGACCTTTTCTGAAATTTCCCCTAATCCCTTCCTTATTCCTGCCTTACATTCCAAACCAAGAAACAAACACCATTTTCAAGACAATTTTCAAGACAATTTTATCTTTTAGGATGATTTGTGATAGTTGCAAATCGCCCCACTAGCAAGCAAATGTTTCAATATTTTCCAAGAACACATGATCATCTTGGCTAAAACAAAGTCAAGTGTAAACATACAAAAAGATGTTTTTCTTTGGGGGGGGGGGGGGGGGTGAATGCCTTTTTTTAGACATGAGGAATAAGGTAAAGGAATGTAGCTATGAAATATAAACCAGAAATCAACGAAAAAAATTATTCTACAAATAATTTGAAGTGTTTTCTGAACTTATGATAAAACATTTTCGAAAAAAATCGTCAAATGGAGATATACACTATATTGCCATTGATTATGGGACACTTGCGATTTTAGACATTTTACTAAATATCTAGAAAAATACATGAGGAATCATCTCGAAACTCTTAGTGTATAAATATAATAGTATACGTCATACATATCCGTGAAGATTTTTTACCGAAACTCCATAGGGGACCGTCAACAAATTAAAAAAGAATGAATATCTTTTGAATAACCCTGTGAAAACTAATGTAGCAAAAGCGCTCAAACTCTAGATTATGATTGAATGCCTTATTGTAATACACTGTGTTCATTTTTATGCAAATAGCATGCATACTCCCAGAGTAATTAAGGTTTTTATAAAAATGGTCCCAAATTTTTCCAAGTTTTTCCCTTATAATTTTCAGAGTTCTTAATATAAAATAATATTTTTTTCAGAAAATATGACAAACAACATTGCACACAGTACCCTGTAATCAGAATTAAAAAATAATGAAAATTGTATGAAAAATGAGTAGGTTTACTAAATAATTTTTTATTGCGCATGCGTCAAAGATATCAAAATTTCATTTGCATATTATGTTAGCTAAATGTATAGAGCAACTTTGATAAAAGTTTCAAAATCATAGCTTGAAAATTCTCAAAGTAATCGTCTATAGAAAAAGGACAAAATCCGTTGTTTCCAAAATGAAGCAAAAAAATGAGGGATTTTATCCAAAAGTAGTCGTAACATCCCGTATTGTGTATTCTATATTGACGCTAATCAATGAATATATGGATACAACCCCTCTTGTTTTTGCTTCATTTTGAGAATAACGGATTTTCAACTTTTTTAATTGACGATTATTTTCAGAATTTTCAAGTTATGATTTTGTGACTTTCACAAAAGTTGCTCTATACATTTAACTAACATAATATGCAAATGAAATTTTGATATCGTTGACGCATGCGCAGTAAAAAATTATTTAGTAAACTAACTCATTTTGTATACAATTTTCATTATTTTTTAATTCTGATTACAGGGTACTGTGTGCAATGTTGTTTGTCATATTTTCTGAAAAAAATATTATTTTATATTAAGAACTCTGAAAATTATAAGGGAAAAACTTAGAAAAATTTGGGGCCATTTTTATAAAAACCTTAATTTCTCTGGGAGTATGCATGCTATTTGCATAAAAATGAAGACAGTGTATTACAATAAGGCATTAAATAATAATCTAGAGTTTGAGCGCTTTTGTTACATTAGTTTTGACAGGGTTAGTCAAAAGATATTCATTCTTTTTTAATTTTTTGACGGTCCCCTATGGAGTTTCGGTAAAAACTCTTCACGGATATGTATGATTTATACTATTATATTTATACACTAAGAGTTTCGAGATGATTCCTCATGTATTTTTCTAGATATTTAGTAAAATGTCTAAAATCGCAAGTGTCCCATAATCAATGGCAATATAGTGTATATATCGCTATATGGAGATTGCTTTTAATGTAATCATGAAAAACTAACCGTTCCTATAAAAAAATCGTTAAATAGAGAATTTCGTTGGATGGAGTTTCGTTATAGAGAGACTCGATTGTACATATATATAGAACTTATTTATAAGTCATAAATTTTAGTCTGTGAAAAAAAATCCTTTTCGAAATTATTGTTGTAATTTGTTAAATTATTTATTTATTTTTCTACGCCTCTTGAAAATGATATTCAACAACAAAATTTCAATAATATTACCATATACAACTAGTTAAAAGCTTCCATAAACATCTAAACAAATGTATGCTACCGTTCTTCTATCCTATTTGTGTTTTTTCTTAGCATTACTTTTCCTTTGTAAGCAGTAATTAACGAATGTATAGAAGCTCGAATTCCCATTATCGTAATGAGTTATGAATTAATTCATGAATTACGCCTTTTACTGGATTGTTTGTACCTCATTTGTCTGTATAAAAATCTCATCTACATTTTAATATTTTTAAATGATTTTTTTTTTTTTTTTTTTTTTTTTGTCATTGGATAGCTGAGATCTTTAGGTGCAAAGACCGTTTTGTACTTTTTCGATTTTATTTACAGGTGTTTTAAAGAGGCTACTTCAGTCAAGTGAAATCCAATGGCAGAAATTTATAAAAATATATTAGTTTTAAGTTTTTTTTTTTTTTTTTTTTTTTCATTTCCTAGCTGATATTGATTTGCACAAAGACCATTTTCTACTTTTTCGATTTATTTTATGGGTATTTAAAAAAAAAAAAAAAAATTCTTCAGACAAGCGAAACAATTCACTAGCTTATGATAATTCAACGGTTGAAATTTATTAATATTATTTATTTTATTTTATTTTTATTTATTTTGGCATTGAATAGCTGAGATGTATTTGTACAAAGGCCATTTTCTGCTTTTTCGATTTATTTTACGGGTATTTTAAAAAGAATACTTCAGTCAAGCGAAACAATTTACTAGCTTATGATAATTCTTTCGACGATAATCCAACGGTCGAAATTTATAAATAAATTTCGTCTGCATTTTAATTTTTTTCCCATTTAATAGCTCAAAGCGATCTCTTCAAAGGTCTTTTTCTACTTTTTCAATTTTCTTTACAGGACAGTTTCATTTTCGGAACCGTTTTCAAAAGTGATGTTATCCTCATATTTAAAATCTACAATCAGTATCGAAAAAAGTAAAATGCGGCCTTTATACAAACCATCGTCAGCTGTACTATGCAGGAAAAAAAAATTAAAAATTGGAATGAAAATATGGTATCTTTATAAAAATCTTCCGTAGGTTTAGTATAATTGAGTTTGTCTTTTTGCGTGACTGAAACAGCCGTTATTCTAAAATTTAGATCAGTTAGACTATGACAGGCTTTGGAATATATGCTTATTATTTAGTCAAAATAGTATAAGAACTTTAAAAATTATTCGTTTATCTTTCTGAAAGGGAAAAAGAAAGGAAAGACAATTTATATACAATAAAGCATAAATATATCATTTACGGATGTGAATTTTACCGCAACAGAATATATTTGCTAAAGTATTGTAAGTTAGTCATAATTTTCGGTAGAAGTGTCAAAATAAATATATTTCTGTCTTTTAAATTAGTGTTATCCAATTTAATAATGAATTGCATAATAATTATCTTATATTTTAGAGTGAGTATACGGCAAACTTTTATTGATTAAAATAGAAATATTTATGAAATATTTATGAAAAGGAACATTTAAACTAATTCATTAAGAATTGTCTAAAAAATTATACAAGAAAAGATATAGAAAAATTGAATACAAATGTATTTATTCGCGAATATATCTATTCATTTTTAATGTCAGAACCATTGTTATTTTCTTTCTTCCCCCACCCCTTTGTCGAGTGCAGATGACAAAAAGTTAATTCTATTATGTTTTATGAATTAACGAATTTTTCATTTTGATGTACGCAATTAAAGAATCTTTTTAGAAATTAAACTTTAAATATATGAAAGAAAAATAATAAAAATGGTAAATGTGTTTTTATTCGAAATCAATAATGCTTTTAAAGTACATTTGAGATTACATGCCTAGTTAAACAAACTTTTTGAAATCAACATCTATTTACATCATTTCTGAACCAACTTCTTGCGTGAAATATCATGCACTCAGGAGAGGATGTTTTTATTTTTTATACTACAAGCAGCAAACAACATTTTACGAATAGCCAGAGGCAAGAAATTTCACCTATACGTCCCTGGACTCCCTGGAGAGTAAAGACATATCGTCTTACACCCTAATTACTTTTAAGGCGTCTCCCTTTTGAAGGCGGGGATAAACAGCATTTTCGACTTTTTTAAATCAAAGTGTTTCAACTTTTTATAAAAATAGCATAAATTAAATTTTTTTAAAAATCAAAATAAAAAACATTTTCTGAAGGCTAAATAATTAAACTCTGCATGCTGTTTTACCAAATTTTAAAATGTCAAACAGATTTTTCGTAATAAGACATTAAAGGTGAATTTTAAAGACTATAAAATAACGCACTTGTATCGCCTTAAAATTAAAAAAGAAATAAAATTTCAAAATGACGTGCATAGTTTAAACCAACAGGTTTTCAAAACAACAAAAATTATTAAATTTGATCAAAATGCAAAGGAATGAAAGCGATAAATTTCTTCCATTGAAATAACATTAGCCGTTCTATCTCGGAGCGTTACTGAAGTAGGGCCTTAAGAGAGAGGTTCAAGTAAATGTTACATTAAAATGCACCTAAAATTTAGAAATGATAGTTTTTAAAAGCCAAATACGGCAAATTTATGTGGGTTTTTTAGGAGGTGAAAGAGGAATAACGTTGGACTTCAGCAAAATGTTTTATGCTTATGAAATACATACATTTATTTGTTAAATTGTGTGCAAAATTCTACTTCACTATTTTTAATGATTTTTTAACAATTTCCAACAACTTGAAAAATGTTTATGACTTCGATTCGTCTGACTGTTTAGCCGTCTTTCTGTTTGCTCTCTAACTATCGTAAATTTGCTTAGGTTTTCGCACCATTGGTATATACTATTAAAGTTTACTATGCAAAATTTGGTCTGAAAATGGTATAGTGAACATTTATAGTTTGCTTACAGGAACAAACAGAAAAATTCCAAATCATTGGTAATAGGGTGAAACATTGTTTGTTAGATAGTTTAGTGATTTTAGACTGATTCGAACGTTATGAATTAAGAGTGTATTCGAAAAAACGCTTTTCCACCTTCAACAGCTCGAAATTTTCCAATACAATTTCAGACACATTTTTAAAAGTAAAAGCATGAAACTTGCTGAGGGGATTTTTGAAGAGACGTAGAAGGTGCCGTGTGATGTCATTTTACTCTCCATTCATTAGAATTTGATTTATGAACAATTATCTTCTCAGTATGACACTGTTTTTCGTTCCCAAATCTCCTGCTTCGGAAAAATCTGTTCAAAATGCAGTTTTTGATTGCTTTTTTTGCAATATTTTCTGCATTTATCAAAGAATCGACAGTCACGGTACCGTGTGTAGTTTCTAAATAAAAGAATCTTCGAATTTGATGAGTTTGAGAGCAAAAGTGAATTTAAAAATAAATCGGAAAATAAGTAGTTTAAATCGTAATACACCCTTAACATGCATTATTGAGATGCACTGAACATGCTTTTTATATCGAATATGAAGAGTATATCTTTTACCGTTTATTTATTAAGGCACACAATTGAATTCAGTCACAGTACTGTTTAAAAGCACTAATTATTGGAGTGCGTTTTCAGTTGTGGTGTGCATAAGTTTAACTAAGTTTTTGTATACAGGGCTGCCACTGGCGAATATTTTTATATTCTGTCGACACCATTATATTTGAGGAGCCCAGAAGCCAGGGAGTATAAGTGACAAAATTGAAAAAAATTGAGTTAAGGGCACAGGCTATCTGGAAATATGTCTATTTATTTGTAGGTAAAGAGTTAAGAGGGATTTTTTCATTATGTACTGAGTTATAGGGGTCAGTTACTTAACCTCTTTCCCAAAACAGTGAAACGTGTGGAGGCCAAGGGGTATAAGTACATTTGTGTCCGTTAACGTCTGTATAGCAGAAGCGCGACCAATGACATACAAAGACATTTGCTTTTTTATGCATTAAATAAATGCATTTTAACTGTAATCAAGTAAAAAAAATCATGCGTTAAGCATAGATTATGAACACTTTCCAAAACTCCCTGAAATCTTTAAAAATCTGCGCTATTTAGGGTAATAAAGAGTTACTATCCATTGCCAAATACATATTCTTATCCTTTTGAGCAGCCCTAAGTTTTATCAGTCGGTTGATATATACTGTATAAAGGGAAAAATTAGTTTAGCAAGAAAAAACATAATAGTTTGAAATTTCTCTTCCAGAAGTTTATACTAATACATGGAAGCATACTTGTATACTTTTGCTCATTCTGTAGTTTATCTTGAACCTTTATTATACGCCAGTATTTAGCTGAAATTTACTTCAAACTAAAACACACTTAAGACTACTGAAATCACATTTTCAGAAATTATCATCGATTGATGACCATGTATAAAATTTTGTGCGTGATCCTGTATATCATTTTATCTATATTTGACAAGCATTTCTTAGTAAACTGAATGCAGTTCAGCATAGAAATACATGACGTATTTAAAAGCAATCTTTAAGTAAAGTACGCTCATGTTCTGTAACTTTTACGAGTATTTTTGTGTAACCTTGTATATGAACTATAGCATTTATACGTGTCATATAACATGTATAAATTTAGTGAAACGTAAAAGTGCAATTCATAATTTAAATGACATTTCGTCCATCCATCAATCGTCACAGATAATATATACAGTACTTCGGATAGAATATACTATTTGAAATTTTTTTTGTGTCCCTGTAAATACTGTGTACTTCGTATTATGTGCGAAATAATTTATATTAAGCCTCAGCGATGTATATGAATTTTATTATACATGAAAATAAGTCGCAAACAATTTCTCTTTATCATTAGGTAATGTAAATCTTTTGTATGGTTTTGTAAATAAATAATAACTATTCTTTTCACCTCAAATTTTGTAGAATGTTTATTTTAGTGCAATTCGTAAATACATATAAATTTTAATATGCGACAAGGTGTAACATCTTTCAAATTCATTTAAAATGATTTTTTCCATAAACTGTAATGTGGTGGAAAACTTTTGATTGTCCCTGTAAATAAACTAATCCTGTTAGAAACTTTATTTGCAATACATTTGTGTTGAGGTTAAAAAGAATAATTCCCAAAAATTTCAAGGCAATCCAAATATATTTACGAGAGTTAGGGCGCGGACAGACGGACTCACAAACCAAAATCATATTCACTTTTCAACTTTGTTGGTAAGTGTTAAAAAATATAAATTACAATGTTTCTAAACTTATAATAAAATTTTAAAACTTATATTAGAACAAAAATTTTTCCTTTCATTTATCAGCATTGTTCATAAATTTTTCGTAAATTCATCTTTTTATTTCATAATTTTTCCTTTTTTAGAATTTATACTAAAACAAAATTTTGTCTTTTCACTTATTTGTATCAACATTGTTCTTAATTTTTTCATAAATACAACGTTTATTTAATAATTTTTCATTTCTTGTGTTCATTTGGCACTTGTACCCTTTAGCTTTCAAGCAGTTTTCATTACTGCTTGGAAGCCAAGGGGTACAAGTGCCGAATGACGATAAATATTGCTTAGTTATAAATAAAAAGAAAAATTGTATTCCACTTTTTTTAAATCAGTTATTTAAATAAGAGTTCAAAGATCACTAAGAAGTGAGCAAAAGTTTCATACCTCAATTCATTCAATTACAGTCGATGTGTAACTTTGAACTCAATTTACTCGAAATCTAAATTTTGTCACTTGTACCCCTTGGCTTCTGGGCTCCTCATTTCTAATATGAAGTTTGAAATATATTCTTCTTGCAAAGATTGTCAAAGTGTATGCTAAGCATTTCTGTTTTGAGAAAGTGGTACCAGTTAGAATTAAAAAATAGTCGCCAGTGGCAGTCCTGAGTATACGCGTAAAAGAAGAAACGCTGGACATGAGCGAAATGTACTTGGAATTTGAATTCTCATTAAATCGTTTAATAGCTTCGCGACGGGAGCTTTTTACGAAATTTTTAATGCATTGTCACCGGTTTTTAGAAACAGAAATTTGTGGTTTATTAAATCTAGAAAATACTCCGATTAAATAAGACAGATTTTACACTATAACTTTATTGGTGGGGATAAACAAGAATCCTTTAGCCTTTTTGCGTGTCACGTATACGTGTTGTTCGTCCCCAAGGGCTTAATAAAACAACAGAGCAAAAATTTTTATGCTTAAATTTCGTACAATAATTTGCTAAATCGCTTACAAAATTGTACTATACCGATTTCCACAATTTCCAATTAACATTTTTAACGATTTCCAATAAAGTTGAAAATTGTTTTGACTTTGATTTGTTTATCTAGCCGTCTTTCTGTTCGCTCTCTAACTATCGTAAATTTACTTGGATTTTCTTAACATTGGTATATGCATTATTGAGATTTATTATGGAAAATTCCCGATTAAAAATGGAATAGTTAACATTCATAACTCATTTACAGGGGCATACGAAAGAATTTCGTCTCATTAGTTGTCTGATGAAAAATCTTTTGTTGGATATTTTAATGATGTTAGACTGCTTCGAATGGTATGGAATTAACACGTATTATTGAGTTGCACTGGAAAATACTTTTTAGATCAAATAGGAAAGGTGTAGCATTTACAGTTTTTTTTTATAAATTCACAGAAACTAATTCGGTCCCAATCAAAGCTATATAAGTAAGAGTCCTTTCTTAAATGGGAGAGGTAACCGCAAGATTAAAGGTGAAATCCCATTAATTCAGATCATATGCCGCATAACGGACGGGGTGAAACTACAAAATATATCTAACTTTTTTTTTCACTATGGATTTTTTTATTTGTTGTTAGAATAAAATATTACTTAAAATTGGTTGGTTAATGCGCTGAATAAAGTTTAAGTTTGAAATACTATTGGTAAATAAGTATGATTACTTAAAATCAGATAGAATAAATTGAATAAATAAGTGAAGTACGACTAAATATTAAGATAAAATGTGTTAAAGTAAAGTATCATTTACATACCGTAAAATGGGGTGAATAGGAACAGCGGGGGGAATCGGAACGAAACTTCGCGGTCATACAAATAAATTCATTATAAGTATATGTGATGATATTTTTAGTTGCCAATTTTTTTATAAGAAGGTAATGACATTAAGAGTTGGGGAATTCAGTTTTGCCATGTTGGCACCACTACTGGGGTGTATAAAGAAACTTCAAAAACATCATTTTTTCAACATCTTCAAAACTTTGTCTGTAACTACAGTATTTTTTCTATTCTAAACCTAAGAGAGGGGATTTTTAAATAATGATAGTCCTGTAAATGATATGCTGTATTAAATTCTACTTATTTCTAAACTACATAATGAAAAAATGAAAAATGGCTTATAACATCGGAGGTTTAAGATTTATGGGGTGAATCGGAACACGTTTTCTCTCATGGTTTATTTTTCTATACAGTAATAGTTTCATGTAATATATGAAAACATATGTGTGAATATTTATTGTAACAATATTTTGTTTGTTTTAATTACTTGAAGAGTTTAAAGGTGCCAAGAAGTTACTTGGTTAAATAAAAAAGTCAACGCCTAATCCAACAGACATGGAACACACAATAAAAGAATTTAAAAATAGTAAATTAGTTAGAAAAACTGCACAAAATTATTCTCTGACATCCACAACATTACACAAACATCTCAAAATAAAAACCAATAAAAAAAAAAAAAAAGAGGAATGCAAACAGTACTAAGGGCTGGAGATGAGGGCGTATTAGTAGATCGTAATAATACATGCAGCGATTGGGGCTACTCAATATTTTCACTTACCCAATGACTACTAGTAAAGGATAACACAGAACAGGGCTGAATTTGTATTAAATTCTACTTCTGCAATTCGAATATAATTTCTCAAAAGAAATCTTAATTTCTCTTGATTTTAAAGTTGTTTTCTAACTTTTGACATATCTTTACTTGTATATAAAATAAAGATTTGATTCACTGTAACTACGTGTTCCTATTCCTCCCTTATCATTATTACCCGTTTTTATTAACCCTATTAAAGTGTGAATCGGAATAATTAAAATTTATAACATTTGTTCCGATTCACCCCTATCTGCGGGGTGAATCGGAACACCATTAAAAAAATAAATAATATATATATAAATAGTAAAAATGTTTCGTTTTTGCTTAAAAAGTAAAGAACAAAACAAGACCGAAGTTTCTAGTACAAAAATTAAAAAATTAAAAAATCAGTTGTGGCTTTTTTTTAACGTTAAAGTTGAAAAGTGTTCCGATTCACCCCACTTTACGGTATGTAATAAAAGTGTTATTGATTTAAATGCGTTTCGATTTTAATTATGTTTTTAATGTAATGAAAAATGACTCATAAAAATTAGTAAGTAGTTAATATGTACTGATAAGTAATCTAATTTTTTGAACTGAAGTAATCTAATTTTTTGAACTGAAGTAATCTAATTTTTTATTGAATCCTTGATATGCTAAAATTCTACAAAATGATATACAAGTTTGTATTCCCGATGAGAACATTACATTTGTCAATTTTTAGAATATGTATAGAATTTAATAATAAATAATATAAATATATACAGTACAGTTGCACCATAAAATTTAACTAATAAGAATGTATTTATTAAAATACAACACATTGCTCAGTGGTGCACAAAACAAGAATTTTAATATACATTTGTACAATTAAAATAAAATAAAACTATCAACGTTTCGCGCCGTCTTCTGCGGGCGTCTTCAGGAAAATATGATAACGGAAGGACTAAGTTTGCATCTTGATCGAGAGATAATATTTCTAATAAATTAAAATCTAAATGAATTAAAAGTTTAAAAATGTTGCCACTTACACGTGCGTATTCTGTTTATATTGTTTAATATCTCTGCGATGCTCTTTAATTCTAATTAAAAAATATATAACATAAAACTTGTCGTCATTCCGCCTCCATATCTCATTGACATCATTACAGATAAGATCGACAAAATTCCAATAGATCAAAAATCTGGTATTTATGAAATCCCCATCACTTTATCTAATAATGTTAAAAAAGTCTACATCGGCATGACTACGCGGCAACTTTTAATTAGAATTAAAAAGCATCTCAGAGATATTAAACAATATAAACAGAATACTGCTCTTTCTCGCTTCTACTTGGCGAACAAGGGTTACCGTATTAACTTTGATGAGGCCAAAATCATAGTACCGAGCAATAACCCAGTTTAAGGTAAAATAAGAGAATCTATCGAAATCATTGCACGAGAAAATAAACCATGTAATGATAATTTATCCTACAATATACCAAAAATATGGCATAACATCATAAAATCTTAAAATTTTTATTTCGTCGCTATATTTTAATTTTTACTCGCGTGTAAGTGGCAACATTTTTAAACTTTTAATTCATTTAGATTTTAATTTATTAGAAATATTATCTCTCGATCAAGATGCAAACTTAGTCCTTCCGTTATCATATTTTCCTGAAGACGCCCGCAGAAGACGGCGCGAAACGTTGATAGTTTTATTTTATTTTAATTGTACAAATGTATATTAAAATTCTTGTTTTGTGCACCACTGAGCAATGTGTTGTATTTTAATAAATACATTCTTATTAGTTAAATAAATAATATATTCAATTTTAGGTCCTTTTTTTCGTTTATCGAAAGCAGGAGATAAGTTTTAATATTCTCTTCATCGTATTGCATTCATGTTATTTAACATACAAATATTTCATTCTTTTAATTTAAAACTCATTTCATTTTATATTCGGAATCGCACTTTAATTTTAAATGCCTGCATTAAATGTTGTACTATTAAACGAACAAGTACTGTTCATTTATTTGTTTAAATATTTTTCGATTCTAGACAATAATTTCTAAAATCGCCAGGTTGATTTTTTTTCTTTTGAAACAGACGAAGCCATTTAAAAAATTCCTATAAAAAATTCAATTACAAATTTTAAATTGTTATTCACTCATGGAAGATGAATCTTGTTCACCATATTTATTGCAATTTTTTTTTTTTTGTTTTTTTGTTAAGCTTGTTTTAATTTAAAAAAAAAAAAGTATATTTTTTTAAACTGACCAATGTATCACATTATAAAGTCCTAAATAAGAGAACCTGTCAGTTGGATGCGTTTGAGAACAAAATTGAATTTTAAAATGAGTCATAAAATAAGTAATTTGTTATTTGAATACTTCCTCAATTTTCCAATCACGGTTACTTTGGAAATTCTGTTCAAATCACCTATTTTGGCAGCCTTTTTTTTAAAAAAAATATTCTGCCTTTATTTAAAAAAAAAAAAAAAAAAAAAAAAAAAAAAAAAAAAGGGGGGGGGGACAATGTGTTTCATTACACAGTTAAATAAGAAAACCTTGATGCGTTTGAGAACAAAAGTGGATTTAAAAATGAATCAGAATATAGGCAGTTTTGATTAGAGGTTTTTTTTTTTCAACTTCTATTTTTGCTATAAGAATTGGCCGTTTGAAAAACTTGTCATTTTATAAATTGTAAATATTATTGAGAAGATGTAAAAGAAATTTAAGTGGATTTGATAGTTTAAGAATTGGCGAAGTTATTGATTTTTTTTCTTTTTCCACCTCCTTTTTTGTTTTCGTTTTTATTTTTTATTTTTATTTTTTATCGGTAAAAGTTAGTTGTATCAAAAACTTGTAAATACAAAAGATTTAGACAATTTTAATAAAATTTATAAAAAATTTAGTTGAATTTGATATGTTGAGAATTCACGAAGTTATGTTTTTTTTTCTTCCAAAAACCGTATTTTTTTCGCCCCTTGAAACTATTTTTAATTTTATCAAAAATCTGTCATGCATAAATTTTTGGCCCATTTTTTAGAAGTAATATAAATTTTAAACTGATTTAATATCTATTTTAACTAAGATATTGTGGTGTTTTTTTCGATTTTCCCCAAAACCCTTCTTATTTCAAACACCTTGGTCCAATTTTGTCTATTAACGAACTGAGATTTTATACCCCTTGATTTTATGTATAAGTTTGGAGGAGATTGGAGCAGAATTATTGAAGTTATCGTGTCTATAAAAAAAAGTGATACATACATACATATGTATATCCCTGTTTAATATGGTATAAGTTATTAAATTCAATGGTTCATATATTGTAATACAATTTATGGTTTTATATTATATATATATATATATATATATATATATAATACCATTAAAAGTAGACAAGATTCACCAACGGATTTTATCAATAAAACAATAAACCAAAACGAAGAATTAAATTGAATTATAGTAAACAATATTAACCATTTGAAATTAACCATTGAATAAATGCAAAATCACAAAATCGACTCATTTAAAAGTGAAAAAATCACATACATAATAATCCACAAACTTATCCAGTTAACATCTCAGCACAATGCTCACATTGTTACTACATTTCACATAGGCTTAACTAATCATAATTTCAATGTATTTATTTAATATAAAAAAAAATAATAAATAATGATAATTTCAATGTATTACTTTAATATTAAAAAATAATAAATAATGAATATTGATTTTGACATTTAATATACCATATATCAAGACAATGAATTAAACATAATATCAAAATTAACAGTTAAATTATTATAAATATACCACATATAATATTCATGATGAAACGATTTGCAACTCTTAATGGAAATCCTATGAAGTGGTAACGGAAAACTACATAGTAGAAATCTCACAGACAATACACAAAGGTCATGCGGATAGCAGCAATTACCTATGCGCACCATATTTATAAAATTGCTATTAGCAACGGATGTTATATATTAATTATATATAAGATACCACAATAAGAAAAAATTCATTATGACTATTCAAAATGAAAAGATATCAATTAAATATCAGATTGTATACATTCATAATTACACGCGCGGAGCAGCATAATAATTTGAATGCTAATATAATACCATTAAAAGTAGACAAGATTCACCAACGGATTTTATTAATAAAACAATAAACCAAAACGAAGAATTAAATTGAATTATAGTAAACAATATTAACCATTTGAAATTAACCATTGAATAAATGCAAAATCACAAAATCGACTCATTTAAAAGTGAAAAAATCACATACATAATAATCCACAAACTTATCCAGTTAACATCTCAGCACAATGCTCACATTGTTACTACATTTCACATAGGCTTAACTAATCATAATTTCAATGTATTTATTTAATATAAAAAAAATAATAAATAATGATAATTTCAATGCATTACTTTAATATTAAAAAATAATAAATAATGAATATTGATTTTGACATTTAATATACCATATATCAAGACAATGAATTAAACATAATATCAAAATTAACAGTTAAATTATTATAAATATACCACATATAATATTCATGATGAAACGATTTGCAACTCTTAATGGAAATCCTATGAAGTGGTAACGGAAAACTACATAGTAGAAATCTCACAGACAATACACAAAGGTCATGCGGATAGCAGCAATTACCTATGCGCACCATATTTATAAAATTGCTATTAGCAACGGATGTTATATATTAATTATATATAAGATACCACAAAAAGAAAAAATTCATTATGACTATTCAAAATGAAAAGATATCAATTAAATATCAGATTGTATACATTCATAATTACACGCGCGGAGCAGCATAATAATTTGAATGCTAATACAGCTCATATTCAAAATATTAGAATAATTGAGAGAAAGTAATAAGGAAAAATCATTTGTCATTTATTTATTTTTTATACTAAGTAAATGCAATTAAATTTCTTATAAATTTAATCTGGAATGTTTAGATAAGATTTTAACATTTATAAAATATAAAATGCAGCACAATAAATTAGGTATACAGCTTCCTTAAACACACCAGAATATTAGAATAAAATTTAGATTGGTTCAAAATATTAGAATATTTTATTTTACGCAACAATATTACCTTATGAATATGAAATAAATGGTAGTTAATATTTTGTAGCATCCCCTTTAGCTTTCATAACAGCGTACAATCGATCTTGCATACTATATACAAGGTGTTTACAAACATTTCTATCAATATTAGCCCAAATAGACTTTATACGCGCCACTAACTCAGTTTTACTTGAAGGAGGATTTTCTTGAAGTTTTTTCTTCATTATACACCATAATTTTTCGATGGGATTAAGATCTGGTGAATTTGGTGGCCAAGGAAGTACCTTAATGTTGCGTTGGCGGAACCAATTCTTAGTTGACACCGAGGTATGCGGGGACGCTAAATCTTGTTGAAAGATGAAATCATCTTCAAATAAATCTTCTGATGATGGAATCATGTAATATTCTAAAATTTCTTGATATATCAGAGAGTTAACCTTTTCGTAGACGATGCATAACTTTCCAGGTCCTTCTGCACTCATACAACCCCAAACCATGACACTAGCAGCAAATTTTACGGAACGTTTAAGGCATTCTTTATCAAATGCTTCTTGCTTCATTCTCCAAACTCGAATACCTTGATTACCATATGAAACACAAAACATACTTTCATCACTAAATAATATATTTTTCCAATCTTCATTGCTCCATAAACGTCTTGATTTACACCAATTCAATCTTATACGCTTTTGTCTTGCAGTCATGAGAGGTTTTGTTTTCGGTACACGAGATTCAAATTTAAATTTATGGAGACGTCTTAATGTTGTCGATGTAGAAACTTCAACTCCTTCTTCTTTCCATTTTCGGTGCAAGAATCGCACACTTTTAAAACGGTTTTTCTTAACTATGCGCTTCAGTTTCCTGTCATCTCTAGCAGATGTTTTTGGTTTTCGACCACCATTTCGGCAATTATTTTGAAATTTTCCAATTTTTGAATATTGTGTTAGTATTTTACTAACGCTCGATTGCGAACAATGTAAATAATTCGCTATAAAACATTGATTTTTACCGTGCCGATACAAATCAACCATACGAAGTTTAGTAGATTCAGGAATATCACTCACACGGCCCATTTTAAGACGAAAAAGAAACAAACTGCAAAAAAGAATACTGATTTTAAATAAAATAGTCTGAATTTAATCAATGATGCCACCAGTTAAGAATTGGTAATAATTAAAGGAGAATTAATGTGAAATATTCTAATATTTTGAACCACTTGAATAAATATTCTAATATTTTGACTTTTCAAAATAATTTTTTTTTTGCAATTAATCTTTTCAAAAATGATATTAAATTTAAGATAACAAGTAAGTTTAATCAACAATAACTTCTTAATAAAAATATCGTTTGCATATTTTCATTAAAAGACATTAAATTACCAAACGATATTTTCAATTTCTAAAAAAAAGGTAATTATTCTAATATTTTGAATATGAGCTATATAATACCATTAAAAGTAGACAAGATTCACCAACGGATTTTATCAATAAAACAATAAACCAAAACGAAGAATTAAATTGAATTATAGTAAACAATATTAACCTTTTGAAATTAACCATTGAATAAATGCAAAATCACAAAATCGACTCATTTAAAAGTGAAAAAATCACATACATAATAATCCACAAACTTATCCAGTTAACATCTCAGCACAATGCTCACATTGTTACTACATTTCACATAGGCTTAACTAATCATAATTTCAATGTATTTATTTAATATAAAAAAAAATAATAAATAATGATAATTTCAATGTATTACTTTAATATTAAAAAATAATAAATAATGAATATTGATTTTGACATTTAATATACCATATATCAAGACAATGAATTAAACATAATATCAAAATTAACAGTTAAATTATTACTAGCAGGAGTGACCGAGCTAAACTCGGTCAAAATTAACTTTATGTTCAACTGGATATAGTATTATCACTGTATCATTCACTATATATTATAACTGTAAAACATGTTATTTATAATAGTAGTATTTTCAAAAACAATCAATAAGAAAACTATGTTTGTATGCACATGTTCATAAATTTTACTTTATTTTAAAATTTACAACGAAAGGATATCGATCCAAATAAGTTTTTTAGTTCGACTCTGAATGGTTTAACCATGCATCTTGAATCCTATTAACAATGTATAAAAAATTTCTTCACATTCTGAAAGACAATATTTTTTGCCAGATATAGCCAAATTTGGAGACATTTTTTAATTTGGCGACAAATACGTGTTTTAGCTTTCGTAAGCTTAATAGTCGATTTTTCGGCCAAATTTCGCCAGTATTGTGTCAAATATCGCCAACTTACTGACTGTTGCCATATTCTCGTAACTCTAACCCGTATTACCCAAAATGACCCACGAATCAAATTTGATAAAACATGTGACTTAGCTCAGTGGTCTTCAGGTAAACAAAAACAATAGAATTTAAAATTAATCAAAATCGTTTAAACCATTTCTTAGGTAAAATTAGCTTGACAGCATTCAGCAATAAAGCGAAATGATCCACTAATATAACTTTGTTTAACGTGCAACTTAGCCCAGTAATCTTCTCGTGACAAAAAACGTTTCGTTACAGAATTTAGGTAAAATTCCTTGAGTCGTTATTATATATAATTAGAATGACCCTAAACCGTTATGACCCAAAATGACCCACTAATCAAAATTTTGCGAGCATGTGTCATAGCCCAATGGTTTTCTCTTTCCCAAAAACGATATAATACAAAGTATAGTCAAAATGGTACGAGCCATTTTCTACATAAAATTAGCATGACCCATCATGACCACAAATTACCCTTATAATCGAAATCTCTCAAACATGTGACTTAGCCCATTAGTTTTCTCGTGTCTAAAAATTGTTACATACAAAATTTCGTTAAAATCGATCCAGCCGTTCTTTAAATATAAATAGCTTGACCCAGACCCTTAATGACCCTTTATGATCCATTAATCGAAATTTCTCGAACGTGTGACCGAGCCCAATGATTTTCTCGTGCTAAAAAAAAATTTATATAAAAAATTTCGTAAAATTCATCCACCTGTTCTTTAGATACAGCTTGACATAATCCAGTATGACCCATCATGACTCACAAATGACCCTTATAGTCGAAATCTCTCAAACATATGAGCCCATTAGTTTTCTCATGTCAAACAACTGTTACATACAAAATTTCGTTAAAATCGTTCACGCCGTTCTTTAAATATAAATAGCTTGACCCAGACCCTTATTGACCCAATATGACCCATTAAATTTTTTTCTCGAACATGTATCCTAGCCCATGTTAGCCCATTAGATTTCTCGTATCTAAAAAATGTTACATGCAAAATTTCGTTAAAATTTGATCCAGCCGTTCTTCAAATATAAATAGCTTGACCCAGACCCTTTATGACCCATTATTTAAAATTTCTTGAACGTGTGACCTAGCCCAATCATTTTCTCGTGCCAAGAAATATTTTATACAAAATTTCGTTAAAATCGATCCACCTGTTCTTTAGATATAGCTTGACATGATCCACTATCACCCATCATGACCCACAAATGACCCTTATAGTCGAAATCTCTCAAACATGTGATTTAGCCCATTAGTTTTCTCATGTCAAACAACTGTTACATACAAAATTTCGTTAAAATCGTTCACGTCGTTCTTTAAATATAAATAGCTTGACCCAGACCCTTAATGACCCATTAAAATTTTTTCTCGAACATGTATCCTAGCCCATGTTAGCCCATTAGATTTCTCGTGCTAAAAAATGTTACATGCAAAATTTCGTTAAAATTTGATCCAGCCGTTCTTTAGATATAAATAGCTTGACCCAGACCCTTTATGACCCATTAATTGAAATTTCTCGAACGTGCGATCTGGCCCAATCATTTTCTCGTGCCAAAAAAATGTTGTATACAAAATTTCGTTAAAATCGATCCACCTGTTCTTTAGATATAGCTTGACATGATCCATTATGACCCGTCATGACCCACAAATGACCCTTATAGTCGAAATTTCTCAAACATGTGATTTAGCCCATTAGTTTTCTCATGTCAAAAAACTGTTACATACGAAATTTCGTTATAATCGATCTCGCTGTTCTTTAAATATAAATAGCTTGATCCAGACCCTTAATGACCCAATATGACCCATTAAAATTTTTTCTCGAACATGTAACCTAGCCCAATGTTTCTCTCGTGCCCGAAAACCATATAATGCAATTTTTAGTCAAAATTGCGTGAGAAAATCTCCAGATAAAAATAGCATGACCCACAATGACCCCAAAAATGACCCACTAACCGAATTTTCTCGAACATGTTACCTAACCCAATGGTCTTCTTGTAATCCAAAACGATACAATATAAAATTTGGTCAAAATCGTTAGAGCCGTTTTTTAGATAAAAATGGCTTGACCCATGATGACCCCAAAATGACCCACTAATCGAAATTTTTCGAACATGTGACCCAGCCCAACAGTTTTCTCGTGCCAAAAAACGGTTGGATACAAAATTGCCTTAAAATCCATCCAGCCGTTCTCTAGATATAAATAGCTTGATCCTGACCCATTGTGACCCAAAATGACCCAGTAATCGAATTTTCTCTAACATGTGACCTAGCCCAATGGTCTTCTAGTGGCCGAAAATGGTAAAATCCAAATTTTTGCGAAAATCGTTAGAGCCGTTTTAGAGATAAAATTTACCCACACACACACACACACACACACACAATTTTTGCTCGCATTATAGGATAAGATAAATATACCACATATAATATTCATGATGAAACGATTTGCAACTCTTAATGGAAATCCTATGAAGTGGTAACGGAAAACTACATAGTAGAAATCTCACAGACAATACACAAAGGTCATGCGGATAGCAGCAATTACCTATGCGCACCATATTTATAAAATTGCTATTAGCAACGGATGTTATATATTAATTATATATAAGATACCACAATAAGAAAAAATTCATTATGACTATTCAAAATGAAAAGATATCAATTAAATATCAGATTGTATACATTCATAATTACACGCGCGGAGCAGCATAATAATTTGAATGCTAATATAATACCATTAAAAGTAGACAAGATTCACCAACGGATTTTATCAATAAAACAATAAACCAAAACGAAGAATTAAATTGAATTATAGTAAACAATATTAACCATTTGAAATTAACCATTGAATAAATGCAAAATCACAAAATCGACTCATTTAAAAGTGAAAAAATCACATACATAATAATCCACAAACTTATCCAGTTAACATCTCAGCACAATGCTCACATTGTTACTACATTTCACATAGGCTTAACTAATCATAATTTCAATGTATTTATTTAATATAAAAAAAAATAATAAATAATGATAATTTCAATGTATTACTTTAATATTAAAAAATAATAAATAATGAATATTGATTTTGACATTTAATATACCATATATCAAGACAATGAATTAAACATAATATCAAAATTAACAGTTAAATTATTATAAATATACCACATATAATATTCATGATGAAACGATTTGCAACTCTTAATGGAAATCCTATGAAGTGGTAACGGAAAACTACATAGTAGAAATCTCACAGACAATACACAAAGGTCATGCGGATAGCAGCAATTACCTATGCGCACCATATTTATAAAATTGCTATTAGCAACGGATGTTATATATTAATTATATATAAGATACCACAATAAGAAAAAATTCATTATGACTATTCAAAATGAAAAGATATCAATTAAATATCAGATTGTATACATTCATAATTACACGCGCGGAGCATAGATAGATAGATAGACAGATAACTTTTTTACTGATGGTAGTTTTGCGGTCTAGCGGTCATGATCAGCGTAGATCTGCAAAAAAATTTCTGAAATTTCAACATAGGAGCGACCGCAATAGGTAGTATTACGAAATCTACCTAAAAGGGCAAAGAAACCCATGACAATTATAGTATAGTATAGGAAATGACTGTACAATTCCTTATTTACCTTTTGTCCTTCCACATAAGAAACCACAGGGACGCCTCATCACATTCCATAGATCGCACTAGGGTCATTCCATGGTAACTTACATTACATTAAAAAAAATACACAGTAATTTTAGTAATATAACACTAACAAATATTCAAATGTAAAATTAACATAATTTGACAATGGAATCCATCTAAGGGTCAATTTGGATGAAATTTACCTAAAAAATGATAGGGGAAGATGGTGTACCTCGGACCTATTTTGACTTTTTAATTTTTAGTTTTTAAAACAATTGCCAAAAAAAAAATAATAATAATAATAAAATAAAAAAAAATAAAAAAATGTTATAAATTTTTATGTTGTAAACAACATATATTTTTCTTAAACTTTTATGTAAATAATCTCCATGAAAATTTTTGAATTAAAAATAAAATGAAAATAGGACCGAGGTACACCATTAGTAGTGTACCTTGGTCCCATTACTAAGAATGAAAAAAAAAATCAACATTTATTAATCAAGAAGCTACATATATAATTTCTGATACATTTCATTGTTTATTAGATTTTAAAAATTAAAAAAGTCTAAAAAGACATAAAACCTCAGAACAATTATACTTGCTATAATCACAAAAGACATTAAAATTTTTTCATATTTGTAATTTTGTGTGGCCCTGTAAATAAATTTAAAAAGTACAGTACACTGTAACAGAGAGTATATTTTAGTACGCTTCAGTAATCGTATATCAATTTCATTCTGTTTGAAAGGCTGTAACATCATTAAAATGCACTTGAATTTTTTTTTTTTCCATTGGCTGTAATGTAACGGAAAGATATGACCGTCACTGTAATTAAACTATACATCCGATTTTCATAAAATTTGAAATAACACGATAAAGTTTTGCCCTAATTATACATTTAAATTATTAAAACATTCAGTTGGGTAGTTTTTGCTCTGTTACATACGGACGGACGGACAGACAGAAGGACGGACGGATGGGCTGAACAACGACTATAGGTGTTACGTATTTATAGAGCCATTTAAAAAATTATAATGACGAGCGAGAAATCGTCAAATATAGGAGCCGTTTGGGTAGAAAAAAATATGCAAATATTTGTATAATAAAAATGCTTGAAATGTAGCATTTTCAAACAAAGTTAAAGTTGAAAATTTGAAAAATCATTAAGAGGCATGAATTTAAAAAGTTTTAATAGGCTGCTACTCGGAAAAAATAAAAGAACATGGACCTTTTTTAAAAAATCGCAAATAAAATTTCGCCTATTTGGTAATATTATAGGAATGTTTAAAGTGTCTTAAAACTGTTGCGCAGTAAGATTGTTTAGTTTCTCTCCTTCTTCATCATCCCAAAAAGCACGCAAAAATCAGAATTTGAAAAAGGAAAAAGTTTTTGCTTATGGAAAAAGGGGAATGAGCAGACATGAAATTGCAATGAATATAAACAGATCTAAAAGAGTAATTTATAATTTGTTGAAGAAACCAAAACATTATGGTAAAAAGAGGTATACAGGTAGACCAATTTGTCTGAGTATGCGCCAAAAACGTGGAATTACGCGTCAAACTTCCTTAAAAAAAAAAAAAAAATAAATAAAATAAAATAAAATACTCAAATTAAAACAGAATCTATCTTGTACTAGCTGAACAGTACGTAATGTTATGTAAAAGATTACCAAAGTTAGATATGTTAAATTACGGTAACGCCTCTACCACTAAAAAAACTACTTAAGAAGCCTGGATTAGAATTTACTAACATGTTTCTTTTGAATTTTGCCGGTAAGATGTAGTATTTTCGAACGGAAAAGTTTACTTTAGACACAACAAAGGGTACTCTTTAGAGAACTACTAAAACGGATACTAAGGACTACTAAAAAGATAACCTCTTTTTTCGAAACGTCAATTCGGAGGAGGATTTGTGATTGAGTTAGCAAGTTTTGCAGCCAGTGAACATACACCAATTTTGTGCAACGGAGGTCACATGAATTCAAAATCATATGTGGATACCTGAAAAACTATTGTCCCTTATCACAGGTAGTGATTATTAGTTTTGAAAAGACAATGAAATTTTAAATGTGTCTCATGCATCATGTCGGTGATTCGCGTCCAATTCTAACTTTTGGATTGGCCACCAAAACACCATGATTTAAATCCCATAGAGAATCTATGAGGCATTTTAGCTAGAGAAGTGAGTAAATACCGCACACAATAGGAAAATATAGACAACTTGATATCATTTACCTAATTAACGTTGAAACACCTTTATAAACAAATTTTATTTTAACTTTCTGAATTAATGACTGTACCATTAATAAGGGTCGTTGAAAAGATGATGTCGGACGTTCCTCTCAGCCCGCACAACTTTGAAGAAAGTCCGTGGTAGTTATAGCTGCCACCACCGATATTATTAGGTGATATCGGTCACCCACTGTGAGGATTGGGTAAATGAACACTGAAGCTGTCACTTAACTGAATTAACAGTTTATTTATACTATAAGTACACAAGAAATACACTATTTACAATTATATACAATTACAACTCGGATATAGATGATCCGGTTCAACATTAAATTAAATACAGTAAAGGTTGGCTGTGTACTGTTCAAATTACACCTTCTCCCTCACACTCAATGCACGTTAGATCAATTTTATCGGAGATCAATTTCGAATCTCCCAACACATATATACTCGGCCTTCGCTATCCGGCCTAGAGCACAACACACCAGGACGTCTGTGTCCCTTGCTCTCCAGATACGAACTGCCTACGCTCTCCAACATAGAGCACTCTCTACAAGGACCTCTGTCCTACACACTCTCTAGGTACGAACCCCAGATACGAACTGCTCAAATCTAAGACTCAAATCACTGCTTTCCCCAATATAACCCCCCCTTTGGAGCTTATTCATTGGGCACATTCCCCATTCCTTTCTTGATTAGTGACATGTTGCTTGTTTGCTCATCATTCACCTACATCACTGACAGATGAACACTCCTCTCAGCAATCTCCCCTTTCACACATCACCACCTGCATGTGATACCTGTCAATTCTCACTTTAACAAAGAAAGAATGTCACCTTGAAAATTCACGTACACAGCCAGTACAATGCATAAAAGATTAAGATAAAGAAATAACATAAATTCCAATTTGTAGCAGATGCTTACTCAAAACCTGACAGATGATTTTGTAGAATACTAATTTATTTCGAGAAATATTTTATTATGTCCTTATAATTTTTTCCATGTTTCACATAATATATTTCTATTCATCTGTGTTTTATAAATTTTATTGTAATTTAATTTCATATTAATAGGTCCCTAATGTTTGCTAATTACTAGTAGTAAATAATGTTTGATTGTGCTTTCAGCAGATGATTACTTTAACACATATTACTCATTTTTCAACGTGTACTTATAATTTTTTCCATGGTTGGTTAGTTACGAATGCACCTAAAAAATGCTAACTTAACATACTTTATGTTTTTCAAACCTATGCACAAAATTGGGTCCAAATAAATAAAAATAAATAAATAGATTATTGCCGAAACTTTAATTGGAGGTTTACTGTGGAGACCCGAAAAGTGTTTTTTGTTTGTCGTTTGATTGTATGTGTATGTCGCCCGATAACTGTCGCAAAATATATTCAATTTACTTAGTATTTGGTAGAGATGTTGATAAGATACTCGGCATTAGCTATATACAAGTAGATATTTTGGGTAAATCTGTTTTATTTGTTCGAAAAATATGGAATATTTTATTTTACTTCATAAATATTTTTCAATGGGATTTCAAACAATTTTAAAATGCTTTGAAATTGGCGCATTGGGATAATTGATCTAAATGTTAAATTATGAATTCAAAAATTTCCAAATTAAGGTTTTAAACTGCAGTTAGTCCAATTTGCTCCAATTAGTGTAAAATTTTATCATTGCATGTGCCGAAATTCTAAGTTATCGATTTATTTTTTGATGGAATTTCGTGCATGTGTTCGAATAATATAAAGAATTTTAAATGAACAATTTTAGATTTTTAGGTGCGTTCGTAATTATGTAAATACGTAGCACCTATAGTTGTCGTTCAGTCCGTCCGTCTGTCTGTCTGTCCGCATATAACAACGCAAAAACTATCCAACCGAATCGTTTGAAATTTAAAATATATATTTATTACATATTTTTGTCGAGTCATTTCAAATTTTATGGAAATCGGATGTATAGATCAATTACAGGGACAATCAAAAGTATCCCGTTACATTACAGTCAATGGGGGAAAAAAGTTTCAAATAAATTTTAATCGTTTGAAATTTAAAATTTATAATTATTAGATAATTTTGTCGAGTCATTTCAAATTTTATGAAAATTGGATGCATAGATCAATTACAGGGACAATCAAAAGTATTCCGTTACATTACGGTCAAAAGGAAAAAATAGTTTCCAGTACATTTTAATGGTGTTAATCTCTTTCGAATATAATTGAATTGACATGAACTTATGAAGTATATATACATATATATAATAAAATATACATTCTTTACAATCTATGTTGCAAAGAGCAATTATTATTAAATTACAGGGCCATTTAAAAGTATTCCACTACATAATGTTATACGGGGGAAACATTGTTTGGGACGTGTTTTAATTATATTAGCTATTTCACATTTTATGAATATGATATGCGTTGCTGAGGTGTAGTAAAAGTTACTTCATGTATATTTGCAGGAACACTGAAAAGATTTCGGCCACTATACTGTACCTGAAGTATAGTACAGGTACAGTATATACCACTGTACCTATACCACTATAACAGCAAGATCTGAATATTTTTAAAACTTCGTTATCGTACGAACGCACCACATTTGCTACGCTTCACGTGCAATTTCCAACTTGTTCTCATAAATTTAATTCGCTGTTTTCTCGGTTTCTTTACTTAGCAACAGCATTTTAGAATGAATGAAAGAAATAAAATTTAATAATAATAATTGAAAAAAAAAATCATTCTTTATTACAATTTCGACGATAATAGAATTTAATATAAAAAGAAGAGAGTTTTTTAAATTAAATTTGGTTAATTACTGAAAATTAAGAAAAATTTAAATTTAAATTAAGAAATATTAAAAGTCTAATTCTGATGATATAACACTAAACTATAAAAAAAAAAAAAAAAAAAAAAAAAAAAAAAAAAAAAAAAAATCAAGCATTTTTATTTATTTTAGGAAAAACTTTAACATTTTTAAGACACACACACAAAAAAAATATTTTTAAAAATCAGAAGTTGAGATAAATTCGTTTAAAAATTTTATTTCTTTATAACTTTATTATATTATCATTTTTCTTTTTTCTTTTTTATCAACATTTCATTAGTCATAATTAATTGTAAAAATTGGTATGTATTTTTATTTTACTTTAATTTTAGCCTTTTAACCGAGCATGAATAAAAAGGTATATTTCGAGATTTTTTAAAAAGGTTTTAAAAATATATCTATATTCATGAGCTTGTATTTCTCTAACTAACACTTATTGTTCATGGATATTTAATTAGTCTGTAACATAATTAATTTTGACTGAAAATAAAACAATGCCAGATGATATTAAAAATATATATATTGCATATACAAATGCAAATTAGTAAATTTTCAATTATTTTTCTTTACATAAAAATGAAAGAAACCATAAAGATGCCCCTTTTGACTCTTGTTTTGTGGTATAAATTACAATGCTCCTAATAATCACATCTTTCATGCTTAAAAATCTCAAGACTCAAATGCTAAAATTTCATATAAATTTATTTTTTCCAATTTGTAATATGTTTACTAATTAAAATGTGAGATTTCCTCGATAAATGTCTTCCAATCCAGTGTTGAATTCAAGTGGATTGGAAGACATTTTATACAAGTGGGATATTTCCCACCGGAACAATGAAATTCCCAATAAAATGAAAATTTGAGATTTAGTGTTTTCAATGGTGAAAAAGTGCAATTTCATCCCTCCCCCCTTCTGGAGACACAGAAGTCCTCCCCCCCCCCCCCCAAAGAAAAGTGTTTGTATTCAATGTTGCTCCAATCTCAAGTCATGAAAAATAACACAGCTAGTGAAATGTAGTATTCAAAAACTATACTCATTATTTAAAAAAATTGAGCCGTTTAAAATATAATTTAATTCATTTATTTAATTATTATTATTTAATGACTGTTTGCTCCTTAATAGGACAGATTGTGAAACTTGAGTTGAAAACCTTTTTCGAAAAACAATAAAAAATTCAGAGAAATGAGAATAAGAATTCACACATAATTTTGTTCAATAAACCAGTAAAGAATATAAAATGCAATTTAGGATTCTGGGGGATAAACAAATGAGACACCAGGAAAGTAACTAATGTTTAATTCAAGGGATGGGCATCTCCCTGGAGTAATAAGATGTTTCCCCGAAGGATTTGAAATTTCGTGTTTTAAATGATCAAAAAATGCGATTTCCCACCTGAAACTTTATGTACCCCCCCCCCCCTCCCCCCGGAGCCGCAAAAATCATTCTCGGGTAAAAGTGTCTGAATCAGTTTTGAATTCAGATACTTTTCCTCGGGAGGGACTTTTGTGGCTCCGGCGGGGACATTATGGAGTTCCGGGAGAGAAATTGCACGTTTTACCTATTAAAATTCAAAATTAAAAAAATTCCGGGAGGGGCATCTTAATGCCCCGGGGTGGAATGTCTCCACCCCCTGAAATCAATACTGTTATGAATTTAACACTGAGTGTAACACTCGATAAATTGCCCTATATTCTAAGAGAGAAGAGAAAAATTGTATCTCTATTTGAATGTTTTTATATTTCTATGACTTCCGATTGTTACGTAACAAAACATAAATCCCTGACGTATAAAGAGGCTTTGTAGCAGCAGATTAAAACAAGTTATAGTTTAGCAAAAGGAACTGAAAGAAAGAAAGAAAAAAAAAGAGCAAACGTATACAGAGAATCTAATCTTATTTGATACTAGGAAGATGACATCCTTAAATATAAATCCTCAATTTTTTACAATTACTTCAGTTTTTGTTAAAACATGAATTTACCTAAACAAACAAAAAATCTTTCAAGTTTCAGAGCGGAATATGTCACTATTTTTATCAGTTCTAGGTTTCTTGCGCTGCTCCTACTTTACTTTTAATGGAGCGATTAAACATTTATATGACGTTTTTCCTCTTGATAACAATTCTGTCTTACAATTGTTCGCTGGACATGAAGTTTTTTATCTCGGAGAGTTCGGAGAAACGTGTGTTCGGACCGTTTGGACAACCACTTTTTCAAACGGCAAGTCAAGCGCCGGCGTTCCGTTTCTAGGGCAACCGAACGCTGTCCTAAAACCACCAACAAAAATAATAGTCGACATCACTGCAAAGTTATTTTGGTACCGCACTAAGGAGTGGTACGAAAACATGGCGGACAAGCTGAATGACATAGTGTATAGCGATGATTCAAAAGAGACTGTTAATGTGGTAAATTTACTGTTATTAGGATGGATTTTACTAGGTTTGATTGTATATATTATAGGCAATGTTATAGCTTCACAATTACGAAAACGAAAAGCTACATTTTCTTCGCGAGAGACCGAAATATTTGACGAAAAGCCTGAGACTTCCGAGCATGTAAAACATGAAACTGAAGTAAAGTCCTCTGCTCCTGAAAATTTAAAAGAACCTATAAAATTAGAAAAACCTTTAGTTATTCCCACGTGTTCTGGAGATGAAGAAGAAATCGTTGAATGGATTAATAGTGTGTTCTCGTGGATATATAAAAATCGTGTTGTTTCACCTATTATTGATGCTTGGATTTCAGCTTTAAATGCTAGAACTCGATTGTTATCTACAGAAGTAAGTGTTTCAATAATTAATTTTGCTTCTATGATTTGATATCCAGTCCATCACATTCTCATTTCCGTAAAGTCTGCGTAAAATGACCGATATTTCTTTTAACCAAGTTTCTTTCACTTATTGCAATTGCAGTCAACAAAGTTACCGGTTTTCCTTCATTATTCGTATGTTTTTAAAAGGAGAAATTGTTCATTTGCTAATAATGTATCTCTGTTGCTGTATAATGTATCTATGGATTTTCTCAATTTACCTTTATTGCATAATTTTAAGCATTTAATCTTTGATTCAACTAGAAAAATACTAGCTCTAATTAAGATAAATATGTGATTCCATGCGTAAACTAAATAGTTAATGCATATAGAATGTAAGAGATGTATATAAAACTAATGCATTTTTGAAATTTCAATATGAAATTTTCCCTTTGATGTTATTTCTCATTACATTCATGCAACTCTCAAAATTGAGCATAACACCGTCACCCATTCTCTTCTTTAAAGAAAAGAAGAAAAAAAAAATATATGTTCAGTTTTTCTTAATATTTATATTAACGATAATATGCACTTTAAGAAATGCATTTTAGTCTAAAACGAAAACGAGAAATCTATAATATTTAATTAGAGAAATCTTTGAGTTGGAAGTTTCAAAGTCACAATATACTATCTAATACTACTGCCTATATAACTGAATAAAAAAGTAACATTTTACCTTTAAAACCACTTCCAGATAGTGTTGTACTCCATTAAGGAGAAATCATGTTGTTTTGATGGATAAAAGTATATTTAAAAGACACTATAGCTGTGTTGCAGTTGTAAAAAAATCAGAAGGCATACGATGCTATATGCAGAGGGTATACAGTAGTCATGAAATAGTCATGACTACAGTATATGCCATTGCTTTATTTGAGAAACAGGGTATACAGAGCTTACTCAAAAAATCCAGAGGATGTACGGCGTATACTCCTTATACGCTCTACTACACTCCTGATAGAAAATAATAATTCTCTGAATTTATTTCGAAGTAAAAGGTTATATATGTTCTAGCTAACATTACAATTTTCGAATTTTTTCTGTGTAAATCCCTACTTTTTTTAACTTTTGGATAAGTTGATCGTTTCTATAACAATTTTCTTAGCAATCCTTTTTAAATTAATTCATTAGATACTTCTTGAATGATTCTTATCTTGTACTGGAGCTGAAAATTCCTTTTCATTTAGTTTTTTTGCAATTTATCAAAACTTTTTATGTTTTCAAGTATTTTTTTAAAGCATTCATTTCTGCATTGAATTTTCTTTGCAACTGCAAAGATAATTTAAATTATCTGAATCTGAATCATAAATATCAGAATTTCTGCATAATGTTCTGTTTCTTTTTAAACTCATCTTGGTAATCAAACCCCCCTCCCCCTCAGTGATGCCACTAGATTTGAAAAATCCTGGGTCCCCGGGACCCAGGACTTCTGAAATTATGGGTCCCTTTTTTACAAAAGTGGGTCCCCACTAATAAGTCATATTTTTAGACGCAAAAATTGAACTTGTTCATTTGCAAAAAAAAAAAATAATAATAAATAAATGCGATTATTATTTTTTTTTAGTAATAATGTATAAATAATTAAAACTAATATTAATTTTTTTAAACTATTTAGAGAAATTTTCCTTACTTTTTTAAAAATAAATGTGCAAGATACAAATTAAATTATAAAATAATGCTTATTTGAGTGTAAAAGATAACAAGTATCACTATTATTCGCATTATCACATTTCTTTTAAAAAGGGGCAAAACTGATTTATTGAAAAAGACATTTTTCCTGAAAAAAGAATACTTTTGTTGAGTAAAGGGCTACTTTTTGTTTAATGAATGGGTGCTTTCAGAAGCATTCACTCAGAAAGATTTGGAGCAATCAAAACAGATTGTGAAGCAGGAAAATTTGTTTTTGGAGCAACAAAAAATAAATAATTTGGAAACAGGAAAGTTAGTTTTTGGAACAGAAAAATTCTATCCTCGCATTAACTTTTTTTTTCGTGCCCCGAAAATTGTGTTTTAAAGCGATCTTTTGACAAAATGTGCCTTTTTTTTTTTCGTGATTTTTTGAAGAAATTTGCTGATTTTGTGATTTTTTGACAAAATTTGCCAGTTTTTCGCGAGCTTTTGATGAAATGTGCTGGTTTTTCGCAATATTTTCATGAAAATTACCGTTTTATCATGATTTTTTATGAAAATTGCCATTTTTTGCAAATTTTTTGACAAAATTTACTGTTTTATCGCAATTTTTGAACGAAATTTGTCATTTTTTCGCAATTTTTTGGGCGAAATTTGTCGTTTTTCGAGATTTTGTAACAAAATTAGCCATTTTCTTGCAAATCTTTTGACGAAATTTGTCGGAAAGTATTCATTATTTTGGTATTTTTTAACGAAATTTGCCTTTTTTGCGGTTTTTTGATGAAATATACCAGTTTTTTGCAATGTATTGATGAAATGAGCCAGTTTTTTGCAATCTTTTGGCAAAAGTTACCGTTTTATCACGATTTTTTGATGAAAATTATCGTTTTTTTGTGAATTTTTTGACAAAATTTGTCGTTTTATCGTGAATTTTTGGATGAAATTTGCCATTTTTTCGCAATTTTTTGAGGAAATCTGGCTTTTTTTCGGAATTTTGTAACAAAATTACCCCTTTTTTCACGAATTTTTTGACGGAATTTGCCAGAAATTATTCGTAGTTTCGTGATATTTTAACGAAATGTGCCTTTTTTGCGATCTTTTGACAAAAATTACACGTCTCACGGGACGCATAAACTCCAATTTTATGCGTCCCGTCGTCAATTTTTTTTTTTTTATTTACGCGCTATAGCGCGTCCATGGCATTTTTTCTTTTTTTTTTTAACTAGGAAAAAAAGTATTCAGTTATCTTAAAAGAAATAAAACTATAAGACTAATTTTGTTAAAGAAAATTAAGGCAGACCAATATCACTTTTTATCAGATATATCCTGAAATTTATGACTAAAATTTAGCTCAACAAAGAAATTACATAGCTTACATTTAAAAATTTCATTTAAATTTAATTCTACAACAAAATATTTTCCAACCTTTCCCTCCTGTATGTAAAATGCATGTCTATTCTCTGTGTATATTTCTGAAATCATTATAGAAATATAATGCCTCATTAGGGTCATTCCATGATGTTTTGTAACGTCGGTCACGAAGATTATAACTGCGAAATTGTTGTCCACCGTTATTGTCAAAAAGTTTTTTCATCGGGGATACTTCATTAATTGTATAAAGTCAAGGAAACTTATTGAAAATAACAGTGGACAACAATTTTGCAGTTATAATCTTCATGACTGACCTTACAAAACATCATGGAATAACCCATTATAGAAATGTATTCCCTCAAACTCTCACAGGTTGAAATTAGCAGGGGTACAGAATACGTCTGATCCGGCAATCAGGGGCATGCAAAGAGAAAACTGTGTCTGTGACAAACTTGACTCCCCACCCCCCATCCCTAACTTTTTCTTGTGTCAGGCCAAAAATGATGTTGGTAGTAGTATTCACTCTAAAAATAATAAAGGCAGGGTGCTATTTGCTAAAAATGCACTACTTCAGTAAAAAAGGGTACTTTTTCAAGAGAGTTTTTTATTGTCTTAAGTTAAAGGGGGGAAAAAAGTGCGAAAATAAGTAATTTTTAGGTATGATAAATAAAATAACATTAATTTCAAAGAATTTCATGGTATAAAAAAAATGCAATTAAATATATAACTTGATTGAATATTTTTCTGTTTTATAACTTTTTTAAAGGGCTGAGTGCTTTCTGTAAATTTGAAAAAGGACAGGGTGCTGCACTCTTCCAAAATGGCCTAGAATGAACACTATTGCTAGTATAAATTTGGCACCCCTTAAATTTTCATGCCCGGGTATCCAATTCCTTTCGCATGGCAATCTAGGATCGGGATAAATTTGGTAGAAACATATACAAATAATTTTGATTTTAACAACGAATTTCATCATGACACCCTGAGATAGAAAGATTTCATCTCAGAGATCTGTATGAAGATTTTATCATAAACGATCTCAGACCGTGTATTGTATTCAGGAGTCGTGTATTCTGTTCCAAATTTTCTGAAAATTTAAGGCATTCTTTTCCAAAAAATTTTAAAAAATCGGTCATCAATCTGAAAATTCAGGTGTTGAAATGCTGCGAATTTTGTCATAGAATTATGACTCTCCCTCTACCCTCTCTCTCCTTTCATCACAAGATTGCAAGATAACTGCAAATTTCATTAAAAGATTGTGAAAGAAGCACAAATTTTGTCAAAAGAGCACCAAATGAATGCTCATTTAGTCAAACAATGGTGAAAAAAAAATGCAAATTTCTTCAAAAGATTACAGAAGAATGCAAATTTTGTCAAAAGATTATGTAATAACTACAAATTTCGTATAAAGGTTGCATAACATCCACACATTTTGTCAAAAGGGTTGAAAAAACCAACAAATTTTGTTAAAAGATCTAAAAAAACCTGCAAATGTCGTCAAAAAATCCAAAATAATTTCAAATTCAGTGAAACGATCATAAAACAACCACAAATTTAATCAAAATAGAGAAAAATAACCACGAATTTTATGAAAAGATCACTAAAACAGATAAATTTTGACAAAAGATCTAAAAAAAAAAAGGGAAATTTTGTCAAAGGGTCATGGAACAAACTTTGTGCTGGGAGTGTATTCACCCCCACACTTTGCTGTAACCTTTCAGATAAGATATTTTCAATCAGAATCACTCCTACGTACTTTCACATAAGTTGATATATAGTATCGGGGAAAAAAAAAAATTATACCTATGGAAATACAGCATTTATACCTATAACATACTATAAAATTTTGGGGAAATTTTCATGTGGATTGGCGGAAATGTTGAGAGTAGAAACATTTTCTGCACCTCTGGGAGACAGGGTTGTGTGAATTTTAGAATTTCACAAATTTCTGGTTATTACTTTGTTTTCATTTTTTAAACAATAATTTGAATGTAATTAATAATGCAATCGAAACTGTAATCAATGTTTACAATGTAGATAAATATTAAAATAATTAAGTAAAGTAAAAAATTAAAATAATAAAAATTTTGATCATTTTTAAAATGATTAAAATATTAAAATCAAGTAAATAATCAATAATGTATAAATAAATGTTTGTTATGAATATGAGATGTATTTTTCCTAAATTATTCAATGAAACTTGCCTCATAAAGATACACCTACTAATTCACATAAATAATCATAATAAGATGGAATCTTTATTTCAGGCTTAGCCAGACTTAAACAAAAAGCTTGTTTAATACATAAATATATTTGGTTTTAAAAAAAAAATTGTGATTATCAGTGATATCAGCTAATCTTGATTTTTTTTCAGAAATTTATTCTTCCTTCATGAAAAAGCATGAATTCAGTAATAATAATGAAAATTACAAATTAAAATATATAGTACATGAATTTAAAAATTTTTAAAAAATCAAATTTTCTCCCTACATCTGTGTTTGCATCTCTTAATTATGTGTGGATTTTAGGGTTGCAAATTTGAGGGAATCTACAGTATACTACTTATAAAAATTGTAAAATTTATTGGTACTTTAAAATTAGCCAGGCACCAGAGTTATGTAATAGTATAGACACATGCACAAACTCTGTGCAAGGAAAATTTTCCGAAAAATTCTGAACTTTGCAGATAAAGTTAAGAAATGAAAAATGTAATTTTTGTTTTCATAACTTTTCTAATACCACAAATTTAAAATAGTCCTTGTTCCCTATTTTATGTGATATTTATATATTGCTTGTACACAATTCAAAGTTTAAAGACTCAAAACGTCAAAACATTGTTGTGACATCACAGACTAAAACTTGTTGTCAATCACTTTTCTATTTATGGCTGCAGTGACTTTTTAATCCAGCAACAACCATTAAATCTAATAATTTCATAGTGTTATAAGAGTGGCTGGCATTTTGTGCGAAGAGATCACAATATTAAGGATTGGACTATTTCTAAATGGATTGACAAAATAATTGAAAAGAACTTTTCTTATCATGGATGGCTTTATTATTTTTAAAATAAAATAATTATTCTTTAAATAATATTAATTAATTTTTTATTTAAATAGCTCATTTATTTTAAGCTATGATTTTTTATTCACATCATCAAGGTAATATAACATTTAATTTTATTAAACATTAAGTTAATTTGCAGAAACTTTTTGACCCAATATTTATATGCACAGAAAGTTTTTGGTTTTATACCAGTCTGCCATGTTCAGATACATGTGATAAACTGCCAAATATTGTATTTATTACTATAATTTTTATTAGTATATTCACTTCCTTTAAATTATAAACTTTTTACTCATTTCATTTATAAAATTGCTTTAATTCAAAATACAGTCGAACCCGGTTTATAACAAACTCGAATATAACAAACGGAAATTTTCATCCTGCCGTTTTCCTATTATATTTAATGCTATTTTATCCTTTTATAGTGAACTTCCAGAATCTTAAGAATCGGTTATAACGAACATTTTTCTAGTCAACCATGATTTTTTTTTTCTCTTTTTACTTTTCTGCTGATGTGAAAAAAAGTTTTCGACTGTAATTTTATAAGCAAAGAATGCCGACTGGTAAAACATGGTGCAAATTAATGATAAGTCTTATTATTCAAGAGTAGTAAGACCTGCATTCATTCTCTTTTATTGTAGCCATTCTGTAGGTGTAATCACGCCCACCCACCAGTTATTTTCCATTACTCCTGTCATAGCAATTCAGTAACCCATTTAAGCTAACTTATTTAACTAATATATTTAAGAATAATTCAAGATATGGCAGCATTGAAATTAGAACGTCTTCTTTGAAGGAAGCAATAATCAAAAGCTTTTTTCCTTAAATTACATTCTCTGGAGTTCACAAGATGATTGAAAAAAATGAAAATTTAAATGATAAAAAAGTAAACAAACAAAATAAAAATAAAATGTTTTTTAATGCACCAATAATTAGAGTTAGTCATCCTAAACTTGGATAAAGTGTAAAATGTATAGTCAGGATCATTCCTTAAATTATTTGCTCATTTATCTGAACTAGGGTTGGTCTCAAATGTTTAATTAATAGGCATTTACTGTATTTCTATTTGTCTTTATTTTTAGTCAATTTATTTAGTTTTGTGCCAGTTTAATGTAATCAATTTAATTCATTAGTAATCATATCCTAATAGATTTTATGTTTTTTCCTCTTAAAACATCATTGTTAAACATATAGGTATCGGTTAATAATATACATATTTTGTAAATTCTAAAATTTTTTAACGGTTTAGGTATAGCGAACACAAACTTCAGTCCCTTGAAGTTCATTATAACGAGGTTTGACTGTATATATTTATTAAAGTTGCTTTTCCACTAGTAGGCTTGGTGCTTAAAAAAGCTTTTTGTAATTCAAGCTTTAGAAAATAGGATTTGTTGTTAAAAGATATAAACAACTTTGAAAACAAGTCAAATGAACTTTTATGATTGTTTCCTGCTTTTCATGTCTGCATTCAAAATCTGTTAATTCTGGTCATGTGGCCACATAATCAACCTTACATGAAACATTTGAACACAAATGAAAGTCCTGTCCAGGCACTGATCATTTATACAATTTGTAAGCAGTATTAGAAATTAGCAGTCGTTAGTCATCAAATGCAACTAAAGAATTGAATTTGACGACTACAAAATTATTCTCGGTCATCAAATTTGATGCCTAGCTTTAAAAAAATGTTTATTAGACATTCAGTCTCGGGGAAAAAAAAAAAAAAAAAAAAAAAATCTAGTGTGAAAATTTGGAATTAAAAAACATTGCGAATTTTGACAGAGAGTCGCAAAAAAAAAAAATAAATTTTGTCAATTATTCCCATAAAGAAACGCCGATTTCAGAAAAGGATTGTGAAAAAAGAGTTTTTTTTTTTCCAAAAAATAGCAAAAAAAGCAAAAACTTTTTTTATATGTAATTTGTATGATAATGGAAAAAAAAACCGACAAATTTTCTACAAAGGATTTCGAACAGAAATGTAAACTTCGTCAAAAATTGCTGGAAAAACGCGAATTCTGTTAAAGAATCATGAAAAGAAATTCTAATTTTGTCAAAAAATCCCTGGAAAAAAGAGAGCTTTTGTCATAGTATTGCGGAAAAAAAATGAAAATTTCTACAAAGGATGGCAAAAACAAATCTTAATTTGATCACAGAATTTTTTAAAAAATGCGAATTTTGTCAAAGAATTGCTAAAAATGTGAGAATCTTGTCACGGGATCACATAAAATCCGTTAATTCCATCAAAGGTTCGTGAAAAAACGCAAATTTCTTCAAAGAATCACAAAAAAACTGCAATTCTCACTGGAGGATACCAAAAAAAGCACATAATTAACGAGGAAGGGGCCTATTCCCAGCCCCCCCCCCCCCCCTCTGCTGTAACCTCAGAATATTTTTTTTATTCAGAATCATCCCTTGATTCAAATGTAGATGCATTATATTTTTGTTATTATTATTTTACTAAACTAAACTGTAATTACCAATATTAAAGAAGTTGCCAAATCAGTTATAAATCCAAAAATTTGGGCAACAAATTTCGAGAATTCGTCGCCGAAAAAATCAATAATTTAGCCAATTGCTCCAAGAAAAATTGTCAACTTTTTCAAGAGATCGTGGAAAAAAATCAGAATTTTGTCAAAAAGTCCCCCCCCCCCCCCAAAAAAAATGGTAAATTTTGTCATTAAATTGCAAAAAACAACAAATTTCGTCAAAAGGTTGCAAAAAAACATGGCCAATTTCATCAACAGATCACGAAAAAAACATGGCAAAGTTTGTCAAAAGACCAAAAAACCCGGCAAGTTTCATCAAAAAATCACAAATAAACCGGCAAGGTTCATTACAAGATTGCCAAAAAAAACCAGCAAGTTTCTTCAAAAAAGCAAAAAAAAAACCTGGCATGTTTCTTCAAAATATGACAAAAAACACGGCAAGTTTCTTCAAAATATAGTGAAAAAAACCGGCAAGTTTCATCAACAGATCGCGAAAAAACATGGCAAAGCTTGTCTAAAGATCGAAAAAAACGACAAGTGTCGCCTAAAGATTGTGAAAAAACATGGCCAATTTCATCAATAGATCGCAAAAAAACATGGCAAAGCTTGTCAAAAGATCAAAAAAAGCCACAAGTTTCGTCAAAAGATAGCAAAAAACGCAAATTTTGTAAAAGGAACGCGGAAAAAAAAAACAGTACTGGGAGTGGATTTTTCTCATGTATCTGTTGTAACCTTTTAGAAAATTTGATGCAAATTTCCAAATTTTTTTTGTCAGAATTATTCCTAAATTATATACAATACTAGTATAATAACCCCGTCAAAAATGACGGAATTTTCATTTGCATTTTATTTTCATAATAATACAAACAGAATGAAGATTTTAGTATTGAAGAGTTTGTATTGTAGAAAAGCAAAATTGTTAAAAATAACAATAGATTTCTACAAATACAAATTATAAAGTTTTTTTTTTTTTTACTTGATATTTAGTTTTTGAATAAATTTTAATTTCAAAACAAAGAGCAGTATTTATTACAATAACGATAATAATAATTAGCAAAATGAAACTCAATTTCTGAAGATTTCACAAAGCATTAAAATTAAATATTGAAATTTTTTAAAATTTAAAATACATTATTTTTATTAAAAGTATGATTCGGCAGTGGCTTTAATCATGGGCATATGATAGACTTTTAGTTTGATGCTTTTAGGCATGAATTATGAAGCTTTGTGTTTTGTTTTTTAAATTTGGATTTGGCGCTATCTATAATATAAACAAAAGTATAATATAATATAAACAGTTATACACTATAATATAAACAGTTAATATAAACAAAACAACTTATTTTAAAAAATAGCAGTTTTATTTTGAAAATAGCAAGTTTTTCAAGAAAATTCGCGTATTTTCGACTATCTTTCGAGAAAATTCGATTATTTCCTTTGATTTTTCGAGAAAATTCGCATATTTTCCTCGATTTTTCGACAAATTTCGTGTATTTTCCCCGATTTTTCGACAAAATTCTCATATTTTCCGCAGTTTTTTGACAGAATTCGCATATTTTCCTTGATTTTTCGTCAAAATTCTCGTATTTCTCACGATCTTTCGTTAAGATTCGCCTATTTTCCGCTATTTTTTGACAAAATGTGCATATTTGCGCCAATTTTTCCACAAAATTTTGATATTTTCCCGGATCTTTCTTCGAAATTCGCGTATTTTCGGATGATTTTTCTGCAAAATTTGAGTATTTTATCGATTTTTCGATAAAATTAGAGTATTTTTCACGATCCTTTGATGAAATTCGAGCATTTTTCTGCAGCCTGTTCACGGAAAACGCGTTTTCCCTGCAATCTATTGACGAAAATCGTGTCTTGTTCGTGATTCTTTAACAATAATCCTGTCTTTTCCTGCAATCCTTTAACGGAATTTTTTTTCTTTTTTTTCTGCAATCCTTTGATGGAAATCGCATTATCTCCCGCGATTCTCTGAAGAAAATAATATTTTTTCCAACATTTTTTTTTTTTTTTTTTTGAGTGTGATCATTTGCAGAAACTTGCTTAATTTGGTGCAGTTCGTACTGGCTTTTTTGTTCTATTTCATCCGTCATGTCCCCCCCCCCCCCCCCCCTTAAAATATCAATATAGTTTAATGTATCTTTGCATCGATCTCAGGGGTAGTAAAATTCGTCGCTGAAAAAGCGGAGTTTCGCGTTTCAGCGGAAAAGTAGAAGGTCTCTTCAAAAACAGGTTTGCGAGTCCTTTGTAAGTTCATAGATGGCAGCACTGAAAAGTGTTAGATGAGAGGAAGACGTCGGTAGCCTTCATTCCATAAAATGAAATCGTACTAACGATAAAAAACTTATCAGTTCAAACTTCCGCTGATATCTTTATGTATTATAATTGGGTATCATAAGCATGTTTTATATGAAAATATGTTGAACAAACATTATTTCAAGTGGAAGAAATTTTAAAAGCATCATTTTAGCACCAATTTTCAGCTAAGCCTAACGTGGCGTTGATCTTCAGTGGATTCCCGAGTGGTACGACCTGAAACCGTTCTTACACGTCCTAAAGACGCAAATTATTATAAGTAGATTACAGTAATATTAAATATGAATTTTAGAAACTGCAACTAAAAATCTTAGTTTGACGCCTAAGATTTTTACAGTAGTTGTCATTTGACACCTGCCTTTTATCTCCCAATTTCTATCACTGTTTGTAAGTGACATTACACTGTCATCTTCATCTATATATTTGCATATTGCTATCGCTATCCCATGACTTTTGTCACCTCAGTGTATGTCTAATTGCATACTATACTTTAAAAAAGAATACTCAATTAATAAATAATTGCAAAAAATTGGAAATTCTATTATGTAAATATTACCACTCTAATATGGAATCACACTGAATTTCGATGAACTGAAATAGCAATTTCTAAATAACAGGTTTCTGCAAGATTTAAGATAATCTGAAGTGCTCACTTCTATGCTGGGCAGTTTCTGCTACTGGGCTTTTAATAATCCACATTCATAAATTGTCAAATTAAAATGAAAATAACAACATTGTTAAAATTGTAAGATATGTGTTGCAGATAGTGTATTTTTGTTAATAGGTTTGGTGAAAAAATTTTATCTTTTGTGAAGTATCAATTTCAATTCTGACAATTTATCTTTCCTGTGTTTGGACAGAATTTTATAAATTTCTTTATACTTTTCATCTTTTTATGTATATACTAGCAGAGTTTCCCTAAGGTTTAAAAAGGGGCGGGTCACTACTGTTCTGAAAAGGGCACTTTTTACATTCTTCAGGGCACTTTTTCGATTTTTAAGGGCACTTTTTATACAGTCGAATCTAGAATTTAGCGGTTCAAAAAATCGTGAAAAAACAGAAATTTCATTAAAAAATCGAAAAAGAACAAAAATTTCGCCAAAAAATTGAGCAAAAAGAAAAAAAAAAACATAAATTTTGGTAAAAGATTGCGAAAAACAGCAGATTTTGCTAAAAAATCACGAAAAAACGACAAATTTTGTTAAAGATCGCAAAAAAAAGGCAAATTTTGTTAAAAGATCGCAAAAAAACAGCCGATTTTGTTAAAAGATTGTTAAGAGGCAGGCCTGATTTATTGAAAAAGACATTTTTTTTTTTTTTGAGAAAAAAGAATACTTTTGTTCAATAAAGGATTCTTTTTGTTTCATAAACGGTTGCTTTCAGGATTCACATTTAGAAAGTTTTGTACAGTCAAAAGAGGATTGTGAACAGAAGGGGGGGAGGGGGGGGAAGGAGAAGAATCGCTTTGGGCTCGGAAATTTAGGGGGTGCGAAATTTATGCTACAAACGTCATTTTTGGGCTGTCACAAGAAAAAGTTCTGAGGGGGGGGGGAGGCCTCAAATTCTAATTATGCCCCAGGCCCAGGAGTAATTTTCCCTTCACATGCCTAGATCGTGAAGTACGAAAATCTGCTTTTTGAGATTAAAACAACAATTTTGAAGCAGAAAAATTAGTTTGTAGAACAGAAAAATTCACTTCTGGCATTAACTTTTTGTGTGTGTGTCTGTGAGGAAATTTGCATTTTTTTTTACAATCTTTTGACAAAATCTGCCGTTTTTTTTCGAGATATTTTGCGTTTTTTCGCAAACTTTTGCCAAAATTAGCTGTTTTTAGGAAATTTTTTGACAGAATTTTCCACTTTATTGCGATTTTTTGACAAAAATTTGCCTTTTTTTGCAAATCTTTTGACGATATCTACCGTTTTATCGCAATTTTTTCACAAAAAGCCGTTTTTCGTGAATTGTTTGACAAATTTTTCCATTTTATCGTGCTTTTCGCATGAAGGCTTTTTTACGATCTTTTAAGGAAATCTGCCGTTTTTATGGGATTTTGTGACGAAATTAGCCATTTTGTCGTGAATTTTGCTAGAAATTAGTCTTTATTTCGTGATTTTTTAAAGTGAAATTTTATGGGTTTTTTTGCAATTTTTTGACGAAATTACACGTCCTGTGGGACGCGTAAGAGCTATTTTTTTGCGTTCCGCCGCTGATTTTTTATGTAATTCATGCGTTATAGCATGTCTGCATCATCGCTGAAATTCTGTGTTTTCTCAAATGTGGGGCAAGAAGGGCGATATTTTTTTTCAATGAGCGACAAGAGGGGCACTAGTTTTTGGATGAAGGGCAAGAGGGGCGCTATTTTTTAAACTAAAGGGCAAGAAGGGCAGAGCGCCCCCCTGAAACCCTCTGGGGGAAACTCTGATACTAGTATATAATCCTTGTAAAAAATGACAGAATTTTGACCTGTGTTTCTTTTTCATAAGATTTCATGGAAACAAACATAATAAAGATTTTATTATTGAAGAGTTTGTATTGTAGAAAAGCACATTTTAAAAATAGCAATAGATTTTTACAATACAAATGATGAGGAATTATTATTATTATTATTTTTTACTTGATATTCAATTTCTGAACTAGTTCAATAATTGGGCAAAATAAACAGTAGTATTTATTACAAGAATAATAATAATTATCAAAGTAAAACACAATTTCTAATAATTTCATAAAGTATTAAAATTAAATATTGACCTTTTTTTAGTTTCAAAATGCACTATTGTAATAAAAAGCTATGGCTCAGCAAAAGTTTGTCATAGATATAGGAAGAATGTAAGATAGATTCCTTGTTCGATAGTTTTAGTCATTGATTAATGAAGCTTTATGTTTTGTTTTTAAACATGAATTTGGCACCATCTATCAGCAATTTATATAAACAAAAGAAATATTTGATAAAGTTGTAATTTCTTATAAAAAATATGTAGACGCAAGAGGCATTGATTTAAATCAAAATCAATCTTTTTGATGAGAGTGAGTTGCACTTCGTAATTAATATCTTAGAAACTAATCAAAAAATTAAAATTCTGAGCTTCATGTACATCAGGAAAGATTTTGAACTATATTCACAAAAAAATTGAGCCTCATATGTACCATAGTTTTTGCTAGCCAATCAGGACCGTAACTATAAACTTGGGAGCCCCAGGGCAAACTAGTGAGGCCCCTCCTGCCGGGGCAAATTAAAACTTTGCCCCGGGCGCAGTTTTTTTTTTTTTTCGTACGCCGCTATTTAAACGTACACAGTATGATAAGCCTAAAAAGATAAAATATCGATTTTGATTTTTTTTTTTTCGATTTTACGTATTTATTAATATATAAAAAAGAAAAATTTTCCAGAATTTTTTAGATGCTTTTTATATTATTCAACCGATCAGAAACCCATATTTTCTTCCTTATACTAGCTTCGGTGGAATCATGGGGTGGCACGACATGACACATTCGGCTCCAGAGATTGATCAAGCTAAAGTTGGGCCCCTTACTTACCTATTTTCGGCGACACTTTCAGGAAAAAAAAATATTTGATGAGTTGACAAAGTTGTCTGGTAAAAAGTGCCTAAGTTAAAAGCTTCTAAAAAAAATATTGAGTCATTCAGAATATTTAAATTTTACGTTTCACATTTTATAAAACTATATTATTTGAAAAGTATTTGGTTAAGGAAAAAAATCAGCCAAATAATTTGTGGGCCCTTGAAATTGTTGGGCTGAGGCGCCGGAGGCCCTGTTCGACTCAACATTCTGCTGTCTGCTCTAGAGCTGCTTTTGCATGCGAAGCGTATGAAGTATACCAACGGACACTCAGAAACATTTACTCCAGCACTTTGATTTTTTTTATTATCATTATTAATTTTTAGCTAGGTGCTGGGCATTTAATAGGAAGTTAGACGAGAAACTCAAATCAATAGTTTTTTTAAACTACCAGTTTGGGGCCCCTGAAGCCTGGGGGCCCCGGGGCAGTGCCTCGTCTGCCCCGGCGATAGTTACGGCCCTGTAGCCAATGCAGGCACACACACATAGATAGATAGAGCAATTTGTTCTTTTATTAGTATAGATAATTAATTGCAATTTTTTAAAAATTAAACAAGTTATATAATTTAGAGGTAGATGCACGCATGAATGTTGTAAACAGAGACAATTCTTTGAAATATTCATAACTTCACATTAAAAAGTTAAGAAAACAAAAACAATTTTGTTTTTGTAACTTTTTTGTGAAAATTTAAAATATTTCCCAATTTTATGTATGCTTTATATATTCTTATCACAATTTAAAGACTCAAAATGTTGTGACATTTTATGAAAATGAAAAGACTCTTCATTCATATGTAAAGACCCTTTTATTTCAATTTTCTGCAGACTAGAACTTGTCACCAAACAGTTTTTCATCGGTGGCTGCAGTGACATTTTAGACCAACAATAGCATTCAAATTTATCTAGTGTTATAACAGTGACTTGATTGGCATTTTGTGCAAAGAGATCACAATATGTATTAAGCATTGGGCTGTTTCTAAATGCATTGACAAAATAATTGAAAAGAATTCATCCCTTCCTATATTAGAGCTTTGCTTTATTATTTTTTAATAAAATTAATTATTCTTTAATTAATATTGGTTTTTATTTAAATAGTAATTATTTTAAACTCTGGTTTTTGATTGATATCATCAAAATAGTATATGTAATTTTATTAAAAATTAAATTATATAGATTAGTTTTTGACCCAATATTTATGTGTGTGGAAAGTTTTTGGCTTTATACAAGTCTGTAAACTACTTTAACAAAATATCAGTGTATACTATGTCAAAAACCTGATCATAAAACCTACGTCCTGTATTGTTCTGCATTTTGTATATGTATTAGGGATGGGCATTATTTATCGTATTAGGATAAATAACAGTGTTACTACGTTAGAACCTAATATTGCATTAATATGTTACTGAAAAGTCCCTGTTAAATAAATAACACATGGTTCTTAATGACAGCATCTTCCTTCACTTGTTTTAATCAAGATTTCATTGTTTGTACCTCTAAAATAATAATAATATTCATTAAAAACATCCTTAATCGTTTCTTTTGAGACGTTTATTGAACAATGTTGAATGTCCGGGCTGGGTGCCCAGGCAGCCCCCCCCCCTTCCTGCTTGTGCAGACCCATTTACAATTATTTAAAAAATTTGCGTTCCCCCCCCCCTTATTAAAACATCCTTAAAAACCCTTATTAAAAAAATCTCACAATTTTACACTCTAAAATAAAAAAACCTGTCTAAAACGGAATTTAAAACTTTTAAAAGCTTTCGTTTTAGAAGGTTTTACCATATAAAATAAGATATTGTATGTATCCAGCAAGTACAGCCCGGACAGCCCCCCCCCCTCCCTGCTTGCGCAGACCCATTCACAATTATTTAAAAAATTGCGCCCCCACCCCCTTATTAAAACACCCTTAAAAACCCTTATTAAAAAAATCTCACAATTATACACTCTAAGGTAAAAACCTGTCTAAAACGGAATTTAAAATTGTTTTATAGGCTTCCATTTTAGAAGGTTTTACTATATAAAATAAGATATTGTTTGTATCCAGCAAGTACAGACCGGACAGCCCTCCCCCTGCTTGCGCAGACCCATTCACAATTATTTAAAAAATTTGCGTCCCCACCCCCTTATTAAAACACCCTTAAAAACCCTTATTAAAAAAAATCTCACAATTATACACTCTAAGATAAAAAACTGTGTAAAATGGAATTTAAAACTGTATTATAGGCTTCCGTTTTAGAAGGTTTTACTATATAAAATAAGATATTGTTTGTATCCAGCAAGTTCAGGTTAAAAATTCTGGGCACCCACCCATTCAAAAAGCTGGTTACGCCTATGCAACCACAAAAGAAGTAACTCCTTAATATTCGCAAATTCAATAACTGTTAGATTTTTCACCAGTTTTTCAATTCAGTTCAGTTATGTAGTTCTTTTCTGTTAGATTTTCCACCCGTTTTTGAAAAAATGTAGTTTTTTACATTGCAAAAGAACATTTTATCGCTTCGTAACTGTTGTTTATTTTCAAACGTTTTGTCTGAGGATAATGTTGTTATCGTTAACGACTTTTGATTTAAAGTTTCGTTTCCTGTTTGGTTTTCATTCGCGGTTGTTGAAGAAAGAGGATAAATAAAAAAAAGATGATTTCGTCTCTTTTTTATTAAATATCAGAAAGACTGAATTTGAGATTTGTGGATTTGATTTCTAAAGGGCTCTTCTGGGGGGGGGGGGGTTCTCATTTTTTGATGTAATATGTCTATCGAAAGCTTATGCTTCATACATTACAAATCTAGCATAAAAAATTTTCTCCCGTTATTCTGGGTCACGTTACGGACCCATAATGGGTTGAAATTTAAATTTCTTAAACTTCTTCGAGGTTTTTTTGCCAAATCGATATCAGAAAAAAATTGTGCCAACGTGATGTGTGTATGACATCTGCGCCATATAAATATTATTCAGTCTTTTTTTATTGCAATTTTTTTATGTAAAACAATATGCATTATTTTTCACGCACAATTGCGCATTAAATGAAAATTGTAATGCAATTTTCGTAGTAGTACTTTATAATAATGAATAAAAAAAAAACACATTATTTAAAAGTATTTCCTGCACAATAAAATGTTTCCTGACGATTACAAAAAAATATGTCCTGACAATTCAAAAATAAAAACGTAATTGTCCAAGTTTTCACTTCTGTCGACACTCCAAAAATGCCACTTTTTTTAGGGGGGGGGGGTGAAAATTTTGTGGAAATAAGTCTTATTTTTTATTTATGTATGGATCCATATAAAAAAGTATGAGCTAGTGAACTTTGGAACCATTTTAATACAACTCATATTCCAAATATTAAAATAATTGAGAAAAATTATTAAAAAATTATTTTCAATTTAATCATTTTTATACTAAGTAAATGCAATTAAATTTCTTATAAATTGAATCTGGAATGTTTAGATAAGATTTTAATATTTACAAAATATAAAATACAGTACAATATATTAGGTTTACAGCTTTCTGAAAGACATAAAAAAAGTAGGATAAAATTTAGATGAGTTCAAAGTATTAGAATATTTTATTTTGCGCAACAATATTACCTTATTAATATGAAGTAAATGGTAGTTAATTTTTTGTAGCACCCTCTTTTGCTTTCATAACAGCGTACAATCGATCTTGCATACTATACATATCTGCTATTAAGAAACTAGTAAAAAAAACTGAGTGTGGTAAAAATTTCATTCTCTACCATCTGTCCTATCTCACAAGTTTCTTTGTTCTATCAGTTAATATTTGTTTTATGTTTTGCAACCGCTCTAGTAGTGGCAGCACGCATTGACTTGCTGTACGAAAATTCAGTAATGCATTTCATCTCCGATTTTAAAACATCAACAGTGCTGATTGAGAAAACGCGGTATACGGAAAATGGATTTTTGAAAAATTCGTTTTCCTCTGTATGTTAAAGAAAGTTTTCTTAATATGTTTTCTTGTACTTTCTAATTTTCCTGCTTTTCGTATTTCCTATTGGATACATTATTTTATATTCAAAAATATATGTGCCTATAGATATTTTCTTAAATGTTGTTGCCCCACCAGTGGCTGAGAGATTCTGCCCTCAAAACTGGTAGACGGCAGGCGCTGGATTAGAACAAAACCCAATCACGGTCGTCAGCCCAATCATTCGGAGTTTTCCGTGGTTTTCTTCGAACTTTGAATTTCCTTGCGTAAATACAGGTTGGGTTCCCTTAGAAAGACCCCCCCTCCCTCCACGGAGGGCACCACCTTGGGGGTCCATATCCCATGTGTTGTCCGTTTGGGAGCATATTTAGCAATTGTTTATAAATTGTTTATTGTATCCTGTTACAAAAATAACAGGATGTTGGAACCTGTTACCAGCGCTACTGTGGAATGATGTAACCTGTTAACCAAAAATAACCATATTTCCCATCTCTAATATGTATAGGAAAGGTGATGTTGACATGGAAAATAATATATATGATTATGATGCTCAATTTAAATTTTTAATGAATATTCAGTATGCAATGTCTGTTGGCAAAAAATCCTATCCAATGATATAGTAGACTCTCTCAAATCTGCACAGCGTGGGTCATAGGTTATGCAAATTTTTAGAATTTTGCAGATTTTTGGTCATTGCTATGTTTGCATTTTTTAAACAGTGATTTGAATGTATTAATGCAATCAAAATTATAATGAATGTTTGCAATATAGTAAAATAATAAAATATCTAATAAAGTTACAAACTAAAATGATAAAAAGTCAGGTAATTTTAAAAATTATTAAATTATTTTAAACGTAAAGTAAACAATTAATAATACATAATAAAGATGAGATAAATTTTCCTTGAATTATTCGATGAAACTTTCCTCATAATGGTACCTTATTAATTCACATCCAAATTATAAAGTAAAGAAGTTTTACTTCAGGTTTAGCCAGTTTTTAAAATAACCAAAAAACTTGATTGATAACAAATATATTTGGTAGAAAGATTGTGATTATCTTTGATATCAGCAATAACTTGATTTATTTCCCAAACAAATTTGTATTTCTTTAATGAAAAATCATGAGTATAGTCATATAATTGAGAACTGCACATTAAAATACCTGTACAAAATGATATAAAACAAAAAAATTCTGTAATTTTGTTTCTACATCTGTACTGAATGCAGGGGCCTCGCTAAGGGGGGGGATGGGGGGGGAGCCTCCTTCCCCAAACATTCGTAAATGTTGTTACACTTGGCAAATTCACAAACTTAGTTGGCAAATTTTCTTTAAAATTTTAATAAAAACTATAATATATTTTCAATTTTTGATAGAATTGGCAAAAATTACAAAACTAATATAAGGGCTATATTACATTTTCTAATTGTAGTAAGTTGGCAGAATTGTAAAATGAATTGTCAAATATTGAAATTTGACTTGGCAATTTTAGGTCCTCTCCCCTCAATAAAAAGTCTTAGTGATGGCCCTGACTAAATGAAAGTTTCATTGTTTACATGTGTGATGTGCAGATTTTAGATAATTGTGTATATTGGGGTTGCAGATTTGAAGGAGTCTACTGTACTTTATTCATCATTCATTGTATGCTACATCTCAGTTAAATTGAGTATGCAATGTCAAATATGTACAAAAAATCCCATCCAGTGATAATTCATTCATCATTGTACACTACTTATATTATTAGTGGAAAAAAGTTATGTTATAAACAGAAATAATGTAATGATTATGTTTTGAATTTCCTTTAAAAATAGTTAGAATGCCCAATCCACAAAAAAATGAACATGAGGATGAAAATTTAAATTTCCTTAAATATGATTGAAATTTTGCATATTAACTGTTAAGAGCGTACTATTTCATATTTTATCAAAAGAAAACTAAATTTTTGTCATTAACTCACTTATTTTAATTAATAAAGTGACACTATGGCTTTGTAAAATAGACTGCGGATTTGGATAAATGTATGTGTAAGAAATCAACTGACAAATTGTGTGAGTTTTTCCTCTATAATTGACTGATGAATTGCCAGAATTTTTTATTATGACCAATTGATGGATTTCCTGTTTTTTTTTTCAACAATTGAATGTCAAATTTAATTGAAAATGATAATTTGAAATGTTTTGCAGCATATGTCACACTTTTAAGCATATTCTGCTCTGGGATACTTTGCAATTTATATGTACTTTTGTGTGCACAAATTCTTTTTATATTTATTTTTGTATCCACAGTTGAATGTATATTTGTATATATTTTATTTTTCATCATTTTATTTTTTCATATCATGTGTAGTTCCAAATATTGATATTTTAGACTCTTAGAATCTATATTATATGATGTGTGTTGTATACTCATATTTATCAATTAATTAATGTATTTTTTTTCCTTTAGCATGGTATTTTAATTGATTTTAAAGATGTGACATTAACATCTGCTCCACCAGAAATTCGCCAAGCAATAGAAACCTGCACTACAAGAGGTGATTTGGTAATTATTTTTAGAATTTTAATTTATTTTGTGTTGATATATATTTAATTTTATACTAACTTTCACATATTTTTGCAATGCAACATAATTAAAAAAATTTCAATGTAACAAAGTTTATTTTACTTATCACAACTAAACCACTTAAGACAACTATATATCCTACTATTGACGACTGCTACAAAGTCAAACAAGTTTGGAAATTGCATGTCAAGCATAGCAAATGAAGTGCATTCATACTATACGGAAGTTTTAAAAATATTCTGATCTTAGTGTAATAGTATATGGTACTTCGAATAAAATAGAGTATCTAAAGTCTTTTAAGTTTACCCCTGTAAATACTATCTGCTTTCTATTATACAAGAAGTAACTTGTAGTAAACCTCAGAAATGTATATCAATTGACATAAAATGTGATATAGTTTAACATGATTAAAACGTGCCCCAAATAATTTTTCCTCCTATACTATTATGTAATGGAATACTTTTGTATAAATGTATAAAATTGAAGCTGGTGTTATACACAATTGAAATGAAAAAAACTTCTTTAAACACCATAAAATAAGTTAACTGCGCAAGGCCTTTCGAAAGAACTTAGTCTTTCTTCGTCAGGCGCAAAAAAATCTCCCATTCTTTGTGATATTTATATGCATTACTTTGAAGATAAATTATTAAATCTGATCAATTTTAAATGTTGGATACGTTATGTTGATGATACTTTCGTCCTATTGGATAATCCATTTGATATTTCTACAATTCTTCAAACTGTCAATTCTATTGATCCTCATATTCAGTTTACTTTTGAGTTAGAGAATTGTAATAAACTCCCTTTCCTTGATGTTTTAGTAACCAAATGTGATTCTTCTTTCAAAACTTGTGTTTATAAGAAACCTTTTTCTGTCTCTAATCCACCCCATGCTCTCTCAAATCATCCTGTCAATCAAAAGATCGGTGTTTTTTATACTTATGTTTATCGTGCTCTCAAAATTTGCTCCGATTTTGTATCTCTTAAGAATGAACTCAATTACTAAAAATCTGTTGCTGTAAAACGTGGATTCAATCCTTCTATCATTAATACTGCTGTGAGCAAATTCAATAGACCCCCTAACAATTCCACTCTTTCTAATATTGATAAAAGTAAACCTGATAATTTGGTCGTCCTCCCTTTTTATCCTCCTTTATGTTTTAAATTAGCTAAAGTTTTAAGACGTTTTAATTTTAATGTTATCTTTAAACCAGTCAATAAATTAAAATTTCCTTCCATGAAATGTCCTGTCCCTGACCTCCAAAAATGGGGTATTTATAATGTTCCTTGTAATGGCTGTGATTTATCGTATATTGGTCAAACTAAAAGAAATCTCAAAAAACGCTTAAAAGAACACTCTCGCTATGTCATTAATTAAGAAATTTCTAAATCTTCTGTTGCTAAACACTCTTGGGATTCCGGCCATAGTTTCAATTTTCAAACTGCTAAAATTATTTTTAATGCCAATAGTTCCTCTGAGTTAGACTTTCTTGAAAATTTAGCTATTTATATTAATCGTGATATTATTGTTAATGATAAATCTGATTCTAAAACCCTCTCCGTTGCCTGGAAGAATCTTTTCAGCACTACTTCATAATTAAGTTTATTATTTAATTGTAAACTATTTTTTATTTTTATGTATTTTTATTTTAATTTTTTTTTTTTTTTTTAATTACTAATTTATATATTTTTTGCATACATTTTATTTCATTTTAATCTCTCCTTTTAGTTATTTTTTTTAATTTACCCCGCTTTTTTCCCATTTCCCTTCCCCCCCCCCTTCTTCCTTTCCTCTCCTTCATTGTCTATCTAGTTTTGTTTATGCTCTTCCGTGATTGGCTGTTGCATTCTTCTTTCCTATTGGCTGTTTCTTCTGCTTGCTCCCTCTCCCTCCCGCATTCCCCTTCAGTCGTGCCGCTACATTCATTGTGGACGCACGTCTTTTTTGCGCCTGACGAAGAAAGACTAAGTTCTTTCGAAAGGCCTTGCGCAGTTAACTTATTTTATGGTGTTTAAAGAAGTTTTTTTCATTTCAATTACTTTTGTATAGTCTTGTAAATTAAAAACAAATATTCTTTGCACTATAGATTCTACAGAATGTATATTTTAGTATATGCTTCATAGATGCATATAAATTTTATTATGTTCCAAAGAGTGTAACACCATTTTAATGCACTTGAAACTATTTTTGGCAATTATGTATTAACGCCACTGCAGCAGAAGTTGTGCTAATGCGTCAATAAAGAGCAATCTTGTTGTTCACATGTGCATGCATTTATCTTTTGGATTCATTGTTGCCTTTTTGTTTGTTGATTTTTATGCCATTTTTTAGTGCTTTTTTTTGCTTTTTTTTTTTTTTTTTTTTTTTTTTTGTGAACGTGTGAACAACAAGATTGCCGTTTATTGGCGCATTAGCGCAACTTCTGCTGCGGTGGCGTTAATACATAACAGGGTTGGCATTTTTGCCAGGACAGTGGCAAAAACTGGAAAAAACCAGGGGAAAAATGGAAAAAAAAGGCAAAAATGGAAAAAACCTATTTGTCTTTAATGTGTAATAAAATCTGCATGCTAATAAGGATAGTAATGGTATAAACAATTAAATTTAACAGTGTACTGTTTAATATTTTTAATTTAATTTGCTAATTAATTAATATTAAATATTTTAAATATTTTAAATAGGTGGGATTCAGTCTTACTTAGGAATTTAAGAACAAAATAAAAATTGCATACCTAATTTTTTTTAATCTTAAGTCAGGGATATGTTTAAGAAAATTTTAGGTCCTTTAAAAGACCCTTCATAAAATAATTTATCTTAAAACAGGACCCTTCATAAAATTATTTGTCTCTGAAATAGACATTTCACCTTCAAATTGAACTTTTCACAAATTTAATCATTTAAAAATAAAATCTGGTCTGTTAATAAACAATTGAACTCACCAAAAAATATATTACTTAGCTTCTCTATATGTGAAAGGTAGAACCTGAAAACACTGGTAATTTAAAAATCACAAAACTATGTTTAGAATTTTCATAAAGACAAGAAAAACTTCCCAATTTAACAAAAGCAGAACCCTGTGAGAAAAGTCTACACAGACAACTGTAAGTAAAGTGTTTAATCAGTCATTAACGCATATTTTTTAATTATCAAAAGATTTTATAAAAAATTTTTATTTTTGTTTTATGTCATGAGATTTAAGAAATGTAAATATCTAAGTCTTTGGTACTATTTTATAACTATTTATCTGATGAAACTAGTTTGTTAACACATTCGCTGCCACTCACGCACTAGTGCGTGAAGTTCCCATTCATTTAACACAGAGGGCGGAGTTATTGGCTTTGAACGTATTAAAGATAAAATAAGTAAATTAAATTGAAAATTATATATTGAAAAAACTGTTATGTCGTATTAGGAAACTAGATTTTTTCTGTCCCTTTTACACTCCAAGAAAGGAACAAAATGTTAAATTATTTAGATTTACTTTCAGTAAGTAACCTGTTGTCACTTTTTTTTTTTTTTTTTTTTTTTTTTTTTTGTACTATATTCTCCCTCCCCGCACCATAGCAGATGCTTGTCCTGTATGGCTAAATCTTTAGAAAAATGAAGAGTTAAAACCACATTTTTCAAAACTAAAAAAGAGATTTGAACAAGCGATTTTGCCATGTCATCTTGCAGGGTATTTGTTACATCCAAAGTACAGAGGTGAATTTCTAAATTATGAACAAAAAGAAAGCTGTAAAGCATGGTTATCTAAAATCAATCTCAATTTTATATCTTATGTTATTAATTTCAAGCTAAAAGAAAAACCCTTTCCTAGCTTGTATTTTGCAGAAGAAGTGATTAATAGTGTCAGTGCATGTAATCGGTGGAGAAGTATTGAATAAGCTTGTGCGATTTCAAAAAACTTCTGTTCATTAGTAGCCCACCTTCAAATATGTCCAGCAAGTAGTGCTGCTATTGAAAGATTTTTTACAAATATTTCATTTGTGCAAACTAAGATTCATAATAATCTACCAACAGATACTCTTTCAAAACTTTTTTACTCCTATGCCATGCTAAAACAGCAAAATTTAGATTGTAAGGAAGATATTGCTGAAAAATTTGAAATTTGATAGTTTTCTGCTTTAAATATAATTTTTATATTAAATTTAGGTTACTATAACTGTTTGTTTGAATTTCTAACATATATAAACTATAAACATAAATGCTTTTCTCAGTCTCAACAGTTCTATTATGTGAATTATTAATTGTATAAACATGAATAAATTAAGTTTCTATTTATTTATATAAAATTGGTATTTTTTCATTTATAGTCTTGTTATAAAAGTTAGTATTCTTTCATAAAGTCCATAATTATTTAACTTAAAAGTTGAAATAAATTTAGAATAATATTGATTTTTTAATTAAGTATGCAGTTTACTTTTTCTTTCGTGAAATATTTTTTCTCTTTCTGCGGAAAAAAATTAAATGGACAGCCCATTTTTGCCACCTTTTTGGCAAAAACCTACTTTTGCTGTGACGGTTTTTACCAAGTTTTTTCCGCAGTTTTTTCCACCTTCGGCAAAAACTCGCCAACCCTGATACATAAGTACCCTATTTTTTCCCATTGGCCATAATGTAATGGAATACTTTTGATTCCATTTGATTTGTAACTAAGTTTTGCATCCGATTGTCATAAAATTTGAAATGACATGACAAAATATATGCAATAATTATATATTTTTAATTTCAAATTATTAATTAGAGAGTTTTTATTTTGTTATATGTGGACAGACTGAACAATGTCTATATATATACTATGTATTTACATAATTATGAACATACGTAATTAAATATAGTGAACAGATTAGAACTAGTGATGAGTATAGTAATGAAGAAGAAATTGAAAGACCTTCAAAATAAGAAATGTTAAAAGCATTCGTTACAATAAAAAGAAGATTCCAATTTTACGAAAACTTTTATAAACAGTGTATTTTTTTTTTCAAATAAAAAACCTATACAAAGCAATATTAGCTACTTTTTCAAAGTTAAAGATTGGTATGCTGAGAAAAAAAGAAAAGTTACTTCTTCAGTTTTTGTTTTCCTCTCTTTATTGTGTGTGCTTTTAGACATTATTCTAATTAGTTTTTTCTTTTCATATGTATGTCTGCAATGCATAAGAGAATATTTTGTGAAGGGTCCTTTAAAGGACCTAAAATTTTGTTAAACATATCCCTGAATGCATTTGTGAAATTTAATATTTTTCATGGCTTCCTATATTAGTTTCATTCATTAAATTGCTAAACAATACCTCTTGAGGTTATTTTTTATAAGATATGAGATCTCAGAGACTAGGCATCAATTCTCAATGCAATGAAATTGTTTTTATTGAATTCTCCTTTAATGTTGCAGGATTTCATCTGGTGCTGTACTATTATGGATGACATATCAGCCCAGTGAAGGAAGATGTCACTGAATGGATGTTGTTATCATGGCGAGACATACCTGCCATTTGCCACTAAACATGATTTAACTTTGTTTTGGCATTTAGTTATGGCTAAATAAATTCAGTACTATTTAATTATTATCGTCGACCAAAAAACTATTGCCAAACTATAAGATTAAATGCCATTAACGGATGATCATAAATGTCACATTCAATGACATTAAATATGATTCATGTGTTTAAAATGTCATTAAGTGGATCTTTATCTCAACTTTTATTTGTATTTTAATTGATATTCTACTAATTATTTGTTTTTTCATTATTTAAAATAGAAATTATGTCAGTATATATAATTTTGCTATTAGTTTGGTGATTTGTATAATTGTTGAAATTGGTTAACGAGATAACTAAGTACAGTAGAACCCCGATAATCTGGATCGGGTTTTTCGCTTTTTTTTTCAAGTTTGAGAAGCGATTGGCTAATTTCTTTAGCATTAACTTGTTGCATCGTCGTATTCTGAATAATAAAACAAAAACTTTTTCGCCAATCGCTTCTCAAAGTTGAAAAAAAATGAAAAAACCGATCCGGATTATCGGGGTTCTACTGTAATACCATAAATTTCAGTTTTATTTAACTTGACTACTACTTAGAAATAACTCAACATGCCCCTAAAAGACTCAAATGTACTAAAATGCTTTGGATTTTCTTCTATGACAGTTTGTTACATCTGTTTATATTTGCTTAATGATTGATTGTAAAAAGTGTGACTGTATGAAAGTTGTTTCTCATTTTAATCTAGTAAATCAGTAAGGATTTAAGAGATAATAAGACTGTTCAAATAATAAGCACTGTTACATTATTTATTATGCTAAACTTCTGCAAATTTTGATTTGCTTGCTGATAAATGTCATGTAATAAGAATCCTGAAGTTGATTACTTGAAATTCATTATAGATACTAGAATTAATTGTGGCACTAGAAATTGATTTTAGATATAGATACACTGTATAATACTGGAAATCCAATCAAATTGATGAGGGAGCCATGATAACTGGGGATTCAGGGACTAAACACACACACACAAATGTATTTCATGAGTAAAGAAAGCAATCTCTCAGGATATGACAATCAAATGTTATCATTCACCTTCCAGGCAGAGGTGTAATGGAGGGTATAGAGAGGTATATGCCATATGCCTTCTGGATTTTTATAAAGAAGCTCTATATACCCTCTGTTTATCAAATAAAGCTATAGCCCTCCCCCTGGTATATTTAAGGTATGACATTTAATGACTTTCACAGCATATACCCTCTGCATGTTGTGCATATTCTGTTTTTTTTTTTTTACGACCACAATGCTGCTTCCAGGAGTAAAAGGTTTTTGATAAACAAGTTAAAATGGAGTACTGGATATTGTTCATTGTTTTTCTCAGATCAAATATTACAAATTATAGACAATATAATCTTTACACACAGAAAATTATTCAAGAAAGCATTCAGCAAGACATACAAATCTCTAGGAAATAAAAGCCTTTTATATTTTTTTGGCTGTCATACAAGTAATTGTCTAAATGTTAAAGATCTTTGAGGTAGAAGAAGACTCATAATGAAAGATTTTAGTTGACAACATTTAGGGGTTGTTTTATATTTCTGTTAAAATGTTCATGATATGACGGTTTGAGTAGCTTTAAAAAAAATCGATGAAATGTCTGTAATGCAAAAATTTCTTGTTATATTTGCTGAAATCTTTATGAAATTTTATGCAATAAATGAATTTGTTAAGATTAGATTATAAATTTGAATCTTTTCATAGAAGATGTTTTTTAAACAATCCATGCCTCAAAAGCCAAATAAATATGAAATGAAAATATTTGCTATAGTTGATGGAAAAACTTGGTATACTTTAAATCTTGAAGTTTGCTTAAGAAAGCAACTTGGGGGTCCTTTTTATTTTTAATTAAAAAAGCGAAACATTTTGAAAACAGTAATATAATTGCTGGTTTTGTTTAATAAAATAAATTTTGATGAGATAAATTTAGTTAAATTATAAGATGAAAAAAAAGAGGGAGAGTAGCTCTATTGTACCTTTTTAAATAGTTAAATGAAAAACGTTAAATCATCATACATAAAGAAAATAAATCTGAAATTCTAGAGAAAGTTGAAATTAGACTTCAGAAGCAGTAAATTGCATAAGTGTGTGGAATGAAACTCTATTTTAATATATATATTAATATAGCCAACTCTATTTTAATATAGCCATATATAAATAAATAAATAACATTCAAAAGTAGCTTGATGGGATGACAAGCAGTGGATTTTGTAATACACAAAACCCACTTAACTACTGATAAAACTTACTTAAGCTTGATCATGAAACTCATTAATTTGTGTGGAAATTTCAGTTAAAAAACTGATGAGGGATTTCAAATAATCAAAGTTCCACTATATTTTAATAATACCTGTATTAATATATTTTTAAATTGTGTGTATTTTCATTTGTTTATGCTACTTCTCTTTTCAGAATGTTATGTGTGATGTCGATGTTGAAGATGTTAATTTTGATATAACGGTTACCCAAGTAAAAGATAAAGATAAAACAGTTACTCCTTTTTCATTAAACGTTAAGAGAATTTCTGGTAAAGTAAGTAATTACTTTATGCATTATTTCTCGTCAAAATTGCTTTATTATTATTTTTGAATTTTTTATAGTTTAGGCTGTAAAATATAAATTATTAAACATAAATTTCAGCAAAATTTATATTATAAGAAATTATTACTGTAACATGTAGTAGTAGAAGCAACAAGTAATATTGCATGAAACTGCCTAGTGCCAGAAGTTATTCTCCTTACTCAATTTGTATTATATTAAAATGCTTGTGGTAAGTCCTTTGTTTAGTACTAAGATAAAATTCATAAAAAATCTTTTTAATATCCTAAAGTTTATTTTTTGCGATTTATAAATAATTGAGTTTTATTTTTTACACCCACTAGAAAATATGTTACACAGTTTAAGTTTATTATTTTCATCAAAGTCAGTATTTCAATAATTAAATCAAAAATAATGCAATATTTTTAAAAACAAGTGTTTTGGTATTAAATTGTTTCATAACAATGCAAAGATGAAATTTTTTATTGGACTTCAGTTTTCAAATTCTAGCATTTTTATTCAAGATTTGCATTTCATTTAAAGTTTTGCATGTCTGATAGACTCACTGATAACAGATCTGTGAGTTAGTCACTGAAAAAAATGTGAGTAAATAAATAAATAAATAAATAAATAAATAAATAACTATAGCAAAAACACATTTATTATTACAATGACATACACGCATTAATGGCTATTGTAACTGGTGCCTTTCAGCAGCAGTTTCTATACAGTTAGTCACAAAAGTCTACATCCATCCATCAAAATAGCTTTCACCAAAACTACTCGAATTTACAAGCAAAAAAGCACAATAGTCTATTATTCTAATTTGTAAAATGCTTCCAAATGCTTTGTAAAAACTTTAAAATAATAATTAATAGTAAAATTTGCATATTGAAATCACTAGGTCACAAAAGACTACATACATTTGATTGGCTACTAATAAAATTTTCATATGAATCTCTTTCGGTTTCACTGTTCAATTTTATCTTCACATTAGTTCAGCTTTTCATCTCTCAAAATAGTTGGAGTACTTAACTGTATGTAAATGGTTGTATGTAATGTTAAAGATGAGTTAGGGAAAATAAATTTCCTTAAAATCATGTAATCTAGTCGTAAAATTAAGAAATTAAGATAAATCTTATGACAAGATTGCCGGAATAATATAAAAAAACCATGCAACTGTAAAAACGATACTTAGAAATCATAATTTACACAGAAATGTTCAAGAAATCTCGATGTAGTTGTCCAATGAAGCGTAATGACCATAATACAAAAATTGCAGTAGTAAAATTTAAAAAAAAAATCTGGAAACTAGTGACAATTTATGAGCACATTGTGATGGCAAGTGACAAGAAAGTGCATCCAGAAACTGTTTGTAGAATTCTTTGATTGGCTTGCTTCAATAATAAAATTCCCAGATAGAAACCTATCATTTCATCTGTAAATCAACAAAAAAGCTAGATTTTGCATCTAAACATATTAAAGAGGACTTTGACCTAAAAAAAATAGCGTTATTTACTTATGAGAGGAAGTTTAACATTTTTAATTGATATGGGCATGGAAAAAATTGATTAAAAAATTGATTAAAAAAAACAGAAATGAAACTAGAAAGTTTGACCCTGATTATTAAGTAAAGAGGAGGGAGTGTAATGGTTTGGGGCAGCTAGGATAGATAATTTAGTGTTTATTGACAATACTATGAATTGATTCAGATATTTAGAAATGCTACAGAGCAACCTACACTTAAGGATGTAGTAGAGGGTATATGGGGATATATGCCATATACATTCTGAATTGTTTAAATTAGTGTCGTATACCCTCTGTTTCTCGAGAAAGCTGTAGTATACACACTTAAGTACACTCTCTGCCTTGAACATATAACCTCTGCTTAGAGCGTATATTCTCTGTTATTTTTACAAATACATCTCTGCCTATACTTATATGTTCAGAATTTAAGACTGTAGAATAAATGTGTTTTCCAACAAAATAATGACTTGAAACATACTGCTAAGATAGTAAAGGAATGACTCCTTTATAAAGTACTTAAACAACTATATTCTCTACCACAGTCACATAGTCATATCTTACATAGCACATTTGGAATGAACTTCATTGTCAAGTTTGGCAACACACAATTACAAGTAAAGAAAGCAATACAATGTGCATAATCGGACATTACTCCTGATACAACGAAAAGTCTTGTTTTGTCAATGGCAAAAAAAAAAAAAAAAAAAAAAAAAAAAAAAAAAATTGCTAGCAGTTAGATTTCAAGGGAGGTCCTATAAAGGATTAATTTTAAACACTTAGTTATGCATAAATTCAGCATACATTATGTGTATTTAAGGTTTTGTGACTATATAATATAAATTTTTGTAGAATTTCACTAAATTTTAATGAGTATTTAAAAAAAAAATTTTTAATGGACATCAGTTAATGTCTGTTTACTAAAATAAAGTGTTTTCCTCCAAAATATTAGTATTGTGTTAGATTGTTGTAATTTTATGTAATATTTTATGATTGTTGTAATTGTATATTTAATATGTATACTGAGACTTTTGTGGCTGACTGTAAGTTATTATAAATAGGGCGACCTCACAAGTAGTTGATCAGTTTTCTTTTTTTTAATTTGATATTGTGCTCTTTCAGGCGGCAATGAGTTTTATACTTGACACTAGACATAATATTTTTGTTTGAATGTTAATGCACCTGTTATTGCATTGTTATCAGATGTCTGCTGTAAAAGAACCCATTTTGAGAAAATTTTTATTAGAAAGTGTAAATTTGTAGTTTTTAGTTAGAGACAATTCTGATAACAGGGTGGCTACAGATTCTGGAAATCATGGAATCAGGAAAGTTTATCAATCTGGAAAAATCAGTGAAATATCTGGGAACTTAATAAAATTACTCAAAAATCAGGGAAATTTTTCTCTAAGTGAAAATATTTGTTTTCACCTTACCAACAACATTCATTCGTTGCCAAACAGGTTACGTTTAAAACAACAATAAGATGTGATAAAGAGATATAGAGCTGTATTGCTGCCAAGCGATATCTGCCTGCATAAAAGCTAAATCGTCCCGTAAACCCAATTTTTCAAAAGTTAGTTCATTTGTAATCTTTTCATTAAATTAGCAATTTTTTTTTTTTTTTTTTTAATTTAAATATACACTTTTTCAAATTTTCTGTTCAAAATTTGCACGTTTTTCATGACTTTTTGATGAAATCTGCATGTTTTCGCATTTTTTTCACAAAATTCTTGTGTTTTTTGCGATTTCTAGACAAAATTTGAACATTTTTTGCGACCTTTTGATGAAATTTGTATTTTTTTTTTTTTTTTTTTTTTTGCAATCTTTTTTAAGAAGTTTTCACTTAAAAAAAAAAAAAAAAAAAAAACATATTTTGTGCGTTTTTTGCAATTTTTAGACGAGATTTGCACATTTTTCATTATATTAATATGAAATTTGTGCATTTTTCGTGATCTATTGACTAAATTCTCACTTTTACATGAACTTTTCTCAAAATTTCCATTTTTTATGCGATCCTTAGGACAAATTATGCACTCTTCCACGATCTTTTGACTAAATCTGCACTTTTTTTGCAAAACTTTGAAGCAATGAGCATTTTTTAATACAATTTTTTGACAAAATTTTATGTTTTTTCTGCAATCCTATGTTGAAATTAGCATTATTTCAAGCGATCCTTTGATGTAATTAGCAATTTTTTTATCTGTCACCCGTAACACTGTAATTTTTGTTGCATATCCGTAATAATTATGGATAAATCGTAATACTTGGCACCCCTGCTAATTAAATACTGTGCAATTTTTGTTTTTTCCTCCCAAAAGAAGTATTTGCTAACTGGATAAGTATGTTGTACGAGAAAGCAGCATATGTTAAAAAAAATACTGTATGCATTCTTTAATAATAAAAATCAGGGAAATCTGATACAAATAATCAGGGAACTTTTTTTCATCATTTCTGCAGCCACCTTGGATAAGTTAAAATAATCCACTTCCAACTTGAATACTTCAACTAATATTTTAATGAGAATTATTGTTAATTGCAGCCCAAGGATGATATTTAAAAAATTAGATTTTCTATTAACTTCTTTCATCTGATCAACCACTGGAAAATGAGTTAAAAAACTATTTATATTTATAATGCTGTTACTATTTAATTCAGCAGATTTTCCTTTTGTTTGAAATAGTGTAACATAATTAAAATGAACTGCAAATGATTTTTCCACATTGTCTGTAATGTAATGGGATTCTTTTGAGTGTCCCTGTAAATGAACTATTGGGAAAACTATACATTCAATTTTCAGTGGTGAACATGTCCCAATAATATATATCAATTGCATGGTAATCTAAGTATATTTAAGAGTATAAGTCATAAATATTTTTCATCTGTGCTGGAAAGTGTTAAGAAAAGATGCAAAAACTATATACAGTACGGAACCATCTATCCAGAAACCAGTTATCCAGAATGATATTTTTAATAAACTGGTTTCAGAATCTTTGCAGAAAAAATATCTTACACTGCTAGTTTGAACTATGCATTGCTTGAATTGTATAATTTGATGATAACATTTAGTATTTGAAATGGAAACATATTTAGTTGTATTTTAGTTGTTTTAATTTTTATGCAGAGGAAACAGAAGAATTTTTGTTCCCAAGAGATTCCCATAATTACCTTCATTCAAATTTTGTTAAAATTTTAATCTTTCTTGCATCTGATTAAAATCCAACAAGGAAGGTCTCCATCCATCCATACTCCAATAAATCTGAAAAAATTCAAAATGTTCTTCTTATGAGAATATATGTGTTTATAAAAAAAATTTGGTGGAACCTCCATACAGTGTCTGTCAAAAAATAATGAACGTTTCATTATTTAGTGATTTTTCATCGCTTGGCAATGGAAAAAAAAATTATTGAACTTGTTTAGATAAATTTAAATAAGTATAGTTTTGTCAGTTTTAGATTAAGTATAATTTTGTTAAATCGATATTTATATGTATTTTTATACAAATTTAACCATCAAAATTTGCAGTTTAAAACAAAATTCATAATTTAAATTAATTAAAATTGTTTCAAGCTCAAAGTCCAATTGAACATTATCAATTCAATTTTGTTTCTATGAAAACATCTGGCTTTTATATTTGAGTACGCATAAATGTATGAAAATAATTTTTCTCGATATGAAATTTTTATTTATGAAATTTTTTTTTCTTGTAATAAATAAAACCAACTACAAGAAATACATGTGTGTAATACCATATGCATGTATATGTGTACATAATATATTAAACTCTCTCATTGTTTATGTTTAAATTCTTTAAATACCATTTACATGCATTCTAAAAATCCAACAGCTTTAAGTTGCATTAAAATAGTTTCCTTTTGGTGAGGAAAAGTGCTGCTCGTTAAATTGCACGAAGCTTTTGACAAATATTCAAAATTATTTTATTTTTTTACATACTTTCTACTGTAATTTCACCACTAATTTTGACTGATCCTTTATTACATACATGTGACATTTTAAGGAGAAACTTGAAATATCTTCACTGGTTCTCCTTTTTTAAAGACAGAGTCGTGGCAAGTGAGGGGGAAAAGAAAAATGTAGAAGATTCATTAAATTACACATTGGCTGCTGCAACTTAGTTTATTAAACTGTAATCATATAGAGAGAAATGCTCCCTTTTTGCAAACCGTCTTGAACCGAATCATCAAAAAGAATATTCCATCATTACTTCCACAAGCCGTCTTTAACGGACTCATCGAAGAAAAAGCAAAGAATATCTATCTTTATCTCTCGGCTTCTTTTTTTAATCTAAGACAAACTTCTAGAAAATTCTCTAATCTCTAACCATGATTTTCACATATAAACAGAATTCATGTCCATCGTCAAGATTATACATATCATTCTTGAATCTTTCAGACCATAATTTTTATTTTAAAATATTATTATTTAACTAATTTGTAATTGAAATCAGAATTAATAATCTGCAGACGATATTCAATTACAGACGATTAATTTTAAAACTAAAAGAAAATAAATGAACTTATTGATACACAATAATATCAAACACAAAAATAAATAAATAAATAAAAAGAATGATATTTTTGGAAGGTATGGTTTTGGAATAAATTTAATAAGACTTTCTTAAAAAAGGGTTGATAAAAACATTGAAAAAATGTGTTTTATTTGGAATATTCAGAAATAAAGGATAATAATAATTAATTAAGAATAATTTTAATTTAGAGCCAACTTTTTAAATTTATGCATACTGGAATAAATGTTTTTTAAGGCGAATTAAGAATTTATATCATTTCCATAAAGATTAATAGATTAGATCTAGAAACAAGATTTTAATTTAATAAGTTAAACTAAGTATAGAATATTGTTAGAAGGAAATTAATGTAGTATAAAGGTTAATTTTAATGAAAAAAAATTAAATTTGTAATATACATAAGTAGTTAAATTAGCATATTTTTCAAAAAATTCTGATTATGGCCAGTATGGAGACCTTCCTTGCAAGTAATCTATTTATATAAAATCTGAAATAATGCCACAATTTCACAAAATTTTATATTTCACAAAATTTATCAAATGGACACTGTCTTAATGCCCAACCAGTTATCTAGAATATGTCTGACCAAAACCATTCTGGATAAATGGTTCTTTACTGCATATATTAAATATAAAGTATAATTCTGTCAAATAGTTTAACTTGCCACAATTCCTGGCATATGTTCTGTGGATCAAACAATCATGCTTCGACCCAGAAATTTTATTTAATTAATTGATGTTAAATAGTTACCAGGATTTAATAAGTTGCATTTTATGAAATAAGATTTCTGAGTTCAAACATAATCTATAATAATAATCCGCAGATTATAGGCTAGAAATTATGGTAATAAAATTTTAGTTTTAGAAATGTTTTTCACTTTAGCCAAAGTAGATTTTAAAATATATTCTCCTTCTTCCCTTCAAAGTATTTTTAGCATCCATCCAATGCTTTATTCGCTCCAATAGTAAAACTACAATCAAAAATCAATGCATTTTTTTTTTTTTTTTTAATCTTAGAGTCTATGTTGTGGGAAAAAGGTCATTATTTTTGTGAAAAAATATTTTGTAATGGAAGTGAAATCCAGTCACACAAATTGGAACCAAACATTTATTAATAAAAACTTCAAGTTAACGTTTTCTCTTCTGGTGAACCTGTTTCATTTGCAAATTAGCCATTTTAAAACCTAACAAAAATAATTAATGAAGAGTGTGTTTTTATGGAATGGAATTTTGTGAAGGGGCCTATTTTAATTTATCTGATTATGGACTAGGATTGACAATATATATTTAAAAGTCAATAACCATTAAAAAAAAAAAAAAAAAAAAAAAAAACCATATAGCTGACATGTAAAAGGGAAATGTATATAGAATAAAGCAAAATATATTGCATTTCTGTAATTTACTTGCGTTCTTAGAAACTTACACTCATAGTCAAGATGCAAGAGTGACCAACTGAGCAGATTTCACTATACTGTCTTTTATTTTTTTTAATAAATTGTAAAATAAGTTGAAAGTTTCTTTATCTCCACAGAAAGAAGATAAAAGATACTTAATTCCAATAAATGGAGAAATTTGTAAGCGCACAGGGAAATAAAAATATTTAATTATTAATTAGCAAAATGAATGATCTTCATAAAAAAACTGAGTAATTATTAATTTAACATGTATAAGTAAATTGTTAAAAACCTCATTAAAATACTTAATGTTATTTGTAAATAAAATTTTTAGTACAGTCCTCTCCGTTTAAACAAATATTGATGGTTCCAGAAATAATATTTCATTATGCGAGGTATTTGATTAAACGGGGAACATCAAAATGCAATATTTCATGCATAATAAAAAGGTAAAACAACCATCTATAACATAATTAATTAACAGCATAATAAAATTGTTAATATAATAACGTAAATCAGTAAAATAAATATAAATTCTAATATAAAGTAAGTGCGTAATAATTTAATATCAGTACATACAGTTATATGATTTACATTACACATCATGTAGTTCATTGGAATTTGGTTAAAACTTTGCTGCTTGTAATTTACGTTATTTATACAGGCTTAAAAACATTGCACTGGTTAAAGCGATTTGTTTACGTGAAATTTACACATTTACTGGAAAACGCGGAAACATTTTTTGTGCGTTAGCACATGCTTTCTGCATAATGATAGCGCCATTTATTAACAAAACTTTTGCTCTTTTCGCTAAACCCATTCCAGCGCATATTGACCAATGTCATAAAATTTGGACTCTTTCAATCCAAATTTCCATTTTATCTCTGTTCTTTTTGGATTTTTTCTGCATTGCGTTTTATATTAGAAACTTACATCTGCAATATTTTAAAACCTTTTGCTATCTGGACTTCTGTTTCCTTATTTAACGCTTTTAAAATTGTAGTTTATCAGAAAGGTTTAAAACTTTCCATTTAGAATTCGTAGCAACGCCTTTTTCCTAACAAAAACGTGACTAAATTTATAAAATGTAAAAATAATACACATTGGTCAACTTATTTCATCCATTCGCAGAAAAGGGAGGGGTGATCATTTGAACTGTACATTACACACCTGCCGGTCGAAATCATTGCAGGAAGAACTGAAAATTTGTTTTCAGTGTAAATGTGCCGAAAATGACAAAAGGAGACGAAAATTCAAGCAGAAACATGTTTTTCGTGCCTGTTTTTAAACATCGATTACCCAGATGTTATTCGAATAAGCGGGTAAGTTCGCGAAAAGAATTAAGTTTAAGCGGGGAAAAATAACATAAAACCAATGATGATAAATTCGGTTCCGGAGAGTTAAATTTGAATAAGCGGGGTATTCGATTATCCATTACCCGATTAAGTGGGGAGGACTGTGCTATTTTAATTCACATAGGTTGAAAATTTTCAGAAAATCATATCAGCCAGTAAGGAACAACATACATTTAAAAACTGATGGGATATGCAACTTCAAAAATATTTCATTGCTTTTACTACATCTTCAAAGTTTTATTTTCTTTAAAATGAAGAAATATATATAACAGAGGAATGTTTATTAGTGGATAGAGCTTAGTACCATATTTATATTGTGTTAATTTGATGAATTGTAAAATATAGCATACAAATATTCATATCTGCTATAGTCTGTAGTTTTTAAAAGATTGCTTAACATTTCACTTGGCCAGTCACAAAATCTACTCACCAGTGGTGAGTTAAATTATGTAAATCCCCACCTTTGCTAATACAGATTGTAACATATGCAGTAAGTTATTGAAGGAAAGATATTTCTTGCATTTCTCTTCCACCTGTGAAAGAAAATAATTTTTTAATTTCCTATTTCTAAAAATAGTATCTGGTAAAAAATGTCCCTTTCTTTTTCATTTTTCAGTAATTTATTGTTATATAATTGATTTGTAATTTTTTTAAAATTAAAATTGTATTCTTATAGGTTAATGTTGAATGTTTGCCAGAGGACTTGTCATTCACAGCAAAATATTCAGAAACTCCTCAAGTTGAATTATCTGCTGAATCAACAACAGAACTTAATGTATGTTATTTTTTATTTACTATTATTCTTAATTGTAAAAAATAAAATTATTTGTTGCTTAAATCCTCAGTTTCAAATTCATAATTTCTTTCCGCCCTATTTGATATTTACCACTTCTAATATGTTCAAATGGCATTGTTTGTTTCTTTTTTTTAAGCAATTATGAGAAATATTTAAATAGATATTGAATTTTATATTTACTTTAGAATTCCTTTCAGCTAAAAATCTGAGACTCGGCAAATATTTTGTTTCAGTGAGAAAACAGCCGAACATTAAGTACATACCAAAACTATAGCTGTGCATGGATTCTTCCATGCACTATTCATGACACATTCGGTATTTTTCATTCATGCTATTATTATTTGACCATTCAAACAATAATGATGTCAATAAAACACTTAAAAATAATTACAATTTTTCTTTTTTTTCTAATAATAAAAAATAGTTTTCAATTTAGTGATTTTCTTTAATGCTGTTTACATACCATCACTTATAGAGTTACCGCTTCTATTCCTGTATTTGTGTTTGACAAAACATTTCAAATAAATGTGATTTTATTTCTTTTAAATAACAATTTCAGTAAGTTATATTTCTTAAGTTTAATTTAAAAAATTATGAATTTCTCTATGTTAATTTAAATATTACAGTGACTTCTCACTAGTACAGTTCTCTCTTATATAGTTTCTGTCATGTGTGTTTTTAAAATATCCAAGAAAGAATAATAAGAAAATAGAGCTACATATTTTGGAATAAAATCACTTCAGATTGAACATTTATACAAACTTGAGCACTTGGATTTTAGTTAGGGGTTAAAGGCATCACCTTTTACTTACCCATCATACGTAGTATAGGGTAAGTCTTGCAATCGTTTTGAAAATCGGAAAAAAATTTTTGACGGATTTACACGTTTTAGATAGTGGAGATTCCGAAAAACATATTTTTAGAAAAAAAAATTTGCCGTCCGTCTGTCTGTCTGTCTGTCTGTCTGTAAACGCTCTATCTCCCGAACGAATTGAGATAGAGATTTGAAATTTTGTATGTAGTTAGTATGTAAGAATGGGACGAACCCTATTTAATATCAGCAACCTCGATTATCCGGAACTATTTTTTTCGGACTCTCGAAAAATTCGTTCTGATGAAAGGTATATAAAAATTTTCGAATTTTTTTGTTCTAAGGAATGGACGTAAAAGGCAATAAAATAACACACATTTTGCATATAGAACGAAGTCAATCGGATTATTAGTTGTCGAGATATTTGTAATCCTGTTTTCCACATTCTTCGATTTTTCATGACCCTGTATTTCATCCAAATTTCAATTCAGAGGTATATTTTAATTGGAAATGAGATGCTTAATCCGATGCAGTTAATTGTTAGTTAATAGAGTTATTATTTTTGGAGTTATAAGGATGTTTCTTTTACGCAGTTCGATACTTGAGTAGTTTGGCGTTTTATATAATTTTTCGAAATTGGTACATCAGCAGTTCTTTAATAGAGCATTACTATGTATATTAACAATATTTAAATGTTGTTTTGGAATTGCAATGCATTGTATAAATAGTTTTCACATGTTTTATTTTCATATACATATTCATGATGGGTAAGTATTACAGTGGCCCCCAACGACTAGTTTAAAATTTTATCACTAAAAATAATCTCAAATTAATTTATATTGGCATTTCTTGTAAATGCCTTAAGTTTATGCAAATACCTTTTTAAAAGTGCTGAAATGCTGATGTACTATGAAATGCAATTATGTTCTTAAAATAATTAGAAAATATTGTTGTGTAAACATGAATTAAGAAAAGAGAATAACATTGACAATTCTTTTCTGAAATTTTATGTACCTTACTTAACTAAATATTTGAAGTATCATGTATGAAATATGTCTTTTAAAATTCATATGTCTTGAAAAATATCTCAAGGCATAAAATCACACAATATCTCATTTATGCATTGTTCTCTGTTAAATACCAATCTTTTTTCAAATCTGACTTTTAATTGCACATAAAAATAGGGCTTTGCATAAAAAAAATAGAAACATTAATAACAAATTAACAGCATTTAAGCATAAAAATGTAGCAAAGCTTCCTTTGAAAATTTTCAGTAAGGCTTGGCCATCTTTGAAAAAAAAAACTTTAATCTGTTATGTACTCTTCATTGACTTGCTGAAAATTTAGGAATGCATAGAACTGTTTTAACTGAAAATATTTCCGATATAGAAAACATATTACAAAAAAAAAAAAAAAAAAAATCACATTTTTATTATTTATTATTTTGTACATGAATTATTATTTTTTTAATAATATTAATTTGTTATTCAATACAAATGCATTATAATTGTTTATTTGAATGTTAAAGGACATTCCGTTATTTCTTCCTATTAGAATTTTGTGGAACTCTCCCAGACTTTAAATGATATTGTGTGTGAAATTTGTACAGAAGCTATTGCTACTGCCATTGTGGACCTCAAATTTTCATGTTATCCAGAGTTCCCAAGGCTTACCTTGAAAAGTACAGCATCTGAAGAGGAAATAGTATGAATTTATTGTTTAATTATGGATATCCATATTTTATTGTAGTCAGCTGGTAGTCATTATGAAATTTTTATGCTTTTACAACCTCAAGCCCATTTAAAAGAAAATATTACTTGTCATGCAGTTTAAATTTATGCTTAGTTTGTACTTTCTGTTTCATTAAAACCCTAATAATGGAATTTTCTCTGTCAGTTTGCGATATAACTTTTACAAACTAAAACTTATCTGTAATCTCAGCTATAACTGGCCAACCCTACTCCTGTAGATTATAGTAACCAATATAATAAGCAAAATTTGCATATAATTGACTGACATAAAAATACACAGAGAAAAAATTCCTTTATTTAAACTGTTCAATTAATATATTTTAAAAATATATATATTAAGCTCCAAAGTTAAGTAAAAAAATAAATAAAACAATTTATTTAATACAATATATTTAGAAAGGAAGGTTAATAAACTGTAAAGTTAAGTAAAATAATTTGAATGTAATTAATTTTTAAAAATATCTTTCATTATATTCTTTACTTATTAGAGAAAGTTTGATAAGTAATTGTCTATGTTATAAAAGACTTAAACAACTTTTGATATTACACAATGTTTAAATATCGTATTTCTTGGAAACATAACCAACTTCTTCTAATCTGAAAAGTTTGGGAGTAAAGGTTGTGCATATTTCAGAATTTTCCAGTCCATAATTGCATTATTTAACAAAATTTTTCTGAACATTTATGTTAGCTGGGCACAAATCTTGCAAATAGTGGCATTTTTTTCTTTTGCTTTTGTAAATTAAACACAATACTTTGAAGATGAAATAAAATGTTTTTTTTATGATCTTATTTCTTAGTTTTTAATTTTTTTTTTTTTTTTTTTTTTTGTATTTTAAATGAAATGTAATAAAAACATATTTATTAAATGATATAAGCAAAAAATTTATATTTTAAATAAAATAAATGCTATAAAAATGATGGCAATAGAAACAATATTTAGTACTTTATTGTCTGTGCTCAGCTAACATAAAAGTATCCATTTTTAGCACTTTCCAACAAAGTTGAAAAGTGTTTATGCATTCGGTTTGTCTGGCCGTTTGTCCACGCTCTAAATCTCGTAAATATACTTGGATATCCATGAAATTTTTGGACATTATTTGGGTTTATCCCAGCACAAACCCTATTGAAAATGAAGTTTCTACCATGATTAGTTTATTTACAGGGACAGTCAAAAGTTTTCCATTACATTACAGCCTATGTGGAAAAATTGTTTCAAATGAATTTTAATGTTGTTAACTTCTTCCAAAAGTTTAAAAAGTGCTTGTGCATTTTTAAAAAATCATTCAGCTTATGCATCTGGTTCGTCTTTCTGTCTGGCGGCGCTCTAACTCCTGTAATTACACTTGAATTGTCCTGAAATTTTTTTATATTATTGATGTTTACCCTAGCACGAACCCTATTGAAAATTAACTTTCTACCATGATTATTTTATTTACAGGGAGAGTCAAAAATTTTCCATTACATAATGGCCTATGGAGATAAATCGTTTCAAAGGCATTTTAAAGATGTTACAGCCTGTCAAACATATTAAAATTTTGTAATAAACCTCAATAATATATATTAATTTTACCATTTTTGAAATAGTACAATGTAATTAACATATGCTGCAAATATTTTTTTCCTGTATATACTATTAAATATCAGGCTCTTTTGTCTGTCCCTATTAATGAATGATAAATGCTTTGTACACCATATTTTACAAAAGGCTTGTTTTAATGTATCTCATATATCCATATCAATTTCATTATGTTTAAGACAGTGTAGCATCATTATGGTTATCATTTTTTTCATGAACCATAATATAACAGAAAACTTTTGAATTCTCCCTAATGTAAATGCTATGCCATAATATATTCCATAATAATAAGTATGTTCTGATGATTCTCAATAAATTATACAAATTTCATTAATTCTAAATTAATGTATCATTATTAAAATACATCCCAAATGATTTTTTTCCATATGCCCTAACATATGAAATAATTTTGAGTGCTCTTGTAAATGAGGTATGCATGCTAAACATTTCATTTTCAATACCAAACATGCTGTGGTAAATCTCAATAATGTATATCAATCGCATGGCAATCTAGGTATATTTACATGAAAAAGAACACAGACATTTCATAGACACTTCATAGACCATTTCATAGACACTTCAAGTATGTTGAAAAATGTTACAAAGGCCATTTTCTCCAAAGCTGTACTAACTTTATTTTGCCTTTTGAGAGAGAGAATTGTTTTTCAATTTTTACTGTCTCATTTCATTTATTCAATAAAAAAATTTATTAAAAAATGTTTGACAAAAAAAAGCTGGAAGATTGCTAGCTATACTTTACTAGGTGCACAGCTAGTTTCTGCATTTTTTTTATCAATGAAAAATGCAAAATTTTAAGAAAAATATAAAAAATAGTTTATTGAAAGTATCGTTCCTCACTACCTACACATTTTTGCCATATCTACTTCTAAAATACAAACGGAAATTTAGGGTTTTCCGCTTACTCCCCCGGTTTTACTCAGGGGATTTGGATGAAACTTGCACCAATAAATAGGAATATACAGAGCGGAATATAATTTTTGAAAAAGCCTGCATGAAAAAAATTCGAAAAGCAGAAAAAAATAACGAGTAACTTTGCAAATATTTGAAATATATTTTTAAATAATCCTGATATTTTCCTATAATTATTTTTTAAACATAATACCTGTTTATTATTATTATTGTTATTATTATTATTATTATTATTAAATTCAAGGAATGTTTTCGTACATATTACATTGTTCTATGTAGATTAGTTATAAAATTATGACGGAAATTTCATTTATTTTGGATGAAAAGGTTACCATTTGGCATAAGTTTTTCATTTGGCGCGGCATTTTAAGCTATCTTTGTTAAAGAATTGAAATGTTTATTAGAAATGTTTATTAGCAATGTTAATTAGAAATGAAGAAAAAAAAATTACAAGCATTTCTAAAAATAAAATAAAATAGCTATTACTGATTTTATTTAATATACAAATAAGAAAAAAAGAATTAGAATACCGTATTTTTGGGTGTATAGTCCGCAACTTATACAAGAAAAAAACCTTCCAAAAAGCCGCTGCGGGTTATACAAAGAGTGTCTTTTTTTTTTTTTTTTTTTTTTTTTTTTTTTTTTTTTTTTTTTAAATTGGAAATTGTGATGTTTTTTCTACAACTTTTAAACCTCAAAATTTTTTTTTAAAAGCATCAAAATTTGTACATTTTTTTCGCTATGCCACAAAATTTAGAGAATTCTCCCATGTTTAAGGCGTTTTTTTACTGCTTAAATACAGTTATTTCTGGGTTTGAAAGAACTGTCGCAACTACCACCAAGTATTGCACTGATAGATCTATAATAGCTACTGTATATACTCGCGTATAAATCGTGAAATTTTAGACAGAAAAAGAACTTCAAAGTGGGGGTCAACTTATACGCGATACCTAAAAAAAAAAATTCTATAAATAAAATATCAGAAAATAATTTGCTGGCGAATTGGTGCTGCAGCACCACATTGTGTCATTCCCAAGGAATTGTTCCTTTACAGAGTTGTTTCATTTCGGAACAAGTTCAAGGAATCGAACTTATCCGGAGTTGTTTCATTTCAGATAGAGTCTGAGGAATCGTTCCTTTTCGGAGTTGGTACCCTACCCTGTTGCAAACAAAAAAAAAGTGTGGGATTTATGTCATTTCGGATCCATTCAGAGCAGTTGGCCTTTTTCGAAATGATTCCGAGGAATCGTTCCTTAACAGAATCGTTTTATTTCGGAGTGAGTTCAAGGAATCAAACTTTTCCAGAGTCGTTTCATTTCGAATAGTCTGAGGAATCGTTCCTTTTCGGAGTTGGTGCATTTTGGATCGATTCCGAGGTATCGTTCCTTTTGAGAACAAATGACCTAAGATATGTATACATTTTATGTCTGAAATTTTGAATTTATCACCAATGTTTTGTTTTTTTTTAAATTTTCGGAAAAAAATTAGAAAGAATGTCACGCTTGTTTGAAAAAAAAAAAAAAGCACGCATAAACGGCATATCGGTAGAAATGCCGCATCAATTGAAATTTTACCTTAAAACACGTAAACGCCGCAACGTTTCTTCCAAAAATTACGGTACTGATAATCTTAATTTTTTAGCCGAATTACAGTAGGTATTATGCATCACAAAAATATTTGGTAAATTTGTGTTAAAAATTATGACTAATGGCTTCTAATTTCGAACCCTGATCAAAATATACGTTCGTAAATGGTGTATAGCCCGCGGACTATGCACCGATGCATCTCCGCGAGTTATACACAAACTCTTTTTACTGCACTGCTCGATTTACTGGTGCAGGTTATACACCAGGTACAGGCTGTACACCCAAAAATGCAGTAATATAAAATAACACTATTTATTTTAAATATGGAGACAGTTTTTATACGGCTTAAATGAAAAATGTTTTGTCAAGGTCGATCCATTGAATCAATTTCGGGCAATTTATCACTTTTTTGCTGACATATTTGGCTACAGAATAACAAAAAAAGATTTGAAATTAAAATTAAATAAAGTATAAACAACACCATTTTTTTTAAACAGAATTTTTTAAGTATGTCGATTAATTTCAAGAACTGCTAGATGCATTTTTAAAAATTACTTACATCATTGAATAGGTATCTTTTTTTTTTTTTTTTTTTTTTTTTTTTTTTTTTTTTTTTTTAACAAATTGAGTTTTTTTTTTTCTTGTTTGCAAAGGTTGTTATTTCTTGAGTTTTTCAGCTGCACAAACTATATATTATGATGTTGTTGATTAAAGAATTCAAACAGCTATATTAATTGGAAAAAATATGAAATTGAGAAAGAAAAACTTCATAATTTTATTTAAATAAATATACAATTAAAAAATAAATTAAAGGAACTTGCGATTATTCATATGGAGATTTATGGAAACATACGTCATTATATGCATCGGGGTACCTAATTGTCGCCAAAATGGTGTTATTTTATGTGACTGGAAACCTGGATATTGTTGTTAATTTTTTAATAATTGTTTAAATACATTTATTTTCTTTTTTAATACAATACAAATATAATGTTAATAATTTAAAATATATGCCAATAAAAAAATTTAAAATAATGTTTTTCTGAAACCTTTAAAAATTTGAGAAGATGTTAAAACAGTATTTTGCCCCTATTTTGGTTCTTTCTTCAATCGCGCCAACCAGAACAAGATACAGAACTCTTCCTGTATTCTTTTGTATTTTCAATGAAATGTGTGAAAGACGTCAATTTTAAATGTACTTAATATGAGTATTTTACATTTATGTATTCTAAATGAAATGAGCAGGAAGGAATGACAAATATGGAAACAATGTTTGGCAATTTATTACACACGCCTATCTAACTAAAAATATATTGCTTTTTGTTGCAATTTTGTAGCAATCTCTATGAAGAATAATTTAAAAAATACATTGGTAGCCAAAAATGAAAGTCACGAGATTTGTTTATAATGTCAGAAATATTGCTAACATTATTTATTATTAACACATATTGAATGTTATATTACTACTCCGCAATTAAAAAATAATAAAAAATACCATTACGTAGCAGATATATTTACGCCGGGAAACGTCTAGCTGTAGTAACTGAATATAAAATCAGCAAAATTGGAAAGTATAGGTTCAGTTTTGTAAGATATGATTAAATAAAAAGATAAAGTTAAATAATTGATTTATCAACGATTGGCATAAGTTTATTGACGTTTTTTGCCGCATAACGAAATTTCAAATGGAGGGTTAAATTGATTTGACATCTTAAATAATTGAGTTTACAGAAAATTAGCATAACATAGGTTTTTTTTGGGTATACTTTGGTACTTTTCCGTTATACCAACATTGTGACAAAATATGCATTAATCGCTAATTATTTTAACTCAAACGTGAAATAATTTTTATTGGCAAACATTCTAATTTGCTTTTAATATTGTAACTTGCTGTTTATTGATGATTTTGGAGTGATGCAATGTAAACGTACAGTATCTTTAAATTGCAGCATGTATAATGTCAATTATAGCAGCGGCACGGATAATACACAATGAAGCAACTGGTATATAGCTTGGAACGGCACAGATGTCATATACACACCACATTGACGTGATTTTTTTTTCAGACGCCAATGTTATATTTGCACCAGGGTACTTAATTGGTGCTAAAGTGTCATTATTTTGCTTGATAACCCGGATGCTGTTGTTCAATTATTAATAAATTCTTTATTTACTTTTATTTTATTTTTTAAATTATATAAATTGTTCTGTTCTATAGTTAACTAAACTTTTCATATTTATTTCTATTATTGCCTTTTTAAAAATATATATGTAACTGATATTAGAAAACGAGTTTTTTAGTGAATTGGCGTACGAAAAAATTGCACCTATGTGGTGCATATATGACATCTGTGTCCTTGAACCTAATACAGAGATTGTGAAATATATTTTATTTAAATAAGTTAAATACTAAGATGAAGAAAATTCTGTAATCGGAATACAAATCCAATTAGTTCAATTTAGCGAGATTGCTTCGGTACAAATTAAATACAGTATTTGTAACCATAATCGTAAATCGCAATATTCGTGCATTGAAAGCTTTTTAAATTTACATCATTTTGACGCAATTACAGCATTTATTCAGCAGAGATTACGAAAAATAACATGTTGTTTTGTAAATTTTAATTATCAATATTATTATGATGTTACATCTATCTACTTTTACTTTATACATAAAATGCAAATTGGTATTTCATTCCGGTAGTTGATAACCTGAGTCCTGTTGAAACATATCATGGAATAATTTTTTTTGGAAGCATTTAGATTGTTTCACATTGTTTTCTGTTACTTATTTATCGAGTTATGAGAGAAAGTTCTATAATCAGGAGAACTCATTTATGGAATATTATTTCTTTTTAAAAAGATCTACTAGGCATATTTTGATGAAACTGTTATTGTCAGTTAGATAATTTTTCAGGGATGGTTTTAATGTATTGTATATTGTTCTACAATGCTCAGTTATAGAGTTAGTCAGTTACTTTGGAGTAACTTCTATAATCACGTAAACTGGATTATGAAAAATTAGTCTACATAAAATCTATTAATAGACGGATTTTGATGAGACTTACATTGTTAGTTAGATAAATTTTCAAGAATGTTTTTTTTATAAATTGCATAATATTATGTTGTTTTATAACAAAACCTATTGTAAAAAATCAAAGATTCGTCTAGAAAAGCAGACCAGCGTAGCGAGCGACGCCTGCTAATCTCTGATAAAACATGAACACCACGATGGTGAAATAATGTCTTTTTACCGAAACAATTTAACCAACCAATTTTGCACTTCTTCTTCAAATTTAGTGAAGTGTATTCCAGCTAAGCCATGTGCCATTGACCAGAACAAGTGATAATCGGAAGAGGCCAGGTCGAACAAATATAGTAGGTGCGGTAGAAGATCCTACTTCACCGTTTTAGTGTTGTCCTGAACAATGGAATTTGGTAGCACGGAACATTGTTGTTCTGCAGTATGATTCATTTGTGTCTCTTGATGCATTCTGGCCATTGTTTGAACAATGCATGGTTCAAATTAATCAGGTTTTGTTGGTAACGATGTTTATTGTTAGTTTCGCCTAGTTTCAGCAGCTTATAGTACACGGTTCCATTCTGGCCCCACCAAACACAGGGCATTGTCTTCCTTCTGAAGCGATTTGACTATGCCGTTCGATATTGATGCTTCGCCAGGCGAAAGACACAATTTTTTCCTTAGGGATTCTTGAAATATATCTACTTCTCATCACTAATAACAATTCAGTGCAGAAAACTTTCCTCCATGCTGAAAAAACAAAATTTTGATAATAGTCCTTCCACTTTTCATCTGACTTCCAGTCAACTCATGCGGAACCCATTTTCCCACTTTTTGAATTTTTTCTATGACATGTAAGCATTTGGAAATTCTTTTGCAAGCCATGTTTAATGGTTCCCCAAGTTAATTTTGTTCTTTTTTTATAATCTTTCTGCAATAACACTTCCAGATCGGCATCCTCAACTGTTTTGAGTTTCCGGAGAAAAGTACACTACTTCACAGGTAGTTTTCGATTGTGCATGTTCGCCGTTGGTCTCCTTAACAAACAACGTCCTTCAGCTGCAATTTTTTTCAAATTAAATCGCAAAAACAAAACTTCCCACAAATGCTGTTTTTTGCGCAAAAGTCAACATTTTAGTTGTTAGAAAAATATTTTTGCATTGTAAAATGTATTGGTATTACTACAATTTATTATTAACAGATGCCCAAGCTATTAAAAAAACATAACTTCAGACATGTATGTCGTTTACATGTGTTGATAGTGCCATCCATAGGTGAAATGCAGGAACTTAGTTGCGCACCTAGTAAAATAATTTATGAATAAAATTCATTCATATTTAAATGCTAATCTATGCAATAGCTGTTATATTGTTTTGTATTTTTGGTATTTTCTATAGTATTATGACATATAATTTTAAATGATCTTGCACATGATCATCACACATATTGATACCAGCTAATATTGTTACTATAAATGAGTCTGTGTGTTTTTTTACTTTGCAGTTTGAGTCTGTTGAAAATGAAACAGAGGAGAAATTATTAGTTAAAATTATTAAAGCTACAAATTTAGGAGGAAATGAAGGTAATATTTCTTATCTCTTGCATTTGAATTTTTCTTATTAGAAGCTAAAATTAAAAATGTTTTGTTTTCAGTCACAAAATTTGAGGGGAAGAAAAAAAAAAAAACATGCAAGTGTAAATTTTTTATTACAAATGATTTGACCGCCATTTAGAAGCATTTGAGAAGTACAGTGTTTCTGCTAGAACATTAGACACAACACCTTTCATTTTCTAAATCAACTAAAGAATAAATAATTATCTGTAAATGTCTTTTTTTTTTATGTATAATTTTTTAATTTGTGAAAATAGTTTTCATAGATAATAACTTAGTGTTTAATAATTTTTCAGAAATTTTATTTTTTTCTCAGGGAAAGAAATGAAATTCATATTTTTTGAACATATAGTTGCTGATATTAATTCTTTTACTTTTAAATATTTTTAATTAAAAAGTAAAAATATATCTATTTATAATTTTTGGATAATTAATGAATATGAAATTTAAAAATGAAAGACCTTATAAAAAAAAAAAACCTTGAATAATTTGAGTTTAAAATGATTTTTTTTCTCGCAATGTGTTGCGTGTTTGAAATTAAAAGTTAATTTAATATTTAAATTAATACCAGTATAAACACCCATCCTAGAGCGATGGGTAGGAATTGTGGTTTTCCCTTAAAATTCTTAATAATTGATAAAAGTACATGTACTGTTATTCCATAATCAAGCTGTTTGGTTTAATTTAAAAATCATAAAAAAAGTCAGTAAATTGAAATACAATGTTCAAAAGTACACCCTCCCTGCTGAAGGATGTAAAATTTTAAATTATGCAATGTTGAGATTTAAGTTCACAAAAAGAAAAGAAAAAAAGAAATGAAAGGCAAATGGATTGATGAATTATCAAATCAATTTTTCCAAAATAAGTTAAAATGCAAACATGAAACAAACTAAAGACAATGTTTCTTACATTAATATTTAAAAAATAGAGTTCTTTTATGTTAGTTTGGCAGTGTTATAAATTACCAAATAATGCTCTTATTGACTTCATTCATATTGTATTAATTTCACTTAAAATACTAGGTTGAGCAAAAAGTTTTGGGAAAGTTGTGTTGTTTTGCACAAATTAACAACAAAAGCAACAAGGACTATTCTTTAAAGTAGAGACCATCATAGTCTATGATTTTCTGCCATTGTTCTACTAGATTCCAGATTTGCTGGAAGTACTATAGTGGCTTCTTGGAATTAAAAAAACTCTTGACATGCTTCTTCAACTTCATTATAGGATTCAAATCGACGACCCTTGAAAAAGTGTTGTATTGATTGAAAGAGGCCATAATCGGATGGAGGCACATCTGGACACAAATTTCTGAACTTTTATAGATATACCACTAGTACTTCTACTTACTATACGAATTCTGGTAACTATTAGATTAAAAAAATTCCCAGAACTTTTTTCTCAACCTGATATAAACCTCTAATTCATTTCATTTAAAAAGCATATATAGATATTTTTTTTAATAAAAAGAAATGGCACATCTAGTATTTGTTGCGAATTAAATAAAAATCATGCTCTTGTGAAATCATAATTCAGTTTTATATTTTCATAGAATAATAAGTTATTGTAATATGCAACTCTTGCTATAACCAGTATACATGTTAGAACACAATGCATGTATCGTTATCTTAAAGAGAAATGAGACAAAATAAAGAAATATATACAATTTACTTACTTTTATATCATTTTCAATAATTAAATTGTAGATTTTTAAGGGGGAAAATATGAAACAGGAATAGATATTTATTTATCCATTTGTGCTTTACTTTTGCACAGCACAAAGATTTTGTAATTTACTTGATAGAAGTTAAAATTTATTTTCCCTGATTTTTAATATCATTGAAAGATTTTAATTAATGTGTTTTCTAATATTTTGATTAAAATATTTCTGAATTCAATGTAAAGAACAATGGAGAAAAGATAAATTTTATGCCAGTTTTAATAGCTGTAGTAATGTAAAACTGGCATAGTTTATGCACACCAGAGTTAATTAAACTGGGATTTACTGCCTCTAAAGTAAGTTTATATAGTAAAGCTATTATTAACTCATTGTGTCAGTTAATTGAGAATCTGCTATGTAAATTAAAAAATATATATATTTTGTCCTTTGATATGAAAGAGAAAATAATTGTATGACTCTTAGAAAAATTAAATATATGTCTGTTAAATAGGTTGCATACAACCTTACTGTGTTGTTGAAATGGATGAGCCACCACAAAAGTTTGAAACACAACCCTTTGAAGAAAAATACAATCCTTTCTGGGATGAATCATTTACTTTGTAAGTCTGTGAATTAATTTCATCCTATTTCTAATTATTACATTTAATTGATACTGATTTTATTTTAATATTGGTATGAACTGAAAATGGAAACTATTTTTTACTTAAATTTCATTTCTTCCTTTGGAAATTTTTAGCTTCACTCATTGATTTTAGTTGTATCGGCTGAAATGAGGCACTCTGTCAGGTGGTCTTAGCCTGACTGCGTTGTGCCGCAAAATAATTTAAATTAATTGAATTAAAGTTAAATTTATAGATAAAAAAAATAATTTTAATTTTATAAGTTATGTTTCTTAAAGATTAATTATAGTTCTGAAATCGCAGATCTGAAAAATAAAAACATATAAATAAAAGTATAGTACTCACCCCAAACATTAGTGAAGTGTGTAGGATGACAAAATACAACTGGAGTTATGCAAACAAATATATTTTATTTATAAGGCTAGAAATATATATTATCCCGGGATCCCAAAATAATTTACACTTTACTTAACTACATTATATTATTCATCAACCATTCTGCTTTACTGCATTAGATAAATTTTATTGTGACTATTGAAGGACGATTAGAGATACGCCTGAGTTGTTGTTTCACAGAAGACAGTCATACCACATAAGCATCGTTGCAGATACACCAGTCAATCGTAGATGCACCCGTTATTTTAAAATGAGGAATTAATCTTAGTAAGAGATGTATTTGATGGTATTAGATATGGAGAAAAAGGAAGCTTATCCATAGACAACTCTTGTCGGATAATGATGTGGAAAGAAACCAAAGTTATGTTCACAGCAACTATGAGAAATGTGGATGACGTAAACATCTAATTTTGAAGATTGAAAAGTTGAGGATAGATCTGTCTGATCGTCGATGGTACAGCTACACTTGAACTGTCTGCAGACCTCCTGCGGCATGAATATATTGACGTAAACATCTAATTTTGAAGATTGAAAAGTTGAGGATAGATCTGTCTGATCGTCGATGGTACAGCTACACTTGAACTGTCTGCAGACCTCCTGCGGCATGAATATATTCACTTAACGAACATTCTGTGAGCCCCTAGATGCAAGGTTAAGTTGCAAAAAATAAAGTCTCATCAGATGCTAATTATAAAAATCTGCTTGCCAAATTACGAAATTTTTACACAGTAACAGCGTTTTTGAAAAGTAACTATAATACTGTCAAAGGGAGTTGCACGCTAGGCCCAAGGCCCAACGGCAAAAATCTCCCAAAAATTTTCTCCGTGTTCTCTGATCTCAGTGCAAGGCAAGAGAGAGAGACAGAATTGAATGAGACGCGAGCGGACGTTAGTACGATCGCTACACGCTCAGCCAATCAAAAAAAAGGAGAAGAGGTTGTTAGCTGAATTTAGAGAAATTCTTAAGGGGAGTTAGGTGAAAAGTATTATTTAGTGGCAACAAGAAATACGCGGGTTTTTAAGCGACGCTACAATTTCGTGGAAAAGGGTGAATCATGAGATTGGAATCTCCGTTTCTCCCCAAGATTCACTGAAAAAGTGCGCGGGTTTATAATGGCGATGTTAAATATAAAAAAAAATGGCGCGCGTAATTTTAAAAAGAGAAAAAGCTAGAAAAATATTAAGACACATATCTGGCTAAATAGTGGCTTAATCTTGCTGAAATTTAACCAGAGTATTAAGAAAAAAAAGATTTATTGAATGAATAAAGATTTAAATATGAATATTAAAAAAAATAAAGGTTTTAGCATTTATATATTTAGGACTTAGTAAATATTGTAAAGAGAAAACAACATCGCGAATCATTGAAAATAAAAACAAGATAGCATATTGCTAAAAGTGAATATTATTGATTAAATTAATTACTATTAATGGGATAATTAAATAGAAATAAAATTTTAAAAGCAAATTAGATTAAATTTTAAAACGGAAATGTTATGGAAAGTTGTTATAACATAACATTTATCTCCCCTCAATAGAAAAAAAAAAGGACAAAAAAAAAAAAATTTTGAGCTATCGGCTTTTTACCAAAAGCACCAAAATATAAAAATTTATACGAGGAAAACCATGAGATTTTAACGATAGATATTACCTCAATCATCTACCAACTTTAATTGAATAAAGATCACATGATTAAAAAAAATTTTTAAAGTGAAGAAGTTAATTATTGCAAATTTAGAATAGTACGATTTAAAACCAAATTTCCAAGAATTCTGAAACACAAACGTATAACCAGAACTGAATTGTCATAACCCTAGTGAAAACAATTCCTGAAAACACATAATCATGACAGTACATAAAATTGTAAAAACTGAAAATAGGAACATAGTAATACAAAATATACCTAAAAATAAATACAGGAACATGTAATTGCACAGAATGAAATAACAAATTAAATATGCAAACCACATTATATAGGGGTGAGTCAAAAAAAAATATAAAAACCTGAAACTCTCATGTGTAGACCATTACAATTTTCTAAAGTGAACCAGATATAAAGATATTGTAAACAATATCATCAAAACAGAAAATCAATTACATAGCCGTAGAAAAGCAGAACTTGAATATAAATGTGCTTTTTACGTAATTTTTAACCATTATTACACAAATCATTATACCTAGAAAATAATCTATTGAAACCGAAGTTTTTATTCCAAAGCAATAAATAAAATACCATAAGAAAACTTTATCTAGTAAACTATTTATAAACTTTTATAACACATTAACAAATACTCTTGTAAACACTACACAAGAATCAGTACCAAGAACTATTCAAAAAAAATTCAGGATATTTGAGGCCTTCAGTGTTGAATAAGAGAGAAAAAAAAAAAAATTGACTTCAAAAGGTAACTTAATACATATTAGCTCTCATAAATTTATTTAGCAAATAAAAGAGAAATTCAAAAATTCTTATTTATGGAAATCCTGTAATTCAGTAGCATATTCTTCTAGAAAGGATATGAGTTTTTATAGAAAAGATTTCTTGATTATTTTAAGAAATGTTTTAAATATTGAGAAAAAATTTTATTTTAATGCCAATTTCAAATTTTAATACCATGTATTCTAATAATTTAAATATTGAATGCTGAGGAAGATTCAAAACTAAATTTAATAAAATAAGATGATTTTTTAACATTGTGTTGATCATCAAAAAACGTAGAGAAGTTTCTCCATAGTATTGAGACCCACAATGTGAAAAGACTACTGATTTCTAATTACATATATATTTTTTATATATATTTTTTCATATTATTTTATATGCATATATATATTTCACTCATTCATCCATTCATACAGTGTGGTAAAAAAAAATAACCAAATGTCAACAAAATTAATAAATTGCCAGACTGAGTCACTCGTCAGTGAATCATAACAAAAGTATCAATAATTGTAACACTGGTTGACACCAAAAAAAAAATATATTTTCTACCCAAATTAAGTAACTAACCTTAGTACTTACTAACCACGAACTAAAAGGAATGTAACCAACTGAACGAGTTAGCTTGGGAGAGAATAAAAAATATTTGAAAAAAGAGATGAAATCAAAGTAAGTCTTTATATTTTTTAAATACATTTTTATGCATTTATTTCATTATGTTTTTTCATTTCATATTTATTTTTATTTTTTATTTTTCTTTCATTTTCATTCAATATTTTTCATATTTTATTTTCATATATTTTTTGTTTATTTTTTATTTTATTTATATTCATTTTTAATAAGATATAGAATATATGATTTAGAAGATAGGAACTAGGAGATAGGAAATAGAAGATAGGAGATAGGGTACCCTATAAATTTAAACTAACTTTAATGTTTTGACATCCTCAGCAAAATTTAAAGTTTCTCACAGTGTAAAAAAATTCTATTGTAAATTGAATTGTAGAATAATAAAATTTTAAACTATAGCATAAAACTAATAATAGAAATAAATGAGTTATCCTATCAGAATATTTATAATATCGCTCGAGAATAGCCGGAAGGAGGAAAGAAAGCTATTTTCTTTTGTGACCCATCCTTATGGAAGCCGGCCAGTGTACCATCACTTAGCTTCTCCGGGCTAATACCAAACAATTCGTTCATGAATGGACAGCCCCAATGATAGAATAAATAACTAATAAAATAAAGTAATTAAAAAATTAATCTATTGAGTAGAGAAAAATGCGCGTAGAGCATCTCAACTGTCTGAGCACCAAAATTTTGTTGGTTGCAGCCCAAGAGCAAGAACTTGTTAACTTGACTCCATAACAGTAGCGAGTCCCACATCTTTCCAATTGTACAAAAAAAAATAAACATCTGGCTAGTTGACATGCCTACCATTTACGGGGATTTTTGGGTCTAGGCACGGGAAAAATCCACAGAAACCCTGGGTGGCATCTCAACCAGTGAAAATATCCAAGATAACCAAGGATACCTTTAAAAAAAAGGGGGGGGGGTAAAATGTCTGCTATAGTATACCAGAAATAAAAAAAATACATCATTTAAGGGATAAGAAAAAAGACACTGGAGAATATAGAGTTATTAAACTTCATTAACTTTTTTTTAAAAGAGAAAAAAAAATTTTTATTTGAACAGCACAAGAATCAGTAAAATGTAAACAGTATGTATTTGAAATTTCAATTGAATCAAGGTAAGTATTTCAATTTTATTAAATTCATAAATTACTATTTATTTTCTTTCTTTCATTTATTTTATTTTAAATTATTTATTTATTTATTTTTTATTTATTTGTTTTTTTTTTTTGCTTTATTTATTTATTTATTTTTATTTTATTCTATTTATTTATCTTTATTTTATTTATTCTTATTTGTTTATTTTTTATTTTATTTTATCTATTTTTATTTTATTTTATTTATTTTTCATTTCAACCATACACCAGAAATATTAACCAAAAAATATGAAATTACATCAGTGTACAATATGCACCTTGTACTCTGAGTTCTGCCTGCAGAACTTAGAACCTCATATTAAATTATTAATACACATGTGCATGTGAAAATAAAAATGAGTCATTCTTAAAAAAAAACAATTATTGCACTTTGAATGAATCTTAAATAAAATACTGCTTAAAATAATTCAAAAACCAGCATAAAAAAAATTGAGAGCCCATGTACTATTATTGAATATCATCACTCATTGAACTATTTTGCATGCCATAAATTTATCAAATTTTTTATATAAATCAAGCAATACCAAATTTATTATCTTTCAAAATTATCATAGATATTGTGAATAAATCAATGTATACAAAAATATCAGTCAAACATTAATAAAATATAAATCAATGTGTATAAATAATAATTATCACTTTATTACTTTATTTATTTTAAAATATTTATTCAAATTGGTTATAGACTTTAATCATATAAATTAGTTCAAAACCATCAGATTTGTTTACTTTGTAAAAGAAATATTAACAGATAGAAAAACAAATTTTATAAAATTTTTACTGCATGTAATCATAATTATTATTATTATTTCGTTATTTCTTTTTTGTAAATTATAAATTAATCAACACAAAATGTATGAGACATAAAAGACTTCAATATTGTAAAGATAAAAATTCAAAATATAAACACTTTATTTATAAAATAAATATTTTTAAAAATGTATGTATAAAGAATTCAATATTTGGTCTGCACATGAGATAAAAAAAAATATAAAATACTCAGAAAAAATTTAGAAAAGCATTTTAAATTTTAAAGTTTATAATTAAAGAAAATTAATATTACACTTTATTATTATTACTATTATTATTAATTAATTTTATTTTATAAAATATTTAATGTTTAAATCAAGTATTTATTAATATTTCATTAAAAGATAACTATTAAGTGAGAGAGGAAAAAAAAAAAAATTAAAAGATCGGTACCCCCAGGTAAATTCCTGAAGTCGAGGCACCATTAATGTCAGGTGGTCTTAGCCTGACTGCGTTGTGCCGCAAAATAATTTAAATTAATTGAATTAAAGTTAAATTTATAGATAAAAAAAATAATTTTAATTTTATAAGTTATGTTTCTTAAAGATTAATTATAGTTCTGAAATCGCAGATCTGAAAAATAAAAACATATAAATAAAAGTATAGTACTCACCCCAAACATTAGTGAAGTGTGTAGGATGACAAAATACAACTGGAGTTATGCAAACAAATATATTTTATTTATAAGGCTAGAAATATATATTATCCCGGGATCCCAAAATAATTTACACTTTACTTAACTACATTATATTATTCATCAACCATTCTGCTTTACTGCATTAGATAAATTTTATTGTGACTATTGAAGGACGATTAGAGATACGCCTGAGTTGTTGTTTCACAGAAGACAGTCATACCACATAAGCATCGTTGCAGATACACCAGTCAATCGTAGATGCACCCGTTATTTTAAAATGAGGAATTAATCTTAGTAAGAGATGTATTTGATGGTATTAGATATGGAGAAAAAGGAAGCTTATCCATAGACAACTCTTGTCGGATAATGATGTGGAAAGAAACCAAAGTTATGTTCACAGCAACTATGAGAAATGTGGATGACGTAAACATCTAATTTTGAAGATTGAAAAGTTGAGGATAGATCTGTCTGATCGTCGATGGTACAGCTACACTTGAACTGTCTGCAGACCTCCTGCGGCATGAATATATTGACGTAAACATCTAATTTTGAAGATTGAAAAGTTGAGGATAGATCTGTCTGATCGTCGATGGTACAGCTACACTTGAACTGTCTGCAGACCTCCTGCGGCATGAATATATTCACTTAACGAACATTCTGTGAGCCCCTAGATGCAAGGTTAAGTTGCAAAAAATAAAGTCTCATCAGATGCTAATTATAAAAATCTGCTTGCCAAATTACGAAATTTTTACACAGTAACAGCGTTTTTGAAAAGTAACTATAATACTGTCAAAGGGAGTTGCACGCTAGGCCCAAGGCCCAACGGCAAAAATCTCCCAAAAATTTTCTCCGTGTTCTCTGATCTCAGTGCAAGGCAAGAGAGAGAGACAGAATTGAATGAGACGCGAGCGGACGTTAGTACGATCGCTACACGCTCAGCCAATCAAAAAAAAGGAGAAGAGGTTGTTAGCTGAATTTAGAGAAATTCTTAAGGGGAGTTAGGTGAAAAGTATTATTTAGTGGCAACAAGAAATACGCGGGTTTTTAAGCGACGCTACAATTTCGTGGAAAAGGGTGAATCATGAGATTGGAATCTCCGTTTCTCCCCAAGATTCACTGAAAAAGTGCGCGGGTTTATAATGGCGATGTTAAATATAAAAAAAAATGGCGCGCGTAATTTTAAAAAGAGAAAAAGCTAGAAAAATATTAAGACACATATCTGGCTAAATAGTGGCTTAATCTTGCTGAAATTTAACCAGAGTATTAAGAAAAAAAAGATTTATTGAATGAATAAAGATTTAAATATGAATATTAAAAAAAATAAAGGTTTTAGCATTTATATATTTAGGACTTAGTAAATATTGTAAAGAGAAAACAACATCGCGAATCATTGAAAATAAAAACAAGATAGCATATTGCTAAAAGTGAATATTATTGATTAAATTAATTACTATTAATGGGATAATTAAATAGAAATAAAATTTTAAAAGCAAATTAGATTAAATTTTAAAACGGAAATGTTATGGAAAGTTGTTATAACATAACACACTCTATTTTTTGTTATAAACTTTACTTTTTATAATTATCAATCATGACTGATTCAAGATGACTCAAGTTTCAAATTATAAAGCAAGTAATGCATATGTGACTAATTTCAAAGATACTTTTCATGTGTTCATTAAAAGCTGCAGAATTAGCAGTAATATAAAATTTTTAGTTTAAAACTGCAAAAGTCTTTCAAATGCTCTTTGAAAAAGTTCTTGTATAAAGATGATCATTTACAAAAAATATTATAAAAGATAAATTGAGGTATGTATACCTAAAATAATTTTTAATTAGATGAAATTCATATAATTGGGAAGTAATTTTGCTTATTGATGGGTTAATTACATTTTGTTTTATATGAAAATGAAAACTTTTGGATAGAAGCGTAGGGAGCTAACTTGTCCTACTCGTATTATTAATTAACAATTATGTATATAAATGTATGTATTAATTACTTAAAAATTCTTTTGGATATTTTCGTTTTCGGCCAAAATAAAAAAGATTACCAAGATTCAGTTGTCTCAAAAACTTGCTTTAATCGACCCTTAGTTACTATTTTTATTTCTAATAATATTAAGCTTAGTCCAACATTGTTAGGTCTCTGAAAAATTTTAATTTGTTGCAGTTTGACAATATTGAAATTCTGGAACAGGGAAGAAAATGATAGAAACCTTTAGTAAATAGAACATTTGCTGTCATTTGATACTTTATTATCAATGACTTCAGCAAGAACTGAAAATTTATAGTAAAAATGGTATATTAATGCAAGGATCTTTTTTAAACATAAATGAAGAATATTGTAATGAAAGTAGTTTCCACTGTTAATAACATAAAACACATTTTTCTATTAATGTATTAATTTTGCTTTTTATTCTGTACATTGTAGTAAAGTAAAATACTTTTGGTTCTAATATTCTTTTTTATTTTCCCATAGTGTTGTTAAAGATACATCAGCAGAATTACTTTTTGAAATTTATGATAAAGGAAAGCCGTCCAAAGGTATTCTATCAAATTTATTTATGATTTATGATTCTTTCAGTTTTGTGTAAATTTTTCTTAACTTTAAAACTAATCGGGTAAAAAATGAAAGTTTTAATCAAAATTTCAGCAGCTACTGCTTTGTAAATAAGAAACTACTGGATTTAAATTTTAAAAATATTCAGTGTGTGTGTATATATATATATATATATATATATGTATATATGTATATATATATGTATAAAGGTTAGTTTTGGCGAAAAAATTTTAAATTTGTAATATATATATGTATATATATATTACAAATTTAAAATTTTTTCGCCAAAACTAACCTTTATACTATCTTAATTTTCTTATAATAATATTCCGTACTTACTTCAAATTATTAAATTAAAATCTTGTTTCTAAATCTAATCTGTTAATCCTTATGCAGACGATATAAATTCTTAATTTGCCTTAAAAAACATTATTCCAGTATGCGTAAATTTAAAAAGATGGCTCTAAATTAAAAATATTCTTAATTAAAACTTTATTTCTTAATATTCCAAATAAAACTGATTTCTTCTATGTTTTTATCAACCCTTTTTAAGAAAGTCTTATTAAATTTATTCCAAAACCATACCTTTCAAAAAATATCATTATTTTATTTTATCTATTTATTTATTTTTCCTACGTCAACCTTTGATGTGTGCATATTAATAAATTCATTTCTTTTCTTTTTCTCTTAAAATTAATCATTTATAAAAATCGTCTGCGTAAGATATTTAAAATTCTGAGTCAATTATAAATTGGTTAAATAATATTTTTTAAAATAAATTTATCGTCTGTTTAAAATAGCCTCGTAACTGGACAAGAATTCTGTTTACATAAAAGAATGATGGTTTGGAGGTTACAGAATGTTCCAGTACTTTCTTTTTTAGTTTAGAAGGTGGAAGTCTCGAGATGAGAGAGAAGATTTCTTGGGTTGCTTCTTCGATGAGGACAGTTCGCTGAAATAATGATGGAATTTTAGCAATAGGAGCTTTTCCTTCCTCATTATTACGAATTTAATAAATGAATTTACAGCAGCCCATGACTAATTATTGGATCTTCTACATTTATTATTTTATTTTGTTTTTTCCCTCGCTTGCCATGACTGCGTGTTTCTTTTTAACCAGTGGAAATAATTCGAGTTCTCCTTAAATCGCCACATATATATATAAGTTTATTGAAAAGATTAGCTGAAAGTAAGCAGAGATTGCTATCTACCACTTCAGTCTATCAATGAAATGAACAAAATTTCTTTGTAATGGTCAATGTAGTGTATTTCAGACATTGTTTTTAGAAGTTGTAACATGACTTTTGAAATTTGATCTTGAACTGGTTAATTAAAGATTAAAATTCTTTTGCAAACACTCTGGCAATTTCAATTGGGAAGAAAAAAAAATCTTTTTTAATTGTAATTTTTTCTTGTTGTCACAAATTGAAAAAGACTGCACAATAATTTTTTTTAAAAATTATAATCTATAGACAATATTCAAAATTTGTGGCTTTATGAACACATTTACTTAATTTGCATGTTTAATTACAGCTAATATATTTAAGCATGTATAATTTTTTATAATAATAAAAGTATTAAAAATTATATTCAGTTTGACATTACAAAAATAATATCATCCATTAATTTTAAATTTAATTGAAGTGCAGGAATTTGAAGACAAAGATTTTTCTATGTATTCATTTCAATCTGACATATAAAGGTAAGATTTATCAGTAGTTGCTTGACCAAACAGTGTAGTTTACCACAAATGAATGATGTGGCCTGATTTTTTAATTCTGTTTGTAACCTGAGTAATTAAAAGTTAAAGTTCTATTCTAACTCAACATGTAATTCTATCTTTGATATATACACTAAGTATTCATCAAATACAAATACACACTTAAGACTTCATTGCACTGAAATTCCCCTATCAAGAAATCCCATGTTAACCTAGAACCATGTTAACTTTGAAGCACAAAAATTCATTACCTAATATAATTATTTAATTATTAATATACCATTTTCACCATCAGAAGGTAGACATCAGATGCCGTTGAAGTGCATTTAAAAAAATTATCTCCATATTTAGATACATAAAAAATCTTTTTTTATAAACCTTGAAATTTCCATTCAATTAAATTTAATCATCATCTTAAAAATACTTAAAATTTACGCGGATAGTTTTTAAAAATGCACATCTTTGGCACCTCCTGTCTTCTTTCTGATGGTAAAAACAAGTATTTTAATGATTATATTAGGTAATGAGTCATATCATTTCAAAATTTTCTCATAGGTTAACTTAGGGTTTTGCAATTTGAGAGTTTCAGTGCAGTGGCTCCTTAAATTTAATAAAGTCGTTGTGGGCATTTGTAGAAATGAATTCTCACTTGGACTAACATAAGTAAACTGATCAAGTATAAGAAAACTAACTGATCTGTTTTTTGACCCATGAACTTCACTATTGTTTGTTTGCTGAAAAATAGAATTTCTATAATTGGCTTTACAGCCAAAAATTTGAGTAAGACATGGGTGATTTTAGCAGTAATATGGTTTCAAATGTATCAGAATAGCTCTTTAAAGATGAATGCAAATTTATGTATTCGAATGTAAGTTATATAAACATGGTTTGTATGATTATATAAGTAATAGTTATATAGCATTAAGATAAATGTTTAAATTCAAATATAAATATTTGCTTACTTATAAAAGAGTTTGTCAACTAAAGTAAATAATTAAATAAAAAAAGAACAGGTTATAAAAAATTAAATTTGATCTAAGTTATGATTGCTAAAATATACCAATTGTCTATAACAGAATTACAGAATTTTCCTCAATTCCATAATGTCATTGATTTAAAAATTACAGCCCCTATAAAATAAATTAACTCTGTATGACATTAAAAAAAAAAAAAAAAAAAAAAAAAAATCTTGTTTTTTAATTGTACACAGTATTTATTTAAAACTTGTATTTTTCTCCCTTTGTTTAATCAGTATTCTCTTAAGAGCTAACTTTGAGCTTTGGTAAAATAAGCTCTCTGATTAATTCGTAAAAGATGTAGGTATAAGTTGTTTAATAAAAGGAAATGTTTGTTATGTGCAGTTGATCAAAAGTTACTGGATAAAGTGCTAAAATCAAATTTAGCTATTTTACAGAAAATAGATGATTTTTTTTTAATTTAATTATTTATTTTTAATATTCAGTGTTTAATTACCAATGCTTTTTATGTGTTTGGCTTTCTAAAACTATTACTTGGCTAATAAAAACACTGGCTGTAAATTATGCAATAGGCCTCTTGTCTGCATCCCTTTAAAAACCCCCACAGAAATAGTCTCACCTATGTCCTGTTGCCAGGGTAACTGGTTCATTAATTTTATTCTAGGGAAGTCTGGTGACATTTATTTTTCTTACTATTTTTTCCCCTATTCAGTAATTCAATTCATTAATGACCTAAAGTAGGTTGTGTATTCTTCAGTACTCTTAGAATTTGGACATGAAAGAAGATTCTTTTAATTTCAACTCTTATATCTCTCTTAAGCTGTGAAAGGCTTATATAACAGTAATCTTGATTAAATATTTTTTAAATATCAAATCATTTATGTCCCCATCCCCCTTAAGGAAAAAAAAAGTGTCTGATGATTTAGTAATTGCCGAAGCATTTTGAAAGATATTTTTGTGAAAATGTGAAATGTAAAAACCAGCAAAAAGAAAAACACAAATGGAAAGGCATACACTTACTTCGAAGTTTCATAAAATGAGTGGATTCTTCATTGCAAAATTAAAATAAAGAAAAAGAATCTGAATGAAATTAGCAATAGTAAAACAAATCAATAAATAATGTATCTCTGCATGTATAATCAAACTAAGCATTAACATTTAAATGTATTGTCTGTGTTGGTTGGAAAAGCAGTTATAAATAAGAATTTTATTTAAAAATATATTTTTGTAATATTACAATAAAAGCTAAATTTAGAAAGAAAAAAGTTAGTTCAATAGTTTGAATTTTTAATAAGCTCACTCAGACTTAAAAATTTTCTGTATGAATATATGTATATATATTCTATATTCATGTTTTAATTTCATTCTTTTCCTGTAACTTTCATATGAATATTTTGCTGCTAAAGTCCTGTTCGATTTCTGAAGTTTTTTAATTCTCTGATAAATCTTCACCCAAGAAAATTTTAACGATACATAAACAAAAAGAAAAAACATTTAAAAATAGTGCCAATTGTGGTAATTCTATTTCTTTCCTACAGAAGACCTTATTCTCTTTAAAAGTTTTAGAGTCTCTGTAAGCAACAATCTTATCCCAGAATTTTCTTATAGAAACCACGTAATAGTTTTCATGAGTGGAACTTATAACCTTTTCACACCCGATGTATCTATAGGATATACATCTTTACAATTTTTTTTTTTTTTTTTTTTTTTTTTTTTTTTTTTTTTTTTTTTTTTTCATAAGTATATGGGCCATTTTTACCATTCGCTTACATTTCATAGTAATGGACTTGACAAGTAACAGATTTGACATTTCAAATAAAATTAAAAAAAAAAAAAACTATTAAAATGAATTACTTTGTATATTTCCTAACTTAGATAATAATTTACATACATTCTAAAACTATTTAGTAAACTTACTTAGCAGCTTACATTTCATGGTAACAGACTTGACATTTGAAATAAAACTATTAGAAATTAACTAGCTCATATAATTTCTAACTTAGATAATAATACACATACCTTCTTGTTAGGCATTATTTTAATTAACCTCTAATTTTCATTAAAACTTAATTATATTTACAGTTTAGAATTTTCAATAATGCATCTAAATTTTCTTTCCCCATATAAATTGCTTTAATTAAAATTTAACTTCATTTTTTAACCTAAATATTATTTATAGAAATTCTAATAATCATTTTTTAAAAATAAATAACAGATGGCTACTTAATCATCACTTTAAAATCGTAATTATTAAGTTATTTAAAAGTCCAAAATATTCTTTTAAAATTATATCTTAAATCATAATAATCTCATTAATAAAATCTGAATAAATCCATTAAAGCTAATGTTTATTTATTATTTAATTAATATAAACACTGCATCGTTTCAAAATCGCTAAATTAAAAATATAATAATAATAACTTCCGATAATTTCTTTTAGTAATCTACCGAAAATAATATTTTTCAAATTTTTTTAATATTATTTTCTCTTAAAATTATAATAATCAACTTTTATCTTAAATCTAAATCATTTTAACGTAATTTTTCAGCATTTTGGACCGTAACTTTGCAAGTTATGCAGTTTTTTTAATTGTCTGTATATTAAAGTATTCAAATGTCGCACGCTACCGAATTACGATATTGCGAGTAGCCATCTTTGTTTTTTCGCTTCTACCTTCCCAAAACAGCATTCTAGCATCACTTGAGCGTCCATCTTGATGACGGCGTGAATCATCTTAACATCAAGATTGTTCTAGAACATTCGGTTTCGCGGGCTCGCGAATCAATGTTATGAAATTCTGATCGTGCATTGGTTGATAGGGGCAGCATTCCGGCAAGAGGTTTGAATTCTCTGATTTATGTGACAGTTTTTCTGTTGCAGTCACAGCATGAGGACGCGATTTTTGAGGGTAGGGGCTCTCGGTAGCATCGTTTTATTCTCTTACGATAATGAAGTTTCTTCTCTGAAGAACAAATTGACTAAAGATTCACAGTTCATCATAGCAATAAAATCCCATTTTCCTCCAGCTTCTAATCTTCTCATAATTTACCAGCCCTCATAATTATTCAAACAATAGTAGCCACTGAAAATAACCGTACAAGATAGATGATTCTTTACGATGTTCTTTGGAAAAAGAATCTATAATACCATCTAATAAGAGCCATCCTGTCATCTGCTGGATTAAGTTGCTGACTTTACGAGAGTCATCGTCCATGAATCTTGTCCTGTGATCTGCTAAAATGCACAGCTGTCCTGAAGTGTTCTTCATAAAAAAAAAGGACCCTTCTTTGCGATCTGCTGAAATCAGGGGCAGTCTCAGGAACTAGCATGTCTCATTTGATCATTTGAAAATCTACATCAATTAATCCACCAAGCTCCGTGAATTTGATGCAGCATTAAAATCTACATCTATGAATCCACCAAGCCTCTTGAATTTGACGCGGCATTAAATCGTAAGGACTGAACCATCTTGACTGTCGAGCTGTCTATGTTGATATTACAGTGGTTTAAATTTTAGACCTAGAAATAAGCTCGCTAAGAAATGTTGTCAATAACAATCCGTATCTAATTAAGTGAAAAATTCCCTGTGTGTATATGTTGATCAACATAACCTTCCCTAGATTTTCACAATAAATCAATTTTGGATTACAGAAGTATCTTTGATGTCATATTTGGATGAGTGATTATTTTTTCATTTCTTCCAGCTCGATTACATTCTCTCAGGAGATATCTGATCTTAATAGCAAATTAGTTAATCTTTAATTCTAAATTTTATTTCTTAGATTCAAAATTTAAATATTTCTTGGCTTTCATGCTAACCACTAGTGATCTTGGTCAGTTTTTTGTTTGGGGCATTATCTTTTGAGCGGTGCAAAATCAATTTTTGACATCTTATTAGCATGGCTATATATATATATATATATAGATAGATAGATAGATTTTTTTTTCTTTTTTTTTGCATTGCTAAAATGACGATCTCCAAGGCAAACAACTTAGCACTTCTGAAACTATTTAGTAAACAATATTTAATTACAAAAGTGCAAAAATCATTATTTTAATATTATAATTTACAATAACAGACTTGACAATGTAAAAAAAATACCAACCTTGATAAAAGCTTATTCTTGCCACTATTACATAGCTTCACAATTGAAGAGTAAAAAATGGCAAGTAGTAGTTGTGTGAATAGTTTAACTATATCGGCTAATATTTGCTGCTAACTTTAGGCAGATTTCGAAACCTATTTTGACTAAAATATTCATAAGGTAACGGACTTGACAAAATGTGAGGAACAAAAGATTTCTGGTAATTTCGCAAAGAAAATATCTTTTGTAGCAATTTTTTTCATTAATATAGAACACTAACAGTTCATATTTAAAATAATTAAACCTTTTTATTTAAAAAAAGTTAGCTCAAATTAAAAAAAAAAAAAAAAAAAAAAAAAAAATTCAAAACATAAAATTTGGAATGGGACAGACATTTTTGCTTAGAATCAAAATTTTAAAGATTTATGTCTCAAAAATTTTTAGTTAAATTTTTTTAATTTTTCATGTTAGAAATGTTCAATATAATCTTTAGCTAATGTATAGCTCAAATCAAACTTTAAATATTAATTTGTTTGAATTTTTTTCTTTTTACTCTGGGACAGCATATGTAAGCGAAATTTGAAAATATCCCATATAAACAATGTTAAAAATAAAGAAATAGGTGTGCAGAAAGCTTAACTAAACAAAATAGCAATTTGTTTCTTATAGTGCTTTTTTAATGAGATCTGTGTTATATCAAAATGGTTTGCAACTAAAATGTACAAAAATGAAAATGTTAATATTAATTTCTCTGTATCTTAGGATATCATTTGTAGTGTCCATTAATAAAAAATATATATGTTAAATGTGTATTTGTTTCACTTTCTTATTGTTTTGTATTGTAAAATAAATAACTTTTTTAAAAAATCTAATATTGTCAGAAAATGTATTTTGAATTCCCATGTATCATCAAATTTTATGTGCATAAAATGAATTTAATTTTTTTTATTATTTTCAGTCTTTCTTATTTATCAATTTGTTAATATAAGTTCATAACTGCAGTTAAATATATAAGCCCTGGGGTCTAAAGAGGATACAGAAAAGGATTTTCTATGTTGGAATTGTAATATCCCCTTGCTTTGGTTGTCAATAGTAGAGAAAGAAAACAAAAATCTTATATAATATGCAATTGGGAAGAAAAATAATAAAAGCTCTTTAACTTCCTTTACTACATTACTGTCAAAATATATGTTAGTTTTATTGGTTTCAACCACATATATACCAGATGTGACTATAATCAAGAAGTTAAATATTTTAATTTTTAAAAGCAATTTTCTTATTTTATCTTATAAAAGGGAGGGTGGGGGCTAAATTTAACTAACCTATATTTAATACTTAAATACTTCTTTTCCAAAAATGCTAAATTTCTGGTTAATAAAGCCTGTTTTAAACTGGTTGCAATATTGTAGTTAAAAAAATATATTTATTTTTTCTTATATTTAATTTTTTAGAAAATTTCCTTGGTTTGGGTATAGTGAGTGTTGAGGAACTCATTAAAAATCCAAGTCAAAGACAAATCATCCCTTTGCAGTCAAGGCCACTTGAAGATGACAATGTAACTGGATCTTTAACAACAGAGGTATTTTTTAATATAGAATGTCTATAAATAGTTTGGAGTATTTTAATGTTTAATAATTCATCAAATAATGAAGATGTTAACAAAACTATGGCATTTATGCATAGAATAACTTGTACATTTACATTTATTATCAGAATTCGCAGAACACAGCATTCTGCTTGCCTATCTGAGATCCTTATATCTTTTCGAATAACTAAGCCAGAACAGGAAGGGGGAGGAATAAATAAAAAGATATCACTTGATAAATTTAAAAGCAAAATTAAATAAGTTTAATGCATCAAAAGCAGGGACGCTTTTCTCGTGCCACTGAAGCCATCAAATGACAATTGTGACTTTGAGCTAAATTCCTTGTCCTTTCAAATCCCCAGATATAATGCTGCTGAGCTTTTTCCTTTGGACATTTGTAAATGATATTATTTAGAGGAGGAAAGTTTTAAACATTGATGTACTAAAGGCCAGAATTGCAACAGCATTAGTTACTGTGGATTTCAACATGCTTGCTTGTATTTTGCTTCACACCAAGTCCATCCAGTACTGTCTTGATATTTTCTGTACGACAAAGGACACTCATGTGGAAGTTCGTTGACAAGGGCTGTAAAACTTTTTGAATCTATCAATCTTAAACTGTCTAACCATTACTGTTATGAGTTTAAATCTATCTTCATTATTTTATGAATTATTAAACATTGAAATGTCAGATCTTTGCTACATATAGTTAAATAATAAATGGTTCATATAGGGGTTGAATGTAAATAGATATATTATTTCATGTTGATACCAATATAAATGTAAATCTTTTATAGAAATTGTATCATTTTTTGCAAGTTATTTACCTGTGTTGAGAGGGATAGCGAACCAATGGCATATGACAGGATATTTTTCGCTCAGCATTCTTTGAGATTCTAAATCAAACTACAGTGAATGCATAATTATATAAATTTATGCTAGCTGAGTTTATCTAAATTTGATTTCTTGAAAATTAAAGAAAACTAAAAAACAACTTAATGAATACCAATCTTGTTCAATATTGGCCTTTAATTTTTATTTATTATTATTTTTTTTTAATTAAGAAAGGATTTGCGACCAACTAAAAACACCATCAGACATTTTAAGCAAAAGTTCCAATGATAAAAGTTAGATAATTTTGAATTCATTTAAAGGTATAAAGAGCTAATAACTAGTAATACGAATTAATTTCAAAAAATTATTAGTTAAAGAAAATAAACAATTATGAAAACAGTTTTCAGTTCTAAGTGAAAAGTTACTGTTGATTTCAGTTCTAAATTCGGACTCATAGTCAGTGTTGTTTTCCAATTTTATTGGATAATCTTCTGCATACTGAATTCTGTCCCAAAGAAAATTTGGTCCACTAAACCAAAATTTGCAGTTAGTCAGTTCTTTAGCATCTAGACCTCGAGATAGGACGTCAGCAGGATTATTTTCCGATGATACGTGTTGCCACTGATAAGAGTCCGTGAGGTCTTGTATAGCAGCCACTCTATTACTCACAAATGTTTTCAAGTGGTGGGGAGATTTTCTAATCCATGCCAGTGATATTGTGGAGTCACTCCAGAGAAGAACAGTTTCTATTGGAATGTCAAGTGACGGTACAACTTTATGCATTAATTTTTCTAAGAGAAGACATGAGCACAGTTCAAGACGAGGGATTGTCACTGTTTTTATGGGGGATACTCTAGACTTGCTACAGAGTAAATGTGCATCAGGAGAACCTTCAGTTGGTATATACTGGATGTATATGGCGGCTCCATATGCCAAAGAAGAGGCATCTGCGAAGCCATGTACGACTATGCGCTCTTCACGAAAAATAAATCTAGGAATTTTTAAATTTTCTAATTCTGCAAGAGTGGAGACAAAATCACTCCATTCTTTTGCTATGGAATCTGGTAGTGGCTCATTCCAATCTATCTTAGCTAGCCACGTTTTCTGCATGAAGATCTTAGCCCTTGCTACTACAGGGCCAATTAATCCGAGTGGATCGAAGATTTTTGAAATCAAAGAGAGAACATCTCGTTTGCTATACAATTCCTTGTTATGAATCTTTAATTTATACAGAAAACAGTCACTTAAAGGTTCCCAGAGAACACCCAAAGTTTTTACTGAACTACAATCTGTTTGATCATCGAAATTATATTCGGTGGCAGCCATAGTATTAGGTTCAAGTAATTCTCGGTGGTTTGCACACCATTTGTGCAATTTCATATTTCCACGCTTCAAAAGTTCAATCAATTGGGACTTTAAAATTTTCGCCCTTTCGAGAGTCGATTCCCCCGAAAGAAGGTCGTCTACATAAAAATCTTTTAAAACGACTGACGATGCTAGAGGTAAGTTTGGTTGCTCATCAAGAGCTAATTGTTTAAGAGCACGAGTTGCTAAATAAGGAGCATTAGATGTCCCATAAGTAACTGTATTAAGCTTATAAGTATTCACTGGCGCGTTAATACTGTCCTTCCACAAGATTCTAAGAAAGTCTCGTTGGGATGAATCAATTAATACCATTCTATACATTTTTTCTACATCCGCTGTGAATGCATATCGATGTTTTCGGAAACGTATCATAATTACGAATAATTCTTGTTGAGGAATTTTTCCTTTTAAAAGAATATCATTCAATGACAAACCAGATGTCGTTAACGTTGAAGCTTTAAAAACGACTCGCAAGCATGTTGTACTTTTTTCTGGCCTGTAGACCCCATGATGTGGTATATAATAAAGGTTCTTTACGGGTTTTGATTCTTTTACTAATTCCATATGATTTAAGTTTTTGTATTCTTCCATAAACTCCGAATAGAGAGGTTGCAAATTCGAATCCTTATCTAATCGGCGCCAAACTTGATCGAGCCTTTTTTCGGCTAGTTTTTTGGATTCTCCTAAAAGTGTAGCATCCTCCATAGGCATGCTAACAACATACTGACCATTGGAAATTCGGTAATGAGTCATTTCAAAATGATTTTCGCAAAATTTCTCTTCATTACTAAGTGGAGAACTAGAATCATTAATATTTTCAATTTCCCAAAATTTTCTTAAGGATTTGTCTATTTTTTCATTGGTTAATAAACCACAATATTGGGAATCATCTGAGGAATTATTCACGACACCGCTAGCAACATATCCGAATACTGTTTCTTGAAATAACAAATTTTGAGATGAGCTGCGAATTTTACCCGATTTTAATAAATCGAAGAAACATTGCGCGCCGACCAACAGGTTTATCTTCCCAGGGATATAAAATTCAGCATCTGCTAACGAGATATTTGTAGGAATATCAGCAATTTCTATACGAATAGGTGTAAGTGGGGTTATTTCTGTAATTTTTGGCACTACAAGAAATTCCAGTTCCCTTGTGAAATCTCTATTTTTATTTGAAATCACAGTTTTAATTTTATAATTTAATGTTGTGGTCGTGTTATTCAAACCCGATATTGGAGCAAAAACCTTTGATTTCTTTATACCCAATTTCTTTGCAAATTCAAGCGACACACAATTTATTTGGCTACAAGAATCTAAGAGAGTTCTTGCCTGGATAAAATTTCCTTTATTTGTTTTTATGTCAATAACTGCAGTTGCCAAGATAACAGTTTTATTTGAAGCGAATAAGCAATTAGAAAGATTTTGTGAGACTGAAGGCGTCGGACTTGATTCTGGGCGACGTACTGTCTGATCAACACCTGGTTTTTGGAAATGAGTTTCATTACTGGAACCGATTTCTTTATCTCTATGTAATAAAGTGTTGTGAGGGGATTTGCAATGTTTACATAAATGTTTCGAAACACAGTTAGCTGCTAAATGTGATTTGTTAAAGCATATCAGACAAAGTTTATTTTTTTTTAACGATAGCAAATCTTTCACCAAAATTCATATTTAAGAATTTGTTACATTTATATAGGGGATGAAATGAATCACAAATAATACTGTTTTTCAGAACTTGTATTTACTAAAAGAGATTTTGATTTTATTTCACTAGAAATCTTTGGTCTAGCTAAATTACTTCTATTTATGCTTTCGAGAGATTGGCTTCTTTTTTCTAAAAAGTCCATTAAACTGTCAAAACTAGGAACTTCAGATGTGTTTATTGACAATTCAAATTGTTTTCTTGTTTCCTTATCTAGTTTTTCTAAAATTATAGTTGTAAACAAAATGTCAGAGAGGTTATTTCTCTCAAATCCTAAATTATTTAGAGCCCTGATATTTTTGTTTATAACATCTAACAAACGCCTTAATTCTTTAGATGATTCATGTGTAATTTTTTCAAAATCTAACACAGCCTTTAAATGTATATTAACCACTATTCGTTTATTTTCAAATCTATTTTCTAACGCTTTAAATAACGAATCAAATGTATCATCTGGAGTTTCTAATAATTTAGCCTCATTTCTTAATGCGGAATGCAAATAACATAATTTTTGAACATCAGTCAATTCTTCATTATTCGTAACAATATTATTAAACTCTATTTTAAACATGTTCCAGTCTTCATATTTCCCACTAAATAGCGGAAGTGGTATGTCAGGTAATTTAATTTTACTGTTACTTATCCTTAATTCCGAATTTTTTGTTTCTTTTTTATTAGAATATAATAATTGATTGAAACTTACCTCTAGATTTTCTACTCGCTCTTCCATTTCGACGAATGAAGCATCAATTTCTGTTAAATCATGATCTTCTGGTGCTGTTATATAATAATCTCGACGAAGTACATCAATGTTTGTTGACAGTTTTTGAAGATTCTTGATTTTCGTTTCAATTTGAATTCTAGACAATTCATCGGTTTTTTCATTTAGAGAATTTTCTAATCTTGTTAACTGGGCTTTTAAAGAGCCTCTAGTCCTATTCAAGCTAATTAACGAAGCCATTTTAATTCAAATAGAACAAGGAGAACAAGTTCGAATTAAAAACGAAAGTCCTACCGGTGAGCGGACCAGTGATGTAACGAAATGTCGAATGTTGCGAGTATCTTTAATACTCATTAGGTCGCTGGTTCGATTAATACTACTAATTATTTAAACTTCTTTATATACAAACTATTTACACATTATTTACATTTCGAATAAAGAATACAGATCTAGCGAACACACCATAGGCCCGCTAAGATCGCCGAAAAACAAAACAATAACAAACGAGATTCCAATGTTCCCAAAACGGCAAACCTAAAGTACAATAGAATGCACCACAAGCAGACGTGTGACATCCAAGGTTATGGTGAAGCCGTTACAAAAGAATGCGCCATGGAGACGCGATATACAAGATTATGGTGAAGCCGTAACAATAGTTTTCATTTAAAATTCTTACAATCAGTGCTTTGTGCTGTTCTATTTATTTATAAAAAATTCTTGTGAACAAAGATTGTGTAAAAGCACTTTTTCTTTTAAGGATCTCTCATGTTATGGATCTTTCTTGTAAGGATCTCTGTGTAAAATTTCTTTTTGTATACATAAATTTGCCAAAGAAAAAAAAAAATCGGCAAATGACATATTCATTTGTTGATTTTGTTCCTAATAATTATGAATTGCTTGTTTTAGAAATTACTGCTAAAACAATAACATTTTTAATGCATAGAGTAAAATTTATGCATTAGCTACTAAAAGGTAAACAATTAGGAGACAGCATTTACTCATGTGACTTGAAATATATTTTTTTTCCTCATGTGTCTATTTACGAACTTATTATTTAATTATGGATTATATCAGAGATCATATTTACTTTTATTTAATTATTTAATTCCCCAAATTCACACGATTCACTAATTTTGCAAAAACGAGTGAATAATTACGTGACTTACAAATTGATTACTGTCAACCATGCAAAATATTAACATAAAGTTATTTTGTGTAAATATCTCAGTGTTATTTCCTGCTACAAAGTTCTTTTATTTTATCACCCTTTCTTTTATCATCAATAAAAGCAATTGATAAATGATTGATTATTATAGTAGCTGTAAAATGAATCGACTTAATTCAAATTTTCAAAATTGATCATTCAGCATTCTCAGTATTCTACCATGCATGGCTTATTAGAAAAACTTATCTTTATCAAAACCTTTCGATATGCCACACAAAACTGTTAGAAATTTTTCATATGTAATAAAAAACATAAAAGAATTTTTTAGGAAATGAAAAATATATAAAATAAGTTTTAATTTCATTATAATAAATATTAGTTAATATAATGGTAACAGCTAGTGAAAGTCTCCAATTGCAGCATTTACTATTCACATTCATGATTACAACATTTACTATTCACATGTCATGATCACATTAAATATTTTTAAAAGGATTTTTTCTTTTTGTTCATTAAATTGATTTATCTCAATTATCTTACATTTTCTTGTTCATTGACTAATAATTTTATAATTAGCAATTCAATTCAAGATGTCTTATAACAGTTTAATTAAAACACAAACCTTATTTCCCATCAATTTACTTTTTTAATGTCTTTTATTGGAGAAACTGACAAAATATACCTAAAAATTCTAAATTGAAAGATTAACTTTTACTTCTGATGTAAACAGCTCTTGTGAGAAATGTATGTGTGTTTAGATTGTTACAAACAAAGTTTTTTCACCTTTTTTTTTTTTTTTTTTTTTTTTTTTTTTGGCACAATTTTTCATTTTATTAGTAATTGAATATGCTACTAATCTGTTCCATGCAAATCCTACAAATTATTATTATTAACTTTAAAGAAAATTATTTAAGAAATTTGTTTTATGTTTTTATGTAATTATTATTATTTTGTTTTAATACACTGAAATGAATACATAAAAAAAGAAAATCTTACAAAAAAAAAAAAAAAAAAAAAAAAAAAACTTGCAAAAATTTGATAAATTTTTACTTTAGTTGGGAAGGAGTATAAAAAAATATTACAAATACTTGGGATTTTAATATTTTTTTTTTAATTGATAATTAGTCAAATTTTCTATGCTTAAAATTACTTGTATATTTATTTACAATGTTTATCTGGATTGATATAGTTTAGTTATTTATTGTTTTTTTATATACTTTTATTTATTTTACAGTTTTTATTTTTGAATCACATCACACCTGTATCTGAACCTACTCATTTGTCTCAAAAGACTGTAGCAAGTAATGGAAAAACTATTGAAACTAACAGCAGGGTAACTGCTGGAGGCACTGTCATTACAACCACCACTATTAAACGAACTAAAGAAGGCATGTTTAATAATGATTTATGACTTTTCTCTTTTATTTTTATCTCAACAGTTCTCATTTAAAATTCTTACAATCAGTGCTTTGTGCTGTTCTATTTATTTATATAAAATTCTTGTGAACAAAGACTGTGTAAAAGCACTTTTTCTTTTAAGGATCTCTCTTGTTATGGATTTCTCTTGTAAGGATCTCTCTGTAAAATTTCTTTTTGTATACACAAATTTGCCAAAGAGAAAAAAAAAATAGGCAAATGACATATTCATTTGTTGATTTTGTTCCTAATAATTATGAATTGCTTGTTTTAGAAATTACTGCCAAAAAATAATGTTTTTAATACATAGAGTAAAATTTATGTATTAGCTATTAAAAGGGTAAACAATAAGGAGACAGCATTTACTCATGTGACTTGAAATATTTCTTTTTTCCTCATATGCCTATCTGATGAGAATATTATGTATTCCACTAAACTTTTAATGGTATTAACAAACTAAGTATCTTTAAATTATGTATGTAAATTTATTTACTGGCATACATATAAAATATTATCAATTAAAATATATAATTTTGATATTTTATCTAAACTTTGTATAGTAGGAACATTATTAAGCAAAGAATAAAACATGCAATTTCCATAGTTCATAAGTTATAAATCCTGTAATATGACATTATAATTATTAAATTTAACTTTTGTCTGCATAATCATAGAATGCACTACATCAAGAACACTTTTTAAAATTACCCAAAGTTGAAATTAACTAGATACATCTTAATTTTGAAAATTTTTAAAGTGCTATTATAGTAAATATATATGTATATATATAATTATTGCAAAAACTATTTTTATTTTCGGACAATAGACTTTCATGATAGACAGGAGTGGGATATAAAAAACCTGATGTCCTCAAAGTTTTTCATAAAAATCTGCTCATTGGTTATCTCCTTACCTTCCATCTTCTTATACAAACTACTACATATCATTTGTTAATTTTATACTATAGATGACTGGGTGTAATTTTCTGTAGAAATAATTATTTAAAGATTCTTTAAGGGCTTTCAAAAATGTGATAAATTTGAAATGAGTTTTAATTCTTATATTATTATTATTATATATTTACAAATCCAAGTTCAAAATTATCCTACAGATTAATTTTATTTACTCTTTAAATTATTGTTTACAATTTACGGATCATTGGCTTTCCTATTAAGCTGTATATTTTTCTTTTGAAATATTTAGGTGGAGGCAGTTTCTTCAAAACTCTTTAGTTACATAAATGTTTTTTAAATTGAGTTGTTTATGTTTGATTTATTGTTTAGTAGAATGGTGATGATTTAAAATGTAACTATAATAATTTTTTTATGTGAGTGAATGTCTTAGTTGTGAATAATAAATTTTCTATTCTTTGTTTCTTTAATTTCTTTTTTTTTCTTTTTTCTTGTTTAATATTTAATGAATTGATGATAAAGATGTAAAGTTGGGTCATTCCATGTCAAATCAACCAAAAAAATTCAATATTCAACCTGACCATTTCCGATTTCAATGAAACTGCTAGTGATCATTCTCTATGATGATATAAATTAGAGCATATTTTTATTTTTTGTTTATTGCTTTAAATTTTTATACAATTAATTGTTTAAATTTTAAAAAATCATCATTTTTTGACTTGCATAAATATTTTCAATTTCGAATTTCTCAAGTTCTACCAAACATAGAAAATTTTATGACCACTCATTTCAAAGAGGAGTTTATAAGGTTTAATTTGATTTGCAAGTCGACTATGTATAATTAAAATTAAAAAAAATTTTTAAATTTTAAATTTGAAGATTTTTTAGATAGTCATTCTTAAAAAATTTGAAAAAATTGTACATTTGTGGTAATATTATAAGCTTTAAATTCTGAAATTTTTAGAGTGGGATCTCAATGGGATCAAGAGTTATGAAATAAAAGCTGAAAATTACCATACAAATCATAAATAAATAACAAAATAGACATAAATAAATTGCTATTTTAATGGTAATTTTTGTTTTTATTTAATAACTCTTGATCCCATTGAGATCCCACTCTAAAAATTTCAGAATTTAAAGCTTATAATACTACAAAAAACATACAATTTTTTCAAAATTTTTAAAAATGACTATCTGAAAAATTTTCAAATTTTAATTTAATTTTTTTGTAATTTTATTTATTTTAACTATACACAGTCGACTTGCATATCAAATTAAACCTTATAAATTCCTCTTTGAAATGAGTGGTTATAAAATTTTCTATGTTTGATAGAACTTGAGAAATTCAAAATTGAAAATATTTGTGCAAGTCAAAAAATGATGATTTTTCAAAATTTAAAATAATTAATTGTATAAAAATTTAAAGTGATAAACAAAAAATAAAAATATGTTCTAATTTATATCATCATAGAGAATGATCCCTAGCAGTTTCATTGAAATCGGAAAGGGTCAGTTTGAGTCATTGGTCGATTTGGCATGGAATGACCCAGTTGCACTATAATACTTTGAGGGGAAAAAAAAAAAAAAAAAAAAAAAAAAAAAAAAAAAAAAAAATCTGAGATGGAGACTTATAAACAAGACTTTTTACATTTTTATACATTTTATTTAAAACTAATTTTGTATTTTTGTTTAATTCCAGAAAAAACATTTTTTTTTTTTTTTTTTTTTTTTTTTTTTTGTAATTGCCTATTACTTTATATTTAAAGGCTGCTGGCAAAAGTTTACTTTATTTCATAACTATTCCTTATTGTTAAGAAGAATATATAGTTTTTCAGAAACATTTATGCTTTTTTGTTAATTTAAAAATTTGAGAAAAAAAGTCAACATTTCTATTGTTGCTAGTTATTTTATGTTTCAAGTGAGAAAATTTGTTTTTTAGAACTATATCTTCTTTAAAGAATGCAAACATTATTTTTGATTATTTATCTATATATATCTTTTTTTAATTTGGAAAAATGATTTTTAATAAGTAAACTTTTTTTGCTATTCAGCAAATTTCATGGCTAAGATGACACAACCATTTTAAAAACATTTGCTATTTTAATTACTGGCATTAAAATCCATGATTCAAAATCTAAGAATCTGTTGGATATAAAATTCAAGATTTGGCTTTAAGGTCATTATTCTATAATTACATTTTATGGATATACACTCATGTATCATAAAACAAAAAAATATCTTGTTGTCAGTGCAGTACATTATTTGTCAAATTCCATGTATCATCAACTGATTATTTCATTTCAATTTAATAGTTAGAAGGTTCAAAGACACATATGTGCTGATTAAAAAGCTTTTTCAAAATTAACATGTAATCACACTACAATTACAACTGCAACCATATAGGGACAAGTGATTAAAAATGTTCAGGCTTTCAAGGTATTTTTACTTTCAGTTTTAATAAAATAATTGATTTTTTTTTTTTTCATTGATATTTTTAACAAAATTCAGAAAAATTTGTTATTGGCATAAATGTATCTATATTTACATTTCTTTCAAATTTGTTATCAAAAAGAAATTACTTTTTGATGGATGCATATTTTATCTCTTTTCTATGTAGAACTCATAAATTATTTGAAACTGTGATTTAAATATTATTCATTTTAAATAAGATATAAAATATTGTTAGATTATTATGAAATTTTTCTTTTAAATAGATAAATTGGAATTTTTATTCAAAATGTTTCCAAAAAGTAAAAAAATATATTAAATTTCTCGAATATTATTCTTCATAGGTTTGAGTAGAATAAGAAATTAATTTATTTTAAAAATTTTTTGTTTGTTTTTGAAGTTTGCTGCAATTTGTTTCTGATATAATCTAGCATTTTTGTGCATTTTTTTTTTTTTTTTTTTTTTTTTTTTTTTTTTTTTTTCATTTAGGCCAGAGATAATATCTCAAACAAGATATATGATTACTTTTTTTTTTTCAAATACATATATATATATTTAGACAAATATTCATGGTGTATTTAAAATTTTGTTGTTAATCCTTTACAGCTGACCAACCAATATTGGATACTCACACTTGCTAGTTTTCTGATTTTCAGCAGGAGATTCATGCTTTCCATACTTTTAATTTTTGATGTTTCTCCTGATTTTTCATATATTTTTAAATATTCTATTTTACAATCAGATTTACTGCAATTCAGAGATAAAAACTTCAGTACAGATGTAGTTGTTCTTTAGTATGATTGATCAGTAGTACTTTATATGATACACTACAATTTTTTACTTCAATTTGTTATAAATAATGAATTTTTTTTTCTTACTATGGACGGATTTTGGATTATTAATAATTTGTCTCAATTAAGACTTATCTTCACTATAACTTTGTATATGTTTATGGGAAACAACCCCTCACTCTTGTGTAAAATGTAGGACGGGGGATGGGGATAAAATTGTAAAATGTGCAATTTAGAAATATGTTAAAACATCCTAAACATCATTTGCTAAAATTCATTCTATTTGTAAGGAGTACATATTTTCTTTGGTGACGTATTTCTTTTTAATCTTTAGTAATAACAAAGCCCTATTTAAAATTAAGCTTGGACTGAACATATTTGTTTACTTGTAAAATGTAAGTTTTCATTGGGAAAAAATGTCTCCTGATTTTTTTAATGAAATTTCCCAAATTTGTAATTTTAGAACTTGGCAAATCTGGGCACTTTTTTCTTTCTTTTTTTCAAACATGTATGGGTTTTGTTCTATCATTCTTCAAAATAAGATTTTTTATATGTATCCCCCCTCCTCCTTCTTCAAACTTTTGGTTAGGGTTTGGTATATTTTTATTGCTATCACAGATTAACTTACAGAAATGGAAGTGCCGAGTAAACACATATATTGAGAGCTCTTCTATTTTAACAATATTTGTAGATGAAGACAAACAGAATAATAAATTCTCAGATACATATGCTTTACTTTGGTCATTAACTATAACATAATAAACTTTTTGATTGCATTTAGGTGTGTATACACAGAAAAAGACATTCAAAATCATTGAATGTTAGTCAACAAATGAATATATGATGAGCCATAAGTTTTATAACATCAGTAATTTTTCAAGTATGAAAGTTGATATTCGAATTTAATTTTTAAATATTTACATTGTAATTAATTTATTTAATTTGCTTAGTTAATTTGTCACCTGCTTACAACTGGGAGTGTGAGCACTTGCTCCATTTTCCCAGTAGAATATTAATCTCTAATTTGAGTATAATTTAATTTTAAATTAAAAAAATACATTATTATTTATTACTTTTTGCCATTATCTATAATATTAGAAAAAAAAATGTAAACAGCCTATCATTGTACAGGGCGAGTTTTTTAAATATATTCTAGAATAAGAAAACATACAATTTATTATCTTCATTTGTATGATTTGAATTGTGATAAAAGATGTTGAGAATGGCTCCCACCCTCCAAGCACGAAGATCAGTCACTTTATCCAAATTTGATTTTAGTTTATTTCATTGTCATGACAATTTCTGTATCTCACATGTAAGTAAAAACTTTCTGTAGTTCATTTAATAGTGCTCTTATAAAGTATCTAGAAATGCATCACAAAATTTGTTTTGCACATTTTGGTATAAATAAGATAAAAATAATATTCAACAGCAAAGTCACAGTGTTCACATTAAAAAATTGTGCCAACTAATAACAACTTCAATGCACTACATCGTACACAGGACTGCCAGAAGAATCATGTCTCATCACACAAGTTCATGGTCCAGTGTTACCTGTATATAGACCAGGAGGCGGCAGCTCAATCAGTCATCTCATTGCGTTCATGGTTGAAATTCCAAAGTTAGGTAAAACTTAATTCACATTTAAAATCTAATTGGTCTGCAAAGTCATATGGTAGAAAACACCTGAAAACCAGATTTTAGCAATTGACTCATAGGTTTACCAATGTCTTTTCCTGCATCCAACCCTCCCTGTTTTCATATCTTTGGGTACAGGAAAGCGCAATGATAAACCTATGAATTATTTGCTAAAATCGGGTTTTTAGGTATTTTCCACTGAGATATGATTTGGCTAACTGATTGCGTTTTAATATGCAAATCGAGTTTTAGCTAATTCTGAAATTTCAGCCATGGGTTCCTGTTCTACCAGCAATTGAAGATTCTCATATTTAGTTCTTCTGGGCATAGAGTGCACTTATAGTCAGGATTGTATTTCAAAAAACTCTTTTGTTGTTGTTGTTCTTGTAACAATTATTTGCTCTAATGTAAATAAAAATTGCATTTGTTTTTTCAATTCAAATTTAATTTTATGTACGCATTTATAACTATGACATCAACTTAAACATGTAATTACTAAAGTATACATTATATTGCAATTAAATATGTTAATCCTTAAAATTTTTGTGATGGATAAAACTCTATAAGAATGCCAATAAAATTTATTTAGTAAAGTTAAGCTATGAAATGCAAATTTTATTCATCACTAGACAATGAAGTACAAAAGAGAAATCATAAGAAAAAAATATATTTTCTTTTTAAGTGATTCTTTTTGGATAAAAGAAAAAAAGGGAAAAACTTTTTTATAACATTTAATAATAAAGTTATGTATAATTTTAGAAAATACAGCTGCAAGAAAACATTTTATGTGAAGATTTGAGCGTTGAATCTGTTCCTGATATAGCTGAGCAACTTTATACATGAAGAATTTTCTGTATGGTCTTTTCAAAATGTTTTACAAAATAATATTCCATTATGTCTTGCTTTTTTTTAATGGAGCTGCATGCATCATTTACATTTTGCATTATTGCATTGAATTTAAAATATTTGTAATAAGAAAACATAATGAAATGCTGAAGAAAACAGCTATTAAATTTCAAAGTATCATGCTATAACATTCACCTAGAGCTGCTTGTGGAAGGGCTTTGTATCTTACCTGCCTTTTTAAGGACTTGTCTTGACTTTGATCTAAAAATTTTCACAGTCCTGGCAAAATAAAAGGAAATTTTCTGTTGGGCCGGTGGATTAAAGGCAACCTTTTTTTTTATGCCCTGGGTCAATGAAAAAAAAAATAAGCAGACTGGGACAAGCTGATGAAAAAAATTCAGCAAGATATAAAATTTAAAAGGATCAAACTAAGCCAATGAAATGTAAACAATTTTCAATGGGCGTGGCTGAGACAAGAATAAGTATAAATATGCTGCATGAATCAATGCTAGATTGACATCAGTACAGAAATGTAACATGTCTAGCATAGAGTAGCAGTTACTTTGTACAATAAAGTAAATAAATTATTCATAGTACAGTGTCAAGGTATTCTTTGAAACTCATTAAGATTTATCCATGTAGCAAAACATAAAATTTTTTAAAAAAATTATTAGATAATAGATGTCATGGAATAAATAATAAACTATCAAACTCAAAGATTAAATAATAATGTGTGTTTTAATTTTTTTCCTTCTTCTTTGTATCTAAAAAATAAAAATTTGCATTGTCTGCAGGTGATACTGGAAATGGTCCAATAATTGAATAAAACTGTGTATAAGCTGTTCCAAGTGGTTTCCAAAACATGTGCGAGCTCCCAAAAAGTGGGCACATGGAACACAAATTTATTAATCCCTAGTTTAGTGTTGGGATAATTTTTGGAAAATTTAAACTGTATATAATAATATTTTAACTAATTTTGCATCATTAAAGTTATTGAGAAACACTGAACTTTGTGAAAATTACTTATTTTGTACCCTTTCATAAATATACTTAGTTTTAACAAGATTTTTTTTCATACATTGCTCTTTTTGAACATTTAAATATGTTTGATACTTTCACTTTTAAATATTGCTGCATTTTCAATTTTTAAATTTAGCTATTATTTGATTAATAATTTACTTCTATTTCTAAGTATATTTTAAAAACAACCTACCTAGAAAACTGGTCAATTTATAGGGACACAGTACCTTTTAAACTATTTTTCCAATTTTAAATAGTACTATTATATCTTTGGTGACATCATATTTTATTATAAAAAGCCAATATAATTTTTTTAAATATCTTAAAAAAAGCATAACTAACCAAAATTTCTTTTATTATTATTTTTATTTATTTATTTACCTTTAAAAAAAAATTCCTACTTATTTAAATATGGATATTCTTGCTTCAATTTTTTTTTCCACATTCCTTGAGAATATACTGTATAAAACTGTGCATGGATTTTTAGATTTATGGGATATTACATTTAATATAGATTTTTTTTCTTTTGTGTATAGTAAAAAAATCAAGGAAATTCAACAAACTCATAATTAAAAAAATAAATAAAATAACTATAAACTTGTATATTAAATCCTTGCACAGAAGCATTAATACACCATTAGAAAAAAAAATAAAATAAAATAAAATAAAAATAAAAAATCAAACTTCTGTCTAAATTATGAAAAAAGCTTAAGTATTTATTCAACAAGCTAGTTATGAAAATATGAACATGGAGAAAGACAATTTTAAAGTTCACTTTACCAAAAATAGAATTTTAACTTCTAATTTTTGTAAAGTTCATGCACAGTTTTACCAAACACATAAAGCATATATAAACACTTGCATATAATTTAGTTGCATGTAATAAGTGAGATAATATTTTTAAATCGTTGATCTTCAAAAAAATTAAAAATGAGAAAATTATCTCATTTGTCATTCTTTATATAAAATATTGCTTACTAAAAATAACTATATATATAAATATATAACATATGTCATATCTATATAATTGTATAACACGTAAAATTGTTAATAATAAGTTTCTATGCAAGTCTCTCATTTTCATTTTTGAGGCATCTCTGAATAAACTTAATTCTTTCTCAAACTATTTCATAACCTTTTTTTTTTTTTTTTTTTTTTTTATCTTTGGTATATGCGCCTGTAGACTTTTCACATTCACAAATTAACTCAAATTTTCATGGTTAAATCATACTTTGCCTTTTTACCACGGAGGAAATAAAGTTATTTGCTATGTTCTTGGGTTTGCTCACTAGTGATCTATATTAACTAGGATTGCTCAGTGGACATGGCATGATGTTCATTTAAATTCTGTCACTGCACATAAAATCTTTAATAACTTGTTTATTATTAAAGATACAACTTTTAAATTTCACCATTATATTTTTAAAATGTGTAGTTATATTTTAAACCAGTAAATAATAATAAAAAAATTGATATTTTGACCTTTTTTCAACCTGGTGTGTCCCCTTAAGGGGCTTACAAATGGCAACTTTAAACTCATTTTAGTACTTTTAAATTTTTTTATTATTTAGAAGTAATAAAATATTAAAAAACTTTTTGCTTTGTATTTAAATATCAATTTATAACATTAACAGTTTTTATAATGTAACATGCAGGTTAACAGGGAAGAGAATCAAATCATATTTATTCTTTTTGATAGCTTAAAGTCAGAAATCTCTCTCTTTATTATTATTTTTATTATTATTATTATTATTTAATAACAAAATAAAGAATTTTCTGTTTGGATATTTTTCTAGAAAAATAAATATATAAATTCATAGTAATTCATTATTGACAAATTAGATTCATGTAATCCTTATAAAAAAAACCTCATTTATTTTAACATATGCATTTCTTTATTTTATCTTGAACGATATTCAATTTGCATCTAAGCCTGGACTATAAAATAAATATATGCATGTTTCTTATGATCACTTAAAATGCATGTTTATTATTTACTGCTTTAATTCTTTGCATGATTTTTTCTTTAATTTTCTGTTATTAATTTTATCACTAAACTTTGCTTTGTTATTTTGGTTGCTTACATTAATTTTGCCAATATTTCAGAAAGTTGTGGTTCAGCAGACGCCACATCTATTTCAAATGCTAATCCTATAGCTGAAACTCTCTTAATGCCTGTGCATGAATCTTCTAAAGAAGCAATGCAAATAAAGAATGAACAAAATACTTGTTCAACGGCATTTGAAGAATCAAATGACAAAACATGTAATGGTGCAAAAAGTGAAGCTCCACTTAATCATATTAATAGCGAAATTTCTGAGAATGGTTTAGGTAATGGAATGGAAAACTCTGATGTAAATGTGAATGGCTTTACAAAAGAAATAAATGATGAGGTTAATAAAGAGTTGGTAAAAGATAATGAGGTAAATCTGAAAGGGAACTTAGCAGAAAACAGTCAACCTCACCGAGAAACTCTTCTTACAAATGGGTTGCTTAAGCTTGCATGTTCTCCATTGCATGTGCATGATAAACCAAAAAACTCTGTTATTCTTGCTCCTGTTATTGAAAAAGATTTTGAATATAAACATAAATTTAATGGCATTGATAAAATATCTATTGTTAAAGTAAAAGATGAGAATGAATTGCATGAAATCATTGATTATGGTGAAAGTACGATTGAGTCATCCAGTGATTTTGATCATTTTAATTTTGATTTGAATTCTGAACTGCCACCAATAGCCGAGAGTATTGAAAGTAATTCAACATCATCCAAAAGTTTAGAAAATAAGGGTGAGCAATTTTCTCTTTAAGTTTGCTTCATGTTTATTTAAATTTATTAATATTTTTTGTTCAAGTAGTTAATATATTATTCAATTCTTTGTTTAAAAACTTTCTGTTTGATTATTTTTTTCTTCTTTTCCACATCTTTGAAAAATTTTCTTTGTTTAGCCCTTTTTTTTAAAAAAAAAATAATAATTTTAAAAATGTTTTTTTTTTTTTTTCTGATATTCACTTTATTTTTTTTTTTTATTTAAATTATTAACACCCATCTAGAAAATCCCAAATACACTTTTACTCCCAAATACATAGTTTTAAATTTTTATTAGCTCCAAATTGCTGCCTAACAATTTTCCTTTCCTTTCTACATTCCTGTTTATTTTTTATAAGTTATACCACTTAATATTTTTTATCACACTGAAAACTATAGCACATTTTAGTAATGTTTGTTGCATTTAAAAACAATATAATGCTATAAATGATTACATATTAATTTTTACCAGATAAATAATGTCAGACATTTCTGCGCCAGTATTAAGCATTTATATGTGTGTAAAAACAGTTATTATTTAGGTATGTTTCTTATTTTGAAGATAGTAAGTGATTCGAAAGGAAAAATTCAATTATTAAAAGGTTCTAAAAATAGCACAATGAGTTTTTCTGCACAAAAAGGCATAGAATTTTCTAAACAAGAAGAATTTGCTGTCACAATAGTTACATTTCATACCAATAAATATCACTTCAGTTATGTCAATAGCAGTGCTGCAAATTTTGCAGTTATTAGGATTTTAAGTGTGTGTAATAGCTTCTAATAATGGAAATGGCTGTCAAATATGGTATGATCTCAGCAGGGCATCAAAGAAGATTTTTACTGTAATATTCCTCTTGCATATTAGTTTCAATAGGATTAGACAACAATTTCAACATACTACAGTGCCAGTTAACAAACCTAATTAATATAGAAGCAAAATTGTTCATTTACCTCCCCCCCCCCACACACACAAAATTAATTAATTAATTAATTAAAATAAATAAACACATATATATACAGTCGACACAGATTATAATGTATCTGGAATATAACATACTTTCACTTATGTATTCAGATGCTTGGTCCTCAGTGAAATCCTATATAAGTAATAATTTAAAACTATGGCTATAACAGACTCTGTATAAGCCTTAATCTGGTTATAACATACATTTCAGACTTGAATAAAAAATAAAATTTGGATGCCAAACTTGCATTTCTGGCTTGCAAATAGATAAACTCTGTTCAATGTTTATCTTAGTGAGATCTAAAGTTGGACTTATTTCTTCCTTCAATTAATCTCTTTCAAGAGCATTTATTAACCTTTTTTCATAACTGTTTGTAGTTATTGACAAAAAGGCCAGGGAGATTCAAAAATAAAAAGCAGAGAAGATGGATTTTAAGGAAAGATTTACATTCTTCAGAATAATTCCTCAAAAGAAATAAAAAATGAAAAGCACCATAAAGCCACATAAAAAGATGCAGACAATTAAAAGATACAGATATGTCTATTTAGATCTTTAAGATCTAAATAGATGTAAAGTGTTGGAATTTTTGTTATGGTGAGGCAGTGTTTTTCATTTTTAACTACATTCCAAGTATGCTGAAGTATCATTCTATAGAACATAGGGTACTAATCTATTCCATTCCATTTTTTTATCTCCCCAACCTTTAGTCATCACCCGCAGACTATTGATAAAGAAAGGGAATAATCATACTTCAAGTTGGAGAAAAGCAAAAACATTTGTAAACTCTGTTTTAGTCATTTTTCATGGAAGAGGCATCTATTCTAATTTGACATATTAAAATGTAAATTTTACTATGTCATGTAAGAAGAAAATCAAAGGAAACAATGAAAAACATCAGCTTATTTTTTGTAAACTAAAAATATAAGAAATAAAACCTTTTTTCTTCTATTTTATTTTGATGAACTCTTAAAATTTTTATTTTAAATCTCTATTATTGTTATGTTTCTATGCACCCTTTTCTTTCACATTATGCAAAGCATTTGAGTGATTATTGCATATAATGTACTTCAGTTATTACATACCATATTTTCTGCTCCCTTGAAAGTACATTATAACCAGTGCTGACTGTATATACATTTCTGTGAAAACCATGTTATGCTAATGTGTGGATTTTTTAAATTTTTGTACTTTTATCTTTTTAGCTATTTTTTAATCAAACAGCAGATATCAAATGATTTTACAAATATACAACTCGAGATGTTTATTATTTGAAACAATCATATTGAACTGCCCATTAAGATGTTTCAGTAATTCTCACTGATTGAAAAATTCAAAAGGAGGATTACTCGTAGCTTAGTGCATTTTTAAAAAAATAAGTTTTCATATCTAAAAGTGAATAATGCCCCATGTTTGATTTTAGAAATTGTCTCATTAAGTTTTAAGTATGTTATAGAAAATAATTTGAATTTTTGCATAAAATACTTAAAATTTATGAAAATGTAGCTTGTAGATATCAAAAAACAATTTTCTTATGAAATTTAAATTTTGATCCTGTTAAAGTAAGTTAATCTTAACTCTGACATCTACTGTGATGAATTTAGAATTTAATTTAAAAATTGTCCAATCCTAGCAATGAAATTTTCTATGAACAGCTAATATTATTATATTATTATACCATTATTTAATCACTCTAAAAGTTTTTTTTTTGAATAAATTCCCTGGTAGATAGTTTCTTGTATAATCTTAAATTTTCAATTAAGAAATGTTTCTGATAATGTTTAGACAATTTTTTCTATATATGCTTTTGGGTTTCATTTTATTTATTAAAATTACTGCTTGACAGTTATCTTTACATTTTTTATATATTTTAATGATAGTTATTGCTTCACTTATTCTAATACTTTTGAAATAAATTTATCGTATCAAAAAACTAATATAAATACAAATAATTATACAATAGAAACATTTTAATGTTAAATATGCTTGTCTTCAATTAATCAGTGCTGTTTTAATTATTATTATGTATAATTCTTTAATTAAGCATTTTTTTCCCTTTAATCTTATAAAATAACACCTTGAGATCCTAATTTGTATTTTTATTTTATGAGAATCCTTGGACTTTAAAATGGTGCAACTCCTTTAGATATTATGGTTGTAGCACGTGATACAATATTTGATAATTTCTATTAAATGAAACTAGCATACCCAGCCCGCTTCGCCGGGCTTAATTTGAAGGTTTATTTAATAATTTATGTGTATGGTACGCTTCTCTCTCAGCTCGCGACGGATCCCCCGGTGACTCTCCCCGGACCATCGGCACTCCACGTGCGTCGGGTGAGCGTCAGAACAAACTTTCAGCATATACATATGGGTGGTTGTACTTGAATGCACAGACCTGCGCGTTTTTTTCTATCTTGCTTTTATACCTCTGGACCGAGTTGGCGCATTGCCAAGATTTGCTTCCTCTGGACCGAGTTGGCGCATTGCCAAGATTTGCTTTCGCCTGTGCCTCAATTATCCTCAGAATTCCTTTTATATATATAGATTTCAGAAATTTTAGCCTTACAAAGTCCATTTTATTCCAAACAGTGAGAATTTTTTTGTCTATTTAGGTGAAGTGTTTTGGGGTAGGGAAAACTTTCAAAAATATTTAGAAAGTTGTTTTATTATAGAAAAAAATCCTTGCCTTCTCGCCCCACAAGCAGAGGTAGATTTCAAAGTTAAGTATTGATTTCACCAACAAAAATTAAATCAAGATTAGAGATAAACTCAGTTTCTTGATTAAGAATGAGCTCTAAGTGACATAAAGCTTTTGTAAAAATTCCACTATACATGTGGAATGTGTGGACTGCATTAGTCCACACATGTATATATATATGCTGTATGTATATAACTAGCTGACCTGTCCAGCTTTATCCAGGCCTGTGATATTATTCAGTTTTCAAATGTGTTATCTGTTTTTCAAAATATCCTTAAATGAAACTAAAATGAGATGATTTTATATCTTTAAGTCCATTTTGTCAGAAATTATATTTTTAAATGAAGGAAAAATCCCAAAAAGATATTATATTGAAAGCATATGCTGTATGGTATTTTATTTTCTGCGTAGTTTGATTTTTGGAGTCTATGTACCAAAAGCGAATAACACTGCAACAGAACAATAAAGTTTTAACTGATTTAGTAGAAATTTTCACACATTTTGTTTTGCAAAATATAATTCTATCCACCCAAATATTTAAAAATTTTTGCAAGTGATGTAAATTTGGTTTATTGAAATGCTTTAAAAATATTGCATTAAAATGCAGATATTTAGTTACTTTTAACGTAGAAAAAAAATATAGTCTCAATGCAGTAGTTTGTGTTTGCTGGCGTATTTGAAAGAGTTAAATCTCATTTTTTATTATTATTATTATTTATTTATTTACCGAATGCACCACAGATTATAAAAAGAATATATTTTGGTTTGTTGGTACCTATAAAATTGTGTTTCAAAGAAGCAAAACCACAATGAAACAATCTGGCTCTCAATAATTTTGTCAAATTGTCTAATTTTTTTTTTTTTTTTTTTACATTCTTTTTCTTTTTTTTTTATGTTTACAGTAATATGCACATATCATTATGCATTTATTAGTAGCATAGTTTACAGATTCAAGAAGTTAATAAAACATAAATACATGAATTTTTTTTTATCAAGTAACATCTAATGTAAGTTAGTTAGTATTTAAAAGAATTTAATAGTAGCTTATTGTTACATAATGCATTTAACAATAATATTGTCTACTTGCAATTGTCCTCTGCCCAAAAAGAATAAAAGGAGAATCTATCAGAAAGACAATGGGCAAAACTATTTATCTTTCTTTTCTAGTAAACAAAAATATCATTTATGTTCCTGGTTTTACTAACAGTGAATTACATGCACACATGGCAGAAGAAAAGGAATATCAAATGTTAAGGCAAATTTTGAAATGAAATGGTTTTATAAACATTTAATGGCTTTAATAATAGCTTTATATTTTCATTATAACATACGAAAATAATAATAAATAAAAGGTAATAGACTATTTGGATGTAAAGAGAAAGTTACTAAAAAAAAAAAAAAGTTTAATTAGACCAAAAATTATGATATCAAAAAGCAAATGCCCCCCCCCCCTCTCCCTAGAGAGGTATCCAACAAAACCAAGTGCTAAATCCTCCCCTCTACTCTAAAATTATAACGTTATATATGCATGGCCCCATAGTACATACTTTTTTTAAGTGAAATCAATTTTTAGACATTTCACAAAATGTGTAAATCCAAAATTGTGTCTCTTTCTGCTGAATAATGTTTGAATTATGCTTAAAAAGCTACTTGTATAGCAATCTATTTTGTAATGATTAAAATTGATTTTGCTATTAGAAGTTCCAAACTTTTAACTTGTATAATACATAAATTACTTTTGATATTCAAATGTAAGAATCCAAAATCAAGTCAAAATATCCGTCAAGCTGAAATCAAATGTTAGTACTATATTTTTTAAAGCTTGTAATGATTTCTGTATGAAGATGGCACCCTAAACAGTATTTAATTATAGCAATAGTTAACATGCATTATTACCAATCAAGTTATACTGTTTGCAATTTTTTTTCTTACAATGTAATGCGTCAGAACTTGTGAGGGACACAATAATTTTTCTTTCCAGCATTATACATTGCACTGTAGTATATATATATATATATTTTGTGGACTGTGATTATTGTTTTGTGAATATTTAAATCTATCAGAGAGAACTAGAGTTCACTAATTAGTTTTGTTTTAATAACCAATACCAGGCATTTGACATTTGTAGTTGAACAAACAATTAAAAATTCTAAATCTATACATATTATTCTTGCCAAAATATTATTATTATTATTATATTGTAAAACCCTATGTGGCTTCGCATACATTCTTTTACTGTAAGCAGTATTTTCTAGATTTTATTATAATAATTAACACCAATTTTGTTATTGTGTATATCATTATAAGAAAAAAAATTAATGCTTTTTTATTACATATATAAATTTATATGATTTATAAATAAAACTTAAAAGGCAAAGAATGTTTCTGAATGTTTTATGTATTGTGGAGATAAGCTTTGCTTAACCTATGCAGTATTAAGATCAAAATATTACTTGAATGTCTATGATGACAATATAGATACATTTTGACAATATAGATATTTATGATGTTTAGGCCAGAAAGCTGATTAAAAGATAAATTATCAAATAATACTGGCAATCAAGATTTATTAGAAAGAGGAAAATGCAATTTCTTCAATATTACAAATATTTGAATTAGAACAAAACCTCCTGTGGAAAAAAGTTTAAAAAAATTATAATAATAACATTTTATAAGAAATAAGATTAGTAATGCATTTTTTAACTACCTTTAGTTCTGCTGCTCTTTTTGGAAATCAAGACACAAAATATGATTTTTACACATAAACTGCCTGCATTTGTTGAACTTCTGTGATGTTTGGTATCATGTAGAAAACTTTCATTGTATTCCTTGATGTGATCTCATTCGCCATTTCTACAAATAAACTACAACAACAACAAATTAACTATGCAAAACATACTAAGTAGACAAAATTATGAAAGGTATCTTTATAGGAGAATTCCTCAAAAATAACTAGCATACATACTCTTAGAAAAGAAAGAAAGAAAAAAAAAAAAAACTATGTTTAGGTATGATCAAATTGACCTCAATCTATGTACAGTAAAGGTTAATTTCTTAACTGTTGAATATGCTATCTAAATTTATACCAGCTTTTTATTATTTCTTAATGTGTACATCCCAACATCTTTGTGCATTTTAAATGTAGAATTTAGCAATACCACATCTATTTATCCTTCTGTGATATAGCTTTTATTAAAATGCTTATTGTAAAATTTAAACATTTTGAAATGCTTTGAGCTTTTGAAAAGCTTTACATTTTTAAAATTATCATTGTAGCTTTATGCATTTTTTTTTTTTTTTTTTTTTTTTTTCAGTTATCTTAAAAAAATTCAGCATGACTTTGTTTATATTAGGTTAAGTTTAATAAGTCTGTGGGAAGAGGGGGGGGGGGTGATATCAGTTTGATACATTAAATGAATGATTGTTAGAACCTTAGTTACAGGATAAAATAATATGTATTAAGCTGGAGGCTAATCTTACATACTGTGTGTTGTGTAAAATTTACCCAAAAACTTTTTGATCATTGCTTGCTAACCCATCTAGTGAATGTATTAATTACAATTTTATCAAATATGTAATTATCTTTTGATTTATTCATAATTAAATATGTGTTTTATGCTTTAAAACAAACTGTAAATTGTTCGAAATTTTTTAACAAAAATTACTTTTAGAAAAATGTTAAATTTACCTAAGTCATGGAATGTATTATTTCTAAAAGCCTGTGAAGCAAAGAGTTAATCAACAAATTCTGTAAATTTGCTGTTTAATTAAAAAAGCATAAAAAAAACAGTTAGTCTACTTTTTCATTGAAATGTAAACTGACTTATTATTATTTCAATATATATTTAAGTATTATCCTTATTTTGTTTCTTCTTAAGTCAAATAATACTCTGCAACTTATCCCTTTTTATTATTATTTATTTTTAACCTTCCAGTCCTGATTTCCCATTAATGCTCATTAAATGATTACTTTTTTATAAAGTGAGTATCAGGAGTACAAAAGATTTGACATTGAAAAGATTAAGTTAATGTGGAAAAGTAATATGTTATGCTTCACCAAAAAGTGCATGATTGTGAATTACAAATTGGACATTAATTTTTAAATAAATGTATTTCAAAATTAACATTTTAAAATTTAATAAATTTGAATGCATATATTTGTTCATTTATAATTTATACAATTGTCTTTTTTATTTAGAAAAAAAAAATTAAATGCTTTTATTGTTTTTTTAGGTAAAGAATATCAATTCTTATGAAATTTGTTTGACATTAAATTGTATGCATATTTTAGGCAATAAAATTATTAACGACAGAAATAAAATAATTATAAACTTAATAACAATGCTTTATAAAATTTTAATTATATTTGATTTAAAATTAACAGTGTTTTTTTTTTTTAAATGTCTTTGAATTGGTAAGAGACAGTTATCATTATATTAAAAAAATATTGTTGATAAAATACCATATGTTTTCAAGTGTTTTTCACACCTTTTGGCTGATTCCTAAATACTAGAATTAATGTGAAGAATAGTCAAATAATTTCTTAAAAAATATTTTATGTATATAATATTTTAAGGAAAAACTTTGATTAAATAAAGAAATGTGTACCTTTAAAACAACCTCTTGGTAAGTATAAAACAAAATCAATTTCAGCTTCAAGTGCTTTTAAAGTAATCATTAATGTTAAGTAAAAGGAATTTGTTTTGAATGGGCCGTAAAATGTTGGACCATTGTCTTTCATGGTCATGGCCTTTTATTTGTTTTACTAAGCACATATTTTTATTGACTTCTATTCAATAAGTGCCTTGTTTAGACTAAACAGTGATGGAACAGCTGTGCCAAATCAAAAATACTTCACATTTCTGTACCAAAGAATAATTATTCAACAAAATTGCATCCAACTGTACCAATTGGATAATAATTCTTGAGCCAAATTGATCATTTTCCATAGAAATTGCTCCAAAGTTTGAGAAAGTTCTCTTTGCATTGTATCAAATATGTTCAAACTTTATTAATTTATTTTTAATTTATTTCTTTTAGTAAAATAATTATCTACTCCCTTTTTTTGTGTATGTGTATATTTATGTGTGCATTATTATTATTTTTTTTTTTTAAAGTATTTTCCTGTTGAGAGAGAGAGAGAAAAAAAAAGTGATTTTGCAGTTTAAAAATAATTATTATCTGCTTCAAAATGGTTTTCTTTTGCTCATGACCTGATGCTTCAAAATAATTATTTTCTACTCCAAAGTGGCTTTTGTTGCTAATAAGCATTTTTGCTGCTTCAAAAAAGATTCATGCTGTTCCATCACTGATCAAATTCTTTTCAAAAGGGTTTTTTAGTAGTGTTTTGAGCAAAACAATTGACTAAAATCCTGTGTAAGGTTGTTACTTTCCTTTAGCATTGTTGAACTATTTAATCAAATGCAAATACATCTTAGACAAATTGATTAAAAAATATATACCACATGACTGAACTGCATAAAATCACCTTCATTCACAGAGCTGATAAGGAAAAAAATCCTACAAAAAAGAGTATTGAATTAGTTCTTTCAGATACATAGAATCAAATTGAAACTTACTTTAAATTTGATAATGAAATGAAAATTCATAGGACATATTAGGTTTGATTAATGTAGATGATTGTGATGTAACTATTTGTATAATTCAAAGTATGCCATATTCTCAATGTAAAAATTATTTAAATCTGTTTTTAAGATTTTTTTTTTCTAAATTTTTAATTTGAAAATTAAATATGTAAATGCTTCTGTTTGACAAAAAAGAAGAAAAAAAAATTCTTTCAAAGTCAAGAGAGAAAAAAATTATGCAGGAGCACAATTTTATGTCAATAAATACAGTATTTTATTGTTACTTGCATTTTTTGTGCATCATAACTCATTAAAATCTGTGAATTCAAAAACTTGCATTGATAAAGCTTTCATGTTTATATATTTACAAATCATGCACTTAATGTTAAATATTTAATTTTTAATCAATTATTGTGTGAAATTTTCAGTTTGATCATAAATGTAAATAAAATATTCAATTCATCTTCTGTTAGAAAATATTTTAATATAAATAATATTAAAAATCATAAATCATATTATAAATGATAAATTATTTTTTAAAGTGTATTTTTAAAAAAAAAAATAGTTTGGTGTTAATTTTATTTTATTTATGCAGATGCTGAAGCTGATTTAACTGGAACTGCTCTCAAAGAAATAGAAAAACATAGTAAACCTAATAATTCTACTAGCAAAAGCACCTTAATAATCCATAGTGTTCAAAGAGTAAGTTTTTTTGTTTACTATAAATTGTTGAATAATTTAAATGTATTTTTTCTGTTAACCAATCAATGCTTCATTTTTAATATTTTTTCTTTATTAATGCATTTCAAGGAAAATACTCAACCAAATGTTAAGGTATGATCTTTTGCATATCATGTTCATAATAAAGATAATAATAATAATAATAATAATAATAATAATAATAATAATAATAATAAAAACATTACTTTTTATTATTTACCAGAATGCTTAAAAGCTTAAAAAATTGTTTTAAAGATTTTTTTTATTCATTAATTTCATAGCTTTTCTTTTATGACATAAAAAAGCTTCCTAATGCTTTGAATATTTTTTAATGTGGTTAATCCATGAGAAAAATGCATTTTTTCTGTGTTTAATATTTATCCTGATTTTTTATGAATCATTCATCACAATGGCTCTCAATAAAGTGATTTTAATGTTAATGGGATTGTTACTATTAGGTTTGTTTTTAAAATTTCACATATGTAAGAGCGTAAAGAGAGGTTAAGAAATGTTATTTTTTAATAGCTTCTTTATGAAATTTAAATTGTGAAAAGGAAATCTTTTTGTTATTCAGTAAACTTTTAATTATATGGCAGAATTGGTTAAAGTGAAATCCCTCACATACTTCATCATCTTGCTGACTTGCGTGGTCATAGTCAAGAATGTTGGTTGCTGTATTTGTTAATTAATATTTCTTAACTTATAATCAATTACAAAATGTTTTAAACATAATTTTAGAAACTATTGTATCAAGAATTTGATTGAGAAAAGCCAAAATGCAGAGTATATGCTGTACAAATGCATTGAGTAGTTTGCAAAACTGGAAGAAGTTTAAATTTGAAATGCTTTTGTTATACACAATTTTGTGAAAAGAAAGTCACAATTAATGACATTCTTCAGTATAGTAAAAAGCATGAAAACTATATCTGTCTAAAACGTAAAAGAACCCAATGTTTAACATAAAATTTCATAGTTCTAATGAAAGGAATGTTGTATATAGTTGTTAAGAAAAATGCATCAAAAGAACATTTTTTTAGATTTTTATTGCTATGTTTTCATAGATTTCATCGAACAAATGTATGTTCAAGGATGCATTTGTACAATGATGAAATTTGAAATTATTTCATCTTATTTTCACCAGATTTTTTTGCCTCTATGAATCTGTATTACAATCTGTATTATCAATGCAGTCTGTAAAGAAGAACTACAAAATATCAGGATGATCACAGTCCTTGAGAATATGGAAATATAAAAAAAATTGGTGACTTGGAATTTTAATGGAAATATTAAAGAAATTTGGTAAAAATGAAGAGAGGAAGAAATTTTGGTTCCTATTATTTACCAATCATAATAATCTGGAACCAAAAAAAAAAAAAAAAAAAAAAATCATACAAAAATATGACTGATTAATAAAAGTTTCGATCTTTTTCAGTGATTCATTGAATTTTTGGCATCTTTTCACAATTCAAAGGTTGCAAATTTGTGTAAAATGACTATTCGCCTTGAATATTGCCTCTTTTTAGTAAAATATTTAATTAAAGAAAAGATTTTGTATGCAAAATTGTGCTCTCCCTCCAGTTAATTTATAATTTTCCAAAGCCATCACTAAAAAAGCCTTTATGGGGCCCCTTTAACCCACTAAGCTATACATTTTTAAAAATTCTTTTTAACAGGTAAATTGCTTTTATTTATTTATTTACTTATTGGCAAGATGTCTTTTATGATCATCTGAAAAAATCATTACTTTTTTGTACTGCTGTTTTATATCATATTTTTTTTCTTTTTAATTAAACTTCAACAAGGTGTCATACAAATTGGCATGGCATGGTTAATAATTTTGTAACATTTTAAAGTTTTTTCAGCAATTTGGTCTAATGATAATAATTAAAAGTGTAAACTAATTTTTTTATGGATCACTTGATCTTATGGATCATTGATAATGTTGTTTATCTGTAATTGAATAATCTGAAAACCATAAAAAGGGCTCATTTTCAAATAACATAAATTGAATTATTTATTTCGATATGCTTACTTAGCAAATTCTTTTTCTTGATCTTTGACAAAATGAACATTTCCTAATGCCTTTATATCAAGAAAACAGCATGGTGAAATCTGAAAATGGTGGAGGGATTCATCATGTTAAATGTATTTAAAATAAAGAATATAAATAAATATGATGGCAATTTTGTTTTCGAAGCTATATATTTCTTATTTTGATGCATTTATATACCAGTTAGGCACCAAGAATTTATTCTACAAAGCTAAACAATTTTCTTATTATTTTTCTTATTATTATTTTATTTATTTATTTATTTATTTATTTAATACAGTATGATTGGTAAATAAAATTTGAACTTATATTTAAAATATCTTGTACTTATTTTTGAAATATTTTGTACTTATTCTTCAAAACTTTTTATCATTGTCTGCTCCTCTCCATACAACTTTGAGAAAAAATGCTAGATTTCTTCAAAATTTTAATATGTTTTTTGAATCAACCTCAGTATTTTTCCTTTTGAAAATTACTAACATAGAATCTTTTTCTTTTATCTGTTTACACCACCTCCCTTCCTCCAAGAATAAATAATAATTTTTAGGAGGCTATTTCTTACAATGTTTAGTGTTTTAACAATAAAGTTTAAAATCATTTATATATTAATCTTGTATGATTAATTCTGTTTACCTCGTGTAGGCATCTTTCTAATATATATTTTACTAAATTATGACTGTATGTTGATATTTAAAGTATAATAGGAGTCATGTTAGTTAAACAAAATACTCATCTTGGAAATTTTAGCACTAATAGCTAATTATCAGAGAGTTTTGATAAGTATTTGTGGATGTATTCATATATGTGAAAGTTAAGAACTGCATGTGCAGAATATTGGAGTGATTTTAATGTTTTTAATATGTTGATATTTAAAGTATAATTTCCTTGAAAAATGGAAACAAATGAAATGATTTATATTTATATGGTTCTTGTTTAAGTATTTTTAGTGTGATTCTATTAACATTAACTTTTACTAAATTTGCATGAGTCAGAGTAGAATTATAAAAGTAATTACCTATGAAAATTTCATTATTTTATTCAGAAAATTAAAGAAATTTTAATACTAGATATTTGTGACTATTGTAAAAAATTATTTAATTTTTTTTTCATTTTACATTGAAAAAATACATGCATATAACAAAATGTAAAATTAAAAAAAAAAAAAAAAAAAAAAAAAAGAACCCTCCCCCCCCCCCCCCCCCAAAAAAAAAAAGGGTACATCATACATTTTTTACACAAATTGCTGGATACTGAATAAACATTTTGTGATTTAAATCATTAATAGTAAATTTCAAATTGCTATTTTTTATATTAAAATTAGTTGATGAAATTTAATCAAATTGTAGCTGATGAATTGATTCATATAAGAAATACTTACTCTATCAAATACTGCATGTTTAACAACCACTTAAAAAAATCAATTATTTATTATATATGAATTTTAAACTTCTGAAAAATAAAAATAAAAACTCTGCAATTACATTGAACACTTTAAAGTTTTAATCAAAAGTATGTTAATATTTATTGAAAGCTTTTAAACTATTGTTAAATATTTACATCAATTTACATCATCTATGATTTTATTTGACAGTCCTGAATTTTTCTTTCTGTTTTTTTTTTTTAATGTTGTTCTGTGTATATATATATATATATATATATAGATACAGATGAAAGTGTAGAAATACATTGTGCTTTGTTTAATAATATTATATAATTTTAACAAATTGTATGGTGCTATTAAAGGAAGATCTATGTACTAATATTGTAGGTATTGTAAATAGAAATTTCTTAGCATGTTGTTATTAAAGTTGATAGATGTTTTTAAAGTAACATAATTTAAAAAGTAAAATTTCATAATTTTAAAATGTAAAGCTTGAGAATCTTTCTCATCAATGAAAGTTTTGTATCAAAATTATCATATTCAACAGTAACAGTTTTTTGTTTACACATTCCTACACATGTATAAAATACATGTACAAAATTTACTAATATTTCTGTATGATAGTCGCATATAACAACTGGCTGTTTGCTTTTAGAAAGTTAAAATTACGTCATCTACATTTTTCTTTTACAGAAAGCATTTACATTTAAATAACATTACAAAATTAAAATTGTTTGTTATACATTCATTAAACAAATCTGAAAAACATCAGCATACAGTGCATTTATAATACACAACTGCAGTTTTTAATAAAGTTAATAGTATTTTTGGTTAATGCTTTTTATTATATTTCTTTGAATGCAGTGATATTTCAGTTTTAGAATAGTTTGTTTCTTCAATGTATCATGTTATGAAGTAAAAAGAGTTTAAAAAATGTTGCTAAAATATTATTGGTTTCATTTGTATGTGCATGTTTTGTAGTTTTTTAATTAGCCAAGTAATTTTTTGTATAAATGAATGAAGTAAAATTCATGATTTGCCTGTTAAGCATTTTGTTTATTGTAATGACCTGAGACTTGAAGCATGATACTTCTAAATTAAAATTTGAATCTCAAATTAAACATAGATGCTTGTTTTTTTTCATAGATAATTGTCTATTTACAATTCTTATATCCTGCTACTTGTTATGATTTACATTATACTCTGTCAATATTTTACAAATTGTCACGTACATTAAATATAAAAATTATGTTTTAAAACAAGATTCAAACAATATGAATTGTACATATGTAGAATTAGGTCCTTTTTATTATTCCCAATCAAATACATAAATCTTTAGTAACACGCATTAGCAGAACATGTCTTTAAAAAATAAATGTACTGTAAACTTAAATGTATATATATATTGCATATTCCAGCATAAAATGTTAATTTTTTTTAAAAAGAAAATTTATCCAAATTTACAGTTGCATATTATATGCCAAGTATAAAAATAAAAGATTAAAAGTTAGAAATCAGTAAGCATAGAATTCAGATTTTTACATTAACAGTCATGAAAATGTGATGTTACTAATTAAATGAATCAGTGAATGATTCCAAATATTTTGTAAAGATTCAGTTGGGACTGATCAGCTTGTCAGTATCATCTAATTTTGCTTCATGTCTGCTCATTTTTTCCTTTATGTAAGGGCTAGTTACATTTTTAAAATCAAAATTGTGCAATGCAAACTCATCAAAAAAGGGAACTAAGACAAAGACAAATTCATTTTTTTTTTTTTTTTTTTTTTTTTTTTTTTTTTTTTTTTTTGGAGAAATGGGTTAAGTTTGCATTCAGATTCAAAATTTATAAAATGAATTTGGCCAATTAGGACAGGTTTTAAAGAAAAAATATTTTCAAACATGATTTAAAAGCCTAAACGGAATTTCAGAATTCACATGCACTTCGTTAAGAAATAGAAAAAGTCTGGCTTTCATTAATACTATCTATTGCAAAAAAGTCATTTTTTTTTTTTTTTTAATGTTGCAGGAGAAATAGGGGGAGTTTAGAGAGTGAATCACTGCACATGTTTTCTCAGATTTCTACATTAAAGAAGGACGTGCATGAAACAAAATATATCTAGAAATGGAAAATAAGAATAAAATATTGTGACGGTTATTTGAAGAATCGAAGACTTAACGTCACAAAACATTTATTTTCATAAAACATAACAAACACACACAAAACATACCACGATTACAGATGAGATTTTACACATACATAAAAGCATTCACCTTGGATAAGGTGTCGAACATTTTACATGTCAACGGTGCGACATGTTTTCAGTTGGGCTAACTCAGATCTCACTCTGGGGGGTAAGAAAAAAAGTTCTGTGCAAAGAACCAATGAAAACAGCGCCCTCTGGGCTCTGGAAAGAATAGTGGAGTTGAGAGGTACGTTACAATATCTAAAAATAGGAAAATACATTCTCAATTTTTAGGGATGTGTGTTATACACTGCAATATATTATGAATAATACTTTTGTTAATAAATATGTTATTATTATTTTTTTTATGTTCATTTTACTCTTAGTTCATAATGTATTTAGTTATTATTCTAAATAGATAGCACATTTAAAATTAAAATTATAAATTTTTATTTTAAATGTTTAGGGGACAAAACATACAAAAAATAATTGAAAAAACTTACAAGCTCTACATCTTGCTTTTATTTTTTATTATACAGATGGAAATTTTCTTTCTTATTTACTAAAGTTTGTACATTTAATGTCATTTATACAAGTTTTATTCTTATTGTATTCTTTAATATTGTTTCCTCATCAAGGACTAAATCACGAGTCTAAAATAATTACTTTTTGTTTTTCTTTCATGAGTATTTCTAATGTTTTTGGAATCTCATATTTCGTCAAGGTAGTCCCCTCTATCATGCAGGATCCTTCAATAAAATAAATAATGAAAATCTATTCACTAAAGTTTTTATTTACAAAAATACTTAAAAATAACCTTTACCTTATACTTTATTAACTGAAAAAAAACATGATATCTAACATTTTTAATGTTTTTTTTTTCTTTCTTTTTTTTTCTCCTGTAAAATTATTTAACTGCATCCTGACATCCTTTTTAAATTGCAGAGTTTATTTGTTACTTAATATATGCTATTATAATCAAAGACTAATTTTAGATTAATGCAAAGGGTTTTTGTTATTAAAATTCATTAAGCTGAATAATAAAATACATTTGAAAAAAATCTTTCCTCATAATTCATGTGTCTACCTCTTGTTCTTTGTGCTTTTCTTATTCTTAAATTTTTTAGTCATATGCTGTGAGTTTTGTTTAGTATTATTAAGGTGCTTCTATTCAGGATTCCTAATTGCATTAAATGATGCAATCGTATACAGTTATAAGTGTATGCTGTGAAATTATTTCTGGATTTTAAACTTTTTTAAAAATTATATTTGCATGCTTTATAAATCTTTTTTGAAAGAAAAAGTCTAAAGAAAAACAAAATCAAATTTTATTTTATTTTATTATTATTATTATTATTTTAATCTGAAAGGAAATTTGAGAGTTTTAGTCTCTATTTGAAGTTTGTCTTAAGTCAACTGTTTAGGGGTAATAATCACAATAGTCTTGATTGTTGCTTTGTTGCATTTTCGATAATTTAAATGTCTCAAAACTTGCATTTTGTTTCTTAGTTTGTTTTAAAATAAAGCCCTTCAATTTGTTATGTTTCACATAGCTAAAACATATCAAATATCATTACCATATCTCCTCTTATATATTTAAAAATTTTCTCTTATGGTTTCTTGCGATTGCATCCTATTCAGGGATTAGTAGTTGTCTGTTATGTTGTCTGATGTCTATAGGACTAAATTTATAATTTATCAATTTGAAATTCTGGTGTGTTTATAACTAAATTTATTGTTTATCAATTAAAAATTTTGTTACCATTTGCATTTGTAATTTATTTATTTACTAGCGAAACTGGAATTTTTAATTTGTTTCAAAACTGTTCAAAGTAGAATTTTTTAATATTTTTTCTGAGTTTAAAATATGAAACTCCCTTCACTATCAAGAAGAAAAAATCATTGCATACTTGTGTATTGCAGTAGATTATCTCTAAGATTTTTTTTTTCTTTGTCTGGCATATTAATTTCTGTCATTGCTTGCTAAAAATAACTCTTCCTTTTCCATCTGATCTTTTGTCTGTGGATTGTGAAATAGACTAGATGTTTGTGCATGGTAAAAACAAAACTTTTTCATAATTAGGTTGCAGTGGACAAATCTGGTCAATGGCAAGAAGTGCAGGAGGTAAAATTATACTTATTGCTTTTATGTTCCTGCTTTCCTTTTTTTGCATGCGAGGATTTCAGTATGCATTTTGTGCATAGAACATTTGAAGAATGTGTTATAGAATGAATGTAGCTGATTGTGAGTGAGGCACCGTGCATGTTTGTAACTATTTTAAAAACATTTTTATTTTAATCCTCATATGTTTTTTCTTTTTATTTATTTATATTTATTTATTTATTTACTTTTTAATTCTTTTTCTTGTATCTGTTATTTGTAGGGAATATTTCATTTAATTATAGAAATATACCTGTTTACTTCCTGTTCTTTATGCTTTCCTTATTGTTAAATTTTTAGTCATATACTGCAAACTTTATTAGGCATTATTAAGATACTGTCATTGAGGATTCCAAATCACATTAAATAATATAAACATGTACAATTATAAATGTTTGCTGTGAAAATTTTTCTGGATTTTCATTTTTTTAAAGTTATATTGACAAACATAAATAATTTTTGAAAAAAAAAATCTAAAAAGAAAATCAATTTTTTTAATTAAAAAGAATTTAATTTAAAAAAATTCTAAAAGGAAATTTGGAAGTTTTGATTTGTACAAATTTCAGCTGTTGAAATGAATGGAAAATACTTAATATTTAAATCAATTATTTTGTTTGCTTTGCACAAATTTCAATTAATTAAATGAATTAAAAATAATATTTAAACCAACTATTATGTAAGCTTTATTACAAAATTTTAAAATATATTATTATTTAAATATTTTGCTTATATAATCAATGATTATATTAGCTTATTTTATGTTTCTTGTGACTTTCTTTCCAGTTAAACCTAATTAAGTTTATTTAGGTGGGGGGAAATGAATGTTTTTTTCTATAATCTGCTGTGTTGCTTTCCGCTTGCATTACTCTGTTTATTAAATATTTGATGTCCTGTACTTCTTTCCATAATTTGCTTTTCACTGTGATTATGGTATTATAATTTTGAACATAAGAAACAAAATCGAATTTTTAAATTGAAAAGTTGGCTTCTGTTTATTGAAAATAATTTATTGTACCTTTTAAATATGAGGATGGTTTAATAATTATTGTTCCCTAGTGTATATAAAACATTTGTACTGTGATGATTGATGTGGAATATCCAAACCTAATGTCTTAGATGCCTATACGCTCAGTTTCAAAACCATAGCTTCTATATTAACATATTTTTTATAAAGAGCATGAGAGGCTGGTTTGGAGCTTTTGGGATTAGATTTGTGACAGTAGATAAAATGTGGCTACTGCCATTTGGACTCGGGATCATAGTGATGTAGTTATGTCTCATTTACTGTCGCAAATCTAGCCCCTTATAGGGCTAGATTTGTGAAGATTTGCTAGATTGGGCTTAGATTGGGATAGATTTGCTTATGGGACTAGATTGTAACTAGATTTGGAGCTTATGTTCCAAACCAGTCTTCTCCCTCACCCCTTTCTTTTAAAACTAGGATTTTAAACTTCATCCTTCTCTCTAAAAATATGTTAATACTAGCAGTTACCCGTGACTTCATTCACATAACATTTAAAGAAGTAATAATTGATCAATCAAGCAAAAAATTTCGATGATGAAAAGCATGTGCAATTAACTTTTTATCGCGAATTTATGGTAAAAAACCTCTGATAATCCCTATTTGCTAATTTGTTTGCTGGTTAAAATTTTCCTTTCAGCGATTAATACTAATAGATAGAAATATTCTTGAATTCTTTTGTTCAGCCCTGTAGTTTTCCAAGTGCCTTTAATACACAAAAGTATCTTTTTAAAATTTAGTTCAAACAAAAATATTTCTTATTATTACCTAAATTAAATTTTCAGAAATTATCATCCGAAGACAATCTTGTATCCAGTTCTTTGCGGGACCCTGTATATCATTTTATATATATACTACAAACATTTCTTAGTTTACTAAATGCAGTTCAAAATAAAAATGCATATTTTATTTAAAAACCACCTTTAAGTAAATTACGCTCATATTCAGTAACCTTTCCGAGATCTTTTGTGTAACCCTGTATATCTAAATTTAACTATTTATACTATTACCATTTATACTCTCCATTTAATATGCATACATTTAGCAAAACTTAAAAGCACATATCATAATTCAAAATGCATTTCATCCATGCAACAGTCATCATCCATCATATACAGTACTTTGAATAGAATATATAATATTTGAAATCTTTTGTGTGTCCCTGTAAATGCTATGCACTTCGTATTATGCATGAAATAACTCACATTAAGCCTCAACAACGTATGTCAATTTGATTATACATGAAATCGTTTACCATAATTAAAATATGTCGGAAACTGTTCCTCCTCTTATTCTTATGCAATGGAATTCTTCTGTGTAACCCTTTAAATGAATAATAAGTGTCCTTTTCACTACATACTTTACAAAATGCATATTTTAGTGCACTTTGTAAATGCATGTAAATTTGAATATGTTTCACAGGTTGTAACATCGTTAAATTTAATTAAAGCGATTTTCCCCATAATGCTGTAATGTAAGGAAATTTTTTGACAATCCCTGCAAATAAACTAATCATGGTAGAATCTTTATTTTTAATAGGTAATCGTGCTAGGTAAACGTTAAGAAAGTCCAAAGATTTCATGGAAATCGGAGTATATTTACGAAAGTTAGAAAGCGACCAGACAGAGAGACAAACCGAAAGCATAATAACTTTTCAACTTTGTTCGAAAGTGTTAAAAATTCGAGCCAAAAATATATTAATCAGTAGTTTTATTTTCCGCTTTTTCCCCACAAAAAATTTCTTCCATTGATAATTATGAGTTTTGAATAAAAATATTTATTTGTATGTAACTTATAACTTATTAATTAATATAAGTAAAAAATATTTCTGATTCATTTTAAATATGACGTCATTATTTATCTCGCTCCATTAGCTGCTGATATTCATACCCCTTATATTTTTAACAGGGCTGCGGAGTCGGAGTCGTGGAGTTGGAGTCGGGCCCATTTTTGAGAAAAAGGAGTCGGAGTCGTAAAAAACCACCTGACTCCGACTCCGGCTTTTTTTTAGACAGTTTGAAGTGAAATTAAACCGATAAAATGTAATTTTAAATCCATAGAAGGAATTCTTATTTTTATTTTTGGATTATATCGGACTACCCAAGTTAAAGAATCCCAATAAACTGTCCAGTGTACACAGGAGATGAAAGCTGTTTTTAATTAAAAGTTCTAGTAGATCACAGATTATTTGCGAACTATTAAAATTTTCATCTTCAATTTTATTTTCTTCTATCTTTACAAGAATAAAGTATTGGATTCTTGAAAAATTTTGATTTCCGGCATTCGATGGATTTATACGTTATAGAAGATCCTGAACTGAACACGATTTGATAGTTTTTTGAAAATGTCTGTCAGTGTCTGTCACTTCGTGAGTCTGCATGCGGCAAAAATTTCAGAGCGCTCTATCTCAAGAACTAATGGATGGAATTTCACAAAACTTTAGATTTTGTTAGATCTTGATAGAAACTGGATCTGATTAATTTTTGGTGTATATCACTCGACAGGTGGCTTTGCTATGTTGCATTAAACACAATTTCCACAGTAGCTATATCTTAAAAATTAATGCATGGATTTTTATAAAACTTTAGATTCAGTTAGTCCTTGATATAATTAGGTGCTGCAAATTTTTTGGTGCAAATCGCTCAATAGGTGGCGCTGCTATACTGCATTGTTCATGATATTGCAACAGCGCTATCTCAAAAACAAATGCTCGAATTTTCATCAAACTTTATATTTAATTAGTTTGTAATCTAGATTAGTATAGTTTAGTGTTTGGTGTAAATCGCCCTACAGGTAGCGCTGATATGCTGACTTTTTTACGATTTTGAAATAGCTCTGGCTTAATCACTAATGCATGGATGTTCATTAAACTTTAGATTCAGGTAGTATCTGATAGAAATTGATCCTGATTCGTTTTTGATGTACATCACTCAACATGTAGCGCTGTTATGCAGAATTTTAAAATTTCAGCAATAGCCCTATCTCAGAAATTAATGTACTGATCTTCACCAGACTTCAAATTCAGTTAGAAGTTGATATAACTTGTTGATTAGATTTTGGTGTAAATCACATAAGAGGTGGCGCTGCTATGCTGCATTTTTCAGGAAGTATTAACATGTGTGATATAGAAGAAAGTTCTAAGATTAACACATCTGACTATTTTTTTTCCTTTCCATTGAAATTTTTCTGCTCTGGAGAGCACTAGTTAACGTAGAAATTGTACAGATTTCTCCTTTTCGAGGCTACGGATCCGAAATAATAAAATATCCGTTTTGTTATCTCTTTTAGATTTCGGTAATTTAATTTTTCAGGTTTGTGGTACGTAAAATTAAAGAATTTGTAAAACGGAATTTTTTTTTTTTCCAAAGCTCTAAGAACTAAATACCGAAATAATGACTTTTTGCCTCATTTTCTTTCGTTCCCTTATAACTTTAACAAGCATCAACATTAGTATATTTGCTAGCCAGGAGTCGGAGTCGTTAAAATTTCCGGAGTCGGAGTCGAAGGCGTTAAAAATTCTGGAGTCGGCCATTTTTCCCATCGACTCCGCAGCCCTGATTTTTAACGACTGCTATAAAGCACCTGTTTTATTTCAACTATGATGTCACATTTTCATAAGTGAACCATTTTATTAAAAATGTAATTCTTTTTCATTCTTTTTACTTTTAATTTATGTCGCCATATTTTACATAAAAATTCCCATTAACTAAACAAATATCCTTGTTAAATATATTATAAAAAATACACCTTTTATTTTTATTTCAAACATGACGTCATATTTATTTTCTTTTAAATTATTTTATTATAGTTTTTCGCGTGGAAGTTTTTTATTAAAAATTCATTGCCGCTGAAAAATTATTATTCCAATTTTTTATTTTCTTGGCAACAGAAAAAAAAATGGTTAAATTTTATCTAAAAAATGCCTATTGATTTTGTATGAAAAATAATTAAATTTTGAATTATTAAGGAAAATATTTGAATAAAATAAATAAAAATTAGCCTATGTTCATTCCACTCCTATAATCTATGCATATTCAAAGATTCAAAGACATTAATCCATCCGTTTTGAAGCCAAGTTCATTCCAATTTTTCGGACACACTTTCACATTTATAATATATATAAGGATAGCAGCTATGGTTCTGAAACTAGGCATATAGTCAACTACGGCATTAGGCTTCTATATTCCACATCAATCATTGCAGTACAAATATTTTATGTACTCTAGAGACAATAATTATTGAACCGTCCTCAAATAGCTAGTATTTAAGTATATTAGAATCTGAAATGTGCTATGATATATGCATATTAGTAAACATAGAATACTCTTAATTCTAGCTGTTGTTTCCTGCCTAAATAAACTTTTCTGTTTTATAAAATTTCCAATAACTAGCCACCTTCATTGCATGCTTATTTAAAATTAAATTTATTGAATAGCAGATTTAATTCATCTTTAAGTTTTTTGTATTATTATTATTAATAATTTGATTTGATACAATTACTTTATCCTAAAATCTTCCCAAAGCTGTGATGAAAAAGCAATATTTTTTGAATCTTATGTTTTTTCATTCTATAGACATTTGTAAATAATTTTTCGCTTTGTATTAATTATTTATATGACTTCTTTCATATGTATCATGCTTTCACTTTTGTTGGGCAAGTGTTTTTGAGTTTTGCGATTTATTCATAAATTTCATAAATTAATATTTGAAAATTAATATGACAGTTTGACCTAGATATAAACATTATGCCTAGATATAAACTGAAAAAAGAAAAAAAAAAAGTCTGGGTGCTTTGTGTGTTTGAGAAAAAGAATGAAAGAAAACAAGAGACAAATTATTTTTAGAATTGAAAAGTTTTTATCTTTTACTAATTGTTTAATTTTTGCATTAAATAAGTAGCAAATATTATAGTTTATTTTAAAATGTTCTACATACTGTCGAGGTGAACTACTTCTTGTCATTGTCTTTATTTTAAATAATGCAAGATTAAGTATGTGTGTGTGTGAGAGAGGGGAGAGGAGTCAGCACAATATGTCTAGCCATCTGGAAAAGTCAGGGAAATTTTTATGGTCTGGAAATATCTGTAGAATGTCATGGAAATTTACAATTCCCAAGGAAAAAAAAGTTTAGAAAGTTGGAAATTTCTAGTAAAATTTAAAAGAAAAAATTCTGATTATAAAACTAAAGATTTGAAATTGCAGTGCTGGGGAAGTCTTGCATCTCTCTCTCTCTCTCTCTCTCTCTTCATATATATTGTAAAAAAAAAAAAAAAAAAAAAAAAAAAAAAAAATTCAACTTTTCACACAGTTCTTTTTGCTTTTATTCTTTCAGTTCTTCCTTATAACTCTGATATTTTCAATATTATATTCACCAAATCTTTGTACAGTTGTGTAGGATTGTTTAGATGATTCAGTCTATTGATCTTAATTTATAATATGAAAAAACAATCTATATTTACCTGTGAGTGATGTGACAGTTTTCCTGTCACATATAATTTTTCACACCTCCTCCCCTCAGTGAAGCAACAATTAAATTTAGTACTTTGTAATTTTATGCTGAGATTCTCTCCTTCGCCCCTCAAATAAATCCTGTTATTTAAGTTAAGCTTGCATTTAAAGTTGGTCCTCTATGCTTATTCATCGATCCCCCCCCCCTTCACATGTTGATAAATTAATACTTTCAAAATCATCTTAATTTAAAATGAATAATATTATTTCTTTCTCATGCCTTTCTTTAACTGTTCATTTTCACATAGAAAAATATGTTTAACTCTCAACTGCTCTGCAATAATTATATCTAGAATTAAAGAAATAAAGTAAATTAATTGAATCATGCTAGTGATTGCACATTTTTGAAATCTCTTCTCATGGGAGCATGCAGCTGCAGTTTAAGATTCCTTCTTTGTTTCAACTCTGAACTCCTGCATATATTTATCATTAAAATTACCAGATACTTTGTGAGTCATGCAGCGGTTTTGCTTGTCCTTAATGTTTTTCTAAAAAGCATGTGTAATACATTCACATCCTCCTGACCACAAAATTTTGGTATTCATACAACCCCAAAAAAGGCTGCTGTATATTTAGACATGTGACTTAACTTAATCCCATAACCTTGAGATTGAACATATGACTATGTAATTTTGTCTACTCCTACTACCAAGTATAGAGTTCCCCAATAGATGTCTAAGTTTTTCTTTTTTATGTTTCCTGTTAGAACCTGGATACCCTTTCAAGCAATCATCTCTACAAGTGATGTGATAAAAAATTTCATCCCGATTAGATAAAGCATCAAGCAAATACTTAGCCATGAAATGAATGAATGAATGTCAGTAATTTGCAAAACTTTATTTAAAAAGTCAGTATTTTGTGCTTCAGAATCAATTGAAAAAGCTTTACTTTCAAATTCATTTTTTAAGGCTTTTATTATTATTATTATTTCTTTGGCAATCCTCAAAAACTCGGCAAATTTTGTAGTTGAATTTAAGCAAACACCCTTTACACATTTTACACAAAAAACAAAAAATGAGATTTTAATCAAAACTATCCATTTTTTTTATTTAAAAAAATGTGTTTTATTTTTCACAATTTTATTTATTAAACCTATTTCATTCTTATTTTTTCTCATTTTATTTATGATTTTCTTGTTTCATTCTTTACTTTGTTCAGAAAATTTCAGTTTAAAAAAATAAAAAATGCAATGCTTTTAAAAGATACCTGCTGCATATTTTATATTTTTTCTTTAGGCAGATAGTTCTCTATCAGAAAGCCTTGAAGCTTCCCCTGCAAGTCATATGTCTAAATATTCTAGAGCTTCTTACTCAGAAAGTGTTCCATCTTCCCCATCTCAAGAACAAAATGGAGGTAGGTGTAATTTTGTGGTTTTAATGAGTGCTAAATATTGTTAATTCTGTTGATTCAAAAAAAAAAAAAAAAAAAAAAAATCATTGATTACAAAAAAAAAAAAAAAAAAAAAAAAAAAAAAACTGTGTATAATTTTACTTCAGGCATTATGAATTATTCAAAAGAAACTCATGCAAGTCATAGAAGATAGAATATAAAGTTCTTACATGAGTTGTGAAATGCTGAAATGAGGACAACTTTTTTAGAAACTAAAAAACTCTTATTATTTTAATCTCGATTTCAGAGTATAAAATGGTTCCTCATTTCCAATCCTTATAAAATATTTCAGAACAACTTTCAGGAAATAATACTATCAGATTAATACAAATGAAACTTCAGTGGAAAAATTTTTCAAAATGGTCCTTTAGTTTACAACCACCACTCTCACTATTATCATCAGGCTCTAACTCATTTAATTTATAATTTTTTCTGAACTGAAATTTCAAATAAACACAACTTTCAATTTAAAAATGGATGAAATTAAAAATTAATTGTTTTGTAAAAACAAACTAATAGATTTTAACACTCCATTTAAAAATAAATTCAAAAGGAGAATGCAGTTTAATATGTACTTGGGCATGACTCATAGATCATATATCACATATCAATAAAAATTATCAAGTTCTATGTGCTGAAGAGAAAGGATAAAGCTAAATGCCTAATATATGTGTATATATATATGTGTCTGTGTTATTTTATTTATTTATTTATTTTGAGAAATATATGATTTACATATACCTGTGAATTTTTTTAGTTGAAAGCGATTCTAGAAGCTCAAAATCGCAAATTACAGCTTATTCCACAAAGTAATTTTTGCATTATACTTAAAAAATTAACACCACTGCAATCTGTTTTGGAATAATTAAAAAATAATTTAACATTGAGTTCCATTTTTTTTTTCATAATTTTTAAACTGTCCGACTAATTTCCTGTTCGGTATCTAAAGATAAAATTTAATAGTAAATCCAAATACTATGTCAAAATTAGGAGTTAGCTTTAAATATTTTACAGAAGTAATATTTAAGGCCCCAGTCCTCGCTCAAGAAATGCTCGCGAGCTAATGCTATTCCTATGGGGAAGCATTTTTTTAACTCTTTCGCATTTAGACAATTTTAAATATTTTTTTTTGCATTGAATAGCTGAGGTGCATGCCAACAATGCACCTCTTTTTTTTTTTTTTTTTTTTTTTTTTTTTTTTTGTTGCAGATATTTTTACAAAGTTAGTTTCACTTTCAAAACTAGTTTCGAAACTGGAAGTACTTTAAAAAAAAATATCTGCAACCAAAGTCGAAAAAGTAAAAAAGGTGTGCTGTCAGTATGCACCTCAGCTATCCAATGCAAAAAAAAAAAAAAAAAAAAAAAAATTGCGAAAGAGTTATTAGAAAAATGCTTCCCCATAGGAATAGCATTAGCTTGCGAGCGAGGACAGAGGCCTTAAGCAAAATTTAAGTACAGCATTTATCAGTACGTCATCAGTCGACTGATATCAGTAACATGGTTATATGATTATTTGTGGCAAAGTAAGGAGTGTTTTTGACATTGATTGTATGAAAATTGATGTCAATTTTTATAGGTATTTAACAATGATGTACATGTAAATTTTTGAATTTAGTAATTTTTTGTATTTTTTCATTCATATTTTTTGCTTTTTAACACGTTTGCTGACTCTTATGTGAAGATGTGACGATAGTTAATGCTGCACTGTAGAAGTGGGTTTTTCCCAGAAGCCGATTTACTTTTTATAAAAAGATCAGTGAATGATTTTCCTGCGCAAGTGCGTGACCTCCTTTTGTTGGGAGACACAAATGTATCTCCCAGGGGTTAAGTAAAAATAGCAGAGTTATTCAATGCACTAACAAAGCGTTAACTGGCTTAAACCCCCATTTAAAAATAAATCTGAAATTACCGAGTCAAATTAAATGATAACAACTATTTAAGACAAACACATTTTTATTTAAAAACATTAAAAACAAATAAATTAATCACAGATTATCTTCAATTCATATTTAAGACAAACATAACAAAAACAATAACACATACCTTATAGCTTGCATGACATTTATCAAGATATTGCTATTTTACTATTACCAAAAATATAAATAACTTAAAGTCAAAAACAATCTTTCAATACATAAATGTCCATTGCTGGTTGTCCAAAGGAAAAACAGTTCAACTTGATTTAAACTCCTACAGTCCCTGGTGCAAGATTCAAAAAGGACTATAGCAGAGACAAACCAAACTAAAAGCACTATAGTTCAAGAAAAATGTTCAGGAATCAAACAGATCGTAAAACATCAATCGGAATCAACTCATCCCTTTTTGAAAATAGCCATTCACACATACAGCCTCAATGTCAACTCAATGACACCAAAAGAACAGCCGATGTCCGATGAAAAGTAAACTTCCTTAGGGAAAAGCAGCTCTAAAACTTTAAAAACACGAACTGCCGTTCGTTCCATCATACTGCTTCATTACTTTCCCGAGTTTGACTTTATCACATCGTATTAAAAAAGCAGCTCCATTATATTTCAATATTTGACAAACTAACACAGATGAAACAGGACAACATTATGTAAACAGCACAAATGAAAAGTAAAATTAACTTCTAGGGAAAAACACTTCTTTACACAAACATGGCTATCTGAGGAAATAGTTGAAAGAACTCTGAACGTCAAATCCTCGTCTTATATATAGGTCATGGCCGGACAAGAAACAGTCTTCTACGCATTCATCACAGTACACCCTCTACCAGTTACGTCAGTATGCTTCTGGAAAGTACCGAAACAGTAGAGTAGAGTTGTATATGCAAATCTTCCCCGTACACAGCTGCCGCCATCTTATGGCGTACAGGGATGCCGTGGACGCGCTATAGCGCGTAAAATACGCAAAAAATCGGCGACGGGACGCAAAAAAATGGAGCTTACGCGTCCCGCGGGACGCGTAATTTTCGTCAAAAATTCGCAAAAAAGACAAATTTTGTTAAAAAATCGCGAAAAAACGAATAATTTCCGGAAAATTCGGTCAAAAAATTCGCGAGAAAAATGGCTAATTTTGTTACAAAATCTCAAAAAAAAGCCGATTTTCTCAAAAAATCGCGAAAAAACAACAAATGTCGTCAAAATCGTGATAAAACGGCAAATTTTGTTAGAAAGATTCGCGAAAAACGGCAATTTTCATCAAAAATCGTGATAAAATGGCACATTTCGTCAAAAGATTGCATAAAAGCGGCACATTTCGTCAAAAGATCGCAAAAAGCGGCACATTTCGTCAGAAAATCGCAAAAAAGGCAAATTTCGTTAAAAAAAAATCGCGAAATAACGAATTATTTTCGGCGAATTTCGTCAAAAGATTCGCAAAAAATGGCTAATTTTGTTACAAAATCTCGAAAAAGACAGATTTCCTCAAAAAAAAAAATCGCGAAAAAATGACAAATTTCATCCAAATATCGCGATAAAACGATAAATTTTGTCAAAAAATTCGCGAAAACAGCAATTTTCATCAAAAGATCGTGATAAAATGGCACATTTCGTCAAAAGATCGTGAAAAAACGGCTCATTTCGTTAAAAGATCGCGAAAAAACAACAAATTTCGTGAAAAAACAGCTTTAAAACGCAATTTTCGTCAAAGGGGTATGAAAAAAAGTAAATGACAGGATAGAATTTTTTTGTCCCAAAAACTAACTTCCCTGCTTCCAAATAGTTTTTTTTTGCTGCTCCAAAAACAGATTTTCCTGCTTCACAATCTGTTTTTCATTGTTTCGATTATTTTGAGATTTTTTTTTTTTTAGGAAAAATGTCTTTTTCAATAAACCAGTTTTACCCTTTTTAAAAAGAAATGTGAACAATAGTAATACTTGTTATCTTCTACACTCAAATAAGCATTATTTTATAATTTAATTTGTATCTTGCACATTTATTTTTTAAAAAAGTAAAAAAAAATGTCTCTTAATAGTTTAAAAAATATATTGACTTTAATTATTTATACATTAATTAAAATGAGGTGCCTCTTCGATCCAGAACATTTACAAACTGTCAACAGATGGCGCCACATGCGCATCTCACAAGGACTCCAGGCAGGCTGTAAGAGACTGTTGGTTCGGTGAGTCAGTTACTGTACTGCCGCCGCTTATGTAGCACGCAAGGAAAATCACCTTGTTCCGAGAGACAAAACGTGTCTCAAGTTATTTAGAAATGTATTCTATTTCTTTATAAGTTTAATTAAATTTATGTTTGTTTAAGTACGTGCTATTAATATTTATCCATATACACCGTACTTTGTAAAAAACATCGACAAGATGAAAGATTAATTCAGATTGAGCAGCCGTGATATCCCATAACCACATGGTTGCTTCAAGTGGTGACCGGACAATTTTGAAAGACGCCTTCTGATATATCGTTCCTGGACAACTACAGCGATGAAAAAAAACGGTATGTGCCATTTTCTATGTTTCTTTGTGGTATTCTCTGGCCCAATTGTTATATTTACCAGTTATTTTAATTAAAAAATTTTCGAGCCCAAGCGTTCTTATTCAAAATTTTACTAAATTGTATATTTATTTATTTATTGCTCTATCAATATATGTATTTTTAATTCTGCGCTCACAATGCCTGATGATATTCCTGCCGATAATCCGACAGAAACGCTTGCTAGGGTAGCTGTTAAAATTCCTCCCTTATGGAAAAGTAATATTTCTGTTTGGTTTGTACAAGTTGAGGCAAATTTTGCCGTGGCGCAAGTAACGAACGACACTACTAAGTACAATTATTTATTATCTGCTATAGACACAGATACATTAAGTGCGGTATCTGATTTAATTCTTACGCCGCCTCCAAATGACAAATATAATGCTTTGAAACAGAGACTAATTCAGGAGTTTTCAGATTCGCAATCGCAGCAGATACGTAAATTACTCTCTGAACTTGTGCTAGGTGATAAAAAACCTTCCGTTTTACTGCGGCAAATGAAAGAATTAGCGCAAAGTTCCGTTACTGAAGAATTCTTGAAAGCTATTTGGTTAGAACGTTTGCCGACGCATACGCAAGCAATTTTGTCGGTTTCAAGCTCCGGATTACAGGAATTAGCAACCCTAGCTGACAAAATTAATGAAATTAAATCTGAATCGGCAGTGTATGCAGTTTCCAAACCCACCGAATCGCCTCGGAACGACCATAACGCGATCTTAAATCTTCAAACACAAATTGAGCAATTGACACTGCAGGTTTCAGAGTTATCCAAAAATGTGTTTAGGCGATCGATGTCTCGCGGCCGATCGCATTACAGGGAAAGACGATACAGTAAAAATAGAGATTCCCAAAAACCGAGTCGTAAACAAAACGAATCAGACTTATGTTATTACCATCAGAAATTTGGTAGTGATGCTCGAAAGTGCCGCGAACCTTGTTCTTTTGATGAAATTAAAAAAAACTAGTGGCTGCTGCTAGGTCAACAAGCGAAAATACAGTTGGCGTAGCAGCATTAGAACAATGTAGGTTGCATGTGTTTGATAAAAATTCAGGGTTCAAATTTTTAATAGATAGTGGTAGTGATATTTCTTGTATCCCTGTACCAAAACAAGTAAACAAAAAGAGTCCTTCTAATTATCTTTATGCTGCAAATAATTCCAAAATTCCTGTTTATGGTAACAAACTGGTTGACCTAAACATCGGCTTGAGAAGGAGTTTTCGCTGGTCATTTGTTATTGCAAATGTCTCTTGCCCTATAATTGGAGCAGACTTTTTAAGAAATTTTGCTTTGCTTGTAGATTTGCTCAAATTTCGATTAATTGATTCTGTAACTGGATTGTCCACTAAGGGTGAGCTTACTTGCTCAAAACAGTCCCAAATTAAACTAATTTCTGAAGACATGTCTTTTAAAACTATATTTGAGGAATTCCCAGAGCTCTTAAATCCCATACCAAATTTTAAAAAACCAACTTGCCATGATACAGTTCATCATATCGAAACTACAGGACCACCACTTTATTCCAAACCTCGCCGATTACATCCAAAAATTTTAAAGGAAGTTCAAAAAGAATTCCAATATCTTATGGATGAAGGTATATGTCGTCCTTCCAAATCCCCTTGGGCATCCCCTATTCACGTTGTACCAAAACCGGATGGTTCTTACAGAGTTTGCGGTGATTATCGACGTCTAAATTCAGTAACTCTTCCTGACCGTTATCCAATACCCCACATCCATGATCTTACCAATATTCTACATGGAAAGAAAATTTTTACAAAATTAGATATAGTCCGCGCTTATTTTCATATTCCAGTGCATGAAAAAGATATTCCTAAAACAGCGGTAATAACCCCTTTTGGAAGCTTCGAATTTCTATATTTAAATTTTGGACTTAAATGTGCAGCAAACACTTTCCAAAGATTTATTAATGAGGTTCTCTATGGTCTTCCATTTGCTATAGCTTATTTGGATGACATTCTAATTTTTTCCGAAACTGAATCGGAACATATAGACCATGTACGAGCTGTTCTAAGCAGACTCTCTAAATACGGACTTAACATAAATATATCCAAAAGTGTTTTTAAACAAGACAGCGTATCATTTTTAGGACACGAAATTTCTCTTGCTGGAATTCGACCATTACAAACTAAAGTTGAAATTATTAAGCAATATCCACGACCAAAAACTCTTTCTGAACTTCGTACATATATTGGCTTATTCAATTACTTTCGACGTTTTTGTCGCAATGCTGCAACTATCCTTGCACCCTTAACAGATTTGTTGCGTGGAGCTAAAAAGAAAGATTCAACTCCTATCGATTGGTCTGAAAATGCAATAAATTCTTTTGAAGCTTCAAGAAAGGCATTAACGGATGCAACTCTTGCATTTCCTAGCCATGACGGTCAATTAGCACTTCATTCTGATGCTAGTGATTTTGCTATTGGTGCTACACTAAGCTTAGAAACAGAGGAGGGTCTCAAACCACTCTCATTTTTTTCCAAACGTCTAAATGAAACACAATTAAAGTATTCTACCTTTGACAGAGAATTGTTAGCAATTTATGAGTCCGTTAAGCATTTTAGACACTTTTTGGAAGCCCGTCAATGTACAATCTTTACCGATCACAAGCCAATTGTTTTTGCCTTTAAAAAAAGAACAGATAATTACACTAACAGACAAAGTCGGTGGTTATCTTTTATATCTGAATTCACCACTGATATGGTATTTTTAAAAGGAAACCAAAATGATGCAGCCGATGCACTTTCCCGAATTAACGTAATACAAATGCCTACTCCATTAGATTACGATAAATTAAGTATGGAGCAAAAAGAGGATTCAGAACTTAGAGAAATTATGCAAAGCGGTCAATCCAGCTTAGAACTCAAATTAATTACCCTTCCAAATTCCACAACAGAAATTTATTGTGACATTTCTAGTGGCAAAGCACGTCCATATTTAACTCCAACTTTTAGAAAACAGGCATTTTGGAATTTACATGCACTTGCTCATCCTGGAACTAAAGGTAGTGTGAATTTATTGCGACAACGATTTATCTGGCCTTCCCTAGCTAAAGATTGTCGAACTTGGGCTCGTGAGTGTTTGGATTGTCAGCGTTCCAAAATTGTTAGACACACAAAAACAGAGTTAGGAAAATTTGATCTTCCAACAGATAGATTTGCACACATACATTTAGATTTAATTGGACCTTTACCGGAATCAAATGGTAAAAGGTATTGTTTAACTGTAATTGATAGAGCAACGCGTTGGCCAGAGGCATACCCACTTAGTGACATCACAGCAGAATCAGTGGCACGTGCACTACTTTCCGAATGGATTGCAAGATTTGGGTGTCCTGAGAAAATCACCACGGACCAAGGACGCCAGTTTGAATCTGAACTTTTCCAGCAGTTAGCCAGATTGTTAGGCGCTAGAAAGTACCGATCGTCTCCGTACCACCCTCAGAGTAATGGGATTATCGAGAATTGGCACAGACCTCTAAAATGTGCACTAAAAGCCAGACGAACTGGAAAATGGACTGAAATACTTCCAACAGTGTTATTAGGGTTTCGTGCTGCACTAAAAACAGATATAAATGTTTCGCCAGCTGAACTTGTTTTTGGGTCTACTCTCAGACTTCCAGGTGATTTCTTCGATGACAAATCCACCATTAAAAGTCCTGAAGAATTAGTGCAGCGATTAAGAAATACCTTCAACGAATTCAAACCACAACCAACTAAGTCCCATAATAGCACAAAAACATTTGTGTCTCAGGAGTTTAAAACATGTACGCATGTATTTGTGCGTCAAGAAGGTATTCGGCAAGCTTTACAACCGCCGTATGATGGACCTTTTGAAGTTGTTGAGCGCAACGATAAACTTTTTAAAGTGGCCATAAGAGGCAAAATAGTAAATATATCGCTGGACAGACTGAAGCCAGCCTTTTTGGTGAATGATTCACTATCTTCTACTCCTGAAACAACCTCAACCCTGGAAACAACTGCTTCGACTCCCGGGACTGCCTCGAATTCTGGAAAAACAAAACCACCTCACGTCACACGATCCGGCAGAACTGTCAGATTTCCAGAACGTTTGGTGGAAAATTAAGTGTATCGTTTGCACTAGGAAGGGGGTACTGAGGTGCCTCTTCGATCCAGAACATTTACAAACTGTCAACAGATGGCGCCACATGCGCATCTCACAAGGACTCCAGGCAGGCTGTAAGAGACTGTTGGTTCGGTGAGTCAGTTACTGTACTGCCGCCGCTTATGTAGCACGCAAGGAAAATCACCTTGTTCCGAGAGACAAAACGTGTCTCAAGTTATTTAGAAATGTATTCTATTTCTTTATAAGTTTAATTAAATTTATGTTTGTTTAAGTACGTGCTATTAATATTTATCCATATACACCGTACTTTGTAAAAAACATCGACAAGATGAAAGATTAATTCAGATTGAGCAGCCGTGATATCCCATAACCACATGGTTGCTTCATAAAACAATAATTATTGCATTTAATTTTTCTGTTGCAAATGAACAAGTTAAATTTTTGTGTCTGAAAATATGACTTATTAGTGGAACCCGCTTTTTTGAAAAAGGGACCCAGAATTTTAGAAGTCCTGGGTCCCTAGGACCCAGGATTTTTCAAGTCCAGCGGCATCACTGGCGTAAAAAGAAACTATGTAGAGTCTGAACCGAAAGATCGTGAAACGATGTAAACATGAAAGACATTCAACGTGAAATAAAAGGAAAGTATTGCCGGTGGAAAAAGATATTTTAGGGGATGATTAATAAAATTAATATCAACTATTATGAAATAAAAAAAAAATAAATATCTGTAATAAAGGTAAGTGAGTTTAAAGATTAATCCATGAGGCAGGTAAAGTAAATAAGTGTACAGTGGCAAATATATAGGAGTGCATATTCCTAACAATGCCCCCCCCCTACTTGACACCTGTACACTAGGGATGCACCGGATATCCGGCTCCTGCCGGATATCCTGCTTATTCGGCACTCAAACCGGATATTCGTTCCGGCCGAATATTTTAATATCCGGTTGCCGGATAGTAAAACATTTTTTAAATTCTGTTTTTTACATTAAAAAAAAAAATTGTAAAACTAATTTGCTCCTTGACAACCTTATCTTATTAAAAAGCAATGTTAACAAATATAAATACTTGTATATTTTCACAATTATGAAAGTATTTAATGTTTATATGTAAATGAAAACATGTTTAAAATATGACAATATTTTGTCATAATGTATAACAGCAATTGTAAAACCAAAACTAGAATATGTACTACACCTTCAAATTTTTTATTTCTCTTAAAAATTGTTCTTAAATTTCTGGGATGAAGTAATTTTACCTCTCAAAAGTTTTATTGTAATTTTCACCAGTCAAAATTTAACTGCAATGTTCAATTATTCTGTCATAAATGTAATTGTAAAACCAAAACTAGAATATCAACTACTATTTCAACTTTGTTTTGCTTTCAGTTTTTTTTTTTTTTTTTTTTTTTTTTTTTTTTTTACCCTGTAATGAAGTAGTTGACTTTTATAGTTCTTCTCAAGTGCTTTGTTAATAACTTTATTATTAATTTGAGTTATGAATATCAACAAAAAAGGAAGGTATAAATATCTAATCTAAAAGTTTTTTGAAGTTACCGTTAATACATCAAAAATTCTGAGTCAGAAATGTGTACAATGGGGCTATCTTATAAGTGCTAAAGTATTGAGGATTAAAAACCATGTAGAAAAATAAAGTTTCCAGAAAACTAAAGAGTTTATTTATGAATATTCATACTCCAGATTCAAGGTGTGTTTGTTTAGAAAATCAAGAACAAAATGGTGCTGATATTAAAGAAACCATTCAAATTTTGCTGGAACATCAATTGCACAAGTTAAGCAGTCAACAATTGAAAAAAAATGTGGTAAAAACAAAAGAAAAATATACAAATTACATTAAAAAAAAAAAAAAAATATTTTAGTAAAAATGAATTATGCCTTGTTATAAGTTGCCCAGTCATGTTAAAATTGCAAGTGACCTTTTAAATAACGTTCATTCTGAAACTTGCTCTGCAATGCAAAAAGAGCTTAATAGGAAAACTAACTCTCACTCAGAGTCAAGAAAACGAGTAACATACATTACTATCCCATTTTTGTTAATTATGTGCCAACAGGGTAATTTTTTTTTTTTTTTTTCTGTTAGTTAATCGATACAACACATCTATAAAAACATCAAGACACTACCTAAATCTGGTGATAGACTAAAGAAAGGATAGAAAAAAATATGCATGTAAAGTTAGAAGTTTTATAAGTAAAAATGAAAAGGCAAAATAATATTACATTTCAATATTTAATTATTGATATGTTTTTAAGTAACTTTGACTTAATAAGTGAATTGAAATCTATTAATACTTGCATAATATAAAATTACAATAATTTTTTTCTCTTTAAACAAGCATAAAATTGAAATGTTATTAAAATAAAAATGAGAAATTATTCGGCCGGATACCGGATATTCGGTAAAATTTTGTACCGGATATCCGTTATTCGGTATCCGGCAAAAATCCACATCCGGTGCATCTCTACTGTACACCATGAAGGACAACATCCAAAGAAGGCATCACATCTGTATAAATCTAGAAGAAATCTAGAATCCGATGACATACCAATGGAATTTCACAATGGCTAAAAAAGCATACTGCTCTTTCAATCTTAAACAACAAAAACCTACCCCCAAAAGTAAACTCACAATTAATCTTTCTAGTAAAAATCTTCCAAATATCCTCTTAAAAATTTAGCTAAAAATTAGGAGATATGACAACCAGCCCTGGAACATTTAACACTTATATTCACATATATTAACATATCAAAAATAAAAATATTAAAAAAAAAAAAAATCACAACAATAAATATACATTTACATACACAACATTTAATATAAAATCATTACCAATCTGGTTTAATTAAAAATCTTGTAATTAAAAATTTACATAAAACTCCATAATAACCCTTTCTGCACTGCATAACATCTCATAAGACATTAAAATTTGAGATTTAAAAACAATTTACACTTATATATATACACCCATCTAAAAGACATAGCTGCCACTAAAGATCTAATAACACATAATTTCCTGTCAGATAGCATCAAAAATGAATCTAGATATATTACAATCGCCATTACCAAAAAAAAAACATGTGATTTGGAACCCAGATGACACTGTTACATGGCTTAAAATCAGGCTAAAAAATTCATGTAGACCTCGCTCCACATATGCGAAAAGAAAACATCCACTATGCTCCATCATCAAAAACTTCTCTATATTCCCTCAAAAACAACCGTTATAAATTATGCCATTTCATAACAAAAAAAAAAAAAAAAATCAAAAAAAAAATCAAAACCAGATTTGCCATTTTGCCTAAGAATCCAGTAGAGTTGTATATACAAATCTTCCCCGTACACAGCTGCCGCCATCTTATGGCATAAAAAGAAACTACGTAGAGACTGAACCAAAAGATCGTGAAATGATGTAAACATGAAAGACGTTCAACGTGAAATAAAAGGAAAGTATTGCCGGTGGAAAAAGATATTTTAGGGGATGATTAATGAAATTAATATCAACTATTATAAAATAAAAAAGAAATAAATATCTGTAATAAAGGTAAGTGAGTTTAAAGATTAATCCATGAGACAGGTAAAGTAAATAAGTGTACAGTGGCAAGTATATAGGAGTACATATTCCTAACACCTTTTGGAGATTACCCCACATCACGTGCTGGTGCATGAGTGGCCCCTGAACAATGGCACCATATCACGCACTAGCGCCTGATCAGCAGCAAATATGTTAACTATTCTCATTGTATTCTATTGTGTAAGTATTGATTTTCCAAATATAATTATTTTCTTTCTTATTTTTTATTTAATATTTTTTTACTTTGCAAAAGTAAGTTATGAGACTAATATTTAAAAAACATGATTAAAAAATATGAATTATTTACAACCTATAAATGTATTAACTGTAATCAATTTCTATGATTTGTATTAAATCTTTGATAATGTAAAAGTATAGATATAAAAGTTTAAACAGATTTTTGTTGTTGTTATTTGTTCATAGACTATTTATTACTTAAAAAGTTATTCACTAAAAGAAAAAAAAAAAAAAAGAAAAAAAAATAATAATAATAATAATCTACATTTTTAATTTAACCAATCAGATTTTAAGTATTATGTTTGCTATTTCAATCAAACTTGAAAATTGCTGTATTAATATAGCAATGAATTGTTAATTTTGTTTTATTATTCAATTAATTCTTAAAAGTTGCTTTAGAGAAGGGATTTATCAGGATTTTATATATATGTTGTCAAATTAAATACTGCTTTTCTTCTTCTCTTTTAAGATATTTAAATTCAAATTTTTCTTTATTTTTCGACCTAACACTTTTTAATATAATTTGAATTACGGATAATTTATTGTAATTGCATTTATTATTATTTAAAATGATAGTGAGATTAGTGTTTCTTCTGTATGTCAGTGTTTTTGTTTTATATTACACCCAAATGTGTTGTACTTTAGTAACACTTCACTCACATTGGATTGTGATTGATGTTTTTAGTAAATCTAGGAGTGATTGGTGAAATTTTCAAAAAAGTATAACTAATTTTATCCTCTTAAAAGTTATAATGAAACCAATGTGTATTATAACTTTTATCTCCTTGTGGATAAATGATTGGTATACATACAACCTAAGATTCTCAAAATCCCTTATTATTCCCACTCGTTATATTTTATTGTAAAATTTACCTTACTTAATCTGAACACTTTCTCGATTCAATTACAGAAAATTGTTTGTTTTGAAAAACTGATGGTAAATGATTAAGTTCCTGTTGTGAAGAAGTCATGGAAAAATATCTTGAAAAAAAAAATTTGTAAAAATTTTTTGTGAAAAGACAGATTTTATGAAGTCTAGAGAGTAGCTTAAGGATAAAATTATAAAAGCTTCAATCAATATACAGACTTTGTTGTTGATGCATAAGAATGTCATAATTTATGTTGAATGTTAAATTGCATTTTTTTTTTTTTATTATTATACATAAATTGCATAGTAAAAAAGAAAAAAATATATTATTCTACCTTCACATTAGTATTGCTTAATATTGCTCTTGTATGTATTCTCTATACTAATGTTAATCTTTCCTATAGCTTAGGTCATAAAGCTCTGTATACCTACATCATAGCTGCCATATCCCCCAATTTATTCAAACCACCTTTTCCATGTAGAAACATTCACTTTATAAAAATCACAAAATGCATTTATTAAATAAAGGAAATATTTCTATTCTAAGAAAAAGTACTAAAAAAAATATTAAAAATTTAAGAGATCTGGCAATTGTGCTAAGTATAAGATGGGTTTTAAAATAATAGTAATAAACTTTAAGGTGTATTGTACAATAATAAAATTTGGAAACACTTGTCTAACTCAAATGGAGAAAAGAAAAAAAAGTGTGTAGCTTTGTCATTAGAACAGAATCTAAAATTTCATTTAATATTGCTTTTTTATTTATATATTTACAGTAAAACCCCGATAATTCGGATTAATTGGGACCGGGTCCAATCCGAATTATCAAAAATCTGGATTATCCAGAGAATTAGAAAAAAATGAAATAAAACAGAACATACTTACAGAAAACTTATTGAATATTTACAGACAGATTCTTCCAAAAGATTTCAGAAAAAGTTTTTTTTTATTCAGAATACGACGATGAAACACGTTAATGTTATGGAAATTAGCCAATCACTTCTCAAACTTAAAAAAAAAAAAATTACCAAACCAATCCGAATTATCTGGATTATCAGGGTCCGAATTAGTGGGGTTCTACTGTATTTATTTTTTTTAAAAAGGCAGTAAGTATTTTAAATTGTCTTAAAATATTCAATTATTTTTAATAAATTAAGTATACAAATCAACAATTTGCAGAAAGAGAAGGATTTTTCGAAATTTCCTGAAAAATAGAAAATTATTTTTGAGGTATGAAAGCTTAAAAGTGATGAGCTTTTGCTCTTTCTTACAATGCAAGAATGTTTGTCTTCTAAAATTAAATCTTATTAAAAAAAAAAAAAAAAAAAAACTTACTACAATTAGAGAATGGTAACAGGATAAAAAAAAAATCACTAATATTAAATAAAAGATATACCATATACAGTTTAAAATAAATAAATAAATAAAATGCTTTCAAAGTACATACATTTAGATCTAAGTGTATCATCAAGACAAATTTGACAGCTATGTGTGACTATTTTTCCACAATTCAGCACACAGGCATGCATACTTATTCCTGTATTATATTTAGAGATTTTCCTGACTTTTTATTTTACAATTTTTGCCTAGGACAAAAACCTTTAAATATTGTTTTCTTTGTCATTATTTATTTAAATGACATTTCAAAATGTAAAATGTAGATTTAAAAATAATAATAAAGATAAAAGAGATAGAAATAGATAAGTTTTATGCTTTCTTGATTTCTGAGAATATTATCTTTTATTTTCCATTAAAAGAAGAAACTTTAAATTTTAAGTATTCAGTCATGTTATATGTTAATTTTATTTTAATCATTTTGAAATGATAAACTAAACATATATTATTAAATGATTATGCTTCATCTTTAGATTCAGTTTTTGAGAAATTCATTAGTTTTTCCCCCCTTAAAAATAATATATATATATATGTATATTTACTCCATTCTGTTTCCATTTGAAAATGTAATCTGAAATTTATTCTTAAAATACTAGGTTAAGAAGAAGCTGTTTCATATATGTCGCTAATAGTCCAAGATCCAACAGCATAAAATCCTATGTTATCAAGCCCAAGGGGAAAAAATCTTTATTTTATGGCAGAATAAAAATACTGGAATCTAATGATTTATGTCTGCCAGAAGTGAAATGGTGCATAAGCCAAAAATTGATACCACCAGTGATTGGCTTATATGTTTATCATTGTATTTGTTTTTCAATCAAAGGTATGAACAGCTTATGCACCACCCCACTTCATGATGGATATGGATCATTAGATTCTCCTATTTCTACTCTTCTATAAAATAAAGTTTTTTTTTCTAGTGCTTGATAATATAGGTTTTGCTGTCGACTTTTGGACTTTAAAATTTTGCTTGTTTTGCATTTTCTAGTAAAATTGCACAATTATTGTGTGGTCTTGCTTTTTTAAAAAGTTTTATTGCATGATGTATGCATTTTATAAATTTAATTTTTTGTTATTCTTCCAAGTTTTGACAATTTTGCATGTTTAATCTTCTATCTGCATTGGCATTGCTAGTGATTTAATACTAAGACACTTTGAGTTTGTTCCAGGATACTATCTTATATTAATTTTAAAATCAAGAATTTATGTAATTTTATATCAGTATTAAAAGAAAAGAAAATATAATCGATTTTTTTAAATGTAATATAATGTCAAATAACTGATATATTTTTATTTTTCCCAGAAAAAAAATACTAAATTTTTTTTTATATATGATTGGAAAAGTTAAAAAATCTGTAGAAGTCATTTTTAAAAGCTAAATAATGCATAAAAAATAACATAAATTTTCCCTTGAGAGTATTACTTGAATTTTCATTTCTTATGTCTTTTGGATATGTTACTAAACTTAGTTTCTGAAGATTAACAGATAATCTATAATATATGCAATTAAGGTGTTATTGTAAATTGCAAATATTTGCAAAATTATTTAAATATTTTTTATCTTTGTTTAAAATAATATTTTTTATGGATTTTTTTTTAATCTTTTACTTTCACTAGAAGTTGTAAAACTCTAATCAACTGACTGACATTTGCTTAGGTAAATCTTATTAAAATAAAGTTGGTTCATTTGAAATATTTATTAATGTATGCATCAGAGTTATTTATACATCTTAATACTAAATGTCTTAACTACATATACGGAAATGTCAACGCATCTAGAAATATTAAGAATTAATCCAAAAGTAAAAGTTATTGATAAACAAATGTTTCATATAAAATTGTATGATAGTACAGTGGGTGATCAGTTAATGAATTTAATCCATTCCAAAACAGGGTTTGCTAACTTAATTATTCGTTAACTTATTATAGATTTTATATTGATTTATATGGTCATTCCATTAATTCATTTTAAAAAGCTAAATAATGCTAAAAAATAAAATAAATCTTCTCTTTATAATAGGGTTCGTATACATTCTTATTTAATATGTGCAGATTGTATTTTTGATAGATTTGTCTTTGTTATGGTGTATTTTTAAAAATGACATGCCCTTTCTAAAAACTTTTTGGATTGCATTCATTGACTACAGAATAAAAACATACCACATCACAACTTTGACATTATGAAAACGTTTTAGTTTTCTAAAAGATCATGTTTATTGCAGGGTCCGATAAAGTTCAACTGGAACCTAGAACCTGTCAATAATTTGTGAACTAAATTTCAATTAAATTATAATAATTAATATAAATAATTTGCAATTAAAAGTATTTTTTAAAAAGGGACACAAAATATGAAAATTAATGTTTCCAATCTCATCATTCTTAATCGAGGGTTCTTAAATGTATATACAAAACTCTCAGTAGCCCATGCATTAATTAGCCATATTTATATAACTACTAGCGGCCCGCCCTCGCTTTGCTTCGGGTAGAGCAAGTCGTCCAGTCTCGTGTCACTACTGACACCGCAAACTTTTACTACCACTTCATCCCATTAAATTCAACTACTAAAAGCATTGCCCTCCTTTTAGGTAGTCGGGTAAAAAGTAGCCTATATGTTAATCTAAGGTGTCAGATACCTCCATACAAAATTTCATAAAAATCGATCCATCCGTTCTTGAGTTATAAATGGTGTAACTAACACGACTTTGTTTTATGGATATAGATTATAGCAGCCCGACCCGGCTTCGCACGGATATTTAAAAAAAAAATTCAACTTACAAATTTTTACACACATACTCATACTCTCTTTTTTGTGCGTGGGGTTACTAAAAAAATGTAAAATTATAAAAGAAAATTCGGATATTAGTATTATTTTTCATTTATTTGTAATAATGTTTGTAAAAAGTTTTACACCTACAAAACAAAAGCCATTAAATTTATTGGGTCAGAGCGTCCCTGTAAAGATATTGGATGTTGTTTTATTTTGTGGCAGCAAAATAAATTGATTTACATGAGCTCCCACCCGCGATAGGTCAACATCACTGTAAAAAAAAAAAAAAAAAAAAAAAAAAAAAAGGACGATTTAATGGAAGTATCACTGGTAATCTAGACGCCAGTACTATTTACTGTTTTTTAACGGAAAAATTTCCATGAATTCCGGGAAAAACTAAAGAAAACGGAATATTTCAGGGAATTTTTCCGTTAAAGAACAGTAAATACTACTGGCGTCTAGATTACCAGTAATACTTCCATTAAATCGTCTGTTTTTTTTACAGTGTACAGTTGGCCATGAGTAAAACATTCTTTTCGTAGGTCGATCCCTACTAAATCGAAGGTTTGACTTTGGGACTTATTAACAGTTAACACAAAAGATGTTTTTATAGGACATTATCTCAATTACTTTTTGTTACATACCTTTATTTACTGTATAATTGTTCCGTATTTTTTTTTTTTTTTTTTAATAAACATTGCTGGGTGAGGCTTATTGAGCTCAAACCAATTAGTAGGTCTCCCCATCTGGCTGAATCTGAATCTGTTTTTACAGTAAATTAAAGCCGTTTAAATGGGATTGGCAGTTCGGAGGGCTTAAATTTCTCAAAAGCATGATTGGAATGCCAATTTTTAACGTCAATTCATGTGGTGGCAGTCCAGATGGGCTTAGGGAATTTAAAAATTCATGTGGATAATGGACTGCGTCTTCAATATTAGTCCCGGTATTGATTGATTTGAAATTTTTTACTTGGCCAGGAACTTTTTGAATAATCAGATTGCTTATTTCGTTGACACTATCATTTCTAGGTGACACTATTGCCCTAGAACACAACCAATGAAAGTCTTTTTCGAGTAAATTCTCGATATCAGGGTATACTGCATCTATTAAAAATTTTAAACTATGGACTATTTGGCCTAGAGACTCATCCAGAAGGATGTTACAATTTCTGCTTAATTTTAGAGTGGGGGAAATTCTTTCCCCAAGTTTAAGCAGTTGCTGTGGAAAATCACTATCTGTAATTCCATGAAGATAAGTTCTCATATTTGTCCATAATTTTATATTTTCAATCAAAATCCATAAGGGCGACGATTTTAAGCACGCTTTGATGATATCTGCTCGCGTACTTCTGTTAATAACAGAAAGAGTCTGTCGGAAATCTCCAGCAAATACAAAAGTAATCCTGCCCATCAGAGCAGAGGAGTTTTTAAGATCTTTTAAGGTTCTGTCCACGGCCTCTATATCTGCTCTATGGTTCATGGTGCATTCATCCCACATAACCAATGAGTCTTCTTCTAATAGTTTACCAAGAGGCTCACTTTTGCGAATAAAACATATCGATTGTTGCTCAAGATTTACGGTTAGTGGAAGTTTAAAAGTTGAATGAGCAGTTTTTCCACCCTTTTGAAGGGTTGCAGCGAATCCTGACGAAGCAACTGCTATCGCTATCTTCCCTGATTGTCTTATCTTAGCAAGTATTAAATTTGCAATTAAAGTCTTTCCAGTGCTACCTGGCGCATCCAAAAAAAAAAAAAAAAATTGTTTTTGTTGTTATTTACTCTATTGACTATTATGTCAAAAGCATATCTTTGATCTGGGACTAATTTTGGCAGATTTTCATTACAAAAAGCAGTCAAATTATTTGTGTTATAGTACTGTGCCATTGTTTTTGTCAATTGTTTTCTGTACGAACTGAAGATGGCAATCCAAAATCAAATCACTTAGGTTTTAATCATTTAGTTCCAACGGTGAAAGAATTTTTCAAATCCGTCAAGTACTTTCTGAGCCTATTCAATTCAAACAAACAAACAATCAAATCTTTCCTCTTTATAATATTGGTATAGATGTGATGTCATTATTTACCAAGTTTTATTAGTTACATATATCCATGCCTCTTGTTCTTTTAACAAATACTTCAAAATTCCTATGTTATTTAAACTATGACGTCATATTTTTCCAAATCAAATATTTTGTTAATAATTTACTTCTATATGTCTTTACTTATAGTACTGTGCCATTGTTTTTGTCAATTGTTTTCGCCATTTTTCAAGGAGAATCTCTTATTCACGTAACCAATATTCGTGTGTCTTATATAATAAAATACTTTTTTCCCAAGTATGACGTCATATTTATTTTCCTTTGAATTCTTTTTATTTTAATTTTTCACGTGGATACTGTTCAACTGAAAATTAATTACCAAGAAGAAATTATTCCAGATTTTGATTTTCTTGGCAACGGGAAAGAAAAATGTTTTTTTTTTTTTTAATCAGAAAAATTTTGATTCTGTATGAAAAATAATGAAATTTTGAATTATTAAAGAAAACATTTGAATAAATCAATTAAAAATTAGCCTATGTTCACCGGAAATAGTGTAGCTTTCCAACGGTGAAAGAATTTTTCAAATCCGTCAAGTAATTTCGGAGCCTATTCAACTCAAACAAGCAAACAATCAAATCTTTCCTCTTTATAATATTAGTATAGATTATAATGTTTTCTAAATTGACAATAGGTACCGTTAATTACGCCTCATTGAATCTGAAATACAGGATTGCTTCCTCTTGGCATTGTTCTGTGAGAGGTTTATTAACCGAATTTGTGTTTGTTATCTGGACATTAAAATATCTTGCGAAAGTGTTCGTTAACCGATCTGTTCATAAACTGAACAGTTTTTTAACCAATCATTGAAAATATCTTAAAATGATATATGTTATTGGCTGAAGAATTATTGCATCTGATCTAAACTGTCTGTAATAACTCTGACTTGCAAGAGGTTGCAAAGTTATAGAAAATGTATTACATACATAATATGGACTAAAATGTCTAAGATTGAATGAAATTAAGCTTCAAACAAAATATATGTTGCGTTGAATCTTAGTTGAATTAATTGAAAAGAGTTGAAATGATACATCTAAATTGTTTCTTACTCATATGTTGAGACAAATGACTATAACTTTTTGCTCCAAAAATATTTTTAAAAAATAATAATTTTCATTTCATTTGTGTATTTATAGCTTAGAAACTGTTGTTTTAGAATGCAGATCTTTCTGATGCATTTATTTAAATTGTTATCTGATATTTCTGTAAATTTATTATAAATATACAATTATAAGTAATATTGGGTTTTGTAGTATGACAATTTTTTTATTCACATCTTATGTAAGTTCAGAAAACACTGCTAATGTATTTTCTTCTCTCTTATTTCTCCCATTTTTGCTCTTATATTTTTACAATATTTTACGAAATTTAATGTAATCACTTCTTTACATTATCTATGTTAAATTATTTACTATGATTTATTTGAAAGAAAATATACAATAATGTTTTAAGACATTAAAATATCTGTATGGTTTTTTTTTTTTTGAGAAGTTTTAAATTTAGTTGAATTTTTTTTTTTTAAATAGCAAAAATAGAATAACTAAGTCAAAATAATGCAAATTAAATCTTTTTATCTTGTATTTGTTGTGTTAATAAAATTAATAATGCTTTTATTATTAAATAAAATATTTTTTTAATAATAAAAATATTTTTTGCTGATTTTTGATGAATATGCAAAGTTACCATTGGTCATTTATGTGTTTTGAATAGTGCTTGCGATGGGATACGTATAGCAGCTATACGTTTAAATGATATACGTATATCCGTATAATACGTTTTTCTGCTGTACGGATACCTTAAAAAATACGTTTAAACGTATCCGTATACGTATAAGGGTGTATCGGTTAAACGTATGTTTAAGAATACGTATATTTAATGTATACGTATATTCCACGCATCGTATCTAATTTAAATATTGGACTTCATCAGTCTTATGTCACTGAATGGAGAATAATTTGGAAATCGGTGGCATTAAGACAGGAATCCGCATACTATGTGTTATACATACGAGATCGAGCAATGAATAGCATATATTTTTAAAAACAGTTTGCAAAAATTTCACAAAATATCAGACTTCTGATTGGCCAATCTTGTTTCACTAACAGTGAAATATCTATTTTAAAATAGAGAGTTATTACCGTGAATTGCAAAGGTATTTTGCAACATTGTACTTTGAATTTGTTTAGACTTTTTTGTTCATTTCATGGTAATGAGCTCAAATACCCCATTATTTTACATTTTGTGTAATTAATGTATACAAATTGTATCCATTTTAAGTAGTCAACAAAATTAAACACTTTTTGAGCAAAGAATGGGAGTATAAATGTTTCAGATTTATTGTGAATTCTTGTTAAATTTAGTTTTTCCTTTTTTCTTTTTAATTTTTTAAAAATTCTTTATTCACTTATTATTTTACATTCAAGATTGCACCCGAGCATAAATGCTTTTCTTTCCATGGAGCTAATATTTTCTAACTCTGTTAATGTATAATGAAATTTCCTTTTTTTAATCTTGACATTCGTAGTATTTTTTATACAAAACGAGATGGAACCCGTCGAAAGATGACGTTAAAAATAAGTTTTAAAATGACTCCATCAATTTATTCTTGGTTTCAATTTCATTTCTCTGATATTTATCAATTGTTTTAAGCTAATTAATTTTTATGTAAAAATGGAGAAAATATTTTTCTATAATGTTAGGACAATTTGCAGATGAGACAGAAATTTCATGCTTTCAATTGATTATTTCTTTGCATAGTTTCCTCAATAACATTTCATAATCGGAATGACTGACAAGGAAGATCTCCAGATTGTGCATACTCAGATTTTTCTGGAAAAAAAAAAAAAAATACTAATTAAACTACTCATGTATGTAATAAAGTATTAGTGAAAATTAGCGGCAGAATTGCAGTAGAAAAAAATTACAACATGAAACAATGTTCAACTGGAGCTTTAAGACAGAAATTCGATTTTCTCAGCGATCGCCAAACATACAAAGATGAAAAAAACTATTTTAAGTTTTACCAAAAGGGTTAAAATAAACCAAATTGGAGTTAATCCATCCACAGGATCGTTAGTTGCTATCTCTTGTTGAGTTTTATGTCTTCATTTTTTCGTAAAAAGTTAAATAGAAAACTACAGTAAACTACAATATTTTTTTAATGCTATCATTTTATTTGTCTCATCAAATTCCATCTTTTGAAAAAAAAAAAAAAAAAAAAAAATCACTGTCGTACGTCAACTGGTTTGCCAGAAATTTCAAAAAAACGTTTGTATTTTCCATTTCTTAAACTTGTTATACCAAGCACTTTGAACTTATAAAACAATATTCTTAACTACAATAAAAGTATATTACAAAATTTTCTAGAAGTCGAACTGATCAATGTTACTATAAAATATAAAGTAAATTTAAGTCTGTTTTGTGGCACCATGTAAAAATATTGTTCCTCACAAAGTATAATGAAACTAGCTATAAATCAAACTAGTCAGATGTGGCAATCTCAAAACTTTTTTCTATCTCATGTACACTACATGGCCATTGATGAGCATCCTTATGATTTTAGACATTTTGTTAAATATCTAGAATAAAACATGAGGAATTATCCCGAAACTCTTAGTGTATAAATATAATAGTACAAGTTATACATTTCCATGAAGATTTTTTTCCTGAAACTCCATAGGGGACCATCAACAAATTAAAAAAGAATGAATATCTTTTGGATAACCCTGTCAAAACTAATGTAGCAAAAGCGCTCAAACTCTATATTAAGTTGCTGATTAAGTAGCTTATTGTAATAAACTGTGTTCATTTTTATGCGAATAGCATGTATACTCATAGAGAAATTAAAGTTTTTATAAAAATGGTCCCTAATTTTGCCAAGTTTTTTGCTTATAATATGTAGAGTTCTTAATATGAAGTAACATTCTTTTCTGAAAATATGAAAAATAATATTGCACACAATACCCTGTAATTAGAATTAAAAAATAATAAAAATTGTATGAAAGATGAATTGGTTTACTAAATAATTTTTCACTGTGCATGTGTCAAAGATATCAAAATTGCATTTGCATATTATGTTAGATAAATGTACAGAGCAACTTTTCTGAAAGTCCTGAAATCATAGCTTGAAAATTCTGAAAATAATAGTCAATAGAATAAGTTAAAAATCCGTTATTCCTAAAATTAGGTAAAAATAAGAGGGATTTTATCCTAATGTAGTAATACGTCCAATATTGTGTATTCTATAGTGAAACTAATCAATGAATATATGGATACAACCCCTCTTGTTTTTTATTCATTTTTGGAATAACGGATTTTTAATTTATTCTATTGACGATTATTTTCAGAATTTTCAAGCTATGATTTCTCGACTTTCACAAAAGTTGCTCTATATATTTATCTAACATAATATGCAAATGCAATTTTGATATCTTTGACGCATGCGCAGTGAAAAATTATTTAGTAAACCTACTCATTTTTTATACAGTTTTTATTAATTTTTAATTCTAATTACAGGGTATTGTGCGCAATATTATTTGTTATATTTTCAGAAAAGAATGTTGCTTTATACTAAGAACTCTGCAAATTATAAGCAAAAAACTTGGCAAAATTTGGGACCATTTTTATAAAAACCTTAATTTTTCTAAGAGTAATTATGCTATTTGCATAAAAATGAACACAGTTTATTACAATAAGCCATAGATTATTACAATAAGTCATAATCTAGAGTTTGAGCGCTTTTGCTACATTGATTTTCACAGGGTTATGCAAAAGATATTAATTCTTTTTTAATTTGTTGACGGTCTGCTATTGGAGTTTCGGGAAAAAATATTCATGGAAATGTATGACTTGTACTATTATGTTTATACACTAAGAATTTCGAGATAATTCCTCATGTATGTTTCTAGATATTTAACAAAATGTCTAAAATCGCAAGTGGACGCTCATCAATGGCCATGTAGTGTATGTTAATGCTTCAAAATTCGCTATCACAGTGCTAAAATTAAATGGCAATCTATGCCCATCATGAAGATTCAAATGGTATGATATTCCATGCATTAATTCTAGAAATAAAATTATTGCAAATAACGGTAAAAATGCAGAATAATAGTGTCACCTATTGTGCGATTTATTCAAAAACATAATCAGCAATAATATTTACTATTCTGAAGCTAAATTTTAAGTTTGATTTTTAAAAATCGTTCATTAGTTTTTGCAATAGAACTATTGCATGAATCAGGAAAAATTCAGCCTAGCAGCTCCCCTATTCGGTGATTCACATCAAAACATACATAGAATCACTTCATATCATGCATTAACTGAATCTGTAGTTTGATGAAAACCTGTGCATTAATTCTTGAGATAGAGCTATGCAGAAATCGTAAAAAAGAGACAGCAAAGTTGAGCCATCTGTTGAACGATTTAGACACAAAACTAATCAGCACCAATTTCTATCAGGGACTACCTGAATATATAGGGAAGACTGGGGTACATGTGAACAGTTCACATAAACATAGCTTTTTCTCATAACTGTGTTAATTTCTATAAGCAAAACTACTCAATATAGTAAACAAAACTTTTTTAAGCATGGTATTTTTAAAATTACCATTATAGTACTTCTTACTTTTCTTAACAGTTTTATGAATTCAAAAAATATTCATATGTGCCCCAACGAAGGGGCAGAGTTAAACACATAAGGGAAACATGTGAACACAAGGAAAAAAAAAAAAAAAAAAAAATTATCTTTTTATATGTTACCTTATTTATTAGTTGTACTATCTGTTAAATTCATCATAAAGAAAAATATATGTATATTTATTTAGTTTCTGAGTGATATGTTTAAGCAAAATATTATAAAATAAAAATAAGTAGATTTAGGGGGGGGGGGGTGTAGATAATTGATAAAATATTGTTGCAATACAACAAAAAAATTAAAGAAATAATCTTGAGAAAATAATTAAAGAATTTAAATTTTGCTTAGGGCTTTTTGTTTGAGGGAGATTTTAGGAAGGGGGCATTTGGATAATATTTATAGAAAATCTACCAAAAGGCGAAAGATTCTCATTCCTATATTTGCCTTATTTGCCTGTAAATTAAGGATAAAAAATTGTTTTACATTTATAAGCTTCCTCCAAATGTAATTTCTTTTGCTTTTAAAAGAAAGGGGGGAGTCAATAATGGAGATTTCACAGTAGTTATAAGTTTTAAAAAAAAAATTCTTAAAATATATATCTATTTTCAAAGCACCAAATAAAATACAGTCGACTCTCATTAATTCGAAATTGGATAATTTGAATTTTTGCTTAATTCAAACTAAACATGAAGTTCCGAAATTTTCAATGGCAGAATAACTTAAAACATTTTCCTTAATTTGAACTCATTTTCTCTTGACTTTGTTTAATTCGAACTAACGAGAATTCCGATTTTTCAAATTTCTTTTCTCTCTCTCTGATATCAGATCATTTGAATAACTTCTTTTCTTTGATTTTTGTGAAAATTGTTCCAAAAGAATATGCATATAATCCCATGCATTTGATATCCACTTTCTTAGTCCCCCGTCTGTCCATCAGTGACGCTTCAAATTTTTCTTCCATTGAGCTTGTTTCTAAACTTTTAATTAGTTTGTGTATTTATACATTCTAATTTAATATTAAGTAACATGTAAATGATAACAGACAAAAAAAAAAAAAAAAAAAAAAAAAACACTATAACATTAATTCCTTCTTAATAGTACCATATTAAGCATGTTTTCTTCTCATACTTTCCGTAATTCGAACTTCGGATAATTCGAACATTTCTTGTGGTCCCGACGAGTTCGAATTAACGAGAGCCGACTGTAGCTGTTTTAGAAATGAAAGTAAACTAATACTACAAGTTTGCAACAAATGAAACATAAAAATTTGCAAAGTTGTTAAATGTAATATTTTTTGCATTAACGATGCATAAAAAATAGTATTGAAAACTGTTAAATAAAATAATATATAGCATTTATTGTAATTTAGAAAACATTAAATTTATTTAAATTACAATTGAACGTAAAAGAGCTTGTTGCTTTTTATGTATTTGCTGACAGTTGTGTTTGTTGAAGTTTCTATACAAAATCAACTTTATATGACAGAAATATCTTCTATTTCTATAAAATTATAGATAATGGAGCTGGCATTATTTTCACGAAGTTAACTGAAAGGAACAGAATCACTGAATGATTACTGGAGAATTTAATGACGTATTCAGACCTGCCCCAACTAGACTCTTCATAAGTACCCCACATTCCCACAAGAGTTAAAATGACAAATCATTAGCATTTCTCAATTTTTGAAATAAAAATTATCATATATATTTATTAGTATCCATAGTATGTGTTAAAGCAAAAAAATTAAAAATAAATAAATAAATAAATAAAATTATTCTCTTAACAAGTTCGAGATTTTACTTTTGAGTTCAGTAAGCAGTATTTTGGCTCCTCGGGACAACAAAATGTCGAAGAGTTTCAAAAAAATTTTCTATATGTCTATAGGTGCGCTACCATCTTTGATAATTTTAAAAAAAATATATATATATATGTCGCATTTTCATGAAACGACAGACTTCAAGGGGATGAGTTTTAATTGCGATTTATTTAAAACATAACAAAATCTTTTCGCAAGTCTTTACATCATGAGTTCTGGAGACCAAGTGCGTAGATGTATAGAAATCTCTCACCTCCCGAGGGGGGTTACTAGTTAAAAAGGCCATGTGTTTTACTTAAATTAATACGATAAACTTAGGTTTCTTGTTGCCCTGTAAAACCCGTGATTATTAGTCATGGGGCCCGTAATGCGACAGTTCTTCATGGGGATGAGTTTTAATTGCGATTTATTTAAAACATAACAAAATCTTTTCGCAAGTCTTTACATCATGAGTTCTGGAGACCAAGTGCGTAGATGTATAGAAATCTCTCACCTCCCGAGGGGGGTTACTAGTTAAAAAAGCCATGTGTTTTACTTAAATTAATACGATAAACTTAGGTTTCTTGTTGCCCTGTAAAACCCGTGATTATTAGTCATGGGGCCCGTATCCACATTGAGGGGCGATTTATTAAAAAAGTAATAAATAGGTCTGATTTTTTGTATTTTCTTACATATATATATAATAACTAGTATAAAATGGCAATGTTCTCATATGCCCCAATTTCACATGTGCCCCAGTCTCCCCCATATATGTTTCTTAATTCTGTGTATTAGGTCTTGAGATAGAGTGCCCACAAAATTCATATCACATACAGGCAGACAAAGTCACAAACTCACAGGCTGATATTTTGTAAAAACATGTTTTTTGGACTCTCTTACCCTTAAAACGTGTAAACCCGTCGAAAGTTTTCTCAAATTCAATACTTTCTTCTAAAGATATAAGAGAATATAAAAAACTAAGTACTATGCCACAGATCTTCCAAAGATTAGTTTGATTCTACCCACAACTAATGTAAGACATTTTATAATAAATAACTTAGTTTTTTGGGGAAAAAAACCAAAATCTAAACTGAGGAAGTATTCAGATTTTTTTAAGTACCTTCATAACAAGTAGTAGTTAAGTAAACACATCATAATCCTTTGAACAAAGAATCACGATGAGGATACTCTACCGGATATTTCTCAATGTCTCTAATCCGCAAAAAAACATTGAAACATCAAATTTCATACATTGAACGAAAAACGTTTAAACGTTTATAAGTTTGACCACTTGGACAAGATCCGTATAGAAGATGTACCTTATATGCTGTTTTGTGTAATATGTATAACCGCCGATGCCGTATTATACATATAGCAGATCCGTATTTCGTGTAATACGTATTATATGTACACTCGTATAAACGTATAATCGGGAGCTCTAGTTTTGAAGTGGATTTAATGTAATTAATAACTGTTGGATAACATGCATAGTTCATCCCTTTAACCCTTGACCTACACAATTGTATAGGAAAACAAAGTAATAAGTAAAATAATAATAATAAAGAGTTTTTTAGCTCACAGGCTATCATAGCCTGAGAGCTTATGTGCCCGTCCGTTCTGTATGTATGTACGTAACGCGATAACTCATGATAAAAATATCCGATCCACTTGAAATTTTGTATGTAGGTATATCCTGACAAGGCGCTTCCCTGATTAGTTTTTGGAGTTCATTCGATATGTATAAGAGGGGGAACGGGGGGCTCATGCCCCCCGTTAGTTAATATAAATGGGATTTTCATGCAGAATTAAGTTTCTAAAAGTTAGATTAGGATCATTCTGATGAGGCGATTCCGTGACTGTTATTAGGTGTTCATTGAATAAGTATAAATAGGGGGAACAGGGGTTCTAATGCCCCCCCCCCCCCGTTAGTTGATATAAATGGGATTTTCATGCAGAATTAAGTTTTCGTTCAAAATTTAGATTAGAATCATTCTGATGAGGCGATTCCGTGACAGTTATTAGGTGTTCATTGAATAAGTATAAATAGAGGGATGAGGGGTTCTAAAGCCCCCCCCCCCTCGTTAGTTGATATAAATGGGATTTTCATGCAGAATTAAGTTTTCGTTCAAAATTTAGATTAGGATCATTCTGATGAGGAGATTCCGTGACTGTTATTAGGTGTTCATTGAATAAGTATAAATAGGGGGATGAGGGGTTCTAAAGCCCCCCCCCCCCCCCCCCCCGTTAGTTGATATAAATGGGATTTTCATGCAGAATTAAGTTTTCGTTCAAAATTTAGATTAGGCTCATTCTGATGAGGCGACTCCGTGACTGTTATTAGGTGTTCACTGAATAAGTATAAATAGGGGGAACAGGGGTTCTAATGCCCCCCCCCCCCCCCCCCCCCCCCGTTAGTTGATATAAATGGGATTTTCATGCAGAATTAAGTTTTCGTTCAAAATTTAGATTAGGATCATTCTGATGAGGCGATTCCGTGACAGTTATTAGGTGTTCATTGAATAAGTATAAATAGGGGGAACAGAGGTTCTAATGCCCCCCCCCCCCCCCCCCCCCGTTAGTTGATATAAATGGGATTTTCATGCAGAATTAAGTTTTCATTCAAAATTTAGATTAGGATCATTCTGATGAGGCGATTCCGTGACTGTTATTAGGTGTTCATTGAATAAGTATAAATAGGGGGAACAGGGGTTCTAATGTCCCCCCCCTTAATTTATATAAATGGGTTTTTCAAGCAGAATTTTCAGATTTCGTTCAAATCTCTGAATAGTTTTGGAAGTTTAATGGTTAAGTATAAAAGAGGGGGATGATTCCTTTTAAATTATATAAATGCTAAATGGGTTTTTATTAAGAATTATCTAATTTGCTCTGAATTTTGGATATAGATTTTTTATATGATAAAGCATATCTTTGATAGTATAGGAGGTTCAATGATTAAGTATAAAAAAAGAGAAAAGGGGAGAGCTGTTTCCCCTTCTTAATTTTTTTTCGAACGGAATTAACCCTTGAAAATATAAGGCTTTAATGTGCAATTAGTATTTGTAGCCTGTGAGCTCAATGCCTTCAGTTTAACTGGGCAGTATTCTTTATCCTTTTTTGTACAATTTAAAACCAAATTTGCACATTTGTAAATGTTAATTGGCTTAATATGTTTTGATAAGACACAACTAGATAATGCCAACTTCAACATAAGATTAGATTTTCTGCTTTTAAGAAGATTATATAATCTGACAGCAATAGCTAAAAAGTATATGCTGTCATAATTTGTTTTAAATATGATTTTTAGTGTTTGCTTGGTCTTAATTTCTCTTTTCATATACTTTATTCATGATTTTAGTGGCTTTACTAAAGTTGAATGTGTAAGTCTGGCATTTACCATTGGAAAAATTTTTGCAGCTCCTAATAGTAATAAAATTTGTATTTTTAAGTGAACTTTAAAAAATTATTAGCAATTTATTTGTTATTAATATATTTTTAAAACATATTAATTTTAAATTAATAGATTTGTGCCATTCATGATTTCTATGCAAAATAGATATTCGAGAAATACAGTATGGTACAAAAGTATAAGACCATAGCATATTTTGTTATCTAAGTAATTAAAGAAATATTTCAATCAAAATAAAGAATATTCTATGTTAGTATATCAAGTTTTTAGTAAAATATAGCAACTTACACAAGTAAAATTAATTTAGGAAAAATAAAACATCAAAATTTAAAAAAAAAAAAAAAAAAAAAAAAAAGTCAGAAAGCACTGTTACAAAATTATAGGACCATTTGTGAGAAAAACAGTTTTCTCAAATTTAGAAAGATGTTGTTCCACCATTTTTTTTTATAATTTTAAACACGATTTGGCATAGAATTGATTACTTTTTTAAGGAATGATTTGAGAATATTGTCCCATTTTTCCATAATGACACTGTCTAATTGATATGTTAAATGACATTGTTTGTTATTTTCATATACTTGGCAAGACAAATAACCCCACAAGTTTTCAATGGGGTTTAGGTTTAGGCTTCATCTTGGCCAAGGTAAAACATCATTCATTTCTCTTTTAAACCACTCTTTTCTTGGTTTCTATGAATGACTGGGAGCATTATCTTGTTGAAACTTCCATTTTGAAGTTCCTAAAAGTGGGCTGAAGGTTATTAGATTTCAAAGTAACATCCATTGATAACTGTCAGAGTTCATTTTCTCTTCATCTCTTTGGAAATCACATTTTCTTGCATATGAAAATGCACTCTACACCATAACACTACCGCCTCCTATCTGCCTACTGAAGAACTCATGAGATCTTTGGCTTTAAATCATGCCAGTAATAATTATTGCCGTCTGGACCATCAGCATTGAATTTTTACTTGTTTGAAAACAATATCTTTCTCCATGCAGAATTCCAGGACATAACGTTCTTTGGCCACTGAAGACGAGCTTCTTTGTGTCATTTCAGAGATAGTGGTTTACTTTTTTTAATTTGCGATGAATAATACCAGCATTAAATTTCAAACTTTGCCACATGATTGCATGTGATACCTTTTTAGTTATCTGTTGTGCTATTTTGCAAGTTAAGTGGTATTTTTTCATTGCCAGTTTGACAATTGTTATGGCCTATTATCACGATCAGATAACTTTTTTTTACAACCAGATCGTTTATGCATTCCATACAATTCTTTTTTACTTAAAACATCATGAATCACAGTTTTAGAATAATTAAAAATCCTAATTGTCGGAGCACAGCTCCGCCTTCCCTGCAAAAATTACACTTTTGTGACTCAGATAGCATCCAAACTATTTGTTGAATCAACACAGAAAATGGACTGGACATCGGTAGGCCTAAAATCTCAGTGGCTATTGAAAATCAGAAATATTTGTCCACTATAGCATCTTAAAATCTCGGCTTTTAATTTTCCCATAGAGATAACATTGTGAGTTTAAATCTTCCATTGTTGAAAAGAAAGGAAAAATATTGTTTGTTTTTCTGTATTGATGCCATTTTCTTAAAAAGAAAGAAAAGAAAAAAACTTTCTAAAATAATTTAACACAAACTCACGTGACGTTTTATGAAACACTCATATTCCCAAAAAGATGCTACAATTCAATTCTTTTAATTCTGCTGATACTGAATTTTAGCTGGAATGCTTCACGAGGTAAAATGAAAACGATAAATTTCTTGGGTGAAATTACATGATTTATTACGAATGCCTCTAAAAGATACAAATTTCTTTAATCTGACTCGCCGATACAGAGATTGAAATCTTAAACAGGAATGTTCCCATGCAAGTCATAATTGACAAAATTAGTTTCAAATTCTAAAATGTATATACTAGTAACCTATTGCGCAGTGCAATACTTTTAAATTGTGAATGTAAATATGAAAGATGCATATGTAAAGTATAAGACGATGAAAATACCATTAAATCTGGTATCATGCATTAAATAATTTTGTGATTGACTCAAGGTGAAATCATTTTAACTAATTTTAATTGGTAATTTCAAACATTAGATCTTAAATGGTTAATTTCTATGTAGAACAGATTCAACCGACGTCATACCAGAATTGTCTTTTGTTCACATCTCAAATTTGGCTGATTGTGATAAGTTGGCTCATAATACAGGCTACAAATTTTTGATTATGATTGGTTGGATAAAACTTGGTGTGCTGGTGACCACATGATTGAAACTGATCTACACAGTTAATTTTTTCAACTCTTTGATCAGTCAAAGTTTATGGATTTAGGAGTTTGGTAACTTAAAAAATATATTTGTTTTAAGAGAGTAACACATAGCACTAAGCTTTTTAGAGGCTTAATTGTTTAAATCCTTGGAGGTATTAGGTAGTTACATCCCATAAAATACATACCTCTAGACACATTCCTCCCAGAGACATTCTATAAAAAGCATTTTGGCTCTTCGCAAGAAGTACTTCTTAAATCAAATGTCTAATAACAAAGATTTTAGCAGACCACAATTATTAAATAATAAGATTGAATGAGGATGACCACGCATCTGAATTTCATTCTGGACATTATTCAGCAGTTGAATTCAGAGATCCATTAAATGCCAATATTTGGATGGAATGAGGATTGGGAAAAGGTGCAATGATTGCGATAAAAATGTATGTCTGTTGCCTGAGGTTTAAACAAGAAGGTTTGCCACAGTCTATAATGGCTCATTTTGATAATTATTATGGGCCATTTCTACCTGGAAGATTTTTCCTCATCGAGCCAATCTGTAAATATTGGAAAGAAGAAATTGCCTTATGCTCACGAAGTCAATTACTTTTAACTGCTGCATGTCCTGCCAGCATATACAAATCCCAGACTTTAACATTGTCAAAAATGCTGCAGACATTTGTCTAAAGATATTATGACATAAAACAACTTATGTCACTTTTAGTACATTTTGTCGTTTACAGGAAGTGTTCATTAAAGTACTTTTCGCTAAGGATAAGCATGACCAAATTAGAGGGACTGAAGAACTTGCTGACACATTAGCCTTAAAGCTTAACATGAAAAATTGACTATTGATTTAACCACTTTAAAATGTAGATTTGACAGTTGTTGTTTCAAACTTACTTTTATACTTTTAAAAAAGTAATCATAAAAACAAAGCATTGCTTCAAATATTACTTTTATATTTATGGTTCCCCATGCTTCGACATTTCAGCCTGACGGATACTAGTTATTTCATGTTCAGACTTTCCTTTTCCTTTGTAGAAGCTCACTTCTATTTTAGACAGTTCACTATGACAAGGCATTCTATTTATATATTCAAAAAATCAGATACAATTCCGAATTTCTGCAATTTTATTCTTTTTAAATTTTACAGATAGTTTAAGTTATAGTTAAACTCTGAGTTCAAAATAAAATCGACTGCTTTATTAATAATATAAGAGTGATCTTATATTTATGAAACAACGGGTTTGCATAAAATAGTTTGAAATTGAAAAAAAAAAAAAAAACTTTTTTCCTCCAGATTTAATAAACATTATAGAGTTATTTCTTTTCATTCAACTATTTTTAAATTCAAACTAATACTTTTTTTGTTGAAAAAAGGTAAAATTCTGAATGGTCTTATAATTTTGTAACAGATTGTAATATGCACATGTAACAAACAGATGCCATATACGAGTTATATATTTATATGAGTTATATACACGCTGTGAGATAGATTTTTAAATTTGAAGATTTCATTCCATCTTTTGATACAATAAGTAAATGAACATGAATTAAGTATAAATTATGGGAAGTTCCGCAAATGCTCAATAAATTCCTTAGTGTCTGTTTGAATTTACCAAGAAATAGGGAAATTTTTTCATAGATTAGAAGATTATTCCTTTTTTAGAATGTATCCCAGTAAAGTAGTATGTAAAAAAACAAACTACACCCTGTTGTGATAAAAAATTTTGTTATAAAAGCATCATTTGGGATAGTTTTACATTTTGCAATATATCAGCGGGAAAGTACAGATCTGGTATACAAAGATACAGGTTCAGGACCTGCTGTGGTCGTTACTTTGGTCCAGACTTAGTTTTATGTATTTTGTTCAGTATTTCAATACGACACCACTGCTGCAAGAACTATAAAAGGAAATTCGAAGGAATAGTCACAATCCAAACAAAAAGAGTATAAGCTGAGGGCTCTTAAGAGGAGTGAGAGCATTGTAGTCTGTTTGAATTTCCCAAGAGATCATGGAAAAATTTCATAGATGATTAGCAGATGATTCCTGATTAAAGATGTGTCCCAATAAAGTAGTATGTAAAAAACAAACTACACAATGTGGTGATGAAGAATTTTGTTATAAAAGCATATTTGGGGTGGTTTGAAATTTTATTGTATGTCAATGGGAAAGTACAGATCTAGTACATAAGGATCTAAGTTTAGGACCTACTGTGATCCTTACTCTGGTCAAGACCTAGTTTTATGTACTTTGTTTGTGATTTCAACACAATACCGCTGTTGCAAGAATTATTAAAAAAGGAATATGAAAGAATAGGCACAATTCAAACAAATAGTGAAGGACATCCCATTTGTCAAGCCAATAGCTCTTAAGCAGAGTGAGAGTATTGAACATGTCTCAGAAATGAAATTGTAGTGGTAGACTGGAATATGATAAGAAATTTGTACTGGCGTCTACAGAACATAAACCACTGCAGACCATTAAGCGGTATTTGAAGGAATTGAAACTGATATTTAATGTAAGTGATTATAGTTTTTGCTTAAACTTTCATTCCTAGATATTTGCGCAGACAATCCCAAGTTAAACAATTGGGTAAATATACTCAAAAAATGGCTGCAGTAAGGCCAAATCATCTGAGTTTTTCCTTGTCATAACTTGACTACAGATATTTTTTTTCTATCAAATATGATTCTATCGATAAAGAAAAACCACCTAAACTTTTAATTTCTACTAAAAAAAAAAAAAAAAAAAAAAAAAAAAAAAAAATTAATGCTAAATAAGGGTGTTAGTGTGTGCCTAATTTTTGTATTTTAGTTGATTGTCAAAGACGTGAAAATAAGTTTCAGTGACTTATTAAATGTAAAAAAGTATATTATAATATGTACTATATTATAAAAGGCTTTTATTACAAGTATGTAATGCCTTATAAAATATATTTATGCCATTATTTATTATTTTTCCTTTTTCTGTAAGTAAAAAGTTAATGCTGTGTTACTGAATAGTAAATGTAACATTAAAATTACAAATAAATACAATCATCCTTGAATTAAAAAAAAAAGAAAATGTTTGTTATTCCTTGTTTACATCTCTTTCATTTTTGTTCTAATTTTAGTTTTTTGAATTTACATGAAAGTGACTTTAATAAATAGGGTAAGATGTTCCTCTCTTCTCCATCCTCTCTTAGAAAAAAGTTGAGTGTTCTTCAATATTTACATGTAAGACATTTCTGAATAAATGAGTCACGTTTCAAATTATTGTATTGCCAAATTTCTTTTATTATTGTAAGATTATAAACAATTTACCAATGATACAAAAATGGCAATATTGTTTCTGATAGCATATATTATTATTCTGATGTGAAATTTTTTAGCATTTGCTCATATTATAGATACCAGTATTGTGCAAATATGTTTTTTTCACCATTTGTTATGCACCTAAGTCTGTGACAACTGTCTAAATCTGTTACATAAGGTTTCATCTATAAGTGATTTAAAAAAAAAGTATGTTAGTTTTTTTTTTTTTTTTTTTTTTTTTTTTTAAACATTAACTAAACTCTGAATGTTATATTTTATATAAGTTATATTCATTTTATCTGAGTTGTATGAAAACATTTTATGAAAACATTTTATTTTTTCAGTCTTGTGAACATTTCTGACTTTTATTCTTGGTTTATACTCACAAGCTACAAATAATGTCTATTTTCCATAATTTCTAGAAAAATCAAATGAAATATGTATAAATATAGTACCACCAAATATCAATAATCTTATTCGCTATTTCTACTATCTCTTTGGAAAGTTTTGAGGCATATTGTTTCTACGTTTGTGTATATCCAATTCTGCTGTGTATTTGCTATATCCCTGAAAGACTACACCACCTTCTTTAATGCAATTAATTGAAGAATATATTTCTGTCTAGAAACTGATTGAACCAAATATCTATGTGAACTGTTTTCTCATCTATCTAGAGTATAGTCTGCCAAATATATTCTATCTTACCGTATAATTTGTTTTTATAAGCACCCTCAAATCACTTATCTTATATCTAGCATTTAAAAATATTTTTCTCTCAGAGATCTTGGATTTCTAATGTACTGTGATATAAATTTAATTCAGAGTATCTGAAATACATTATCATTTTCTTTGGCATCTTGTTTTTAGTTTGATAGTTTAAAATGCCAGTTTTCATTATTATATTATAAAACTTGAAAATCAATGTTATTCAATTACTGTATCTGAATGTTTATGAATATTCTCAGGGAAAAAATTATAAAATAATAAGTTGTCCAAAACTCTGTTCAGGTTATTGACCCAATTTGAAATTAAATCCACTAAGAACAGTTGCATAACATTCTTTGTTTCTTATCATACTCCAGTTAGTTATGATTATATTTTATGGTTTTATTCTATAATCTATGTACTTATTTTAACAACTTATTTCTAGATGATAGATCGCGATCAAAGGAGAAGAAATCTATTTTAGGAAGTATACGAAGGAGATTAAGTTTTAAAAAAACTCGTTCCAAGTCAACAGAAAATCGCTCAGAATCTTCCAATTACAGCCAAGAAAGCAGTCGTAGTGCTTCATCTGATCGTATTAGGTCTAAAGCACAGAAGCCATCGCCTGTGAAAGGAAAATTTATGGGTACGTTTGTTAAAAAAATATTTCATTATAACTATTAGTTATAAATTAAAATTATTATCTTTATATGTAACTAAATTAGATTATCATCATATATACAACTATTATAATACTTAATCAAAACTTTTAAACATCTTCATAAGGCCAGTTTCATGACAAATAATTTAATTTTTCCATCATCTGCCAAAGCATCTAATTTGATCTTCAAATAAATTTATTTGGAGATCATAACAAATGGTTGCCTTGGAATAACAAAGTTCTACCTTCAAAGTTCTGTTTATAAAGTTCAGAGAAAAACTACATCAAAGTTTCATTTCTCCATAGGCAATAGTGTATTAAAAACAATTTTAAATTTTCTTACTTTCAAAATATTTGCTAGAATGCATTATGTGTCATCCCACATTATAGACAACACTGAGGAATTCCAGTAAAGGATGTTATACGTCTTCTAATTTTTGCCAGATTTGTCAGCTAGAAAGTTGCCATTCCAAGACAATAAGATGTTATGTCTATTAACCATAGTTATTTAATTTAGAAACCAGTTGCTTAAAGTTACTTTTCTTTCATATTTTTTAATTGATGTTTATTATTTGTACTCTGATTTAAAATTTGTTTATTATTTATTGCATTCTGGGTTTAATATGGTAAGTTTTGACATTTTTATTTTAATGTTTTCAATTTATCTTTGTTAAAGCAGCACAGAAAATTTAATTGTTATATTTTTTTTTCCTTTACAGGTTTGAAATTATTAGCTGTACCTGGTAATTAAATTTTCACAATTATTTCACTCATTTTCTCTGTACATTGGCATATATTTCTTTATTATTAGTATTGCACTTTTTGTAGGTAGTACTCGTAGTAGTCTGAGTGAAGTTTCAGGAATTAGTGCTTCCTCCAGTCGAACCTACATAAATGAAAATTCTACTCTTGTGATAGAAACTAATGAAAATGGAATAATCAAGTAATTATTATAGTATACTAATAATTTTAATAATTTTTGTTGAATTGTTAAAATCTTCAGGACTAAAAAATAATTGATTGTTTTTAATTTCCTGTTTTTTAGTACTTTTGAAATAATCATTCAAAAAAAAAAAAAAAAAAAAAGAGAAAATTAAGTTTCATTTTTTCTTAAAATTCAGCTTTGTGTACACGAGTACGTAGCTTCCATTATAAAAAGTAAAAATCTACCTATTGCAATCATCCATTGGAAAGCAATTCAGGAAAATTGTGATATATTTTCACTGATTGCGAGACCTACAATGCAAAACCACTCGCTGTTCAAATGATGGTTTATATAAATATCTGGTTTTTGTCATGCTGTAATTCTTGTATTTATAAGCTGATTTGGGTGCGACTTAGTATGCATGTGCATAATACATAACCATGTCACGACAAAGCTTATTGGCCATCTTTTTCCAAAATGGCAGTCACTTAAAAATTTTAAATTAAAAAATTATACAAAAAATTTAGAAATTCAAATTTATTTTAGATTTAAGAGTTAGCTTTGATAGAAAGATTTTGGAACATTCCTTTTGTTTTGTCTCTAATTTAAAAAATGATTGCGATATAGCAGTTAGAAATTCTGGGAAGTTCGACTTTTTGAAACAAAACAGATTAAATCACAAGTTATCTTTCATTGTTGTAACCATTTTTCCAATTGTATGCATAAAACTATTAATCAAAAACATAATTTGCAGAACAAATTAAAAAAAAAAATTACTGAAAGCATTGCACAATGCTTAAATATATACTTATCCATTAGTTTAAAATTTATGCCGAGCTTGGCAACTTTTTGCAAATATCGCTAGATTTGGTGGCCAAAAATAAGTAGCCATAATTTGCAGAACAGATTAAAGAAAAAAAATTATTGAAAGCATTGTATTGTTGCACAGTACTTAAATATATACTTATCCATTAGTGTAAAATTTTTGCCCAGCTTGGCGACTTTTGGCAAAATATCGCTAGATTTGGTGGCCAAAAATAAGTAGCCATAAACGAAACCACCCTGGGTATAGCTAACTGATTTGCCGAAATTCTCATACAAATTCAGTATTGACCAATCTTCTCTTATCAGGTTCTCACATTTTAGCTCCATATAAAATTTGAGTAAAATTAGCAAAATTTTAAATCCAAGAAGTAAAAAAAGCTACATTTTTCTCCCAATACAAGTCAAAAGAACTTTTTTCTGACAACATTTATGCTATATTTTAAAGGGGTTTTTAGATTGTATCTTGTGAGTCAACATTTACTTTATTAAGAACCTACATCATAAACTCAATAATACTTGCTAGCTAATGTTAACCCAAAGGCAACATTCGTTTCAAATTTCTCATTTGCTCATTATTTTTTAAATGTTTTTCTTTTTTTATAGGATGCCTGAGATTTATGTCTAAACAGGTATTTTCATAGCTTTTTGATTTTGGTTGTAGTTTTTTCTCTGATTTGGTTTCAAATGTGGAAGTGTGTTTAGAAAAAAAAGGCTCAAATGGAAAAAAAAAGTAAGAAAATACATAATTATATGTTGATTTAAGGTATCCTTTAGGGTAGGAAAAAATCAAATTCTGAAGTTTGTGATAAATTTGAAAAGAATGCTGCCTTAGGTTTAATATCAGTTTGAGTTTTTTCATAATATTATTCAAGGCTCTTATTTGGTAATTTGGCTATCCATCAGAAAATAGAAATTTTGAAAACAGCATTTAGTGGATATCCCCAGATCTCTCTTTCGAAGCATAAATGTTTTTAAAGAAAGCATAATTCTTTGAGTCTGTATTAAATGTTTGAAATGTATTATCATTTTAGGGTTTTATTCATTTTTTATTTTATTTATTTATTTATTTTAAATAATGTTTATATGCATGTATTGATAAGTAAAATATCTTTGAGGTAAATAATTTGTGTGTAGTATTAGTATTAGATTTTGTGTTACATTTTATATCAATAAATTAATTTTATGTATATTTCCTCCTTTCTAGTTTGTTTAAAAGAGGTTTAAAAAATATATTTTTTAATGTTGCAAGTGTCTGAAGGATTTTTAAAATTATTAAACTTTGACATTTTCCCTTTTTATTATATTTATTTTTAATTTATTTTAATTTGGTCACTGTTGACTTATAAATTGGCTATCATTTTTGCATTATATTTATTAAAAATTGTGGTCTTAAAGTGATTTTGCTTGATCACAAAACCTAAGTATTGTACTTTAATTTTGCTTTTGTGTTTTATTGATAAAACATAGCGTTTAATCATTATAAAGTCACTATTTTTAATTTTCTTTTTTTAGGCGATACCTCATTCCAAATTCCTTAGCTCATCGAAACAAATGGAAGAAGCGTGGTACAAAGCTTCATATATATAATGATCATGTATTTATTGCCAAGCATCTCTCAGGGTATAAAGCTTTTTTTTTTTTTCTAATCATTCTTGTGTTGTGAAAATATTTGTTATTAACCAGTGTGCTCATTAACATGAAGTGAAAATTACATTGCTACTACTAAAGAAATATTTATAATTAAAACAGAAAAACTTCATTCTTGAAGAGTAATTTTAGAGAAGTCAACAGTGGAATAATTTTTTTAATTGGTTCAGTGATAAGTAAAATCATGTATTAGAACAATTTAACCTCATTTCAAATCCCATATAAAACTATCATTTCAAATATTGAAGTTCCTTACATAACACTTTAAAAGAAATTGTAATTTATGATAAAGCTTATATTTAAATATAAATAGTCATCATTATAAGTGATAAAAGAAATTTTTCCACTTTTACAATTTTCACTTTTATGTTGTCTTGTCTGGCATGAGCTGATAGAACAAACCAATTTCATCTACATTGATCATCATAAGAAAAATACATTTTTTCTATGTTCTTTTTTGTTTGTTTGTTTGTTTGTTTGTTTATTTCTAGGAATCCATATCTGGAGCTGACTTTTTTCTACTTGCAATAGTTTTAAAAATAATTCCATGACATTTGCAAAACAAGATAAGCCGTCCATTTCTGGCTTTAAATCGCTTTTGCTTAGTAAAGATAAGATGCAAATTTTCAGAAATCTTTAGTCTAATTTACCTTTTATTTAAGTTATTTACTTTTTTTCATTTTGTAGAACCATCTTAGGGTAGCTTTGTCAACATCATCATTAACAGCATATGTATTTTTTTTTTCCTCTGCTGTCCACATTGCTTCTTTACACAGCATCTTCAATATTTTTGCTTTTTTTTTTTTCCTTAATAAGCAATTAAAGTCAGCTGTAAAATCTTATACTTAGCAGCAATTTGATCAATTTCCTAAAATATTTTAAACTTATCTTCAAGTAAAAATGCTTTATGCAGGGCAATCACACTAATACATAAAAAATTAATTTCAATGAAATTGTGGTCAGTCCGAGATCAGTGGTGTCGTCTAATCTACAAATCAAAAAGTTTGTCAATGACCTCTTGGAGGGAAAAAAAAATATGCCCCCTCCCCTACTTCCCGATATCTCTTTTAAAACAAGTTTGACAATTTCTCCATATGCACAGCAAATATACACCCACTGCCTCCCCTGAACCTCCTTGTATGAAAGGGTCAAAACAATGAGAATCAGCACCATATGTTCAGGCTTCATACTCAGAACTCCATCTTCTATTACAGCCCATTCATCTACATTTTTAAACAAATTTGAAAAATGGTATCTCTTACAGATTAATAATATTGAAATCTTTCGGCTTTTTAGTTACAATTATAGTAAATGTGGAAGTGCCACATGAATATTGTTTACATTTTTTTTAAAAAGAGACCATAAACTAAAAATAATTAAATTGAGTTATAAATATAAAACAAACATTTGTTCACAATTTTAGATAGCATACAATATTCTATTATTATTATTGCAACAGTTGAATAATTTTGTTTACATTCTTGGAAGCTTAGTAACTTATGTTCCTTTGAATCAATAAATCAGCTTATTATCAGAAAAAAGCTATAGAATACAAAAACACAGTCAATTTGCAATATAATAGATTTGGATTGAAATTAAAATATAGTGTACTCTCTCTATCTGAACACTCTCTAATGTGAACACCCCAATATTATGAACACAGTCATACGGTCCTTGCAAAACTCAATAGACTTAACAAAAGATGAACTCTCTGTATTCTGAACACTCCACTATTATGAACATGACTTTTAGTCCTCATTTCTACTCCACCTCTCTCTAAACTGAACATGCTTTTGCAATCTGAATTGGAATTCCCATTATAGAAATTCAGAGAAACTGTTACAAAATAATAAAAAGGTTCAACCAGAGTTTCCCCCAGAGGGTTTCAGGGGGGCACTCTGTCCCTCCTGCCCTTTAGTTTGAAAAATAACGCCCCTCTTGCCCCTCATCCAAAAACTAGCACCCCTCTTGCCGTTCATTCAAAAAATAGCGCCCTTCTTGCCCCACATTTGAAAAAACGCAGCCCTCCTGTGATGATCCGAACACGCTATAGCTCATAAATTATCCAAAAAATTGGCAACAGAACGCCGAAAATTGCCTCATACGGATCCCGTGGGCCGGGTAATTTTGTCAAAAAATTGCTTAAAAATGGCAAGTTTCATTAAAAATCGCGAAATAACGACTAATTTCCGGCAAGATTCACAAAAGATGGCTGATTTCGTCACGAAATTTCACAAAACGGCAGATTTCCTCGAAAGATTGAGGGAAAACGACAAATTTCTTCCAAAAATCGCTATAAAACGCAGAATTTTGTCAAATGCGTCGCAAGAAACGGCAACTTCCACAAAAAAAACAGCAATAAAACGGCAGATTTCGACAAAAGATTTACGAAAAAACGACAAATTTCGTCCAAAAATCGCAATAAAACGGAAAATTCTGTGAAAAGTTCAGTTTTTTCGCGATATTTGTCGTTTTGTCTCGATTTTTTAGCTAAATATGCCGTTTTTTGTGATCTTATAACAAAAACTGCTGTTTTTGCAATCTTTTAATAAAATTTGCCATTTTTCGTGATTTTTTTAAACAAAATTTGACATTTTTTCGCGATTTTTTAACAAAACATGGCATTATTTGCGATCTTTTAACAAAATCTGCTGTTTTTACGATCTTTTAACAAAATTTGCCATTTTTTCGTGATTTTTTTCACGAAATTGGTCGTTTTTTCGTGATTTTTCAACAAATTTACCTTTTTTCTTTTTTTCAATTTTTTGATGAAATTTCTATTTTTTCATGACTTTTTGAACCACTAGATTCTAGATTCAACTCTATAAAAGTGCCCTGAAAAATGTAAAAAGTGCTCTTTTCAGAACAGTAGCGCCCTGCCCTTTTTTAAACTTGGGGGAAACTCTGGTTCAACAAACTTCATTAAAAAGTAAACAAACAAAATCATTGCTAGATTTTAAGCATGTTCTTGAAGCAATTTGTTTGAATACTTCAGATAAAATTTTTAATTAAATATTTTGGAGTACTTGCTGTCAGTTGCCTATCATAAAAGAAGCCATTTTATGAGAAATTTTATTAGGAAATGTAAACATTTCGTTTTTTATTAGTTTGGAGACAATTGCGGTAAGTTAAAATAATCCACTTCCATCTTGCTTTTTTCAAATAATAATTTTATATGAATTGTTAATCACAGCTTAACATTAGAACGGTGGTAGGGGTCATTTTGGCACCTGAGCACTTTCGTCCACCGATTACTTTTGTTTGGCTAGAAGAAATTGTTCGAAATTTTTTAACTTTTCCTAAATAGATAACATATTTCTAAAAAACAATTCAGCATTTTGGATTTGTTAATTTTCAAAATATGGGTATGTATTTTTAGAGCAGCAGAGAGAGGTAACCTTGACCCCTTTAATAAAACACTCTTTGTACTCGAAGTATTGTGAACTCATGAGAAAAATTCATTGACAAGCATTTTCGATTGCATTCATTCTGTCTCCCAGAGCGATCAAAACAGATATGATATTTTAAAGATTAATTGTGGAATTTTTGACTAATTCCTTTGATTGATCAACTACTGGGAAAATAGCAACTAACAAAAGTGTTTGCTTATAAATTTGTTGCTATTTAATTTTAGCATATTTAATTTTTGAATATGATAGGACATTCATTAAGGTTTGTAACAATCATATTAGTTTATTTATAAAAATTAAAAGAAAAAAAAATACAGTAAAACCCCAATAGCATTTATCTTATCTGATCAACTAACAGTTCAGTCATCCTATATAGTCATAGTATAATGCAATTCCAATCTTCCTCTATAGTGAACATCCCCATAATCTGAACATTTTTGGTTGGTCCTGTGAGGGTTCAGAATAAAGAGAGTCCACTGTATTTATAAGCACTTTTATTTCTATAAAGAGTTTATTAAACATGACACTAACCACGAACTGACTGTATATTTTATCTCTCTTTCTTTATTCTCAACTTGTAGACTGTAGGTGCTGGATTCGAACCCAGTCACGGGTGTCGGCCTAACCGTTCGGAGTTTTCGTGATTTTCTTCGAACCCTGTGTAAATACGGGTTAGGTTCCCTTAGAAAGACTCCCACGAAGGGCACTCCTCCCCTAGGCCTATATCCCTCGAGTAGATAATCGGCCTATAACGATTATTTCGTTATATATTGGTTATTTTCTTAAATTATTCCTTTGCACCCCCCTTCCCTTTTCAATTCAAAATTAATTTTAAATTGTCCTTCATTTCTTTTCCATTTTTCCTCGCTTATTATTTCTCACAGATAATCTTGGGCAGCTGCAAATTTTCAGTTAGAGAAGATTTTCTTTCACGCCAAAAGTGGCGGTTTGTTTCTATGTACGACTTCACTTGACTGAATAAGTTGTAAATTGCTGTTCGGAGATTTTCTCCGATTATTATAAGTGTACCTCCCCTTATGTTTAAATAAAAACTGTGACTGATACATCATTGTGGGGTTTTTCGATATCTTCCTAACGGACCTGGTCATCTATCATTGTAATATCCTGTACACGGCCGACACAAAATAAACCAAACCAAACCTCTCTTTCTTTATTATTACCTAGTATATTTAAATTTTTTTTTTTAATTTATGGAATTTTCAAGTGAAATGCTTCTTTTTTGTATTGTTAAAGGTCCACTACATGCAAAGTGTGTAATAAGTATTTAACAAGGAGGCCAGGAAAGCAAGGTTATGAATGTCGAGGTAGATATTTTTTTAGAGTTTTTTCTAATTAAAACAGCTGCATTTGCCATATTTCTGTTTTGGTAACATACTTATGCATTTTCTGTTTAATTATGTGTTATTTAGAGGCCTTTAGAGATTTTATAATGCTTCTCATTCTTTTTTTGTTTTTGTATGGATTGTTTTTACTAAAACAGTTCTGTTTACCATATTTCTGTTTTGGTTGTATACTTGTGTTTTTTGTGTAAATATGTGTTTTTTAGAGGTTTTATGTCTCACAATCAGCTTTTTTTTTTTTTTTTTTTTTTTTTTTTTTTTTTTTTTTTTTTGGGAGGGGGGGGGGTTGTTTTATTTTTATGCACATTACTTTTACTAAACCAGCTGTATTTGGCATAAATATGTTTTGATTGCATGCTTGTGTGTTTTCTTTTTTTTTAATAATATGTTGTTTAGAGTTCTTTAAAGATTTTATAATGCCTCACATTTATTATATTTTTTTTTTTTACCTTACTTTATTTTTGTATGTATTACTCTCTTATTCGCAGTTATTTATCAACCTGAATGTATTTTGAAATTGTTAATCTGTTTTATAATGTGCAAACATATACATCTTTGACTTGAAACTCAGAAGTAGGATTAGATGATGAAGCCACATGTACTATTGATTTTGCTTTGAATGTATATATATATTCCATAACTGTATCGTAATTTCGTTCTTATTCAATTTGTTAAAAGAAAAATTTGCATTTTAATTGGTGGTTTTAAAAGATAATTTTAAAGCATTTACTTTTATTTTATTTTATTTTTTAATGTATCAGTTCATGACATAACAATATACATTTGTTTATTTTTGCTTGCAATGGAAAGTAAAAATTTCAGTTACATAAATAAATATGTAAAAGTAAAAAGAAAATGGCAAGGCTAATAAAACTGGCTATTATATCGCCAAACTCGAGAATGAGGGCTTCTTCTGTTATTTAATAAATGAAGTAAAAAAAGAATAAATAAACATAAAGTACACTGCAATTTTCTTGTTTTGATACCCGTTCATTAGTACACATTTATTTATAAATATACAAGAATATGCTAACAAACAAATCTAGCTATAGTACTTTTAAAATTGTGTTATTGATTATTTGATTTATTTAAGTATATGTGATTTTGTTTATAGCATCTAAGCAGCTTCTGAATTTATATGAATTTTTGGTTAATTCAGAATGTCCTGTTTCCTATTTAGCTTGAATGTAAGTTTTTGCTTGTTAACATATTCAAGATCAGTGCATCATATATGCACACAAAAAGTCTTCCTTGTGGTTCACTAATTCATACATGATGTGCATTGAAATCTTTCATATAGGACTGTGGGTTCGTATATGAACTGTGTAATTGAATTGTAATTTTGAATGATCCCAGAGATGGCACAAGAAGATTAAGATTTTCAAATTCAGTAACCACATAAACATTGACCATCATGTTTCTTAAGTTCTCATAGATAAAGCTTGGTGTTTGTCATTCTTGTACATATGTAAACATAAGCAACATTTTCTATTTATGTAAACAAAACATGTAGAACAACCTTTGAAAAGAGGGATTTAAATTATGGTAATGTTTTGTTACTTTGTTGCATTGAGTATTTATTTATGCTGAGTTCTTTAGAATGCATTTTATGGGAATAGAATTCACCAGCTTTTCAGATTGGGTACATTGTAACATGTAGAATGTTTATCAGAAGTAAATAAATAACTATGGTGAAAAGTGACAGATAACTTACTGAATATAAAATTTCAAAAATTATGAATGAACTCAATAATGATGCAGTTTTGAATAAATATATTAAAAGTTTATTCTTTTTAGATTTTAATGATTCAGAATTAGAAATGAATAATGTAGACATTTTACTTAAAAGTTATTTTTCCTTTCATAATGTTTTTTTTTTAATTTAATAAAAATATTTTTCATTAATAACACATATACATATATATATTTTTTCTCTTTAAATCAGCTTAATGCCATGATTTTGTTGCTCTTCATAAAATATTTTCTTAAAATGTTTTTTAAATCTCCTGTTCAACAATGCAAAATTTTGAGATAATTTTTTTTCCATTTTTTTATAAATTACTTATTGAGTTCCTGGTCACATGGCAATCAGTGTTTTTTCCTTTCTCATCTGGAAACTGGGTTCAAAATGCTACTTTGACAGTATTTTTAGAAAATCTTCCATCCTTACCAAAAAGTGGGGAATGTCGTTAAGTCACACAGTTTCTGAATAAGGACTCAAAAATGTATTAAGAAATGTGTCAGAAAGTAGCACCTTTGAATTTAAGAACAGCTTTAAATATTAGAATTATATATCCAGAGCATCTCAAAAATGTTTGTAAATGTTAAAAACTGTCAATTTAGTTTTTGTTAGTTTCAACATGTTATACTTAATTTGGAAAATCTAATAGGCCTGTGAATGTAAGCTTCAGTCATGACACTCAGTCCTGAGGAGATTCTTTCTCTGTGCATGTTGTAGTCTCAAGTGGGTTTATTTATTTATTTATTATTAACTCATTAACAAAGAAAATTACTGTTGTTGGAATATAGAGAAGTCATTTGGTGGGCCTGTATAATTTTTTACCCAACCTTTACATATATTTTGCTTTATACATATTAATACTTATAAAGCAGGATAAAAAATAAATTAATAAAGGTTAAAACATAATTTTCTTTTGCCTATGCACAACTGGTATAAAGGATTTTACTTTGTTCATTTTGAAAAATGCATACATTTGTGAAAGGTAAAATAAATAAACAAACAAACAAAAAAGTCATATCATAATTTCTTATTAGCAGATATCAGTAACACACTAAAACAAGGAATTTTTTTCTTTATAAATTTCTGTGATAGCTTTTGAATATTTTAGAAGTTTGTTATTATGTACATAAAAGTTTGTTATTAAATTTGTTTTTGAAGTAAGAAATTCAGATTATAATTTATAACTTCAGGAATTTTATAACTATAATAGCTTGAACTTTTTCTGCATTATAGACAGCAGTATTAAGCTTTATGTACTATATATATTTAGGGTGTTAATCCGTTTTAAATATTTTGTATTTATTTTTAGTATTTTTTATTTTTAATTGTCATTTTTAATGACAATTAACATAGCCTTCAGCATTAAAAAAAAAAAAAAAAAAAAAAAAAACACTTTCAATGCTATATGATGCTGGACTTTATTCAGATGTACTGATTACAAATTTGTCTTTCATGCTTTTGGTGAAATTTTTATTTCAGATCTTCATAATACTCACAATATACAAGAACATTGTTCTATTGAGATAACCATGTTATTTCAAGAAATGATGATGTTAATTGCACATCAGGATCAAGTCATTTAAGTGTTAAAACTTTTTTCTTTGTAGAGTTTTGGTTATCTTGTAACATATCAATAATTAAAATTAAAAACTAAAAAATTATAAATGATTTTTAATTAAATTTAGCATGCTAAAATTACTTTTAAATGAACTTATATAAAAGTGATTGTTTAAGTAAAATATTTGTTATATTTATTATACTCATCTTTTGATTGTAAATAATAGGTATTTTCAGATAGGAGCATCAACGTAATTATATTTTAAGTGCATACTATTTAATTAAAATTGTAAATACGGTACATCAATATTGCATAATTTTATTACTGATTTTTTTCATGTTTTTTAATAGGTTGTAACCTTCAGTGCCATAAAAGCTGCCATGTTAAAGTTGACAACTATTGTTCAAATAGCTCTATTAATTCAATGGAAGTGTATGTGTCTCTTATTATTTATTCTTTATTTCATTACTAAATTTGAAATAAATGCATAAAACCTATTAAAACATTAATTCATGTTTTTTTAATGAATTTTATGCATGTACATTATCATAGTTATTAATGAACAGTGTAATCATTTTAATGGTTCATAAAGTAATTTTTAGTAAGTATGTCATATAAAAGATGACACATTGTAAGGCAGATTAAGCCAAGGTAAAATTATATTGCTTGAAGACTTCCTAAAAAAAGCCCTTTTTTCAATTATATATAAAAAAAAAAGTGAAAATGGAAAATAATTGTAGAAGAAATGCTCAAACTTAGATCTATTATTACTCACTTGCAGTTTCAATTATGGGTTAAGAAAAGATCTTTCTGTTAGAAAACCTTGATGCAAATGTATTTTGACACAGTTGAACTTAATATTTTATGTTTTTATTTAAGATGTAACAAACAGACATGTTACTTTTCCACGGAAACAAGGAATTCTGCTTTTTTGGCTCTGAATTTTATCATTCCTAAGATAGATGCAAATATGCATTAGAATTTTATGACATTCTTGATGAGGGGGAGGGGGGATAGGTAGTGGTAGCAGATGAAATACAACAAAAATGTGAGTATGAACCATGCCAAATTAAGCAAATTTCTTCAAAGGATCACAGCAAGAAATAGTAAAAAAAAATCACGGAAAAAATGTGATTTTTGTGAAAGATCGTGAAAAATTGTGATTTTCCTCAAAGGGTCCTGGAAGAAAGTGCGATTTCTGTTAAATTATTGCAGCAAAAATGAATTTCCGATAAAGGATTGTGGAACAAGATGTGGTTTTTGAGAAGGATCACAAAAGAAGGCACGATTTTCATTAAAGAATTGGGAGAAAAATGCAATTTTCGTGAAAAAGGCATAATTTTTTGTCAAAGGCGATTTTTGCAAAAGATTGTGTAAAATATGCAAATTTCTTTGGAAGATCATGATAAAATTGCAAAAAAGCATAAACTTTTTCAAAGAATTGCAAAAAAAAAAAAAAAAAAAATTGTCAAATGATCCAGGAAAATTACTAGAAATTTCATCAAAAAATTTTATAAAATATGCGAATTTTCGCAAAAATCATCAAAAATATGGAAATTTAATCCAAAGACCACAACTAAAATGCATTTGAATTACTGGTATGTACCAATAAAGTCATGCTATTAGTAATTTGAAATTTACTGAAAGTTTTATTAATTAGCATCAAGGTGTTTCAAATGCCGTAAAAGGCCAATTTTAGAAAAGTAAGCAGTTAATTTTGCAGTTAAGTGCCTGCATTCTACATTGTAGAAATATTGCTATCTTCTAGAGCGCACTTTCCAAACTTTTATCTTTTAAGTTTTTAGGCTTTTCATTTCAGAGTACTTCCATTTAACATAACACATGACCCTTTCTCCTTTTCCTGCAGTAGATAAAGTACATGTGTCAAAAGAAGGCCATTACATGTATTTTCTGTGATAAAAAAAGGGCCTAAGAAAAATTATTAAATAGTGTATTTAGTACTTCTCCAGGTTCTTTATTTAAATTTGATCTCTCACTGCTGTGACTTTATACAAAGGTTTTCTCATATACTGAAGATCGACCACATGAATATTAACATCAGTCTTTAAAATATAATGAAAAAAAATTAACGTTCTTATCACCATGCAGTTGAAAGGATAGGTAAGGATATGCCACTCAAGCCAAAAAAAGAGAGAAGTCAATTTAAGATGAACTTGTATATTTATTGTAGAGAAACAGGCTCAGGATTCTTCCAGGTGCTGACCAGGTGTATGCTGTGTTCAGGCACAACATTTGAAGATCTTTTTACTTAAACAAAAACACAAATACTTAAATTATGAATGTATTTCTTTTTATAGAAAAGGAACTTATGAAACAAAGGTATGGATCTTCAAAGCCACGCTACTAAAATTTTAACTTCTTAGATCATGACTTAAAAAAAGGCCATCAATATGATCATTGGTTAAAACTGAATGTGTTTTCTAGACAGGACCTGATATGCTACTGGTGAGAAACGGCAAAAACAATCACTGGGCGAAAAAAATTGGTAAAGGGAAATGCATCAACATGCCAAAATGCACCCACGAATGACTGTAGGAGAAATGACACAGCAGCTGGCATAATATTTTAAAATGATGATGCCTTAAACTGGGAAAAAAGAATGGCTACACAATACACAAAACATTTAAAATTGAAATTGTTAGAAAAGGGAGGTAAAAAGGGAAAGACATGTCTGATTTTGATGGGATATGTATCAAATTAAAGCTTGTCATGTTAAATGATTTGAATCTTCAGTTGCAGCATTCTTTTGTTCAACTCCTGGACAGCAGGTTCAAGTTCCAAAACTTGGTTCTATAAACATCTGACGGGATAGAAGCAAAACTGTCCTAAGAAACCACTTCCCAAGAATCATTTGCTGAATGAATAGCCACTAACAATTTGTTTTATGAATTTTTTTACTTCTGAATTGATCAGAATGCCTTCAGTGCATTTTCTTAAATATTGCATAACATTTGATGCTGTAAAATGATATAACGTTTGTTGGAAAGAAAAATTATCTTTATTTCTAGATTTTTAATATCTGGAGGAAGTGAAAAAGTCACTAAATCAAGATTTGGATTATTTGTGGGTTATTAAAACGAGCTTGGCAAAACATTGTAAGTATTGGAAAATGGTCAGGACCTCATCTAATGGTCGCTAAATCATGAGGGGCCACTAAATCGGAGTCATAAAGTCATGAGTCTACTGTATTAATCAATCTTCTGTCTTCTCTATTGCCGACCCCCTCAGCTTTAGTAATAACATTAAGCTTTAACACCATTTTTACTATACAGCTGCATGTAAACTACTACTGCTACATGGAAAAAACATGATTAGCCAATTTTAAATATGGGTAGGCTGGCAATTCTAGTGAGACCATGAAGAGACATCTGAAAGAGCAAGCTTTGGAAGAAAAAAATCATTCTCTCTCTCTCTCTCTCTCTCTCCCCCCCCCCCCTCTCAAAAAAAAAAAAAAAAAAAAAAGTCATGTAGCACAGCTCTTTTACGTTTCACAAGTTCATGTCCAAAAGCACATGCATTACAGTTTTGATGATGGTGCTTCCATAGCATGGTTCAATGCCAGTTGCTAGTTTGAAAGTCCTGACTTGATATTGATACTATTGTGAGAAGACCTAATCACTCTATGTTCATAAGGGTATCTGACTCTGGATTTCCTACTTGATGATGATCAGCACCATCTGTTTTATGCGAAGGAAAATAATTCCTACCTATTTCTAAAAAATTACTTTATTATTATCAGTAATTAGAAAAAAAAACAACAGATTATACATAGTGGCCCATAATCTGCACTAGCTAATTTCTAAGATTTTTTAAAAACAGATAATCTGCAGAATATAGGTAGGTATTTGTCTCTCTTAGACTGATGTAAGACCCTGGTGTAAGCCACAGTGTGGCCAAAATTTGTTGGTTTTAGACTTTTAAAAGTTTGTTTAATGTTTTGAAAGTCTGTTGTCTGTTATTTGTCTTTTATAAATCATATATGTGTGTGTGTGACAATCTCAAGACATAACAGTATTTTAATTTATGTGCTGTAAGTTTATTAATTGTTAACTTTATATTTTTCAGTGAATATATTCAAGACCCAAAGGGAGCAACACCGAAATCAGTATAATTTATTTTGATTAAATTAAAAAGTTAGACAACTTCCATAAAAGCTTTTTACAGAGTAGAAGCTACAGTTTTTCATGTCTTTCATAAAATGTATTTTTAACAAATTAAATGACTTTGTCTGTTGTACAATTTTCTTAAAATGAATGTTATCTTTGTGTGCATATGTATATGCTCACTTAATGCCTACAGAATTGTTGCTTATTGGCTTGATATACATATATAAAGAAGCAGATAGCTTAAAATAATGATTTGTTATACTCAATGATATGACTAGTTGTTGATAAAATGTGATATAATGTGACAATAAAAGGCTGAAGAATTTTGTTTTTAGGAAAGTACAGAGATATCATTACTAGAACATCTTAAGTAAGGCTTTAATCTGCTTATCTTTGTAGGCATCTTTATTAGAAAATGCATAGATTTTATTTGTTTTAGAGTACTTTATTCTTTATATTTTGCCAATATTTTGTTGAGTTAAAAGGCCAAGTTGATGGGACTATGTGTTATTCTTTTTTTGTGAATGTTTAAGTGTTTCTTTAAAATTATAATGTTAAAGATGGCAGATAATTTTAAGCCAAAGTAAATTAATTTAAGTGAAATGTATATAAAATAAATTTTTGTTTTAATTTTTTTTTTTTTTTTTTTTTTTTTTTTTTTTTTTTTAATTTATCATGATTCACACTATAATGATAACTTCAGATAGTCTGATAAAGTTACTGCATTTGCTATTTTACTGTTATTGTATTTGAAGACATCGCTTTTGAGAGATCATTTTAATGTATTTTGGTCATGATATATAAGGTTATATGGATGTGAATTCTGTTATTTTAGAATTTGAAAAATGCTTTCATAAAATCAACTTATGATGTAAATATATTGTAGTCTAGAAAGTTTTCATTGATGCAACCTTTATTGTGACAATCATTTCATTATAATGACCCTCATGGATGCAATGTCACTACAATCTTTCCTTTTTCTATACTGTGTGTCCAGAAAGTTTCATATTTGCCTTGATCTGCTATTTTAAGCAAGATGAATCTAAATTTCATTTAAGTTCTTGATATATGGAAATCTTGACCATGAATATTATCAATATTGCAGTAATTCCTATACCTAAGAGAGCAAGCATTCTTTCATTAAAAATTTTTACATACACATATCCTTTTTAAGCATTTATCAATCCTTATGTTTATAAATGTTTAATTATAAAAGTCATCCTTATATGATGCTGTTTCAAAAATAACTATGTTGCCATGCCTGCTCATAGTAGATTTTTTGGTATTACTTGATTATCCTGTCGACCAATTGTGCTAAATTATATAAATTGCCAAACTGTTTGCAAATTTATACAAATAGAAGAATGTTGCCATTATAAAATTTTAAGATAGAAAAATTAATGAATTTAAATTTAAAAAATCACAAAAGAATTGGGTTACATTAATAATGACGTCACTTATGGCAAAGTAACATAAGAAATATATAATTTGATTTATTTAGATGATTTAGAATAAAAGAATATTAATAGTAGGGATGCACCAAATAGTAATTTTGGCCAAATACCGAATGCCGAATATTCGTCGACAGGTGAACCAAATGCCGAATATTTGGCTAGCCGAATAGTAATTGTTGGGCAGAATACTGAGTATTTGGCTAGCCGAATAGTAATTGTTGGTCCAAATACTGAATATTCGACCAGCCGAATATTAACTATTTGGCCGAATACCGAATATCCGGCTTTTCAAATACTTTTTATAGTTCAAAGTTTAAAGGTATTAAAATGTTACTTTTTAAAACAATTTTACATAATATTTAATAAAAGAAACTTACATTTTGAGAAATAAGAGCTTTTTATAAGAACATTTAGTATTGAAAAAAATCTGCCTTGAGTTATTTAAGAAGCACAATTATGAGACTTTTTTTAATTAATAAAATTTTTAATTTCATGGTTTCTTCTGCGAATTAAAACAAACATTTTAAAATCAAAGAGCAATAATGAAAAAATGGTCGAAGAGAAACTTTACGGTCTCATAGTTGTCCTTTTTAAATAATTCAAGGGAGATTTTTTTCAGTATAAAGTACAAATACTTTCAACTTAATTCTGAATAAAAGAATGTCTAGTTCCTAAAGATAAATCCTAAAGATCCAAAGAAATTGTTTGATTTTTTAAAAATAATAATGACAAATAATTCATGCATGAAAGGGCTAATAAAAATAAAAATAAAACATTGAATTGTAAAGACTTGATAATGCAACAAATATGAATAATATGTTTAATGTCAAGTGAGTATGACATTTACAATCATCCGTTAGTGGTATTTAATCTTAGTTTGGGGACAATTTTTTGGCCAATGGGATAGTCAAGACATATCAAAATTTTACTTCATTAGCCAAAAAAATATCCAATATTATCAATACTGTATGAGAAATGCTCTTCAATTTGTCATGCAACTTTTTACTCGGCCTGTTACACTATAATAAAAATTAGAGTATAATGTATATATATATGTACAGGATGTCCAAAAAAAAAAAGTTGAAGGCAATATAAATTGCAACAAATGGTCAAAATAAGGTTATAATTAAGTTCATGAAATAGTCCTGTCACTATTTTCCAAATAGTTTATCTTTTTAATTTTTTATATATTCCCTGGGTTCTAAAAGTTACATTTAGAAAAATTCTTTCATACTCTGATAAGTAGAACAATTAAAAAAAAAAAAAAAAAAATTATTCTTCTATTATCAGAACACACCATATTATGCTACCTTGAAATTTATAAAATTTGGGAGCTTTGTGGCACTAAAAAAATAATGTAGCTGTTTTTAATGCCAAAAAGCTCCTAAATTTCATAAAATTCAGGATATCAAAATTTTGTGAGTTTTTGTTGTAGAAGAATAGAACTTTTTATTGCTTTGTCAGGGCACAGAAAATTTTTATTCTGAATATAACCTGTAATACCCAGAGATTATATGAAAATTAAAAAAGCATTATATTTGAAAGTTAGTAGTAGGACTGTTTTGTCAGTGTTATCTTAATACTTTCCTTATTTTGAATATCTTCAATTTACATTGCCCACAACAGGAAAAAAAAAAAAAGACATGTTTTGACCATAAAATACATTAGACCTTAAACATTATTTCTCATGTACAGAAAATATAACACTTAATGGTGAAATTGGCTGGTGTGATATGGTAAGATTAAAAAAAAATCATAAAATTACAGCAATGTATGAGGTTTTTTGAAAAAAATTAGTTCTTCATCAGGTACGAAAAATGTATTCTTTGAAAGCAGGAGTAAGTATGCGAATGTGAAGAGTCTTGCTCCTGTTTTTAAAATTGTAAAACATACTTTTGCACATGATCAAAAAAAGACAAAGTTATTTCAAAAGGCCTCACACATTACTGTAATTCTATGGTGTTTTTAAGTTGTTTTTTCAATTTGACATGCTGTGAATGGGTAGTGGTAGCTCTATATTGTAATAGATTTTGCCAGGCATACTTAATTTGAATATCATTAACAAGCATTACATATGTTACTATATTAGTTTACTAAACTCTTTGGCATTACAATCCGTGATTCTTAAGAATCTTCCATGACTGTGCCCATCTCTGTTTTCTAGACTTTGGGCCCTGAGATGCTATGCAGCATACATCTCGGCCAGGTGATCTGATGTTTAGTTCCCAAGCAAGCTTGGTACTCATCTTAATGATCCTGAAGAAATGTAGGGCTGAGTGAACTATACCCAGTTGGGAGAAGAACTCTCGACTTGTAGCATCGCAGTCAGATGCTCTGACCACTACATCACTGGGCTTCTTCTATTCTAGCCCTAAACTGATTGTAATTTTTAATGATTTTTTCTGCCTACATTTAAAGGCAACATGCATATTTTTTATTCCTACATTGCACCGAAAACACTGATCTTTCACTCATTTGTGAAGAATTAGCTGTCAAAATTCTCCTGCAGATAAAAGTATAATGCTAACAAAATTCTCATAAAAACAAATTAAATCTTTCTGGACACAGGGCATGTTATATAATTATTAATAAAACATTGTTTCCCAAAATTTAATTGCTTCTCTACTATTCCATAATTATTTACTGTTATTCTCTTTATATATATTAGATTATGAAAAATTTAAATAAATAGTATTTTCATGATTAATTTGTTTAATCAGAAGATATTTTTTTGTAAATCAACTAATGATTTAAATTAATAAGTGGAATAACAAACTATTATGCAAAGTTTTTAAAACCTGAAATTTTTAATTATTGGTAAATGTTTATATGTTTTATATGTCTGACTTGATTCATTTCATTTTGTGATGTTTTGTAAGAATTGATTTTCATTTTTTTTTTCTTGTTTTTCTTTTTGTCATAATTTTATTGTTTTTTTTCTTTTGTTTTTTTTAAATAAGTGTTATAAAAATATTGAAGGAAAGTACATTATTATTTAATATCTGGAATTTAGCTTTTGATTATATTAAGTTTTAAATATATTTATATTTAAGTGGATCATCAGACATTATTGAAATCTATTAAAAAAAATAACTGTTTTGTTTGTTATACATTAATCATTTAAATTTTTATTATTAATTTTGTTCCTATGATTTTTATGATGTATATTAATAAGATATTGTTGACAATCGCCATTTGTGATGTATTATATGTTTAATATATGTTATATATGTTCCTGCAATTTCATTGATTTGATTGTTAAAATGATGTACTTATTTTCCTTGATATTATTTTAAAGTGTGTTATATTTTTAGTGTCATATTTTATTGTAATATATGTTCAAAGAATAGGTTTTTATTTAAAAAATCTATGCATTGTGAGTTTCACCGGATGAGGGAAAATGTATAAAACATTTTTTTATTTAGCCTGTCTGTTAATTTACTGTATTAATATTTGTATGCAGAACTGTTATATTTCTCTTGTAATATCTGGAATAATTATTTAGGTTTTAAAAAAATAGTGCTATTTCTATGTGCTTTTCTATATCTATATGCTTTGTTTCATTATCCATTTCTGTTTTGTCATAGTTTAACAATTTCCTTTTATAATAAAAACTGTACATTAGGGTAGTCACAAAAAATCAATTTTCGAATTTTTTACCCCCCCCCCCCCTTCCCCTTAAAAAAAAAAAAAAAAAAGTTGCCAATTAGCCAGAAAATGAGATTGGCAAAGTTTCAGCTCATTTTGATAATATTGACCCGTGCCCCATTAAAGTCAAAGTTTAAAAAAAAAAAAAGAGATATTTCGCAAAAAAAATGTTTTTGCTTCGTAAAATGAATACAATTGAAGCTAGAAAGACAATACTGGTCTCATGTCATAAAAAATGTTTTTGCTTTGAAGAAACACACTTTTTTTTTTTTTTTTTTTTTTTTTTTTTTTTTTTTTTTTTTTTTTAATAAAAAATTATAGATTTAAACATATGCACATTTTTCAGGACCAGACTCTATTTGAATCCTAAAAATTGACTTTTTATAAAAATGCAGGGGAAAAAAAAGTAACATTCCATTCATATTCTTTTCACTGTTTTGTTTTCATTTTATACATGATAAAAGGTTTTATTAAAAAAAAAAAAAAAAAAAATGCTAAGTAAATAAAAAATAAAAAAATTAAATTAAAAGAATTAAAAGGAAAAGAAAGTATAAAAATTAGAATAAATAATTTTCAAATCTATTTTGTTATTAAAGTTGTGTTTCAACAAAGGCAGCATTTAATGTATATGTTATCCCTTACAATTGTCACAGTAAGATGGTAATGGCTAAGATATAGTGGCTTTTTAAGTCTTGAAAAGTTTTTTTTTTAAATGCAATTTTTAGAACTTAAGCTTTTTCTTTTTCCCCTTTTTAAACAGGAATTGAAATTTTAAATTATTTTTTTCCCTTTTAATCTGTGGCATTGACAACCTTAAAATCATTTGCTATTTTTTTCTCCTTTCAAATAATGTTTATTTTCATACCATATATTGGTGTCAGTATTTAAAAATTGCATATTTATATATTAATATAAAATTTCTTTAAAAAATTGCACTTGAAGACTATATAAAAAAATATCAAAAGTAATAAAAATTATTCATTTGTCATTTTTCACTGATTTTTTAAAAATGCAAAGTTTGAGAATATATGTTTAATGAGCTGATTTGTAAAATACTAAATGTCATTAAATATAAGTTTTGATAAGCGTAAAAGTTCAAGACAACAACATTTTCTATGAAATAAAACAAGAATCAGGTTTCTAAGATAAACAGTTTTCACTTAATGAAAGAAAAACTACAATTTTTAGCCAAAAATCAGAAATTTCTAAGAATTGAACCTCAATGAGGCACAAATTAATGCTATTCAATTGAGCTGAAACGTTGCCAATCTCATTTTTTAGCTAATTGTCAACTTTTGGAGGGTCCTGCTGAATATAAGATTTAAAAAAAAAATTTCCCATATATCTTGTGACCACTGTACTGTATATCTAATATTTTACATGGGAAATGTGAGACATATGTGTTCTTTTGGGAAAAGTAATTTATTTTAAAAACAGTTTTGAATATTTTAAAAGAGGAAGTAAGAATTAGAATTATGATCCAATGTTACATTAGCATTTAAATGCAGTAAATGTCATTTCTTCTTCTTCTTCTTCTTCTTTTTTTTTTTTTTTTTTTTTTTTTTACTTTTATTTTAAGATAACTAAATTATTCTATACTTGAACTTTATTTAATCTCACTCCAATGACTTCATAAAGATATGATCATAAATCCCCATTATATCATAATTGTGATAGGTTTAATTTTTTGAAATTAGGTTATTTGTTCCCCTTTTCTAATACTTGTAGAATCAATATTGTATAGATTTGCTTTTGATCAATACTATTTAAATTTTATTATTTATATGTATTTTCATAAACCAGTCATTTATGTTATTAATAATTATTATTGATTAAAATTCATAATAAGTTATATTTTTAAGAAATCAAAATATTTTATTTATTTATTGCTATTTTATGCATGCATGTTTTGTTAAAAAGACGAAAAAGCTACATTTTACTCACAGATTGTTTGCAGTACAAAATAAAGGTGTAACTAGACTCAATACATTCTTTCTGAATATTTAAATTTTTGAAATTGAAACCACTTACATATTAAAAAAATATATCAATTTTGTTTTTGAAAATGCTAACCCCTAGTATATTTATTAACTATATATATATATATTAATATAAATCTATATTAATATGTGTCTCGAGCAACCAAACTGATTTCAAAAATAGTAAAATGATGGTAATAGTGTCTGCATCTACATAGGGTACATTTTATGAAGGTACCACTACCCCTCCCTCCCTGCTCTTTCTTTCTAAATGGTATTCAGGTGTAAATGTTTCTAAAATTGCAATTTCTGTGATATTGCTAGGAGTAGAAGTTTGGTATTGTAGTTATGTTTAAATTTTAAATAGTTGCTAAGACTAGCTTCTAAAAAATTCAAAATTTAAAAGGCTGAAATGAGTGAATGAACCACGAATTCTCTAAAAAATTCTAAATTGTGATTTTTTTGGAATTGTTAAGGCTAGAAAATTGTTAAGGTAAAATTCAACATAATTACTTTTTAAAGCCTATGAGCTCACTTAAAGCAGTTTCTAAAAAATTTTTAAAGATGAAATGAGTAGAATATATTTAAAAAGCTCAATAACTTTGGAACTACTGAACAAATTTCAAATCTTTTCTCATAATAATAATAATGGAAGATTTTGTTTAAAATTAGGTTATATTTTATCTTGTACAAGCTGTCCTGACTGGAGCTTTTATCAAAATGTGAATTCAATTAGTAATATTTAAACTATTTGTAGCAGTACAAATTCTCCCTAGTGTTAGTAAGCTCACAAGTAAGAGTTAAGCATACTTCACTTATCACAAATGCAAAGCTGTATTTTGCTAATAAACTTTTTTTTTTTTTGGGGGGGGGGGGGGCTTGCTCTAGATCATTTTGATCCTAGGAACTGAAATATGGTGCCAAACACGGAATGTTACTATTAAAAAAAGTTTGTACAATTTTTTATAAAAAAAAGTTTGTACAATTTTTTATATGGACATGGCTTTTATTTCAAAAATTGAATCAATATTTTGAAAGAACACATTATTTAGAATTAATGACACCTTTGAGGTTTTATTGTAAATGATCTGTATATAAAATGAATGTATCTTTTTGATTTATTTTTTGACAGTTCAGAAGTTCAGCATTTTGCACTCACAGAGTAACAACAGTACTTTTAAAAAAGTGCAATATATTTTGGATATCAGATAATTTTTATTATTATTGTATCGATTTTGTTCATTGATAAAATTTTAATTATGTAAATGATTCCTTTATGCATGTTAATAAAAAATGCAACATGTAATTTTTTGTATTTATGATTATAACTAATTGCAAAAATATTTTTATTGATGATTTTACACAATTTAATATGGAAAATCCTTCTTTTGCCCTAAATTTCTTTTTACATTTTTGTTTTGCCCCAGTTACATTTCATTTAGAAATTTAAATTAAAGACCTTCAGATAATTCCACTTTTAAAAAAGGAATGAGTAGAGATAATATGCCTGTTGTTTAAAGTTTTTTATTTTTTTAAATAGATTTTCTTTGTATTATTCAAAGCTTTGAAAATATGCAGCAGTCAAAATTTTTAAATGATGGAAAAATACTATCCCTACCCACATTCTTTTTTTTTTTCTATTTTTTTAATTAAAAAATATGCCTGTACTATGAATTATAAAAGCATAATCTATTTTCTGGTTATTACATAAGCCTACAAAATATCTTTTTTTTTTTTTTTTTTTTTTTTTTTTTTTTTTTTTTGCAATAGTAACTGATTTTAATATTTTTTTGTGATTGAACAGGTTTTTGCACAACACCATCAGTAGTGTTTTGTATAATATGTTAAGATTTGATTCTTTTTTAATTTATACCAATATACTATATTTGTATCAATTTCCTCTTTGGAAATTATGCTGTCAGAAAGACATCATATAAACATAATTTACAGAAGTTTTTTTATTTGCTTCAAAACTGTACATTATATTCTTTTTACTATTTTTTCTCCTGAAATCAGCATAAAATAATGCATGGGGAAAATCCTTAACTTATAAAAAAGAATTTCATTGCAGGCCTGTGTTATAAGACTTCCTTTATGTATCTATTCATTATATTTCATTTGAAAGACATATTATACACAAAGTGCCATTTAAATGTGCTCCATGTTACTCATGTAATAATTGAAGAGCTTGGGTGTAAACATTAATAACTAATATTTTTTGATTTACATGCAAAGCTGTTTAACTGCATCTTGACTGCTGTGTAAGGTTTATTTTTTCCTTAATATAGTCAAATATAATTCTTTTTTATATGATTTTAAAAGCAAAAACATTTTGCACATTAGTAAAATAAAATGAAATATATTCTATCTGAAAAAACATTGAACATATGTTAATTAATGGTCCAGTCTTAACAAATTAGGTGTTTTAGAGTTACTAAGCAGAAATGAAAATAAATAATGTCTGTTTTAAAAATGAAGACATTGATAAAATTTGTAGGGTTAAATAATTTTTCCTCCTGACACAATTCGTTCTCCTATATATTGTGATCACATATACACTACATGGCCAAAGATGACTGTCCACTTGTGATTTTAGACAATTTGTTAAATATCTAGAAAAATACATTAGTAAATATCCTGAAACTCTAAGTGTATTAATATAATAGTACAAATCATACATTTCCATGAAGATTTTTCCCCAAAACTCCATAGGGGACCATCAACAAATTAAAAAAGAATGAATATCTTTTGGAGAACCCTATCAAAACTAATGTAGCAAAAGTGCTCAAACTGTAGATTATGATTAAGTGGCTTATTGTAATAAACTGTGTTTTTTTATGTCGATAGGATGTATACTCGTAGAAAAATTAAGGTTTTTATAAAAACAGTCCCAAATTTTTCCAAGATTTTTGCTTATAATTTGCAGAGTTCTTAATATAAATTATTATTCTTTTCTGAAAATATGACAAACAACATTGCGCATAAAATCCTGTAATCAGAATTTTAAAAAAATAAATATTGTATGCAAAATGAGTAGGTTTACTAATTAATTTTTTACTGTGCATGTGTCAACGATATCAAAATTTCATTTGCATATTATGTTAGCTAAATATTTAGAGTAACTTTTGTAAAAGTCTCAAAATCGTAGCTTGAAAATTCTGAAAATAATCATCAATAGAATAAGTTGAAAATCCATTATTCCCAAAATGAAGCAAAAGCAAGAGGGGTTGTATTCATATATTCATTGATTAGTGTCAATATAGAATACACTATACGGGACGTACTACTGCATTTTGATAAAACCCTTTGCTTTATTTTGGGAACAACGGATTTTGTGCTTATTCTATAGACAATCACTTTCAGAATTTTGAAGCTATGATTTTGAGACTCTCACAAAAGTTGCTCTATACATTTAGCAAACATAATATGTAAATGAAATTTTGATACCGTTGACGCAAGCACAGTGAAAAATTATTTAGTAAACCTACTCATTTTTCATACATTTTTTTTACTCTGATTACAGAATATTGTGTGCAATGTTGTTTGTCATATTTTCAGAAAAGAATATTATTTTATATTAAGAACTCTGCAAATTATAAGAAAAAATCTTGGAAAAATTTGGGACATTTTTTATAAAAACCTTAATTTTTCATATGAGTATACATGCTACCAACATAAAATTGAACACAGTTTATTAGAATAAGCCACTTAATCATAATCTATATTTTGAGTGCTTTTGCTACATTAGTTTTGACAGGGTTGTCCAAAAGATATTCATTCTTTTTTTATTTTTTGATGGTCCCCTATGGAGTTTTGGGAAAATTCTTCACGGAAATGTATGACCTGTACTATTTTGTTTACACACCTGGAGTTTCAGGATATTTCCTCATGTATTTTTCTAGATATTTAACAAACTGTCTAAAATTTCAAGTGGACAGTCATTTTTGGCCATGTAGTGTATGGACATATAGCATGATAAAGAGATTTTCTAGAAACTATACTTATGAAAATTTATCTGTAGAAAGATGCACTTATGACAGACCTATAAAAGAAATGAAATGCAAAATAAGTTTTTGTCAGTTCTTTCTCTTTCTTGTGGTTGAGCAAATTCTAGTTCTCTTTAGAAAACTTGAATAGGAATTATTTCATGTCTTGTATTTTGTTAGTTCCTTTGTTTTACACCCAAACTTTTCAATTTATAATGTGAACTTCTTATTTTGCATTTATTGAAACAACATATATTTGTTTAATATGAATTGGTGATTTTTGTGAATATAAAATATACTCACAAATATGTACATTTAATATTATTTAATTTAAAATTAATCATTTAAATTTACTTGAGTATACATATATTTTTATATTGGATATAAATGTTATTAGTTTGATTCTGAAAATAAAAACATATATATTTTTTTGCTTTTCAATGTGAATTTTATTTTCATCACATTTTGTGATTATTTAATGAACTTTGAATCACTATAAAATATTGTTATTTTTGGTTATGATGAAGTTTATAAATTTGTTACATTTGATTATTCAGTTTTTTAAATAAATATATAAAATATGTATTATCTTACTTTTATGAGCTTATTTTGAATCTGAGGAATCTTATAATTTGTTACATATATTTCTATGCATCAATAAAATTTGATGAATAAAGCCAATAAAAGTTCATAAAATTTTGTGTTATATAAATATAAAAAAAGCTCTTTTTTTGTGTGTATATATATATATATATATAACATAAGAGGTGGATTATAAGAAACATTTTCATTCCACAGTTGTTTGAAATAGGAAAAATGTTAGAATGTTTCATAAACTCTTTAAAGTAGAGCTTTCTAACTTCTTTTATTATTATTATTATTTTGTTGTTGTTGTTCTTTCTCTTGTATTTCATCATTTCTTTACTATTTTCACAAAATTACATCAATGAATTAAACTGTTAGAAAATAATTTTTTAAGTAGTATTTAGTATGTTCTTTTCAGTCTATTAGCTGATATTGTATTGAAACATGTTCATCTAAAGATCTGTGTGTTTATATAAACATGATTTCTGTCGATTGAATTTCCATAAAATGTCTAATGTGACCATGGAAAAGGACTTGCTTTAAATGCTCCTCAGATTGAAAAAAATGGGATGAGTTCAAGATTGGCAGATGTGTAAATCCTCTACCCCATCCTCCACATACATCAAAATTAAATAAATAAAGAATAGTTTTACAAAATTTTCTTTCATCCTGACTAATTGTGATGGTCTCATATGTTTTAAAATGTAATAAGTTAATATGCCGTTTTCTTTGAATAATCCTTTTTCTCTCTTTTTATTGGCGGCTGTTTTTGTTGCAAGTGGATTTGAATATTGTTTTAGTGCAAAATCATAAACAAATATTTCATTTTAAAATGTATGTTATGGATGTTTATTATCTTTTTAATACTTGACTCTATTGTATAACCAGTCATACATGTTTCAAGTGTTTTCATTTTACAAGTATGTGTTATGACAATTGTTAAAATAAGAACTTTTTTCCTCCCTTTTCCAACCTCTCCTTCTTTAATGTACTTTGAGTTAAATATATAATATGTGAATGTTCCCATTTGTTTTTTATATTAATGAATTATCATAATTTTTTTTCTCATTTTTATAGAAATTGAGTTATAAAACTTATATAGTTTGAAAAAATTAAAAAGTCAGTTTGTTAAAACATTATTTCATTTTTCTAATTCCTTTTGTTTCTTCATGAATCCATCTTTTCTGTATCATAAAGAAATAGTCTGAAATCTAATTAAGTTGATAGTATTCAAAACACATTTGTATCATTTGCATGCATTTACTATCTAAAAACATTTATTTTTTAAATTATTGTTTAAAACTAAAAGTATGAGGCATGAAAATAAAAGATATCTTCTGAATTATATGATTTTTACATAATGACGATAATACTTACAAAATAATTTCTGAATGCCATAATAGTTACAGGTTGATATGGTTATATAGAAAACATTTAAAAATTTTTGTTTTCCAATGAAAATTTTCACAAGCATTTTTCATTCCCTTTTTTCTGTGGGAAATGTTTAATACCTTGAAAGGGTTAGAATGTTACAAATAATCACATCTGATTTTTTTAGGGATATGTTGTCTTAAAATTATTATTTTTTTTCCTGAAATTAAAATTTCACACATCTCTATTTTTAAAATTTTATATACTGAATTCATTCTTTAATAAAATCTATTATTAAAGCAGTCTCACTAAAACCAGTCAATTAAGTTTATAAATTAATAATAATTATATTATTATTATTAAGAGTATCCCTTTCCCCCTCCCATTTTTCTGTTTTGTGGCTGTGATGTGTTATGTTACAGTATTTCAGTCATGTGAATGAATAATAATTACAGTCTATAATTTAATTTCAAAATATTTTTACAGAAATAAGTAACCAATAGCTTATTCATAGAAATATTCTTGTTACAAACATCTGCATTCTCTACCAAATTAGTTTTGTAAATTTTTAATTATATCTATAAAAAAAAAATAAGAAAAAATAGTTTGAATCTATTAATAAAATTATACATGAGATGCATTAAGAAACTTTCTTATGATATTAATAATTTAACATGTTTAATGAATTGTAAAATTATATTAAGAAGAAAATATTTTCTAACTTTCTTTGTCAGAAAGATATCCCTGATTTAATTAGAAGCTTTTCTTAGTTTGATTAATAACATTAATTACCTGGATAATTATTTTAAAAAAAAACTTTTAAATTACTTTAAATTAAACAAAATCGTTTTTTATTATAAAATGTAATTTATTTGTTATAGTTTTTTGTCTTCATAGTTTTATAAGGAATTATGTATAATTTTTGCATTTCAGTAATTACTATAAAGTACCGAAAATAAGTCCTCTTAAAATTTAAGCCCCCCCCCCTTTATATATTACAAGCTGTGTAAATCCTGTGAAATTTATAAATTACTTATATGTTCCCTCACTCTCCTAATTTTATCTATGTATTTCACAAAAGTTCCAATTATAAGCATCCCTTGAAATTATCAGAATTTCCTGTCTGCTAAAGGCTAGTTTACTTTCAGTACTTTATGGTATTTTTGTCATTTTGTTGTTTTTTTAATATGCACATTGTAAAGTACTTAATTTATAGTAATGTAGCTTGAAAACCCGTTTCTATAACACTTTATGTAATTTATTGTGAAATATAAGATATAAATATATTTCAGACTTTATCATATTTATAGCATCTATGCAAATAGAAAATTGTCATATTTTACAATTTTTTTAATGCTAAGAAATCATATTTAATTATAAAATTATACCTGTACATATATATTTCATTACTAAAATATAAAAGATATGGCCAGAATCTTTGTTTGTAATAATTTAATTTTTGCTATCACAGTTTTCATATGTTGTTTATTTGAAACTTTCCATTAATTTTGAAAATAAAAATATATACATCATTGGCCAAAAAAAAAAAAAAAAAATATCTTTTGAGTATTTTTAATTTTTTTAAGCTCTTTGCAATAATAAATAAATCTAAAATCTAAGTTTAAAATCTGCTGTGCATGATCTACAATTTTCTACAATCAACTCTCATCTGTTTCCTTTGGTATATAAACAATGAAAATCACAGTTAAATGCTTAGCTGACAGAAAAAAAAAAGTCAGTAATTACCACATTTTTTATGCATGCAGTCTTTGTTTAACATGAATATCTTTATTTTTAATATCTCATTTGAGAAGAAATTTTTGAATGAAAAATTCTTCAAACACATTTTATTATAAAAAAAAATAAAAATAAATTTATTTGAATTACACTGGAAACTTAATTTTATTGTTTTATTAATAAAAAGTAGCCACCTAACAACTTTATGCAGTGACCAATAATCATATTGGTAAATACAGTGTGAAACTCTATAGATCAGCCTAAAATTTATTGATACTATTAAAAAAATATAAATAATAAAAATGAATTATACTTTGTATTTGCATCAATTTTGAACATTAACTGATCTTTGGTAGATCATCAAGCTGGGTGGCTATAATTAAATCTGCAATGTTATCAAAAGCATTAAATATGCAGTTCTTTCAAAGTTGATCATTGTGTACTACAAAGTGAGATTCCTTGTCTTAATAATCCATTTGTAAATGTGTGATAAGCAAACCATTTTTTTCCCTCGCTTTTTCGGCATACAGTTTTTTAAAGCAGCTTTTTTGAAAAGTTACTATTTCCTCTATCAGGGTAGAAAACATAAAGTATTCAAAGAAAAGGAAAAACAAAAATATTTATTTTATTAAGATGTCAGGTAAAAATAACTGACAGTGCAAATTTGTACTCCACACACTCATTCATCTCATGTAATCTGATCGATAAATAACAAATTCAAAAGATTCATTAATGAATTTTTCTGCTTATGCATTCCTCGCACACACACAAAATAAATAAATAAATAAAAATTGTAAAGTAAAATTAAAATAAAATATGTTGTACCACTTCATTTATTTCTAGTTTTAAGACTTTATTTAAGTATAATATGTAATATACTAAAATTTATTGGTCCATTATATCATTTGCACCCACTGCTCAACAAACAAACAAACAAAAAAATCCATTTTAAACTTTTTACTTATATATTTTAATTATCTGAAAAATAACCAAACCATTAATTGATGCTTACCAGTGCAAAATTTTTAAATAATTGTAAATATCCTAGTTTTGCATAATACTGTAGGAGACAAGAAGTTTTTAGGAATGTTAACATAGAGCAAAATTTATGCACTTGAAAAAATATAAAATTCAAAAAATGGCCTTTTTCACATCCTCAAAAACTCAAATGGAGCAACTATAACTATTGAATTATTCCAAATTCTTGTATTGTAAACTCATTTTTTTTTTCTTCTGATGTTAAATGTATGTAACATAATACCTAAATACACTTAAATATGTTCATTAGATTTTGGAGCATTTCATTACTTATCACTTTTTGCTCATCTAAATATGCCTTCACTTACATCCTTTTCGACTTAAGTTGCCAGTCTTGGAATGAATTGCTGATTTAAGTCAAGGTATTATTGCATACTAGTATATAACCCTTGTAGAAAATGACAGAATTTTGACTTATGTTTCATTTTCGTAAGACTTTATACAAACAGAATGAAGATTTTACTATTGAAAAGTTTGTATTGTAGAAAAGCACATTTTAAAAATAGCAATAAATTTCTACAAATAGAAATGACAAGTTTTTTTTTTTTTTTTTTTTTTTTTTTTTTTCCTCTGAAGATTTCACAAAACAATAAATACTGAATTTTTTAAAATTTTAATGCAAAAAACAATGACTCAGCAGCAGTTTTAATCGTAGATATAGGAAGAATATAATATGGATTTCTAGTTTGATGGTTTTAGCCATTGATTAATGAAGCTTTGTTTTGTTTTTAAATATGGTTTTGGCCCAACTATCAGCAGTTGATATAAAAGAAAGAACTTTTTAGTAAAATTGTAGCTTCTTATAGAAAATATACAAAAGCAGAAAACATTGATTTAAATCATTCTCTAAAAATTTCAGCTATGTAACTTTAAAAACTCATTCTGTATTATTGAAAATGAAAATTGTTATTAATATTTATTTTGTAAAATTTTAATTTAAATGCATCAATTTTTAAAATAGCTTATATCCATGTGAGATTTGCTTGCATTGTAACCAAAATTTATATTTCTTATCAAATGTCATTGAGATGTAAGGAATATATAATACCATGTACTACATACATCATACATTAATTATATCAAAGCAGATAAAATTTTTATTTTTAGCATAGTAACTTTTGAATGCAACTTTGAAAAATAAACAAAATTGCAATTTAATATTGTAGAAAAATAATTTTCAGTTTTACTAATGCAGTCCTGATAACATCTCATATATCCATTACACCTTGTGGCAAAAAAATTATTTTATTTATAATAGAAAACAAAATTAAAAAAATTAAGCAGATAAATGTTAAAATCTTTAAAAAAAATAATTAAAAACTAAATTTAAATTCTATCAAAGAAATCATGATAAAAATATTCCATTTATTTATACCTATTGAATGATATCTAAAAATTATATAACGGAAAGATTTAAAAAGATCTCTAATCACATTATTACATCGTACAATTTTTATTTATTATTATTATTCCTTTAATTTCAATGGAAAATTCTTCATTTATTTTGATGGCAATTGATGGCTCCAAAACAAAAGTCAGCACACAGAGCCTAATTGACAAAAAACTGTTGACTTGAGAAACATTCACTTTTTTGAATTACTGCATATAAATGTAAACAAAAGTGAAAAATATAATTTCAAAATATATGTAAAGGCTTTAATACACTTTTACTAGTATTTTAAAAGCAGAATAAATTGCATACTAGTCCTTAAAAAAAAAAAAAAAAAAAAAAAAAAAAAAAAAAAAAAAAAAATCATTGAGAGTTGTTCATTTGTTTATAGATTTGGAATTTGTTCTTTTGACTGACAACAGTGAAGCACTCACTTGTTTATATTGTTTATAATAACTTATTTTTTATTTGGAACTTAATTTATTATAATTGGATATGATGACATGTTTTATAAGAGAATATGCTCAACAAACATTATTTCAAATAGAAAAAAATATCATTTAGCTGTGTATGTAAGCATTTGTTTTCCATTAAGCCTAACATGGCATTTAACTACAATCAATTCACAAAATTTTATAATAAGTAGATGTTTATGGCTATGGCCAGCAAATCCCAGTTGAATTTGGGGATGTGTCACCAGAAAGAAATGCTATAATAGAGATTTTTGTACCATTTTTATTGTATCACCAGAAAGTCTATGAAGTTATGCATTGAATTGAATCAAACTTTATGTACAGTAGAATCTCCCAAATCCGCACAGCTTGGGAACAAAGGTTGTGCAGATTTTAGAATTTTGTCAATATCTGGTCATTGTTTCTTTTACATTTTTTAAACAGAAATTTGAATGCAATAATGCGATCACAGTTTTAACTAGTTGGATGTGCCAATCCTAAAACTTCTGCCTCATACATACATTTTAATATTTCACAAAGTAGTTACACATGTTAATACTTTAATATTATGAATTCAATACTGTAGCAACTTTGATTTTCATCTTAAATTTCTGCTTCAGTCAATTAATCAGAGTAAAAACGAGTTAATATGGATCACAATATTTTATTAAAATCAATAGTTTTCCCTTATTCTGTTATCATCAGCTGTTTGCAAATGGTTGGCTTAGCAGGACACCAGTTCCTGTCTTTGCATGAGCTGATGGACAATAAAACAACAAAGAATTGAGAAAAGCATCTCACAATGCTCCTTTTCCAGGGAATATATCCAAATTCAAAGATGATCCTCCGGCTATGGCCAAAAACATACACAAAATATTTGGTTGAATTAAGTACACAACTTTATACACTTTTTGATGGAACAATAATGAAAACAGCATGGAAATCGCTTTTACAGTGCCCCCTTTTGGCAAATTCAAAGAAGACCTGCTTGCGCGATGCGCAAAAAAAAAAAAAAAAAAAAAAAAAGTCACACACAAAAAATTTAGTTCAATTCTGTGCATAACTTCAACTTCATATACCTACTTTTTGATGTGCAATAATGAAAATGACACAGACATCGCGATTATAGCGCCCCCTTCTGGCAGATTATTATTATTTTTTTTAATTCAGGGAGGGCTTGCTGACCATAGCCAAACGCTTACAAAAAAAAAAAAAAGTTCAGTTCTATGCATAACTTCATTCATAATCTTTTTGGTGGTACAATATTGAAAATGGTACAAAAGTCGAAATATCTTACTTTATGTGCCAAATAAAGAAAAGTTTTGCTGGAATGTGATGTTGAAATTAGCCATTAAAAATACTATTTATTAATTCTATATAAAGTAGAATTGGCTGATCAACTTTTTCTATCAATTACAGTCGACATTTCATAATAATTTTTAGTGTATATTTTCACTAAAGTAAATCAAAAACAGCTATTTTGAATTTTTATTAGACTGCTAAAAGAAATTATTAAACATTAACACATTTCAGTGACATTAAGAGTGTACTTACAAGGAAGGTCTCCATACGGGCATACTCCGAAAAATCTGAAAAAATTACAGAATGTTCTTCTCATGAGGATATATACGTTTATAAAAAAAATTTTGGCGGAACCTCTGAACCCTGTCCGTAAAAAAATAATGAAAATTTCGTTATTTGGCGATGAAAAGCAATTTCAAAAAATGTTTTCATGTCAAATGCATTTTAAAGGAAAAAAGTTTCATGTTCAGCGTGTTTAGATAAATTAAATATATTTTCTTTTGTCAGATTTAGTTTGCTTTAAGTATAATTTCGTTATATTAATATTTATATGTATTTATATTCAAATTTAACCATCAAAATTTGAGATTTAAAACGAAATTCAAATTTAAATTAATAAAAACTGCTTCAAGTTCAAAGTCCAGTTGTGCATTGTCAATTCGATTTTATTGCTATGGAAATCTGGCTTTTATTTTTCAATATGCTTAAATGTATGAAAGTAATTTTATTGAATAAGAATTTTTTATATATGGAAATATTTTTTTCAGAGGTAAATTAAATAACTACAGCAACAAATAATATATATACATGCAATTTAATATATATATATGTATATAACAGGGATGAGATTCTTCCGCGGATCCGCGGTTTTCAGCTTTTTTGTTACTTCCAAATTTCAAATTTTCCGATTTACCAAAGAAATACAAGACGCGTAATTTCGTCAAAAAATCGCGAAAAGACGGCAAATTTCCTTAAAAAATCACCTAAAAATGACTAATTTCCGGCCAATTTTGTCAAAAGATTCGCGAAAGGATGGTTAATTTCGTCACAAAATACCGAAAAAACGGCAGATTTTGCCAAAAATCGCGATAAAATGGCGAATTTCGCCAAATGTTTTGCGAAAAATCACAACTTTCGTCAAAAAAATCAGGATAAATCGGTAGATATCGTCAAACGATCGCAATAAACCGGTTTATTTCGTCAAACGATCGCAAAAAAAAACGGCAGATTTCTTCAAACGATAGCGAAAAAACGGTAGATTTCGTCAAACGATCGCGAAAAAACGGCAGATTTCGTCAAAATATTCGCAAAAATGGCAAATTTTTGAAAAAAAAAACCTTTAAATTTTGCCAAAAGATTCCAACAAATGACAGATTTCATGAAGAAATAGCGTTAAAACTAAAAATTTCATCAAAGGGACTCTGAAAAAAACTAACCTAAAAATTAATTTTCAAAATTATTTTTTTGCCACTCCAAATACAGACTTTCCTGCTCCAAAATCCATTTTTGACACCTCTAAATCTTTCTGAATGAATGTGACTTCTGAAAGCACCCATTCATTGAACAAAAAATACCCTTATATTCAACAAAAGTATCCTTTTTTTTTCAACAAAAATGTTTTATTCAATAAATCAGTCTTGCCTTTTTAAAAAGAAATGCAAACAATAGTGATACATGTTATCTTCTACACTTAAATAAGCATTAATTTATAATTAAATTTGTATCTTGCACATTTATTTTTTTTTTTTTAAATAAATGAAAATTTTAAATAGTTTAAAAAAATAATATTGATTTTAATTATTTATTAATTATTGTTAAAACAAAAATTATTGCATTTCAGTCTTCTTTTCCAAATGAACAAGTTCAAGTTTTGCATCTAAAAATGACTTATCAGTGAGGACCCACTTTTGTAAAAAAAAAGACCCAGAATTTAAGTTCTGGGTCCTGGAGACCCAGGATTTTTAAAGTCCAGCGACATCACTAGATATGTTTAATGTGTAATATCCAAGAAAAAAGCAGGAGAAAGAAATTTACCTTGTGTAAAAGCAAAGCTAAAAAACAAAGAAAATTTCTATTTTCTTTTCCCTAATACTTAACCAAAAGTTTCTTACTGTTAGAAAATTTCAATAAAAAAAATATTCATGCCAATAACAGGGTTTTATTAATGTACTGTATCTTGATAAACTAAATTTTCATTAGAGTAAGTATAAATAATTTCTGCAATTCACGTTAATAATTTTCTTTTAATTTAATTTACCAAAAGCTAAATTGTATGTTATATATTAATACAATTATATTTGTTGCGATTGACATTCCTATCATTGCTCAAAAGTCGTTCGTGCAGTTTTCAGCTTTTTGGTCAATCTCATCCCTGATATAATATATTAAACTCGCTCATTGTTTATGTTTAAATTCATTTACACGGATTCTAAAAATCCAAAAGGTTTCAGTTGCATTAAAATCGTTTGCTTTTGGCGGAGAAATGTGCTCCTCGCCAAATCGTGTGACACTTTCGTCTTTTCATGGCAAACATTCGAAAGTATTTTATTTTTTTACATGTTATCTAATGTAATTCCGCCGCTAATTTTCACTGATCATTTATTACATACATGAGTAGTTTAATTGGTATTTTTTTTCAAAAAAATCTGAGTATGCCCAGTATGGAGACCTTCCTTGTTAGTTTTAACAGTTTTTGTAGCAAATATTTGAATTTCTATTTTATAAGTAACTAGACGGTTGCCCGCCCTCAGTAGCCCGAAGACTATCTGAATGCCAGTTCTACAACCCCACACATTCACGTTTCTGTGCCATGTCTCGTCAGTTTCCGGCAGATATGTTTGATCGGTGTTCTGGGGTTTCGTTTGCATATCTTTTTTTATTGTTAATGAAGAGGTCTTCCATTTGTTCTTCCATCTGTTCTTCTTTCTGTTCTTCCATCTGTTCTTCCATTTGTTCTTCCATTTGTTCTTCCATTTGTTCTTCCATTTGTTCTTCCATTTGTTCTTCAATTATATTCGACGATTCACTGTTTGAGAGCCTATCTGTCCTTTTATTTATAGAAGTTCAAAATGAAAAAAGATTTTCTTAGCAGACGATTTTTTGTGATAAATACATTATCTGTTTTATATTTCTTCTGCTTTATTCCTTTTATTTATAGAGTTCAAAATGAAAAAAGATTTTCTTAGCAGACGATTTTTTGTGATAAATACATTATCTGTTTTATATTTCTTCTGCGTTTACCTAAGCTGTGTAAAATCTCTATAAATAAAAGGTATAGAGGATGAGAGCCTATCTGTGCCTCAATTATCCTCAGAATTCCTTTTATATATATAGATTACAGAAAAATGAGATGTGTTCATTCTTTCATTAATTGAAAATATTTTTTTAGAAATGGGAAAATATTAGCTTTCATTATTCTATTTTCTTTACATTTTAATTTTGTGAATTCTGTTAGTTTTTAAATGACAGAGTTGCATATTGTTTTTACATTGTGAGTACAAAATCCTGTTATGACTATTCAGTAAATTTATTTTGCAAATAAATAAAATAAAAAATGATAAATAAACTAATATGATGAACATCAGAGAGGAAAGTTTACCAGGGAACAATTTTACTTGAATCAATCACCATCTTTATTGATTACCAAAGATGACATTTTATACTATTGTTTGAAACTTGAATTCCTTTCATTTACTTGTCATTTGAATTATTTTTAAACATTTCTTATATCATCCTTTGTTTGAGAACTTTCATTTCAACAGCTTTATTTCCTATTAACTCTGCTGCTAAGAACTGAAAAAATTTTTACCAAAAATCAAACCATCTTCCAAAAAAAATCTCAGTCATTGTCCAACTTAATTTCACAGTCTTCGACTGTGAAACACAGGTCTTCGACAGAGTTCATTATTCAAGAAATAATTTCTTCACTTGCAACATGATTTATCAAAATTTCATCATTATTATTCACCCATTCAATAATTTCTTCTTTGGAAAGTTCTTGTGAATCTATTTTGAAAATTTTTGCATAATTCAACAGTTCAGATGCTTTAGATTGAGGTAAGGTTAGCTGACAACTTGAAAAATCTGTATCTCAATCCTGATTTTTGATAAATGAAGAAATGGACCATATTTTATGCCATGCATTAATTAAAGGATCTTCTTTAGTTTAAGTTCATACTTCATCAATTAAATAATGTTTTTTATGCTAAATATTGTTTTCAACTTTTCTATTGTTTCAAATGACAGATCAGTATATAAATACCGCTTAAAAAAAATGATTTGTACTGACATTTCACACTATGGATCTAAGCTTTTATTTTTTTTTTAATCCTGTGTCATTACAGGGCTCCCAACACATTTTAGTCCTCAAAAAGGGGGAAAGGGGACCATTTTTATTTAAAAAAGGTACTTTGGGGGACCATATTTGCTTAAAAAGGACACTTTGGGCGACCATTTTTTGCTTAAAAAGGGGACTTTGGGGGACCATTTTTTGCTTAAAAAGGGGACATTGGGGGACCATCTTTGCTTAAAAAGGGGACTTTGGGGACCAATTTTATTAAAAATGGAAACCAAATAAGGATAATATGTGTGTAAAAATATAGCACAAATTTTCCTAAATAAGAAAGTAAATTTTTAAAATTACCCCAGAAAATATGTTAGATAATTATCTTTATAAGATTTCATTAAACAATGTACACAATTTTATTTAAGCACATTTAAATATCCTACTGAAAAAGTATATAAAACATTCAATATTGTGACATTCACCTTGATAATTCTCGTTACAGGTAAAAAATAATAGTGATCAGTTAATAAAAAAAAGTAAGTGGGTAAGTATTCATTACACTTTCAAAACATTTTAAACTTTAATTAATAAACCTTAAAAATTAATAATTGTTTATAATGATAAAATCCTTACATAGATGGGGATGATATAAGGCAGTGAGAATGGAGGTAGAGAGAGAGTGAAGATTAACATTATTCATAACCTGGATTTTCATTTAAGATATTACATTACATATTGTAGATTAAATTTTTTGAGAATTTATTTCAATAGCGTCCCCTGGCGACAGAAAAGGATGAAAAAAATGCTAACCATTGAAATATGTTAAACAGATTTTTTTTTTCTTAATTTTTTAGAAAATTTATGGAGTGGTAATGAACACAATTACACATTAAACCATCTGCTAGTAATGAAAAAATGAGTTAAGACGGTGGGAAATGGGTGCTTAGGCCAAGAGTTTTAAAAGAATGTGTGAAAAAAATCAATTTTCTGATTCCTCACCCCACACACACATGCACACGGAGAAATGTCCCAAATTGTCTGGGGTAAAAAAAAACCCTAGCAAGATGTTGGGCTCAATGAGATAGTACTTCCTTCGGTCAATACTTCAAATGAGATTGAATCTCGCTATAGTTTAATTAGGGGTTGAGTTAGAAAATTACTTAAAATACTTAAGTTAGAGCCTGGAGAGGTAAAAAAGAAACTTAGAAATTTAATCCCACTGCCCGCACACACACTTCTTAATTTTTTTTGTGTGTTATAAAAAATATCTTAGATTTTAAAATCAATAACTTGATTACTTTTCTTAATTTTGTTCATTATTTTTTGAGGGGGGGGGGGGGGTAAATTAATATTTAGATTAGTGCTAACTACTACCACTCATAAATAAAAGGAACCAATAAGTTCATTTTATCTAGCCTATAATAACAAATCAGACATAAAATAATCATAATTAGTGGAAAACACTTAGATTTAAAGAATGTGTCATACAAAAGCATTTTTTTGTTGTTGTTGTTGTTTTTAAAAAGTGATGTTTGAATAAAATAAAATCTTAATTTTCAGTCCTTGTCAAACTAATCCTGAAACTTTCTTCTACCTCATACATGTCAATACTTCAAAATTCACTATCGCAGTCCCAAAATTAAATTGCAACTTATACCTATCATGAGAATTCTAAAAATATGAAATTTTTTGCATTAGTTCTTCAAATATGACTATTGACTATCACTAAACTTTCGCAAATCCTGCAAAATGCAGCTTAGGAGCACCATCTATTGAAAGATTAACATCAAAACCTAATCAGTAACAACTTGTGTCAACGTCTAACTGAATCCTAAGTTAGACAAAAATTCGTGCATTAGATACATCTACTGCAGAAATTCTAAGAAAAAATGCATCATAGCAGTGCTACCCGTTAATGAATTTACATCAAAATGTAGAAAATGTCAATTCATCTTAAGGACTAACTGAATCTAAAGTTTGATGGAATTCTGTGCATTAATTCTGAATATAGAAATATTGTGGAAATCGCAACAAATGCAGATTAACAGTGCCACTTGTTGAGAATGATTTATACCAAAATATAAAAAATGTCAATTCATGTCAAGGACTAACTGAATCTGAAGTTTGATAAAAATCTGTGCATTGGTTCTGGAGATTGAGCGATTGCAGAAATCATGAAAAATGCTACATAGAAGTGCCACATGTCGAGCGATTTACACCAATTTATAGCGGCGGTCAAAAGTTTTCGGTCAGCATAAAATTTTTCGTTATTTTGAAAGCATACCCATATAAAGAGGAATCTCAAAGTGATACTCATACATTTTATTGCATAATAGTTAGGAACTTATTTATTGAATAACAAATGAATATCAATATATACAGCTGACAAAATTAATTGCAAAGAAAAACGCATGATTTTAAAAGTTATCGGCCATCTTAAAAAGTTTGGAAAAAATTGTATTATAACAGAAAATCACTGTGATCAACTAGACTTACAATTAGTATGTTGTCATACCTTTAGCAAAATGTACCGAGGTGCAGCGACTTGGCATCGATTCAATGAACAGTTGAAAATCATCCACTCATCTTGAAATTTATGAGAAAATTCCAGCCATGCTGAATTGGACTTTTATTAATTTCAAACATGTTTCTTAAGTTCATTCTAAAAATTTTCTATTGTACTCAGTTTGGGTGCTTGGGCTGGCCATTTCAAAAGCAAAATATTTTTGTGTGAAAGGCATTGCTCGACAAGCTTTCATGTATGTTTTGGTTTCATATTATACTGAAACTAATAGTTGTGAGCAAAATTTTGCCTCCAATAAGGCAGCAAATTACCTTGCAAAAAATCCTTATATATTGCATCATTCATCTTGCTGCAGATTTTAACAGACGGAGAGTGGCATCTTTTCCATAAAATTCTCCTCATAATGTAACGTATCTTCCACCATGCTTAGTTGTAAAAATAACACATCTAGAATCATGACTTTTTTTTGTTAAGTCCTCAGGCATACTGTCTGCCATCACTCTTAAAAAGATTGAACTTCGATTCATCGGAAAATTCTATACTTTATTCCAGTTTTGTGAGACCACTATATGTGTTCCCTCTAATTTTTTTTTTTTTTTTACTTATGAAAGTTTTTTTTAACAGATTTTTCCATAAAGTCCTTCATCAAATATGTGTTTTGACATGGTAGATCGAGTTATTTCAGGTACATTTTCACTCTCTCTATTGCAGATGATTGCAGCAGCATTTTTATGCGAGTCATCAACTGCTTTTCTCGAAATGATTATGTTCTCACAAATAGTTGTTTTCCAGATCTCCCAAACCATGGCAAGTCCAGGAGGCCATGGCCATGTGTATCTTAAAATATATACAGTAGACTCCCTCAAATCCGCACTCCTAAAATCCGCACATATTTTACGGATGTAAACAATGAAACATTCAATTCAGATCTAGGTGCAAAAATTGATTTTTTTCAGTTTTATATCGATTCCATACATTTTTTAATTTATAATTTTTGTTAAGGTTATTGAATTCATGTTTTTTCATGAAGAAAGAATAATTTATTTTTTAAAAACATAAAGATATTGCTAATATCATTGATAATCACAATCTTACCACATATATTTATGTATTAATCAAGCTTTTTTGGTTATTAAGTCTGGCTAAACCGGAAATAAAGTTTCATTATCCTGATGTGAATTAGATATATACCTTTATGAGGCAAGTTTCATTGAATAGTTTAGGAAAAACACATTTTCTCTTTTATAATGAATATTTAATTGTACATTATTGATTATTAACTTAATCTTTCCTTTTAGTATTTTAATCATTTTTAAAAATATCTAAATTTTTATTATTTTAGTTTATTACTTATTTTAATATTTCAGTATATTGTATGCATTCATTATACTTTTGATTTCATTATGAATTACATTCAAATTATTTTTTTTAATGTAAACAAATCAATGACCAGAAATCCGCAAAATTCTAAAATCCGCAAAACCTCTGGTCCCAAGCTGTGCGGATTTAAGGGAGTCTACTGTATATATCGTTCACAGTAGGTTTACCGACTGATAGCTTTGTCGCTATTTCCTGAGAGAATTGGTCCTTTAGCGACAAACAACTCACTCTTTACAAACAATAATTGTTGAACTTTTAATTTTTAAATTTAGATTATATTATTTTTGTTGATTAATTAACAAACATGGCCAAAAATGCATTTTCCCAATAAGAAAAATTAAAAAAATGGCAAATGGCCGGAAACTTTTGCACATACAAAATTTTGTATACCTCCCCCTTTGCCCCAAGTGTCTTCAATACTGTATCAAAATGATCACGTGGTTAGAAGACTTTTGTACATTCCTAACTTTTGGGGGTAGCCAAATACAGAATTTTTGCCACATACAGACATTTTCTAAAAACCACCAAATTGTGTTCAGGACCTTCTAAAATGTATAAATTCATCAAAACTGGAAGCTGAAATTATTTCATGAATTCAATATTTCCTTTTTGTAAAAATAGAAAAAAAACATTTTACTCCAATCATTTTCTTTAATATGATTCAGAGTTGTGAACTTTAAATTAATTTTTCTTAGTTTTAATCGTCTGTTTCCACACAGTTCAATGATTCCTTTAATTCAAAAAAGCTTCATTTTTATTAGTGTGTGTGTGTGTGGGGGGGGGGGGGGGAGTTGAAACATCCCAAAGCCCGTTATTGAAGACTGGTCAAGCAATAGCTTAATATAGTAACTTTCGTGTTCTGCAATCTTTTAATTTTTAAGAATTTTAATGAAATTCTTAAAATTTGCCTGTATTGTGTGGTGATTTTTTAACATTTAGATTCATGAAAGAATTTCAGTTACAATGCTTTTTTTACCCCACTTTAATAAATTTTGTCTTCTTGGATTTTTAAGCTTTTAGTAATTTTCAGTTTTTATTTTGCGGCGATTTTTTTAGACACAGAAAAGGGGACTGGGGGGACCAAAATGCAAAAAAGGGGACTAAAGGGGACCTTTTTCTAAAAAGGGGACTTTTGGGGGAAAAAGGGAACCATTTGGGAGCCCTGTCATTACTATTTTCTCCCAAATTTACATTAAAAATAACTTTACTGATATTTAGAATAAAGATTATAAAGAATATTTCTTAATTGGTATTTTCGTTGTTTACATTTTGAAATGCATTATGGATTTTAGAGAGAATACTCACTTCAATATTATTTGATCAATATTATACCACCTTTGATTTTTATCTTAAATTTTTTCTTCTTTCTTCTTCATTTTTTAAAAAATGAGTTAATCTTGATCATATATTAAAATCAATAGTTTTTCGTTTTTTTGTTGTACATCAGCTGTTTGCAAATAACCAGAACAGCAGGACACAAGTTTCCATCTCTGTACTAAAGATGAAAATAAAACTGGCGACTAACAATGTGGAAAGTACCGGCCAAATGCAGGATTTTCCAAAAGGTGTTTTGTAAAAAAAAATCACGGAAAAAAACCCTACGAATTTTGACAAAAAAAATTAAAAAAAACCCAAATTTCCAAAAAAGATCGCGGAAAAATATGAATTTCGTGTAAGCATCGCGAAAAGACATCATCTAAGGACCGCAAATATCGTCGAAGAATCGCGAAAGAACCGTAAATATCATTAGACAATCATTAGATAATTGCAAAAAGCAATTATCGTAAAAAAATCGCGTATTTTGTCAAAAAATCAACGACAACAAACGAGGTTTTTGTCAAAAAACGTAAAAACGATCGGAAAAAAAATTCGAATTTTATCAAAAAAAAACACGCAAAAGATGTGAATACCGTCGAAAAATCGCTTTAATAAACGCGAATACCGTAAAAAAATCGTGATAATGAACGGAATTTTCGTCAATTACGTAAAAACGAACCCAAAAAAACGCGAATTTTAACGAAAAAATCGCGATAACAAACGAATACCGTCAAAAAAACCCAATAACAAATATGAATTACCGTCAAAAAATCGCGATAACGAACGCGAATACCATCCAAAAAGTCGCGATAACGATCGCCAATACCTTCAAAGAGTTGTGATAACAAACGCAATTTTCGTTAAAAAGTTTCGAAAACGAATGTGATTTTCGTTAAAAAGTCGCGAAAACAAACTCAAATTTTATCAAAAATCGCAAAAAAAAAAAAAAAAAAAAAAAAAAAAAACGCACATTATGTCAAAGGATTATGGAAAAATGTATAATATTAGTTTCATAAGAGCCCCCCCCTCCCCCCCCCCGCGCTTTTATTTTTAGAAAATTTATTGTGAATTTCAGTTTTTTAAATCAAACCTGCTAGTTGGTGGATAAACATTTTTTTTTGGGGGGGGGGGGGGGCGGGGGGGGTTACATCTTAATTTTAGACAAATAATTACAAAAGAAGAGGGTTGGGGTTCATTTATGTCGTGAGCTCGAAAGTACCTAAGCATAGTTTGGACTTGAGTAGCTAACTACATATGCATGTTACATGTAACTTTGCTGTTAATTTAAAATAGATTTGAAATTAGTATCTAAAATTTATTACAAACAATGTAAATTAAAATATTTTAACTAGTTCATATATTACTTATTTAGTCTAAGCTCGTATATATCTTGTAATTAAATATTCAGTAACATAAATGTACTTACTGGCTACTAAAGAAATTATTCTTACTAGACAATAACTGGCTACTAAAAAAAGACAACCTACCGGCCAGTGGCCACTCAGCAAAATTCCTTATTTTCATCTTTACTCTGTACGAGTTGCCAATGGACAATAGAACTATGAAAATCATTTCCAAATTCAAAGCATTGTTCTTGGAACCAGTCAAAAACACATACAAAAAAAATTGATTTAATTCTATTTATAACTTCATATGCTTTTTGATGGTAAAATAATGAAAATGGCATAAACATCACCCTCTTCTGGCAGAAGTTTTTCAAATTCAGGGAGGATTGCTTGCCATAACCAAAAACAGATACAAAAAATTTGGTTCAGTTCTATACATAACTTTATGATGGTACAATAATGAACATGGACAGACATTGCTAATACACCATTCTCTTCCATTAGAATGTTTCCAACTGAATGAGGACCTGCTGGCCATAGCCAGGAAACATGCACAAAAAGTCTAGTTCAATTCTATGCATAACTTTATTAACTTTTCGATGATACAATGATGACACATGGACAGACAGACATTTTGTATAAACATATTTTTTTAGGGATTTCTGACTCTTAAAGTATATAACTTTGTTGAAAAATTTTATGATTTCAAAACTTTCTTCCATTAAAGGTAGAAGAAAATAAAAAACCCCTGCTGGATTGGCCTGCAGGAGGCTCGGCCTAGAGATAGATTTCGAAATTAATTATTGACTTCACCAATAAAAACTAAATCAAGATTAAACAAAATTTAACAATTTTATCTGGCCATTTTAGAGGAGTTTTGATTTTCATTTTTCTGTACAAGTTGTTTTACCAGAATGATATTAAGGTAGTACAGTAGACTCCCTCAAATCTGCAAACCAGAAATCCGCAACTCTCTAAAATCCGCACATATTTTATGGATGTAAACAATGAAACTTTCAGTTTGGATATTGCCACAAAATTTGATTTTTTTAGTTTTGAATCAATTCCATACATTTTTTAATTTGTAATTTTCTTAATAATACTCCATTTATGTTTTTTTCATGAATTAAGAATATTTTTTTTTTGGAAAAAATTCAAGATATTGCAGATATTACTGGTAATCACAATCTTCTTACTACATATATTTATTTATGCATTAATCAAATTTTTTGGTTATTAAGCTTGGCTAAACTTGGAGAAAAAAAATCGTTATTTTATGATTTTGATGTGAATTAGTAATGTACTTTTATGAGGCAAGTTTTGTTCAATAATTTTGGAAAAATACATTTAATCTTTATAATGAATATTTAATCATACACTATTTATTTTTAACTTGACCTTTGCTATTAATATTTTAATCATTTTTAAAATTATCTAAATTTTTATTATTTTAGTTTATTACTTATTTTAATATTTTATTATATCGTAAGCATTCATCATAGTTCCAAATGCACGATTAATTGCACTCAAATTACTGTTTAAAAAATGTAAACAAAGCAATGACCAGAAATCCGCAAAATTCTAAAATCCGCACAACCTCTGGTCCCAAGCTGTGCAGATTTAAGGGAGTCTACTGTATTCAAAATCTTTAATGCTTCCCATTTCCACCCCCATGAGCCAACCCCTGCCAAGATATTAGCTATCTCAATGTTTTTGTGGTGAATTTGAAGACGATCCATGTTTGAATATTTCCATAGGTTTTTATCATGTTTTAATATGTTTTTTGCAACTCACAAGACATTACATATTCACCTACAGATGTTCATTATATATCCTATATGATATAATATTCACTTTTTCTTAAATTTGTCAAACTATTTATTTCGAAATCATAAGATGAAATGTAATATTTCACCTTGATTGAAACATAAAATATACAATATGAACTTTTAAACACTTCCTGATTTACTCAAAAAATTACTACTAAAATAATATAAGGGATGTTACAAGTTAAAATGCATTTTATTTCAAACTTTTTCTGCTTTAAATAAAATGTATTTTAACTTGTAACATCTTTTCTGTTATTTTGGTCATCTTTTAAGTAAACCAGGGAGCTTTTAAAAGCTCATATTGTATAGTCTATTTAATTTTCCATGAGGAAATCGTGCTACAGAAAAGTTATGACATAATACAGGGTGAGTCATAAATATTGAAACAATAGGCTATCTCCTTAAATATCACCTCTAGACCCATACTTCCAATTTCAAAAACTCGTAATCAAAAAGGTGAAATTTCTGATAATATAAGTTGCAACTCCATGGGGGGTCTATTTGAAAAAATACGAAAATTAAATTTTTATATGGCCCCCATAGTGCAAAATTCTCAGTTACGAAATTATTCCTTATCCATTCCTAAATTGAACAAAAAAAATTTCATCTCCATATCTGAAAACCTAACAGAGATATAAAAATCCAAAATTCTCAAATATTCGTGACTTACACCACTTCACCATGCCTGTAAACGAAGTGTTTTTCATCCATTTTCAAAGCAAATAAGGGATCGTCCACAAATTGCCCGTTATTATATGTCGGTTTAAGACCATGCCTCCATGGGTGCAAGTTTGAAATTTTGCCAGGACTGAAAATATTTTGAATGACTCCCCCCCCCCCCCCCCAACCGAGTGAACAAATATACGCGTGCATGATTCACGTTTTTTTCATGACCGTTGACGAAATTCGCTTTTTCCCACGATCTTTTGACAAAAATTCGTGACTTTTTCGCGATCCTTTGACAAAAATTCGCTACTTTTTCGCGATCCTTTAACAAAAATTCACGACTTTTTCGCGATTTTGTAAAGAAAATTCGCGATTTTTTCGCGATCTTTTGAAGAAAATTCGCGATTTTTTCGCTATTTTTTGACAAAAAAATCGTGTTTTTCCGCAATTCTGAAAAAATAGCGTTTTTCCTGATATCATTTGATGAAAATCGCATCTTTTTCGCGATTCTTTGAAAGAGACTGCATTATTTTCGCGAACCTTCGACAGAAATCGCAGTTTTTTTTGCTATTCTTTGACAAAAAACGCGTCTTTTTTGTGATCTTTTGTCAGAAAAAGTGCTTTTTTTCCGCGATCTTTTGACAAAAATCCCGTATTATCAGTAATCTTTTGAAAAAAATCGTGTCTTTTTTTACGATCTTTTCGACGAAAAACAGATTTTCCTCGATATTTTGACAAAAAAAACGTAGTTTCTCTGCAATTTTGACAGAAATAGCGTTTTTTCCACGATCATTTGAGGAAAATCGCGTCTTTTCTGCGATTCCTCGACAGATTCTTTTACGGAAATAACGTTTTTTTTTGGGATCCGTCGACAGTAATCACGTTTATTCCGCAATTTTTTTGACAAAAAACGGGTCCTTTTGCGATCTTTTGATAGAAATAACGCCCTTTTCCGCGATCATTTGACAAAAATCACGTTTTATTCATAAAATTTTGACGAAAAATCGTGTCTTTTTTAGCGATCTTTTGGCAAAAAACGCGTCATTTTCGCGATCGTTTTTCATCGTCGGAGATTTTTCCGTCCCGCTTCCGTCCTCGGGAATTTTTAAAAGACGGAAATCCGTCCTGTGGACGGAAAACTTGCACCCATGCATGCCTCTTATTTGTACATAATAAAGCAGCGTATTGATTTAAATCAAAACATGTTGATCGTTAGCACTGGAGGTCTGAATATATCGAAAAATCTAGGTCCGGTCCTCAACCGACCCATAGGGAAAAAAGTTTAGCCCGGCATGAAATAATGCTAAAATCATAATCCGAACTGGCCTGGAAAAAAGCTTAAACCATAGCCGGCTCAGTCGTGAATTTCTACATAATTTTTTACTTCAGCATAATTAAAAATTGTTTCGCATTTAGAAATTCTGACCAAAAATACTTAATATAGAATTCTGTTTTTTATATTTATAATTTTTATTATTAAAGAGGCGCCAAAGGCTGTGATATATTAATTTTATCAATGAATCTCTGTTTATATGTAAATGTTTCACTTATATTTTATTGTCGCTAATCCATATCCCATGCGTTAGAGACTTTGAAAAATGTTATACAGTAAAATCTTTTAAGACGGAATCACATAGAAAAGAAAAAATACGTAATAGACAAATGCAATTCCCAGGAGGGTTAAATGGAGTTTATTTTTTTCTCAGGTATAATTATATTTATTTTGCATGGATCAACATATTTTCTGTTTAAGACAGAATTCCGTCATAGGCAGATTTTTTTTTCTCTGGTTTTATTTTGTTTAATATTTTAGCATTTAAATATACTATTCTTAAGTTTTTTTTAATTTTATTTTTTTAGTTTTATTTATTTATTTATTTATTTTTTTTTTTTTTGTAAAATAAAAGCGATTTTAAAATTTTCGGTCCTGGTCTGACCTGAGCCCAGAATACAGATTTTTTAACAGCCTCTCCAGGACGATAAAAAACTTGAAGTTGTGAGAGTTAAATTTTTAAAAAGGACTTAATCTGCATGTTAGAAAAGCATTCTTTTAAATAACTGATAGGCAGTAAAACAGTAAATTTTCTGTATAATGACTTTTTCCCCCCCGACTATTTCTTGTCTTTAAATTAATAAAAATTAAGAATTGTTAAAGAAAAAAAGTACAAACTTGAAACACGTCATTTTAAATTATTTTACTTTAGTTTTGTTTAGAAAAAATGAAAAATTACTTACTTTTGAAAATATGACTTTTTAAAAGTTGTTATTTTTTAAATAAATATTTTTAATAGTTCTAAAATAAATATTGAAAAACAAAAAAACCGAAACAAAACTAAAATCAGATTTTCATTTTTAATTACATAGAAAGAAATTGAAATCCGATAAATAATGTTTGGAGTTATAACGATTTTTAATTATCTCATTTAAACTAGTACTAACCATATGAAATTTTGATAAATTTTAGGATGTGATTTTCTTAGCAAATTATATGGCTAACCATCACAAAAAAAGAAAAAATCAAAATTCTAACTCACAAGATAGATATTTCACGCGTTTCCTACAACTGTTAAAGTAACATTGTCTTTTGAATTGCGCACATTTCAATTTGTGTCCAATCCCTTCAAACCTGATGAACTATTCAAACGGTTATAACTATTCAACTCTGCGAATTTTGAAGATATGAAGATGCAACTTTTTGTGTATTATTCAGGACTGGATAAGGAAAGTTTTCCTAATTGGAATTTTTATCATACGGGGGCCGTATAAAAAGTTAATTTTTGTACTTTTTCAAATAGACCCCCCATGGAGTTGCAACATATCTTATCAAAAATTTCACCTTTTTTTATGAATTTTTGCAATTGGAAGTATGGGTCTAGGGGCAATATTTAAGGAGATAGCCTATTGTTTCGATATTTATGACTCACCCTGTATATAACACTCACATTTTTTTTATTTTTTAATTGGTCAAATAATTTAGTATGTTTTCATTTTTCACATGGAAATCTTGCAATAGAAAGTAATTATTGTTTTTTTTTTTTTTTTTTTTTTTTTTTTTTAACTGTTGGCAACTGCTATAACAAAAATGATAAAATTTTCTAGTCATTTTTCTGTAAAAGCTGGTTTTATCAGAGTCATGTTAAGGCAGTATTCAAAATTTTTTACCCTCCCCATTTCCACATCATTGAGCTGATTTTGCCCATTTGCAATCCCCACCGATATATTAGCCATATCAATGTTTTTGGCAAGTTTGAGGACGATCTATGCATTAAGGACAAAATTTAGTACACATATATAAACTTTTTAGATGGGATGGTTTCTGTAAAATTATGAAGGAATTTGTCATAAGTCCACTATATATTGCAGTCAGTAACGACTGCAATAAATAGTACTTCTTATGAAATCAATCTACCTAAAAGCCAGAAAAATTGGTTGAAAGGTATGTTGTCCATGTTTATCTGACTGAGCCTTTTTATTATATTCTAAAGCAAGACAAAACTGCATATTCAAAAGCATTATTATTATGAGAATTATAAGTTTGAAAACTATTGTATTATTTTTTACAAAAAAAATTAGCAGTTATGCGAGTTAATAAAAATTTTAAATGCATTAATGAATCATCATACTTGTTAAATTCACCCTTTACCATTCTTTACATTAATTTAAAATAAATATTTTTACTATGAAATTCATTTTCTTTTATTACAAGAAAAATTCAAATTTTGAAAAGATAACATATCTTATGATAGTTTTTACATGTTTTTTACTAAAATTATAATTCACAAATATTTATGATGTAAATAGATTAAATACACAATAGAATTAGATGAAATATGTATGGTAGGTTACAATGCAAAATAATTTATTTTCTGCATAAAACAATATAAATTTTAAAAAATATATTACAAAGTATCTTTATAAATCTCTAAAGGATTCATCATCATAGTCCAAACCGCTTAGGTTTTTGTCGAGGAGTGGCAGGATCTACCTTACCAGGAGTAAAAATCTGAGTCTTTTTTCTTGTAGATGAATGAACTTCTGTTTTCTTCATTCTTCTTTCTTGCATCTCTCTTTCTGCTGAAGCCATTTCTTCTTCCATTTGATATTGGCTCACTTTTGCGAGCTTTCTATTTTCTGAACGTGAATTAACAGATTCTTTGATGCTGTAAAACATTGGACCCAATTCTGCTAGCCAATGACCCTCTACTGCTGTTACACACTGCATGTATTCTTTACTTGTCATCACTAATTCATGATATACAATGTAATCAGGAACATAGCCCATTCCAAATAAAGCACTAGTTGGATGCAGGTGACATGGCATACCAGTTCGACAGTTAACATACTCACCAATGCCCTTTAACCCAGCTGCTTGATGAAAATATGCTGAACATATACACTTCCTAATCACATCCCAGTCAGTTCCTGAAGATGTAACAGGAAATTTTTGCTGCACCATAATCTCTTTTAATTGTTGTTTGACTTCACGTACTTTACGCATAGCCTTAACATGAATAAAATGTTCGTTGCACCATGATGATGAAAATTTATGCTGTTTCCATTGTAGATAAACATTTAAGTAAGTCAAATGATCACTTTCTGGTACCTGAAACTTTTCTCGTGCTAAATCACTTTCTTCTTCTCGTCCCTTTGGTCTATAAAATATAGATGGAACAGACAACATTGAAACAATTATGAGAATTTCTGCACTACACTGCATATCACATGACACAATAAGCATCTTAGACAGTGGAGGATCTAATGGAAACTCAATCATATGTCTACCTAATGATGTTAAATTTCCTATATTGTCCAAAGCACCTAAAATCCATAGCTGATACATAGAATTTAGCATATTGTCTTCAGGAGGAGGATCCATAAAATGGAATTGTAAAAGGTTTTCAACACCCAGAGATTTTAAGAGTAACACAACGTTAGCTAAATTTGTTCTTTGTATTTCTGGTACTGTAGTAGTTAACATTTCATTTTTATACTGACTTTCAGTATACAAGCGGAAACAATGACCTGGGCCAGTTCTTCCAGCTCTACCAGATCTTTGATTTGCATTTGCTTGACTTATTGGATAAATCTGCAATGCATCCATACCAATTTTAGGATTATAAACTTTCAATTTACAATATCCACTGTCAACAACAAACATAATACCATCAACAGTCAATGAAGTTTCAGCAATATTTGTAGCCACTACACATTTTCGTACACCATCAGGAGCTTTCTGAAATATTTTTGCTTGTAAATCACTGGGAAGTTGTGAATAAATTGGTAAAATAGCAAGCTGTGGTGCATTTTCTATTTCGCCAAGTCGTTCTGCAATAAGCTCACATGTTACTTCAATGTCTTCTTGTCCTGGCATGAATACTAAAATATCACCTGTTGTTTGTTGCAAATGGATTTGAAGAACTTGTTTCACAGCAGCATCTACATAATCTTCAACTGGATTTTTACTGAAAAATAATTCCACTTTAAAAGTTCTACCAGGTATAATAAAAGAAGGTACATTTCCAAAAAAATTTGAAAATTTTGATGCATCCATTGTAGCAGATGTTACTATTAATTTTAGGTCCTGCCTTCGTGCAATAACTTCTCTCAATAATCCAAATAATACATCAGTACTCAGTGAGCGTTCGTGAGCTTCATCCATAATTATAGCACTATAATTATCCAAATCAGATTCTCTTAAGGATTCTCTTAAAAGAATACCATCTGTCATGTACTTTATAATTGTTTTTTCACTAGTGCAGTCTTCAAATCGAATGGCATAACCAACTTCTTCGCCTAATTGAACTCCCATTTCATCTGAGACACGTTTAGCAACTGACATAGCAGCTACTCTTCTTGGCTGAGTACATCCAATCATTCCATATTTACTATATCCATCTTCATGTAAATATTGAGTAAGTTGTGTGGTTTTGCCAGAACCTGTTTCACCCACAATTATGATTACATTATTATCTCTAATAACATTCAGTAATTCTTGTCGAACAGCAAAAACTGGTAAATATTGACGTTGTTGTGTGATAGATTTTTTCTTAGCAAAATCACTGGATGCCTCTCCTGTCTTTTTCATGTGTTCTGCAAATTTATGGCCTTCTTTATATCCAGTATCATCTTCTTTATTTTTGTCATCTGTTTCATCAGTCTTTTTTATACCCATAATATCACCAATTCTAGTGCCTGCAAGTTCCCATTCCTTCTTTTGGGCTTTTTTTCTTTCCTTCTGTTCTCTGAAAGTTCTTACAACTAAACTACCCTTACGAGCAATTATAGCCATATCTGAAGTAGGATCTTTAACTGGAACAATAGGTTCCGGTTGTTTAGTGAATACTATGCGGCCATCAAGAAATGGAGGTACAACATTTTGTACAAGCAAATGAACTTTTGCTTTATTATCTTCTTCAAAATCATCATCATAGTCTAACCTTTGAACGACACCACTGGTCAACATTCTATTAGTTTCCCACTTCTCATTATCTTTGTGAATCTGTCGTTGTTGTGCAGACATTCTTTTTTTCTTCTTTTGTTCTAATGCTTCTTCTTTTTTCTTGGCATATTCAGCAGACATGCTTGAAAACGGATTGTGAGTATCATCATAGCCTTCATCCATGGAATACCACTCTCTGTCTAATCTTTTTACTTCTTCTTCCCACTGAAATCTTTGCTCTTCATCATCCCATGGAATTTTTTCATCTCTTTCAGAAGAAATTTGAGGTGTGGCCCCAGAACGTTTTCTATTAGTTACCCATTCATTATATTTGTAAGCTGGTGTTGGAGTAGGTGAATCAGTACTTCTATAACTTTTATTCTTATGGCTTCTTTCACTGTATCTATCATAGCTTCGTTCACTATATCTATCAGGAGAACGTCTAGGAGAAGGCAAATCCCATGTGGATCGGGAACTTGGAAATGATTCATCATCATCCCACCCAGACCTAGAAGGGGAGTCTCTTGGATGTATTTGTGGAGATGGTGGCTCATCTCTGTAAGGTGATTCACTACTTCTTCGAGAAGAATCTCGAGAACATGATCTTCGTGATCGCTCTCTATCACGGCTGCTATGACGTTTTCTGTGATCCCTATCTTTTTCTTTATCTTTATGATGTTTATGTTTGGATGAAGAATATATTCCACGTTCTTTATCCCGCTGTTGCCTGCTTTGGACACGTTTCAGATATTCTTCATTTACACCACCAGTGTATGTTGGGGTTTCATCATTTGATGACCTATATTTCCTTTTCTTATAATCTTTATTCTCACTGTCATGTTTGGAATTTCGATAAGGGGATTCTCTTTTTGATTTATCATTATCTACATCTTTCTTTTCTTTGCGACGTTGTTCAGCCAAAACATCTAAACCCAACAAAGATATTTTGGGTGCAGGTACTTTAAATATGTCATCATCACTTATTTTCTTTTTTATTATTAAACCACCAACTTCATTGCTGCTTCCTTCTAGCCTATGTATGGAAGTCATATGGATGATAAGATGAAAGCCAGTTCTATTAGATTACCTGCAATAAATAAATAAATAAATAAAAGTATATTCAAATTATTAACATAATCATTACTAATTCTATATTTAAAAAATTAAAATCACCAATAATTCATGGGCATAGCAGAGTGTTGTTGTAGTCATTAAAAAAAAAAAAAAAAAAAAAGAGGATATATGCTATGGACTAAGGGCAAACCCAAAAAGTAAATTGTATGAGAAACAGAAAATATGCATGTATAAAAACATTTCATATTTATTTACTTAGAAGGTGTCAGAAATAAAAATTTAAATTAAAAAGTTGTTGACATGTTTCGGTTCATTTATAAGAACCGTATTCATAACATATTAAAATCAGTAGAAAATTAAATAACACTGGATATAAATATAATTTAAAAATCAAAACAAAACATTGCGACCCCTATGATCGTGAATATAGCCATTGCCATCGCGGCATATAAATATAATAAATTTTGACCATATATTAAAATTAAAATTAATAAAAGTAGAAAAAACTAAATGACTCTGGATATAAAGGTAATTTAAAAACCCAAAAACATAAAAACATTGCGCCCTCTATGATCGTGAATAGCCAATGCCACCGCGGTTCCTCCTATTAGACTCACCCTTTAAATATTTATTAAGTAATTCTAACCACAAACTCGGAATGTCATAAGAATAAGAATCATTACAAACCCTATCCCTTCTAGAATATATTTCTATGGATTCACGGATGATTAATTTTCGGAATAAACTTGAAATGAACACTAATCTACTATCTTTAAAACAAATTTTAACCCCCCTCTTTAAAAACAATCTTGATAACGCAGTCTTATCCCTACCAAATTTTATGTCACATTCATGCTCTTTCTTTCTAACCCCAAACTTTCTACCTGTCATACCGATATAAAAATTAATATCCCCCCTTTCATTCTCATATGGAATTTCATACACCCCTGCTAGATCATCCTGTGGAACCGGATCAAAAGCTCTGTATAGAAGATGTTTTAACTTAGGAGGTGGCTTAGCAACTAATTCTATTTTAAACTTTTTTAATTTAGCTTTAAGCCTCTCAAAATTACCCTTTATATAAGGAAACGATAGTCTTTTAACCCCAATCACTTCTCCCTTCTCACAGACATTATCAACCAAATTACAATTAACCTGAGAATTATTTTTATCCCTATAATTTTTAACCAATTTATTAATTTTATCCTTTTTGTAACCATTCAACTTAGCAATATTAAAAATATAATTCAACTCTACATACAAAAATTCATCAGAACAAATAATAAACGCACGATTAACCATGAACCGGAATGTAGAAAACTTATACCCAAAGGGTGAATACGCAGAAAATGGAATAATATGCTGACTAGCTATATCCTTCCTGTAAACTTTCCTTTTTAACATAGAACCCTCTCTAATAAGCCACACGTCTAAAAATGAAATAGCACGATCATTTTCCAATTCAAACGTAAATTGAATATTCCTATCTAGTTTATTAACTTCATCTACAAAAACAATGAAAGACTCAACTCCCCCCTCCCAAATTAAAAACACATCGTCAACATACCTCTTCCAAAATTTAGGAACTTTCTCGAACTTTGTGAAAATATTCTCTTCAAAAGGCCTCATTTTAAACTCAGCTAAAAAACCCGAAATAGGAGAACCCATAGGGGCACCCATGTTTTGTTTATAAATTTTACCATCAAAAACAAAATAATTACTTTGTACAATCAACTGTAAACCATCTTTTAAAGTACATTTTACACTGTCATTATATATTTCCGCCTCGTTAATCCTCTTTTTAATTTCATCACAAACTTCAAAAATGTCAATCGACGGAAAAAGTGATTTGACATCCAGACTAGCTAATAAACAGTTATGAGGAATCTCAAGTGTCCTTATGCTGTCAACAAAACTTGCAGTGGAATCCACAACATACTCTGATGGCGGCAGTAACTCTTTCAAAATAAGCACAAACGCCTTTTCCAAATAGTAAGTCGGTGCTTGGCATCTTGTAACGATGGGGCGTAGAGGATACCCCTCTTTATGATCTTTTAATCTACCTATCAAACGTGGAATCACACCCTGTTTATTAATAAACAATCTAACTTTAACATTATCTGGCCAACAACCTTTTTCAATAATATCTTTCACCTTTTTGTGGATTTTATTCAAAGGAGATTTTTCAATTAAGGAACAATCCATATCGGCAATAGCTTTTTGCATTTTAACTTTATACTCATTACGATCCAAAACAGCAATCCTGTTGGACTTGTCAGTCTGTATGAACAACACTTCACTATCCTTTTTCAAATTTTTAACAATGTTCAACTCAGGTGTATTAAGATTTAAAGGCCTTTTCATATATTTATCTAATTCAGTAAACATTATATTTCTAACTTCCTCCTTGTTTTCACTATTTACTTTACTAATTATACATTCTGCCTCCATAATTAAATTTTTAACATTTTGCTTCTGTTCAAACATAAATTTCGGGCCTTTATTCAACAGATCTAATTCTCTATCATTAAACTCCTTCTTAGATAAATTAACAATTTCCACTTTCTCCATTAATCCAGGACCACGAACAGATATTCTTGACCTTAAAATCAACTTCTCCACTTTTTTCTTAAGTTTAGCCACTTTATAACAGTTTTGAATCTCCCTCCATCTTTCTAACTTTCTAGTCAATAAATCAAACTTCTCAATCCAAACATCATTATTCCCAAGTTCGGCATTTTTATGATCACAACATCTAACTAGCTGCATATAAGCTTCATATGTCCTAATATTCAAATCATTAATAACAGAATATTTCTTCCTGATAAATAGTGTCAGACATCTTCTTTCAAAAACACGTACCATACTATTAAATAATTGTTTAATAGTTTTGTTTTTAACTGATAAAAAGTTCGGAACAACATCAACTTTCTTACAAACCTTTAGAAATCTCAAATTTAAAATTTCACGATCCAGCGTCATTCTCAAATTCTTAAACCGATTAAAACTTGTATAAAAACTCATCTTATTATCCAGTATCGATAAAATTCAATGTTAAAACTGTTGTTAGCTTTTATTCAAAACTAAAACAAAATTACTTCACCTTTTTCATTCACGTATAAAAACATTTCATATTTATTTACTTAGAAGGTGTCAGAAATAAAAATTTAAATTAAAAAGTTGTTGACATGTTTCGGTTCATTTATAAGAACCGTATTCATAACATATTAAAATCAGTAGAAAATTAAATAACACTGGATATAAATATAATTTAAAAATCAAAACAAAACATTGCGACCCCTATGATCGTGAATATAGCCATTGCCATCGCGGCATATAAATCGTTTACATATCGTTTCCTTATATAAAGGGTAATTTTGAGAGGCTTAAAGCTAAATTAAAAAAGTTTAAAATAGAATTAGTTGCTAAGCCACCTCCTAAGTTAAAACATCTTCTATACAGAGCTTTTGATCCGGTTCCACAGGATGATCTAGCAGGGGTGTATGAAATTCCATATGAGAATGAAAGGGGGGATATTAATTTTTATATCGGTATGACAGGTAGAAAGTTTGGGGTTAGAAAGAAAGAGCATGAATGTGACATAAAATTTGGTAGGGATAAGACTGCGTTATCAAGATTGTTTTTAAAGAGGGGGGTTAAAATTTGTTTTAAAGATAGTAGATTAGTGTTCATTTCAAGTTTATTCCGAAAATTAATCATCCGTGAATCCATAGAAATATATTCTAGAAGGGATAGGGTTTGTAATGATTCTTATTCTTATGACATTCCGAGTTTGTGGTTAGAATTACTTAATAAATATTTAAAGGGTGAGTCTAATAGGAGGAACCGCGGTGGCATTGGCTATTCACGATCATAGAGGGCGCAATGTTTTTATGTTTTTGGGTTTTTAAATTACCTTTATATCCAGAGTCATTTAGTTTTTTCTACTTTTATTAATTTTAATTTTAATATATGGTCAAAATTTATTATATTTATATGCCGCGATGGCAATGGCTATATTCACGATCATAGGGGTCGCAATGTTTTGTTTTGATTTTTAAATTAAATTATATTTATATCCAGTGTTATTTAATTTTCTACTGATTTTAATATGTTATGAATACGGTTCTTATAAATGAACCGAAACATGTCAACAACTTTTTAATTTAAATTTTTATTTCTGACACCTTCTAAGTAAATAAATATGAAATGTTTTTATACGTGAATGAAAAAGGTGAAGTAATTTTGTTTTAGTTTTGAATAAAAGCTAACAACAGTTTTAACATAGAAAATATGCATTTTCTTAAAAAAAAAAAATCCAAAAAAATACACGGTGGATATTAGGAGTACGTCAAATATTTAGTATGTATTTGGTTATTACCAGAGTTTCCCCCAGAGGGTTTCTGAGGGGCGCTCCGTCCCTCTTGCCCTTTAGTTTAAAAAATAGCGCCCCTCTTGCCCCTCATCCAAAAACTAGCGCCCCACTTGTCATTCATTAAAAAAAATAGCGCCCTTCTTGCCCCACATTTGAGAAAACGCAGCCCCCTAGCGATGTTCTGAGCGCGCCTCATACGCGTCCCGTGGGACGGTTAATTTCGCCAAAAAATCGCTAAAAATATGGCAAGCTTCATTAAAAATCGCAAAATAACGACTAATTTCCGGCCAATAAATCGCAAAAAAATGGCTAACTTCGTCACAAAATTTCACAAAACGGCAGATTTCCTCAAAAGATCGAGGAAAAACGACATTTTTCCCCCCCAAAAAACGCGATAAAACGAAAAATTTTGTAAAATGAGCACAAAAAACGACAACTTTCGTCAAAAAATAGCGATAAAACGGCAGATTTCGTCAAAAGATTTGCGAAAAAAACGGCAAATTTCGTCCAAAAATTCTGTGAAAAGTTCCGTTTTTTCGCGATATGTTCACAAGATTTGTTGTTTTTCGCGATTTTTTAGCAAAATATGCCGTTTTTTGCGATTTTTTAACAAAAAATGCTGTTTTTGCGATCTTTTAATAAAATTTGCCGTTTTTTCGCGATTTTTTTCACGAAATTTGACGTTTTTTCACGATTTTTTAGCAAAATATACCGTTATTTGCGATATTTTAACAAAATGTGCTTTTTTTGCGATCTTTAACAAAATTGGCCGTTTTTTCGTGATCTCTTAACAATATTTGCCGTTTTTTTGCCATTTTTTAACAAAATTTACCTTTTTTTTTTCTTTTTTTCAATTTTTTGAAGAAATTTCTGTTTTTTCTCGACTTTTTGAAGCGCTAGATTCAACTCTATAAAAGTGCCTATAAAAATGAAAAAGTGCCCTGAAAAATGTAAAAAGTGCCCAAAATGTAAAAAGTGCTCTTTTCAGATCAGTAGCGCCCTGCCCTTTTTTAAACCTGGGGGAAACTCTGTTATTACTAATTAATATTCAGTTAGGTTGAATATCTTAATATTTGGCCAAAATGAATACTTAAAGAAAACTCCTTCAAAAAATCTGAAAATTGTTTTTTCATAATTATGTGTTTCTAAACATAATATAAGATAATAAACAGTTTTCAGCGGGTTAATACATAATAAGATAAACAATTTTTAAAAGAGAAATCAGGATTACAATCCACTTATTCATAATTACAGTATATTTCACTCCAAGTCAGACTTGCATTATTGTTGAACCAGAGTTTCCCCCAGGTTTAAAAAGGGACAGAGCACTACTGTTCTGAAAAAGGCACTTTTTACATTCTTCAGGACACTTTTTTGATTTTTAAGGGCATTTTTATAGAGTTGAATCTAGAATTTAGCGGTTCAAAAAATTGTAGAAAAACAGACATTTCATCAAAAAATCAAGAAAAAAAAATCCAAAAATTTCGTCAAAAAATTGAAAAAAAAATTAAATTTTATTAAAAGATTTCACAAGAAAATGGTAAATATTGTTAAAAGATCACAAAAAAATGGCCTATTTTGTTGAAAAATCGCAAAAATGGCAGATTTTGCTAAAAAAATCACTAAAAAACGACAAATTTCATGATAAGATCCCGAAAAAATGGCAAATTTCGTTAATAGATCACAAAAACAGAAAAATTTTGTCAAAAAATTGTGAAAAACAGCCAATTTTGTAACGTTTAAACATGAAAAAATGCAAATTTTGAAAAAGGGGCGCGAAAAAAAAAAAAAGCACATAGTTCATAATGGAAGTGGAATCATCCCCTCGTCTCCTACCTCCATTATAACCTTTCAGAAAATTTGCTGTGAATTAATTTTTTTTTTTTTTTTTTTTGCTTAGGATCACCTCTGTGATTACCGTATTTTCGGGTGTATAGCTCGCACCCCTAAATCGAGCAGTGCAGTAAAAAAAGTTTGTGTATAACCCGCGGAGATGCATCAGTGTACAGTCCGCTGGCTATACACCATTTACGAACGTATATTTCGATCAGAGTTCGAAATTAGAAGCCATTACTCACAGTTTTTAACAAAAATTTACCAAATTTTTTCGTGATGCATAATACCTACAGTAATTCAGCTAAAAAATTAAGATTACCAGTACCGTAATTTTTGGAAGAAAAGCCGCAGCGTTTACGTGTTTTAAGATAAAATTTCAAGCGATGCGGAGTTTACGCACATTTTTTTTTCAAACAAGCATGATATTTTTTCTGAATTTTTCCGAAAGTTTAAAAAAAAGATCGGTGATAAATTAAAAAATCTGCACATAAAATGAATACGTAACTTAGGTCATTGGTTCCCAAAAGGAACGAATCCTCGGAATTGGTCCAAAATGCACCAACTCTGAAAAGGAACGATTCCTCAGACTCTATCTGAAATGAAACGACTCCAGAAAAGTTCGATTCATTGAACTCATTCTAAAATGCAGCGACTCTGTAATGGAACGATTCCTCGGAATCGTTTCGAAAAAGACTGACCGCTCTGAATCGTTACAAAATGACATAAATCACACACTTTTTTTTTTATTCTTTGCAATATGTAGGGTACCAACTCCGAAAAGGAACGATTCCTCGGTTTCTATCTGAAATGAAACGACTCCGGAAAAGTTCGATTCCTTGAACTCGTTCCGAAATGAAACGACTCTGTAAAGGAACGATTCCTTGGAATCGCCTGTGCTGCAGCATCGATTCGCTAGCAAATTATTTTCTGCTATTTTATTTATAGATTTTTTTTTTTTTTTTTTAGGTCTTGTGTATAAGTTGACCCCCCACTTTGAAGTTCTTTTTTTGTCTAAAATTTCACGACTTATACGCAAGTATATATGGTAGCTATTATAGATCCATCAGTGCAATACTTGGCGATAGTTGCAACAGTTCTTCCAAACCCAGAAATAACTGTATTTAAGCAGTAAAAAAAAGCCTTTACAAACATAAAGGAGAACTCTCTAAATTTTGTGGCATAGCGAAAAAAATTTACAAATTTTGATTTTTTTTTCAAATTTTTTGAGGTTTAAAAGTTGTAGAAAATAAATATATCACAATTTCCAATAAAAAAAATCTTTGTATAATCCGCACCATGTATAAGCTGCAGCGACTTTTTGGAAGTTTTTTTTTTTTTTTTGTATAAGCCGCGGACTATACACTCGAAAATACGGTATGTCTGATTTTTTCCAAAATAAAAAAACAGTCGTACTTTAAAAATCTTACATAAAATATATAGTAAATTTTGACAAATAATCAAAAAAAAAAAAAAAATCATTTTAAATTAATGAAAAAATTTGGCAATTTCATTATAGGATTGTGGGAAAACGTGGATTTTGTCAGAGGATCGTGAAATAATGTAAATTTCATTCAGGAATCATGGAAAAAAAAGTGAATTTTGACAAAGAATCTCGAAAAAAGGGACATTTCATCCATTTTTTTCATTTTCGCTCTTTTTGCCTGTTGTATTTTGATGAAATTCGCGTTTCTTCAGTGGCCCTTTGAAAAGGCCCCTCTCATCTTTTTTATGCTTTCTATACGAAACTCTAAGTCTTTCCAATTCTTATTTGCATCCTTTTTGTGACTCTTTGACAAAATTTGCATTTTCCTTGGTACTTTGACAAAATTTACCCTTTTGTCTGCTAAATTTTGATGAAATTAACACTTGCCTTTGTCAAAATTTGCCTTTGTGTTTAATCCTTTGTCCGTTTTTGTTGTGATTCGTAAGCTTTTTCCCGTGATTCTTTGATGAAATTCATGTTTTTTTCCCCTGCAAATGATTACGGCATCGTATCATTGACCGGGAATTTGACTATCACGACCATGACCTATAAAGACTTGTTTGCCGCAATACAAGCTTTGAGAGTGCACGATCCTAAGTGTATGAATGAGAAGATAACTAGCAGGTGCACATTCAGTACAGACGCAACTGGCAGTAAGGGCCAGTAATGTCGCTGGATACCTGAAAAATCCAATGTCCCTTTTTTACAAAAGCGTGTCCCCACCAGGGCTGGGTTTTGCTGGCAGAAAATGGTTTCTGCCTTGCCAGTGGCAGAAAGTGGTGGCACTGGTGAAAGGCAGAAAGTGGGGGCACTTTTTTCACTTTTATTCCATTTATATTTACTATTTATACTGAAACATCAACAAAATTCTCTTACAATTTCTATTTGATAATGTTATTATTAGATGGCATTACTGAAGTGTAGGTTTTCCTTTTCTTTAGATTTGTGAAACCCTCTTACTAGATTGTACAAAACAGTATTTTGACCCTGTGCTTCTCAGTTGTCATTTTCAGTCTAGTGCATAATTGAGTGTGACTGTAAAATATCTGTCTTAATTGGTAGGAAAACCTATAAAGTGACCTATAAAGACTTGTTTACTGCAATACAAGCTTTGAGAATGCACGATCCTAAGTGTATGAATGAGAAGATAACTAGCAGGTGCACATTCAGTACAGATGCAACTGGCAGTAAGGGCCAGTAATGTCGCTGGATACCTGAAAAATCCTGTGTCCCTTTTTTACAAAAGCGTGTCCCCATCAGGGCTGGGTTTTTGCCGGCAGAAAATGGTTTCTGCCCTGCCAGTGGCAGAAAGTGGTTTTAACTGGGAGAAACAGGCAAAAACTCATTTCATGACACAATCTGATAATTTTTTAGTAATATTAAATTGCTTATATATATTTTATTCAGGATAAATAACAAATAAAATATTGTGAATAGTTTTAATTAAAAAAATAAATAAATTTGTATTAGAATTTGATAGTTTTAAATCTATCTTTTATGAAGAATCAACCATATTATTTGCAAGTAATTGATAATCATGAAAATTATATTAAGGACATAGTAGTTGTTAAAGTTGTAAATAAATATCATGATTTAAAAAAATAAATGCTTGTTACATATGTTAAAATCTATTGCAGATACTCATAAAATTTGCCTAATTTCATTTAATGATTGAAATATCATAAATATTCACAAATGCAAGATTCAAATCTCATTCACTTCAATGCTAGCTTTTATGCTAGCTTATTTACTTCATCCTAAGTATATGGGATCAAAATTGACATTTGAACATAAAGAAAGGGCAATAAAATTGCCTTTTGATATTAATCTAAATTTTATGTCATATATAATAACCCCTTCTAGCAAAATCGACTCCTTTCCCAGAAACATATTTTATGTCTTGCCTTCTGTGGGTGGTCACTTTTAAAAACAAATACCAGTGAAAATGAGAATTTTTTTAATTTCACATCCCCAATAATGACATTACCAGCAAGTAATGCTGGTCTTGAAAGAATATTTTCAAACTTTTCTTTCATTCAGAACAAATCAAAAGGCATTCTAGGTTAAAAAACATAGGAGCCGACTTTGGTCCGAAAGCTGGGTCTGCCAAAAAGTGGAATTCTTTTAAGTCCGATTCTTAAATATTTTCATGTGAATCCTGAAAAATCAAAAACACTTTTTTTTCCATCTTCTGAGATTTTTCCACACTTTTTCTGTCCTCAAGAATTTTAAAAAGCCGAAATTCCGTCTTGTTGGACGAAAAACTTGCACCCTTGGTCACAATACATATGTGACAGTCAACTGATTTGATTCGCCGATAATCAATCTAATAGTGAATAAAAATGCAAAAAAAAGCAGGGGCGATTCTGGATGAAATTTTTTTTTTCGGAAATTCGCATAGCATTTTCGGAAATCGGCGGGTCCAGCGGTCGAAATCGGCGTTTTCCCGCTATCTTCAGACGAAATCAGCAATATTTTAGCAAAATCGACGATTTATGCCGAAATCGGCGGTTTTTCGGTGATCTTTTGATGAAATCAGCCCATGTTTTCCCATGTTTTTTTTAAGTGAAATCATCGTTTTTTTCGACAATCTTTAGACAAAATTTGCATTTTTATGCGATTTTTTCTCGAAAACGGCGTTTTATTCCCGCGATCTTTTAACGAAATCGGCGTTTTTCCGTGATCTTTTGATGAAATCGGCGTATTTTTTCAAAAATTCTTTTCACAAAATATTTTTAAGCGATCTTTTATCGAAAATGGCGTTTTTTCCCGCGATCTTTTAACGAAATCGGCGTTATATCCGCTATCTTTAGACGAAATCGGGGTTTTCCCGCGGTCTTCAGGAGAAATCAGCGTTTTATCTGCGATATTTGGTGAAATTGCCGTTTTTTCCGCAATCCGCACAGGAAATTCCCGTTTTTTATCGATTTTTTGACAAAGTTCGTTTACAAAAACATTGACGAAATCGTAGTTTTTCCACGAAATATTGACGAAATGTAGGCTATTTCGGCGATCCTTTCACGAAATTTGCATTTTTACGTAATTGTTTTTTCCGCGCGCAAAACCGTACAAGTTGGCAACTGATAACGCAATTTCAAATTTTCGGAAGAGGATGCCTTAAATTTTCGGAAATTTCGGACGAGAATTATCCCTGGATCAACAATTTATGCAAATACTATCCGTAATTTTAAACTGAAAATTTCTATTTTGAGTCCATGATTCTGATTTAATGTTTTTTTACACAGCAATCTTTCATTTTCTCATGCTTTACTCAAAATATCAGTTAATAAATATGGCAAGCTAATCGTGATTTTTTTTCAAGATCTTTTGCCAAAATTTGCTTTTTTCTGGCGATTTTTTGCCGAAATTTGCATTTTCTCGCAATCTTTTGCCGAAATTTGCATACTCCCCGCGATCTTTTGTCGAAATTACCGTTTTTTCGCGATGCTTGGTCGAAACTCGCGTTTTTCCCAAGATTTTTTGCGCATTCCCTGCTATTTTTTGACAAAATTCGCGTCTTTTTCAATGATTTATTGCCGAAATTCGAATTTTTCCGTGATCCTTTGCCGCTATTTACGTTTTTCTCGTGATCTTTTTCCGAAATTTGCATTTCCCCCAAAATTTTTTGCGAGAAAAATTTCTTTTTCTTTGCTATTTTTAAATGAAATTAGAAATTTTCCGTTATTCTTTACGTTTTCCAGCAATTTTTTTTACAAAAGTTGCGTCTTATCCGCGATCTTTTGCCAAAATTTGCGATTTTTCTGGGGTTTCTTGCTAAAATTCGCGATTTTCCTTTGATCTTTTGCCGAAATTTGCGTTTTTCTCACGATCTTTTCACAAAATTTACATTTTTATCGTGATCTTAAGTCGAAATTTACATTTTCCTCGCAACCTTTTGCCGAAATTCGTGTTTTTCCCACGATTCTTTGATAAAATTTCTTTTTTCACTGCTATCTTTGAACGAAAATTTGAGTTTTTTCGCGATTCTTTGCGTTTATCCTGCTATTTTTTTGACGAAATTAGTATCTTTTTCCTTAATCTTTTGCTGAAATTCTAATTTTTCCGCGATCTTTTGCCGCAATTTACGTTTTTTCTATTCTTTGCGTTTTTCCCGCTTTTTTTTTTAACAATGCGTTTTTTCTGCAATCTTTGCCAAAATTTACCATTTTCCTGAGGTTTTTTGTTAAAATTCGCGATTTTTGTCTGATCTTTTGCCTAAATTTGCGTTTTTCTCGCGATCTTCAGTCGAAATTTGCATTTTTCCTCGCAATCCCTGCCTAAATTCGCGTTTTCCCCACAATTTTTTGATAAAATTTGTTTTTTCCCTTCTATCTGAGTGAAATTTGAGTTTTTTCCGCGATTCTTTGCTTTTTTCTGCCATTTTTTGACGAAATTAGTGTTTTTTAACGTGATTATTTGCCAAAATTCGAATTTTTCCGCGATCTTTTGCCACAACTTACGTTTTTCTTGCGATCTTTTTCCAAAATTTGCATTTTCCCCAAGATTTTTTGAAAGAAAAATACTTTTTTCTCTGCTATTTTTGAACGAAATTAGTTTTTCCACTTGTCTTCGCGTTTTTCCGCTATTTTTTTTTTAACGAAATTTGCGTCTTTTCAGCGATTTTTTTCCAAAATTTGCGATTTTTCTGAGTTTTTTTTTTTTTTTTTTTGCTAGAATTCGCAATTTTCCTCTGATCTTTTGCTAAAATTTGCGTTTTTCTCGTGCTCTTTAGTCGAAATTGGCATTTTCCTCGCAAGCTTTTGCCGAAATTCGCGTTTTTCTCACGATTCTTTGACAGAATTCGCTTTTTTCCTACTATCTTTGGTCTTTTGCGCGATCTTTGGCCAAAATTCACTATTTTCTCGAGACTTTTTGAAAAATTCGATCGATTTTGCGGGGGGGGGGGGGGTTCTGCGGAATTTTTTTTCTTTTTTTTTTAAGAATTCATTTTTCTCGCTATTATTTGAAAAATTCATATTTTTCTGCGATCTTTTACGAAAATCCACTTTTTTCTCTCGATTCTTGGACAGATTTTGCGTTTTGCCCCACTATCTTAGAACATAATTCGCATTTTTTCTGTGATTCGTGAACATAATGCTCGTTTTTCACGCTACTTTTTGATGAAATTTTCAAAGATCTTTTGACGATTTTCATCTATTTTTTTCACGATCCTTCCACAAAATTGATGTTTTTTCGCAACCTTTTGACGAAATAGACGTTTTCCCACGATCTTTTGATAAAATTAGCATTTTTGCCCCCGCTATTCTTCGACACTTTTCACGTTTATTACCCAATGTTTTGACGAATTTTGAGTTTTTTCGCGGTCTTATGTCCGAATTTTCGGATTGAAGATAGATTTTTTTTTAAATTTCAGAACAAATTAGTCCCGCAAAAAATAGTAAAATCGCTCAATCGCGAAAAAATCTCATGCCTGCATTTTTCAGGGTCTGCCAAAATATTGCAAGGTCTGCAGATATTTTTCAGGGTCTGCGCGGCAGACCCGCAGACCCGGAAGTCGGCGCCACTGTTAAAAAAGGTTAGCAAAATTAATCCAGTATGATGGAATGCTTTTGGCTCTTAGTATATTATTACTTTTTTGCACAAAAATAAATTTATTCTTTCAAGATGTAAAATAATTGTGCTACGATCATTTACTTATGTTTTTTCACAAGAACGATTTAGCTTTGTATGTAGTAGTAGATAATTCTTAAATTATTGCAGTGTATTATTTATTTATGTTAAGTTAAAATATCATAGAATTTTTTGTAAATTTCTTTTTTAAAAACTTTTATGTAGAAATTCAACTGTAAAAAACAATAATATCAATAGTTAAACTTGTACAGCATCAGATTATCGTTATGAAAATTCCTGTTTTTCAAGTGATGGAAAATTATTATATAAACAAAGTATACATTTATATGATCCTTTTGAAACTTTTTTATACTTTGAATAACATTCATAATCTTTATTTTAATTTTTAAATTACATTTTTTATATATTAAATACAGGTGTGAATTATGAATCATTGCAGGTTACAATTCTTATTAGTAATATTTCTTAGTTTCTGCCAGTTTTAGCCACTTACTGGCAGAAACTAGTTTCTGTCATGCCGGTTTTAACTGGTTATAACCATGCGACAGAAAATTGCCAGCCTGGTCCCCACTAATAATTCATATTTTTAGACACGGAAATGAATTGCAATAATGATTGCTTTAATAAATAAATAAATAAATAAATAAATAAATAAAACTAATATTAATTTTTTTAAACTATTAAGAGAAATTTTCTTTACTTTTTTAAAAAATAAATGGGCAAGATACAAATTTCAGAGTTTCCCCCAGAGGGTTTCAGGCAGTGGCGCAGCCAGAATTCGGTTCTAGGGGGGGGGGGGGGGGGTGTTGAGTTTCTCATAAAGGTGTTTGCGGGTTATTTGAATCACTGGTTAATAGAAGCAGTATTTTTACTGTATCAAATCATAATGCATTTTTCCAGCAGTTACATTGGTTATGTTTCATTTAAACAGCATTTACAATATTTGAGTTAGAAAACATAAAAGCCAGGAAAAGACAATAATGAATCGATGTGTCAACCACTAAAATCGGTATTTCAGATGTTCCCACCACATGACATTACATGATATCGAATTTGGCATTAAATAATATAAACTTGTTGAAAATGTCGTTAAAATATCTTTGTTATTGTTAAAGTTCTCTAAAAATATCTGGGTTTGAATTTGACAGGAAATCACCATTCTTTTAGCATAAGACGTCTCAAAAATGTGACTTAGTTCAAATGATCAATTTTCACTTAAATAATGCATGTAATAGGCACTTTCCCAGTTTTAAGTAGAATTTTTGCCATTTAATTGAATCAATGTGTTAAATAAAATCTGATTCAACAAAGCGGCGGATTCAGAAATACACCAAAAGTTTAGAAAATAAATTTGGTTTTGATTCATATAAGCAGCAATTATAGCGATCTTTCTTATCTCTGGGAGGGGTTTTAACCCCAAAACCTCCCCCTTGGCTGCACCACTGGTTTCGGGAGGGCACTCCGCCCCTCCTGCCCTATAGTTCATAAACCAGCACCCCTCTTGCCCTTCATCCAAAAGCTAGTGCCCCTCTTGTCGCTCATTCAAAAAACTAGCGCCCCTCTTGCCCCACATAAAAAAACCCGCAGCCCTTCAGTGATTATGCGGACGCGCTATAGCGCATAAATTACACAAGACAGCTGTTACGCGTCCCACAAAACACGTAATTTTGTTCTAAAATTGTGAAAAAAACGGCAAATTTTGTTAAAAATCTTGAAATAACGACTAATTTCTGGCAAAATTCGAGAAAAAATGGCTAATTTTGTCACAAAATCCTGAAAAAACGTCAGATTTCCCCCAAAAATAGTAAAAAAAATGACAAATTTTGTCCAAAAATCGTGATAAAATGGAAAATTTTGTCAAACGATTCATGAAAAATGGCAACTTTCGTCAAAAAATCACGATAAAACGGCAGATTTCATCAAAAGATTTGTAAAAATTCGACAGAGTTTGTCCAAAAATTGCAATAAAATGGAAAATTCTGTCAAAAGATTCACGAAATACTATAAGTTTTGCCAAACATTTGCGAAAAAACACAAAACTCGTCAAAATATCCCCCCCCCCAAAAAAACGACAGATTTCGTCAAAAGATCGCAAAAAAAAAAAAAAAAAAAAAAAATGTAAATTTCATCAAAGGGCACAAATAAAATTACTGCCAGAAGTGAATTTTTCTGTTATAGAAAACTAATTTTCCTGCTTCAAAATTGGGTTTTTATTGCTCCAAAACGGATTTTCCTGCTTCACAATCAGGGGCGAAAAATTGCACCTGGGGCATAATTAGAATATGACGCCTCCCCCCCTCTCAACTTTTTCTTGTGACAACCCAAAAATGACATTTGTAGTATAAATTTGGCGCCCCTTAAATTTCTGCGGTCGGGGTGACCGCCTCCCTCCCCACACTCCCATTATAAACTATGTGCTTTTCTTTCGCGCTTCTTTTTCTAAATTTGTGATTTTCTGTGTTTAAACATGACAAAATCAGTGGCGTAGCTAAGGGGGGGGCAAGGGGAGCGTCCGCCCCGGGCGCCGAGGCCTAGGGGCACCAAATTGAGAGAAATTGTTATATATACCCCGGGCGCCAAAAAACATAGCTACGCTACTGGACAAAATTGCCGGTTTTTCACTATTTTTTGACAAAATTTGTCCTTTTTTGTGATTTTTAAAAAAAATTTGCCATTTTTTCGTGATTTTTTTTTACAAAATTTGTTGTTTTTTTCACGATTTTTTAAGCAAAATATGACAGTTTTTCGTAATTTTTTAACAAAATCTGCTATTTTTGCGATCTTTTAACAAAATTGACTGTTTTTTCCCGATCTTTTAACAGTGTTAGGATTCATTACGAAAGATGTAATGAATCGGGGTTTAGAATAGCAGAGTGCAATAATGCAGTGAAAAAGCAAATTCATGCTAATTTTATAAACCCCCCAATTAAGTCATGTTAATTATTGTAAATAAAGAAGAAGCTAATTTAATATGTACTTGAATTGAAGCTAAATACTTTGAACAAAATAAAGATAACATATTTAAAATATACACATCTTTTTATTAAAGCTCAATATGTTTATATATAACAGAAATATACTTAAACAATATCATAATAAAACAACATTTAAATCTATTAAAATCTCAAATAAAATAATTTAGCATTTATCTATAGAGATGATTTATTTATATTTATAGAGGAGAATATCAGAACGGAAAAACTCATGACATGATTGCTTATCTGCATATTTCTATATTTCCACTCAAAACCAGACTTCGAGTCGATTACAGAGGACTGTAATCGATTAAGATTACGATTATTTTCAATTTAAAAAAACAGATTATGATTATGTCGCTATTTATACAAGCCTGATTACGATTACATAATCGATTATCCATTTTTTTATTTCAAGATTACGATTACGTTTGGATTACGATTAATATTTTTTTGTTGGATTACGATTACCGAACTAGTTGATTACGATTACAGTTCGATTACAATGATTCCGTAGTCTACATGTTACAAACTAGAGTTACAAATTTACAAAATATGCGTTTCCTTTTACTTATTTATTTTTAAATTAAAAATAAATCATTTATATTTAAAGAGCTATTCTTTTCTATATAAATAATATATGTTTTCCTTTTCAATATTTTAGAACTGATTTCATTATTATAAATTTATTTTGAAATTATGAGCATTTCTAAGGATGTTTGATTGATAGAATAGGTATATGTAACATACGAAACTCTGATTTGAAATTCACTAATACCAGTGTACGTAGAATGAACCCCCCCTCCCCTTACACACACACTAAAATTGGGGGGGGGAAGACCTGTGTTTCACAATCTTTTTTTTTTTTTTTTTTTTTTTGTATAATCAGAGATAAAGAAAATTTGGTGGCTACATTTCCAAAATTCAGGGGCTCGTCATTGAATTTGCCGGCGCATAAGCTAAAGAAATTTACCAACAAATAGGTATCATTAACATTATCTTTCATCCTTAAAGAAATCTTACCTACACCCGTATACTTATTGACAAACCTGTCTTACTTTCTGTTTTTTTTTTTTTTTTTTTTTTTTTTTGAGGGGATTTTGATAAAATAAACGTATTTAAAATAAATAAATAAATAAAAATAAAAAACAACCTTTTATTATAAGAGCTTTTGTAAGAAAACTGATCTATATGTTTAACTTATCCAGATATATTAAAATACAAATTTTGAATAAACAGACTTTATACTTATGATTTAAAACACTATATAGTTAATTTAATATAAAAAAATCCTTTCACTACAATTTTAAAGAAAAGGACAAGATATAACTATGTAATATTTCTAAAATAAATCTATACAATATGTATATATTAAAAAATTACCTGCATGTGGGTGTTCGAATTGGATTTGGCTTTTACGGAGACCCTGACATCTGACGAGCACAATTTACATTTGTATTTTAAAAATTTCACGCCTTTTTCATTTAAATCTGATACAGATTCCGTGAAATAATCTTAGATTTTTTTGTTATTTCTCTTAGCCATCTCTAACCTTGTAAACAACTACTTAGATATAACCAATCACTAAGAAATCCAAAATGCGAATGAGCTGTTAGATGAATTGTCACATGTAATTTAAGCATCTTTTTTTTTTCTTTTTTTCCTATTTTCTTTATTTTCCCATTCCCACATTTGAAAGAAGGTGATGTCTGTCCAATTGCTAAGTGCACATAATAAAACCATAAATAAAATGTTTTTCTTTCTTTTTTTCTTTTCTATCCTTATCACTCCCACTCGAAAACCCGCGAAACAAGACCCCTTGATGACCAGAGTTTTTTCCCCAATTCTCATACCTTTAACGTAGTCAGACCATTTCTATGTTTTTATACGGGACGCAGAGACAGCCCTTTATAGCGTTGACTACATACAGTGTAAAGTATGCATTCTGTTTCACCCCGAACGGCTCCTTGACCTATGACCTCTTCTCACTTTTAACTTAGAGGCGAATTTAACGAGCTAGACACGTCGGCTATTCTTTCCTTGGTGCAATGTTTAACTCACCGACCGAGTATTTTACGGATATGGCGAAACGAAGAACGGGGAAAAAAAAGGTGTAATCGAAGAACTTATTGTATTTTTGTGCTCGATTACGATTATATAGCTTTTTGATGCAGATTACATTGCGATTATCTGCTTTGCGATTACGATTAGATTATGATTGTAATCAAAGTGAAATCTTTTGATTATGATTATATCGTGATTATTTCGAAATTAAAATTTACGATTACGATTACAATGCGATTACGCAGTTTTTGTAGTCGATTATAATCGATTACGATTACACGATTACGATTACTCGAAGTCTGCTCAAAACATCCCAGGACCGGACGATGCAAATATTTAACCAAGTTCAGGAAGACAATAACTTTTCTCATTATAATGAAGAAGCGCTTTACCTGGAACTTGATCTAACACATAAGAGACACACACTTTTGTCATCAGCTTAACATCAAGGACATCGTTACACGAGCCACCAAAGGAATTGCACAAAAATAAGATAAACCAAAATAACACCAAAAGTCTAAATATTTCTGAAAATAAAAGCTATATACAGTAAAAGCTCTAAAACGGTCACGCTCGGATAATTATTTAGGAATACTTTTAAATCTACAGAATTATGTAAGAAATACGCAATTGGTAAAAGACTGCTTTTTCCTTTATATGAAAAATCAGCTAAGATTTAGTAAAGAATGCTTTGAAACTTATTAAGGAACAGACAAAGTACAAATAACAAATAGAAATAAGTAAGATGCCAGTCTAACTTGGGCTCGGAGGGAAGAATTTAGAAAAGTGCACAAGTCGCAGTCGGCCAATAATGGTTATCATACAGTCTGGGTTAAAGATCTGCACTGGCCGGAATTTCCAGGCCCGGCCCGTAGGAAAGTTAATCCGACCCGACACTGCCTGTTGTAAAACTCAAAAGTTTGGCCCGAGTCCGGCCCAGCCTGTATAGAAATCAGTAATAACAGGACTGATGCTATTTCTAAAAAATTTAGATTTTTATTATATAATTAAGATTCCTATAACGAATACTACATACATATCTATGGAAAGCAGGGTTGGGTTTCTTCCAGGACAGTGGAAGGAACTGGAAAAGACCAGAAGAAACTGGAAGAAACTACTAGAAACCAAAACAAATGCTCAAAGTTAAAGAATATAAACTATATAAAGGAATTAAAGTATAATTACATGAAATCTGAATTGGAAAATGTAATTCTTAATTTTTTTTTTTTTTTTTTGCTAAGATCAGTTATTTTTTTAATAACTAACTTCAGGTTCAGCAGACATTTTCCGGTGATGGATTTTTACAACTCTAGAGGTAGAGGGATTTTTATTATTATTATTATGCTATTTATGTAAACAGAGAGAAAAAAATACCTACAAATTGTTTATTTTTCCTATAAAAATATATTATTTTTATATAAAAATGTCTTATTTTAAACTGTGCAACACAGTAAATAAATATATTTGTAATTATTTATATTAACATCTGGATGAATAACTCAATGCTGTAGTGTTCTAAAAATATCTATGGGTATGTCAAAATGCTTTTAAACTATCTTGAAGGATAGGACTTGAAAAAAAATTCTTCATTTTTTGCATTAATCAAATTTAAGTTGAGAAACTGATTGCAACATCCTCTGCTGCTAAAAAACTTTTGCGGTTGCATTGTACTAAGAAAAATTAGAATTTTAACGATATTTTTTTTTAATACTAGGATCGACTGATACAGGTTTCTAAGAGGCCAAAACAGATTTTCAAAAAATGAAAACATAAAAAAAATTAAGTAATTAAATTGTGTGTTTTAAAGTAATTAATACAGACATATACATAAATGTAAATTAATTATATGTATAGTATTTATTAATTATGCACAATTGTTAATTATGCAAAAAATTTATTTTCATACATAATAAAACATAATTCATCAATGACACAGGAAGATTTTCTAATTATACGAATTTCATTTAATTAAAAAATATTTTAGTTCTAAGTACACACATCTTGATTTTCCTTCTATAATGATTTTTGTAAATGATCATTTATTATTCAAGAACTTTCTCAAAGAATATTTGACACGCTAATGCAGTTGAAACTAAAAATTTTCCATAAGATGATTGCTAATTCATGACTGATAATTATAAACAACGAAGTTCATTGCAAAACCACATAAGAGCTGATACAGTTCAAATCAATGAGTAATGTTGAAAATTTCCGAAGGAAGAAACAAGAATTTTGGAATACTGAGAGTTTCAGTCAAACTGAATTTTCAACCACGTTTTTAACAAAACTCGGATTTTGGGCCGAAAATGAAGCCATATTTTTAATCGATTTCTGTTTAATACAGTAATATTAAAAATTTAATATTAAGCTTTTAATATTACAGTAATTATTGTATATTACTTATATTAATAAAACTGATGTAAATAAAAGCTTTTATTTAAATCTTTTTCATTCTACCATTGGTAAAGAATCCCTACTATTTACTACTAATTTCAGAAATTTAAATAATTAAAAAAATATGTAGGTTAAATTGAAATGAATAAAATTCAATTAATTTTGTGCATTTTAATTTTGGATAAAATTTCTTTTCATTTAGCCAATGGTTGAAGATCTTTAGACAGGCGTCGTGTGTGATCTTAGCTAAAAAACTGATGTAAATATTAATTTAGCATATATATTTAATTAAATTTGTTTTGGTCCAATGGAATTAATTCATATAAGATTATAGGAAGCATATATTTATTATATCTTACAAAGTTGAAAGTATATGGTAAATTCTAGAAGAAAAACAGTTTCTTCAATTTCTTCCACTTGGAAGAAACCTATTTCTTCTGGCCAGTTTTTTCCATGTTTTTTTCCACGGTTTTTTTCCACTGCGGAAGAAACTTGCCAACCCTGATGGAAAGATTTTACAATACAGTAGACTCCCTTAAATCCGCACAGCTTGGGACCAGAGGTTTTGCGGATTTCTGGTCATTGATTTGTTTACATTAAAAAAAATAATTTGAATGTAATTCATAATGAAATCAAAAGTATAATGAATGCATACAATATACTGAAATATTAAAATAAGTAATAAACTAAAATAATAAAAATTTAGATATTTTTAAAAATGATTAAAATACTAAAAGGAAAGATTAAGTTAATAATCAATAATGTACAATTAAATATTCATTATAAAAGAGAAAATGTGTTTTTCCTAAACTATTCAATGAAACTTGCCTCATAAAGGTATATATCTAATTCACATCAGGATAATGAAACTTTATTTCCGGTTTAGCCAGACTTAATAACCAAAAAAGCTTGATTAATACATAAATATATGTGGTAAGATTGTGATTATCAATGATATTAGCAATATCTTTATGTTTTTAAAAAATAAATTATTCTTTCTTCATGAAAAAACATGAATTCAATAACCTTAACAAAAATTATAAATTAAAAAATGTATGGAATCGATATAAAACTGAAAAAAATCAATTTTTGCACCTAGATCTGAATTGAATGTTTCATTGTTTACATCCGTAAAATATGTGCGGATTTTAGAGAGTTGCGGATTTTAGGAGTGCGGATTTGAGGGAGTCTACTGTATATTATTTTACAATTATATTTTATATATTTTATAATTAATATAAAAATATAACAGCCTGTTTATATTTTTACATTTCCAGGTGTGGCACAATGTCTACTATTTCTAAAAAATTCTGATTTTTATTATATAATTAAGATTCCTATAAAGAATACTGCATACATACAGTATATTTTACAGGAAATAAATAGTAGCACATTAATAAAATAATAACTATTTAGATTCTTAGACTTTAAACATTCATATAAAGATTCGTTAAAAAATTATTATGGTTCAGAATAAAAGAAAAAAAAAAAAAAAAGAAAGCTGAAAACATTGTAACTTTTGAAGTTGTACAGTAAAAGTAGATTTATGAAAATATTTTTATATAATTTTATTAAAAATTCTAAATCCAAAGGAGCTTCTTTCTGATACATTTCTGAATTCATTTTTTTTCCATCACTTTTCATATGATTACTTTAGTGATTAATATATCTATTGTCACTATAGAATGTGATGCTGATATTTAAAAAATATCTTGAAAATTCAACTAAATAATTGTACCAATATTGCCATTTATTAGTAATTTTTTTAAACTTCAGATTAACTGAGTGAAATATGTACTGTTCACATATGCCCACCTCATACTTATAGGTCCAGGGGAGGAGCAGCTCTGTGGGTCTTTCTATGGGAACCTAACCTGTATTCCCGGGAGCAGAATCGGCGCAACGCTGCGACTCACGTCGCAGACTTTTGGGAAGGTCTGCAGACTATTTTTCAACTGTTAAAAATTTAGCAAAAAATTAAAAAATTTCGTTCCTAAATCCGAAAATTTGGATATAAAATGTATTGCAAATTTTGACAAATAGTTTTCGAAAAGAAATCAATTTCGTCGTGATCAAATTGCGGGAAACACGTGAATTTTGTCCAAAAATTGCGAAAAAATGGCAAAAAATCCCAAAAAAAAGGGCAAATTTCTTCAAAACATCTCAAAAAACCGAAAATTTCTTCTAAAGATCACGAAAAAACGGCAGTTTTCGTCAAAAAATCACAAAAAAATGACAAATTGTCTCAATAAATGGTAAAAAAAATGGCAAATTTCGTCAAAAAATCATAAAAAAAGTTAATTTCTTCAAAAGATTGCAAAAAAAGGGCAGATTTCGTAAAAAGATCACAAAACAAAGTCGAATTTCTTCAAAAAATCGTGAAAAAATGGCAAATTTCATTAAAAAAAATCACGAAAAACGACACATTTTTTCAAAAGATCGTGAAAAAAAAACGACAGTTTTCGTTATAAAATCACGAAACACTGCAAATTTCTTTAAAAAAATCACGGAAAAATGACAAATTTCTTCAAAAGATAGCAAAAAAAGGCCCATTTCTTCAAGAGATGGCGACAAAAAGGCAGTTTTCCTCAAAAGATCGCGAAAAAATGGCAAATTTATTCAGAAGATCGCGAAACTTCTTGTATGAACTAAAATGTTACTTTTAGATTTATTTTAAATAATGGAAGCACAACCTTTTCAAGAGAAGGGCCACTTACAAGTATGTCTGGGTGATCAAGGGCCACATCAATAACACAGAAAGAATTTGATGGAGGTGATCTCGATCTGTGGTCTATAATCAGATAAAAAATATGGTATCAGAGAGGAGTAGGGGGGTCACACTCCCTTATAAAATTTGCTTACAACTTCGCCACAGCCAAAATATCCAGTTCAGTTGGTAAGGATATATCAGTAGTTTTTAATTTTGTATATACCACAGATATAGCAAATATTATTTTCAAGATGCAATAATATTCCTTGACTTTATTCAGGAGAGTAAATTTTGTTTTATTAAAAGTGCTAAAAACAAACAAAGGTGGCTGTTGCTGAAAAAAACATGAACTTTATGAATGAAGGAGAGAGAATTAGATAATCAACAAGAATTCCACACCTAATCAATGAAATTTGCATTTTTTCTATGCCTGATTAACCAAATTTGTGTTTCTTACAAAACCAATCAACAAAATTTGCAATTTCTATGAAGCTGATCGAGAAAATTCACAATCTTTCTGAGCCTGATTAACAAAATTTGCAATTCTAATGAAACTAGGGATGCACCGAATATTCGGTATCTATTCGGTATTCGACCATGTTACCGAATATTCGGTTAGGCCGAATATCAAACTATTCGGTTAAGCCGAATATTCGGCTTGGCCGAATATGAAACTATTCGGCCTGTTGAATATTCGGTAAGGCCGAATATCAAAGTATTCGGCCGAATCCAATACTTAATAAAAATAAAACCTTTTTAAAACACTATTTTTAAAAACTTTTCACAATTTCTACTTTTAACTGTCAATTTATAAATATATTTAAAATAATTAGAAAGAAAATCATATTTAAATAAAGTAGAATGTTTTTACATTATTTATTTGCTGTTTGTAAAGTATAACTTATGAAAATTAACCATGAGAAGGATTAAAATGGTGATTTATTAGGATTCTCCTTAGGAATAAATGATATGCAGGTGCAAGTTCCTAAATTTTGTTTAGTAAATAATCTGTTTCTTGCTTTTCCAAATAAAAATCTTTAAGTAAGTAAGAAAAACTTTTGAATAGCTATCAAGACAGAAAATTTTTGTTCATGAAACCATAATTATAATCAACTTATTGAGTCATAAGTACATTGTATTTCATCTCACTCTAGATCTAACTTGTGTTTTCGTTTGTTGCATTAACAATAAATAAGATACCATAACTATATTTTCAACTCACATGCTTTGATTTCTGTAAAATATGATGGGAAAGGTGGATATGGGAAGGGTGTAAAATATCCCATTCATAAGAAAAGATCTATAAGCTACACATTCCTTTATTCAGAATTAAGTTGAAAGTATTTGTACTTTATATTGAAAAAGAATCTGCTTTGAGTTATTTATAAAGGACAATTATGAGACTGTAAAGTTTTTCTTTGACCATTTTATCATTATTTCTTTTTGATTTTAAAATGTTTGTTTTAATTTGTAGAAGAAACCAAGAAATTTAAAAGTTTATTAATTTAAAAAGTCTCATAATTGAGCTTCTTAAATAACTCATGGCAGATTTTTTTTCAATATTAAATGTTCTTATAAAAAGCTCTTTCTTGTTTATTAAAATATAAGTTTCTTTTAATAAATATTATGTAAAATTGTTTTAAAAAGTAACATTTTAATACCTTTAGAATTGAAATATAAAAAGTATTTGGAAAGCCGAATATTCGGTATTCGGCCGAATAGTTAACTATTCGGCTGGCCGAATTTTCGGTATTCGGCCCAACAATTACTATTTGGCTGGCCGAATATTCGTTATTCGGTTCGCCTGTCGGCCGAATATTCGGCATTCGGTATTCGGCCAAAACCACTATTCGGTGCATCCCTAAATGAAACCAATCAAGAAAATTCATGATTTTTCTGTGCTTGATCAATAAATTCATGTTTTTACAAAGCCGATCAATGAAATTCACGATTTTGATACAGCTGATTGACATAATTCACGATTATACAAATCAGACCAACAAAATTCACAACTTTTACAAAGCAGATTGACAGAATTAATGATTTTTACAAAGCTGATCGACAAAATTTGCACATATTTTTCTTTACACGATTGACAAATTTTTTTATTTTTCCAAGCTTGAACAACAAAAAGCATGATTTTTAGAAAGCCAATCTTTACAAAATGCGATTTGTCCATTTGCGATTGACAAAATTTACGCTTTTTAAGTAATTTTGATTAAATCTGCAATTTTTTACACAACAGGATGAAATTCATGAATTTTTTTTCTGTTGATAAACTGCTGAAACTCACAATTTTATTTATTTTTTTGCAGCAGATTAACAAAATTTTCAACTTTTCCACATATCATCACAAAATGTATGATTTTTCCATGCCTTATCAATGAAATTTGCGATTTCTTTTGTCCCTGATCGACAAAATTTGCAATTTTTTTCTTGTCTGATCAACGAAATCGGCATTTTTTTTTAACGCCATAAACTGAGAACACATATAATTTTCTGCAACTGACAAATTTAATTGGCAATTTTTTCAAACATCATCAACATTTTTTGTTGTCCAATCAGCGAAATGTACAATTTTTTTTGTCTCTGATAGACAAAATTCGCTATTTTCCCATGCCCAATTGACAAAATGTGCTATTTTTTTCCGAGCCTCATGGGCTAAATTCACTTTTTTTCTACACTTGATCAATGAAATTCATGTTTCTTAACTGATTCATGAAATTTTATATTTTCCTGCTATAAATTGAAAAAAATTATGATTTTTTGTTGCAATATATGCACAAAAACTGCAACTTAACAGATCAACCAAATTCATGCTTCTTATAAAACCAATCGATAAAATTCACAATTTCTATGAAGCTGATCAAGAAAATTCACAATCTTTTTGATCCTAATCAACAAAATTCATGATTCTAATAAAATCAATCAAGAAAATTCATGATTTTTTTCACGCCTGATCAACAAATTCACGAACTTTACAAAGCAGATCAACAAAATTCATGAATTTTACCAAGCCGATTAGCAAAATTTGCAATTTTAAGCTGATTGTCAAAATTTGCAATTTTTACACAGCCAATCAACAAAATTCATGATTTTTACAAAACATATCGACAAAATTTACGATTATACAAAGCCAACCTACAAAATTAATGGTTTTTTACAAAGTTGATTGACAGAATTTGTGATTTTTACAAAGCCACTCAACAAAATTCACTATTTTTCCGAGCTTGAACAACAAAAATCATGATTTTTTTTTTACAAAGCCGATCTGTACAAAACGAGATTTATCCAAGTGCAATTGACAAAATCTATGCTTTTTCTGTGCCTTAATTGAAGAAATATGCATTTTTCTGTACCCAAATAACGAAATTCTTGATTTTTGATTAATTTTGAAGAAATCTGCAATTTTTTATGCAACAGGATGAAATTCGTGATTTTTCCCCTTGATAAACTGACAAAACTCATGATTGTTTTTGCAGCGGATCAACAAAAAATTCAATTTTTCCATGTATCATCACAAAAATTTTTATTTTTCCATGCTTTATCAACAAAATTTGTGATTTTTTTGTGCATGATCAACAAAATCTACGATTTTTTTCTTACCTGATCAACGAAATTAGCATTTTTTTTAATACCATAAACTGAGAAAACATACAATTTTTCTGCAGTTGATGAATTTAATTTGAAATTTTTTTAAGCATCATCAACCAAACCGACGATTTTTTGTTGCCCAATCAAGGAAATGTGCAATTTTTCATGTCCCATCAACAAAATTCGCAATTTTTTCGTTCCCGACTGACAAAATTTGCTATTTTTTTTTTAGCCTCGTGCTAAATTCGCTTTTTTTCTGCACTTAATTGAAGAAAATTATATGGTTTAATCTAGAGCTAGCCAAATAGCCAAAAAGCTAACTGAAAGCTCTTTTTGCCCAAAAAACATTTAGGGAAATAGCCAAATAGCTACAGCCAAAAAACACTATATCATTTCCACTTTATTGTTCCATATTCTGTAAACCTGCTGCTATTGCGCAGAAAAAAGAAGAAAATTCTTATATGGTGTCTTGTCTGCACTGGCAACTCTTTTCAAAATTTGTCCTGTACTCTTTGAGCCAGTATCTTAAACTCCTGCCCCCATCAGACAAAGATACTCATGTATGAATACTAAATCTATGGGGAGGTTATTTGCTAAATATCAAATCTGTATTTCCGAATTAAAAAAAAATATATATTTTTTTTACGTTGGATAGCTGAGGTTTATCTCTACCTATCCTTTTTTTTTTTACTTTTTTGATTTTGGTTGTAGATATTTTTTTAAAAGTTACTTTCACTTTTAAAACCAGTTCTGAAAAGGAAAATTCATTATAAAGAAAATATCTGCAAAATATTTAGCATTAGCTTACCAATATTTTTGCCTGACAGGGACAGAAGCCTTAAATATTGTCCCCCTGAATAATAGGCCTGAGTGCTCTGCTGACACAAAAATGGCAGCTGTTTTAGGGATATATTATTTAAAGAGTTTGTATTGTCTCTGTATATTTAGGCACCAGTATTTTACAAAAATTTTCTTTGACTTACTTAATCACACACAAAAAAAAAAAGAAGAAGAGTTGCTATTGAAGTGCAAAGAACCATACAAATACTGAAAAAAAAAATCCATTTATTACAGCTGACTTTATTGTGTCAGTGCTCAGGTCTAGTATTCAGAATGTAATGGTCTTCAAACAGCATGATGTTATGTGCATCAGACATAACTCCAGCATATAGCATGTTGAAAAATGGAGATAGTATATAAGCGAGAAAATGCATGTTAGCTCTGAATTATCAATGTATCACATGCATGTTATATATGTTTTACAGATTTTAGTATTTGCTTATTAGTAACATAACAAGTGAAAGTGATGAAAAGTTTAGTATGTAATGGATAAATGAAACATTTTTCTTTTTCTTGGCTGAAGTTATTTTTATTTGGCTAAAAGTTCTTGGCTGTAATTAACCAAAAGGCTACAATACTCTTTTTCCTAGATTAAGGGTGTATTTCGATTCAAACTGCTTATTTTCCGATTTATTTTTAAATTCATTTTTGCTCTCAAATGCATCAAACTGGCAAATTGTCTTATTTAGAAAGTGCACAAGGTGCCGTGATTGTCGATTCTTTGATAAATGCAGAAAATATTGCAAAAAAAGCAATCAAAAACAGTATGTTGAACCAATTTTTCCTAAATGGGAGATCTGGGAATGGAAAAAAAGGTCATATTCAGAAGGTAATTGTTTATAAATGAAATTCTAATGAATTGACAATAAAAAGACATCACACAGCACCTTGTACATCTCTTCAAAAATCCCCTCAGCAAGTTTCATGTTTCTAAATTTAAAAATGTGTTTGAAATTGTATCGGAAAATTTCGAACTGTTGAAGGTGGAAAAGCGTTTTTTTTAATACACCCTTAAATCTTAAATTTATGATTTTTTGTTGCAAACATATCCATAAAAAGTGCAATTATTTCTAATTGTAAATTGACCAAATTTGCGAGTCATGCATTAACCAATTGCAGGACAGAGGTTGTGCATCCCTAATATACAACACAATGTCCCATAAATAAGGAAAGTATTACTTTTATGCACAAAAAAGTATTAAAATACAAAAAGCCTAAAAAGTATATAATTCAAATTTACTTTTAATTGTTGAAATAATCTTCTCCTTATACAATTGCAAGCTTATACAGATTAAAAAAAAAAAAAATTCAACTGAAGATGGAGATACCATTGGTTTATCTGGTGCTTGATTGATGAAATGTTCAGAATGTAAAATAAAGAGAAAAACCTATTGTCCCATTCCTCCCACAGTTCCACTCTATCCCATTCCCCATAATGATAAATCAAACTCGTTTCTAAAATAATATATCGTTAAAATACTTTTAAGTAGAATCTAATATTCAATGCATTTTATTAAAAGCCACTTATAATTATTATTTTTTATTTGAGATGATAAACACAATCTGATCACGCTTATCTAAATAGACATATTATTCGTATGAGATAAATTATATGTGCATACAAAAGAATATTAGCAACAGTTGGTATATCTTATTCGGTTCGAAAAAAGGACTAATAAAAAATAGCCCAGATTATCATAGTTTGGATGCTTGCTAGAAAGATCTTCGTTAAAACTAATGTTTAGATTATTAAATCTCTTTAAAAAACTTACCAATTACACTTCTAAATAATTTGATGTCTTTATTTTGTGACACATTTTTGTAATGATATAGTATTTTAAATTAAAAAGGAAAGAAAATTCGTAAGATATTCAAAAATAAAGCCAGGACAATGATGGTGAAAATGTAAACATACTCCATCGACTACATTGGTTGGTTGATTGGCACAACCTAGGAACTTTGCTACGCAGGTGGATTTGTTTCCCGACTACATTCTACTCGATAACAAATTATACTACTTGCAGATTCGCTGCTTAAATAATATAAAATTGTAAAAAATTCAGTTAAATTGGCAAAGTTTCTTTTCTCTCAAAATATGACGTCATTCTCAAAATATAAAATGTAGTCAAAGACAGATATGTAGGCAAAATATGACTAACTGATTGGTTTATGTATGCAAAGGTTGCGCAATAAGCCAAAAAAAGATTATTTACAAATAACCTACTGTTTAATTATGCTTTTTGGAGCTTAGCTGCTTGTATTAACCAAGATTTTATATATAATTATCGTCATATTTGAATTTTAAAAGCAAAATATTGAATAAAAGCATTTTAAATGCGTTTATTTTCTTTAAAAAATTTCTTTTCAAAGGAAATAAAAATAAAGTACTTGAAAGCAGCAGATACATGAAAAGCGCGGAAAGTGTTGTTAGAAAATAATGTTTAAGAGATGGCAATATTTGGTGAAAAATCGCTTATGTTTATTGTGTGCTACTGATTTTTATTCAACTAATTTTCTAAAGTAAATGATTGTATTATGTTTTGTGATTTTCAACTTTTTAAGTTGAATGATTGTTAATTAATTTTTTGTGAGGATATTTCCTTTCGTTTTTGTTCAGTGTTGAGGTAATTATTTATCTGCTCTTTTGATTTTCAGCGTCAGTGCTATTATGTTTAATATGTATTCTGTTTTATTATTTCTCTTAAGTTACTTATTTTTTACAATCTGTCAGCTGTGCATTTTATTTTATAGCATTTCTTTGAGCATCTGATTTTCTTATAGTTTGTATTAAGATCTGATAATCTAAATTTAAAATTTAATCCTTTAAATATTAAGTAAAAAAAAATTAAAAAAATGCATTCTTCTGTGAAAGATTTTTTTTTTTAGATAATATTCTAAAATTAATTTACGTTCAGTTATTTCGGAATAAATGTTTTTTACAGCGTTGCAATTAAAATCAATTGTACATGTAGTATATCATCCTATTTGCTTTCCTTCTGTCAATAAAAATAACTATTTTTTACATGCTGTATTTATAAATTGTGGAAAATAATTCTCCATAGGAAACGAATTAGATTTGTATTCCACATTCCACGTTAGATGCATTGTTGTTATTTCTGTATAAATAAGTTTGTGAATGCCAAACCTTAATATTTCTTGCAGAAAATAGTTTAGAGGGTTATGATGTCATTCTTTTCTCTGCTTAATGTGCAGTATATAGTATAAGATTATTTGTATTGTTGTACAACAAATACACATCTCTCCATCTATTCATATCTTTATCCTCTATCTGTGCACATTTAAGAATAATTTTTCATGTAAGATGTCAGGGAAGATTATAAAATTTTAGCAATATATAATTTAATATACAATATTGAAAAATTAAATATATGCATTTCACCACATTTTAACTAATATTTAAAGCAGTTAAATAACTGAATAGTGTGATTTTGTTTTCATACAGGATTTTGATAGGGTCGCCCAGGGCATACAGTGGTGGCCAAAATTGTGTACACTTTTAAGTAGCTTTCATTCCAAAAAGTAAAAAACTACATTTTGCAGCCGTCCGGAGGAAAGTACTTCAGGAAATTTTGCTATATTTTCGTTGATCCCCTTAAATCCCAAAACCACCCTCCGTTGAAATGTTGACTTACATATGTACAGAGTTTCCCCCAGGTTTAAAAAGGGGCAGGGTGCTACTGTTCTGAAGAGGGCACTTTTTACATTCTTACGGGCACTTTTTTGATTTTTAAGGGCACTTTTATAGAGTTAAAGAGTAGAGTACTAGAATCTAGTGGTTCAAAAAATCGTGAAAAAACAAACATTTCGTCAAAAAATGGAAAAAAAAAAAAAAAAATCCCCAAAAAATTAAAAAAAAAAAAACTATAAAATTTGTTAAAAAATTACGAAAAAACGGTCAATTTTGTTAAAAGATAGAAAAACAGCAGATTTTGTTATAAGATCTCAAAAAAGCTGCAGATTTTGCTAAAAAATTATAAAAAAAATGACAAATTTCGTGAAAGATCTCGAAAAAATGGCAAATTTGACATTTTTTCGCAATTTTTTGACGAAATTACATGTCTTGTAGGATAGAGTTATTTTTTGTCTTCCGTTGCCAAATTTTTTACGTAATTTACGTGTTATAGCATGTCCGCACCATCACTGAAAGGCTGCGTTTTTTCAATGTGGGGCAAGAAGGGTGCTATTTTTTTGAATGAGCGACAAGAGAGGCGCTGGTTTTTGGATGAGGGGCAAGAGGGGCGCTATTTTTTTTTAATTAAAGGGCAGGGAGGGTGGAGCGCCCCCCTGAAACCCTTTGGGGGAAACTGTATGTATACAGTGAAACCTTTGAATAAGGGACACGCATGGGACCGGAACTTTTGTCCCTTAAATAGAGATGTCCCTTATTCAGAGTTTTTACTTTTTTAAAAAAATTAATCTGTCAGATAGATTAAAAAACATTACATTAAAGGTGAAGTTTAATTGTATCCAAAAACATCCTTACATTACTTTAATCAGTCACAACAGGCATAGGGAATTAATTAATTGAAATTTGCAGTCTATTATTTCATTAAAAGATTTGTAAAACTATTGATTTGCATTCTTTACATAAACATTTCATACATACAAAAAGTGCAGTAACATTTAAAAGAATCTTACTTGAAATAATCAATCAAAAGTTATTTTTTTTTTTTCAGATTTCGATTTTTCGCTACAAACCTTTACTTACCATACTTATAAATTTTAGTGCTTCATTATCAGCAGTATTTACGAAAAATGTATTCAGCTTTACATATTTTAAAGAATCTGTAAAGTACTTTATTTCACAATTTTCATTTCTTCATTTACATAGTCATCCTTACAATTTCCAGCATTACTTTCTGTGGAGATAAACGCACTGATTGTGGGTAAATAATTGTGTCATATTATGCCTCTCTACTAACATGACTGCCTGTCTGTTTGATAAATTCACAAAAATCTGTATTTTCATTTTCATCTCAGACTACTTCATTATCTGAAATGCAATAATCAGCTCCTTTAATATTATATTAAAGTGTCCCTTATTCAGAGGTAAATACATTACAGGACCTATACCAAGGGACCGAGACCGGAACTTTTGTCCCTTAAATAGAGGTGTATCTTCTTTGGAGGTTTCACTATATCTATATCCATACATATACAGATTTAGATATCTGAATTTATTTCGTACTGTAACTCTAGAATTTATGAACTGATTTGGATGAAATTCTTTATATGCATAGTTGAAGCATTAATGTCTCGGAAATCATGTCTGTTACGCATTTCTTTCACAGAAATAATGCTTTCTTGCCTCCCGATCATTTGACAAAACTCATGCGCTTGTGCAATATTTTGACAATCGTTTTTTGTTTTTGTTTTTCTATCCTTTGGCAAAATTATGTTTTTTCAATAATTTTTTGATGGAAATCACATCTTTTTTGCTATCCTTTGACAGAAATTGCATTTTCCCATTATCCTTTGATGAAATTTCTTCTGCGATCCTTTGAAAGAATTTGCTCAATGTGGTGCTGTTTTTGTTGCATGTTGTCTGCTACAACTAACACTCACTGTCATAACAATATCAACAAATTTTAATGCATATTTGCATTTGCATGATCAAGGGATAGTAAAATTCAGTGCCGAAACAGCAGAATTCCTTATTTCCATAGAAAAGTAGGCATATCTGAAAAAAAAACTAGTTGGATGTGCCAATCCCAAAACTTTCTTCTATCTCATACGTACATTTTAATATTAAAAAAAAAATACTTACTCATTTTAATGCTTTAATAATTTTTATTCAATACCATACCAACTTTGATTTTCATCTCAAATTTCTGCTTCAGTCAATTAATCAGAGTAAAAACGAATTTCCGTCTCTGCACGAGCCGATGGACAATAGAATGATCGGCAGATTTTTTTTCCAAATTCAGGAAGGACCTACTTGCCTTACGAAAAAATAATCAAATACAAAAAATTTAGTTCAGTTCTAGAACTAACTTCATACGCTTTTATGCGGTACAATATTGAAAATGGCACAAAAATCGTGATTGCAGCAGCCCCTTCCGACGGATTTTTTTTCAAATTCAGGGAGGACCAACTAGCCATAGTCATACACATACACAAAAAATTTGGTTCAATTCGATGCATAACTTCATATACTTTTGGTCGGTACAATATTGAAAATGGCACAAAAATTGCGATTGCAGCACCCCCTTCCGACAGATTATTTTCAAATTCAGGGGGGGACCAACTAGCCATAGTCATACACTTAGACAAAAAGTTTGGTTAAATTCGATGCATAACTTCATATACTTTTGGTCGGTACAATATTGAAAATGGCACAAAAATCGCGATTGCAGTGCCCCCTTCTGGCGGAATATTTCAAAACTGAAGGAGGACCTGCTTGCCACAGCCAAAAACATTCACAAAAAATTTGGTTCAATTCTATGCATAACTTCATACACTTTTTGATGGTAGAATGGCAACATACAGACAGACAGACACACGGACAGACAGACATTTTGTAAAAACATGTTTTTTCGAATCTCTTACCCCTAAAACATGTAAATCTGTCGAAAACCGAAAGTCGAAAAAAATTTCAATTACAATGCTTTCTTCTATTGAAGATAGAAGAAAGTAAAAATGGGTTGGAAATTTTAGATTCAAATCAAAATTTTAAAAGGGATGGTCAAAAAGTAAAGTTATTTTAAGCTCGATTTTTTTTTTTTTTTTTTTTTTGTGTGTGTGTGTAAATCCTAAAAAAATCAAAAAACACATTTTTTCCATCCCGTTGCTGTCCTCGGAAATGTTAAAAAATCAGAATTCTGTCCTGTTTGGACAGAAAACTTGCACCCATGATCACAATACATGTATGTGACTGTCAACTGATTCGATTCTCAAATAATCTCTAATCTGTATAGTCGTGAATAATAATTAAAAAAAAAAGGTTGGGGGCTCGGATTTGAAGTGATATTTTAAACACATTTCAAATAGTGTTCACTCTAGAATTAAAAAGGGGATGGTGCTATTCGCTAAAAAGGGCACTAATGCACTGCAGCAGAAAAGGGCACTTTTGCAAGAAATTTTTTTTTATTGCCTTTAGAAGAGAAAAAAAAAGAAAGTGGGTAAATACATAATTTTTAAATGAGATAAATCAAATAATATTCTTTTTGAATGATATTATGATATGAATATTAAAAATACAATTAAATTAAACCATGATTGAATAGTTTGATGTTCTTTTTCTTAAAGAAATGAAAAAAAAAAAATCTATGATTTTGGGGCACACAAATTTAGAAATACTACGGAATAAAATAAATATTTATTAAAAATCACTGGGTAAAACCAGTGGTGCATTTTGCTACTTTTAAAAAGGGCAGGGTGCATTTTGCAAATCTGAAAAAGGGCAGGGTGCTGCACCTTTCAGAAATGGCCTAGAGTGAACACTATTTCAAACATGAAATTGCAAAAAGATAAAGAGGAAAAGCACATGAAACGGAAAAATGAGAAATTACTTAAACTAGCTTATATTTAAACATGTGCTATATTGAATAAGATTATTTTATTTAAAAAAATTATATATATATACTTTTCAAGTGCTTCTTTATTTCAAGGAGAAGGGGGGTGGAATCAATAATTTATGCAAATACTACGAGTAATTTTAAACTGAAAGTTTCTATTTTAAGTCCATAACTCTGATTCAATGTTTTTTATACACCAATCTTTGCTACTTGTTCAATTTAAATGTCACTTACTTTACTCAAAGCATCAATCAATGAATAGGGCAAGATAATCACACATATATATCGTGATCTTTAGCTGAAATTTGCATTTTTCTCACGATCTTTAGCCAAAATTTGCAGTTTTCTTATGATGTTGCTCCGAAATTTGCATTTTTCTTTCAATTTTTTGCCAAAATTTGTGTTTTTTCCCCACAATTTTTTGCCGAAATTAGTGTTTTGCCTGTGATTTTTTGAGAAAGCTAAGTAATATGTTCTTTAGTGAGTTCAAGAGCTTATTTATAAGACAGATTTTATTATTATATGATTAAATTTGTAAAAAGTTCAATTTGAAGGTGAAAAAATTCTGTGAAAGGTCTATTTAATAAATAAATAATTTTATGAATGGTCCTGTTTTGGGATAAAATGCTTTATGAAGGGTCCTATTTGGGAATAAAAATTTTTGTCAAGGGTCCTGTTTTAAGATAAATTAAATTCTTTTTGAAGGGTCCTTTAAAAGACCTAAATTTTTCCTAAACACATCCCTGTTGTGTATTAAACATTGAATAAATTGTCGAAAAATATGTTTGCAAAAATTCTTCTTTTGTTCTAGACCTGTTTGTTTATATCTTGCTGGGGCCCCTATGAAGAAGGGGTAGATACCATTATTTTTAAATTTTTTTATTAACAGTGGTTTATTATTTTAGATTTTTATTACTTTCTACTACAAGTGCATTTTTTAATAATGGATTGTTTTAAAGTGTTGACAGATATTGAAAAAACAATTTTTTTATATTTCTTACAATTTTATAATAGCATATTTTTAAAAACATTTTTTAGGTAAATGAAAAAATGCCTAAAGCCGAAACATTAAAACAGCCTAAAATTATTTATCCTCCTGGTGTGAAGGAAATAACACATGAACTTAGCACAGATGACTTAGTAAGAAGATTAAAGGTTTGTATTACTTATATTTATCTATAATTGATAGGATTGTCGGCTTCTAGTCAGACCGAAAAAAAGCTGATTGTTTTTTTGGGTTTTAACTACTTAAAAAGTTGGCTTTGATTGATTAAAAAAGGGGTTTACAGGGCTTGAAATTGAATTTTCCAAAGGAGGGGAGTCTCCCTCCCAACATTTATAAATGGAGGGGAGTTTAGCTGTTTGGGAGGGAGACTCCCCCTTCTCCCTGAGAAAAAAAATCTTTAAAACCTACTGTTATTTTATGTGCTATTTAAAGAATTACACAAATACAGACATGACAAAATACCACTGAAGCAATTTTTATCAACAACTCAGAATAATTATGCAAAATGTGTTTTTTATTTAAAAAAAGAGTAAGTCAAGATTTTATATAGTTTATTTAGTTTTCAAAGGGATAAATTCCCTTCCTGTGCTATTTACTTTTGTTACAGGTCTAATAAACTCTGTTTTTGGTTCAGGTTGATTTTAGGTTGAGTGTAGATTGCTGCAAGTTGGGTTCGGGTTAATCTAATTTTTCAAAAGTTAGTTCAGCATATATTATTTTTGATTAAAAAATTATACCTATTACTAGAGATGGGAATGCTCGGAAAAATTGGGAAAAAAACCGTTTTTTTCCGAAGGCTTATTTTTCAATTTTTCCAAACTGGAAAAATTGAAATTTCATTTATGAAACAATATAGTAAAAATTTTGTGATAGCTACATTCTCATACTTTTTATTTTATTTATTTTTATGTTGAGTGTCCCACATGAAAACTTTAATGTGGGTAATCTGATCTCTGAGCAGAAATCTGTTTGAGAAGATTTGAAAGGATCCTTCATAATTTTTTTCTTGTTTGAAACACAAGACCCTTCGCAAAATTTCTCTTGAAAATAGACATTTCAGAAAAAAGTTTAATCTACAAATTGAATCTTTCGCAAATGCAGTGATTGAAGAAAAAAAATCTCATGCCATACAGCAGCTGAATCTTATCAAGTTGTATATATGCATAAATAACCTTATTAAAAATGTCTAAATAAGACTCTAAAAATAGTAATAATTTTTTATTCACAAATTCTGAATATTTTTTTTGTATAAGTATATATACAAGAAATTCACAATTTTACAAAAAAAGGATTACATAAAATAAATCTAGATATATAATTAAATGCAACTTCTCTTTTTAAAATGCCTTTTTAATTCATGTGCAAAATTATTTCAATAATACACCGATTAATAGAAATGGTAAGATTAAAAATTTAACATAAAATTTGAAGCATGTATTTATTACTTTTTTCTATCTTTTCAAGAAGTAAGTATTGAATTCGTGAAAATTTTGACTTCCAGTTTTTGGTGTATTTAAACATTTTAGAAGGTCCTGAACACGATTTGGTAGTTTTTGGAAAATATCTGTCACTCTGTGAGTCTGTATGGGACAAAAATTTTATGGGCACTCGATGTCAAGAACTGATGCACATAATTTCGCAAAACTTTAGATTCAGTTACACCTTTATATAAACTTGAGATGTTTATTTATTAGTGTATATCGCCCAACTGATGGCGCTGCTATGCTGCATTATTCATAATTTCCACAATAATTCTATCTTAAGAATTAATGTATGTATTTTCATCAGGGTTGGGTTTCTGACGTCAGAAACTGGTTTTTGACATGACAAGTGTCAAAAACTAGTTTAAACTGTCAAAAACTGATTTAAACCGTCAAAAACTGGCTTAAACCATCAAAAACGTGTAATGCACTTTAAAAATTTTAAGAACAAGAGAGAAACATTGAGTAATTTTTTATTTAAAATTAATTGTACTGTAATTTAATAATTACAAAAAAATTAAATTACTTTAATTGCAATAAAACATTGTTTTTTAGAATGTTCAAAAAGAAGAAAATGATTTTGTACGGTTAATAATCTGGATCAATTTTACCCCACAGTATCCTATAGCACTTAACCAATTTAGCACATTTATTTACATCCAAATGGTTTATGAGTTTGGAGTATCTGAAGCCAAAGTTACAAAATACTCTCTCAATTGATGCTGAGCTAGCAGGACTTGATAGCAGAAGCATTGCCAGTTGAGCAAGTTTGGAGGCAGGCCAAATTGTCAGATTTATGACAATTTTGTTTTCTTTTTTTTTTCTGGAAATGATAATCAAGGCTTGAATTTCAGGGCGGGATTTGTGCCTAAAATTTTGAAATCCCGCCCAAAAGAATAACGTGAACGGGAGGCTCTCACCCAAAAAATTTTACATTTTGAAACTATGATCAACTCCTACGACCGTTTTGCGAATTTTGTGATATCTTCATGCGACTGATCGACACATTTTGCGAGTTTTTTACCACGAAAGATCATTGAAAATCACTTTTTTCCGCGACTGATCGACAAATTTCACAATTTTTTTCCAGCAATCGATTGACGAGTTTCGTTCTATTTTCCACGGCGAAAAAAAGATGATTCTGTCCCGAATTAAAAAAAATAATAATAAAAATAAAAATAAAAAATTAATGCATTTAATTAAAATTATGAGACAGTGATGCCATGGACTAACTATAGCTCGTAAATTACGCAAAAAGTTGGAGGTGTCACACAAACAGCTATTATGCGTCCCAGAAGACGCGTGATTTCGTAAAAAAAGGCAAATATTGTTAAAAAATTGCGAAAAAATGCCAAATTTCCCGCACATTTCGTCAAAAGATTCGCGAAAGTATGGCTAATTTTGTCCTGTAGAACGGCAGTTTTCGTCAAAAGAAGTCACGGGAAAACAACAAATTTCGTCCGAAAATCGCGAAAAACAACAAATTTTGACAAAAGATTCACTATAAACGACAAATATCTCCAAAAGTTCACGAAAAGTGTCAACTTTCATCGAAAAATCACGATAAATTCGCAGATTTCATCAAAAAATTCACGAAAAAACAGGGTCATTCCATGTCAAATCAACCAAAAAAATTCAATATTCAACCTGACCATTTCCGATTTCAATGAAACTGCTAGGGATCATTCTCTATGATGATATAAATTAGAGCATATTTTTATTTTCTGTTTATTGCTTTAAATTTTTATACAATTGATTATTTAAATTTTGAAAAATCGTCATTTTTTGACTTGCATAAATATTTTCAATTTTGAATTTCTCAAGTTCTATCAAGCATAGAAAATTTTATGGCCACTCATTTCAAAGAGGAGTTTATAAGGTTTAATTTGATATGCAAGTCGACTATGTGTAGTTAAAATAAATAAAATTTAAAATTTTTAAAAATTTTAAATTTGAAAATTTTTTAGATAGTCATTTTTAAAAATTTTGAAAAAATTGTATGTTTGTTGTAATATTATAAGCTTTAAATTCTGAAATTTTTAGAGTGGGATCTGAATGGGATCAGGAGTTATGAAATAAAAGCTGAAAATTACCATACAAATCGTAAATAAATAACAAAATAGACAGAATTAAGTTGCTATTTTAATGGTAATTTTTGCTTTTATTTAATAACTCCTGATCCCATTGAGATCCCACTCTAAAAATTTCAGAATTTAAAGCTTATAATATTACAACAAACATACATTTTTTTAAAAATTTTTAAAAATGACTATTTAAAAAATTTTCAAATTTTCAAATTTAAAAAATCTAAAATTTTATTTATTTTAACTACACATAGTCGACTGGCATATCAAACTAAACCTTATGAACTCCTCTTTGAAATGAGTGGTCATAAAATTTTCTAAGTTTGATAGAACTTGAAAAATTCAAAATTGAATATATTTATGCAAGTCAAAAAATGATGATTTTTCAAAATTTAAATAATTAATTGTATAAAAATTTAAAGCGATAAACAAAAAATAAAAATATGCTCTAATTTATATCATCATAGAGAATGATTTCTAGCAGTTTCATTGAAATCGGAAAGGGTCAGGTTGAGTCACTGGTTGATTTGGCATGGAATGACCCAACAGCAAATTTCCTCAGAAGATTCACGAAAAAACGGCAAATTTCCTCAAAAGATTCGTGAAAAAACGACAAATTTCATCAAAAAATCCCAAAAAACGGCAGATTTCCTGAAAAGATCGTAAAAAAGACAAAGTTCTTTAAAAGATAGCTAAAAAGTGCAAATTTCGTCAAAGGGAACCTCTCCCCCCAAAAATAATATTGCCAGAAGTGCATATCTTATACTATAATGCGAGCAAAAATTGTGTGTGTGTGTGTGTGTGTGTGTGTGGGTAAATTTTATCTCAAAAACGGCTCTAATGATTTTCACAAAAATTTGGATTTTACCATTTTCGGACACGAGAAGACCATTGGACTAGGTCCCATGTTCGGGAAAATTCGATTACTGGGTCATTTTGGGTCATAATGGGTCAGGATAAAGCTATTTATATCTATAGAACGGCTGGATCGATTTTAAGGAAATTTTGTACCCAATCGTTTTTTGGTATGAGAAAAGTATTGAGCTGCATCACATGTTCGAAAAATTTCGATTAGTGGGTCATTTTTGGGTCATTATGGGTCAAGCCATTTTTATCTAAAAAACGGCTCTAACGATTTTGACCAAATTTTATATTTTATCGTTTTGGATTACAAGAAGACCATTGGGTTAGGCAACATGTTCGAGAAAATTCGGTTAGTGGGTCATTTTTGGGGTCATTGTGGGTCATGCTATTTTTATCTAGAGATTTTCTCACGCAATTTTGACTAAAAAATTGCATTCTATGGTTTTCGGGCACGAGAAAAACATTGGGCTAGGTTACACATTCGAGAAAAAATTTTAATGGGTCATATTGGGTCATTAAGGGTCTGGGTCAAGCTATTTATATTTAAAGAACGGCGGGATCGATTATAACGAAATTTTGTACGTAACAGTTTTTTGACATGAGAAAACTATTAGGCTAAATCAGATGTTTGAGAAATTTCGACTATAAGGGTCATTTGTGGGTCATAATGGATCATGTCAAGCTATATCTATAAAACAGGTGGATTGATTTTAACGAAATTTTGTAAATAAAATTTTTTGCAACGAGAAAATCATGGGGCTAGGTCACACATTCGAGAAATTTCGATTAATGGGTCATAAAGGGTCATAAATGGTCTGGGTCAAAATATTTATATTTAAAGAACGGCTGGATCGATTTTAACGAAATTTTGTACGTAACATTTTTTAGACACGAGAAAACTAATGGGCCAACATAGGCTAGGTTACATGTTCGAGAAAAATTTCAATGGGTCATATTGGGTTATTAAGTGTCTGGGTCAAGCTATTTATATTTAAAGAACGGCGTGATCGATTTTAACAACATTTTGTATGTAACAGTTTTTTCACACGAGAAAACCAATGGGCTAGGTCACATGTTCGAGAGATTTCGATTGTAAGTTGCATTTGTGGGTCATGATGGGTCGGGTCATAATATATCATAATAAAGCTGTATCTAAAGAACGGGTGGATCGATTTTAACGAAATTTTGTATACAACATTTTTTGGCACGAGAAAACTATTGGCTAGGTCACATGTTCGAGAAATTTCGATCGGTTATTTTAGGTCATAAAGGGCCTGGGCCTAGCTATTTATATTTAAAGAACGGCAGGATCGATTTTAACGGAACTTTGTATGTAAAAGTTTTTAGACACGAGAAAACTAATGGGATAAGTCACATATTCGAGAGATTTCGATTATAAGGATAATTTTGGGGTCATGATGGGTCATAATGAGTCATGATCAAGCTATATCTAAAGAACAGGTGGAACAATTTTAAGGAAATTATATATATTAAATTTTTTCTGCACAAGAAAACCATTGGGCTCGGTCGCATGTTCGAGAAATTTCGGTTAGTGGATCACTTTTTGGGTCATTTTTGGTTAAATCGATTTTACATAAAAAATGGCTCTAATGACATTGACCAAGCTTTGTACGTCTTGAATTTCAAGAAGATTATTGTGTAAAGTCATGTGTTAGACAGAATTCAATTAGTGGATCATTGTGGATCATGCTAATTTTATCTAGATAATGTCTCGCGCAATTTTGACTAAATTTTGAATTCTATCGTTTTCGGGCACGAGAATATCATTGGGTTGGCTCAGATGTTCGAGAAAAATTAATTAATTGGTAATTTTCTATCATAATGGGTCAAGGTCAAGTTAATTACATCTAAAAAACGGCTTAATCGATTTTATCTAAATTTTGTATCCAACCGTTTTTCGGCGCGCAAAAACGAATGGGCTAGGTCACATGTTCGAGAGATTTCGATTATGAGGGTTATTCGTGGGTTATGATGGATCAACCTAATTTCATCTAGAAAATGGCTCTCACCATTTTGATTATACTTTGTAGTATATCGTTTCCCGGCAAGATAAAACCATTGGGCTAGAACACTAGCTCGCGTGAATTCGATTAGTGGGTCATAATGGGTCTGGGTCATTCTAACTATATGTAACAAATACACAATCAATTTTATCTAAATTTTGTAAAGGAACTTTTTTTCCACGAGAAGTCCAATGGGCTGAATCGCATATTAAAAAAATTATATTAGTGGATCATTTCGGCTTCATTGAGGAATGCTGTCAAGCTAATTTTGCCTAAGAAATGGCTTAAACGATTTTGATTCAATTTTATATTCTACTGTTTTTGATTACATCAAGACAATTGAGCTAAGTCACATTTGATCAAATTTGATTAGTGGGTCATTTTGGGCAATACGGATCAGGGTCACGAGAATATGGCAACAGTCAATAAGTTGGCGATTTTTGACAAAATATTGGCGGCATTTGGTTGAAAAATCGACTATTAAGATAACGAAAGATTACGATTAACCAAAACACGTATTTGGCAACAAATGAAAGAATGTCGCCAAATTTGGCTATATCTGGCAAAAAAATTGCCTTTTAGAATGTGAAGAAATTTGTATACATTCTTAATAGAATTCGAATTGCACGGTTAAACCAATCAGAGTCGAGCTAAAAAAGTGATTTGGATCAATGTCCTTTTGTTGTAAATTTTAAAATAATATAAAAAAGTGCATACATACATAATTGTCTTATTGATTGTTTTTGTAAATAATACTATTATAAACGACATGTTTTATAGTAATAATACAGAGAGACTGATAAAGTGAAAATCACGTTGAACAAAAAGTTGTTTTTGACCGAGCTGAGCTCGGTCACTCCTGCTAGTTTCTGTTAAATAAGCTAATTTTCTTGCTTCAATTATTTTTTTAAATTTATTTCTTTGCTGCTCTAAAATCCGTTTCTCACAGCTCCAAATCTTTCTGAGTTAATGCAATTCCTGAAAGTAGCCGTTCATTAAACAAAAAGCACCCTTTTACTTAACGAAAGTTTTCGTTCTTTAAGAAAAAATATTTTTCGATAAATTTGACTTCAGGGTTGGCAAGTTTTTGACACCTGACGGTTTTTACCGGATTTTACCACGGTTTTTACCGTCATGTCAAAAACCTCTTTGTCAAAAATGTCGAAAACTGACAAAAACCTATTTTTTAGTAGTTTGTCTTTATATTATAACAATAATTATTTTTTCATTCTGTCTTTAGTATTAAGTCATTTTACGTGAAATATTTAGTATAAAAAAGATTCTTAAATATATTTTATTCATAAAAACAAAACAAGATCTGCATTTAAAAGAAAAGCATATAAGAATGTAATAATAATTTAAGAATAATTTTAAAGGTAAAAGATTTTTACTCATACAGTCATATGCAATATGCATGTTACAAAAATATGCAATGTGTTATTCCTTTTAATTCGCTTTAAATAATACATGAATAATTTTAAATAAAACGTAACCAGGACAAAAATAGTCTGACTTTATGGTAGCTAGTAAATTTCAATTTAAAAAATATTTCATGACTATTCAGATAAAAATTTATATATAAAATATAGCTGCTGGAATGGTCTATAAAACTCATGCATATTAGCACTAAAGTTAAAAAATAAAAACTAGAATATACAAGTATAAATATACAAATTATTATTATATTCTGATTTTTCTTAAATATTGTTCTGTTATTAATAAAATTTTAAATCCAGAAGCTTTCAATTGAAGTTGAGTCGTAGAGGTTTGTATCAAAATTTTATTAAAATAAAAATTTTAAGATTTTGTTTATTGAACTGAAAATAAAAATCACCGTTTAGTTGCATTTATGAAGTGCATAAGATAAGCATTTCGAAATATTATATATAATAATTAAATTTATTCAATGACCAGTTCTTGACATCTATTTTCATAACATATAACATTTTTGCATCCCTAAAATGATTTAAATATTTTATTAGAAATGTATATTGAATGTTATTTAATAACTATAATAACCTTTTATTATCATTTAATGTTAATGTTCATTGCGTTAGTAGAATCAATATTAATGGCGATTATGACAGTTATTGTTCTTTCTTTTTATTTTACTCATGTATTTTTAAATTTTTCCCATTTAGGAAATCCTTCTTTTAAATAAATTTAACAAATGTAATTGAAAATAACAATAATAACAAGAACAACAAGGAAAAATTGACTTACAAATGAATTGCATGCTGCACTTGCATTATAAATCGGACAAAAATTGAAAATGATGGGTTATTGACGGATTAAACCGGTAAAAACACGGTTTTTACCACTGTCATGTCGAAAACCAGTTTTTGACGTCAAAAACCCAACCCTGTTTGACTTGCCTCTTTTTAAAAGAAATGCGAACAACAGTGATACTTCTTATCTTCTACATTCAAATAAGCATTATTTTATAATTAAATTTGTATATTGTACATTTAATATACAGAAAAATAATATTGGTTTTAATTATAACGATTAATTATAAATTATAAATATATCAAATTAATTAGAAGTTTTATTAGTTATTATCAAAACAATAATTAGACCTGTAACAAAAATAATTAGCACCAGGAAAGAATTTATCACCAATAAAGACTAGACAGTATAAAAGTTTTTAGCACATTTTGCATAATTATTCTGAATTGTTGATAAAAATTGCTTCAGTCGTTTTTGTCATGTCTGTATTCTGGTAATTCTTTAAATAGAACATAAAATAATAGCGGGTTTTAAGCATTTTTTTTCTCCCTCCCAAACAGCTAAACTCCCCTCCATTTGTAAATGTTGGTAGGGAGACTCCCCTCCTTCGAAAAATTGAATTTCAAGCTCTGATAATATACAATACAGTAAAAGTGAATTTTTAATATTACCAATGTTCTCGCTGTCGCTCGCCAATGTGCCAAATTGCGACTAAATTCTTCATTTGGCGAGTAAACAAGCAATTAGATTCGCCAAATTGCTAGTGCTCAATTTTTGCTTTTTCTTTTTCGTTTTTCATACATATGCATGTATTTAATGTATACATATTTTTTATATTTGTAGCAGATAGTTGAAATTAGATTAATAACAATCGCCGTCACAGTTATAAAAACTTTTGTTATTTTAGAACATATTGAAAGAAAGGGAATACATTAAAAAGTTAAAGGTTTTTTTTTTTTTTTGTGCTACATGGCGGATTTGTTTTTCTAATACTTTTCTCATTTGGCGAATGCTTTTCATTTTTAATTAGCCAAATTACTAATGTTGGTCAAATATCAGCGAGAACAATGAATATTACATCTAATATTGTATATTTCATTTGTGACGTGACAGATGTTTAATGTGAAATTTTACAGATCAGTGTAGTATTTGAGGTTTCTGACGAGGTTTTTGACAAGAGGTTTTAGCCATGACGGTTTAAACCACGGTTTTAACTGGATAAAACCGCACACTGTCAAAAACTTGCCAATCCTGATTTTCATAAAACTTCAGATTAAGTTAATCTTTGATATAACTTTGTGCACATTACTTTTTGATATAAATTGCTCAACAGATGACGCTGCTATGCTGCATTATTCATGATTATCGCAATAACTATCTCAAGGACTAAAGGACGATTTTTTTTATCAAACTACAAATTCAAACAGTTCCTGATATATATTAATGTTGTTTAGTTTTTGGTGTAAATTGCCCTATAGGTGGCACTACTATGCTGCATTTTTCAAGATTTTGTTATAGCTGATTAATTGAATGATTTTTCAAAATATTGAATCTAAAATTGACCTCCATTTTGCTTACATAATGTACAGTAATGTTGCATGAACATGGGCAGTTTGCATTAGAAAAGTACAACTACGATGAAAAAAAAAACTTTATAATTTATTACAAGTAACTATGTTCCAAATTATACATTCCCTCTTGATTAAACTTTGAATTTTTGTGGTTTTTTAAAGCACACTAGAAATTTATCTCTGTATGTAATTGCTTTTGTTAATTCCTCAAATAGGGAGCATTTTCTATTTGTAGTGTTCTGTTTTCATAACTTTTGAGTTCCATTCTTAGAAATATGAAATTACCATGTGGAAATATTATTGAATATGGTTTCTTACTCAAGAATAGAATACCAGATTTCAGGATAAAAAGAAAAAAATTACATTTAATTAAACTTAAAAAATATATATATATATTTCTGGTTTCAGTGAGTAAAAATCTAACAGTCGATAAATCCTATTCTATTTTTTAGTTGTAGACCTGAGTAAGCCAAACTAAAACATGGTTTTGTTTGAATTTAGATTATAAAACTAAATCAAAATTTTGAGTTGAGATTAGAAAGCTACACCAAAACTAAACATATTTTTTAAAGGAAATAAAATTACAATTGTAAGAAAAAAGTGTAATAATGTAAAAATATACATTTTTTTACAAACAATGGAATTTTTTGAATACTGATATTGATAATAATGACAAAACTGCAACAATTTTTTAGGTAGCTTTCATTACAAAAAGTAAAAAGCTACCTATTGCAGCCGTCCGGAGGAAAACACTTCCGGAAAATTTTGGTATATTTTCACCGATCATGACCCCCAGACCCCAAAACCACCCTCCGTTCAAATGTTGACATATATATATATATATATATAACCATATATATATATATATATCTGATTTTTGTCATGCGATAACTAACGTATTTATGAACCGATTTGAATGAAACTTGACATGTACATAGTACATACAAATGTCTCGACCGAGTTCGTTGGCCAGCATCATCCGACATTTTGTTTCAAAATGGCGGCCATTTTAAAATTTTTAAAAAATTTAAAATTTAAAATTAAATGCGAAAAAATTAAAAGTTGAAAAATATTTTTATTTTACATGTTAGAGCTTAAAACAAAGATTCCAGAACACTTTTTATTTTGTCTATATCTTAAAAAATGATTGAGTTATAGCACTTTGAATTTTGCTTATGGCTGAAATTTTGAAACGGTCTGACCTGAACGATCCACAATGTTGCTTTAAAATGGCATACACTTTATGATATCGTGGAATTTGGTGACTCTCTAAATCGCTTAAAATAAAACCAGGTTGAATAAAAGATGACTAATTTCTAAAAATTCCAATTAATATTCAGTCTTGACAAAAACTAGTATTCAATCTTATAAAATCACTAATTTTATAAGAATATTTCCACTAATTTGAGCTTAGTATTTTTGAACAATGTAACTTACTTTAAAATAAATAAATAAATATATAAGTATATGAAAGCTACCTCTTCCTCCCGGCATTGCCGGAAGGACTTTTTTAAACTAGTATCATTTACTTAAAAACTATACTTATGTAAATGGAATGCATGATTTATTTCATTCCAAACTCCAGACATATTGGCTCAGGTTCTTACATTAGGTCAATTGGTAGTTAAACATGTAACTGAAAAATCATTTCAACAGAGATATGATATAACAAACAATTATGTTTTAAAAATTCTTAAGCTGTGGAAAAAAAAAAAAAAAAAACTAAACTTTTAAAAGCAAGCTTTGCTATTTTCTTTTTATTTTGTAATATAAAGTGAAAATAATTTTCATTTAATACAAATAAATGGGAAAAAATGTTTATTATTTAATATTCTCTAAGAAAATATAATTTATTTGGGAAAAACAGTCATGAAAAATCAATTTTTCCAATTTTTCTGTTTTTTTTTTTCAAAAAAAAACCCGGTAAAAAACCAGTTTTTTCCGCCACTTATATTTTTCCGGAAAATTTACATCGCTACATAACAATAAACAGATATGTTTGCGTGTGGTGTTATTTTCCACGCGGCTGCATTTTCTGACGAAATAGACATTTTTAGATTCTGTGATGAAATTTGCATTTTTTTTTAAAGCCTTTTGACTAGATTCTCATTTATTTGGCACCCTCTGACGAAATTCACATCTTTTTAGTGATTCTTCAATGAATTTTGCAGGGTTTTTAAGCATCCTTTTGACTAAATTAGTGTTTATTAACGACCCTTTGATGAAATTCACATTTTTTTTCCTCGATGCATTGTTGAAATTTGCATGCTTTATCCGATTCTGTGACAATTCTTATTTATTAACCGATCCTTTGATAAATTTTACATTCATTAAGCGATCCAAAGGCGATTCTGTTCTATATTTTCCAAAAATCACAGGTTTTCAATTCTGGGGGGAAAAAAAAGAATCGTCATCAATTTGGAAATTTAGACAACATATGACAAATCTTGATAAAACGTCGCCCAAAAAAATCAATCCCACAGATCGTTCGCAGAAAAATCGTAAATATCGTAAGAGGTTTGCAGGGAAAATGCGAATTTCGTTAGATAATTGTGAAAAAACTCAAATTTCGTCTGAAGATCATGAAAAAAACCCGTGAATTTCATGAAACAATAGTGAAAGAAAAAGAAAATTTCATCAAAGATTTGCAAAAAAACACAAATTTTAGGTAGGGGTGACAGAAAAAACGAAAATATCGTCAAAAAACCTGCAGAAAAACACAAATCGAAAAAAAAAGAAAAAAATCGCAAGTTTCATCAAAGGATTGCAAAAATCCCCGAATTTTGTCAAAGAATCGTGAAAAATCTGCAAATTTCATCAAAGGACCATAAAAAAATCCACAATTTTCATTCAAAAAAAAAAAAAAAAAAAAAAAAAAACATGAAAAATTTGTAAGTTTTATCAAAAAATCTAAAATTTCCGAAAATTTTGTCCAAAAATCGCAGAAAAAACACTAACGTTGTCAAAGGGCCGCGGAAAAAAAGCAAACTTCGTCAAATGGCTGCGGACCCCCCCCCCCCCCCCCTTTCACACAATCTGTTATAACTTTTCAGAATCATCCCTGATAAAGAACCCTTTGACAAATTTGGCGTTTTCCCGCGATCCTTTAAAGAAATTGGCCCTTTTTTACGATCTCTTAATGAAATTCACATTTATTTCAAGATATTTTCATGAAATTTGCTTTTCTTAAGCAGCATTTTGATAAATTTGGGCTCATTTGCAGGGACGTCCAAAGAGAAAACTGCACTCGGGGCAAAGTTTCAATTTAGTGTTCTTTTTCTTCTTACTGGCCAAAAATGATGTTGGTAGTAGAAAATTGGCGCCCCTAAATTTCTGCACCTGGGGTGACCACCCTTTCATCCCCCCCTGCCCCATTTCACACAATGCTGTTTATATGGCGATCCTTTCACAAAATTCACATTTATCCCGCGATGCTTTCATGAAATTCGCGCTTAATCCGCAATCATTGCACGAAATTCGTGTTTATTTCACGTTCCTTTCATGAAATTTGTGTTTATTCTGCGATTTTTTTAAAAAAATTCGTGTTTAATAGAGGTCTTTTAAGAAAAATTGATTTTTTTCGCGATTCTTTGAGAAAATTGGTGTTTTTTATCGCGATAATGTAACAAAATTTTATGCGAACAATTGATGAAATTAATTGTGAAAATATGCAATTCAGCTCGGTTTAAAAGCTATGAAAAATCGGTAATTAGCCCGGAAATTCAGACATAACTATTGCAATTTCGGGGTTAATAAACGATGTTTCATAACTTTTGGAATCGAATGCGTTAATTTTTTGGAAAATTTTAAATGGAATTACTCCGTTCTACTGCTGGCAAATCGCACGAAAGTTGTCACTCGATTGCGGGAAAAAAATGCGAAATTTGACGATTGGTTGCAGAAAAATTGCATGAATTCCAACAATTTTTCGCAACAAAAAAAAAAAAAAAAAAAAAAAAAAAAAAAAACATAAAATATGTCTATCAGTTGCACAAAAATATTACAAAATTCACAAAAAAGTGGAAGTTAATCGTAGTTTCAAAATGCAAAATTTTTCGAAAAATGTGATTTTTTTTTTTGGCGGGAACCTACAATATTTTTTTGGGCGGGATTTCAAAATTCCGGGCGCGAATCCCACCATCCTGCCCTGAAATTCAAGCCCTGGGTTTATATATTTTTAAAAAGTTAAGTTACATCTAATTCATATTAAATTTAAATTAAATTTATTTTTAATATACTTATAAATATTTTCTATTATATACATTGGGGTGCAAAATTTAAGGACGAGTTCCAAAATGCCATTTTTCAAGGGATTTTAAAGGAATAATTTTCACGCGAATATTCAAATGAAGTAATATAATTTGAATAATTACTATCCCTGCATAACAATTAGTCCATATAATATCTGAGAGTTTCCCCCAGAGGGTTTCAGGGGGGTGCTCCGCCCCTCCTGCCCTTTAGTTAAAAAAATAGCGCCCCTCTTGCCCCTCATCCAAAAACTAGCGCCCTTCTTGCCCCACATTTGAAAAAACGCAGCCATCCAGTGATGATCCAAATGCGCTATAGCGCATAAATTGCGCAAAAAATCAGCAACGGAACGCCTCTTATGTGTCCCGTGGGACGAGTAATTTCATCAAAAAACGGCAAGTTTCGTTAAAAATCGCAAAATAACGACTCATTTCCGGCAAGATTCGCAAACAAATGGCTAATTTCTTCACAAGATTTCACAAAATGGCAAATTTTCTCAAAAGATCGTAGAAAAACTACAAATTTCTTCCAAAAATTGCGATAAAACTGAAATTTTTTTCAAATGAGTCGCAAAAAACGGCAACTTTCGTCAAAAAATGGCGTTAAAACGGCAGATTTCGTCAAAAGATTTGCAAAAAAAAAAAAAAACCCGGCAAATTTCGTCCAAAAATCACAATAAAACGGAAAATTCTGTGAAAAGTTCTGTTTTTTCGCGATATTTCCACGAGATTTTTCGATTTTTTGCGATTTTTTAGCAAAATATGCCGTTTTTTGCGATCTTTTAACAAAACTGCTGTTTTTTGTGATCTTTTAACAAAATTGGCGGTTTTTTGCACAATCTTTTAATAAAACTGCCATTTTTCGCGATTTTTTTAAACAAAATTGGCCGTTTTTTCGTGATTTTTTCACAAAATTTGCTGGGTTTTTTTTCGCGATCTTTTAACAAAATTTACCCTTTTTGTTCAATTTTTCGATGAAATTTCTGTTTTTTCTCGACTTTTTGAACTGCTAGATTCTAGATTCAACTCTATAAAAGTGCCCTTAAAAATGAAAAAGTGCCCTGAAAAATGAAAAAGTGCCCTGAAAAATGAAAAAGTGCCGTTTTCAGAACGGTAGCACCCTGCCCTTTTCTAAACCTGGGGGAAACTCTATCTCATTCAGGTCACACATGGTCACAAGAGTCACAGTCACTATGGCGAAACAAAAAAATAGAAAATTCCATCTGTCTCTTTTATGAGCCTCAAATGACTTCTATATGTGACTCCACTGACAGGTCGTTGTGACTGCTGCTTTGTGGCAAGTCACCCGGTGACTTTACAATGTTGTTTCATTGAGACTCGTGTGACCTCTCATCTGGAGACTCAATTTCAAAGTCATTATGATAAATTACCAAATAATGTCCCATTAAAGTCACATGGTGACTTTTCATCACTTTTCACAGTGGTTTGTCACTTTACAATAGGGTCTCAATTACCATTTGACAAAATACTGTCACAGAAAATCACCATGTGACTTTAATGTGACATTATTTTGTGATTTACCATAATGCAACATTCACAATGACTTTGAAATTGAGTCCCCAAATGACAGTCACAGGAGAGTCTCAATAAAATATCATTGTAAAGTCACCTGGTGACTCGACACAAAGCAGCAGTCGCAGTGACATGTCAGTGGAGTCTCATATAGGTCATTTGTGACACTTAAAAAAGATGTATGGAATTTCCTATTTTTTGTTTCATCATAGTGACTGTGACTCATGTGACCATGTGTGACCTGAATGAGATGTTATATGAACTAACTGTTATGCAGGGATAGTAATTATTCGAATTATATTATTTCCTTTTGAATATTCTCGTTAAAATTATCGCTTGAAGATCTCTTGAAAATTGGCCTTTTAAGAGCCCACAATAGTCACAGAAAAAGTATGCAAAAAGACCCGGATGATTATGTAAAGTCTATGGGAGCGTTCTTTTCTAATATCTTGCTCAAATTTTAATGTTTTTACATGATTTTTTTTTGCATAGGCTAGCTTAGGACGATCTACAACCGGGCTAGTTTTTACTTTTTCGATTTTGCTCATATATTTTTTATATTATGATAGTTTCAATTTCAGAACCGGTTTAAACCAGTTTTGAAAGTTATAATATTTTTTTTAAAAAAATCTGAAACCAAAATCGAAAAAGTAAAAACTAGCCCTGTTGTAGATCATCCTAAGCTAGCCTATGCAAAAAAAAATCATGTAAAAATATTAAAATTTGAGCGAGATATTAGAAAAGAACGCTCCCATAGACTTTACATAATCATCCGGGTTTTTTTGCGTACTTTTTCTGTGACTATTGTGGGCTCTTAGGACTCGTCCTTAAGTTTTGCACACCAGTGTATATATATTATTTTGGTTTTATGTGTGTTGGTAGCCCCAAAATCATATTATTTTGCTTTTTAGCTCACAGGCTAGTATAGCCTAAGAGCTTATGTGCCCGCCCATTCTGTATGTATGTACATGCGTAACGCGATAACTCAAGATAAAAATATCCGATTCACTTGAAATTTTGTATGTATATTCTGATAAGGTGCTTTCCTGATTAGTTTTTGGAGTTCATTCGATATATATAACAGGGGGAACGGGGGCTAATGCCCCTCCCCTTAGCTTATATGAATGGTTTTTTTGTGCAGAATGATCATTTTTCGTTCAAAATTTAGATGTAAGATCATTCTGATGAGGCACTTTCATGATTAGTATTAGGTGTTCATTGGATAAGAAAAAACAGGGGAAACGGGGGCTCATGCCCCTTCCTTTAATTGATATAAATATTTTTTTTTCCTGTAGAATTATCAGTTTTTGTTCAAAATTTAGATGAGGCGCCTCCGTGATTAGTATTATTCATGCAGGTTTTTTATATGATAAATCATATCCCTGATTAGTTTAAGGGGTTCAGTGATTAAGTATAAAAATGGAAAATGAAGGGAGCTGATCCCCCCCCCCCCTTTAATTTGTTTTTCCAATGGAATTAACCCTTGAAAATAAAATGCTGTAATATACAATTAGAATGCGTATCTGTGAGCTCAATGCCATCAGTTTAACTGGGCAATATTCTTTTTTTTTTTATGGCTGATGCAAAGAAAAACCACACACTTTACTTGTAGTTCCAAAGTATTTGCAGATCTGATGATTCTGCTTCGGTTCTGCAAATTTCGAATGTATTTGGGTCATTCCAAAAATGAAGACCCTTTTGAGAATTTTTTTTTTTTTTTCAAAAAACTTTTCATTTAAAATGGAATTAAAATATCTTTGAGAGGGTTGTATGCATATTCATGAATAGAAATTGAACATCAGCAGCGCACTTTTTTAAAAAATATTTACCATTAATTACACAGAAACACAGACACATTGGCTGAAAGATGTCCCCTGTGTTACTATATTTTGAATAATCTTCTCATTTTTAGCACTTTCCTGCAAAGTTGAAAAGTGCTTTATTCGGTTTGTCTGGCCGGTTTTCCGCGCTCTAACTCACATAAATATACTCGAATTGCAATGAAATTTTAGGACATTATTGACGTTTACCTTAGTACAAACCCTGTTGAAAATGAAATTTCTACCATGATTAGTTTATCTACAGGGAGAGTCAAAAGTTATCCATTACATTATGGCCTATGGGGAAAAATCGTTCAAATGAATTTTAAAGGTGTTACACCCTGTCAAACATACTCATATTCATATGGATTCGCAAAGTGCACTAAAATATGCATTCTGTAATGCATGCAGTGAAAACATAGCTATTATTCATTTACAGGGCCGCACAAAAGAATTTCATTAGTTAATGATAAAAGTTAGATAATGATATTACTATTTTTTCCACAAAAATAAATTTGTTCTTTCAATATTGTAAAATAATTTTATAAGATATTTCATTAATTTTTTTTCTTCTGTTATTTGTGTGCTACAATTATTTACATATTTTCATAAGAACAATTCTCTTTGTATTCAGTAGTGGATAATTTTTAAATTATTACAGTGTATCATTTATTTAAAAGTACTCTGAAAAGTGATGCTAAAATATCATAGAATTTTCTGTAAATTTCTTTTTTACTTTTAAATAGAAATTCAATCATAAAAAATAATATCAATAGTTAAACTTGTGCAGCATCAGATTACCGTTATAAAAATTTCTGTTTTTTAACTCACAGAAACTTATCAGGGCTTGAATTTCATGGCGGGATTCGCGTCCTACATTTTGAAATCCTGCCCAAAAAATTTTGCATTTTGAAACAACGATCAACTCTCATGACCGTTTTGCGAATTTTATGATATTTTCGTGCGACTAATTAACACATTTTGGCGAGTTTATTACCGCGAAAGATCGTTAAAATGCACGATTTTTTCTGCGACTATCTCCAAATTCCCTAAATTTTTTCCTGCGATCGATTGACACGCTTCGTACTATTCTCTGCAGCAAAAAAGAAGTGATTCTATTTCGAATTCAGGGGTGATTCTCGTCCGAAATTTCCGATAATTTGAAATTCAGTTATCAGTTTCGCATAGTTGCCAACTTGTACGGTTTTGCGCGCGGAAAAAACAATCGCAGAGAAATGCAAATTTCATGAAAGGATCGCCGAAAAAGCACACATTTCGTCAATATTTCGTGGAAAAACGACGATTTCGTCGATATTTTTGGTAACGAACTTTATCAAAAGTTCGCTGAAAAATGCGAATCTCCTGTGGATCGTGGGAAAAACGGCAATTTCACCAAATATCGCAGATAAAACGCTGATTTCGTCTGAAGACTGCGGGAAAACGTCGATTTCGTCTAAAGATTGCTTATATAACGCCTATTTTGTTAAAAGATTGCAGAAAAAAACGCCATTTTCGATAAAAGATCGCTTAAAAATGTTTTGTCAAAAGATCATTGAAAAAAACGGCTATTTCATCAAAAGATCACGGAAAAAATGCCGATTTCGTCAAAAGATCGCTGAGATAAAGCGCCGCTTACGAGAAAAAATCGCATAAAAAAGCAAATTTTCTCTAAAAATCGTCAAAAAAAATGCCGATTTCATGAAAAAAAGCACGGGAAAACTCCGATTTCTTTAAAAGATCTCGGAAAAACCGCCAATTTCAACAAAATATCGCAATAAATCGCCGATTTTACTAAAATATCTACTAATAATAATTTACTAAAAATCGCTGATTTTGTCTGAAGATTGCAGATAACCCCCCCCCCCCCCTTGTAAAGAATAGGCTGTATAAAATGTTCACCTCTTTTTTTTTAAAACACATTTTACATAATTATTCTCGGTTGTTAAAAATTATTTCAGTAGTATTTTGTTATGTCTGTATTCTTATAATTCTTTAAATGACACATAAAATAATAGTGCGCTTTAAAGATTTTTTCTCCCTCCCAAACAGCTAAACTCCCCTCCATTTATAAATGTTGGGAGGGAGACTCCCCTCCTCGGAAAAATTGAATTTCAAGCCCTGCTTATATAACAAAGTATATTTACATGATCATTTTAAAAGTTTTTACTAATTTGAATAACATTCATAAATTTATTTTAATTTTTTAACTGAATTCTTTATTTGTTAAATACAAGAGTGAATTATGAATCACTCCAGGTTAAAGTTCTTATTAGTATTATTTCTTAGTTTCTGCCAGTTTTTGCCATTTACTGACAGAAACTAGTTTCTGCCATTGCGGTTTTAACCACCCTGGCAGAAACTTAAATATAAAAAATATAAAAAAAATTTATATTAAACACATGTATCAAGTTCGACAGTTTTGAAAATCCTGCATTTATAACACTTAAGGGTGTATTTCGATCCAAAGTGCCTTTTTTCCAGATTTATTTTTAGATTCATTTTTTCTCTCGAATGCACCAAACTTTCAAATTCTCTTTTTTAGATACTATACAAGGTGCCGTATTTGTTGTTTTTTGGATAAATGTAGAAAATGCTGTCAAAAACGACGTTTCGGACAAAATTTTCCGAAGTGGGAGGTCTGCGAACGAAAAAAAGAGCATTCTGAGAAAATAATTGCTTATAAATGAAATTCTAATTAATTCAGTGAAAAATTACTTCTCACAGCATCTTCTACATCACTTCAAAAATCACCCCAGCAAGTTTCATGTTTCTACTTTTAAAAATAAGTCTGAAAATGTATCTGAAAATTTTGAGCTGTTGAAGGTGGAAAATCATTTTTTCGAATACACCCTTAACTCATTCCTTATAAATATTAGCTATGTCAAAATGCATACTAAACAACTTTAGATTTTTAAAAATATTAATAATAATAATCAATAAACAAGATATTTAAACATAATTTTTGTGCAAATATTTCTGCATGTCCATTTTGAGATAAGTTTCTGAGATTAGAAATCTGTCATTTTTACCTTAATTTTTATTAATTAAATTTCAACATACCGTATTTTCGGGTGTATAGCCCGCACCCTGTGTATAACCCGCACACTTAAATCGAGCAGTGCAGTAAAAAAGTTCGTGTATAACTCGCGGAGATGCATCGGCGTATAGTCAGCGGGTTATACTCCATTTACGAATGTATATTTCGACCAGGGTTCACAATTAGCAGCCATTAGTCATAATTTTTAACACATATTTACCAAATTTTTTCGTGATGCATAATATCTACAGTAATTGGGCTAAAAAATTAAGATTATCTGTACCGTAATTTTCGGAAGAAACACCGCGGCGTTTACGTGTTTTAAGATAAAATTTCAAGCGATGCGGCGTTTACTCGCATTTTTTTTTTTTTTTTTTCAAAAAAGCGTGATATTTAAAAAAAAAATTCCGAAAATTAAAAAAAAAATCATTCAGGGTTCGCACGGACCTTAAAAGTCCTTATAAACACCTTATATTTCGATAGTCCTTAATAAGGATCCTTAAAGTCCTTATTTTTTATTGAAAGTCCTTATTTTTTAACGTGAGCTTAATATTAACGCGATCCGTAAAATGTTAAAAAAAAAATCGCCGAACATTCCAGGGGTGATTCTCGTCCGAAATTTCTGAAAATTTAAGGCATCCTCTTCCGAAAATTTTAAATTGGGTTGTCAGTTCCGCATAGTTGCCAACGCCAACTTGTACGGTTTAGCGCGCGGAAAAAACAATCGCGGAAGAATGCAAATTTCGTGAAATGTTCGCCGAAAAAGCACACGTTTCGTCAATATTTCGTGGGAAAACGACGATTTCGTCATGTTTTTATCAACGAACTTTGTCAAAAGATCGCTAGAAAATGCTAATTTCCTGTGCAGATCACGGAAAAAACGGCAATTTCACCAAATATCGCAGATAAAACGCTGATTTCGTCTGTAGACTACGTTAAAATGTCGATTTCGTCTAAAGATTGCGGATATAATGGCGATTTCGTTAAAAGATCGCGGAAAAAAACGCTGTTTTCGATAAAAGATCGCTCAAAAATATTTTGTCAAAAGATCATTGAAAAAAACGCCGATTTCATTAAAAGATCACGGAAAAAACGGCGATTTCGTCAAAAGATCGCTGGGATAAAACGCCGTTTTTGAGAAAAGATCACGTAAAATGTAAATTTTGCCTAAAGATCGTCGAAAAAAACGCCGATTTCATTAAAAAAATGGGAGAACGTCGATTTCGTCAAAGACCGCAGAAAAACCGCCGATTTCGACAAAAGATCGCAATAAATCGCCGATTCCGCTAAATATCGTAGATAAATCGCCGATTTCGTCTGAGGATCGCCGATAAACCCCTCCTCCAAGGGGGGGGGGGGTAACTCGTGGAATCCCCCTCCTCCCGCGCCGCCGATTTCCGAAAATGCGATGTGAATTTCCGAAAAAAAAATTTTTTTTTTTTCACTCAAAATCACCCTTGAAAAATTCATAATCTGCCAAATATGACTGCTGAAAAAAAAATCAAGTTTCTTTGTTATAATTCTTATTTCTGATTGGACATTAAAGCTGCCTCTTTCCTTTCCCGATTGCAACGTAGAAACCTCGTATCCACAAACACCAATTGTAATCAGTATTCACCATCTAAAATTTCCTTTTCTTTGAAATAGAGAAATGAATAACAAAGAAAAGATATTTCGCCAAATAATTGCGCCAATCTGTTCTATAATCTGCTGATCTGTGTTTGATAGTAGTCTTATTCAGGGATCGGAATTTTCCGCTTTTTTGTTTACAGGGATGCCGCGGACGCGCGTAAAATACGCAAAAAATCGGCGACGGGGCGCAAAAAAGTGGAGCTTATGCGTCCCGCGAGACGCGTAATTTTCGTCAAAAAAATCGCAAAAAGAAAATTTTCGTTAAAAAATCGCGAAATAACGAGTAATTTCCGGCAAATTCCGTCAAAAAATTCGAGAAAATATGGCTAATTTTGTTACAAAATCCCGAAAAAAGGGCAGATTTCCGCAAAAAACGACAAAAATCGGGATAAAACGGCAAATTTTTTCAAAAAAATTCGCGTAAAACGCAAATTTCATCAAAAAATTGTGATAAAACTATAACTTTCGTCAAAAGATCGCGAAAGTTCGGCAGATTTCGTCAAAGAATCGCAAAAAAGGCAAATTTCGTTAAAAAATGGCGAAATAACGAATAGTTTCCAGTAAATTTCGCCAAAAGATTCGCAAAAAAAACGGAAAATTTTGTTACAAAATCCGAAAAAAAGTCAATTTCCTCAAAAAATCGCGAAAAAACGACAAATTTCATCCAAAAATCGGGATAAAACGGCACATTTTGACAAAAGATTCGCGAAAAACGGCAATTTTCATCAAAAAATCGTGATAAAACAATAACTTTCGGCAAAAGACCGCGAAAAAACGGCACATTTCGCCGAAAGATCGCGAAAAAACGGCACATTTAGTCAAAAGATCGCGAAAAAACGGCAGATTTCGTCAAAAAATCTCTTTAAAACTCAATTTTTCGTCAAAGGGGCACGAAAAAAAGTTAATGCTAGGATAGCATTTTTCTGTTTAAAAAACTTCTTGCTTCCAAATTATTATTATTATTATTATTTTTTTTTGCTGTTACAAAAGCAGATTTTCCTGCTTCACAATGTGTTTTTCATTGTTCTAAATCTTTCTGAGTGAATGTAACTTCTGAAAACACCCATTCATTAAACAAAAAGTGCCGCTTTACTCAAGAAAAGCATTCTTTTTTCAAGAAAAATGTCTTTTTCAATAAATCAGTTTTGCCCCTTTTTAAAAGAAATGCAAACAATAGTGATACTTGTTATCTTCTACACTCAAATAAGCGTTATTTTAATTTAATTTGTATCTTGCTCATTTATTTTTTAAAAAAGTAAAGAAAATTTCTCTTAATAGTTTAAAAAAAATATATTGACTTTAATTATTTATACATTATTACTAAAACAATAATTATTGCATTTAATTTTTCTTTTGCAAATGAACAAGTTAAATTTTTGAATCTAAAAAGAGAGTTGGAGAGGGCAGCGAATGGTATTGGGAATAGATATAAAATTTTTGTGATAAGGGGGGGGGGAGGAGAAAATGAAAATTTGTAATTTACTCCTGTAATGTAATATACAGGCTGGTGTGCTTGTCTTCATTTGTTTGGAAATCAAGACCTGCTTTTGTTACTTGAATTATCTTTCACAAACAAAATGTTGTGCATTTTTTCATTCGCACGTGTGATCAAAATGTAGTGCAATTTTTCACTCACGCATGTGAATACAGTATGGTTTAATTTTCCGTTCACGCGTATTTTCAGTCTTTTTGCTTTTTTGCAGTTCCCATCCCTGCTTATTATTTCACTGGATATGTGTAGCATGGTTAACAGCAACAGTCTTCCTCTGCCGGAAATAAAAGGAAATTAATTGAAGATGACTTAGGTTTTATAAAGAAAAAAATATATGGCTTCTTGAAAAAGAAGTATCGGAGTTAGAAAATAAGGCCAATGAATTAGCTGACAAAGCTGAATCAACTAAAGATATTCAATTATTTATAAAATCGAACAATTGTAGAAAATCTGCAAAAGAAAAAAAAAATCCTCCCTGGCTAAAGAAATAGATGCTAAAAAACAGTTGCTAGCCAACTAATGTTATATATTTTGTTATATAATTATGTTTTATAACTTTAGAAAGTCCTTATTTTTCTTTTAACAAAGCCCTTACAAAGTCCTTACAGAGTCCTTATTTTTCATTTAGCAAACTCTGTATGAACCCTGTCATTGATAAATTTAAAATTTCAGACATAAAATGTATACGTATCTTAGGTCATTGGTTCCCAAAAGGATCGAATTCTCGGAATCGATCCAAAATGCACCAACTCTGAAAAGGAACGATTCCTCAGACTCTATCTGAAATGAAACGACTCCGGAAAAGTTCGATTCCTAGAACTCGTTCCGAAATGAAACGACTCTGTAATGGAACGATTCCTCGGAATCTTTTCGAAAAAGACTTACTGCTCTGAATCGTTCCGAAATGACATAAATCACGCACTTTTTTTTATTCTTTGCAACAGGGTAAGGTACCAACTCCGAAAAGGAACAATTCCTCGGACTCTATCTGAAATGAAACGACTCCGGAAAAGTTTGATTCCTTGAACTCCTTCCGAAATGAAACGACTCTGTAAAGGAACGATTCCTCAGAATCGTTTCGAAAAAGAACGACTGCTCTGAATCATTCCGAAATGATATAAATCACGCACTTTTTTTGTTCTTTGCAACAGGGTCGGTAGATTATTTTTTTGAAAAATAAACTAAAAATGATCTTAAATTCGGAATTGTTGAGATTGGAAGGGTTCCGGATTTTGGATTTTGTACCCTACAAACACAATGGCTATTATACATCTACCAGTGCAATACTTGGCGATAGTTGCGACAGTTCTTCCAAATCCAGAAATAACTGTATTTAAGCAGTAAAAAAAAGCCTTTACAAACATGGGAGAATTCTCTAAATTTCAAGGTATAGCGAAAAAATTTTAAAAATTTCGATGTTTTTTTTCAAATTTTTTAAGGTTTAAAAATTATAAAAAAAAAAAAAAAAAAAAAAAAAACTTTGCATAACCCGTACCGTGTATAAGCCGCAGCGGCTTTTTGGGAGTTTTTTTCTTGTATAAGCCGCGGACTATACACCCGAAAATACGGTAATGTATGGCAACATTTGCTATTTTAAAAATTTATTTCCTAAACAAATTCTGGTGCACTGCAACAGATTATGATAGAGGTCTGCACGGGCCAAAATTTCCAGGTTCGAGCTTAGCTCAATCCATAGAGGAAACAAAATTCGGCTCCAACAAACAAAATATTGGCCTGGCCTGTGTAAATTTCTACAAAACATTGATCTTTACTCTTACGGAAGAGTTCAGACCAAAAAAACTTATCTTAGTCTCTTTTTTTTTTTTCATGTTTATAATCTTTATTTATCCAGAAGTGCTGTAAGCTGCGATATTTATGCTTTTAATGAACCTTTGTTGAATGTAAATGATTCAGTTATCATTAGCAATTAGCATTATTAATTCATATTTCATGTAATGGAGACATAAAAATCTAAAAAATTATATTTGGTAAAAGTAAAATCATCTAAGATGGAATCGCACTGGAAAGAAAAAAATACATTCCCTTCTTAACAGGTGTAAATGTTTAATATATTTTTATTTCGCGTATTGTTGTTTTCATTTAGCATAGATGAACAGCTTAAGAGAAATTTGCAGCTTTCAGTTTAAAAGAAAATTCCTTCATAATCATGTTTTTTTTTATTTTTTTTATTAATGAAAAAAATAAATTTATTATGAATGAATATTTATATAATTTATAAATGAATTCCTAGAATATTTGAAATTAACTTTTAGAATCTTACACATTTCAAGAATTATTGTATATTGGCTAATTCCAAGTGTGACAGACATGACATGGGACAGCTTTCCAGACCATTAATTCATATTAAATTTTATTTTATTGGAACAAAATTTAATGAAATGACATATATGGACCTAAACTATAAATATACACACAAAAAAATATTAAATACTTTTTTTTTGTTATTATTTTGAGGGCAAAAACTAACCGTGATAGACATGACATAAAATGGACATAATTTTGCAGTGAACTTGGATTAACTCTCAAAAGCTCTGAAATTTATCACAATATAAATACATAAAAAATTTATATAATAAAAATAACTATTAGCTATTATTAAATCAAAAGAAAAATATAAATTTAAAAAATAATTAATATTTACAAAATATTTTATAATGTGACAGATATGACACTGTTTTGTGATAGTCATGACATGTCTGAAAAAAAATTCTCTATTGTTCAATAAATAGAATTTTGATTTCTGTTATTCTTAATTCTAGTTTGTGATCAACTTTTTATGCAGTATAAAGTAATTATTCAGAATTTATTAGTTCTCAATCCTGTAAAAGTCATGAGAATTTGTCTAATGTGGGAGCTTCAGCATGGACTAATATTGTGTCACTTTTGTACCATACAGCTTGATTGTCCGATTCAAATTTATACAGCCGTTTAGTAGTGATGGGTTCTAGGCATTTTATGTGATAACTGTCCTTCCACTATTTCAAGCATAAGTCTAAGGAACTGAAGGTTGTCATGTTTTACTGTCTCCAATTGGCCACACTTCCATTGTACAATTGGCCTTACAGTCGCAGATGGTGAAAGTTTTTGCTCAATGCATTTTCTAGTTTTGAAATTCAATTCCAAACCTTTTTCACATACAAATGTTAGACTGCTGAAAATTATTCCAGGAGAGCAAGAAATAAAACAATCAGCATTTTGTGTTCCGGGACTTGATCTTATTTCTTCACCTCCTACCCAAGCTTTTATCAAGCTTGCTTTGCTTTTAAATGCTTTAATATTCTGTTCTGAAGTGTAAAGTATGTTGATGTTTAAACTAATGGTCTTTGCAGCTTCTGCAAATTCAGCAGAGGTTCTTGGATGTGTACATCTGGCATGGCGGTGGCTAACTTCCCTGACTCGACACTTTATGGTGCCACCTAAACCCTCAACACAGCCTTTCCCATGAGATGTTGCTGAGAAATGCCAAGCTGTTGGAAGTTTGTTCAATGTCATAAAATATAATGCGTACTTCTGTTTAAAATGTTGGGAAGTTCCATCAAATCGGAATTCTATTCCTTGCACTTTAAACTCCTTATGATTTTCCAAGAAACTCTCCAATATTAAATTGTTGAATATTTTATATTATAGCATATTTATTGTGAGGTTGAGGTTAGCATTAATACTAATATTACAGGGAGTTGGCATTGTAAATAATATTATTTAACCTTATTAGTTAAGTTAATTCTGACCATTCATGAATAAATCCTTACTCCTTGTGACAGACATGACAGTTTTTGAACTTTTATTTAATTACTAAAATGGAATTTTTTTAAAACGAATTTTGCATGAAGCATTGACTTGTAGTATAACAAAAGAGAAAATGATCACTTATTTCTTTTGTGCTAGTAGATTTTATACAAAATAAAAAATTTCATGTTTTTATGTGACAGACATGACAAGCATACCTGAGGTTGCATTTATGAGGATACAGAATTTTTTTTAAAAATAAACTGATAATTTTTATGTCTGTATGAAAGAAAAGGGTTGTTAATATATGGTGCAAAAAAAAAAAAAAAAAAGAAAAAAAATTCAAACTTGAATACTCACAGGATCACCAAACTTGGAGTGAAAATTAATGTTTTTTAGATTTGTAAGTGAAGCTGATAAAATTAACTGTAAAATGACAATTTATATCAAATAATAATAATAATTGGCATATTTCAATGAGATTTGAATATTTTTCTATCAATTGATACCAAAGAAAGTAAATTCCATTAAAATTTAAAAATCTGTTCTCAGGTTGACCTTCGCGTAGAATTAGCCTATTATTATTTCACATTTCTCTTCCGAAACTGCCAGGTTTAAAAAAAAAAAAAAAGCGACAATAAAATGAACAGAAATAGCTAATTTACCAGCTTTTTAGACTATTGAAAATATTGATCTTAAAATAGAACGAAGTTTTACAAAAGTTGTCATTCACTTAAGCATTTAATTTTAATACAAACTTTTATTTTCAGAACCAGTTTGGAAAGCAAAAGCACCCACATAAAAAATATCTTCAGCCAAAATCGATAAAGTAAAAACAGCCTGCATTCAGATCAATCTCAGCTATCCAATGTAATATATATACATACACTGGTGTGCAAAATTTAAGGATGAGTTCCAAAATGCCAATTTTCAATGTATTTTCAAGCGATAATTTTTATGAGAATATTCAAAAGGAAGTAATATAATTCAAATAATTACTATCCCTGCACAACAGCTAGACCATATAACATCTCATTCAGGTCACAAGAGTCACAGTCACTACGCCGCAACAAAAATATAGGAAATTCCATACGTCTCTTTTATGAGTCTCCAAATTGATAGTTTAGACTGTTAAGGTCTATCTTATACGATCTTACACAGCAGAGGTTCACACTTATTTTTACACAGCAAGTGGAAGCACAAGGCTGACTCTCGGTCCTTCATTAATTTAGAAAAAACTATTTTTTTAAATTAATTTAATGAATGAATAAATTATATGGCTTCAATCTGAAAAAGTAAAAATGTAAAAGTGTTTTCGAAAGAATGACTAAAGTTTTAAAAAATAAACCAACAATTTTATTAACAGATAAAAATGATAAAAAAAAAATAGATGAAGGAAGTATGGATATAATATAACGTTTTATCAAGTTCTACTAGAAAGTCCACTTTACATAAATATCACAAGTTCTCAAGAACTATATATCAACATGCTTCATTACTTGAAAATAAAAACAAAAAAAATAGAAACTTGAAAAACCGGAGCATCAGAATCTAATTTCTATTATTTACTTTTAAATATATTTTGAATGATTAACATTAAATGAAAAATATAATTGAAATATTAAATAGTTTAAATTATATTAGTTAAAGATTACACAATAAATTTATTTCATTTACTTTATAAATTGAATATATTTAAAAGGATATTTAAATTAACTTTAAGTTTGAAATTTAATTAGCTTTAGATATTTAAATGAATGAATGTTAATTAAATTTACTTTACCATAAACCCAGCATTGGAAGAAGCCACACAACAAATCTAAATGTAAATTTAATTTAATGTTTTTAACTCCAACTAAATTGTTTCCCTTCATCTCTAGAAAAAGCTTTCATCAACAAGAAAGAATTAGCACGTTTCCAATATATACTACCTGTCCACTATCTCATATCAACCAACGATAAACTTAACCGACTCTTAAAAATGAAATGGCCTATTAACACAAAGTTTCGTGGTAGAGATAATCAGGAAAACATGGAAACAGCAATAAACATGTTACCGATAATTCGGAACATCTATAAAATATTCTAGAGACGCATCAATAACAAAAAAACAGATGGAGTCAAAAGAAAGAAAAAGAAAAATTAAACCCGTCATCTTAAATAACGTGCATCACGTACTCCAGCACCAGCGTGAATCCTTATTTACAGCAAGAAATCTGTCATAGTTGTCTTTACACCCAAGACCAATAATGGCCGCTTTTCGATCAGCTTGACATCAATGAAGAGGCTTGCCGAATCCATTACCGTAGACAAACCAAGTCCATCACAATGACGCTCCTATTATTTTAACATGCTGGACATTTGAACACAGGAAAATTCTTTACTTCATAGCGACTTCAGTTTGTTGAAAGAAATAAATTTAAAAAGGTAATTAATATTTTTAATTAATAAGGACAAGTGACTTTTTCATTATATCAACAACATTTCCCGCCGACACAATCTTCTAGGCATAAGTAAACACGGTCTCCAAAGCATGACACTAAAAGCGAAGCAAAAAGCCAACGCACTATCGAAATCAATGGCGTTTTATACTCAGCTCCCAATACAATGCATGTCATTACGCAGCCTCCGTTCGATCACGTAACGTCACATCCGAAATAGAAAGTTCGGGAAAGACCAATCGGCGATGTCCACTTGTAAGAGAGAATTAAGGAGGATAGAGACACTTACGCCATCTATTGTCGACTGCCGAAATTCCTCAGTACGCCGCGTGAATCAAATGCCGTATGTCTGAAGTGAGAGCCGTGAGCGATAGTAAACAACTGCCGGTAATTTATACAAGTACGGTTGAAAAACAGAAGTAGAAGATTAAAGAGATATGAATATTTAATAAGAGTGTTTATTAACGGTAAGTAGAAATAAAATAAAGATATTTATTTTTATTTATTGAAAGTAAAAATATCTATTGTAACTGAATAAAATAGTATTTGTAAATATTGAAAGAACTATAATAAATATAATATAGGATTAAGTAGAAAAGGAAATATGAGTCAGTTTAGTATAAAGATATCATAGAGTGATAAGACACTAGGAAATGGGCAATAGCTATTTCCTAACAAATGCCCCCCCTCTTATCATCTCTATGAAACAAGGCAGAAGGTAAAAAAAAATTACCAAAAGTACGACCATCCACCCTTTTCTCAAACTGGTCCACGTCATGACCTCAAAAATTCAACCTTACCAAAAATCCTAAAGACTTGACCAAAAGATTTCCAAAAAAAATCCCTTAAAGACCATCAAACACTCAACAAATCTCCTATAAAAAAAAATGTCGACCAGGAAAGTCAAAAAAAATTTTAAATACTATTAAATATGTGGCTCCCCCTTTAATGCTGATAAAGTCATTAAAAACCTGAAACTCCAGTCTTCACATCTAAAAATTACACTTAAAAACATAAATGATATCTAAAAATATATGCACAAACACATTTAAAAAACAATACAATGGAAAACCGTGGTTGTTGCTGTTAAATAACTCATACTGCAGGAATAAAATATATCACAGCATTTAAACAATGATCTTTACACTTATTTTAAACATATGTAAATATCACAATAAATTTATAAAAATTTCTTACACGTGGCATATTACCTTAAGCCTATATCTTCCTATACTTTAAGCCTCTAACTACACCTTACACAATTAGTTCACCCATGGATCAAACAAAAATTTAATATACCAGGCTTGACCTTCAAAACTTTCAAACTTACATAGTCCCACAATGACATGCTCCAGGCTAGACCTCACACTCCAAAAGGGATATTATTTCATATCTGTCCATTTCACTAACCTATGCCCCATCTCCATACAAGAAATCAACATAAAAACTTACATACTTTATTCTAACTTCCAAAAATATATAGCCTACTCAAATCTAAGAATCCAGTAAAAAGACAACACTCATGAATATGTACATCACATTCATACCAACACCTCTTTCAAAACCGAGTGCACCGGTATATCCTTTCATTCCTCTCCATATTTGCTGGGGCCCCCAGACTTCACACCATTTTCTCACATAAAAGTCACGTAGATCTGAGTGGCTCCGGATATCACCAAAAAATAATCATATAAACAAGTCTCCAATTAATAAAAATTATAACTGTACTTTAACTATCTTCAATTATTCAAAACAGATGGAGCACAGTCAGCCATACAAAGACATTCTTCTTCATTCCAACAATGACATGATCCAGCTAAGCAATAACTAAAGTTCAGCAAAAACTATTTTTGCTTTCCAGAACTCTCAATGATCTATATTAAAATCAAACTTTAAATTGCCGTCCTTAACATTTAATAGGGCTGGAGAGAGCTACTATCCTAACACAAGCTCTTCCAGATAAAAATACAGACCCTAAACCAGTTAAGTCCAACAAGATTGCCCTCCTTCAAAATTAGAAGACATTCTAAATTCTCCTCTTAAAGTCCAGGGCAATTCATTTCAAAACTTCAGCGGTCATGTCTAACACTTAAACAACTTCCTAAAAAAAAAATAGTCATCACCTGAGCACAAGACAGAAATTCTTAACCTTTAAACTTTATTATCTAAACTTAATCTTCAAAAGATTCATCCCCCTCTATTCAATCCAACTGAAAAATAAATCAAATATTTTTCCATTGAAAACTCAATGTCCCGGGGAATAACACCAAGCCTCCAACCGAAAAAAAAATCCAAAATTAAGCTCTACCATTATTCCCTTTAATCTTTATTTTAACTTGAGCCAAAACCATAAAACTCTTAAACCAGTTAGAAAAATAATTCCCCCTCAAGGTTGACATCCATTGAAAAACTCTTAAAAACAATGTCATTCAACCGCTCAAGGAGGTAACCATATATTCCAAGTCAGGCTAACACTGTATAAAAAAGGACACTCTACTTACACCCAAATTCAAAGGGGTCTACTAGTTTACAATTCATTAAACATGCCTAAAAAATAGGTCAAATATGCCTGGGTGACAGTAACAATAAAAAAAATTGGAAATATATCACATCTTTATTAAAAAAAATTATGCAAATATAAAATTTAAGAGGTCAGAAATAAAATATCAGCTATCATTTCATAAATAGAACAGTAAATACACCGAATAGTAAATAACTATTCAATATATCAGTAAACCGTAAATTCTATAAGAAATGCTTAAGACTTATACTCAACTCAATATACGAGGTAAACTTTTAACTTACACAAACCCTCATTGAGCTCCAGAGCAAGTCAAGCCAAAAAAAAATTTTGACATTTATTTCAAGATAAAAACTATTATTCGTATTAAGTATTGATCTCTTCATATTTATGTTTAAACTGGCTATTAAGAATTTAAAAAAAGATCACTAAAAATCTTAACTTGATGCATAATTCAAAATCAAATTACCTGCATTTTGATTAAAAATCTAAGTACCAAGGAAATTCCACAAAAACAGCTCAAATATCCATTTAATTTCTAAAAAGTAATTCACAATTTAACCATTCAAAAATTTCTATCAAAAAAAATTTCCATTATAAAGATATAATTTCAAAGAATTTATTCAATTACTTAAGTAACTATAAAAAAAATCAAGTAGCTTTAACTTTTACGGTTTAATTATTCAATATAACTTAAAAAAGAAATTAAAATATAAAACATTTAAGATTAAGTCAAAACTTAATGACTACCCCGGGGAATTGGCCAGACAACAAACATCCGAAGCAGTCATCAATGTTGACTAAAATATGCAAATATTTCAATCATTAAACAAGAAACTTAAATACTTATAAAAATAAAACAATTTTCAACTTATAAAAAATTTCAAGAACATTGAACTGAGTCAAGAGTGACAGATACTTCAGGAAATCAGCCAAATCAAGCAAAACATCTGAAGTCATGTCACACAAGACCAAGTTCCCTATCAAAAGTATCCAGAAACTTAACATCTTAAATTCTGTAACTTAAATAAATATATTTAAATATATGGTTCATTTAAATTCATATCAAATCTATTAATAAATAAAATTAACAATCAATCTTAAACTTATTAAAAAATTATTTAAGTCCTGTCAAAAGGAATTTATTAATTCATAAAAAATTTCATTAATTTTAACTAGCACTTTATAAATCAATTCCTTCCTAGATTTAAACTTTACTTTAAACCATAAAGAAATAATTAAAAATCCACAATTACCATTATTATCATTTAAAGTCCATTATACCTTATCTAAACTTTAAAAAAATTATTTCTATTAACAAGTGTATATTAAAAAAAAATGCAACTTCAGGGATCTGTTTAGGAAAAATTTGGGTCCGTTAACGGACTCTTCACAATTTTTATTACGGTAAAAACGGACCCTTCACAATTTATATTACGGTAAAAACGGACCCTTCACAATTTTTATTAAGTTAAAAACGGACCCTTCACAATTTTTATTAGGTTAAAAACGGACCCTTCACAAAATATTTTATCTTAAAAATGGACCCTTCATAAATTTTTTCCCCTTAAAAGTAAAACCTTTCAATCGCCTTCGCCTTCAGTCAGATAGAAACGCAACAGCGGAAATCGGGTTTTTCTCTTTCACAAAACAGCCAACTAGCACCTGCGCCGAAAAGAGCTTTCTGTGACGTATTGAGCGAGCGCCGATCGCAGCCAATGAGAGATACAATCTGACAATGAGCGGTACAGTGCAGAGACGAAAAGTGATTCAGCATTTTTTGGGAGTAAAAATTCTTTCTCTTGTTTGGCAACACGTCACCTTATTTATTTCCTAAAGCTATCGTCATGAAGATAGAATAATAGAAGGAGAGCCGAGAAGATAGGCTTTTCTTAACAGAACTTAGCCCCAAAGTATTTCCCAGTGCATGGCGTGGCGCTAGTGATGCTGCACTGACTTTCGATCACATGACTTGTTTGACTGGTCTCTCGACTAGTCTGCTAGCGGGACGTAGGGGGCGCTAGACTTTATCTGCTCCCAAACTGCCGGAAATGCCAGCCAAACTCGGAAAGACTTTAGGGACGAAAGTGGAAGCGCTGTCTTTGTTCTCCTTCTACTATATCTATCTTCATGGCTATCGTGTACACGAACGACTAGGTATAGCGTTTCCTCCATTAAACAGCGCATGCGTCACTACTTGGCGAAATTTAGATCGATGTGAAGTCTGCTAGTTTGGCAATTTATCTGCAGAGCTGGCGAATAGACTTTAACTTTGTAATTAAATGAATATCACATTTTAAATAAAATCGACTAAGTTAAATTAAGTGAAAATAATGAAATTGCAATGACAAGATCAGTATAACTATTATTGTAAGCTTAAATGTATGCAATCAATATTACGATTCTTGCAGCATAACTAAAAATAATTTATTAAATTCCAACAGAAATTTTTTTAAAATCATTTTAAGAAATAGTGTTATTCTATTTAAGTAGATATTTTGCATAAATTTATGATAAAGTTATTTTCAAATAATAAAAATTAAATCATATATATGTATATTAATTTATTATATTTTTACCATTCATCGAATTGCTTAATGTATGATAATTTAATACATAAAATGTTTAATTTACCATTGCAACATACATTACCAATATTATTTACATTTGAAGGATAATAATTTAAAAAAAAATGAATACTTTGATAAATTCATTCTGTTAATTACTGTTTACATGTTATTAAAGTTCTTGCATAAAAATAATTTTTATGAAAGTTTAGAAGATATTGCAATTAGATTGTAATAAATATTCATTTTAATTATTATATTATTATTGAAAATAATTATATTATAAAAATAAATATATAATAATAAAAATTATAAAAATAATTTTTAAGTGATAAGAATTTTAAATTATAATTTCATAACACTATGATTTTCACAATAAAAAATTAAAAAGCAGCTGATAAATTAATAAATATTTTTATGCATAAAAAATAATTCTTAGAAAAGATTAACACTTTATAAGTTAATCCTGCAATTTATATGTATGTATGTTGTTAAATTCCATAAAAAATATTTTTAATGCAAGTTAAGAAGATATATATATGTTTTTTACAGTTTAGATATTAAAAAAATTCATTTATTAAAAAAATACCTTGTAAGTCATGTCAATATAAAAAGAATAAAAAGTTAGTTAACAGTGCTGTATTCACAATAAAAAATTACAAAGTAATTGATAAATAAAAATAATGATAATAAATATTTATATATTTCCATGTATCAAAGATAATTTTAAAAGATAAAACCTTCAATAAATCAATTCTGCTAATTTTATATTTATCTGTTACTAAAAAAAAAAAAAAAAAAAAAAAAAAAGGAAAAAGAAAAGTAAGCTTAGGAGATTTATATTGTATTTTAATAAATATTTACTTATATTTACAAAATAGATAGATATTTCTTTTATTTAATTATTAAAATTTATTTAAAATTAATTCTATCTATAGTTTAAATTATTTATTTACACAAATGAAATTAATTTTTTTAACTTGATTATAATTTAAATTTAATTTAATTATCTAACTGATAATAAAATATATTAAAAGATGAAAACTTCAATAAATCAAATCCACTAATTTTATATTTATAAAAGCGGGGTTTTTTTCTTAAATAAAAGCGGGGGGGGGGGGGGGGTGACAAGCTTAGAAGATTTATATTGCATTTTAATAAGTATTTAAAAAAATAGATAAATATTTCTTTTAAACTATTATAATTTATTTAAAATGCATTCTATTTACAATTTAAATTTATTATTACAAATAAAATTAAATTTTTAAAAACTATCTGACTAATAGTAAAATATTTTAAAAGATGAAAATTCAATAAATCAAATCCGATAATTTTATATTTATCTGTTTCTAAGAAAAAGAAAAATATATTAAGATTAGGAGATTTATATTGCAATTTAATAAATATTATATTTACAAAATAGATAAATATTTCTTTTATTCAATTATTAAAATTTATTTAAAATGAATTCTATTTACAATTTAAATTTATTGATACAAATAAAATTAATTTTTTTTAAACTTAATTTAAATTTAAATTTAATTATCTAACTGACAATAAAATAATTACAAAAAGTGATAATAAAAACAGACTGAGCTTTATTAACAATCTTAATAAAGATCAAACCATAACTAAAAAAAAAAAAAGAAAGCCCACAGCGGGGATAAAACACGCGAACTCAGGGCTCAGCAATAGACCAGGACCAAGCGAGCCAACTCTTAACCACTATACGAGATTGTTCACACAACTGTTCTCCAAAATGCCATAAATGGTCTTTACGCAATACTTTCTGATAGTACTTGGCGTTTCTTCGCCAAGACGAGGCAGGAAACAACCCAAAAATGAGTTAACGCATGCGCTGTTTAACGGAGGAAACGCTATATCTAGTCGCTCGTATCGTGTACTCGTCTCGTGGTCGTGTATAGTTCTTTGATATATTAGTGTGTTGAACTACCATGAAGGGAATGAAGCGTCCAAATCAGAATTTAGGTGGTACGAGAAACGCTGATTACTACGTTAAAAAGACTAAGAAGTCAGATGCTAGGGGATGCCCCAAAATTCAGTCGTTTAAAAAAAAAAAAAGATTCAAATGACGCCGAAAAAGAACCTGTTGATGATGCGTCATGTGCTGCAAAAAATGACGCCGAAAAAGAACCTTCTCCAGAATTTTATTGTAATTATATTTTTGAATTTGGAGTAGGTGTAAATATCATTATAGATATGCAATGGTGGATATATTTTTTCATTTTGTGGTCTTCTTACTTTAAGTATAATGTTTATAATTAATTTCAAAATCTACAACTTCTTAAAAGGCAAATAAACATTTTCTATTCGAATAATGCATAATTCTCTGCATTTATTACTATATTTTTAAATCTGCTGCCAATAGGTGTGAATATTGCTATAAATATTGAATGGTACATTTAATTTCCATTCTGAGCTCTAATATTTCAATTTTACTGTATTAAGCACAGTTTTTTCACAATTTAGAAGATAAAATACAAATAGAAATTTTTTATTAGCAATGTATAACTATGCCTCAATCAATTATAAAAGTTCTGTTTGCATTTTAATCTATTTTAGCTTTTAAAAAATACATATATTTTAAAATCCGCTGGCAGTAAGTGTAAATATTATTGCACATATATTTTTTATTCTGTATTCTTCTAATTAATTTTACTTTTGACAAAATGCTTTGTTTTATTTTCATTTTAAATGCTTATTTTCTTCAAAAGCAAATGTTATTTTTCTTAACTGGTTTAAAATATGCTGCACAGCTATTGTATTGATAATTTTAAATTTACTGGACACAAAGGCATCTTTTTATTGATTTTACAATTTTCTGTTTAAAAATGAATTGTGACAGTATATGTGTTTGTAAATTTATGTACTTGAATAAACTGAATGGATTATTTCACAATCTCTCTCTATATATTATTATTCATCATTTTTTAATCCATTTCTGGATGTAAATCTGTCCCAGATTTCTTTAATTATTTCCCCATCAGCTGTACGGCAGTGGATGCTGCAGCTGCACATTTTTTTTTTTATTTTTTTCATACTTAGCAAACTAATTTAATAAATAGTATTAACAAAATTCTGGGCTAAGAAAAAAAAATGCTAAAATTTATTTTTGGTGTCGAAATTTATTGTATTTTCTTTGTAAATACAAATTTTGCTTATATTATGAGTTACTATAGTTTCTTATGATAGTAAACTGGGTCCAGCATTTTTGGGTTGCAGATAAATTTTGTTTTTCTGCAGATTGATACAAAAAATTCTGCTACTAAGACTGTTTCTTGTTATCTAGTTAAGAATTTGAAAACCAAAAATTATTATTAAAGTAAAAACCTTTTATGTACATTTTAAAGAACTTAATTAAAAGTTGAAATGAATTATATAATGTTTTTACATTATATATATATATATATATATATATATATATATATATATATTATGTGTGGTTCATCCAAACAAGAACATTAATACTAGTTTTGCAAAATTTTGTTTTTCACAATTTTATAAAAACAGGACCCTGTCACTGAAGTCCGAAGGGACCTACCTGAATGTAACGTTATTTTTAAATTCACAAAATTAATAATACATTTTTCACAATTTCACAAAAACAGGACCCTGTCTGAAAAGTCTGGACAGACCCCTGAACTTTAATATAAAAAAAAAATTAAAAATATAAAAATTTACAGACGATTTCACATCTTGATACACAGGTGAACCTGATGTAGCGATTAGGATTTCACATTATGTTAATCTTCCATGCAGGAGTTTAAATCACATCCAAAGACTTTTGACTTAACAGTCTTGTCGGCAAGAAATAAAAAAAATAACAGTCACTTGGGTCCCAGGACCTTTCCACTGCCAACTCCACAACATAGCCTTTAATTTAGTCCAACATCAGTTTAGAAAAGTCTCAGATACACCATAATAGATGAGAAGATGCAAACCAAATGCTGACATTACTTTCTCAAACATTTCAGCACAGCATTTCCATCCAGGATCCTTCTAACTTTACCATTTATGCACCGTAAGAATTAAAACGATGAAATCAGTCATTCATGACATTAACACCAGTACAAAGTTCAGGATCAACTTAAACACTAAAAAGTCACATCTTCTCTAGCACAAGAATTCTTCTTCAGGATCTACCAGAAACACTTTATCAGCACAGACAAAAGTCTCTCTCCTAAACTTTATTCGATGAATACCAAGCGAGGTCAAACTTCAGACACAATCGTCTCACAGAAACTACCAGGAACACTTTCTTAGCATTAGAAAATGTCTCTCACATATCTCACTCAATATCAGACAAGGTCCTATTTCAGGCACAATCATATCACAGGAACCACCAAGGACACTTTATTTGGCACAGGCGAACACTTTCTTTCCTCCAAACTTTATTCGATGAACATCAAAACACAGGGGCGTAGGAAAGGGGGGGGCTCAGGGGGCTCAAGCCCCCCCCATTGGATTTTATCAGAAGCTTAATTAGGCAAAAAAATTTCATTTAATAAACGCATTCAAATTATTTCGTGATAATGAAAATTTTAAACATTTCAAATTCTGTTGCTTAAATTTATGTAAAATAATAAATATGCTTAAGCTCATCTATAATCTGAAATTTCTAATAGGTTTTAATTTGTATTATTAATTTGTTAAAATTCACAAAATAATAAATTTGAAACATTCTAGGAAGTTTGAACAAGCTAATCTGCAATATTCAATAGAGATCAATTTCAGTAAGTTTGAGTATGTTAAAGAAGGTAGAAAGGGGGGGGGGGCTAAAAGCATATTATAGTAGAATAATAGAACTGTTAGAAGCAACATTTGTAATAGGAAAAAAAATAGATAAAGCTTTTATTTATTTATTTATTTATACTCCTCTGGGAACGGCAGTGCTTCAAACTCCCGGAGAAATGTAGTAAATTTCCTTCAGGATTTGCAATCCTTTTTTAAAGCTAACTGATGACAGCAGTAAGGCCAAACACCAGAGAAATATGCGACCCGGCGTGTAGCTTGCCATACAAAATCAAGCTTTCAAGAGGATTTCCAATACTTTTGTATCTCTCTATTTAAAAAAAGAAAAGAAAAAAAAAATACCGTCTCCGTTAACAATAATGCCGCGCTCGAAGAACACGTGTCTAGCAAGAGGGGGAGATTTTAGTGGCACGTCATTGGTCGAAGTAAAACTTATTGCTAGCAGTGGATTGCGTCATTCCCCTGATATTTTGTGAATAGAACAGAATTTCTTCCGAGAAGATTGTTTCAAAATCATTTTGATTTTGCGTTTGCCTTTCGTGTTATGATTTGTTAAGGTTTAGTTGAATTTTATCGCCCTAGGCAGCAGTTTATGTGAACGTTATATACGATACATAACAAAAATAAAATTGCACTATGAATTCTCGTAAAAGACCGAAAAACACATTGTTGAGTTTTTCTCTTCTAAAGTTCCAAAAAGAACGGAAGATTCTGAAGTCATAGAAGAAAAACGTGAAGAATCAAGTTCTGCAGTTAAAGATGAAAAAACTGAAGAATTCAAAATATGATTGACCGTTTTGAATATCATAAGAATATAGTTACTAGCTTATACGCAATACTGCCAAAATACATAGAAAAATCTTCAGTAGAAAATATCATGCAATGTGCTGAATTTTATTCTTCTGATATAAAAAGTTTTCCGAATATTTTACAAGCTGAAATTGAAATGTGGTTCGAAAAATGGTTGTCGTTAGACAAAGAAGAAAGGTCAAGCACTGCGATAGAGTCATTATCAAAATGTAATGCGAATGTTTATCCCAACATCAAAAAATTGTTAAAAGTAGTATCAACGCTTCCAGTATCAACAGCCACTCCAGAAAGAACATTTTCCACATTGAGACAGTTAAAAACTTGCCTTAGGAACAGTATGTCAAATTCTCGGCTTTCTGGACTTGCACTGATGAACATTCATCAAGAAATAAAACTAAATGCTGAATCCATTTTGAACACAATGGCTTCGAACCGCACTTACCTTGTATTATGATGACAAAATTTGTAAGTATATACATATTTATTTTTCTAAGCACTGTATTTTATCGAAGAAACGCCGCATTCGTCATAATCACTGTACTCGTCAAAACTGACCCCTCCCCCCCTCAATAACCTTTAAATTATTGTAATCGTTTAACTCGTGTGAATGCTTCTTTTGTGGACAGCGTTGCATTGATCTGACTTCAATTAACGTTTTCTGAATAATGTAGAGTAAGCGATGTCTTATAATTTGAGTTATCTATAACTTTATTTAAAATATTTAAATCAAATTTTAAATATTTTAATGTAATTTTTAGACGTCAGTTGGTATTCAAACTATTCCAGGAAAGGTGAAAAGTTTGTCATCACTTGGCTGGAATCGCATTTAACTCAATAATTAACTTATTCAGGGGTGATTGTGGTCCGGGTATTCCCTGGAATTCCGGGTTTTTCGATCGATCTTCCAGGTTTATAATATCGTTACTTTTAGTGGAAAATTCAGATATATAAAAAGTTCGCGAATTTCGGAAAAAAGCGCTGAAAAACGTAAATTGCTCAAAAATTAACGAAAAAAACAAATTTCTCTAAAGAATCGCGTAGTAAAAACGCAAGTTTTGTAAAAAAAAAATCGTGAAAAAACAATCTATATCGTGAAAAAACAATAAATTTCATCAAAAAATCACGAAAAAGCGGCTAATTTCGTCTTATAAGCGCGAAAAAACAGCCATTTTTTTAGAAGATTACGAGAAAACGGCTAATTTGTGTAATAAAATGAGAAAAAAAAATAAATTTTGTCAAGAAAGCGTGAAAAAACTTTCGCGAAAAGATCGAGAAAAAACTACTAATTTCTTCGAATATTGCAAAAAACGACCGATTTCGTCAAAAGATCGAGAAAAAACGACCGATTTCGTAAAAAGATAGAGTAAAAGCAGAAGCAAACGTCAAATTTGGAAAAAAAATAAAACAAACTTTCAAACTAGTAAACGCCGCGGTGTTTCTTTTATAAAATTCGGTTCTATTTATGAAAAATTTCTTTCGTATTCTAGTGTCATATTTAACAAAATTGTGAAATTTAGCCTATTCTTTAATGTTTGCTTTTAAGTAATGTGCATACACATATTTTTAATTGTGAATAAATATATTTATTATTCTACATAATTACTAATTGAGACGTTTTATCCTTTATAGATTTTCTCAATTTTGTAGTTATTTTGTGCGTATTGAGTTAGAAATTATTTGAGCCCCCCCCATAATTTTTAAATTGCTACGCCACTGTCAAAACAAAGTCCTGTTTCAGGCATGGTCATCCAAAACTTTTAGTCGTTGCTGATCATACTCATGGGTAACTGGAGCACGCTTACACAGTAAAACAAGATCTTTTCAAATTAAGAAACTTCAAAAATTTATCAAAAATTCCATCGGCCCCCCCATCTCAAAGATCGGGTATATTTTGGCCATGGATAAAAAAATCTCAAAACTTGATATTAGGAAAACAGATCAATTTAAGAAAAACTAACCAAAAGAATAGCAGCCTATTTCTTACATGAAACCACAATCTGCATGCTACTTAAACTTAGAAAAACGAACCTACTTTCCATATAAGAAAAATTTATAGAAGCCATTAAAAGGCATTCTATTTAAAAAGGAAGGACCAGATAGGCCCATAACCGTGATAGTTTAGACTGTTAAGGTCTATCTTATACGATCTTACACAGCAGAGGTTCACACTTATTTTTACACAGCAAGTGGAAGCACAAGGCTGACTCTCGGTCCTTCATTAATTTAGAAAAAACTATTTTTTAAATTAATTTAATGAATGAATAAATTATATGGCTTCAATCTGAAAAAGTAAAAATGTAAAAGTGTTTTCGAAAGAATGACTAAAGTTTTAAAAAATAAACCAACAATTTTATTAACAGATAAAAATGATAAAAAAAAAATAGATGAAGGAAGTATGGATATAATATAACGTTTTATCAAGTTCTACTAGAAAGTCCACTTTACATAAATATCACAAGTTCTCAAGAACTATATATCAACATACTTCATTACTTGAAAATAAAAACAAAAAAATAGAAACTTGAAAAACCGGAGCATCAGAATCTAATTTCTATTATTTACTTTTAAATATATTTTGAATGATTAACATTAAATGAAAAATATAATTGAAATATTAAATAGTTTAAATTATATTAGTTAAAGATTACACAATAAATTTATTTCATTTACTTTATAAATTGAATATATTTAAAAGGATATTTAAATTAACTTTAAGTTTGAAATTTAATTAGCTTTAGATATTTAAATGAATGAATGTTAATTAAATTTACTTTACCATAAACCCAGCATTGGAAGAAGCCACACAACAAATCTAAATGTAAATTTAATTTAATGTTTTTAACTCCAACTAAATTGTTTCCCTTCATCTCTAGAAAAAGCTTTCATCAACAAGAAAGAATTAGCACGTTTCCAATATATACTACCTGTCCACTATCTCATATCAACCAACGATAAACTTAACCGGCTCTTAAAAATGAAATGGCCTATTAACACAAAGTTTCGTGGTAGAGATAATCAGGAAAACATGGAAACAGCAATAAACATGTTACCGATAATTCGGAACATCTATAAAATATTCTAGAGACGTATCAATAACAAAAAAACAGATGGAGTCAAAAGAAAGAAAAAGAAAAATTAAACCCGTCATCTTAAATAACGTGCATCACGTACTCCAGCACCAGCGTGAATCCTTATTTACAGCAAGAAATCTGTCATAGCTGTCTTTACACCCAAGACCAATAATGGCCGCTTTTCGATCAGCTTGACATCAATGAAGAGGCTTGCCGAATCCATTACCGTAGACAAACCAAGTCCATCACAATGACGCTCCTATTATTTTAACATGCTGGACATTTGAACACAGGAAAATTCTTTACTTCATAGCGACTTCAGTTTGTTGAAAGAAATAAATTAAAAAAGGTAATTAATATTTTTAATTAATAAGGACAAGTGACTTTTTCATTATATCAACAACATTTCCCGCCGACACAATCTTCTAGGCATAAGTAAACACGGTCTCCAAAGCATGACACTAAAAGCGAAGCAAAAAGCCAACGCACTATCGAAATCAACGGCGTTTTATACTCAGCTCCCAATACAATGCATGTCATTACGCAGCCTCCGTTCGATCACGTAACGTCACATCCGAAATAGAAAGTTCGGGAAAGACCAATCGGCGATGTCCACTTGTAAGAGAGAATTAAGGAGGATAGAGACACTTACGCCATCTATTGTCGACTGCCGAAATTCCTCAGTACGCCGCATGAATCAAATGCCGTATGTCTGAAGTGAGAGCCGTGAGCGATAGTAAACAACTGCCGGTAATTTATACAAGTACAGTTGAAAAACAGAAGTAGAAGATTAAAGAGATATGAATATTTAATAAGAGTGTTTATTAACGGTAAGTAGAAATAAAATAAAGATATTTATTTTTATTTATTGAAAGTAAAAATATCTATTGTAACTGAATAAAATAGTATTTGTAAATATTGAAAGAACTATAATAAATATAATATAGGATTAAGTAGAAAAGGAAATATGAGTCAGTTTAGTATAAAGATATCATAGAGTGATAAGACACTAGGAAATGGGCAATAGCTATTTCCTAACAAATGCCCCCCCTCTTATCATCTCTATGAAACAAGGCAGAAGGTAAAAAAAAATTACCAAAAGTACGACCATCCACCCTTTTCTCAAACTGGTCCACGTCATGACCTCAAAAATTCAACCTTACCAAAAATCCTAAAGACTTGACCAAAAGATTTCCAAAAAAAATCCCTTAAAGACCATCAAACACTCAACAAATCTCCTATAAAAAAAAATGTCGACCAGGAAAGTCAAAAAAAATTTTAAATACTATTAAATATGTGGCTCCCCCTTTAATGCTGATAAAGTCATTAAAAACCTGAAACTCCAGTCTTCACATCTAAAAATTACACTTAAAAACATAAATGATATCTAAAAATATATGCACAAACACATTTAAAAAACAATACAATGGAAAACCGTGGTTGTTGCTGTTAAATAACTCATACTGCAGGAATAAAATATATCACAGCATTTAAACAATGATCTTTACACTTATTTTAAACATATGTAAATATCACAATAAATTTATAAAAATTTCTTACACGTGGCATATTACCTTAAGCCTATATCTTCCTATACTTTAAGCCTCTAACTACACCTTACACAATTAGTTCACCCATGGATCAAACAAAAATTTAATATACCAGGCTTGACCTTCAAAACTTTCAAGCTTACATAGTCCCACAATGACATGCTCCAGGCTAGACCTCACACTCCAAAAGGGATATTATTTCATATCTGTCCATTTCACTAACCTATGCCCCATCTCAAATGAGTACTATATGCAGAGTTCTCGCTGTCGCTCGTCATTGCGCCAAATTGCGACTAAATTCTTCATTTGGCGAGTAAACAAGCAATTAGATTCGCCAAATTGCTAGTTCTCAATTTTTGCTTTTTTTTTTTTTTTCTTTTCTTTTTCATTTTTCATACATTTGCATATACACATATTTTTAATATATACATATTTGTAGTGGATAATTAAAATTAGATTAATAACAATCGTTGTCGCCGTTATAAAAACTGAGGTTATTTTAGAACATATTGAAAAAAAGGGGGTACATTAAAGGATTAAAGATAATTTTTTTTTTGCTACACCACAAATCTATTTTGCTAATACTTTTTTCATTTGGTAAATATTTTTTATTTTTAATTAGCCAAATTACTAACATTGGTCACAAAAACACAGACTATATGTGACTCCACTGACAGGTCATTGTGACTGCTGCTTCGTGGCAAACCCAGCAGCAGAATTCTTTTCTGCAGTCTGCAGCACAAGTAAAAACTTAAAAAACAGTCTTCAGACCTGTAATATCTTCGAAATGGAAATATAAGTGGTGATAAGAGATGGTGCGATGATACCGTGATCTGTTTTGTAAGCCGAATAAAATATCAGAGATGTAAGAATGATTTGACTGGATGCTACAAGAGTGGCTGTTGTATTATATTGTAAATAAATAGTATGGAACTCTAAAGGATGCTTCCCTGAAGAAATTACACTACTAGTAATAAGAACTCACAATGTAAAAACTGGTGACGTTATGGGATGATTTACCCATATTATATTAAAAAGCAAAATATTTTGAAAAAAAAAAAAAGTAAACGCCTGAAGAAAGAAATGGCTGTTGAAAAAGAAATTATTTCACTGGGACGGCTAGAAGAGTATGACTCAAAGGTTCCTTGGACGATTTATGTAGAGAAGATGGACTTTTATTTCTGTGCCAATAATATAAAAAACGAAGAAATGAAAAAGAATATTTTGCTTAGTTCTGTTGGAACTACGACATTTACAATTCTAAGAGATATTATTGTTGACATAACATTATCAATTGCATGATTTTTGTTAGTTGAATGATTATTCAACTCCTCATTCGGTGACTGGTAAAATTCCTGCTGAATTAATGTTTGGAAGGCCAATTCGAACAGCCCTTCATTTGATATTACCTTAGCACTGGGCCGATGTAGGAATTTCTTAAATCGATTTATCACCCATCCTACATCGCGATTTAGCGATTTTACCTTTAGACTATGAAAACCTGTTTTTTTTATTTATAGAGACAAAATACAGTATTTATTAACCCCCCCCCCCCCTTTATCCTTTCTTGTGCTATATAATATACAGTTATTTTTCTAAATTTTTTGAAAACAGTTATTTACATAATAAACACAAAAAAAATTGAATCCCATTCTATTATAGACATAAGACTCAAATAGATACATTGATAAACATCTTTTAAAATAATTTCAATAAATCGATTTTTTTAGTAGGAGGAGTATGTAATTTAATTTGAAGTGAAAACATTAGGACTGGGCGATGTAGAGATTTCTTAAATCTATTTATCATCCATCTAACATTGCGATTTAGCACTAATTTTACCCTCTATAATACGAAACCTATCATTTAATTTTTAGTAACAAAATACGGGCTTTATGCACCCCCCCCCACACACACACACACTATAGTAATTGTATTAATTCCCACTTGTATTAATTTAGCATTTAATTGTTTAAATAACTAAAAAATATGTATTTTACACACACACACACACACACAAAAAAAAAAATGTCTTTTTTTTTTTTTTTTTTTTTTTTTTTTTAAATTAGTGATCTATTTTAATATTTTTTATAAACTCATCCTTAAAGAAATAAAATAAAAAAGGATTTTTTTCATTGTGTCTGACTTGTTTTGAATGCTACAATCTAAATTACTTGAGTAGAGAAGCCTGGGGGCAACTTCCCATAACACTCTCAAATAGCATTTCATTGCTAATAACATGCATGCACTTGTATTTTACGGACACTGAGTTAAAAACTTATTGAAGAAAGACAGAAGCAGATTCGCTGATAAATTTAGCTGTTCATTTATCTTCAGAAGAATAGTAGTATAAAAAAGAGGGGGGGGGGAGAGATTTGAGAAAAAAGGTGCATTTTTTTTTTAAAACTTTTAGATTAAAAAAAAAATGTGTTTAATATAAATGTTGACATTCATATGTGAATGGAGAAAGATTGAAAGGCCACATTACCAAAGTTGCTGATTTTTTTAGATCGTTGGCCCCTGTAAGATTAGTAATAAAACACAATCTTAAATATATATATATATATATATATATATATATATATATATATATATATATATATATATCTTTATAATGACAAAAAAAGTAGAAAACTGCAAATCTACAGAAAAATTCATTGAATGCTTCCTCATTCTGCTGTAAAAAACAAATTACCTAAAACATTACAGAACCCTCTTAAAATATTTTTAATTAATTAAATAGTTAATTAAAACTATTCTAATGCTACACAAACATATGAAAAATAATTTTTCATCAAAATAATGCATAAAAATATAAACTAAGAATGATTTAATTTAGATTTTAACCTTAAGACTTTTTTTTTATTTTTCTCAGTCATAAATAGTGAATCATTTACAAATAAAACACAATAAAATGTTATTTAGATTTTATTTAAAAAATAAATGTGTTTTTAATGCACTACACATATCACATACAGTTGGCATCTATACTGGTGAGTGTATTTCGCATCATTAAATAGTATATCTTGGGGGGAAAATAATCCAAGAGCTGAGCATGCAACAGAAATTGAATATTGAAGATACTGAAATGTCCTTGAAATCCATTTGCATCCAGTGTGAAAAAAGAAATAAATTATTTGAAATGCATGTAGGATCAAAGCTGATGAATATATTTTCCAGAATAAAGCTATATTTCTTGAAAAAAAAAAAATCAAACTGAATATATACTAAAAGCACATGGCAAAAAAAACCCCCGCAATATTGAAAATACAAAAATGTCATCGAAATCTGCTTGCATCCAATAGGAAAAAGAATTAACCAGTTCTCTAATTAGATGTAATCAATGTAGATATGCATATTTTGATGAAAAAAACTGTATTTCACTTGGCAATCAATAATTATTATTTTAAGTCGTCACTTGGCGAGTGATGACTAGAGTGGCGATAGATGACCAGCAAATTACGTGAAATGCATGTGGAATCAAAGCTGATAAATATATTTTGCCAAAATAAAAACTGTATTTCTTAAAAAATATAATCCAACTGAACTCGATAAAAGAACTCGGCAAAAAACCAAAATATTGAAAATACAGCTATGTCATTGAAATCTGTTTGCATCCAGTAGAAAAAAGAAATAAGCACTTTTTTAATTAGATGTAATCAATGTAAAGATGCATGTTTCCATGAAAAAAAACTGCATTTCACTTGGCAATTGAAAATAGATTTTTTAATCGCTACTTGGTGAGTGACGACTAAGGTGGCGATCGATGTTCAATAAATTTACTTGAAATGCATGTGAAATCAAACCTGATGAATTAATATATTTTCCAAAATAAAACTTTTATTTCTTGGAAAAATAATTCCAACTGACCACACTAAAAGAACATGACAAAAAACCAAAATATTGAAAACCCAGCAGCAGAAATTTTTTCTGCAGTCTGCAACACAAGTAAAAACTTAAAAAACAGTCTGCAGACCAATCCCTCGCATTACATTATATGCACTCAAACCTCCTAAGTATTTGTGATAGACAAAAGAAAAATATATTTTTAAAAAGAAGTTGTCTTTGTTGTCAGAATTTTTAACACCTCATACATTGTCCAAAAGGCGGAGGGGGGGTCCCCTTTGACGAAACCTGCTTTTTTTTTTTTTTCGCGATCTCTTGAAGAAATTTGCCGTTTTTTCGCGATCTGCTGAAGAAATTTGCCATTTTTTCGCGACCTTTTGAAGAAATTTGTCGTTTTTTCGTGATTTTTTAAAACGAAATTTGCAGTTTTTTGGATTTTTTTACGAAAACTGCCGTTTTTCCGCGATCTTTTGAAGAAATTTGTCTTTTTTTTCGTCTTATTATGAAGAAAATTTCCGTTTTCTCGTAATTTTTTGAAGAAATTCGCCATTATTCCGTGATCTTTTACGAAAATTGCCGTTTTTTCGCGATATTTTGAAGAAATTGGCCCTTTTTTTTCCGTGATTTTTTTAAAGAAATTTGCCGTTTTTCGTGATTTTTTGTCGGAATTAGCCCTTTTTTTTTTTTTTTTTTTTTTTAATTTATTCATAAAATTTATCATTTTTGTCTTGATTTTTTGACAAAAACTGTCGTTTTTTCGTGATCTTTTGAAGAAGTTTGCCTTTTTTTTGCGATGTTTTGAAGAAACTTGCTGCTTTTTTCGTGATCTTTTGAAGAAATTTGCCTTTTTTCGTGATTTTTTGATGAAATTTACCGTTTTTTCGCGATCTTTGAACGAAATTCGCGTGTTTTTCGCGATCTGTGACGACATTGATTTTTTCTCGAAGGCTATCGAAATTCGCGATGCATTTTATGTCCGAAATTTTGGATTTAGGACAGAATTTTTTTAATTTTTGCTAAATTTTTAAAAGTTAAAAAATAGTTTGTCGCAGCGTTGTGCCGATTCTGCTTCCAGGATTGAAAATACAGCTAAATCATTGAAATCTGTTTGCATCCAGTAGGGAAAAGAAATAACCATTTTTCTAATCAAATGTAAACAATGTAGAGATGCATATTTCCATGAAAAAATCTGCATTTCACTTGGCGATCGAAAAAAAAAAATTATCGCCAGTTTTATATCTTTAATTACCGCATGGCAAGTGTCGGCCTCTAATTTTTATCTGTATTAAATCAAATCCTGCTACATCGATTTAACACATAGGGGGCGCTATGGGCGGCTCAGCCCCCCTAAAATATTTTGCCCCACCCCCTGAAAAAGATTCCAAGATCACTCAATGAATTTCTGTTCCGAAAATCCAAATGAAATTCTGTTCAAAAATCTAATATAGTTTTGAGACCCTTTCACAGTTTTGCAGAATTACTAAATTGTATCTAAACTAAGTGTCTCACTCATCCTATTTGTGCATATGAAGCTAACATGATGTTTAATTTTTTACCAGTTAATAGACTCAAAATTTTCATCATCATTATACTTTTTTAGCATAAAATGAAGTTATTACAACAGTTTAATGAGAAACATAGTATCTACAATGTGAATATGCACTAATTTTTCTTTCTGTGTCAGAGAAAGATAAAAAACAAATAAGCACTCCCTACATTTTCTTGAGCACCCCCCCCCCCCCCAGCTATTATTCACTTCTAGTTACGGTCCTGTCCTGACCCTGCTAAATCGATTTAACACAAACTTGCTCTGTTTTCCCTAAATCGTATTTTTCTTACATCGCCTTTTTCCTAAATCGGAAAGCATTGAGGCAAGGCTACATCGTTTCGCTACATAGCGATTTAAGAACTGGCTAAATCGCGACGTCCGATGTATCTATTGAAAACCAATAGTTAAATTGGATTTCCGATGTAAGTGTTAAATCAAGGCTACATCGTTTTGCTACATCGCGACATTCGATGTATCTATTCAAGACCAATAGTTAAATCGGATTTCCGATGAAAGCGTTAAAACGATTTAAGGCTCAGACATGCAAATTTGAATTTTAACTTTAAAATTGCTCCCCCAACCTGCCCCCTTCCAGGCATAAATAGTGAATTAATAATAATAATTAAAAAAAAACACGTTTTTTGGATTTTAATTAATAAATAAACGCAGTGTTGAATTCAGACACTTTTCTCCGGGAGGTATTTCTGTGGCTCCTAGGGAGGGGGGGGGGGAAGAAATTGCACATTTTCACCATTAAAAACACAGAATTTCCGGGGAAGGGACCCCCTTAATAAATGTGTTAGTAATACACTACACACATCACATGCAGTTGACATCTATGCTAGCAGTAGCGTATCTAGAATTATCATTTCAGAGGGGGCTGAGATAAAGCATACATTTCTGAGAGGATAGCGCCTTGCAAAAGGGCGGGAGGGGGGGGGGACGAATGGGGCGGTCGCCCCGGCGCGGGAATTTAGGAATCTGTACTGGTGAGTGTATTTCGCATCATTAAACAGTATTATCTTGGGAAAAAAATAATCAAAGAGCTGAGCATGTAACAGAAGTCGAAAATTGAAGGTACTGAAATGCCCTTCAAATCCATTTGCATCCAGTGTGAAAAAAGGAATAAGTTATTTGAAATGCACGTAGAATCAAAGCTGATAAATATATTTTCCAAAATAAAGCTATATTTCTTGAAAAAATAATCAAACTGAATATACTAAAAGCACATGGCAAAAAATCTCCGCTTGATAATACAAAAACGTCATCGAAATCTGCTTGCATCCAATAGAAAAAAGAATTAACCAGTTCTCTAATTAGATGTAATTAATATAGATATGCATATTTTAATGAAAAAAACTGTATTTCACTTGGCGATCAATAATTATTATTTTAAATCGTCATTTGGCGAGTGATGACTAGTGTGGCGATCGATGACCAATAAATTACTTGAAATGCATATGGAATCAAATCTGGTGAATATATTTTGCAAAATAAAACTGTATTTCTTGAAAAAAACATGCAACTGAAATAGATAAAAGAATGCGGCAAAGAAAACGAAATATTGAAAATACAGCCATGTCATTGAAATCTGTTTGCATCCAGTAGGAAAAAGAAATAATCACTTTTCTAATTAGATATAATTAATGTAGAGATGCATATTTCCATGAAAAAATTGCATTTCACTTGGCGATTGAAAATAGATCTATTAAATCGCCACTTGGCGAGTGACGACTAGGATGGCGATCGATAGCCAACAAATTACTTAATGTGTGTGGAATCAATGCTGATGAGTACATTTTTGCAAAATGAAACTGCATTTCTTGAAAAAATACCAAACTGAACACAGTAAAAGAACTCTGCAAAAAACCAAAATATTGAAAATACAGCTATGTCATTGAAATCTGTTTGCATCCAGTAGGAAAAAGAAGAAAACACTTTTCTAATTAGATGTGATCAATGTCTAGAGATGCATACTTCTATGAAAAAAACTGCATTTCACTGGGCGACCGAAAATAGATTTTTTTAACCGCCACTTGGCGAATGACGACAAGATATTTTATAACGAAATTTTTTAATTGCCACTTTTATATTTTTAATAACCACGTGGCAAGTGACTGCTGCTAATTTTAAATCAAATCCTACTAAATCAATTTAACATCAGCTTGCAATGTTTTTCTTAAATAGTCTTTTTCTTAAATCGAAAACACTGAGGTTTGTGATGTGTGTTTAAATCGGATCCTCTAAATCGATTTAACACCAACTTGCTCTGTTTTCTCTAAATCATCTTTTTCTTACATCACCTTTTTCCTAAATTGGAAAGCATTGAGGTTTGCAAAGTTTGCTTAAATCGATTTAACACTAGTTCCCAGTAACAGAATTTCCTGCGCTAGTCTGCAGCAAATCAAAACTTATCTGCGACTCAAGTATGTTGGACCAAAGTTGCTAGCATAAGAAGTTATAGTAGCCCATAAGATAAGCAGAGTTTGAATTTACAAAGAAAATATAAGCAAAAGATATAAGTAAAAGATACAATAAATAACAAATCTAGGAATAAAAATTATATTTTAGTTACTTTTCTTAATTTAAAATTTTTTTTAAATCTGATTGATTGATCTGCAAATACAAACAAAATCTGCAGCGCTGCTGCCATGCTGCATTGTTTCTGCTACCGCGCACTAGTTTGACATGCAAGCAGTGTATTCACCAAAGTAGATAACTCAATTTTCTGATGTTAGCTCTGAATCATTATTTGAAAACTATATAAAACCAATGGCTAAATCACGATTTAAGACTGACTAAATCGCGATGTAAGGCAATAGCTAAATCGCGATTTCCGATGTAAGCTTTAAATCGATTTAAGAGATAAATCGATTTAAGGCCCAGGCCTAATTACCATCAAAACCAAAACCTAAAATACAGCAACCCCTGCACAAATATAAACTTCATGAATTAGTTTTTGTTAAAAATTTTGGAAAGGGGAAGAAATAAATAAAAGGAAAAATTATGAAATTATTAGGGAGTAGATGTGTTTTAGTAAATAGATGTGACGGAATAATGTATAAGTGTCATGTAAATCAGTTGAGACGTAACAGAGAGATAAGTTACAAAAAATCTGAAAGAATTGAAGAAAAACACCACAATGACAAATGAATGTCAAAAAGATTTGAAAATATGGGTTATAGTGGTAAAAATTACAATGATTATGATAATTTATGGAAGGGTTAATTTTCTGGGGGGGGGGGGGGGTTTCTGGGATTAATGGAAAAATAAAAGAACAACGTGATAATGAGAATATTATGGAACCAAACAAATCTCAGCCTTCACATGATATTGTAACAGGTACTGTTGTGAGTAGTAAAAGTGATGTTATGACAGATATATCTGTGAAGGATACTGTGACTAAAAATAATGATGAGGACTCAAAGAAAAGTGTTCCAGTTCGAAGAAGCAATAGACGAAGATTGCTTGTAGTTCTTTTGAACTATGAGGGGAGGGGTGTAATATCTTCGAAATGGAAATAGTAGTGGTCCGTGATAAGAGATGGCGCGATGATACTGTGATCTGTTTTGTAAGGCTAATGCATGATAGCCGAATAAAATATCAGCGATGTAAGAATGACTTGTCTGGATGATGCGTGAGCAGCTGTTGTATTATATTGTAAATAAATAGTATGGAACTCTAAAGGATGCTTCCCTGAAGAAATTACAGTACTAGTAATAAGAACTCACGATATAAAAAGACCAATCCCTCGTATTTCATTATATGCACTCAAACCTCCCAAGTATTTCTGATAGACATAAAAGAAAAGTATACTTTTAAAAAGAAATTGCCTTTATTCTCAGAATTTTTAACACCTCATACATTGTTCGAAAGAGGAGGGGGGGGGGGGATTTCTCGTTGACAAAATTTGCAGGTTTTTCACGATCTTTTGACAAAATTTGCAATTTTTTTTTCTTTTTTGTTTTTTTGACAAGATTTGACATTTTTTCTGATCTTTTGACGAAAACTGCAGTTTTTTTTTCGCGATCTTTGAAGAAATTTGCCGATTTATCGTGATCTTTTGACAAAAGCTGCCATTTTTTCACGACCTTTTGAAGAAATTTGCCCTCCTTTTTTTTCGTGGATTTTTTGATGAAATTTACTGTTTTTTCGCGATTTTTGACAAAGTTCGCATTTTTTGGCGATCAATGACAAAATTGATTTCTTTTCGAAGACTGTCGAAATTCACAAAACATTTTATGTCCTAATTTTTGGATTTAGGACCAAAATTTTTAACAGTTGAAAAATAGTCTGCAGACGTTCCCAAGAGTCTGCGACGTGCGTTGCTGCATTGCGCCGATTCTGCTCCCAGAGTGGCCAGTCACCAGGTGACTTTACACTGTCATTTCATTGAGACTCTCGTGTGACTTCTCATCTGGAGACTCAATTTCAAAGTCATTGTGAACATTGCATTATGATAAATTACCAAATAATGTTACATTAAGGTCACATGGTGACTTTTCACCACTTTTCAGTGATTTCTTCACAGTAGGGTCTCTGTCACCATTTGACAAAGTCTTGTTACAGAAAGTCACCATGTGACTTTAATATGACATTATTTGGTGATTTGTCATAATGCAACATTCACAACGACTTTGAAATTGAGTCTCCAACTGACAGTCACAGGAGAGTCTCAATAAAATGCCATTGTAAAGCAGAGTTTCCCCCAGGTTTAAAAAAGGGCAGGGCGCTACTGTTCTGAAAAAGGCACTTTTTACATTTTTCAGGGCACTTTTTACATTTTTCAGGGCACCTTTTTACATTTTTCAGGGCACGTTTTCATTTTTAAGGGCACCTTTATAGAGTTGAATCTAGAATCTAGCGGTTCAAAAAGTTGTGAAAACACAGAAATTTCATCAAAAAATTGAAAAAAAAGAAAAAAAGGTAAATTTTGTTAAAAGATCGCGAAAAAACGGCAAATATTGTTAAAAGATCACGAAAAAATGGCCAATTTTGTTAAACAGCCGTTTTGCGAAAAAGGAACTTTTCACAGAATTTTCCGTTTTTCATTGCGATTTTTGGACGAAATTTGCCATTTTCTTTGCAAATCTTTTGACGAAATCTGCCGTTTTATCTCTATTTTTGGACGAAAGTTGTCGTTTTATCGCTATCTTTTGACGAAAGTTACCATTTTTTGCGACTCATTTGACAAAATTTTCCATTTTATCGCGATTTTTGGAAGAAATTTGTCATTTTTCCACGATCTTTAGAGGAAATCTGCCGTTTTGTGAAATTTTGTGAGAAAATTAGCCATTTTTTTGTTTGCGAATCTTGCCGGAAATTAGTCATTATTTCTTGATCTTTAACGAAACTTGCCGTTTTTTTAGCAATTTTTTGACGAAATTAACCGTCCCACGGGACGCATATGAGGCTATTTTTTGCGTTCCATCGCCGATCTTTTGCGTAATTTACGTGCTTATCACATTTGGATCATCGCTGGAGGGCTGTGTTTTTTCAAATGTGGGGCAAGAAGAATGCTATTTTTTTTTTTTTTTTTTTTTTGAATGACGAGGGGTGCTAGTTTTTAGATGAGGGGCGCTATTTTTTAAACTAAAGAGCAGGAGGGGCAGAGCACCCTCCTGAAACCCTCTGGGGGAAACTCTGGTAAAGTCACCTGGTGACTCAACACAAAGCAGCAGTCGCAGTGAACTGTCAGTGGAGTGACATATAGTAGTCATTTGAGACCAGAGTTGGCAAGTTTCTGCCGGGGTGGTTAAAACCAGCGGTAGAAACCGGTTAAAACCGGCATGGCAGAAACTGGTTTCTGTCAGTAAGTGGCAAAAACTGGCAGAAACTAAGAAACAGTACTGAATAAGAACTTTACTCAGCAATGATTCATAATTCACACTTATATTTGATATGTAAACCATTGAGCTAAAAATTAAAACATAAGATTATGAATGTTATTCAAACTATCAAAATGTTTAAAATGATCATGTAAATACATGCCTTGCTTTGTTAAAACACTAATTTTCATTCACTTGAAAAACAGAAACTTTCACAACAATAACCTGATACTGTACAAGTTTAATTATTAATATTATTGTTTACAGTTGAATTTCTATTTCTTTTAAAAATAAAATTACGAAAAATTCTGATTTAATAACAAATTACTTTTCAGATTATTTTTAAATAAATAACATAATGCAATTTCTTGTGAAAATATATAAGTAAATAATTGAAGCACACAAAATAACATAGACAAAGAAAATTTAATGAAACATCTTGTACAATTATTTTACAATATTGAAAAAACAAATTACCCCTATGATACTCTTGTTTTCAAGCAAGGTTTTACAATTTGTTTTGTAAGTGAGATAAAAAAAAAAGTCAGATTTATTCTTTTGAATACTGTATTTAAATGAAGTCTTTTCAAAATCCAAAGAATTACTAGATACACATATCACTATAACAATTCTATGAGAGAATTTTTTTATTACCTATTTATTATTTTATTATTAAATCATGTTAGATTACAGAAAAATATTTTGAGTAAATATTTTTTTTTCTTTTCAGTGCTTTATTTAAAATGAGTATTGCATATAGTTTTCTATTTTGGTTTTTAAACTGAGATTTTAAAATAATTGTTTAAACATAAATTACATATGCATATGTAACAAAAAAAATATCTGTTACATTACTCAATTTTATAAAAATTAATTTTTTTTAATTAAAACTATCCACAATATTTTATTTGTGTGCGTATATTTATTCTGAATTATTTTACTAATTATTTAAGGATGAACTACTTAATAAATTTAATATTACTAAAAAAAAAATCAGAGATTATGTCACAGAATGTCTTTATGCCAGTTGTTGCCAGTTTCTGCCAGTTAAAACCGGTTATAACCACTTTCTGCCACTGGCACGGCAGAAACCACTTTCTGCCGGCAAAAACCCAACCCTGTTTGAGACTCATAAAAGAGATGTATGGAATTTCCTATTTTTTTTTTCACCGTAGTGACCATGTATGACCAGAATGAGATGTTATATGGACTAGCTGTTATACAGGGATAATAATTATTTGAATTATATTACTTCCTTTTGAATATTTGCATGAAAATTATTGCTTGAAAATCCCTTAAAAATTGGCATTTTGGGACTCGTCCTTAAATTTTGCACACCAGTGTATATATATAATTTTAAAATATTGAAATGCAACTGATATATCTTTATAAATTTCTTCCATATGATTAGCATTAGCAAATGAGTCTTTTCATTTGACTAAAGTTATCCCTTTAGCTAACCTTATCTCAATCCTCCACCCCCTTCCCTCATCCATTTTCTTGTCAGATCTGAACTGTAGGTTTGGCTATGCAATAGAAGATTTAAATATATCTTATTAAATATTTTAGTTAATAGCAAAATTAACAAAAAAAATTTAGCAAAAAAAAAAAAGTATATTTGGGGTCATTCCATGTAAAATTAACCCAAAAAAAAAAAAAAAAAAACTCAATATTCAACCTCACCATTTCAGATTTCAATGAAATTGCCAGGGATCATTCTCTATGATGATATAAATTTGAGCATATTTTTATTTTTTATTTATTGCTTTAAATTTTCATAAAGTAATTTATTTAAATTTTGAAAAATTATCATTTTTTGACTTACATAAGTATTTTCAATTTCGAATTTCTCAAGTTTCATCAAATGTAGAGAAAATTTTATGACCACTCATTTTAAAGTGGAGTTTATAAAGTTTAATTTGATATGCAAGTTGACTATGCATAGTTAAAAAAAATAAAATTTAAATTTTTTTAAAGTTTAAAATTGTAAAATTATTTAGATAGTCATTGTTAAAAAATTTGAAAAAATTGTATGTTTGTTGTAATATTATAAGCTTAAAACTCACTTAAGAAATAAAAACATAAGAAATAAGAAACTTAAGAAATTTTTAGAGTGGGATCTCAATGGGATCAGGAGTTATGAAATAAAAGCACAAAATTACCATGCAAATTATAACTAAATAACAAAATAGATAGAATTAAACTGTTATTTTAATGGTAATGGTAATTTTTAGCTATTATTTCATAACTCTTGATCCCATTGAGATCTGACTCTAAAAATTTCAGAATTTTAAACTTATAATATTACAACAAACAAACATTTTTTTAAAAATGACTATCCAAAAATTTTTCAAATTTTAATTTTTTAAAAATTAAAAATTTTGTTTATTTTGACTATACATAGTCAACTTGCATATCAAATTGAATCTTATAAACTCCTCTTTAAAATGAGTGGTCAAAAAATGATAATTTTTCAAAATTTAAATAATTAATTGTATGAAAATTTAAAGCAATGAATAAAAAATAAAAATATTCTTAAATTTATATCATCAGGCAGAAGGATTCCTGAGAGTTTCATCGAAATCTGAAAGGGTCAGGTTGAGTCACTGGTTGATTTGGCATGGAATAACCCTTTGGTTAAAATTAGATTTTTTCGTTTCAACAGGGATTTCTTTTAAACTTCTTTTTCTGTTTCATATGCGTATATATTTATTGATTAAAAAGACACTGTTGAATATTTAAGTAATATAACTTCATTTGAAAATGATTTAAATTAAATAATTACAGTTAGCATATGTTGAAAATTAAAAAAAAAGAATGTCAAAAAAAAAATAATAATAATAAAATAAATAAATAAATAAATAAAAAATAAATAAATAAATAAAAATATATTTTTTTTAATTAAAACATTCTTATGTTAAAAAAATATATAGCTCACACAGTAAAACATAGATATTTTGAAAAATTTTATAGAAATCTTTTAATTACTAATAAATGAAATTTGATGTAGTTTAATGAATGTAATATTCTTTATCACAGTTATTCAAAAAGTAAATTTCAAGTACTTCTAATGGTTTTGTGTTTTGAGTGACAATTTGAAGTCAGCACTTTTGGTCATTAAATTCACCAGATATATATATATATACTATTTAAGTGTTATTGAAATGCTATAGCTAGTTCTCAATTTTTGAATACTTTCTTATTTAACTTCAAATTTTGGTTTTAATTTTTAAAGATGATCTACTCAATCAAGCTGTAAAAGAAACTTTTCTTTCACAACTTGTCCTTAAAGATCATTATATTGTATTATTAATTGCTTTAAATAATTTGCATTTTTTAAAAATGAAAATTTTAATCACAATATTGAATATTTTATATGTATTTTATCTTTTATCATAAATTTGCATGTTTTAACCCCCAAACTGCTGAGGAAAAGAGAAAAATTGTAATAATATTTTCACTGCATTTTTTTATTTATATATATATATATTTTGAGTTATGAAAAAAATATTTTTTTCAACATTATATAAACAATTAAATTTCGTATAGGAATATAGTCCTTGAGAGTATTAAACATTACTTAATCATTCAAAACTGAATTATATCTATAGAGTTAAATTAATTTAAATTATGATTCTATTGCAGTGAAACCTACAGTTTAGTGAGCGATATATCAGTTCAAGATAGTTTATTTTTTTGAAAAAAGAGAAAATGTCATTAGATTTCTTCTAAAAAAAAATAGTACTACTTGGTTATCAATTCGACCAATTTCACCAAATTATACAAATCACCAACCTAATAGCCAAATTATACATATTGATATAATTTTTATTTTAAAATAACGAAAAAACAAATAATTAGTGGAATAAAAAATAAAAAATAAAAATAAAGATTACTTAATGACGTTTTAAACATGTGTATCATATTTAATGTTATTGAATGTGACATTCACGATCATCCATTATTTGCATTTAATCTTATTATAGTTTGGCTATGGTTTTTTGGTCGATAGGATAACCAAGTAGTACCAAAAAAAATTAAGGGAAAAAAAAGACAAACAGTTGATTTAAACTGCTTGGTTTAAACCATGCCAATCCTGCCTGTATATATTTTTTATTATTTGATTAGCTCATTTAAGATTGATGGTGCATAATCCAAAATTGTTGAAAAATTTACAATTCTATTTTTCAGATTTTGTAAAATGTTCTTTTTATAAGTAAATGTGTGTTTTCTAAAATGTAAGGCTTATGTTTAATTTCAGGAATGTGCTCAGTCATTCCAAAATATGAGCCAGGAAGATGATAATAGTGCATACATTCCCCTTGCTCTGCATCTTGCATCAGAATGCTTTCTAGAGCACCCTAGTAAAGATGTGAGATTGCTAATTGCTTGCTGTATAGCTGATGTTTTTAGAGTATTTGCTCCTGATGCTCCTTACAAAGATCCTGAACAATTAAAGGTTTGTTTAAACTTTTTAAAGCAGTTTTTCAATTTTGTTATATATTTGTTTATACTTGCATTCAAATATAACATAGAAATTATTGTTAAAAAAAAAAAAAATAATAATAATAACATTGTTTTAGCAAAAACTGTATTCAAATTTAGAAATGCACCGAGAACCATTAAGTTAGTAAATAATCCAAAAATTTTCAAATAATCACAACTACGATGAGGGGAGAGCAATTAATTGATAAATAGTTTATTAAATAGAATATAATCCACACATTAGAATATGAAAAAATTAGTAGCCAAAATACTATGGTACAGAGTCAGTAGTTATTTTCTCTGATACAGAATTCTCTGTCCGTGGCTAAAAGTGAATAATAAGGGTTGGGGCCTCATATTTTCTATCTCTCTTTCTTTGTGATGCAGAAAGAAAAATTATTGCATATTCACACTGTAGTTACTATGTTTCTTATATTTCTTACTATGTTGTAATAGCTTCGTTTTATGCTAAGAAAAAAATGTGATGATGAAAAATTTGATTGTATAAGTAGTGCAATATTAAACATCATGTTAGCTTCATATATGCAGATAGGATGAGCAAGTGTTGAAACACTTATTTTAGATACAATTTAGTATTTTTGTAAAACTGTGAAAGGTCCTCAAAACTAAATTAGATTTTTGAACAGAATTTCCTTTGGGTTTTTGGAACAGAAATTCAGTTAGTTGACTTTAAATCTTTTCTAGGGGGAGGGAATGGGGAAGATAAAAATGCTTTAGGGGGCATCCTTTTAGCTATGGCCATTTACAGAGTCATGAAACTACTTCAGGATACTATGCATATATATTCTGTAGTGGCAGACCCAAAATTTTACATGTTTACTGTCTAAGAGTAAAAACTGACAAACTTATATATATATATATATATATATATATATATATATATAAATAAATATATATATATATATATATATATATATATATATATATATATACAGTGGACTCTCTCTATCTGAACACTCTCTAATGTGAGCACCCCGGTATTATGTACATATTCTGAGGGTCCCGGTGAAACTCCACAGACTTAACAAAAGATGAACTCTCTGTATTCTGAATACGTGTTTGCAATCTGAATTCGAATTACAATCATGGAAATCCAGAGAAACTGTTACAGATGAATAAAAAGTTCAACAAACTTGATTAAAAAATAAACAGACAAAATCACTGCTAGATTGTAAGTACATACTTGATATTGCAATTTGTTTGAATACTTCAATTTGTTGGATAGAAACTTCAGTTAAATGTTCAAGCATTCTGTTGTCACATTCTTGTCAGCCGCCTGTGGTAACTGAAGTCATTTTGTAATTTTTTTTATTAGAAAATGTAAAAATTTAGTTTTTGATTAGTTGGAGACAATTGCAGTAAGTTAAAATAATCTACTTCCATCATTCTTATTTCAAATAATAGTTTTACAGAGGTGCGAAGTATTACGATTTGTCCGTAATTATTACGGATATGCAACAAAAGTTACGGCGTTACGGACATCCCCCCGCCCAGTACACCCACCCACCCTTCTTTGAACTTTGGTTACTGATAACTTTTATTGAAACTTGGCACCTCTGGTTTTATATGAAATACTTTTAATAGCAGTTTAAGCATGATATTTCAAAAATAAATTTTTGAATTTCAGACTGAATTTGGAATTTTGGACTGATTTCTTCGATTGATCAACTACTGAAAAAATGGCAATTAAAGAAACTATTTGTTTATAATTTTGTTGTTATTTAATTTCAGTAAATTTCATTTATACCCATTATAACATTCATTAACCCTTTAAGCGGCCTAACTGGGATTTCTGTCGCATAGTTTTTGGATTCAAAAGTTTATTTAACTCAAAGTTGATATTAATGCTAATCTTTTGAACTGCATATGATAAATAAATATCTAAGATTATAAAATACAAATCTCCATATCAATACTTTCTGTAGCTTTTATTTTATGACTTGTTAAACTTGCATGTAAAATTCTGCAGAATGCTTAAAGGGTTAAGGATTGTAGAAATCATGTTAGTTTACTTTTAAAACTTAAAAGAAAGAAATATAATAAAAAACCTGTAGAACGGACTTTATTTGATCAAATAGCTGCTCGGTCACCGTACGTAGTAGTAGTAATGCATTTTCAATCTCCTTCTATACTGAACACCCCCATAATCTAAACATTTTTGGTCGGTTCCATGAGTGTTCAGAATAGAGGGAGTCCACTGTATAGACAGGGTGTCCTAAACTCATGGTACATACGCTAGGGAATGATAGAACACATCAAGACGAATAATAGTAAATAGGAAACCAAAAACCCCAAATGTATTCCAAAGGAGACAAGCGCCATCAAAGTTTAAGGTCCCAAATTGCAAATGATGATAAAAAAGGGAAAAATGGGTCGATTTATTTGTAGTTTTCACTAAAATCATTCTTTAAATTAATATTTTCTTTAAAAAAAAGTTTTAAAGAGAAAGTTATAAAAATGCCGGTAGAGGGCACTCTAGACTTTGGAATACCGGATATCTACTTTTTACAGGTTTTTTTTAACACTGTTAAATGTTTTCTAAAGCTTAGACCTTAACTTAAATTTTGTGTGCACAAATGAAATCATCGGGAGTGGTTAATTAGAGATAATTTAACTGTGTTCAGGGGGTTGATTTTTGAACGTTTGTATCTATTGAGCAAAATAATAAGTGATGAAACAAACTTTAAGCAGTGATAGTCCACATCAAAACAAACAACATTCACTAAGTAATGCATGATTTGAATTTAAACGTTAACGTGTTAGAGCATGTTCAAACTAGATACATGCAAGCATTATAGCTACCATTATGCTGTAAGTTTGCGGAAGAAGAATATGAAAATGTGACATGGGGGAAGAAGAAGAACGTGTATGCAAATTTTTACTGACTTAAAAGTTACTTATTCAAGTGTGTAGTTGTAAAACTGAGAACCGTTCACAGCAGCTGTCTTCATTTGTTCTGTGGATATCCGATAATATGGTTTCGTACTCTAACTAGGCCGAAATGCATTACATGTATGGAGCTGCACATGGCAATGCAACAGAAGCTCACAGATTGTACCGAGAGCGTTTTCCAACCAGACGTGTTCCTGATATGAGGATATTTCAACGACTGCACCAACAACTGTGCGAAAGGGGTTCCATTGCAAGTTGCATGCAGGATACCGAACGTTCCAGGAGTGTGCGAACTCCATCCGTTACGGATAACATTTTGGATTGTATCAGAGAGAGGCCTGAATCTAGCACGCGGGAACTGTCCAAAGAAGTGAACGTTTCCCTTAATACCGTGTGGTGAGTTCAAGGCCTAGAACCAACAGATTACCAGGCACATTTTTATTTTTAGCACGTGGTTGCTCAATAAATGACTGTGGGCAATGCTTTTTGTGCACATGTGTTGTTCACAGATGAATGCACATTCACACGCGAGGGTATTATGAATACAGTAGACTCCCTCAAATCCGCACAGCTTGGGACCAGAGGTTGTGCGGATTTTAGAATTTTGCGGATTTCTGGTCGTTGCTTTGTTTACATTTTTTAAACAGTAATTTGAGTGCAATTAATAGTGCAATCGGAACTCTAATGAATGCTTACAATATAATAAAATATTGAAATAAGTAATAAACTAAAATAATAAAAATATAGATAATTTTTTAAATGATTAAAGTACTAATAGCAAAGGTCAAGTTAATAATCAATATATGATTAAATATTCATTATAAAGATTATATATTTTCCAAAGTTATTAAACAAAACTTGCCTCATAAAAGTGCATTATTAATTCACATCAAAATCATAAAATAAAGATTTTTTTTTCAAGTTTAGCATGGCTTAATAACCAAAAAATCTTGATTAATGCATAAATATATTTGGTAAGAAGATTCTGATTACCAGTAATATCTTGATTTTTTTTCCAAAAAAATTTATTATTTCTTCATGAAAAAAACATGAATAGAGTATTATTAAGAAAATTACAAATTAAAAAAATATATGGAATTGATACAAAACTAAAAAAATAAAATTTTGTCCCAATATCTGAATTGAAAGTTTCATTGTTTACATCCATAAAATATGTGCGGATTTTAGAGAGTTGCGGATTTCTGGTTTGCGGATTTGAGGGAGTCTACTGTATTCACAATTATCATGTGAGGTCAAATTAAAACCCATTCACAATACGTCTGTTGTCCACGTTTGTTCCAGCGACAATTCACTGTCAATATTTGGGCCGGAATTGTTCACAATTATCTAATTGGGCCATACTTACTGCCAACGCACCTGGATGGAGTTCATATCTTGTGTTTTTGCAAAGGGTGTTGCCAGAATTTTTAAACCATATTCCAGCACCCATCAGACGACGTATGTGGCTCCAACACAATGGAGCACTGGCCCATTACAGCCTGGATGCCCGTAATGCCATGAATATAATATATCCGGGACAATGGATAGGTCGTGGCGGTCCAGTCAGCTGTCCGGCCCGTTCACCCGGATGATGTGTTCTATCATCCCCTCACATATGTACCATGAGTTTAGGGACACCCTGTATATATATATATATATATATATATATACACTGTTGTAAATATACACTGGTGTACAAAATTTAAGGACGAGTCCCAAAATGCCAATTTTTAAGGGATTTTCAAGCGATAATTTTCATGCAAATATTCAAAAGGAAGTAATATAATTCAAATAATTATTATCCCTGTATAACAGCTAGTCCATATAACATCTCATTCTTGTCATACATGGTCACAAGATTCACAGTCAAAACGGCGAAAGAAAAAATAGGAAATTCCATACGTCTCTTGAGTCTCAAATAACTACTATATGTGACTCCACTGACAGGTCATAGTGACTGTTGCTTTGTGGCGAGTCATCAGGTGACTTTACAATGTCGTTTCTTTGAGACTCGTGTGGCCTCTCATCTGGAGACTCAATTTCAAAGTCATTGTGAATGTTGCATTATGATAAATTACCAAATAATGTCCCATTAAAGTCAAATGGTGACTTTTCACCACTTTTCACAGTGATTACTTCACAGTAGGGTCTCTGTTACCATTTGACAAAGGCTTGTGACAGAAAGTCACCATGTGACTTTAATGTGACATTATTTGGTAATTTATCATAATGCAACATTCACAATGACTTTGGAATTGAGTCTCAATGAAACGACATTGTAAAGTCACCTGGTGGCTCGCCACAAAGCAGCAGTCACAAAGACCTGTCAGTGGAGTCACGTATAGTAGTCATTTGAGACTCATAAAAGAGACATATGGAATTTCCTATTTTTTGTTTTGCCATAGTGACTTTGACTCTTGTGACCATGTGTGACATGTTATATTGACTAGCTGTTATGCAAGGATTGTAATTATTCGAATTATATTACTTCATTTTGAATATTCGCTTGAAAATCCCTTGAAAATTGGCATTTTAGGACTCGTCCTTAAATTTTGCACACCAGTGCAGTGTATATTTACAACATCCTGTTTAAAAAAATCCAGGATTACTTTAATTCCAATATCATAAGACATGTTAAATTAGCTATAAATTATTATAAATAGCTATAATATTCATTTGAATGAACTCAAGCAATTATAAAACCAATAAATCTATTTTAATGATCCCAAAATCAATATAAAATTTAGCTAGAAATCATCATCAATAAATCATCATCAAGATTTCAAAATTATTAAAAAAACAAATAAATCTGCATTAAGTAACTTGAAATCATTATTTTACTCATAAATATTCATCAAGAACCTTTAATATAGACAAATTACATTTTCTTTTAAGCTCAAATCAATCTGTTTTAGCATTATGTTTCATAATATAAACAATAAATTTGATTTCTTCTTCAAGGGCGTTATACTGAAACAGTTGTTAAGGATGAAAACTGTGAAATTTTCATGATGTAATTAATGGATGAGCTATGTGTCATAGTGTTGCATTAACTATAAGTGTTTAGTTATAATCATATTAAAAGTTGTTGTTTTGTTTACTTTCTTTGCAGTCTATTTTTTATTTTTTTATTGAACAACTCCAAGGTTTGGAGGATCCAAAAGACACTATTTTCAAGAGATACTTCTATCTGCTTGAAGTAAGTTTCTTTCAGTATATGAAACTAAAAATTAGAAACATCTTTTTTTATATATGATGATGTATATATTTAAAAAAAAACTCATTCTGATAAATTCAACCACATTCCTTATTTTTCAGAATTTAGCTTGGGTTAAAACCTTTAATATCTGTATAGAATTAGAAGAAAATCAGCTGATATTTACAAAGTTGTTTCACCTCATTTTTAGCATAGTTAAGTAAGTATCTTTTAATATGATATGTATTATTTTCAGAATAATGTTTTTCCATTAAATCATACTTCTTTAAAAATTGAATATGATAAAAAAAAAGGAGAGGGAATATCAAATTTGTAAGTAAGTTAATTTTATTTAGCTCTTTGGCTAAAGTTTATAACATTTTTCTTTCTTTTTTTGTAAAACTAGTGATTAAAAATCAGCATTGGAAATTTTTTTTAGGAAATCACATTATGGCATTTTAATCTTTGGGAATCTGCAGAGCTCCATTCACAATAGTGTGCAAAACAACCACCTGTTTATGTCGATAAATGCAGCGCCCTGAAGCTCTGAGTATTTCCATTCACAGATTACCTGAAATATCAGACATAAACTGATGTAATTTTGAGAGGAGGAAATTTTAAAAGGAAAGTTTTTAACATAGAAATAAGTAAATTGTAAAAAATTTAGACAATTAAAATATAGTTTCATGGGTGAAAGTTTTCCGTCCACAGACGGAATTCCGTCTTTTAAAAGTTCCCGAGGACGGAAGCGGGACGGAAAATCTCCGACAACGAAAAATGTTTGCGAAAATGACGCGTTTTTCGCCAAAAGATCGCGGAAGAAAACACAATTTTTCGTCAAAAGATTATGAATAAAAGTGATTTTTAGCAAATGATCGCGGAAAAAAACGTTATTTCTGTCAAAAACTCACAGAAAAAAACACTATTTCGTTTAAAAGATCGCAAAAGGACACGTTTTTCGTAAAAAAAATTGTGAAATAAAAGCGATTCTTGTCAATGTATCTCGAGAAAAACGTTATTTCCGTCGTAGAATCGCGAAAATGATGCTGTCTCTGTCGAGGAATCGCGGAAAAGACGCGATTTTTGTCAAAAGATCGAGGAAAAAGATGTTTTTTGTCAGCAGATCGCGAAAAAACACACGATTTTTTTTTCAAAAGACTGCTGATAATACGGGATTTTTGTCAAAAGATCGTAGATAAAAGCACTATTTCTGTCGAAAGATAGCAAAAAAGACACGTTTTTCGTCAAAGAATTGCAAAATAAACGCGATTCCTGTCGAAGGATCACGAAAATGACGCAGTCTCTTTCAAAGAATCGCGAAAAATACGCGATTTTCGTGAAATGATATCGGAAAAAACGTTATTTTTGTCAGAATTGCGGAGAAAACGCGATTTTTTGTCAAAAGAGTAAAGAAAAGATGCGAGCTTTGTCAAAAGATCGTGGAAAATTCGCGAATTTTTGTCTAAGGATCGTGAAAAAGTTGCGAATTTTTGTCAAAGGATCGCGGAAAGTCACGAATTTTCGTCAAAGGATCGCAAAAAACGCGATTTTTGGTCATAGGATCGTGATAGAGACGCGAATTTTGTCCAAAGAATCGTTAAACAGACGCGATTTTTGTCAAAAGATTGTGGGAAAAAGCGAATTTTGTCAAACGTTAATGAAAATAAACGTAAATAAAAAATAAAAAAAAAGTGTGTGTGTGTGTGGGGGGGGGGAATGATTCAAAATATTTTCAGTCCTGGCAAAATTTCAAACTTGCATTCATGTATAGTTTGAATGTGCATATATATATATATAAGCAGAGTTTTATAATATAGATGCATGCTGTGTGCAGAAAATTTTAGGAAAGAAACAATTTTTATTTTTGCATTTTTTTTAGTATAAAAAAATGAAAAATGTTTCCCTAATTTTATGTATGAATTATTTACTGTTAACACACAGTTAAAAGCAGAGCTTATTTTTGAATTTTCCGAAAATGTGAGGCATTTGATGCCAAAAACTTTAAAAATTCATCAGTTCAATATTTCGGACACCAAAAATGGAGAGTTTTAACAAACTGTTGTTGTAAAAAATCAATTTCGTCAGTCGCTCGCAGAAGAAAATCTCCAATTTCACCAAATAAACATGGGAGAAAAACATGAATTTAGTCAAAGTTCTGCAGAAAAAGCGTGAAATATAGTCGAAAGATCATGAAAAAACACAAATTTTGTAAAAAGGATCATGAAAAAAATGCAAATTTTGTCAGCAGACATAAAAATAAATCTCAAATTTCACAAAGAATCACATAAAAAACATGTATTTCAACAGAGGGCTGTGTAAAAAACTCTTATTTCGACAAAGGACCACTTGACAAATGCAAATTTCGACTATAGACTGCTCGAAAAGCATGAATTTTAACAAAAAAACAGCACGCAGATTTCATATTTCGACAAAAGGCCACACAAAAAACACGAATTTTTTCCATAAAACGTGAATTTTGTCCAAAGACCATGCAAAAAACACGAATTTCTTGCAAAGACTATGCTAAAAATACAAATTTCGTCCAAAGACTGCACAAAAGAGGCAAATTTTGTCCATGTCAAAATAAATATATAATTTTATTAAATATTAAATTAATTTGCAGAAAGTTTTTGGTTTTAAACAAGTCTGTATATAAGATTGCTAAAACATTTAGTTACCTTTGTTATACATAAAAAAAAAATATGTATATATATATATATATCATAATATAATCCTTAATCATTTATATAGAATAAAATGTTTATGTTCTTCTCATCTAATTAATGCAAATTAGGGATGCACTGGATACTGATTTTGCCGGATATCGGATACCGGATATCCAATATCCGATTTGCCTGCCGGATTCGGATATCCGGTATTAAATATGTTTTTAGTTATGTTGAATGTTTATTTGTCTATACAATGCCATCTGAAATAATAAATTGCAAACATGTTTTACACACCATTATAACATTTTAAACGTATTGCATTATATTTTACAAAAACTATATATCTTTGACTATCAGGGCTTGAAATTCAGGTTTTCCCAGGAGGAGAGAGTTTTCCTCATAACATTCGTAAAAGCAGGGGAGTTAAACTATATGAGAGGGGGAAAAATATTTTTTAAATCCTTTTTTTTTTTTAACATGCCACTTAAATATTTACAATTTATTTCAACATGACAAATTTCAATTGAAATAATTTAAGTCAACTCAAGATAATTATCCAAAATGTTTATTTTAATTAAAACAAAGGAAAAGAATCAAGCCTTATATATATATCATATCTATTTTTCAATTTTCAATCAATGTTATGGGCAATTAATAACTGAGTTGCTAAATGAATTTTTTTATTTAAATTTTATTCGATTTTGTGTGGTTTATCTTTCATTGGTTACAGTTTTGACAAACAGAACAGAGCAACTTTTCTAACACATTAAATTATCAGAAGTACTTACAGCACATCGAATAATTCTTCATAAAAACCCTATTATATAATTTAAGAGGAGTTATCTCCTTCTTAACTATACCAACTTTGATTTTCATCTAGAATTTTTGCTGCAGTCAATTAATTAGATTAAGAATGAGTTAATCTTGATCATGATATTTATTAAAATTAATATTTTTTTTGTTATTCTGCTATACATCAGCTGTTTGCGAATAGCGAGTTTTAGCAAGATATGAAATTTCCCATTACTGCACGAACTGCCAATTCACTGTATAAAAGCATTATGAAAAAAAAAAAAAAAAAAATGTACAATAAAAAGAATATTGCCCATGCCCAGTTAAACTGATGGCATTGAGCACACAGGCTATGCATACTAATTGTATATTACAACCTTATATTTTCAAGGGTTAATGCCGTTCAAAAAAAAAAAAAAAAAAAAAAAAAAAATTAAGGAGGGAAATAGCTCCCCCCCATTTCCCCCTTTTTATACTTAATCATTGAATCCCCTAAACTAATCAGGGATATGCTTTATCACATAAAACAACCTATATCCAAAATTCATAGCAAATCAAATAATTCTTCTTAAAAACACATTTATATAATTTAAGAGGAGTTATCCTCTTCTTAACTATATCCAAAACCTGTATCCAAAATTCGTAGTAAATTGAATAATTCTTCATAAAAACCCATTTATATAATTTAAGAGGAGTTATCCCTTTCTTACTTAACCATTAAACTTCCAAAACTATTCTGAGATTTGCCTTATCAGAAAGAATGTACACCAAAATTTAAAGCAAATCGGGTAATTCTGCATAAAAACTCATTTATCAAATTTAAGGGGGGTTGGAGTAATCGCCCATATCCCTTTTATGCTTAACAAAAGAATCTCACAGCTAATTAGGGAAGCATCTTATCACTATGAACCCGTATCCAAATATTAAAGCAAATCGGTTAATTCTGCAAGAAAAATCATTTACCTAAATTAAGAGGAATAGTCCACCGATCCCTCCTTTATATATTTATAAAATGAACTCCCAAAACAAATCAAGGAAGTGCCTTATCAGAATGAATCTATATTCAATTTTGAAGCAAATCGGTAAATTCTGCGGGAAAAACCCATTAAACTAAATTAAGGGGGAGGGGGAGAAGTTACCTCCCATTTCTTCCCTCTTAGACCTATCCAATGAACATGCAAAACTGATCATGGAGGTGTCCTCATCAGAATGATCCTATGTCTAAAATTTGTATGAAATCTGATAATTTTGCATGAAAAACCCATTTATCTAAGTTAAAGGCAGGGGATTAGCCCCCTGATAACCGTATTTATTCTTATCCAATGAACTCATAAAACTAATCATGGCAGTGCCCTCATCAGGGTGATTCTAGGCCTAAAATTTGAATGAAATCTTATAAATCTGCATGAAAAACCCATTTATTGAAATTAAGGGTATAGGATTAGCCCACATGCCCCTCTTTATATTTATCCAATGAACTCCCAAAACTAATCATGGCGATTCGCTCATCAGAATGATCCTATGTCTAAAATTTGAATGAAATCTGATAAATCTGCATGAAAAACCCATTTATCGAAATTAAGGGTGGAGAATTATCCCCCCGTTTCGCCTCTTTATACTTATCCAATGAGCATCTAATACTTATCAGAGAGGCACCTCATCAGAATGATCCTATGTCTAAATTTTGAGCGAAAACTGATAATTCTGGATGAAAAACCTATTGATATAAAATAAGGAAAGGAGTATTAGCCCCCGTTCCCGTGCTTATACTTATCGAATGAACTCCCAAAACTAATCAGGGAAGCGCCTTATCAGAATATACCTATATCCAAAATTTTAAGTGAATAGGATATTTTTATCATGAGTTATTGCATTACGCATGTACATACATCTTACATACATACGTAATGGGCAAGCACATAAGCTCTCAGGCTTTGATAGCCTGTGAGCTAAAAATGATTATTATAGTACCATCTTACGGCAAACTATTTTCAAATTGAATTAAGACCTGACAGCCATTCCCAGAAACGTACCCAAAGAAATTTGGTTCAATTCTATGCATAACTTCATACAGTGATAGATGTAGAATAATGAAAATGGCACAAAAATTGTGATTACAACGCTGCCTTACAGCAAAATGTTTCCTGCTGGCTACAGCCAAAAACATGCACAAAGTATTTGGTTCATTCTATGTATAACTTCATACACTTTTTGATGCAATGAAGGTGACACTGGGACTGACAGAGGTTTTGAATAAACATGTTTTTGGGGATATTGGATCCCTAAATCATGTAAATTCGTCGAAAAAAATTTATTACATTCTTCTATCAAGGATAGAAGGAAGTAAAAATATGTTTGTTTAGTTGTTTAACTTAAAAACCATTGTTTAAATTAAGAGAAAGAAAGAAAATTAATAAAATCATAGTTTAATAAACAATTTTAAATTTTATAAAGACTAAAGACAGAAAACCAATGTTTAGAAATGCATAAATAATTCATGTAAAGGTAGCAAATATCCATTTCGAATCTACTATTATTCAATCCCGTAATTGGTATATAAGCCTACGCTTCTCTGTTGCTTTGCTCAGCTTTGCCTTTTCTAGCACGATGAGTTTTGTACTGATGAAAAATCTCAATAGTAGATTCGAAACGGCTGTTTGTTACCTTTACATGCATTATTTGGGCATTTCTAAATGTTGATTTTCTATCTTTATACATTTTTGCAAAAAGGCTTTGTTATTTTGACTTAAAATTATCTTTTGCAATCTGAAAGTAAAGATACAATTTTCTAAAAGATGTAAATGTAAATTCTTGAATTCATTACAGAGTTTAAATATAAATAGTAAGGAAAGCTGACAATTCTTTAAGATTTGAGAATTGCCTTTTACTCATTGATAGAGAACTTATTATTTTATCTTTTGCATTATAAACAAAAGTTTTTCGGCATTGTTTGGGATTAAATGATTACTGTTATTCATCTATATTTGCTTTGCTGCATTCTGCCGAATATCCGATTGAGAAGTTGGATATCCGATGATATTTTGGATATTGAAAAATCAGCCGGATATCCGGTGCATCTCTAATGCAAATATTAAAAAGCTAATTTATGATGCTATAAATAGCGGTTTTCCTAAAAAATTCATATATTCTTTAATATATCAGGTAACCAAGAGACTTCATGCGGTTTTTGAGAACAGCTACTTTTGTTGCGTAGGAGTGGTCATACTGATTCTGATGACATCATTTCTGTACATTGCCTTTAAATTGCAATCAGTAGAGAGTTATTTAACGTATCTCATGTTTTGCTATCAGTTTTGTAGGAAGTACAATCGTTGACAAAGGAGATTTTGAGGCCTATTTTGCTCTACGAGTTCAAATTAGGAAACAAAGCTGCAGAGGCCGCTAGAGGAATATGCTACGTGTTTACAGAAACTTCAGTGAGTGAATGGACCGCTCAAAAGTGGTTCAGCAGATTTTCGTCCGGAGACTAGAACCTCGAAGATAAGCCCCGTGTTGGTCGTCCATCCATCTTAGACTAAGTCCAGCTGGAAGAGGAAATGAAACAGAATTCTGATGTAACATGCCAGGAGCTTGCATAAAGGTTTGGAGTATCTGACGAAACCATCTGATCGCATCTTCATAGCCTTGGGCTGTCGTGGAAACTTGATAAGTGGTATCAATAAAACTTAAGTGGTAATATAAAAACTTTGTTAAATCACCATAAAAAGAAAAATTATACAGGACACGTTTCGAGCTGCAAAATTACCGCTCGTCATCAGCTGGTCCAGACACGTGTCACAACAGACAGTGGAAACTCACATTTCCACTCTGTCCGTTGTGACACGTGTTTGGACCAGTTGATGACGAGCGGTAATTTTGCAGCTCGAAACGCGTCCTGTATAATTTTTCTTTTTATGGTGATTTAACAAAGTTCTTATATTTATTGATATATATTTATCGCCAGTATTTTCGGTGTTTCTCAATACTTGATAAGTGGATTCCTCATGTCCTGTCCGAGGAAAATAAGCTCCAATGATTGAACATCTGCTTGTCATTGCTGCCGCACCACAACAAAGCCTCTTTCCTGGATCAGATATTGACATGTGACGAGAAATGGGTAATGTATGGTAACCAAAAAAGAAAACATCATTGGTCGACTTCTGGTTCCGTCTCATTGGTTGCTAAACCGGACATCCATAAAAAAAAAAATGCTGTGTATTTGGTGGACTAGCGCTGGTACAGTTCACTAGGAATTCTTAGAATGCAGGAAAACAATCACAGCCGAAGTCTACTCGTCGCAGTTGAAAAGGGTTTCAGCTGCTTTGCTCGAAAAGCAGCCAGCGCTGGTCAACAGGAGAGGAGTTCTTTTCCTCCATGATAACGCCAGACCTAATACGGCCAACGCGACCAGGGACGTGATAAGAACATTGGGCTGGGAAGTTTTGCTTCACCCACCTTACTCCCCTAATATTGCTCCACCGGACTATTACTTGTTTTTGGCCATGGATAATCACCTGCGGGAACAGCAGCTTCAAACCTAAGATGATGTCACAAAAACTATAACCCAGTTTTTGGATTCTAAACCAAAAGATTATTTCAAAAAGGGTATTTATAAGCTTGTGTCTCGTTGGGAACACATAATTGAAGCCAATGGTGATTATTTCAAAGAATAAAATAAGTGTTTGAGATTTTTGTGGGTCGTTTTTGATGTCTGATGAAAACCGCACAAACTTTCTTGGTTACCTGATGCAATTAGTCAATACATGATCTCAAAAATAATTAACACATTGTGTAAAAGAAAAAAAAACACAAAAAAATTATTAAAACATAAAAAAAATAATAAATTGAAAATGTAGTATATATATATATATATATATATATATATATATATAAGTATTTAATAGGAGGGCGGTGTTGTCTGGATAATACGCAATAGTTAATTAATATTTAATAAAAAAAAAAAAAAAAAAAAAAAAAAAAAGAGTGGGAAATGCATTTGTTAAATCAAAGAACATATTATAATGGATGTTTGACACTAATTTCTAATTCAGTTTAGAAACATTTTTTCCTTTATTTTAAAATAAATTAATTTCATGTTTTTTGGGCATGCATGCATTTTTAAATTTTAATATAAAATTATATACTTTAATAATAATAATAATAATGAGTTTTAAGAAAATATATTACTGTAAAACTGATTAACTATCAGTTTATTTTATCTGACAACTATTAGAAATTATTATATGCACAAAATCAATTACAAATAGACAGATGATACAAGATCAAGATACCTTCTCATCACCCTGAGCCTCATATGAGGCTTCTACTTCAAATTGCAATATTTGAAAAAAAAAAAAAAAGTGATATATATGTATATATATATATTAGTATTACTATTAAATAATTTAGAATGTATAGGAGGCTTCTAAATAGTTACATTAATCATACTTAGATGTCTGTACTAGATATTTCTAGCATTATTTACCATTGTTGTTTTATTGGAGAAATGACCTAATTTTTTGAGTTGCTTAATTTTTTTTGTGAGGTAAAAATAGTTTATTATTCTTTAACCTTCGCAAAATTTGTGCATGCTTTCAAATTAATTTTAAACATAATATAAATGTGAAAATTTTTTTATGTGGAAGTGTTTTGGGCCTCGTGTTTTAGTCTCATACAAAAATATTAGATAGAACAACATTACAAAAAAACAATCTTTATGCACATGATTTATACTGGTATTTTAGAAGTATTAAAAGTTAAAAAGATTTTTTTACTCTACTTTTATTGTGCAATTGAAGATAAAAAAGAAGCTGCTCAAGGAATTGCAACAAAAATTTGTATTGTGTATTTACAGTGTTGATAAAGATCACAATTTTTTTTGTCTGATTTACTTGATTTAAATCAGATTTTTTTAAAATTATTAATATTTTTTTGGCAATTATTTACGTACGTGCATGTATTAATTCATTTTTAGGTGCGTTCATAATTATGTTAATACGTAGCACCTATTGTTGTCGTTCAGTCCGTCCATCCGTCTATCTGTCCGCATATAACAATGCAAAAACTATCCAACTGAATCGTTTGAAATTTAAAATACATAATTATTACATAATTTTGTCGAGTCATTTCAAATTTTATGAAAATCGGATGCATAGATCAATTACAGGGACAATCAAAAGGATTCCATTACATTACAGTCAATGGGGAAAAAAGTTTGAAATGCATTTTAATCGTTTGAAATTTTAAATACATAATTATTACATGATTTTGTCGAGTTATTTCAAATTTTATCAAAATCGGAAGCATAGTTCAACTACAGGGGCAATCAAAAGTGTTCCATTGCATTATGGTTAATGGGGAAAACTGTTTCAGATACATTTTAATGGTATTACACTCATTCGAATGTAAAAAAATTGATATTAATCTATAAAGTGCATATTATAAAATACATTTTGCATAATCTGTGGTGCAAAGAATATTTGTTATTGAATTAAAAGGCCGCACAAAAGTATTCCATTGCATAATGGTATAGGGAGAACATTGTTTGGTGTGCATTTTAATTGTAATTATTTACAATTTTATGAGATTGATATATGAGAGTGACATTTTTAAAACTTCGTTATCGTACGAACGCACCTCATTTGCTACACTTCACGTGCAATTTCCAACTTGTTTCTGTTTAAATTTATGCATTTCTTTTAATTTCATTACATTTCCTACATAAGAATTCAAGATATTAAATAAAGATTAAAAGTTGTTGCAAATAAATTTAAGATTCATTTAAAACTTAGAATTTTATTATTCTACTATTAAATTTAAATTGTTATACATATATCTATGCACCTTTTGTGTATAAATTTCTAGTTAATTTAAAGTTATTCATTTTTCATTGATGTATTACTCCAATAATATATATAACATGTAAACACAAATAAATGCAGTAAAGAATGCTAAATGTATATGTGCATTCTAAATGATTCAGATTCATTAATGTCATCTTTATCATATAGACTGCAATTTTCTTTGTGTTTTTGCATTATTATCGCAATCTCCATTACTTTATCACTATACTATTTGCATATTGCTAATACACCTTTCCTTATTTATTAATTTATTTTTGTAAAATAAAGATACCTTGGATCTTCTTTTCTGCCAGTCATTTTCTTAAGTGTCAACTAATCCAAAAGTTCTCTGTAATTATACCTAGTATTAATAAATGGCATTATTGTTTCAACTTGTGATTCTCACTATACTAATCTAATGATTGACAAAACAATTGTCACATGAAACATAATCACATAACTGAAAGCCAAAAACTATCAATTGTCAGTGTTACATAGTCCTCAGACATTGAAAATTTCACCAATTAATCATGCTTATTTGACAATAGGAATGACTGCTTAGCTTAGAAATAACAGGGATCTGTTTAAGAAAAATTTGGGGCATTTCACAATTTTTTAAATATTAAAATAGGGACCTTCAAATAAATTTTTACCTTTAAAAAAATGATCTTCACAAAATTCTTTATTTTCAAAATAAACTTTTCTCTAAACTTTTCAGTCTCCAAAATTAAACGTTTGAAAATTAATCATTTCAAAATAAAACTAATAACAAAATCAGCTGAAGTCACCAAAAACATACTACATACTTTTTTTGTGTATATAAATAAACGATTTTGTTAAAAACATAAATAAAAATCGATATATAATGATAAATTCATGTTCATAAAAGTAGGAAATAGAATTTTTTTTAATTAAAAAAAACTTTACAGAAACAGACCACATGAATAAGGTACAATAATATTTTTTATATTTTCAATTGCAATTAGTAATTATTTCTAGGAAAAGGAGATTAGTCACAGCTATTAACATATTTTCAGTAATAGAAGAAAATTGAAATCAAAATTCTATAATTCTATGTTACACAAACAGTCAAAACAGTCAAAAAAATTATCATGCTATAATTAGTCCAATTATTGATTATATTATTTGATCAATACTAGGGATGTACCGAATATCAAAGTATTCGGCCGAATCCAATACTTTTAAAACACATTTTTAAAAACTTTTCACAATTTCTACTTTTAACAGTCAATTTACAAATATGTTTAAAATAGTTAGAAATAAAATCATATTTATATAAAATAGAATGTTTTTACATTACTTATTTGTTGTTTGTAAAGTTTAACTTAAGAAAATTAACCATGAGAAGGATTAAAATTATGATTTATCAAGATTCTCTTTAGGAATAAATGATGCGAGTGCAGATGTAATTTCCTAAATTTTATTTAGTAAATAATCTGTTTCTTACTTTTCCCAAATAAAAGAACTTAAATTAAAAAAAAAAAAACTTTTGAGATTAATAATAGCTATCAAGGCAGACAATTTTTGTTTATGAAACCATAATCAACTTATTGAATCATAAGTACATTGTATTTCATCTCACTCTAGGTCAAACTTTTGTTTTCGTTTGTTGCATTAACAATAAATGAGATACCATAACTATATTTTCAACTCACACGCTTTGATTTTTGTAAAATATGATATGATGGGAAGGATAGAAAATGCCACCATTCATAAGAAAATAACTATGAGCTAGACATTCTTTTATTTAGAATTAAGTTGAAAATATTTATACTTCATGTTGAAAAGAATCTGCCTTGAATTATTTAGAAAGAACAAATATGAGACTGTATAGTTTTTCTTCAACTATTTTTTCATCATTTCTCTTTGTTTCAATTCATAGAAGAAATCATGAAATTTAAAATTTTATTAATTGAAAAAGTCTCATAATTATGCTTCTTAAATAAAAAAAGGCAGATTTTTTTCAATACTGAATGTTCCTATAAAAAACTTTTGTTTATCAAAATATAAGTTTCTCTTATTAAATATTATGTAAAATTGTTTTAAAATGTAACATTTTAATACCTTTAAACTTTCAAATATAAAAAGTATTTGGAAAGCCGAATATTTGGTATTCAGCCGAATAGTTACTATTTGGATGGCTGAATATTCGGTATTCAGCCCAACAATTACTATTCGGTTAGCCGAATATTCGGTATTCGGTTAAGCTGTCGGCCGAATATTTGGCATTCGGTATTTGGCCAAAATCACTATTCGGTGCATCCCTAATCAATACCTCAGTCATTAACATGGGATATAGTAATTTGCAGGTCTAAGCAATTTAACATAAAATAAACACATGAATTGTGTCTAATCTACTTCAACAGAAATAACTCTCCACTGAAAATACTATTACCGTATATACTCGTGTATGGGTGATTCTCAAAATAGGGGACAATTTATGTCTTTCGGCATACAAAAAAAAAATTGAGAGGTTTTCTGTCATGTTTTTTTATTTAGATATGTTTGTCTTAATATTATTCATTATTTGCACTCAAGAATTACTCACTTTTTAGTTAAAAACACCTTAAAATAACAGAATAAAGGTTCAAAATGTCATTAGCATGGATGTCCACAGCAGCTGTGCCTTGTGTATACTAGCATTTTTCAAGAGTTAATATCATGTTTATAAAATAAAACAAATGTTATTCTTTCTTTAAATTAATCAAGGAGAGGATTTATCCAATAAATTTCTTTTTAAAAATAAAATTATAGTATATAAAAAATGAATTAAAGTTTGTTCTCCATATTCTATTTTCAAAACAAGGTCATTCTATAACAGCTGGTTATTAATCAAAATTTCATTTTCACATATGACAATAGTTTGAAAATATAAAGTTTCTCCGTGGCAACAAGTAGCCATTTTATCCCAGCCTGAAAATAGAAACATGTATTGTATTTTAAGAATAGAAGTTGAATATTAGGGGCGTACATCAATTGTATGTCATTAGAATGGATAATAATTTTCATGTTTATTTTATAGTTAAAATTTTTATTTTACTTATTTGTATAGAACTTTTGTGTTTTAAAAAGCCCCAGAAAGGAATATTGCATTGTGATTATATTATGGCTCATAATCTTATTTAAATTAAAATTTGTCATTGTCATTAGCATGGGCAAATATCAGTGTCATTAGCATGGTTTTTCTGTCCATGCTAAAGACTCCTATGTGCATAAATGTAACCAGTACTTATATTGTATCCTTTTTAAAGTTTAATTTTACATATAAATTTAGGTATTACATTTATTATCATCTTTAAAATATGCATTAAATCTGTAGGAAAATCACTAAGACAGCTTCTTAAATTGTTAGTGTCAGAATGTTGCTCATGTAAACAAAGCTTGCTCTTTGGTAATGTTTTTATTCTCCTTATATGTAAAAATGGAAACCATTTGCTGAAAAGGAAGGCTAATAAATATAGAAAAAAATATTTAAACAGGAAGAAAATAAAAATTTCTTAATATATTTATCCATGCAATTTGTTTTGTCATTAGCAGGCTCAAAAAATACTAATTATTTTTTTTTTTAAGTTAATTTTTAAATATTTAGCTCTGCTAACTACATGTAAAGTATACCTAATACTATATTAACAACACCTATTTTTTTCAGAAATTTTGCTAATAGTAATTTTTTTAAGATTTCACTTTTGAAAAAGTCTCCTATTTTGAGAATCACCCGTATGAGGCGAGAAATTTTAGACAAAAAAAGAACTTCAAAGTGGGAGGGGGGGGGGAGTCGACTTATACGCGAGGCCTAAAAAAAAAAAAAAAAAAAAAAAAAATCTATAAATAAAATATCACAAAAGAGTTTGCTATCGAATCGTTGCTGCAGTACCCCATTGTGTTTGTAGAGTACAAAATCCAAAATCAGGAACACTTCCCTACCTCATCGATTCTGAATTTAAGATCATTTTTAGTTTATTTTTCAAACAAATAATCTACCCTACCCTGTTACAAAAAACAACAAACAATATTACATTGTTCCATTTCGAACTGATTCTGAAGATTCGGTCCTTGTAAGAACCGTTTCAAAAAGGATCGATTTTGCGAACTCGTGTTTGCATGTATTCTTTTTTACAGACTGGAATCATTCCTTTAGTTCCACTGCCATAATCGTTCCTATTATATCGTTCCTCAACAAAAAGGGAAGTTTGACGTCATTGCGCATGACATGCATTCAGTACTTTTCAGCCAATGGTGTTTTACATAACTTTTCTTTTTCAATGGCAGCACTCATTATATAGAAATTCTGTTTTTTTTGTATGTATAAATAAATTTTATTTTTCGCATTAAAAAAAAATGTGAAAAAAAAATTTTTTTTTTTTGGAGGGGGGTCGACTTATATACAGGTTTTGAATTTTTCCTTATTTTTAACAACATAAGTTAGGGGGTCAACTTATATGCGAAGTCGGCTTATACGCGAGTGTATACGGTAAATACTTTTTGTCTAATAGATTTAACTATAGCTTCAGTATCAAACTTGCAAAAATAAAGCGATAATTTAAAAATGAGAGAGCATTTATCAGTATATTTTGGAAAAGCTGTATGGATAAATAATATTTTTAATACACTTGCATTTGCTTTCATAAAATAATAGTATTTTGAATTTATAAAAGTTTTATATAGCATTATTAAAGGGCAAGTTTTAATCTGACAGGAATGATGGCTTTTCTTATGTAACATAAATGATGAGTTTGATTCTTATTTATCTTGTATTTATCAATTAAAAACTTGATTTAAATCATGATTTAAATTGAGCTCATTTAAACTAAACAATTCTGTGTACTTTAATGTATCATTGTTGCTTATAATTTAAATTTTAAGTATTATTAAATACTGTAATATTTTTATTGTATTATATAAAAAAAAAAAAAAGTATACTAAAATTCATCAACATTTACTGTGAAGTAATTTTCTGTTGCCTGTTAAAGCAAAAAGTCCAAAATTGGCAGGAAATCAAAGTTTTTTTTATACATTCTTCAGAGTTTTTATTTTGTAAAATTAATTTTAAAACTTAATTTTAAAACTTAATTTATATGACAAATTCCATATTTCCTTTTATTTACTTAGATACACTATATGGCCAAAAGTGACCAGCCAATTGGCAAGAGATTTTGTAATTCAATTCGACTTTTATAAAACCGTCTCTTATATGTGGTTAATAAACAACAGAAAATGATTCTGTGACTACAGTAGACTCCCTCAAATCCGCACAGCTTGGGACTAGAGGTTGTGCGGATATTAGAATTTTGCAGATTTCTTGTCGTTTCTTTGTTTACATTTTTTAAACAGTAATTTGAGCTCAATTGGAACTATAATGAATGCTTACAATATAATAAAATATTAAAATAAGTAATAAACTAAAATAATAAAAATTTAGATATTTTTTTAAATGATTAGAGTATTAAGCAAAGGTCAAGTTAATAACCAGTAGTGTATGATTAAATATTCATTATAAAGATTAAATGTATTTTTCCAAAATTATTCAACAAAACTTGCCTCATAAAAGTGCATTACTAATTCTCATCAAAATCATAAAAAAAGATTTTTTTTTTTTTTTTTTTTTTTTTTTTTTTAGCCTGGCTTAATAACCAAAAAATCTTGATTAATGCATAAATATATTTGGTAAGAAGATTCTGATTACCAGTAATATCAGCAATATCTTGAATTTTTTCCAAAAAAAATTTATTCTCCTTCATGAAAAAAACATAGAGTATTATTAAGAAAATTACAAATTAAAAAACATATGGTATTGATACAAAACTAAAAAAATCAAATTTTGTCCCAATATCTGAACTGAAAGTTTCATTGTTTACATCCACAAAATATGTGCAGATTTTAGAGAGTTGTGGATTTTTGGTTTACGGACTTGAGGGAGTCTTCTATATCTTGATTATTAGTTTTGTAGAATGAGCGTTGTGTGAATAGATATTATCGATAGTAGATGTTATTGCCACTGGAATGATTGCTGGATTTACTATTGCTTCTAAAATCATGTCGTTTTTAAATCCCTTGTTAGTGGAGGTTTGACACATTTTCCTATTTAATTAAATCTATGTAATCCGTCGCAAAAGGTCAAAAGCTAGTAAATGGAAAATATATACTACATGGCTATTGATGACCGTCCACTTGCTATTTCAGAAATTTTGTTAAATATCTAGAAAAATACATGAGGAATAATCCTGAAACTCTAAGTGTATAAATACAACAGTACATGTCATACATTTTGTGAAGGTTTTTTTTTTCCCCCTCGAAACTCCATGGGGGATCATCCACAAATTGAAAACGATTGTGAATATCTTTTGGATAACTCTGTGAAAACTAATGTAGTAAAAGCGTTCAAACTGTAGATTATGACTAAGTGGCTTATTGTAATAAACTGTGTTCATTTTTATGCAGATAGCATGTATACTTGTAGAGAAATTAAGGTTTTTATAAAAACAGTCCCAAATTTTTTCAAGTTTTTTGCTTATAATTTGCAGATTTCTTGATGAAAAAAAAATGTTCTTTATCAAAAATATTACAAACATCATTACACAGAATACCCTGTAATCAAATTAAAAAAATTAAAGAAAAAAAAAAGTAGATTTACTAATTTTTTTTTTTTATTGTGCATGCTTAAATGCTATCAACATTTTATTTGCATATTTTGTTAGCTAAATGTATAAAGCAACTTTTGTAAAAGTCTCAAAATCTGTTGTTCCCTAATTGAAACAAACAAATGGAAGTTGTATCCAAATATAGTTGTATGTGTCACATTGTGTATTCTTTATTGACACTAATCAATGGATAAACGAATACAGCCCCTCATCTTTTTGCTTCATTTCGGGAATGATGGATTTTGAGCTTATTCTACTGACATTCTCTTTCAGAATTTTCAAGCTATGCTTTTGAGACTTTTACAAATGTTGTTTTATACATTTAGCTAACACAATACGCAATTATATACTACTTTATATATTTTATTTACTCTTCAAATTATGAGAAAAAAAACTTGGAAAAATTTTTGATTGTTTTTATAAAAACTTTAATTTCTCTATGAGTATACATGCTATCCGCATAAAAATGAACACAGTTTATTACAATAAGCCACTTAACCATAATCTAAATTTTGACCCCTTTTGCTACATTAGTTTTGACAGGAACCAATATGTTCGAACTTTTTCATTTTGTTGATGGTCCCTATGGAATTTTGAGAAAAAATCTTCACGGAAATGTATGACATGCAGTAATATGTTTACACACTTAGAGTTTAATGATAATTCCTCATGTATATTTAACGAAATATCTAAAATTGCAAGTGGTGGTCACCTTTGGCCATATAATGTATATATGTATGTATAGTTTTAATTGTGAAATGTTTAACTAATATATTAATCTGTTACATAAAATCTAAAAGATTCTTTTTAATATTTACCATGGACTGTTTTGTGTTTTAGTGATAACCACTCCACCAAAGTCAAGAATTTTATGTTAGATATGATGTGTCCTCTCATTCTAGAAGCTGATACAATCTCAACTCAGATGTTAGACATTATATTCAACCAAATTGTTGAACCAAAAAAGGTGAAAGAAGAAATGCTATAATCTTAATACTTAATAATGTTGAATTATTTTTCTTAAATTCCATTGAGTTTTTGTTTACTTTAATATTTTCTTCTTTTTCTTAAATAGACTCAGAACAAAAATTCATACAATTTAGCACGAGATATTTTAAAGAGAACAGCACCTGTCCTTGAACCTTATGTCCATGCTGTAAGTTTGGGTTTTTGTAAGATATTTAATATTTATCTGTGTAATTGAAATTATTTTGTATAATTTAATTTTGTTAGAGTAGTTTATATTAAGGTATTTAAAAGAGGGACTGTAGACAAAGAGGGCTGCTAACAACTATTTATTGGCATAGTAATTCCATTTAAGCTTTTCTATTACGCTCTTCTTACTTCAAATTACACTTTTCCTCTCTTGTATACTATCAGTGCACTGCAATTGTGCAATTCTTTAAATGCTGATCGTTGTTGCAGAGAAAGTAGGCTGAAATTCTGGTTTCCTTCTTGAGTACTGTGACGTGAAGTGATTGTGCATATCATTACAGCACTGTAATTTGATTATATGGGATAGAACTTTTCCTGTTTCTGGACTTACCATATTCTTGTTTGTTTCTGTTTGAATTGAATCTCGCTAAAACCATTGTTTTGTTTTTGGTGTGTTTTCGCCCCCAAAGTAGGAAATGCTTAAAAATACGTCATAGAACAATGAGCTTCTCTGCAGAACATTTGTAGAACAAGAGATTGTGACAAAGTGACAAATTCTGTTAAGGGATAGCGATAAAATGGCAAATTTCACCAAAAGATTGCAAAAAAATCCATAAAAATTCATCTAAAAAATTTTCAAATTAAAAAAAAAATTAATGTTATTTATACATAGTCAACATGCATATCAAATTAAACCTTATAGACTCCTCTTTAAAATGAGTGGTCATAAAACTTTCTATGTTTTATAGAACCTGAGAAATTCAAAATTAAAAACATGCAAGCAAGCCAAAAAATAAAATTTCAAAATTTAAATAATTAATTGTATGAAAATTTAAATAATTAAATGTATGAAAATTTAAAGCGATAAATAAAAAATAAAAATATGCTCAAATATATATCATCAGCCAAAACGATTCCTGAGAATTTAATCGAAATCTGAAAGGGTCAAGTTGAGTCACTGGTTGATTTGGCATAGAATGACCCATTTAAGTTTCAGAGTAATAATATATAGGAATATAATGCATAAAAAATGTGTCACACAGTTAAATTTATTTGTTATTTTTTATTATCTGTCATTTATTACATTTTCTAATATTTTCCTGTTTATAAATAATCAGGGTTATCTTTTTACCAGTAAAAACCCAGGAAAAGGGGTAAAAATCTAAGGATATATTAAATTCTACTAGACAAACTGTATTTTAATACTACTGATAAAAATTCCTATTTTCATGTATTTGATGTATTTATATATATATAAATAAAGAGATGGGATATGAAGAATTAGTTCTTTAAAGCTGCTGATGGACATTTTTATCATAAAGATTTTACCATTCTTCGTAGTTTACCATTTTCTATTCTTCATCTTTGCCATGGGTGCAATTTTTCCGTCCACAGGACGGAATTCCATCTTTTAAAAGTTCCCGAGGACGGAAGCGGGATGAAAAAAATCTTTGACGGTAAAAAATAATCGTGAAAATGACATGTTTTTCGCCAAAAGATCACGGAAAAAGACATGATTTTTCGTCAGAAGATTATTAATAAAATGTGACTTTTGTCAAATGATCATGGAAAAAGGCATTTTTTCTGTCAAAAGATCGCAGAAAAAAAGCTGTATTTCATTCAAAAGATCGCAAAAAGATAAGTTTTCCGTCAAAATATTGCGGGACAAACACGATTCCTGTCGACGGATCTTGAGAAAAACATTATTTCTGTAGAAGAATCGTGGAAATGACATAGTCTGTGTCAAGGAATCACAGAAAAGACGCGATTTTCTTCAAATGATCGTGAAAAAAACTGTATTTCTGTCAGAATTGCAGAGAAAATGCAATTTTTGTCAAATGGTCGAGGAAAAGACTTTTTTGTCAAAAGATCACAGACAAAAAACATTATTTCTGTCAAAAGATCGCAAAAAAACACATTTTTCGTCTAAGAATAGCAAAATAAATGCGATTCCTGTCAAAGGATCGCAGAAAAGACGCAGGGGGGGACCCAAAATATTTTCAGTCCTGGCAAAATTTCTTTATTTGCAAAAATGCATCATAATTTATTTTTAATTTTAAGTCAAAATACTGTTTTTTTTTTAATGTACAAGAAAATGTAATTTGCAGCCTAGTAGAAGATTCACTTTGCTTATCCTAGAACTTAGATTTATGATATTGACTAATGAAACTAAATGATTATTGACTAATGAAACAATCACTTTAAAAAAGGAATTTCCTTCACTTAAGCTTTTATTGTTATCGATCTTTAATATCACTGTTTGCTTTGCCATGTCAGAGGACATTGAAAAGCAGGAATTTGGTATTTCATAATTTTTTATGATAAAATACCAGTATTATATCATTATTTTTTAAAAATCCTTTCCACTTTAAGTCATTTTCAAATCGTGAGAAAAATTTCTTTTTTTAATTATATGATATGACAGGTTAGTTTGAACTATCAAAAATTTCTCGTAAGGATTCCTGTTTTGATTGAGAGGCCAAAAAAAAAGTTTTTTCTTAAGCAGGATTTTTTGAAATTCTATTTTGTGTTAAACGAAGTGATTAACATTGATTATCATACTTAATCATAGGTGCGAAACTTCAATCTCAGGATTAATTTCAATCCTAGAAAAAATCTCAACTGATTTAAATAATAGCAATTTTAGTAGCAAAAAATCTCTTAAAAAAAAAAAAATAAATAAATAAAAAAAAATAAAAATAAATGGAAAGCGATTATTTTTTAACCATAATGGATGTCATAGATATCTTCTAGCTCATTTCTATTTGTCTATACCTGATACTTAGATAAGTTTTCAGGCTTGGTTTGAATGGACTTCTTGTACCCATGGACTTGACTGAACTGACTGCAGTTGTTTTGTGTTAACAAGGTTCGACTGTACTATGAGTATAATATCATAACAATGTTATTAAATGTTTAAATTTGCAAAATTCATAATTTAAATCAACACTTTTTTTCTTGAATAAAACTAAATTTAAAATTATTCTATTCCCCCCCCCAATCCCCCGTCCCCTGTCCCCCGTCCCCTCCTTCCCCCTCATACACTCACCTTCTATCCTTTTAGAATATAATTTGTTTTATGAATATATATTATCGCAGGAGCAGAATCGGTGCAACGCTGCGACGCACGTCGCAGACTATTTTTCAACTGTTTTCAACTGTCTGCAGACTATTTTTGAACTGTTAAAAGTTTAGGAAAAATTTAAAAATTTTGGTCCTAAATCCAAAAATTCAGACATAAAATGTATCGCGAATTTCGATAAAAAGTCTTTGTAAAAAAAAATCAATTTAGTCATAGATCGCAAAAAACACACGAATTTCATCCAAAAATTGCAAAAAAAAACGACAAATTTTTTCAAAAAATCATGAAAAAATGGCAGTTTTTGTCAAAAAATGACGAAAAAACGGCACATTTTCTTAAAAAATTGCAAAAAATGGCAAATTTCGTGAAAAAATCATGAAGAAATGGCAAATTACTTCAAAAGATCGTGTAAAATGGCAGTTTTTTTTTAAAAAGATTGCGAGAAAGCGAGTTTTCGTAAAAAAAATGACGAAACAATGATGAATTTCTTCAAAAGATTGCGAGAAAACGGCAAATTTCATCAAGAAATCATGAAAAAAACAGAACATTTCTTCAAGAGATCGCGAAAAAAATGACAAATCACTTAAAAAAAAAAAACAGCAAATTTCTTCAATTTCATCAAAAGATCATGCAAAACAACATCTTGTCAAAAAATCGTGAAAACCCCGCAAATTTTGTCAAAAGGGAGTCCCCCCCTCCCCTCTTTCGGACAATGTATGAGGTGTTAAAAATTCTGAGAACAAAGGCAACTTCTTTTTAAAAGTATACTTTTCTTTTATGTATGTCACAAATACTTGGGAGGTTTGAGTGCATATAATGTAATGCGAGGGATTGCTCTGCAGACTGTTTTTTAAATTTTTACTTGTGTTGCAGACTGCAGAAAAAAGTTCTGCTGCTGGGTATATTATATAAATAAATTTTGGAGTCCTGGCTCATATCAAATTTAAACAACACACACATTGTCGATATAAATGTTACTTAATTATTACTAGTAGTTCTTACAGATAATGGTGGAAGACTGCCAGATATTTTCATGCTTTTTTAGAATTAATATTTATGATTTAATGAAGATCAACTAAAAAATTTTTAAATTGTGATTTATCAAATACTTATTTTGGCATTATAATCTATCTTTTAACAAAAATATTTTAAACTAATCTGCACTCACTAAATTTTATAACTGTCAAATATGAGGAAACTTATTCAATTTACAGCTTAAGTAATCATCTAATGTTTATTTTCACTTAAATTTATGATGAGTTATGATTTTAAGTACCGTAATTTCGGGTGTATAAGCCGCGGATCAAACAATTCTTTTTGGACCCAGAAATCTTATTTAGTGATTGAACAGAAATATTTACGGCGATCTAACTAGTAACATTCATTTTCTAAAAATTTCTGGGTCAAAAAAGAATTGTTTGATCCGCGGCTTATACACCCGAAATTACGGTACTTGTTTCAAAATAACATGTCAATCAATATCTAATTTAGTATGAAGATATTTCTGATAGGTTTTTTAATGATTTGAAGTGTTATTTGGGGCAGATATAAAATTTGATTTAGCAACTAAGGGGAAAATATATTAATTGAAAAAAATTATAAAGTATCTTATCTATGTTATAACATATATGTATATCTATTTATATTTTTTTTTCCTTTACTTAAAAAATATTGTACTATTATGTTAATATTTTGACACCTTTTTTTTTTTTTTTCAGTTTTTCAACAATACTTTAATTATTGGCAAAACAGACAGTATAATGTCACCTAAAATTTATGACCTTATTTATGAATTAAATGCGATATGTCCTAGTATGCTGACAGCTGTGCTTCCTCATTTAGAATTCAAACTTAAGGTAAAAGAATGTTTTTTATTATTATTTCTATTCACTATATTTGTAACATAAAAGAGTAATTTTATTTTTAGGAAAGTATGATCAGATATGTGCTTATGAGGTTTTCATGTTAAGGGAATTGTTTTATTTCTCTTGGTATTTTGGTCAGAATAGTGCATTTTGTAGCTATTTGTATACTTATGTATAAAATACTTAAAGTAAAGAAAATAATTGAAAACAGATGTTATTTATTTAAATTAGCAAATTTTTCTGTTTAAAAAAATAGCTTCTATTTTAAAATATGCTTTTTTTTTCCTGCAGTTTTCTAAAAAACTTTTTTTTAAATAAAAACATTTTTTTTTCTTAAAAATGCCAATCCTCCCTTTTTTTTTTTTTTTTTTTTTTTGTTAATCAATATTATTGAGTACTACCTTCACTGTAAAGGAGAACTTCCACTTTTGAGTTTAACAAGTTTTAAAAAATTTCAAAAATGTAGAGAATTTTACAAGAATTGTACATTTTAACAGTTTCAATAAAAGTCTCTGAATTTTTGTTTATTTATATCACATGTAGCCTACTACATCTCCTAAACATGTTAGAAATTACATGCCAAATGTTGTAAATGAGGGGCATTCATACTATAACTAGTTTTGTAAATATTTGCATCTTGGTGTAATAAATGTTACACTCTTGGCAAACAGGCATGAATGTAAAATTTATTATGCTTCTATAAATTAAATTCAGTAATATGGAAGTAATATGAATCCATCTTAAAAAGAACGTAATCATCAGGGCAATCTAGAATCATTACCACTCATGGGGTATCATTTAATTATGTATGATAGAATTTAACAGAATGAAGAAATTATTTATGAATATCATAGTGATGGGCATACGTATATTGCACGAACTTTGAATAGCAAGAAAGAAGAAATTTCATTTGTCCAACCAAGATCTTTGAAACAACAGCAAAATATTCAAATTCACAATTTATAATAAAGGATGTTTGTGACCTGTGTATATGACTGTCACTGGTGAATTGCAATGGCCATAGATATCAGTTGTGAGTTAAATGAAATTGTCATGCCCCCACATGGACTGACTGTTGGATATAGATTTCCACCTGCAAGACAATAATACTACCACCAGTGTTCACTTCCTATTCATAATGCTTTAAGGATTGTGGAAGCCTCAGTCCCTATTAGTTACACAGAAAATTATCTCCCAATGTCACAGGAAGATACTGATGCAGTTCAACAGATTATTAGTTCATTGAATTTCTATTTCAGTTTTAAGCAGACGCAGAGTACACAAGAAGTAATATGTTTTAAAACTTACACATATATTTCGCTGGCTTTAGTGTGTTTTTTGTGAGCTATTTTTAAAGCTGCCTGTTTCTTATATTTATTAAGAAATAAAATGCTATGTCAAAGAAGACTAGATTTTAATTTCACGAGACTAATATGTGACTGTCATACAAGAAACTGGTAAAATATATTGCAAAATTTTACATTTGTTTCTATAACTTGTCAAAATCAAAAGTGGAAGTTTTCCTATAAAAGGAAGGCAGTAATTACTCAATGGTATTAATCAAAAGCAGAAAAAAAAAAAAATCAGCAGGCTGCCACAAAAAAATATAAATACATTTTTCTAAAATTGAGTATATCATTATGAACAAAAAAATGTTGCTTTTAAAATTAAAATGGGAAGTGGTGCCCGAGATGTCATCTTTGGCATCCGGCATCTTGGACCAGGAATTTTTTGGGGCAAAACAAAACTATACAAGTATCTCACATTTTCTGAATTTTAACATACGCCCAATTCAAAAACTTCTGAGACTATCAGTGTAAGATTTTTTCTTTGGCTGCCTGAATTGACATGGACTATGCCACTTATATTTATAAGAACAGTACCAGAATCAGATGATATAAATGAAACATGCAAATGCTGTTTGTAGAGTTTTGATTTTTTTTCATATTTTTTTTATTAATATATATATATATATATGTGACGATTTAAGGAGAACTCGAATTATTTCCACTGGTTAAAAAGAAACACGCAGTCATGGCAAGCGAGGGAAAAAACAAAATAAAATAATAAATGTAGAAGATCCAATAATTAGTCATGGGCTGCTGTAAATTCATTTATTAAATTCGTAATAATGAGGAAGGAAAAGCTCCTTTTGCAAAAATTCCATCATTATTTCAGCGAGCTGTCCTCATCGAAGAAGCAACCCAAGAAATCTTCTCTCTCATCTCGAGACTTCCACCTTCTAAACTAAAAAGAAAGTCCTGGAACATTCTGTAACCTCAAACCATCATTCTTTTATGTAAACAGAATTCTTGTCCAGCTACGAGATTATTTTCCACAAACGATAAATTTATTTTTAAAAAAATATTATTTAACCAATTTATAATTGACTCAGAATTTTAAATATCTTAGGCAGACGATTTTTATAAATGATTAATTTTAAGAGAAAAAGAAAAGAAATGAATTTATTAATATGCACACATCAAAGGTTGACGTAGGAAAAATAAATAAATAGATAAAATAACATAATGATATTTTTTGAAAGGTATGGTTTTGGAATAAATTTAATAAGACTTTCTTAAAAAGGGTTGATAAAAACATAGAAGAAATTAGTTTTATTTGGAATATTAAGAAATAAAGTTTTAATTAAGAATATTTTTAATTTAGAGCCATCTTTTTAAATTTACGCATACTGGAATAATGTTTTTTAAGGCAAATTAAGAATTTATATCGTCTGCATAAGGATTAACAGATTAGATTTAGAAACAAGATTTTAATTTAATAATTTGAAGTAAGTACGGAATATTATTATAAGAAAATTAAGATAGTATAAAGGTTAGTTTTGGCGAAAAAATTTTAAATTTGTAATATTATCCCCCCTCTCCAAGACTTTGTATGAAATTGATAGTTAAATAAAACTACAAGTTCAGACTACAGAAATATAATAATTTAGAGAAGTTAAATTTTGGAATAAAACTGTCAAACTCAGGAAGCCAAGAGATGGAAGAAAAGAAAATTAACGCAATATAAAAAATATTAGCAATTAAAATAAAATAGTTAAGAGAAAATAATTCTGAATTAAATTTAGGTAGGAGCATTTCCCTGAAAGAAATACAATAATGTTACAACATCACTTACCATTTGTAAGTGCAGAGGAGATAATACATATAATAACAGTAAATAAGTTATGAATATTAATAAGCAAGAGATAAAAATATAATAAAAACAATAAAAATTCGTTCTCATGGAAGTTTAAATAATTACAATGACTTAATGCATAGTTTATTTTAAATAAGTCCTTTAAATGAAACAAGTCTTTCAGTAGTATGTATAAAAGAGTCTTTTCCAATGTTCTCTGAATACAGTCTCTTTAATTAAAAATCTTCAAACCTAGTTTAATCTTTGGTTTTAATGTTATATTGGATCCAACATCTTTCAGTAATATATCAATTTTTCAATAATAAATAGCATCACTCTCAATATCAATAATAAATAATATAGAAAAATTTAAATAATGACAATAACAACAATAATAAGTAATAGTATAATAAGACTCCATATCCTAATATTTTTCAATAAGAGTATAATTAATACTAAACTTCATTATAGAAATCATAATAATAATAATAATAGTAAAACAAGAGTATAATCAAAAGAAAATATCACTATTTGTTTATTATTGATCGGGAAAATATTGGTTGAGGATAAAAATAATTACATAGCAACTAAATAATTTTCTTATCTTCTAATAGCATAAGAAAGTATTTTTTGCTAGCCGAAAGTATAAATAAAAAAAATCATAATAATTCCAAAATCCAAATAAAATTAAATCTAACTATTTAGAAAATGGACTCTCAACCAGTATTTCCTTACAATAATTCCTCTCTGATACTCTTTTACAAAATTGTCAAATTTGGTTATAAGTTTTCAAATGCCAAATGTAGAATAATGTTTTATCTACACATGGTTTATAAACCTTAATAATAAAATACAAATAGGAATAAAAGGTGTCATTCTTAATTGAGAAATGGAAATAAAAATAGTGTGCTTTTTTGAAAAACTCTTAATATCTGTAGTTTTCACAATCACTGAAAATCACATATTAAGTTATAGGTTTGAGTAGAGTAATCAAATTTTATAACAGTTGTCACATAATATCTGCTGAATAAATAGAGTAATACTAATGTCAAATAAATGAGTAAAGATAGTTAGACATATATACACTTAAAATTAATTTATCAACATCAATTTGAAAGTTTTTACAATCAAAGTGTTCACCTTATGCCTGCATAAGGAGCCCAATTTAACCCCAAAAACTCCTAAAAACAAGTAATATTCTTGTAGGCCTCCAAGAACATACCTGCTAATGTTGAAAATTATAGTGATAAACTATTTAAAGAATAAGAATTAAAACTTAATCTACTGTCTTGACTTTAGTTTGATCTAGTGATTGTGATTGTATCTGAGGTTTTGTTTGTTTTTTGGGTTGCTCATAAAACAGTTTAAAATCTTCTGGTGAAAAATAGGGTCTTAATTTAGAAACATGCACAATAACGGAATTCTGTCCTGTCTCATAATTAAATTTATCTATTTCATAAGTTACATCAGAAAGTTTATTTATAATTTTGTATGGTTCAGAAAAAGTAGGTTCTAATTTTCGAGTGTTAGGGTATTTAAATTCTTCATAAATTACAGAGTCTTGTATTTTTAATGGGCATTCGACAAAATTTCGATCATAGAGCCTTTTACTTTTAAGGTGAAATTCCTGAGTTCGCGCTTTCGCAATTTTGAGGGCTTTGTCTACTGATGTTGTATACATTATCATGAAAATACTGCATTCTGAGAATAGTTCTTGATAACAAACAAATATCAATAAATTAGAAAATGTACCTTTTTAAAAAATAACTTGAGCCTCTAAGTTCTTTTATACTTCATTATTATTACGAACTTATCTTTAAACGTGCACAAAAATATCATAATAATCTTAATAAGTAACAGTAAATATCTTAAGAACATCATACTCCTCAATTAAATCCTTAAGAATAAAAATATTTCAATCTTCAACACATAATAATGGTAATAAAAATACTCATAAATAGGTAAGTAAGTAAGATTCACAGATAAATAATCAAATAAATAAACCTGACAAACAGAGAATAATTAATTTAAATAAGACTCGAAGAAAAACAAAACAATAAATAAATAAACCTCACAAATAGAGAATAAACAATCTACACAAATGCTTAAAAAGGATACAAATAATATTCAATTAATTTGAAATAACTCACTCTTAAGAAGAATTTCTCAAGATTATCCTAGGGGAGAAAATAATAACGAAAATTATGAAAGTAAGTAGCAATCGGCGTTCAGTTGTCTCTAAACTTTTTTTTTTTTTTTTTTTTCTTGTCATTACTACCAGTAATATTTAAAGTTAATGATCGCATATTTGGGCCGCAACAAGATGAATGGCGCTTCTATTCCTTATTAAATCCAATTCGAAATCACCAGGTCTCAAAAATTTATCATTATGACCAAAATATCAATCTTCAGAAATTCAGGAGAAGTCAATTATCGGCGATTCACAAACCTATCATCATTTTGTTCCACAGCCCATTCCATTAGTAAGCTGAAAATACCATATAGACTGTCCTTCAATCAAACTTCGGCGATAGCATGCTTTTCTTCATTCCATCGCAATTTTCTTTAAATATCATTCATTAAAAAGGCAGCTCAGATAACAATCCTGTCCGACTTTTCGATTAGTTGTGACGATTTAAGGAGAACTCGAATTATTTCCACTGGTAAAAAGAAACACGCAGTCATGGCAAGCGAGGGAAAAAACAAAATAAAATAATAAATGTAGAAGATCCAATAATTAGTCATGGGCTGCTGTAAATTCATTTATTAAATTCGTAATAATGAGTAAGGAAAAGCTCCTTTTGCAAAAATTCCATCATTATTTCAGCGAGCTGTCCTCATCGAAGAAGCAACCCAAGAAATCTTCTCTCTCATCTCGAGACTTCCACCTTCTAAACTAAAAAGAAAGTCCTGGAACATTCTGTAACCTCAAACCATCATTCTTTTATGTAAACAGAATTCTTGTCCAGCTACGAGATTATTTTCCACAAACGATAAATTTATTTTAAAAAAAATATTATTTAACCAATTTATAATTGACTCAGAATTTTAAATATCTTAGGCAGACGATTTTTATAAATGATTAATTTTAAGAGAAAAAGAAAAGAAATGAATTTATTAATATGCACACATCAAAGGTTGACGTAGGAAAAATAAAGAAATAGATAAAATAACATAATGATATTTTTTGAAAGGTATGGTTTTGGAATAAATTTAATAAGACTTTCTTAAAAAGGGTTGATAAAAACATAGAAGAAATTAGTTTTATTTGGAATATTAAGAAATAAAGTTTTAATTAAGAATATTTTTAATTTAGAGCCATCTTTTTAAATTTACGCATACTGGAATAATGTTTTTTAAGGCAAATTAAGAATTTATATCGTCTGCATAAGGATTAACAGATTAGATTTAGAAACAAGATTTTAATTTAATAATTTGAAGTAAGTACGGAATATTATTATAAGAAAATTAAGATAGTATAAAGGTTAGTTTTGGCGAAAAAATTTTAAATTTGTAATATATATATATACATATATATATAAATCAAGACCCATGGCAGAGAGTAGATGCAACACATGTCGCAGCTACTTGAGGAGGTCTACAGACTACTTTTCAATTGAAGGGGGAGGGGGGGAAATCCTTGAATTTTTTTTTGCCATGTAGCATGGTACAGAATTTTTTGAAGAAGTGCTGCAGCACATACAAGTTTAAAGCTTTAAAATATTATAAGTGCATTGCTTATGCCAGAATGACGGGTATAATGCTTTTTTTTTTTTTTTTTTTTTTTTTTGTCTGCTGCCTAGGCCAGTAACAGAAAAAGTGCAAAACCGAAGCGGGTGCTACAGATTATTTTAGGGTATGCAGATTAATTTAACAGATTAAAATAAATTTTGCATTAAAAAATAAATGTTAAATGCTGATCTCTTTTAAATAAAGTTTATTTGGTTGGAAATTTCTGCGATTGTTTATGTTCTTGTTTAAAGTTTTTCCTTGATTTGCAGCAATTTATTTTTTATTTTTATTTTTATTTATTTTTTTTTTTTTTTTTTACATTTAAAAGGGAATTTTGGTTTTAATATCTTAGTAAATATTAACCCTTTTTTAATCATTCTTTTGAACCAATTTTTTGTTAAGCAGAGTGACTTGTATTTTTTTAAAAAGAGTCACAATATTAAGGAATGGTTTGCCTCAAAACAATAGCAGGGTTGCCACTCCACTGGGAAAATCCAAGGAATTTTTTAAAAAATCCTAAAAAATCTGGAAAACACATGGAATTTTTTTCCTGTTATATCCAATCATAATTTTTTTTCTGCTTTCAAAATAAAATTCTTTTTGTGGAAGAAAGAAAATCCCGGAAAAGCGGCGCGAAAATTCACTTTAAGCTGCTCTTCCATGTTTCTGCCTACACCCCTTCTTTGCCATGCGAATAGTTGAATCCACACAGCACCTCCTCTCATGCCATCCATCTGCGACTGCGGGTAGTGTTCTCTCCCTTTCTCATTTCTCTTCTGTTTCTCCCGTCGCGTCAGTTCAAAACAGGCATGAGATTCTTCTGCGATTTTCCGCTTTTCATTTTCCAATTTTTTTTGTATCATCAAAAGACTGAGTGACAAAAAAATACAATTTTCGTGAAAAAGTCGCAAAAAAAACCCTGCGATTTCCGACAAAATATTGCAAAAAAGTGCTGTTTTCGTCAAGAGATTGCGAAAAAATGCTGTTTTCATCACAAAATCGCAAGAAATGTTGTTCTCGTCAAAAGATCGTTGAAAAACGGCGATTTTTATCAAAAAGCCGTGAAAAAAACAGCAATTTTCTTCATGATGCCGAGATAAAACGTCAATTTTCTTCATCGAATCGCAAAAAAATGGCAATTTTCTTTATCGAATGGCAAAAAAAAATGTGGTTGAAGACAATATTGCAGCAAATTTTCTGCAATTTTTTTTTTTTTTTTTGTGTTAATATAGCCAAAATTGCTATTTAAAAAAACAAAAAAAAAATCGCTGTTTTTTCGCTTTTTAAAAAAAGCAAAAAAAGTGATTTTCGGCAAAAAAAAAAAAAAAAAAAAAAAAACAGAAAAACAGAAAAATTTGTGAAAAAAGCATGAAAAATGCCGATTTTTGTCGAAAATTGCCGTTGACAAAATTATGACAAAAATTGCCGCCTTTTTTTTTTTTTTTTTTTTTTTTTTAAATAGCAATTTTGGTTATAAAATCGCAAAAAAAAAAAAAAAAAGAGCAGAAAATTTGCTGCAATATTGTTTTCAACAACTTTTTTTTATTTTTGCAGTTGAGTGATAAATATTTCAAAGTATTTTTTAGCTGAATGCTTGAGTATTGCTCTACTGTGTTTGTTATTATTAAAGTAAAATATGGTATTTATTAATAACTGTAATAACTTTAAAGAGTTATTTTTATTTGCTCATATTACATAATGTATTATATTTGTTCAGTTAGTTGGGTAATGGTAAATTACAGGGTGGTTAACTGGCATACATACACGCATATATTTTTGCACACTCAACGTAGAATAAACGCGTTGCAGTACAGGGAAAAGACAGGGAATTTTTTTTCAAGATTAGAGTGGCAACCCTGAATAGGTAAACTAATGAGTAAGGGTTAATCTCTTCCATTCATGGACAAAACCCTTTTTTATTTTAACTTTCACTATCAATATTTCAGTTATTTTATAAATTAATAAAATAACAGTTTTGTTGAGCAATCATAAATTGATACCTTTATATGAGTTAGTGATTAAAATAGTTCACATTTTAATAAACATATATATTTTAATATTTCATTAGTTTTTCTTTTATTCATTAGTTGTCTGTTTTAAGCATACTATTCAATACAACATTTCTTGACTGAGTTTTAATAATGCTTGTAAATTAATATTTTTCTTTTAGTGGTGTTACTTAGCGACACATCACTCGCATATAGCTTTCCATTTTTGCTATTAGCAGCAATACAGGACTCGAGAGGGACAAGGCTTTTCTTGCAGAAAATTTTTAATAAATTATCTGAGTTTGCAAACAGTTTTATATTTTATCAAAGTCTGAACAGTATTTTTGACCACTGAATTTATTAGATTCCTTAGCTAAGTTAATAATGCATTTTAACCAAAACATATTTAAGAAGAATGAATAAAATTGTGACCGAGAAATCTCTGTTGCTAAATTGCATACTTAAGATTTCTTGAATTTTTATTTAAATGACTTTTCAAAATTATTTGGTAATTGATTGAGTATAATAATTGATAAATTATATCATAATTAATATAGAAAATTTTCAAAAACCAATATCTTCTTTATAACAGAGATAACATAAGTGACAAAAATTACAGAAGCTAATTTAATTCAATGATTTTGTTCTCCTTATACATTAGTAATGATGGTTATATGTCAGGTCCCCTTATGGACACGTGTATGCTTCAGTTGGTGATGGACTGTTATTGTTTTAGCTTGAAACATGTCCTGCTTTGTTTTTTAATTTATGGTGATTACAAAGTCTGTTTTTTAATTAATGATGGTTATAGTTTACTACTCCAAAATTTTCTTAATTAAATGAATTGATGGCTAATTTTGAAAATTAATGCCTGAAACCTCTGTTATCTGGTAACAGGGCTTACATTAAAACAGAAAAAGAATATTTTGAGAATACACTTCTTTTGATTTGCCCACCAGTCTTATTTTATAATAGAAGTACCAAATCTGAACTGATTTTATTTGTAATTGTTCTAAAATTACATCATACAAAGAGATGAAAAATTGGTAAAAAGAAGTTAGAGAGATTAAATGGGGGTGGGGGGGGGGCTCCTCTCCCCCACTAAAATAATAAATAAAAATAAAAATCTGCCTACTGTGTTTGTTATTCAGAATCAAATATCAGGGCGGGATGGCAAGGTTTGCGCCCAAAACTTTGAAATTATGCCCAAAAAAATATTGTGAGAAAGAGACTCCCATCCAAAAAAATTTATCAATTTCCAAAAAATTTTGCATTTTGAAACTATGATCAGCAGCAACTCAACTCTCCTTCTCCTCCATTTGTAAATGTTCTCTCCCCTCGAAAAAATAAATTTCAAGCCTTGAAATATTTTGAAACGTCTATTGTAACAAATTCAAGAAAGAATTAGTTTTAGAGGGTAAAACTCACATGAAAAAATTTTACAGTGAATTTTGGGACATCTTACCCTTTAGATTACAAAGCTTATAATCTTTAAATACAATTGTTGCTCTGCTGTAACATTAAATAAATAAACAAATAAATAAAAATATCTAAATCAACTCTTCCCTCTAAAATTTCTGCTTTTCATGTTTTCTCCAGCATACAGAGCTTCAAATCTTTGAAAATTTTATTCTAAAAATTCTAAAATATTTATTGCTTATAGTCTGATAACTACAAATAACATTCATGTAAATTACCCTTATCCCTGCCTCAAAAATTTACTCTGCCAACATGCAACCAAGTTTAAATTCTTCAGAAATCTTTATTTTTATATAAAAAGATATCAGCTTTATTCATTACTTTTTTGTGACAATAAATAAATAATCAATCATATAATTCAGCCTTCTTCATACAATATTTCTACTTCCCTCCTTTGCATCCCCCAGTATATGGTGTTTAAAGCCTTTTATTTAAAAAAAAAGAAATTCCCATAGTGATTGCTCTCTAACTAATTATATATATAAAACCCCTCCGTGTATAACAATTCCGGGGTCACCCTTTTCCACGAGAAAAAGAAACTCATTCACCAATGAAAACGTTTCATAGTCGTAATAGAGCGTTCTCATCGGTCAGATTTACAGATGGAGCTGTAAATGACGTTACTACATTTTATTTCGCTTTGAAATCTTTCCACGATTTCAAAAAGTATATTTAATTAAAACTTTTTATTAAAGGAAAGCGAAGGTGCGTTTCAAATCCAATATTGTTAAAATTTTTATATTCGGGTTGCTTTAATTTTTTTTTTCTGTACAGCCGTGAATGACTCTTGAGAATTTCAAATCTATTAAAAACATTGTGAAAAATTACCTCCGATTTTAAAGGCAATCTATTTTCTGACCAATGAAACTGTTCCATAGTTGTAATGGAGCGTTCTCAATGGTCAGATTTACAGTGGTAGCTGTAAATGACGTCACTACATTTTACTTCGCTTTGAAATCTTTTCACGATTTCAAAAACAATATTTAATTAAAACTTTTTATTTAACCAAACCGCGGGTGCGTTTTAAATTTCATTATAATCCCCACCCCCATCTACCAAATAATTTTGTTATAGTTTTAAATGCAGATTTCTGTTGAAATTTTCTTTTTTCTTTTTTCTTTTTTTTTTTTTTTTTTTTGGTTAGCTTTTTTCCTCTCCAAGTTTAATCGCTGTATTTATCAAAATTGTTTCAGCCTAAAGTGGCTATGATTGACCACAGTTGTTGTAATTTTTTTATCATCCTTTAAAAATGCAAACACGTCATTTTGGCGGGCTATCTTCTAGTAATAAATAATCAATCATCTAAAATACCTCATCATCCCAAGATTTCTACTTCTCTCCACTTCTGTTACAGAAAACTATTTAAAACTTTGTTTTATTTTAGTTATTAAAAAATGTCAGTCATTTAAATTCTCTTCTCCCTCTTGAAATTTCTGGTTGTAAATAAGTTTTCTAGTTGATTTTCATACAATGTATTATGTGATGTGGTGCTACATTCTAAATTAGGGTTCAATGTATTATGTGATGTGGTGCTACATTCTAAATTAGGGTTTAATAACTACTAACTGTTTAACCCATTCTATGCATGGGAATTCGAGAACTTAATTTTAAAACAAAAATAAAGACAAAAATCATTACAACCAAACTAAATTTCATGAATATAAAATTTTATTATGTCTATTAAAACTAGTTGGATGTGCCAATTCCAAAACTTTCTTCTATCTCATACGTACATTTTACTATTTTTAAAAAATAGTTACTCATTTTAATACTTTAATAATTTTAATTCAATACCATACCAACTTTGATTTTCATCTTAAATTTCTACTTTAGTCAATTAATCGGAGTAAAAATGAATTTCGTCTCTGCACGAGCCGATAAACAATAGAATAACAGGCAGATTTTTTTTTTTTTTTTTTTTTTTTTTTTTTTTTTTTTTTTCAAATTTAGAGATGACCTTACCAAAAAATAATCATATACAAAAAATTTAGTTCTAGAACTAACTTCATACACATTTAGGTGGTGCAGTTGAAAATAGCATAAAATTCGCTATTGCAGCGCCCCCTTCTGGTGGATTTTTTTCAAATTCAGGGAGGACCAACTAGCCATAGCCATACACTTACACAAAAATTTTGGTTCAATTCGATGCATAAATTCATATACTTTTGGTCGGTACAATATTGAAAATGGCACAAAAATCGCAATTGCAGCACCCCCTTTCGGCAGATTTTTTTCAAATTCAGGGAAAACCAGCTAGCCATAGCCATAGCCATACATTTACACAAAAAAATTTATTCAATTCGATGCTTAACTTCATATACTTTTGGTCGGTACAATATTGAAAATGGCACAAAAATCACAATTGCAGTGCCCCCTTCAGGTCGATTTTTTTTTTCAAATTCAGGGAGGACTAACTAGCCATAGCCATACACTTACACAAAATATTTGCACAATTAAATAATATCTAATTATTAGCGTGCGAGATAAAAGAATTACCTATTGCAGTGTGGCATACGTAATACGTATATTTCACATTGCAGTAAACATTTAGAACTAGTTAGAACCAGAGCATATTTTAAGAAATTTTCACTGGGCGACAGCGGGACAGTAGGCTTGTTCTTTTGTCCCAAACCCTCTTCTCCTGTGGGAACAGAAAACTAAATTATAAGAATATTGAATGGCTAAGAAACTTCTGTACCTTATTAGTTATGTTTATTGTGCTTCTGTTGATAGTTAATAAACTACATAACTTTCGGTGAATTATGCAAGTATGTTAACCCCTCAATTTATAGGTATATTTAAAGAAAAAGGCTGCATTCGCAGTTCAGATAAATTGTTAATCATTTTGTTAGTAATGGACCAAATATAAGGTCCAATGTACCGAATTCGCATGCCTAATTAAAATATTAAGTGACAAATTATCATCTAAATTCATGTTAAAATGTTAGTCTTTATTAGTTGTACATTTGATTGTTGTTCATAACCATAATAAATCAGACTAATTAGTTAAAGAGAGACTCTAACAAATTCTGAAGAGAAATTCAACCTGAATCATTAAATATATTTTTTTTTTTTAGTGAAACAGTACTATAACTATAGACCCAAAATGGAACTAACCATGAAAACATATTTCTCTTGATTTTCAAAACCATGGAATAAAAAAAAGTACCATGTTAACAATTTTAACGTTTCCAAAATATCAAATCAATGATGCTAATAGTGGTTAAATATCTTTTTGCAAGTTACTGCACTTTGCAAAGAATAGAACTAAACCAGAAAACAGATAAACTAAAACACTAAACAGAAAGAGAAGTAATTAACTCTGTCACCGCCGCTGACAATGAATTTTGTTAATATTTATTCGTTAATATTAAAAGAGCTGTTACATACAAAAAGATGAAAATTGGTGGTATTATAGATAAATGGTTGATAAATACATTGGTGCAGACAGTTTGAAAATTGAATTATTATTTTAAGAGATATTTAATGTTAAAGTTCTTCAAAATCATTCCATTATAAAAAGGTTTTATAGAAGCAAAAGCTATACATAAGAATTTAATAATTTTTAGATCATTTTATGTGTTAAAAGTTCCCAGTATGCAGGCTGCATTTATTTTTTTTTAATTTGACTCATTTTATGAGGATTTATTTTAATTTTAAATTCAAATTTTCAGCATTTCGAAAGATATTTTTTACATATTTTAGAAAAGAAAGTTATTTTAATTGTTTCCAACTATTAAAACAGTGCAAAGAATAAAAGTTTCTTCAAATTAAAAATTTATTGACACGTGATTATTATAAATAGAAGAAACTTTCAATTTAAAATTAAGTGATTATTACATATTAAAAACCGAAAAATATTTAAAATTACAGCATAAAAACTATAGTTGCATGCGAATTTTAAAAGAGAAAGAAAATTGTACAATTTTAAATTCATTCAACCCTTGGGGACAAGCGACCGGTATACGTGCCATTTTAGTTGCTCAAAATCTTTCATTATTCTCAGCCTTTTTTTTTAAGTTAACCTTATTAAATCAGATCATTTTTGCGATTCAATTACAGAAAACTTTGTTTTGAAAAACCGGTCATAAAAGATTGAAAATTGAGCAAATGGCTCTCGTCGTGAAGGGGTAAATATGCGTTAAATCTCATAAATGGATAAAAATGACGTAAAGTTTAAAAATCCAAATAAGACAGTAAAAATAGTAATATTTTTTTCTAATGATAAAAATATTTTCGCGTAAATATTGCAAAAAGAAAAAAAATGTTTGGTTGAAAATTATGTCATATTTAAAACTTTATATTTGAGATTCACTTATTTAAACCCATTACTTTATAGCATTGTTAAAAATTACCGAGAAGATAAGACCCTGTTGACTCAGTTCACTTTATATTAGCTGATTCTGAAATGTTTAAATAATGTTATCTAATCAAAAGTGAAAACAGCCGTTAACAGCAGCTCATACGGCCTTAAACCTCCTCTGTGAAACGGAATTTTGTGTACCTGTTTATAGAGCAATTGTCGTGGATTTTTTTTATTACAACTTAATCTTCTGGTTTTTGTTTTTTTAACAGGATCAAATTTATTGATTTATAAAGGTGGGACACGGTTGAAGAGCGCAGTTCGTATGGGACAGAGCTCCCTTGTGTTTAAAAAAAATCAAACTCTCTCAATAAAATATATCCAAAATGATACACCAATAAATTATACAAATATTACAAAAAAAAAAAAAAAAAAAAAAAAATCAAAATTTTTATAAACGATTATTTAGTGGAATAATGCAGGCTAGGAGAACGATTTTATTCTTTACATCTGAAAAATTTTAATTTCATTAAATTTTAATTTTGCAAAAAGGCTAAATTTTTGTAATTATTCCAAAATTCAACAATAATAATTACAATCAACAAGAGTTTTTTTAGAAATTAATGTTTCAGCTAAATATTTTTAACAGACTCAGTATTCTTATAGATTTTGTTGTCGGGAGTATTTCTCCTTCTTTCTTTGCTCTCTAAGAATCGTGCAACAATAGCCCTTATCATGTTCCAGTTTCATTCTGAGCAATGGGCATCCTTGATTTTTAAGCTTCCCTTGATACTTTGTTGTGAATCTCTGTGTTGGAATTAAATATTACATATATGGATATAACTCTTTCTTTTTTTAGGTGTCAAATAAACATATGAATGTACCAATTTGTCAAAAATTGAGTGAGGTTGAGACATTTTAAGTAGCGATACAATCTTGCTGTCGATGAGTTGGATGCAGTTTTTCAGCTACATACAAAGCCATTACATCATCAGTATAGTCGGTAATTCACCCTTTACCAAAAATGTTCTAAAACATCAAAACAGGCTGCACTAACAAGCTCTATTTTCTTACATTTAAGAAAACATCTAGCCCGTTGGAGATGCTCATTTGAATCTCTTCCATAATATTCTTTACAATTTAATACAGTTTCTAATTTTCTCTCTGCAGACCAGCATTTCTTGATAGAAACTAGTGAGTTGTTAAATTTACGTCTGTGAGAATTATCTTCAATATCCAAATAACTATCTTCTTTAATGCATTATTTATGTTCACCGACTATTCTTCGTATCCACCGGGATGACATCCATCTGTGAAAAGAATAAAAGCAATCATAAAAATGTTTTTTTAACTAGTCTATATGAAATTTATATCAGGCAATATAATGAAAGATCTCTGATTGTGTTTTTAAACTTTTTCAAAGTGATTTATAAGGCATTAGGCAAGTCAGGTGTTCTTCTTCATTATCTATAATCGAAGAAACGCAGGTTGAGATGCTTGTTCAGTTTTTATAAGTCGGGTTGATGATTCATAACGCTTTGCATGAGAGAATGTTTGTGTCATAAGATTTTTAAGTACTCTACGTGTTTTATTTTACTGCTATGGCAGATCACAGAAGTCAGTTTATCCCAGTTTCACCAAGTCACAGAATCAGCTTGTGTTATTCCCATGTTTTATATTTTAAAAAATTGCCAGCACCATCAGCTGTCACTGGGCGACAATATCTTGTTACTGGGCAACACTAGTGTCGCCTATTTTCTATGTTATTTTATGCCCTGCTTAGAACTTGCACGTTTATAAACCTAAAAAAATTTAACAAATTACAACAATTATATGAAAAATGATTTTTTTCAAAGTCTAAAATTTAAGACTAATAAATTCTATATTTAAAAAAATAAAAATAAAAAACATCATTTTTATGATGATCAAAGAGTGGCTTACATAATAACAGAGTCATATATTACGTATGCCATGGTTTAAACATTAATATTCCTGGACCAAAAATAAACAAATTTTAAATGAAATTTCAGTTTTACAATTTTTGATGCTGAAAATTTTATACTTCTAAACATTGCACATTTTTTTATTTTATACTGTCGTATAGTGGAAAAAAATGTATTTTTAAATTCAATTTGTTTAAAAGCTGTATCTCAATGTTTTTTTAGTTATTAATTTTTTGTAGTTTTTAATACTTTTTTGTTATTGTGGCAACAGAAGTAAGTCAGATTAGTCTCAGATATTTCTATTCTTGTCCAAGAACAACAACCATTTTCCAAATGATTAAAAAGAGTAAAAATTCATTAAAAAATATACTTAAAAAAATCTAAATTTTTAACCCCAATCATTCATGGGCCCCCTACCTGCAACCTGTGTGCCAAATTTCATAGCCCTGCGGTTTTGGAGTTATTGAGCATACATAGATGTGTGCACAGATTTTAATAGAGTGTATAAATCTGTGTTTAGTATAATATAGCACAAAGCAATTTAATTTTAAAAGTGAGCACAAATGGGGAAAGCAAAAATTTCCCTTATATTGTGGGTTTAGGAAAAACTTTCAAGAAGTTTATCAATCAAATGCTAGAAATATTGGAAATATGCCTGTTATACCTGCGACTAACAAGATCTGTATCATATTTTGATGCATAAGTTGCAACAAACTACTTTTAATAATTTTATTGGATAATAATTGTATGGTACTGTAAAAACAGTATTGAATTTGTGTGTGTTATTACTGGTCAGCAAAAAGCGAGTGTTATTGTAAAAGGAAAAGCATTAGCTATCCTTGTCTGAACATAGTGACCATTTCAGATAATACTTTATGTATAACTATTTTACTACATAATTGACCCGCAATATGCATCTATTTTTGCTATGATTTTAAGCTTTGAAGGCTATTAAAATAACTATTTTGAATAATTTATTGAATGGCAGCTTTGATATATTTTGAATGAAGATTTTTGTTCTTTAGAAAAGAGGGAAAAAAATTTAAACAGTCAAGTCTTTCAAATCTTCTTAAATAATATATGTTTTGAAATGTTAATCATTATAGTTCACATTAATACATCAGGTGGGCTTGTTTTTATCAAGTCTGAGAAATCTGAGTCGAAGTTGTTAAACAAGTCGATTTTGACTCCAAATTTTTTGTTAGACATTTTAAACTGAAATTAAACAAATTATATGCTATTTTAAATCTATAAAATGAATTATTATTGTTATATAAGCTACTCAAGTTAAAGATGACCAATTTACTAATACAGTGTACAAAATAGATACAGGTATAGGTAACAGAATAAGTGCAGCATATTACCTGTGTACAGAGTAGAGATGTAAATTTTCTGAAAAAATTGAAGTGGGAGAAAAAAAAAACCCTGTTTATTATTATTTATTTATTTATTTATTTATTTTATTTTTTTTTTTTTCCAGAAAAAAATCAGAAAACAAAGTTGGAAAAATTGATTTTTCACATTTGTTTCTCCCAAATAAATTATATTTTCTTAGAGAATATTGAATAATAAATATTTATTTTCATTTATAAATATTTATCTGTACTAAAAAGAATTACTTTCACTTTAATATGACTGCATTACAAAAGAAAAAAAAAGAGGCAAAGCTTGCTCTTAAAAGTTTAGTTTTTTTTAGTCTCAGAATTTCCATTGTAACATTCATGCTTTATTTAACACTATTGTTTATTATATCATGTCTCTGTTGAATTGAAACGATTTTTCAGTTACAATTTAGTCACCAATTAACCTAATGTAAAAACCTCAGCCAATATCTCTCCAATTTGGAATCAAATGTATTATACGTACCAGTTAACATGGTATTTTTTAAGTGTATAAATGATACTACTGTTGAACCTCTCCAATCCGGCATTTATGGGACTCGGGCGATGCTGAATTAAGGAATTTTCCAGGTCCGGGTAACTGCTAGTAAATAAATAAATGAACATTGGCAATGCAAATGGAAAAATTATAACAACTAATCCCAAAAAAAAAAAAAAAAAAAAAAAAAACTTTAGTTCCAAAGTTATTTTTGTCATTACACTAAGATTTATTTTCACTTAATCCTAAAATACACATTGATTATATGGGCAAAAGAATAGTATATTTTATATGTTCTATTTGTTCATTTCCCAACTAAATAAAAGAAATCTGTTTCTTCAAACTTATTTGTCTTTATTTAAGTTAAATACTGTTTTATTACCATTGGCACATTTATTTGAAACCTTTGAAAGTAGTCTTGTAGAAAATTAATTTGGATTATGAAAAATCAACAGGGTTCCCAACAGTATGAAAAGTTCTGGAAAGTCAGGGAAATTTAAAAGTGTGTACGGAAATTCTAAGATACTGCAGAAATTTTCGTCAATTTCTTTTCTTGGTGGTAGCGGGGGGGGGGGGGGGGTATTTTAAGAATTAAATAACGAAATTTTAAAAATATAACGCTGTCGTCAGGAGCATTATATAAATCGATTTAAAAAAACCTATTCAATGCAAGAAATAAAGCAATATACATTTTGTATTTATGAGAAACGGATTTCTGAAAAAAGTATTAAGTTTGTTTGCAGCAAATAAAGTAAATCGTCATCCAAATCGATTAACGAAAATTTATGATTGAAAAACTAAATGAAATAAAAGGAAAATTACTTATAATAGAAGAAAAAAAAGGAGACGTCTGTTGGTACATAACCATCCAGAGCGCGGGATGCGGACCCCTCTCCTCATGGCGCTCCTCCAGCACACTCGTGCCAGCGTCCACTTGACCTTGACCCGAGGCGAAGAATTTCTCCTGGCGTAGCTAACAGATCAGATACGGGGAAGGTTATTCAAATCGGAAAAAAGCTCTCTCTTTAGCGTCTTATTCCCAACATCTTTCTATTGTCGTTGAATAAGTGATTGATGCTAGATTTGTTGCAATCAAGGGGTGGTGAATTTCTCAGGGAATTATCATCCAATAAAAAAAGAATCACTGAAGACTACAGAAATCTTTCACACAGTTTACTGTAACAATAATGTTCATCCCCACGAGATTTCCCTTTGTACAAGACACCTGAATTGAAGATAAACTTTAGGAGGGATATCTGAGGGATTAAAGGTTTCACATTAGGAAGTAACTACCAATGTATTGTGTTGCTGACAATTGGGTATACAAAGGCGAGGGAGAAGAATGTTAGCAACAAATTTTTAAAATGTGGCCGTTTCCAGTATTTTGAGTCCAGCTAAATTTTCTGGCTTCCACTGCAAAAGTGTTGAAGCGCAAAATTTTATATTTTATAACGATACCAGCACACTTCGCAGACGTAAAATAAATAAACGTAGGAAAACATAAAATGGGAGGATATATGTATATATATGACAAAATACATAACAGGAAAAAAAAAAAACAACAACAACAAAAAAAAAAAAAACAGGGAGAAATGTGCCGGATAATAGAGTTTTCCGGTTTATAGAATGCCGGATTAGAGAGGTTCAACTGTAGTTTAAACAAAATATGGTGCTTATGTATTAATGCCACCGCAGCAGAAGTTGCACTTATGCGTCAATAAAGAGCAATCTTGTTTGTACGCCTACATAAAATGGCATCAAAAAAGAGCAAAAAAAAAAAAAGGCACTAAAATGCACTAAAGCACTAAAAATGGCGTCAAAAATCAGGAAATAAGGATTCCAAAAGAAAACTGCGTGCGCATGCAAACAACAAGATTGCTCTTTATTGGCGCATTAGCGCAACTTCTGCTGCGGTGGTGTTAATACATAAGTACCAAAAATATTGTTGCAGTTTTGTCATTATATTGAATATCAGTATTCAAATCTTCTATTGTTTAAAAAATATATGTTTTTACAACATTACATTTTTTTTTTCCCTTACGTGTATAATTTTCATTTCTTTTAAAAAATATATTTAGTTTTGGTATAGCTTTCCATTCTCAACTCAAACAAAACTAAGTTTTAGTTTGGCTTACTCAGGTGTACAACCGAAAAACAACGTAGCATTTATTGACTGTTGGATTTTTACTAAAACCTAGAAAATACTTTTAAAAAAAACAAAAAAATAATCTATCACATCAGATTTTTATCAAAAATGATGTTTAAAAGTAAAGTTTCTCTTTTTATCCTGAAATCTGGTATCCCATTCTTCTATTGAAAACCATATTCAACAATGTTTCCATAAAAACAACATGGGATTTATTGACTGTTGGATTTTTACTAAAACCTAGAAAATACTTTTAAAAATAAATTCTATCACATCAGATTTTTTTCCTGAAATCTGGCATCCCATCATTGAGTTGAAAACCATATTCAATAATGTTTCCATATGTAATTTCATATTTCTAAATGTGGAACTCAAGCAATATGAACTGTAAAACAACACTACAAATAAAAAAGGTGAAGAATTTGAGGAACAAACATAAGCAGTTATGCACAAAGATAAGCTTCTACTATGCTTCAGACACCTGTCAAACTTCAAAGTTTAATCAAGAGGGAAAGTATAATTTGGAACTTGGAACTACTTGTAATAAAATATAGATTTTTTTTTTTTTTTTTTCCATCGCAGTTGTACATTTCTAACATAAACTCTCCATGTTTTATAGCAATACTGGACATGGCGGGAGGGGGGAGGATTCCATTTTGGTGAGAAAACCCAGTTTTTTAATTCCTATTTGACTTAATGTACAAAATCAGCGTGTTTGTTTCATTTTATTGTGAAACAGTTAATTTTGTTCTAAAACACACACAAATTATTTTATTATAAAACACACAATGTTTAATTTATTATAAAACATGCACAGTGTTTAAATTGGTAGTAAAACATACACAATATCTAGAATATAACTGCTTAACTATTAATACTGCCAAGCTTCCATACACACAATTCAGTATATCGTGTGATTACATCAGTCAAAAAATTTCCATTTTGGTGCCAAAGAGAGATCCCATTGTACCTGTGACATCTGTATCTAGTCATGTATACAATTTTATTTCTTTTTTTTATTATTAATGTCTGTTTAAATGTATCTAAATTATAAGAATTTGTCTTCATAATACAGTCAAACCTCATCAACATGAACATGCTTTAACATGAATTACTTTTAACATGAACTGTTTTCACAGTACTCTATAAAAACGAATACAAAGATTTGATACTATAACATGAATTACCAGGGCGCGACTAATACTATGGGGGGCTCCGGGGCAACCATCATTCTCCAGGACCACTTCAGTGAATATTTTTTTGTGAATAATATAGAAGTGGATAGAACTAAACTTCATATGTGTTGTATGTTTGTATAGATTTTGTACTTGGTGAAGTTCACATCTGTATAAAGGATATAACAAAAAGATATTCACGATTTTAATAAAAGCATACGAGTAGGATAATTATAGGGAAAAAAATTATAGATTGGTTGACAGAACTACCTATTTGTGAACTCTTTCTTTGCTTACCTCCGTGCATTATAAGATGGCTAAAAAAATGTCACAAATTGGACATAATTAATGGTTTTAACTTGCCATGGTACGAGAAAAAAGATTAATAAAGCATTTCTTTTGAAAACAATAGAATAAACAAAACTTTAATTATTAATTATCTAATGTTGTTTGTTTTTGCATAGATGAATGGGGTACTGGAAGCAGAGAGAGGAAGGAGGACCACTCTTGTCTTCCAAAATGTTTGAAATACATGAATTTTGATCCCTTTTAGCTAATTTTAATCATTTGACACTTTAGTGAAAATCCTAATTACTGTCTTGCCCCCCCCCCCCCCTAAAGAGAGGGCCCCGGGGCAATTGCCCCACATGCCCCTGCGTAAGTCGGACCCTGTGACTTACTAACATGAACAAAATTTTGATTCCCTTTGTGGTTCATGTTAACAAAATTCGACTGTAATGATAAAAAAAGTTACAGCTTTTTTTTTTCTCTTTTATGCCTGTGTTACATATCATTTACAAATTTATTATTAGTATTTATAAATCATTTTAATGCATCATGAATTTATTCTTAGTTTGTAAAAAATAATTTTATATTACAGAGTAGTTCTGAAAAGGAGCGTTTGGATGTAACAAAATTATTAGCAAGAATGTTTTCTGATCGCAACTCAGACCTTGCAGCTCAAAATAAAACGTTATGGACCTGTTTCCTTGGAAGGTATATATATGTATATAAAATAATTAAAAGTTTCTTTTTTTTTTTTTTTCAATGATTTCTGGATACTTGTTTACTTTCTCATTGACTATTCACAGTAAGTCTTCAAACGGTATGACTTAAGAACAAAAATGATATCATATTTGTTGTTGATAATTGTGGCAATATATGTCACACACAAGATTTATTTAGTGCAAAAGCCAATTTAATTTTTCTATTTAAGGATATAAATTGACTGATTCTTTTCATTTTTTGCTTGCAATTATTAAAGAAGGGGAGGGGTAAAAGTTTTCGACCTTTCCTCTACATGCAATGAAGTATTACTTACCCATCATATGTAGTATAGGGTAAGTCTTGCAATCGTTTTGAAAATCGAAAATTTTTTTTGATGGATTTACATGTTTTAGATAGTGGAGATTCTAAAAAACATATTTTTAGAAAAAAAAAAATTGCCGTCTGTCTGTCTGTCTGTCAGTCTATCTGTCTTTAAACGCTCTATCTCCCGAACAAATTGAGGTAGAGACTTGAAATTTTGTATGTAGTTAGTATGTAAAAATGGGATGAAGCCTATTTAATATCAGCAACCTTGATTATCCAGAACTATTTTTTTCGGACCCTCGAAAAATTTGTTCTGATGAAAAGTATATAAAAAATTTTGAATTTTTTTATTTTAAGAAATGGACGGGAAAGGCAATAAAATAACACACATTTTGCATATAGAACGAAGTCGATCGGATTATTAGTTGCCAAGATATTTGTAATCCTGTTTTCCACATTCTTCGATTTTTCATGACCCTGTATTTCATTCAAATTTGAATTCAGAGGTATATTTTAATTGGAAATGAGATGCTTAATCCGACGCAGTTAATTGTTAGTTAATAGAACTATTATTTTTGGAGTTATAAGGATGTTTCTTTTACACAGTTCGGTACTACTTGAGTAGTTTGGCGTTTTATATAATTTGTCGAAATTGGTACATCAGCAGTTCTTTAATAAAGCATTACTATGTATATTAACAATATTTAAATTTTGTTTATGAACTGCAATGCATTGTATAAATAGTTTTCACACGTTTTATTTTCATATACATATCCATGATGGGTAAGTATTACGGTGGCCCCCAACGACTAGTTTTCAAGGTTACAGCCTTCTCACACAATAATGATAATAATAAGTTTATGAGTACAATATGAGACTATCCAAAATCCTTACTAATATTATAAATCGGAAAGTGAGTTTGTTTGTTTGTCCGCTTTCACGCCATAACTACTGAACCGATTGCTTTGAAATTTTGCAGACGTAAAGTTAGAAGTACGGATTAAATAGTAGGGTAATTTTTATTTATTTTATTCAAATATTTTCCTTAATAATTCAAAATTTAATTATTTTTCATACAAATACAATAGGCATTTTTCAGGTAAAATTTAACCATTTTCCTTTCCTGTTGCCAAGAAAATAAAAAAATGAAATAATAATTTTTCAGCGGCAATGAATTTTTAATAGAAAACTTCCACGCGAAAACTATAATAACATAATTTAAAAGAAAATAAATATGACGTCATGTTTGAAATAAAAATAAAAGGTGTATTTTTTATAATACATTTAACAAGGATATTTGTTTAGTTAATGGGAATTTTTGTGTAAAATATGGTGACATAAATTAAAAGTAAAAAGAATGAAAAAGAATTATATTTTTAATAAAATGGTTCACTCATGAAAATGTGACGTCATAGTTGAAATAAAACAGGTACTTTATAGCAGTCGTTAAAAATACAAGGGGTATGAATATCAGTAGCTAATGGAGCGAGATAAATAATGACGTCATATTTAAAATGAATCAGAAATATTTTTTACTTATACTAATTAATAAGTCATAAGTTACATACAAATGAATATTTTTATTCAAAACTCATAATTATCAATGGAAGAAATTTTTTGTGGGGAAAAGGTGGAAAATAAATCACTGATTAATATATTTTTGGCTCGATTTTTTAACACTTTCGAACAAAGTTGAAAAGTTATGATGCTTTCGGTTTGTCTGTCTGTCTAGTCGCTTTCCAACTTTCGTAAATATACTCCGATTTCCATGAAATTTTTGGACATTATTGTTTACCTAGCACGAATACCTATTGAAAATGAAGTTTCTACCATGATTAGTTTATTTACAGGGATAGTCAAAATAATTTCCTTATATTACGGCATTATGGGGAAAAATCGTTTTAATTAAATTTAATGATGTTACAGCCTGTAGAACATATTCAAATTTATATGCATTTACAAAGTGCACTAAAATATGCATTTTGTAAAGTATGTAGTGAAAAGGGCATTTACTATTCATTTACAGGGTCAGACAGAAGAATTCCATTGCATAGGAATAAAGTGAGGAACAGTTTCCGACATATTTTAATTATGGTAAACGATTTCATGTATAATCAAATTGATATATGTTGCTGAGGCTTAATGTAAGTTATTTCATGCATAATACGAAGTGCATAGCATTTACAGGGACACACAAAAGATTTCAAATATTATCTATTCTATCCGAAGTACTGTATATCATGGATGATGACTGTTGCATGGATGAAATGCATTTTGAATTATGATATGTGCTTTTAAGTTTCGCTAAATGTATGCATATTAAATGGAGAGTATAAATGATAATAGTATAAATAGTTAAATTTAGATATACAGGGTTACACAAAAGATCTCAGAAAGGTTACTGAATATGAGCGTAATTTACTTAAAGGTGGTTTTTAAATAAAATATGCATTTTTATTTTGAACTGCATTTAGTAAACTAAGAAATGTTTGTAATATATATATATATATATATATATATATATATATATATATATATATATATATATATATATATATATATAATGATAAACAGGGTCCCGCAAAGAACTGGATACAAGGTTGTCTTCGGATGATAATTTCTGAAAATGTAATTTAGGTAGCAATAAGAAATATTTTTGTTTGAAATAAATTTTAGAAAGATACTTTTGTGTATTAAAGGCACTTGGAAAACTACAGGGCTGAACAAAAGAATTCAAGAATGTTTCTATCTATTAGTATTAATCGCTGAAAGGAAAATTTTGACCAGCAAACAAATTAGCAACTAGGGATTATCAGAAGTTTTTTTACCATAAATTTGCGATAAAAAGTTAATTACACATGCTTTTCATCATCGAAATTTTTTGCTTGATTGATCAATTATTTCTTCTTTAAATGTTATGTGAACGAAGTCACAGGTAACTGCTAGTAAATAAATAAATGAACATTGGCAATGCAAATGGAAAAATTATAACAACTAATCCAAAAAAAAAAAAAAAAAAAAAAAAAACTTTAGTTCCAAAGTTATTTTTGTCATTACACTAAGATTTATTTTCACTTAATCCTAAAATACACATTGATTATATGGGCAAAAGAATAGTATATTTTATATGTTCTATTTGTTCATTTCCCAACTAAATAAAAGAAATCTGTTTCTTCAAGCTTATTTGTCTTTATTTAAGTTAAATACTGTTTTATTACCATTGGCACATTTATTTGAAACCTTTGAAAATAGTCTTGTAGAAAATTAATTTGGATTATGAAAAATCAACAGGGTTCCCAACAGTATGAAAAGTTCTGGAAAGTCAGGGAAATTTAAAAGTGTGTAGTAAAAATTGAGAAATTTAAAACTATTTTCTGAACAGCCTGACAAAAAAAGAAAATTACAAATGATGTAAAATTTATCAAATGTTCTCAAGGAAAAAAATTGCAAAATATCAAATGACTTTTTGAATAATAATAATAATAATAAACTGCTAATTTTGTCAAAGGATAGCAGAAATGTATAGTGAATTTCATTGTATGCTCGTTTAATCAAAGAATTTTTCAAGATTTGGTGAGGGAAATTGCCAGACTTGTTTTCCAGGGAAGTCCTGTAATTAATCAGAGACATGTTTATGATGCTATAATACAATCAAAGGCTGTTGATACTACTGATATTAACCAAAAACAAATGACAATAAATATAAAAGAATTATGAGAAACTGAAAAAAATTAGAAAAGCTATTAAATTAGAAGAAGCAATTGTACATAAATTAAATTCACAGAAAAAAAAAATGCACTGTAAAAATTATTAATATTCAGGTGTTTAAAAGTTTTTGTCAAAAATAAAGATTTATTTTATGGAAAAGTTTAAGTATTTAACCACTAACCCTTTCCCTTTTTTTTTTTTAACTTTCTATATACATATATAACGTTAATCCGCTGCCCCTCCTCCCCAAACCTGACGAAAAATCTTAAAATAATCAGAGGGGGGCACTTATACAGGATTTTTTTGCAATTGTTTCACAAAATTTGCATTTTTTGTGATATTTGACGAAATTTGCAGGGTTTTATCGTGATATTTGACGAATTTTCAGAGTTTTTACGCAATACTTAAAAAAATTTCTGTTTTTTTTTTTTTAAACGCAATTTTTTGTGGGAATGTGTGTTTTTTTCATGATTTTCTGATGAAATGTGCAATTTTTCAAAATTTTTTAATGGGATTCGCGCTTTTTTGGTTTTTTAAGAAATTTAGCCTTTTTTCTGCGTTTTCTCAACAGAATTTACGTTTTATTGTGATTTTTTGACTGTTTATTTAAAGATACAACATATTGGTGTTTTTTCATATTTTTTTTTTTAGCGATTCTTTGAGAAATTCACAAACTTTTGCTGTTATTTTTATTTATTTTTTTTTGGGGGGGGGAGGGGGGGATTTTTGACATAATTCACATTTTTTAAAATGACCCTTTGATTGCATTTTTTAAGATCTGACATAATTTGCGTTTTTACTGCAATCTCTCGACGATATGTGGGTTTTTTGACGATTCTTCGGCTAAATTCATGATATTTTTGCAATCCTATGAAAATAGTTGCGGTTATTTTTCGTGATTCTTTGGCGAAATTAGCATTTTCCAGCAATCATTAGATAAAATTTCTTTTTTTTCCATGTTTTTTTAAAATGTATTTTCCGTTTTTTTCAGAATTTTTTTTTTTTTTTTTTTTTTTTTTTTTTTTTTTTGAGGGGGGGGGGGGGTGTTGAAAATTTTAAATTTTTTTATAAAGTGGGAAGGGGGCGCTTGATCGGGAAGGGCAGATTAATGGGATTTTACGATATATATATATATATAACCATTATACAATACTATAATTCAACATCAAATTATGGAATAACTCATTAAATAACAAACTATATCAAACGGAGGAATTGGCAAAAATTGGAACAAAATTGGAAATGCGGTATTTAGCTTGTTATCTAGGGTAATGCTAAATAAGCACATTAATTGCAATTAATTTCTGATTAGAAATCAGGATAAACCTAAAAATGATTTCTAAATTACCTGATTAATCACCTGTGCAAAACATAGTTCAATAAAAAATACTAGACAAATATTAAAACAATAATGGAATTATCAAATAGATAAACTTGCACATTAAATCACCACCATCTGAGAAAGAAAAAAATATAAATTCAAATTTGCAATCTCACCTTGCCAACTGTTATAGTTGACAGTTAACAGAGAAAGTTATATCAGAAACCAAAAAGATATAATTAATAATATATAATTAAAATAGCTATTATTAAATATATTAAATTACAAAATAATATTAAACAACCTTATAAACTTGGAAATATTGTAATTATTTTATAATAATCACAAGTTTTAATTAATATCGATAAAAATTTACTTTAAAAAGGATTTATATCGATGAAAATTTACTTTAAAAAGGATTTATATTGATGAAAATTTACTTTAAGAATGAATAAATACTATTTTACTATACAGTGCGAAATCTATTATCACAATCGTTAGTAAATAGATTTTTTATAAAGTAAGAAATAAAAAATATATTAAAATATATTGACATTTAGATCTTAATCTAAAAAAGGAGAATTAAAAATGTATTTTAAAATACAGATTAAGAAAAATAATAATAATAAAAAAATACCTTATTAATAAGGATAAATTGAGAAAATCCAAACAAAAAGTTTAATTGATCAATGTTATTATAATGTAGGTAGCAAAAATGAGCAGTGGCACCATCTTTAGTTTGTAAATAGGATTAATTAATGCAGTAAGAGCTCATTTTACAAATTACTTTACTTATTAGTTTAAAGCAACAATGTGGGAATTAATAAATTATTATACCATTAAAAATATACTAGCAGTGAATTGTTTATTTTGATAACTAACTTGTTAAATATAAAAAAATAATATAAAATAATAATATATTATTAACTATTAATTAGCATCAAACTACATTGCAAATTAAAGTCAAAGGAATAAACAAGGAATGCTATGTCAACACATTACCATAAACAGTAAATCAACACTTTTACTATTGTTACACTGTACCAATTCCTACCACCCCCCAGCAGCTCCACCTTACCTCCATAATTTAACATCTGCCTGCCCAGCCTACCTATTAATTAGTGTTTTTTTAAAACATTTTATAGTTATGTATATATTAAACAAAAACATAATTTGCAGAACAAATTAAAAAAACAGAATTTATTTCCTGCACTATTTAAGCCCGAGAAGGAACAGATATTAAGATATTTGATTTATTTATTTTATAATTTAGTATTAAATTTTTGTATCAAATAATTTAAATTATGTGAACATTAAAAAAATAAAAATGAAATTCAAAAATATGGTACTTAAAAACCCTAAATCTTAGATTCCGTTCAAACGAAATCAAAATAAATCTAAAGACTTTTTCTGAACATTTGCTTTTTAGATGTGTCTATTCTTTTTAAATATACCTACCGTAAACATTATACAAAATCTGCAAAACAAATATTTGCAAGTTAAGTTTGAAAAAAAGCCTAAGATTTATTTCGATTTCGTTTGAACGGAATCTAAGATTTAGGGTTTTTAAGTACCATATTTTTGAATTTCATTTTTATTTTTTTAATGTTCACATAATTTAAATTATTTGATACAAAAATTTAATACTAAATTATAAAATAAATAAATCAAATATCTTAATATCTGTTCCTTCTCGGGCTTAAATAGTGCAGGAAATAAATTTTGTTTTTTTAATTTGTTCTGCAAATTATGTTTTTGTTTAATATCTCAATTTTTTTAATAACTACTGTATTCAGATGAGCTCATTTCAAAATTAACTGAGGGTACCATCCTCAGGACTTCATTTATGCGATATCGTATCACAATTACTGGGCCCAGGGCCATAGCTAGAAGTGAACTATGGGGGGGAGGGGGGGAGGTGCGCTCAAGAGAACGTCTGAGGGGCTCGTGTTTCTCTCTCTCTTCTTCTGACGCAAAAAAAAATATTAGTACATATTCACATTGTAAATTCCATGTTTCTTATTAAATTGTTGTAATAGTTCCATTTTATACTAAAAAAGAATATGGTGATGAAAAATTTGAGTGTGTAACTAGTTCAAGATTAAACATCATGTTGGCTTCATATGTGCAAGCAGTGTTCTCGCTGACATTTGACCAATGTTAGCAATTTGGCTAATTAAAAGTAAAAAACATTCGCCAAATGAAAAAAGTATTAGCAAATTAGATTCGCCGTGTAGCACAAATATATATATATATATCTTTAACCTTTAATATACCCTTTTTTTTAAGTTTTTATAACTGCGACAACGATTGTTTTTAATTTAATTCAACTATTTGCTATTTATATTAAAAATATGTATCTATGCATATGTATGAAAAAGAAAAGAAAGAGCAAAAATTGAGCACTAGCAATTTGGCAAATCTAATCGCTTGTTTATTCGCCAAATGAAGAATTTAGTCGCAATTTGGCGCAAAGGCGAGCGACAGCGAGAACACTGTGTGCAAGCAGGATGAGCGAGTGTTGAAGAACTTTAGTTACAATTTAGCAATTCTGCAAAAATGTGAAAGGGCCTCAAAATTAAATTAGATTTTTGGACAAAATTTTATTTGATAAAATACAAACTATTACGTTCTCCCCTACGTAGGAATTTCTGATTTATTTTTCCAGATCTATACTGATCATGATACCTAGACTCCAGAACCACCCCCAATTAAAAACTATCTCCGCGGTTATCTATATAGATTTTCATTTCTCCACTGGGTTTTCCACAGATTTTCATTGATCCATTTCCAAATCGTCTGCCTCATTTCCAAATCATTAACTATTTTTTACATCTAGAACTGAATTCTGTACATGCTTCCTGTCTTGATACCAAATATTTCAAAATCTCTGTTTCATTTCCAATATGACGTCATAAATGTGCGCTTTTTAATTCTTAAAATCAATTTCACTTTTTACGATGGAATCACGCAAAAATCAGATGTCACTTTTTTCTTTGGCGAATTCTTTTCTTATGAATCATGAAGTCATATTCGGCAGAAAAATCTGTTCTGCATGAAACTGATATTTATACTTAACAATCAGCATTGATACATTACGTCAGAAGTATAGTTCTAGACATTCACCCTAGACAATATAATATTCCTCCAACAATATCTCAAGACATAATATCAATAAAATGTATTTATTTTTTTATTTTTTGTATTGCGTCATATTTATTTATTTTATGTATTTCTTCATTTAAAAGCTTCTTGATAAATTAATCAGTGTTTGAATTGAAATTCTGCCCGAAATTGAAATTTAACTTCGACAGAACTTCAAACCGCTATTAAAGCTCTGGGCAGGGTTCAGCGTAGAAAAGTTGAGGATAGATGTCACATATGCAACATATTGGCGCAATTGGAACGAAATGGATATTATATGCCTCACATGCTGACCTGGTTAGCGTTGTTTATTTACTAATAAATTGTTTATTTTCTATTACTCTTAAAAAAAAAAAAATATGTAGATCATTTTGCTTTATAGTTATTAATAAACTTTTTTTTATTTATCACTATTTCCCTTTTCAAATATTAGAAAATAATTTAAAAATATATGTGTGATATGTATTTGAAAACAAAATTTTCGCCAAATTGGCATCAGAAAAAAATTGCGCCAACATGGTAAGTATTAGACATCTGTGCATAAAGGTGACGCATTAGGAATATTCCAAATGTGCTTAAATTTTATTGACTCATAGAGGTAGTGAATCAAAAGAGTTTTATAAAAATATTAACTTAAGTATAAAAAAACAGCTATTTTTCAACAGAAACTCTTTTCGATATTTTAAAAATTAAATCGTGTAGTGTTTTATCATATTAAAATCATCGGAATAATGAGTTTAATAGAATAAGTTAATTTGGTACTTGGTTATCCCGTCAACCAATTTCGCCAAATTATATAAGTCGCCAAACTAATAGCCAAATTATACATATTGACATTTTTTATAACAAAAGTACAAATAAATGGATAAAACACTAGTAAAAAGTGGAAATAAGATCATTTGATGAAATCTCTAAATACGTATAGGTATTTAATATTGACATTTTTTACAACAAAAGTACAAATAAATGGATAAAACACTAGTAAAAAGTGGAAATAAAATCATTTGATGACATCTCTAAATACATATAGGTATTTAATGTCATTGACAAGGCTAAAGGTGGCCTTGGTCATTGAATGTGACATTCACGATCATTCATTACTGGCATTTAATCTTATACTTTTGCAATAGTTTTTTGGTCGACGGGATAACCAAGTAGTACCGTTGATTTAAAATTGATTTTTTCCAATGATTAATTATTTGTAAAATTACAAATTTAGTCACGATTTAAAAAAATCATCAAATCAGGAATTAAAAAAATATATTTGTAAACATTATTGTTTATACTTGTTTACATTGCATTTGAATATTTAGGTTGATAGAATTGGCAAATTTATTACAGTGCCAAAAAGTCTTACACCAAGTAGTTTACAATTCTGCGGTTTAACCTTAAAAAATTGCTATGTTTGAAGACCCAATTCTGCAGATTTACTAGTTTCATCACATACCGAGGATGAAATGCTATTTTTCCCAAATACTATTTTTTTTAAACTTTTATTCACTTAAATTTATTTTGATTTTCTTGGAACATATAAGGAGAAGAAATTTTTAAAAATGTGGTATAACTACGAAATCCCGGCACAAATGTCACATACGCACTGGGTTTAGTGCAATTTTTTTTTATGCCAATATGTCAAAAAACCCACTTTCAAATACCAGTTATATACATTTATTTTCTCTTATTTTGCAGAGACAATAGGTAGAAAAAAGTTTAATTTACTTATTTTCTATATTTCTGCAGTTAGAAACTTCTTGATCAATGTTTGAAAATGTCCTTTTATTTTGAAAATCATGCTTCATATTGTTTTCTGTTGACGATTCTTGTATTTGTACCAAATGTTTGCAAATCTCCGTTTCATTTCTAATATGATGTCGTAAATATACCATTTTTAATTCTTACAAAAAAAAAAAAAAAAAAAAAAAAAAAAAAATTATTTATCACGTAAAAATGATTAATTGCTACAGGAAATATGTCCATTGACCTCTGTATATTTTTTTTGATGGGAGGGAATTTATTTTTTTAAACAATTAGATCCTTTGAAGAAAATTTGTGGAAGCGCGTACAAAATGTGGGAAAATGTCTAGTAAATAACTCGTTCAATGTTAAATTCCGTATTAAAATAACATTACGGAGTCACACTGGAAATAAATAAAGCATAGCACTGCCGTGCTATGCTTTAATACCAGAAAAAATATCCCAGGTAAGTTATTTAAAGCAATAATGTTTGTTTCTAATTTTTACAACAGTTAATATTATTATGATACAATTTTCTGATTTTATGCTGTTTCTTATTAAATTTTGTGTTAATTTTAAAAAAAATGTGTGTAAAGCTTTTGAAATATATTATTTTAAAACTAATTTTACTAATTATTATATATTTTTTTTAATTTAATTACTATATTTTAGATTTTGTGTAAGTATATTTGGTCATGGAATTTTTTTCAAGTTTGGTCAGGGAAATTTTCAAATATGTTTTCCTGGGAACCATGACCTAGTAAAGATATTTTCTTATATAAGATTTATTCCATTTTGGCATCAAATCTTTGTTTGGTGACAGATTTTATTTGTTGAAAATGGTCAAAGGGAAAGTCAGCAAGTACCTTTCTCCATTTCTTTGTGTTTTCCCCCAAATTAAAAGTAAGCTATTTTTGTTATTCAGTTTATTGTACCTTATTCAATTCTTTCATTCATAAAAAAAAAAAAAAAAAAAAAAAATGAAATTATATTATAAGTATATATTGAATGATTGAATTTGCGTTCCCTTTCTTAGATTCAATGATATAAGTTTTCAAGTTAGAATAAGATGTGTTCAATATGCTATGCATTTTCTTCTAAATCATCCTGAACTTCGACCGGACATAACAGGTATGTAAAGTTAAATGCAAGAAGTTTAGATAAAAATATTTCAAAATCAAACTGCTAATTATACTTTATTATTATGTGTATTGATTAGAAACATTTGTAACAAATGTGGCAATTTAGCTTGTGTCTATGATATTCAGGGAACTGATATCACAGCTGAAAGTAACTTTTTGAAGAAAACCAAATTCAAAAGATACTTTAGTAAATTAAATACTGCATTTAGATTTTACTCCAAGAATTTGTATCTCATTATGAATAATGAGCAGCACTATGCCAATGCAGTCTGACTACAGAAGAACACATGTAAAAAATTGTAAAGCGATTTTCTTTTAAATTTAAAAGACATTAAGAACAGATTAGAAATACTTTGGCCCAGTTAGTCAAAGCACAAATAAAATTTTGAAAATCTGACCTCATTAATATGTCTGTCTTACTAAGATCTGTATGTATACAGTAAATTATGTTATAATTGATCAAACTATTGGTATTATTGTAAAATGATGTTCGTTTCGTTGTCACTTTCAAGTGGTATACACAAGAACTTTGTTCACTTTAACTTGTGTCATTTTACTCTTCGATTTCCAGTGCCACAGGAAAGTGACAAAAGTTTACTATTATTTTTACCACCACAGAGATTTTATTTTCAAATTCCACCACTATTGTAGCAAAGCCAATTAGTAAGACTTTCAATTATTTTTTCCTGGCAACACTAGCCATACATCATTTGTCAAATTCATTCAGTTGTTTGGTGCGAAATTGGAGCAATCCACCCAAGTGACATTGAAAATTGAAGACTTAAAAATAATCTTATCGCCACTTAATAGTTTGTCAGCAATATGAGAAATATTTTGCTTTAGTTTGTTAGCTTTTCTTTACTGTAATAGTGGGACAGTGGAAAAAAACAATGTCCATATACACCATGACAATGCTTAAACCAATTATTAAAGATTCTTTCACATAGGGTTTGCGTCAGAAATTTTTACCTTTAATTACTGAGGTCACAGATCAGATTTAAAAAATCAAGCTATCTTTTTAGCTCTCTTTGATGTATATTTGTAGTCGAGGTCTGCATGGGCAGAAATTTCTGGGCCCAGCCCATTGTAAAACTCAAAAATTCAGCCCAGCCTGTTTATATATTTACCTTTCTAGGCCTGGCCCAGCCTATACAAAAATCACATATCTTCATGATTCATCTTATCTTTATATCATGTATGTTATAATTTTATATTACTTGATCTCAATATTTTATTGAAATAAAGTGCATCCTTAAAATTTGCTATACAGGGATCTATCCAGGGGAAAAACTGAGTCCGTTAACAGACTCTTTACAAAAATCAATTTTATGAAAACGGACTCTTCACAAAAATTAATTTTATGAAAACGGACTCTTCACAAAAATAAATTTTACGAAAATGGACTCTTCACAAAAATAAATTTTATAAAAACGGATTCTTCACAAGAAATGAAAACAAAAATGTGTGAATAACATGTCTGTAATAAGTGTAAAATTCAAAGAAAATCTAGCTTTTTTTTTTGTCGATTTTATCGTTCATTTGAACGTAAACACACTTCGTTTATAGGTATCTGGCTTTCCACTCTTTCTCCAACTGACCTTTATTTGGAATCTGCGTTGATTGGCTAACATATGACGTCATAAAAAAGCAGGCGCGTCCAGAGAGTAAGAAATAAACCTCTTTTTCTCCGTAGATCGTATTTTACGCTGGATAGGTTGTTTCTTTCGCTTGCTAGTTTGGCAACACGGGGAGAATCTGCTTTGATTTTTGTTGCAAGCTCTCGCGATCACATGGAAGTAGTATAACACGCTATCGTATATAAATCCTTTTAATTTTTATTTCGCAACGCCGTAAAATTTAATCTTTTCTTATTCTGCATAATTTTAAACAATTGTGCTACATTTCCTGCAGTATGAAGCTTGGACGTCCCTCCACCGGAGGAAATTAGTGAAATGCGGACTATTATGTTAAGAAAATAAGATTGTCGGATGCTAAGGGCTGTGGTAAAATTTCAAAATATTTTTTGCTTAACAGTCAAAAGCGTACTGTAAAAGAAATCTCGATTGGAAACTCATCTAAAAAAGACGATTCAGATGCAAATGTTCACGTAGTCAACGGAAATTCTTCTCCACGTGCCAAGCTAGAAAATCGTAGTTCACCATCCACCGATGATAATTTTCGTAAAGAAAAATCGCCTTTAAAAGAAAATAATTTTAAAGACCATGAAATATCTGCTGTTGCTTGCGATGAAATATCTCCTAGTGAAGATAATTTTGAAAAAAATATATCTGCTGTTGCATACAATGAAATATCCCCTGTTGAAGATAATTTTGAAAAAATCGAAATATCTCCTCTTAAAAGTAATTGCACAAAAATCGAAAAATCAAGTCCCCAAACTTTGAAAAAGGAAGAAAGCTCTCATAAAAAGCAACAAAACCCATTAAATATCCAAAAATATGAAAAACTGAATAACTGGATTTATTACAGTTTTTCAGGTGAAGGATTTTTATGCAAATGGTGTTCAATTTCTTTCACAAAGGGGCCTTGGATTAATCAGGCTGTGTGTCTTGGTGATCATCCATCCAGATGTATTACCAGACATGAAGAGAGCTCAAGACATAATCAAGCAGTTGCTGCATCTAAAATCAGTAAGCCTGTTTCTGAAAGTATAGAAGAAGGAGCTCAAGCTGCAACTCAAAAGGAAAGAGAAGCCAGTCAGATTTTAATGACTAAATACATAAAAATCCTCTATTTTATGATTAAAAAGCAGTGGGCAGTATCTCGAAAATTTCTCATCATTAGTAAATTTCATTGGTCAGGACCTTGGTGACAAAGATATTGAATTATATCTAAATTCGTGTGGAAAAAATGCTACTTATTTATCAACTATTTCAGTACAAAATTTGACGGAAGCAATTTCTATCTTTCTGGAAGAAAAAACTATAACTTCGCTGCAGTTAAGCGAAAATTTTGCTCTATTAGCAGATGAATCCACAAATGAAGCTCAACGAGAGCAGTTAGGCTTAGTTGCAAGGTATAAGATTCCTGGACTTGCCGAAATTAAGGAGGATTATCTAGGGATAATAAATTTAACTTCAGCAAATGCAGAATCGATTACATCTGCAATCAAAGGTTTTCTTTTAGCAAAAAACATTAAGATGACTAACTGTCTTTTCTTGGATGTGGCAAATGTGATGAGTGGGGAGATTTCTGGTGTGCAAAGACGGATGGGACACCTGTCTCCTCATTCCCTCTACATAAATTGTAGAAACCACAGGCTGGCATTAGTATTTGCACATCTATTAAAGAAGTATAATCTTTTGCAAGCTGTTGATGCTTTACTTGTCAGCTTGTGGAAACTTTTCCATTATAGTCCTGCAAAAAACCAGGTATTTACAGATATACAAAAAGATGTTTATTCTGCAGATATACTAAAAATTCTTAAAGTATCTGTAACTAGATGGCTTTCGCATGGGTTAGCTTGTAAACGGATTGCTGATAGGTATCAACCTCTTGTTGAAGCTTTAGATGCTATATTCTATAAAATAAAAGAACCTGAAATCAAAGGAATAAGAGAAGCACTTTTAGATCCTGAAAACTTGTTTTGCCTTCTCTTTTTAGCAGACTTTTTAAAAATCGTCAAAAAGTTAAATTTATGGCTTCAAAGCCCTTGTATTATGTTTGGTGATATTTGCAATAAAGTATTGGTTACTCTTCATGATGTCAATGAGTATACCACAAATTTAGATGCTGGTGAGAATTTTCAAAAAAATAGTGTTCTCCTGGAATTTGCAAAAGAACATGCAGAATTATCTTTGAACACAAGGAAGAACAAGAAAAAACAAAAGTTAAATTCTAATGAAGCCATAGAAGATTTCAAAACAAGTTTTGTTAAACCGTTCATGAATGATTTTAAAGAAGAAATGGAAAATGCATTTAAAATTTACAGTGATGTTTTAGGTGCTTTCGATTTATTTAGCTCTTTAGATTTAAACCTAGCATCAAAAAATGATTCAGATAAAACATGTTTATCTGCATTATTATCCTTTTATGGACATAAGCTAAGAAATGAATTTCAGAATACATTCAATACATCACCTCCCATGATTGATGCTGAAGCTGCCCTTAAAGAAATTCCAGAGTTTGAAAAAGAGATATCCCTTGCAAAAATAACTTTTGATTTGGAAAAGGCAACAGAAGCAAAATCACTTTTAAAACAGGACAAAAAGGACCAGGCAAAACAAGTTATTGAAAAAAAAAAAAAAAACTCTCATTGACGCTATGAAAATTATAAGTAGAGAAGCCTCAAACACCTTTCCGAATTTGATGAAGTTGCTGGCCCTATCTACAATAATTCCTTCTTCTACACTTCTGTTGAAAGACTCTTTTCATGCATGAATCTTGTTTGCACAGACTTAAGAACTCGTTTAAAGCAAACAACACTTGATAGACATTTGAGAATTATTTTAAATGGACCACAAAAATTATCCGATAAAGAATGGGGAAATTATCAATATCTTTAAACAGTCTGGCAACAGGCGTATAAAATTATAAAGGACCAATAAAAAAATGTCCAAAAGATTCTTTCCTTTATCTTTTAATCATCAATTGCAAAAAAAATTTCTTTTTATATATGCAGTAATTTTTTTTTTAATTTTTTAATTTTTTATGAAAAATATTTTTTCTATCTTCTTAAAATGTATAAAACACAGAAGGAAAATGAAATTTTGAAATATTTTACTTAAATTTCTCTTCAGTGAGATGTAGTTAAAACTAAATTAACCTGATAAATAAAATTAGTTATTAAAAAAATGTGATTTTGTGCATGTTCAAATTATCTTATGTTTCAAATTGATAAAGTAATTTTGCATTTAAAAAAACTGAACAATTAAATCTATAGCTATTCTACTGATTAGCTATTAAAATAGAAAATCATTTCTTTTTGAACTTGGTATTAAAAAAAAATGATCTAGTTCTGGAACTAGATTACTTACTATTGTTTTGTTTGATGGCTCTGAATTTCACACTAATAGCATTTCAAAATCATTGGTAAGTGGAATTCTTATTTTTATACTTATAAGACCTGTGATTTTAATCTTTGCATTATACTATCTTATTACAATATAAGCTGTGAATTATGTCTATTTACTTTTTTAATGTGGGAACAAGTTTAATGTTTACAAACTATCTTGTTTATATTGCATGCAGGTTAGGTTGAGCTGCAGATAAACTTTCTTATTCAATCATTATAGTGTAATATATTCATATATCTAAAAAAATTTAATAATAAAAAAAATATATGTATATATTTTTGCAAAATACATCTTTTATAGGCTAGAATTAAATGAGTCAACTTACCTTGGTACTTTTTAGTGATCCAGGTACCCGAAAAGTATACTAGTGCTTTGTAAAATTACTTTTTTCACAAAAATGAAAGTAATTTTCACAAAAATGAAAATAATTCACAAAAATAACAAATAAATTCACAAAAATAGGACCCTGGAAAAAAAACCTGGATAGACCCCTGCTATAAGTAAAGTGCTTATATAATCAGAAATCAGTGAAAATATGCCCAGCCTGTCTGACCCAACACAATTTCTACTATTTCAGAGTTCCCAGCATTATGGAAAGTCATGGAATTTCAAAGTAGTCAGGGAAAGTCATGGAAATTTCAAGATATATAGGAAAAGTCGGGGAATTTACAAGTATTTTCTAAAAAGTCATGGAAAAGTCTTGAAGAAAAAATGAAAATTGACACCAAAGTCATCAATAGTCTCTGGAAAAAAAAAAAATCACAAAATTCATCAAACAATCTCAAAGGAAAAAAATGAGAAATTTGAGGAATAATTGGAAAAAAAAACATTAGTTTTGACAAAGGATTATGAAAATAAGTATCAAATTTCATTGTATTTCCGTTTGTTAAAGACATTTTTGGAATTCATCATGGAAAATCAGGGAATTTTTTAAATTTTGGTCATGGAAAATCAAGGAATTTGCCCATCATGTTTTGCTGGGAACCCTGTATTTCTAAAAAATTCAGATTTTTATCATATAATTAAAATTTCTTTAAAGAATACTGCATACATATCTATTTAATGATTTTATAGTATATTTTACAGGAAACACACATTAGCAATATTAATGATTCTTAGACTTTCAACATTCAAAGAAAGTTTTTTAAAAAACATAACATTTGAATATGTATAATAAAAGTAGATTTCTATATCATTTTATTAAAGATTCCAAATCCATTCTCAAATCCACAACAGCTGCTTTCAGGTACATTTCTGAATTCTTTCTTTTTTTTTCCCCTAAGAAATGCATAAGATTAATATGTGTTTTTATTCAGAAACTATGCAATGGAATGGCGTTAACCATTTTTTTGGTACAAGCAATTTAAGAAAATGCTTTCAAACTTAGCGTTTTGAGTAGAATTTCCGAAAGTGACATCATGGAAAAGGAGAAAAATCTACAGCCATTTGACAAGAATCTATTATGTATGAACAAGGTTATACAAGTATCTTATTTACTAAAAATGAAAATCACTATTGGATTCCAAATCCCGTCAATAGTTAGTCTTGTCAATTTTATATTTTTACAGTTAAAAATTAGACAGAAAATGTGTCAAACTTTTGCATTGTTGAAAAACAAATTTAAGAAAAACCCAGAAGTATGCATCCAAAAATTATGTTAACATAAGTTTTTTATCGCTATTAGTAATTTTACAAATCATGTTGTCTGTCCTACACATCTTGACATCAATTAAGTCTGGTTCTAACCCACACAAGTCTGCTTAAATCTTTATAATGGGCCTGCAGGCCCATTAAATTTTTTTAATGACCCGACCCATTGAAAAAATTATTCTAATTCTGCCGCCCCAGCCTAGCCCAGTCTGAGTTGGAATTTTGGAACAATTCAGCCAAGCCGCTATACAGACTTCTAATTTGGCCAATGACCCATGCAAATTTGATGAGTCGATTGAAGAATGCATAGATGAATTAGCAAGAGTAAACTTTGATTAACGAAGTTCTTGCAGATACAAAGACTTCTAATTTGTAGTATGTTTCATTGCAATTATCGAATTTATTGCAGAAATGTTACTTTTCTGCCAAATGGCGGATTTCTGCTTTTAAAATTTTTAGAATTCGCTATTTTCGTTAAGGGATCATGAAATAAAAAACCAATTTTCGTCAAACGAGTGCAAAATAAAACAGGAATTTTTGTCAAATTATTGCATAATTACACAGCAATTTTTGTCAGACAATCACAAAATACAACAGCTTTTTTCGTCAAGTCATCGCAAAATATATCAGCAATTTTCATTAAAAGATCGTGAAAAATAGCGGTGTTTTTTGTCAAACGATCGTAAAATAACGGCTATTTTCATCAAACGGTTGCAATATAAAACAGCAATTTTCATCAAACAATCGCGAAACGAAACAGTGATTTTCGTGAAGTTATCGCAATGTGAAATGTCAATTTTCATCAAATGATCGCAATGTGAAACGACGGTTTGCATCAAACGATTGCGATGTAAAACAGTGACGCAAATGATTGCGATGTAAAATGATGATTTTCGTCAAACGATCACGAAATAAAACAGCTATTTTCATCAAATAATAATTTAAAACTTGTAAGTTTTTGCTATTCACTTGTGGAATAATCATTGAATCTATTGCTGGGTTATTTAAATTGATTTAAAATGATGTGGTACATAAAATTTCTCACTGAATTTGTTGCTGGGTTACCTTAATTGATGTAAAGTACTGTGAACTAAAGAAAAATCATTTTTATTTATTCTTAAAAATTAAGTTTACAAAAAAAAAATTGCTGTAATTCTTTATTTAGTTTATTATAAACAATATAATTTACAAAATTTACGCATAAATGTTGTGAAAAATGTCATAAATTTTACTTTATACATAATTTCCTCTTTTTTGTTAATTTCTGAGTGGCATTCTTAATATTACTAAAGAAATTTTTTTTTATTTGAGAGCAATATTCTTTCTTTTACAATTCTTTTTAGGTGATATTTTTCTTATTTTATTTGCTGCAATTCTGTTTATGTTATAAAATATAACTTTGTGAATGTTTGATTCAAAGATATTTTTTAAATTGTGTTCTTTTAATGAAACATTCTTTTATATTTAGAGCAACTTCGATATAGACAGCATGATCCAGATGAAACAGTACGGTATGAAGTCGTTATGGCTATCATAAGTGCTGCTAAAAAGGACTTTAATTCTATAACAGATGACTTGCTGAACTTTGTTAAAGAAAGAACATTAGACAAAAAGGTAAGAATAGTTTTTAATATTGAAAAATTGTGAAATGATTCATATTTTATTTGTTTAGCTATCACTTTAATTTAAAGTAAAATATATGGATTGCCAAACATTTTTTTGTTATCTCATAGTGATGAATATCTTGTATTAATTATTAATTTTTAATAGTTTTGCCATTTAATTTTTATTTTAACTCCTAATGGAATAAAAATGCATTAAAATACTTCTGAAAAAATGCAAATTTCATCGAAAATCATGAAAAAGAAAAAAAAAATGCTAATTTTGTCGATGGATTGTGGAAAAAACTTAAGTTTCTACAAAATATCTGTGAAAATCACAAATTTTGACAAAAGATCACAGAAAAGATGCAAGTTTTGCCAAAGGATTGTGTAAAAAACATGAGTTACATCAAATAATTGCAGAAAAAAGCAAATTTCGTCAAAAGATCATGGGGGAAAAAAAGGGGGGTCAGAAATTTTGCCAAAGGATTGCAGAAAAAATGACAGGATCAAGTGTCCAGTGAACCTTTCCTGGGGTATAAACATCCTTTCCAATGAAAGTGTCTGAATGAATATAGATCAATGCTGAAAAATAATTTGATGGAAAGTGTACACATTCATTCAACAAAATGTATGCTTTTATTCAACGAAACTATTCTTTTTTCCTGCAGAAATGTCTTTTTCAACAAATCTGTCTTGCCACTTTTTAAAAGAAATCAAATATTAGTGATATTAATCTTTTAAACTGAAATAAGCATTATTTTATAATTAAATTTGTATCTTGCACATTTATTTTTTAAAACAGTAAAGAAAATTTCTCTTAATAGTTTTTAAAATGTAATACTAATTTCAATTATTCATTATTTAATTATTTTTAAAACAATTCATGCATTTAATTTTTCTTTTCCAAATGAACAAGTTCAATTTATTCCTTTAAAATATGACTTATTATATGTGAGTACCTAATTTTGTAAAAAAAGGACCCATGCATCTAGAAGTCCTGGATCCCAGGCACCCAGGATTTTTCAAGTCCAGTGACATCTGAGACATTACAGTATCTTCAATATTTCGACTTGTGCCTTATGCTCAGCAGTTAGATGATTTTTCTTCAAATGATATAGTTTAATTCTGTGCAAAACACTCACTTAGATTTTAACTGAATGAATTATATAGTGTATGATTAACATACTTTTTGCTCACAGGCTATCATAGCCTGAGAGCTTATGTGCCCGTCCATTCTGTATGTTCGTTCATGCGTAACGCGATAACTTGTGATAAAAATATCCGATCCACTTGAAATTTTGTATGTAGGTATATCCTGACAAGGCGCTTCTCTGATTAGTTTTTGGAGTTCATTCGATATGTATAAGAGGAGGAACGGGGGGCTCATGCCCCTCCCTTTAGTTGATATAAATGGGATTTTCATGCAGAATTAAGTTTTCGTTCAAAATTTAGATTAGGATCATTCTGATGAGGTGATTCCGTGACTGTTATTAGGTGTTCATTGAATAAGTATAAATAGGGGGAACAGGGGTTCTAATGCCCCCCCCTCAATTTATATAAATGGGTTTTTCAAGCAGAATTTTCAGATTTCGTTCAAATCTCTGAATAGTTTTGCAAGTTTAATGGTTAAGTATAAAAGAGGGGGATAACTCCTTTTAAATTATATAAATGCTAAATGGGTTTTTATTAAGAATTATCTCATTTGCTCTGAATTTTAGATATAGATTTTTTAGATGGTAAAGCATGTCTTTGATAGTATAGGAGGTTCAATGATTAAGTATAAAAAAAGAGGAAAGGGGAGAGCTGTTTCCCCTTCTTAATTTTTTTTCAAACAGAATTAACCCTTGAAAATATAAGGCTTTAATGTACAATTAGTATTTGTAGCCTGTGAGCTCAATGCCATCAGTTTAACTGGGCAGTATTCTTTATTTTTAATAAAATCCATACAACTTTTTTTTGTATACACTTAATTGTAAGAATTTTGATTTAGTTGTTTTTATATAAAGAAAGTGTCACAATTATGTTGCACAGACACAAGGCAAAAATGCTTTTATCAACATCTTAATTTATCTTATCTCTATATTGACATAATAAACAAGATTTTTGTTTACTAAAACATAACTTTACACCCAAATTTAAAAATGAGATCTAAAAATGATATATGAGATGGTGTATGAAAATATGACAAAGTCTTTTAAAAAAAAGTAAGATATTTATTTAAAAATTTAAATTAAACATAATCTAATTTAAAGAGCTCTGCTAGAGCTAAAACATACTGAAAAAACATTACTCACAGGCAAATCCTGAAATGTGACAATCGTTCATTGAATCGAACGTAATGATGCAAGTAAAAGAGCAAGCATAAATATCTGAAAAAATGTACATGCAGAGCTCGAAAATTTGGAAAAATTTAAGGTTCCCAGCCGGGAACCTACATGAAATGTATAGGTTCCCAGATGAAAAGTGTGAGACGCTTTCCCAGAAAAATGTATGTGCTAGTATTTTTGACGAAATTTGCCGTTTGATCACGATTTTTCGTTGAAATCTGCAATTTTTTTCTTGATCTTTTCACAAAATCTGCATTTTTCATGATATTTTAACAAAAATGGACGATTTATTGCTATCTATTCACAAAATCTCTCGTTTTTCAATATTTTGTTAACACAATTTGCCATTTTTTTCGTGTTTTTTTTTTTAACAAACTTTGCCGCTTTTACGGGATTTTTTTTTAATGAAATATGCATTGCTGTCCGCAATCGCTTGACAAAATCTGTTGTTTTTCGGTATTTTTTTTTTTTTTTTTTTACAAAACTGGCCAATTTATCACGATGTTTTAACAAAATCTGTCATCTTTCAATATTTTTATTAATGAAATCTGTTGTTTTTCAGTATTTTTCAACGAAATTTTTCATGAATCTTTTGACAAAATGTACTGTTTTTCACGAATCTTTTGACGAAATTTGGTATTTTATCGCGATTTTTTGGCGAAATCCGATGTTTTTTCCTCGATCTTTTGACAAAATCTGCCGTTTTTTCACAATATTTTAATGAAACCGCCCAATTTATCTCGCTGTTTTAAAAAAATCTGTTGTTTTTCAATATTTTATTAACGACACTTGCCATTTTTCCTTGCCACACATGATTTCTGTTGTTTCTTGGTATTTTTTGACGAAATTTGCCGTTATTTCATGGTTTTTTTTCATGAAATTTGTCGTTTTTTTTCTCAATCTTTCGACAAAGTCTACCTTTTTTTTTTTTTTTTTTCGAAATTTTAACAAAACCGGCCGATTTATCGTGTTGTTTTAACAAAATCTGTTGTTTTTCAACATTTTATTAACAATATTTGTCTTTTTTTACACATATTTTTAATGAAATATGCGTTGCTTTCCATGATCTCTTGTTTTGTAGTATTTTTGAGTAAATTTGCTGTTTATTTTGCGAATCTTGACAAAATTTGCCGTTTTTCACTTTCTTTTATTTTCAATAGAAGAAAGTAATCGAAATTTTTTTCAACTTCCGGTTTTCGACGGATTCACACGTTTTAGGGCCCAGAGATTCCAAAAAACATGTTTTTACAAAATGTCTGTGTGTATGTCGCCATTCTACCATCAAAAAGTGTATGAAGTTATGCATAGAATTGAACCAATTTTTTTGTGAATGTTTTTTGCTGTGGCAAGCAGGTCCTCCTTCAGTTTTGAAATATTCCGCCGGAAGGGGGCGCTGCAATCGTGATTTTTGTGCCATTTTCAATATTGTACCGGCCAAAAGTACATTAAGTTATGCATCGGATTGAAAAATTTTTTTTGTGTATGGCTATGGCTGGTTGAATCGCCCTGAATCTAAAAAAAATCCGCCGGAAGGGGGCGCTGCAATAGCGAATTTTATGCCATTTTCAATATTGCACCGCATAAAAGTGTATGAAGTTAGTTCTAGAACCGAACTAAATTTTTTGTATATGATTATTTTTTGGTAAGGCGAGTAGGTCCTCCCTAAATTTGAAAAAAAAAATCTGCCTATCATTCTATTGTCCACGGCTCGTGCAGAGACGGAAATTCGTTTTTACTCCAATTAATTGATTGAAGCAGAAATTTAAGATGAAAATAAAAGTTGGTTTGGTATTGAATTAAAATTATTGAAGCATTAAAATGAGTAACTATTTTTTTTTTAATATTAAAATGTACATATGAGATAGAAGAAAGTTTTGGGATTAGCACATCCAACTAGTTTCGTGATTTTTTGACGTAAATCGGGTTTTTCCTGTAATATTTTGAAGAAATTATGCATAACACAGGCTGCTTAATAGCTATTTTTTTGTTCACAGTCCCCGATTTTTTTCATAATTTATGCATTCGCGGCATCGTCGGCGACTTGTTAGGTTCCCGGCTGGGAACCTGAGTGAAAAAATATATGTTCCTGGATATGATTTCTGGGTTCCCCGGGAACGCTATTTTTCGAGCCCTGTGTACATTACAAGTATATATACAACTCGAACAGTAAGATATTTGCATAAAATACTGTGAAACGAACAGCTACCCGATCTGAAAGAATCACAGCACAGCAAACGTCACAAAGTGATAATGCATCATCCCCTCCAGAACGCAAGCATCATTTATAACCTCTGAAAATGGAAGTCTTCCTTCCTGAAAAGCAAGCATGCAGTAACTCAAGTCTACTCAAGCACCGAAAAACATAATCAAGCTGACATCGCGGCTAAGCGAATATGTGTTGTTCTCTGCATGGTGGACGTTAAGATTATATGGGGATAAAAATATTAAATAGATAGTTAGAAAACTAAAAATTAACTTTAAATTATCTTATATTTCCAACATTTTTGTATCCAAAATCTTTTGTGTATTTATCTTGTAAGACCTTGTAAATACTATCTGCTTTCTATTATAATGAAAGTAATTTGTAGTAAACCTCAGCAATTTAAATCAATTTCAGAAAATGTGAAGCAGTTTAATATAATTAAAACATACCCGAAGCGATGTTTTCCCTTTACAATTATGTATAATGGAATACTTTTGTGAGGTCCTGTAAATTAATAAAAAATATTCTTTACACCACAGATTGTACAAAATATATATTTTAGTAAAGTATATACTCATAGATGCATATCAATTTTTATGTTTGAAAGAGTGTAACATCATTAAAATGCACTTGAAACTATTTTTTCTTATTGATGGTAATGTAACAGAATATTTATAATAAAATGTGGCTTGAGAACGTAAGAATGGCTCCAGGATGAACCATTCTGATCTGGGAATTATCAACCGCAGCTAAACGCCACATTAGGCTTAGTTGAAAACAGATGTTAAAATGATGCTTTCAAAATTTCTTCCTCTTAAAATAATGTTTGTTGAGCAAATTTCCCTATAAAACACGTATATCATATCCAATTACAATATATCAAGTTCCAATTTAAAAGTAAGCTATTATAAACAAAATAAACGATCGATGCTTTCACAAAAAAGAAATGAACGACTCTGAGTGATTCATTAAAATAATAATAATAATAGAAATATTCAATTATGATTTAAAAATATTATTAAAATTGTATTAAAGCCTTTAAATATATTTTAAATTACTTTCACTTTTGTTTACATTTATTATAGGTAATAAGTTTACAACATAAAAAAAAAATCTCTGATGTAATGTTTATGTTTTTTGCTATGCGGACTGGCTTCAACTTTTATTGTGCTGCCATCTATCGGAATCAATATAAGAAAAGAATTTTTTCCATTGAGTTTATAGTAAAATAATAATAATAATAGTATTAAATAAAAATTGCAAGATGTAATGATGTGTAAGAGATTTCTCTTGAACGTTTCCATTATATAATTTTAAAATACCATTCAATAGCTATAAATAAATTGAATAATTTATTATAATTTCTTTGATATTTTAATTTTTTTTTTTTTTTTTTTTTTTTTTTTTTTTTAAGATTTCAACATAATATTTTTTTTCTCAAGATGTAATGGATACATGAGATATTATTATGACTGAATTAATAAGACTGATAATTATTTTTCGACATTCTATTATTAAAGTATAATTTTTCTTACTTTTTAAAGTTATATTAAAAAATTACTATGCTAAAAATAAAAAAAATACCTGCTTTATTGTAATTAGTATATGTTATACATGACTGTATATTCCTTACATTTTAATGACATTTTATAAGAAATGTAAATTTTGTTTACAATGTAAGCACATTTCAAGTAGATAAAAGCTAAGCTTTTAAAAATTGGCATAATAAAATTTTACGAAGGAAATAATAATAATGATTTTAGTTTTCATTAATAAGAAATGGATTTTTAAAGTCACATAGTTAGAGTTTTTAAAAATTCATTTTGATCTAAATTAATGCATCTTGGTTCTGTATATTTTCTATAAAAAATTATAATTTTATTGAAACTTTTTTTTTTTTAAACTGCTACTGGATGGTGCCAAATCTATATTTAAAAACAAAGCATAAAGCTTCATGAATCGATGATATAGGAATCTATTCCATATTCTTCCTATATATATATGACTAAAATCACTGCGAAATCATTGCTTCTTATAAAATAATGCATTTAAAAAAAAAAACAATATTTAATTTTAATGTTTTGTGAAATTTTCAGAAATTATGTTTTACTTCTCTAAATATTTTTATTGATGTGATAAATACTGCTGTATGTTTTGAACAATTGTTGAACTATTTCAGAAATTTAATATCAGATAAAAAAAAATCTTATCATTTGTATTGCTATTTTTAAAATATGCTTTTCTACAAACTCTTTAATAATAAAATCTTCATTCTGTTTGTTTGTATGAAATCTTACGAAAATGAAACGCAAGTCAAAATTCTGTCATTTTTGATGAGGGTTATATACTAGTTGTATTATTTAAAACTGATAAAAATCATAAGGGTTAAATATATATAATATGTATATATATATATATACATGCATAATATTCAACAACCTTTGTGAATTTTTCTTAATTTTTAATTCTTTTTGTAATTTTATGGACATTTTTATTTCGTAACCCACTTTTGTATTACAGACTGGAGAATCTATGCATAATAAACATATGGTAAAACATATTGCTTCATAATTACATATTTTTAATAGCTTATAAAAATCTATAACATAGTGTTGTATCTTCTTGATAGGTTAAAATATTTATCAAGTAATTTGTCTTTCAGTTTAAAATAAGAAAAGAAGCTCTACTTGGATTGGCTATGTTATATAAGCAACATATGAGTAATCCTGAAATACCTGAATCTACAAAAGAATGCATATCTTGGATTAAAAACAAAGTGCTGCATGTTTATTATCAAACCGCTTTAGAAGATAGGTAATTTATAGTTTTTGTTGAATTTTTGACTCCAATGAATATTTATACTGCCATTCATACATTTTTAAAAAATGTCTTTTGAATGTTTCTCCTCTCTCTCTATCTAAAAGAATTGCTGATTTATACATTTATGATATTGGCGATTCCAAAACACAGATATATATGTGTATATATATATTAATTTGCCGTCTTTGTGTCTGTAAAAGCTCTATCTCCCAAACAAATTGAGATAAAGACTTGAAATTTGGTGTGTACTTAATATATAATAAGTGGAAGAAACATATTAAATATGAATTATCTCATCATCCGGAACTTTTTTTTTTTTTTTTTGTATTCTTGAAATATTCATTCTAATAAAAGGTAAATAAAAATGTTCTTTTTTTTTTTCTTTTTTTTTCTTTTTTTTCTTTTAAGGACTGAATGGAAAAGACAAGAGAAAAATATAAATTTTGCATATAGAACACAGTTGAGGAGATAATTAGTTGCTGAGACATTTGTAATCCCATTTTCTACATTCTTCGATTTTTCATGACTCTGTTTTTTATTCAAATTTTAATTCAAAGATATATTTTAATTGGTACTGAGATGCTTAATCTGACACAGTAAACAATTAGTTAATATGATTATTGTTTTTGGACTTATAAGGATGTTTCTATTATGCAATTCAATATTACTTGTTTATCTCATTGACCAAAAAACTATCACAAAATTATGTGCTTAAATTTTATTTTTTAATTGCAACGCATTATGTAAATAATTTACATATTTTATATTGTGCATATCCAAGATGGGTAAGTATTACAGTGGACCACCAATGACTAGTTTGCTTTTCTTTTTTTTTATGACTTGGATAAATACTTTTATTCACTATACTTAATGTCTTTTAATGAATGTTAGGGTGTTAATGCAATAGGTTATTAGTTTATTTCAATCAGATGATTGTCAGGATCCAATGTATCTAATAGTGGTTATTATTTTTCATGTGATTATACTTTTCTTAATAGTTTTATGGGTATCTGTTTTCACTTAATTGGTCTTCATATGACTATTTTTCATGAGACAAATACTTGTTTCATTACTTGCTGTGTCATTTGCTGGATATTCTCAGATGTATTCTATGCATTGCAACTTATATTAGAAATTTCTAGTAACTGCTCAAAATGAAAAATTTAAAAACAGTGAAATGTTTTTATTAGACTGTTTATATCTTTTGATTGTGTCTGAGCCGTTATCAAAACAATAAGAATGCTCTAAAATTGCACAATCCTTGAAAGTGTTCCTACAAGTCAAGGAAAATTGGGAAAAGTCAGAGAATTCAAAAATTTATACAAAAAATGAGGGACTATTGCTATTAAAATTTAAATCTTGCTCTGAAGTGAAATGGGAGAAGAAATAATTCCATAATAATTAATAATGCATTAATACTCAGTAGCAAGGAGGATATTATAATGTTTCATTTACATCAATATTCTTTATAGATACTTTAAAATTCATAAACATAAATAAATCATGAAATACTGTGATAAGCAAATTAATTAATTATTAACTTATTGAAACTTAAGTATATAGTGCAGAATATTTATTTGAAAGATTATTCAATTTAACTTTGTAATTTATTCATATTTATTTTTGCTTTGGCTTGTGTTGCTCTCATCTCCTGTTTCACTGTCTGCCACCATGCTTTCCTTATCCTCATCTGTACAAAAATACAAAGAAAAAAAATAAATATGCATATTAACGTAACCTAATCAACATGATTAAGATTAAACAAAAAATTTACTTTTTTTGGGCTGTACAGTTATTTCATTAATCGATGATGGTAACTGAGGTTCAGAAAACCAACTGAAAACACATTTGTTTTTTATTTCTACCAAGCCATAGCCTGGCAGTTCATCTTTAGTTGGGACTTTTAGATATGCATGCGACCAAATTTGCACTATGTAACATTTTCATAAAAAATGCTGATACAGTAGTCGACTTGCATGTAGAGACGAGCCATCAATTCCTTTTTGGAGTAACTGGAATGAATCATCATTGTCAGGAAATTTGTATGTTTTTTTAAACAAAGCTACCCTTGCCTCATTAATGTTTTTAATGGTTTAAAATTATACATAGGACAAACTAACTCTCCTATTTTGCCAAAAAAGTGTTTTCTCTTCTCTGATGGCTTTGACAGTTGTGTGAAACACTTGGTAAAATCTTCAGAACTCTCATTTTTAAATACAACCTTTTTTTAAAAAAAAAAAAAAAAAAAAAGGCTGGGATGAAATCACATTTGGTGAATGTGTTTAATGCTGGAAGTACTGCACTCAAATTTGTTCCTAGAATTTTATGTAATTGTGTAACCTGATTAATCTTTAATGTTTCTGACACACAACTTCCATATAAATTTCAATATTTCCAGAAATATTATCCATATTTGCTAACATAATTAATATATCAGTGTTGAACAATGAACCATCATTTAAACCATCCATAACATTTAAAATCATCATTATACGTCGCTATAATCTATTATATTTATCTAATGTTTCTTAGTAACAATTTCTAGCTTCTTGAATTTTAAAATATTGATTAATGATTAATATTAATTTTTTTTTTTTTCTTTTCAGATTATTAGTGGAACGAATTCTTCATACATGTTTAGTTCCTTATCAAAGTTCACTAGAAGAACGAATGAAGAAACTGTACCAATTATTTTGTTCTGTAGATGACAATGCAGTTAAGTAAGTACAATTTTGAAAGAAATTTAAATCTTTATGGGTTGATTTTTTTATTTTTTTTTAATATACTGATTTCTTTTTTCTTTTTAGAGCTTTTAATGAATTATTGAAATGCCAAAACACGTAAGTTATTTGCTTACTTAAAAATTTAATCCAATTTTTTAATAATATTTGTATGGTATTATAATACTAAAACCAGGGTGTGAAAATTCAGGTTGCCTTTAGCGATTATAAATGATAAGGCTGGTGACTTTAAGGTAGCATTTGCAGGCTTTGTGTCAAATGATCACAAAGCATAACAGCGATTTTTGACAAAAAATCATTAAAATATAATGGCAATTTTCATCAAAAGATCTCGAAATAAACATTGATTTCCGTTAAACGATCGTAAAATATAACAGCAACTTTCGTCAAAAGATCGCAAAATACAGTAAAACCTCCATAATGGACACTCCCAAATAGCGGACACCTCTATTTAACGGACAGTTTACCGATTCCCACTCCCAAAATTTAAATTTTTGTATGTTTAACCTCTGAATAGCGGACAGTAATTTTTGCGATAAAGTGTGAGAAATTGTTTTTTAACGAAGAAAAAAAAGTAAAAAACCTCTAAATTTGTCAGGGCAATGTGTCGAAATTTTGTGATCACAAATAAATGTAGAGAATAAGCCGGGTCCCACTCGGTCCTTCCCTCCCACGTCCAGTATTAAATTCAGGAGATGATCCGAGGGACATTACATCCCGGAGCTATCACAATACCCCCCCTCCCACACTCCCTTCCGGAAGATTTGAGATTTTGTGCTTTTAAGAAATGGCAAAATACAGTCAGCAATGACACTTAAAAAAAAAGATGATTCAGGAAAATTAAAACTATTGACATGGTTAAAACTACACATTGAAAAAAAAAAAAAAAATGTAATCTTTAAATGCTAAAAGAAACTTTTAAAATACTTTTTTTTTGCATGAATGTAACAAACAGTGTATAAAGCAATGTGCCATTTTAATTTTTTTGCTTAATAAGTAATTTTAATTTCTGATTAATCATATATTAGAATTTTAGGACATATAAAAGTCAATTAATGACACTTTAAGCATTTCTTCGCATTTTTTGAATCTCCAAGATTTTTCCCAATAGCGGACACCTCCGAATAGCGGACAGTTTCCACGCTTCCGTGGTGTCCGATATTTGGAGGTTTTACTGTATAATGACGATTTTTGTCAAAAGATTGCAAAATCAAATGGCGATTTTCGTCAAACGATCGTTAAATAAAATGGCGATTTTCGTCAAATGATCATGAAGAAAACCCTGCAAATTTTCTCTATTCACTAGTGGAATAATCATCAAATCTATTATTGGGTTACTTAAATTGATTTAAAATACTGTAAACTTAGAGGAAAAAAAAAAATCATAATTACTTACTCTTATAAATTGTTCAAAGTTTATAAAAAAAAAAAAAAAAAAAAAAAATGTATTAATTATTTATTTAGCTTATTATTATAAACAGTGTAGTTTATAAAATTCACACATAAATGTTGCGAAAAATGTGTAAATTTTACTTTATGCATAATTTCCTCTTTTTTGTTATTTTCTGAGTGGCATTCCTGCTTAAACCTATAATTTATTACCTTGGATTTATGTAAATATGTGAGATTCTGCCTGTAAATATATTAGAACTAAATTATAAAATGCTAGCTTACATTAAATGCTATATTTTTATTGGCTTTATGGTAATAGAGTTTACCTCTGCATTTTATTTATTTATTTTTTAGAATGTAAACGAATTAAAAATTTTGACTATTTAAAATCAAATTATGGATACAGCTGGTATTTTTTAAGTTGAGAGAAACTCAGTGGATATGTATCAATCTTATATCAGTGGAATTATCAATTCTTTTTAAACCTTTCAAACTTTATATCTCATTTAAAATACAATATCCATTCAGTTCTTTTATTACAGGATTCAAATATAAATGTGTAAAATCCAAATTAAATGATGTGATTTAATCCCATCATGATAAAATCCCATATCATAATTAAAATTACATTTTCATTGATAAAATGAGAGTCATTGGAGACTAGATTAAAAGAAGATGAATATGTATGCCTTTAAGAAATGTGCCTGTAATTCAAAAAGCATTAGTTATGTGCTGAATACAGATCGCATCCCGGAGTTTATGAATGCTAATGTTTTGAAATCAAACTGTTATATAAATGCTAGCAGAGTACCTTTCAAAGAATAGTATACTAAATTAATACAAAAACCCCTTAATGGGTTAAAAGTTTTTACGCAATTGTTTATCTTATGGCTCTAAGAATTTTAAAAATAGTTATTTCAAATTTTGAGTCCATGCTATTAATTGAAAAATCCATTTTTGTATTATTTATTTCATCATTTTATTTTTTTCCCTCTTATAATAGCATGTGTAAAGATATTCTTCAAAAGGAAAAGATGTATGAAACTTTATTCGCTGATGCTTTTTCACACACATCTTTTATAAATTAAAAATATATTATAAAAATTTTGTTGTTTTAAAAGATATATAAATTTTAAGGATGCCTTTATGTAATTTTAGAGTTTGTTTTCAGAGTTTATGATGTGTCAAGCGGGGTTGACAGGCAGAGCCTCCTAATATATAAAAACATTGAATATATATTTATACTACAATTAAAAAAAAAATTTATATCAAATAAGAAAAAGTCAAAAATATCGTCAGATGATTAATAAATGATTTTTATTTCGTTTAATATTATGGCAACCAATATGCTTAACTTGGTAACTGGCCTTAGACTTGAAATTTCATATCCTAACTTAGTGTTCTTGTTCTTTTGTGTAACTATTCCAACTTTTTCTCTTATTTATTTCTCTCCCTCCTTTTTTGCTATGAACTTTCTAAGTTAAAATAAAAATATTGTTTAATTATAATTATATCTCTATATAACTAAAATACAAGTGTACCTATAATAGTCCTTTATAAAGTTTTTATAAACTTATTTATAGTGATTTGAAAATTTTGTTTTGCTAAAGAAAAATGGATTTTTAAACTTGCTATGTTCTTCCATTGGTATTTAATTCAAAACTAATAACTTGCAAGCTTTCATATTCTTTTTCATAGTTGAACTTGCTGAAAATTGAAGTTATTCCATGAAAATTTGGATTTTTTTCTGCATATGGCTATCAACTAGCATAGCTTTGTACATTGGATCTCAGTCACCTTCACTGACATTTTGGCAATTAGAAACATTCAAAAACTTTTAAATATGATCTATTTAAATATATTTATATGTGTGCAGTAAAGTGTTATTAATTCACAATCCTTTAATTTAAGGGAAAAAGAAAAAAAAATTCTGTATATGTAAATGTAATTGATTTTTTTTTTTTTTTTTTTTAATAACATTATACTAAAACTTCTGAATAGTGGCTACCACTCGGAGCAGGATAAAGTGGCCATATTTCAGAGATTGTTGTTATTCAGAGGTTTCACATTTTAAATGCTCTGAATTGCATTACATTAAAATCAAAATTATTGACCAAATTTATTTTATTTTTACAATTAAAACACTAAAAAATGTTAATTTGCAGTTTTTTTTTTTCTTTAAACATATGTTTTTTTTTTTTTTTTTTTTTTTTTTTTTTTTTTTTTTTTGGGTAAATGCATAATTATTTCTACAAATTTGTTGTAGCATTTGCTATCATTTTGAATGAGCACAAAATTTTTAATTTCACAGTTTCCTTTCAATTTCTGAAGCACTGTATTGCAAAAATTGGTCCAGAAATTGGGAAATTTTATCACAATTAATTCTTCGAAACCTTAATTTTAAATTACAAAATTACACCATGAAGTGTCTTTTCGAAATAAAAGTCACTTTTTTTTTTCAGAATACAGTAAAACCTCCATAACACACACTCCCGAATAGCAGACACCTCTATTTAACGGATCATTTTTCAATCCCCACTCCCAAAACCTAAATTTTTGTATGTTTAACCTCTGAATAATGGACATTCCGAATAGCGGACACTATTTTCAGTGATAAAAGATGAAAAGAATATTTTATAACGAGAAAAAAAAAGTAAAAAAACCTCAAAATTATCTGGGCAATGTGTCACAAAGTTTGTGATGACAGATAAATGTAGAATTCAATGTTAAATTCAGGGGGTTGAAACAAGTCAAGTAAATCTAGATTTGCACACCAATCAAATAAACCCAAATTTCAGTGAAAAAAACAAAACCCCAAAACAATAAACCATCCTATCAATGAAAAAGAAAATCGTACACTCAAAATCACTTTTATTTCATTCATTAGTCACCGCTCCCACTAACAATAATAGATGCGTCCTAGCAAAACTCAACTGCCTCGTCTGTACCTCTGGGAAACTTACGACAAACTTTCTTGTTCTTCTGTTGTTGGAAATAAAATTTATCTATAGTTTTAATTATCTGTCTGAATAAAATATTCTATACCAACTGTTAAATGTTCAAATGTTATGTTTCCTTTCAACATGAGATCGTATTTGTTTCAATTCCAGTGTGTAAAAAAATTTAATCATTCCTCTAAGAGATTAAAGATACTTGCAATATATAACTACGAAACAATTATATTATTCTAAAAATATATTGTTGCTTTGAATACAAATCTGTTTATCTAGACTGGTAGTATTAGAATCTGAGAATTATCGAGAGGGAAAAAAAAGGTTTTTCTAAATTTGCAAGTTGGAATCGGGCATCGTTTGGTGACGGATAATATTTTGATGAGGGTTAGTTTTGCGTTTGATTTCGTGGTTGAGGATGTTTTAATGTTAGGCATAGTATGTTTTCGATTGCGTGTTGAAGGATATGTCTGTGAGATTTCTATTTTATAGTGTGATTTGTTAAAATTTAAAAAATACTTTGATCAATTTGGGAAAAAATAATATGACTGTTGTCAATATGAAAGCGAAGACTGACATTTTAAAAATTACTTGTTCATATAATTTTCATAATAAAATATTTTAATTAAAAAATTTTGCCTTAAACCTAATTGGGTTTTAAAGATTTTATTAAATTATTTTAAATAATGTAATTTATATCCCACAATGTTATTGGACGCTGTAAATGGATAAGTTAAAATACACAGTTGATAGTATCACCATTATTCGATAAATGGTGTAAATGAAAAAGTGAAGTGTTTTAGAAAAAACGTAAAGCACTTTTAAATGAAAAAAAAAGGGGGGAACACAGAGAGTAAACAGTGGGACTATAATATGTAATTACTCTATTTTGGTCTTTTTATTATAGATATTGAAACATCTTCTTTTAATGTCAAATGGGGATATGTTTGTAACAGATGAATCATGTTGAAAATAGACGCTAATGTTAAAAAATGTACAATACAAGGGGTCTGATCATACTTCCTCACAGGGTCCTATTTCTGTGAAATTTTGGAAAAAAAATTATATATTTTATATAAATTTCAATCATAATTTTGGGGATTTTAAATGATCTTTATATTTGGAGTTTTGTTAGACGATCTATGCATTTAAAAAAAAACATATTTTCATTATATATGTAAAATTGACACGTCAGATTTTACTTTTAAATGTTTAAATTTATGAAAAATTCAATTTGGAGATGGAATAGATTCATGTAAGGTCAATTTTTAATACAAAGAATTTTGAGAAGGGTCCTTTTTGAAGGGTGAAATTTTTGTGAAAGATCCTGCTTGAAGATGAAAGATTTTGTAAAAGGTCCTTTGAAGGGGGGAAAAAAAAAAAAAAAAAAAAAAAAAAAAATGAAGGATCTTGTTTTGCAATCCAAAATTTCTAGTAGGGTCCTTTGAAGGGCCCAATTTCTTTCTAATTAGGTCCTTGAATACTGTTTTCCGTAAATACTGATCCGGGAATACTGTGTTTTCTCATCTCCACTGCTGAAGTACGAAAACTTATTTTGAATTTTTAAGTTTAACTCTACATCTTAAATGTGAGCTTGACCCTTTTTCAGACATTAATATTTTAAAGAAAAAAAATGCAAAATATTACTCAAAAAGGAGAAAAATGTTCTTTACCTGCAAATATTTATCCAAAATCTATAAAAATGACCTAAATTAAAAAAAGGTCTCCTAAAAGTGCGAATTTAAACAAATTTTTAGCCTTTGGTAAAATGTAAAAAATTTATTAGGTTACTGTAACATGTTACAAAGCTAATGGTGTAATAATGGAACCTGTTAACAAAAAATAACTGTTTTTCCCATCTCTACAGAGCATTGAAATATCCTCCTGGAAGATTTTGAAGTTTTATGCTTTTAATGGTCAAATGAAAAAGTGCAATCTCTCCTCCCCGCTCATAATTCTATAATGTTCAACAACGTCACATTAAAAAGCAAATTACATGTAATCTTAAGTAAAAGCAAATTTTAGTAACCGATTTTTTTTTTTTTTTTTTTTTTCTCTCCATAAGAATGTAATAAACTGCGGACAATTCTGTGTACAATTTTATTTCAATTTCTTTGCTTAAAAAATAATTTCTGATAAATGATATAATAGAGGTTTTAGGACATATAAAAGTCAGTTAATGAAACATTAAGCATTTCTTAGCTATTTTTGAATCTCTGAGGTTTTTCCAATAGCAGACACCTACAAATAGCGGACAATTTCTGCATCCCCGAGGTGTCCGTTATTTAGAGGTTTTACTGTATTATCTATTTGGGTCCTTTCATCATTTTACATCTCATCTAATTTTCGTGTACTTACACCTTTTTAAAGTCCTGCATTACATTAAACACTTGGGGGTTGAGCTACCAGTATACGTGCCACTTAAGGGGCTCAGAATCATTCATTATTCTCACCAGTTACTTTTTAATATACTGCTTACCTTATTTAATGAGAGCACTTTTGCACTTCAATTACAATAAATTTTCTGTTTTGAAAAACCAATGATAAAAGATTAAAAATTGAGAAAAAGACTCTCGTTGTAAAAGGGTTTAATTTTTCACTTAAGCTTAAAATTTTTCTCTTTGAATCCATTCTTTTAGTAAAAGACAGTTGTTGCACATAGGCAAAAAAAATCGTTACACAATTGAAAAAAAAAAATTACAAATAATTACTGCTTGCTCACACGTAAAGTTAAATTCTCCTCCCCCTGCATGTACACACAAATCCACATCTATTTACAAACAAGATTTTACTAAACAATGCATAGAGATTAGTAGAGAAATTGTAAAACATTTTTCATAATTTTAGTTAAATTGTAACCAAAGAACTCTTCATTAAATGAATAAGATAAATTGTTTTAAATAAAAATTCTGGTATTAAAATGTTTTTATTAAAATTGGATAAAATCTCCAGATGTTCTAGTGTTAAAGTAAAATGAAAAAAAAAAAAAAGCTGTGTGATGGCTGTTGTTTGGAGGCTTAGTGTTATATTATTTTTATGGAAGAGATTCTGTAACACTAAAACATGAGCGGTATTTGGAAGTTACCACTGTTCGGAGTGACCGTTGTAGGAGGTTTCTCTGTATATGATAAATTTATGATGTTTTTTCAACATGTTAATTTATATTTTATAGCAGATTTATATTAAAGTATTTCTTTTATTTTTAATTTCCTTTTTAGGGTTTAAAATTACATCATTAGTATTGACTCATATCCAGTTTGTCAGAGCATAGCACCTGGTGGCCCTTCTTGGCTACTTTATGTGTGCAATAGCCTTTTTTTTTTATACATCCAGCAGCTTTTTCCAAACTTTTTTTGCTGCTGTTTATGGCATAGCCTTTCATGCAAAACACATTAATTGCCTGTAAGGAAAAACATATGTGGATTTTGTGAATTGGCTGAAGGGAAAAAATAGCGAAATTTGTTGATTGGCTGAAGAGAAGGGGGATATACAATTACTTTCTTTTTCTGTACTTTTTTTTATGCATACTAACTTTTTATCTACATCATTTGCATTTCTCTGTTTTAGTGTGAGAAATTATGTTAAAGATGTTCTTGAAATTATGTCACAACCCAGACAGGAGGGATATGAAAAAAATTTACTAAACAAAATTGTAATTTTATCAAGTAAGTATAGTTTTATGAACTGCTGTAATTGCTATTGTCATTTTAGTCAATTTTTGCTTAAATATATTAGCTTATTATTATTATTATTTTTTTTTTTTCATTTTAAAACTGAAATCTTCCAAGTTAAGAACTCACTTTTGGTGACTTGATTGATGAAATTAATTTTTGGTCTCAAAAGATTCTGAAATTTTACAATGAGTTGGTGATATAAACAGTATAAAAATAATTTAAAAATCTCTGTTTAATTTCTTATATATATATATATATATATGTATGAGGGTAGTTTGATAAGTCTGTGACTTTGAAATGAAAAAACCAATATACATACCAAAGTGCATTTTATTTTTCGACATAATCTCCTTTCATAATGATACACTTTTTCCAACGATGTTCTAACTTTTTTAATCCTTCCAAAAAATAAGATTTCTCAAACTCCTCAAAATAAGCATTTGTGACAGTAATGATCTCAGAATTTGAAGAAATTTTTTTTCCTCCAAGCCACTTTTTTAAATTTGGGAAAAGGTAAAAATCACTGGGGGCCAAGTCAGGTGAGTAGGGTGGATGGGGGAGCAATTCGTATCGTAATTCAACCAGTTTAGCCGTTGAGATTGCAGACGAATGTGCTGGAGCATTGTCGTGATGAAAAAGCACTTTTTTCTTGGACAAGTGGGGCCGCTTTTCTTTTAGTTTTGCATTAAACCGGTCTAATAAATCAGCATAGTACTGTCCTGTGATCGTTTTTCCCTTTTCCAAATAGTCAATAAGGATTATGCCCTTTGAGTCCCAGAAAACTGTTGCCATAATCTTCCCGGCCGATCGAACGGTTTTTGCCTTTTTCGGAGCACGTACATTTGGAGAAGTCTGTTCTTTTGTTTCTGGAGTGTAGTAATGTATCCATGTTTCATCAACTGTAACATAACTCCGCAAAAATTCGCTTGAATTGCACTTGAACTTGTCTAAACACAGTTTTGAAATGGTTACACGAGTCCGCTTTTGATCCACTGTCAGTAATCGCGGCACCCATCTAGCTGATAACTTTTTCATACCCAAATGTTCATGTAAAATATTGAATACACATTCATTTGAAATGTTTACCTTCTTAGCTATCTCACTAATTTTCACGCGGCGATCTTCTAAGACAATATCATGGATTTTATTGATCATTTCCTCGGTCGTGATCTCAACTGGACGGCCAGAACGCTCTGCATCTGTTGTGTTCGTACGGCCACAGCGAAATTCTGTAAACCACTTGTGAACCATACCATGTGAGGGAGCGGAGTCTCCATAATATTTTCTCAACTTTTCTTCATTTTCGGTTAATGATTTACCGCACAAAAAGTAATGTTTTATCAACACACGAAATTCCTTTTTCTCCATAATCAGAACTAATTCGACAATCGTTTGCTTTCGAATGCAATAGAACACAATGTATTTAAAATATCGTCTGCAACTTTCACGAGTGTTGCCACAGGTAATGAAAAATTGATAACATAATAATAATTATGCGATCAGACTGCCACCTTTTTTAAAGTCACGGACTTATCAAATTACCCTCGTATATATATATATATATATATATATATAGCTTATAAGGCATTTAAATATATGTTCTGAAACATTATTTATTCCAAATTTTTTAGCTCTTTATCCTTCTATTTCTTCGCAATCATGTGCAGATACATGCAAATTGTTCCCTTTATATCATGTATACAAATAAAACCTTCAAAAATGAAACCTCTCCATAAATGAATCCTACCTTTAAAGGAGGTATTTGATGGTCCTGATGTAATATAATTTACTTCATAAGACATAAACCTGTTTAAAAGTTAATTGTATTGCTGTTCTTTTGCAGTTCCATCTTAGACATTTTTATTTATATAGATATATCAACTATGCCAATTTTAATTAGCAATCATATTTAGATTTGTGCATAATAAGCGGCACCTTTCACCAAAAAAACAGTAAATTAAATGTTTACCTTTTTTTTGTTTAAAGTTTAATTTTTATGTAATAAAAATTCAATTTAAAAGGGTTACAATTATTATTTTTTAACTAAAGTTTTAAAAAGTAAGCTAAAGCTTTCATTTTCCTATAAGATAATAATGAAAAATACTAATGCAACTGAAAAATTATTAAATAGCTAACATCTTTAGCCCTTTTGATGACTACAAAATAGATCTTATTTGTATTTTGTCTTCCATGTTGACATTTCTTTTGAATGATGGAAACTAAAACTGTTTTAAAAATCAGCTGCCACTTGCATTAATTTAGGAAAAACATTCCTACCCTCCATAATTAGATAGTGCCTTACAATTTTGAACTTAATTCGCATAGGATTTTTTTTTCTTCCTCTTGACACATACTATTCTTTTATTTTATTTTTCTTATTTTTAGAGTTCAGAATAATCTCTTTTTAATCTGTTTTATGAAAAGTTGGGAAAAAATTTATTGATTTTTACCAGAGGCAAATTAATAAATATTAATTAAATTTAAATTAATAAAAAAAATTTTCAAGTAATTTTGATTCATTATTTTCCATTCCACTAAATTTGCATTTTAGTAGTTATGTAATGATTATATAATATATATTTTGAAAAAAATTGTTACACAGCTATAAAAAGCTTCCCAACCCTGCACTTGTGAATATACCAGGATTTTAAAAAAAAAAAAAAAAAAAAAAAAAAAAAGAATATTTTTTAAAGATAATTTATTTAAATAGAATTACTTTCTTCTGAAATGGTAGGAAATAGTATCATATCTATATTAATATTATAGAGAAAAAATTATTGTTTGTTTGAATGAGAAATTTCTGGAACTACCAAGCCAATCAAAAAATAATGGTATCAAAATTATTATTATTTATTTATTTATTTTATTTTATTTTATTTTTACATATGTTTTATTTTATGCTGCTACCAATATTATCAAGAGGATGTGAGAGCAAAACATGTTCTAAAATTGTGATTTTTTGATACTACTAAGTCCAAAAACTTGAAATTTGGCAGTTGTAAATGCTCATTAAGAAAGGTTTCTTAATATTTCAAAATTTAAAAGGGTGAAATAAGCAGAAGCCTTTGCAAGAACAAAAAAAAAGTTCTGAAGTCGCAATCCCCGTTGTACTGTTGAACTAAAAATTTTAAATTTGGCGTTATAGTATATTTTAAAGATGTAAGTGCTTGCTTAGTGTAGTTTCTAAAAATGTTTGTAATTAAAATGGCTGGGCTCCCAAATGGTCCCCCTTTTCCCCAAAAAGTCCCCTTTTTTGAAAAAGGTCCCCTTTAGTCCCCTTTTTTATACTTTGGTCCCCCAAGTCCCCTTTTTTGTGTTTGAAAAAAATCACCGCAAAATAAAAAAAAAAACGTTGAAAATCACTAAAAGTTTAAAAATCCAAGAAGACAAAATTTATTAAAGTGGGCATAAAAAAGGAATTAAAATGGGTATAAAAAAGCGTTTGTAACTGAAATTCTTTCATGAATCTAAATGAAAAACCACCTCAGAATACAGGCAAGTTTTAAAAAGCAATATGCCCGATAACTTAGCAACAAAAGACATGATTCCAGATGTGTTATTCTTACAATTAAGCATGGTGGAAGATACGTTACATTACGAGGAGCATTTTATGGAAAAGATGCCAGTCCGTCTGTTAAAATCTGAGGCAAGATGAATCATGCAATATATAAGGATATTTTGCAAGATAATTTGCTGCCTTATTGGAGGAGAAATTTTGGTCACAACTATTAGTTTCAGTATAATAAGAAACCGAAGCATACAAGAAAGCTTGTCAAGCAATGGCTTTCGCACAAAAATATTTCGCTTTTTAAATGGCTAGCCCAAGCACCCAATCTAAATACTATAGAATCTTTGGAATGAACTTTAGAAACATGTTTGAAATTAATAAAACTCCAATTCAGCATGGACGGAATTTTCCCCATAAATTTGAAGATGAGTGGGAAAACATACCACAGATGATTTTCAACTGTTCATTGAATCGATGCCAAGTCGCTACACCTTGGTACATTTTACTAAAGGTATGACAACATACTAATTGTAAATCTAATTGATCAGTGATTTTCTATTATAACACAATTTTTTTCCAAACTTTCCAAGATGGCCGATAACTTTTGAAAGCATGCGGGATTTTTTGCAATTTATTTTGTCAGTTGTATTTATTGATATTCATTTGTTGTTCCATAAATAAGTTCCTAACTATTATGTCTATAAAATATATGAGTACCACTTTGAGATTCCTCTTTACATGGGTATACTTTCAAAATAACGAAAATTTTTATGCTGGCTGAAAACTTTTGACCACCACTATAAATTGGTGTTGATTAGTTTTTGGTGTAAATCGTTCGACATGTGGCGCTTCTATGTAGCATTCTTCATGAATTCTGCAATAGTTCAATCTCCAGAACCAATGCACAGATTTCTATCAAATTTCAGATTCAGTTAGTCCTTGACATGAATTGACATTTTTTATATTTTGGTATAAATCGATCAACAAGTGGCATTGTTAATCTGCATTTGTTGGGATTTCCGCAATAGTTCTATATCCAGAATTAATGCACGGAATTCCATGAAACTTTAGATTCAGTTAGTCCTTAAGATGAATTGACATTTTTTACACTTTGACATAAATTCATTAAAAGGTAGTGCTGCTATGATGCGCTTTTTTTTTAGAATTTCTGCAGATCTATCTGATTTAATGCACAAATTTTTGTCTAACTTAGGATTCAGTTAGCATTGACACAAGTTGTTACTGATTAGATTTTGATATTAATCTTTCAATAGATGGTGCTCCTAAACTGCATTTTGTGGGATTTGCATAAATTTAACGATAGTCATATTTGAAGAACTAATATACAAAATTTCATATCTTTAGAATTCTCATGATGGGCATAAGTTGCAATTAAATTTTGGGACTGTGATAGCGAATTTTGAAGTATTAACATGTATGAGGCAGAAGAAAGTTTCGGGATTGCCACATCCGATTAGTTTGACAAGGACTGTTCCTGGGGGGTACATAATATTTACATGTACTTCATTTATAGATTTTAAACTTGTGCATGTATGCCTATTTTTTTACACTAATTCTGAATGCATAATTTTCGTAAAAATTGATTAAGGTTTTATGTTATTCAAATATCACTTTTTAAAAAGACAAAGAAATGCTTTTATGTTACATGTTATTTAAATCTAAGCGTTTCTCCACTAATTATCATTATTTTATGTCTGATTTTTTATTATAGGCTATATAAAATGAACTTATTGGTCCCTTATATTTATGAATGGTAGTAGTTAGCACTAATCCAAAAATTAATTTTAGCAAAAAAAAAAAAAAAAAAAAGAAATTAGAAAAGTAGTTAAGTTATTGATTTTAAAATCTCAGGTATTTTTTTTATAACATACAAAAAATTTTAAGTAGTGTGTGTGGAGGCAATGGGATTAAATTTCCAAGTTTCTTTTTTACTTCTCCAGGCTCTAATTTAAGTATTTTAAGCAATTTTCTAACTCGACCCCTTAAACTACAGTGAGATTCAATCTCATTTGAAGGTTGGCTAAAGGAGGTATCTCATCAAGCCCAACATCTTGCTAGGGTCTATTTTGACCCTAGACAATTAGGGGCATTTCTTCATGTGCATGCGTGTGTGGGGTGGGGAATCAGAAAATTGATTTTTTTTTCACACATCCTTTTAAAACTCTTGGCCTAAGCCCCCATTTCCCACCGTCTTAACTCATTTTTTCACCTCCAGCAGATGTTTTAATGTTAGTGTCCATTACCACTCCATAAATTTTCTAAAAAATTAAGAAAAAAAAATCTGCTCAACATATCCCAATGGTTTGCATCTTTTCATCCCTTTCTGTCGCCAGGAGACACTATTGAAATAAATTCTCAAAAAATTTAATCTACAATATGTCATGTAATATCTTAAATGAAAAGCCAGGTTATGAATAATGTTTTTCTTCACTCTCTCTCTACCTCCATTCTCACTGCTTTGGGTCATCCCCATCTATGTAAGGATTTAATCATTTTTAACAAATTTAATTATTAACAATTTTGGTTATTAATTAAAGGTTAGAATGTTTTGAAAAATATTAAATAAAACCCTCTGAGTGATCTGTGATCATACTTAACCACTTACTTGTTTTTATTAACTGATCACTATTATTTTTTACCTGTAACAAGAATTATCAAGGTGAATGTTGAAATATTGAATGCTTTATTTACTTTTTCAGTAGGATATTTAAATGTGCTTAAATAAAATTGTGTACATTGTTTAATTAAATCATATACCATCAAACACATTTTCTGGGGTAATTTTAAAAATTTACTTTCTTATTTATGAAAATTTATGCTATATTTTTACACACGTATGATCCTTATTTGGTTTCCATTTTTAATAAAATTGGTCCTGCAAAGTCCCCAGCAAAAATGGTCCCCCAAAATCCCCTTTTAAGCAAAAATGGTCCCCCAAAGTCCCCCTTTTAAGCAAAAATGGTCCCCCAAAGCCCCCTTTTTATGCAAAAATGGTCCCCCAAAGCCCCCTTTTTATGCAAAAATGGTCCCGTTTCCCCCTTTTTGAGGACTGAAATGTGTTGGGAGCCCTGTTTGAACTTAACCAAAAACATTCTGAAAATGTTTTTAACCTATTTACGCCTAGCATCTCATTTTCAGGATGTTTCAGATTTTAATAAATTTGTAAATTTTTTTTTTTCTTTATAACATGAAGAAAATTGTAAAAATATTGAAAATTGTATGAAATAATTATCTAGAAATATCTTTATCTGTTACCAAAAAATGACTGCATAAGATAAATATTTATTGAAAATAATGAATTTGGAAAAAATCTGCCAAAAGGGGTGTTGCAATAGCGATTTTTGTTCCATTTTCAATATTGACCACCGAAAAGTGTATGAAATTATACATAGAATTCAACAAAAAAATTTTTGTAAGTGTTTGGGTATGTCTAGTTAGTTTGCCATGAATTAGAAAAAAATCTGCCTTAAAAGGATGCTACAATAGCAATTTCTGTGTCATTTTCAATATTCTACCACTGAAAAGTGTATGAAGTTATATGTATAATTGAACCTAATTTTTTGTGTAAGTGTTTGAATGTGACTAGTTGGTCCTCCCTATATTTGAAAAAAATCTGCCATAAGGGAGTACAACAATAGTGATTTTTGTGGCATTTTCAATATGGTACCACCTAAAAGTGTATGAAGTTATGAATAGAATTGAGGCAAATTTTTTGTGCAAGTCAGGCCTTAGAGTAGGCCGCTAAACTCATTATTTTTAAAATATGTTTCTTTTAATCTATATTTTTTAAATTAGTCTTTTTTTTTCCCCCCTTTTTTTTTCAATTATTTCTTACTTATCGATTGCTTCTAACTATCCCTCCATCGCAGAAAAATGATTGTAACTTTTATCATTTGATCTCAGAAAAAATATCATGAAATTCATCTATTTGTCACAAGGAAATATCAGAAAACTTGTCAATCTGTTGCAGGAAAAATACCTTAAAATTTGTTAGACATTCGTGGGTAAAAATCACAAAATTTTTCAGTTGGAAAACCGACGGAAGAATCTTGGATTATGGTAATCTGTCACTGGATGAAATCGCGAAATTCTGAATAAATTATTGCCAAAAAAAAAAAAAAAAAAAAAAAAGAAAAGAAAAGAGAAATTTGTCTTTTACTCTCAAGGAAAAAATCCTAAATTTCTTAATTCTATCTTAGGAAAAAGATTACAAAATTCGTCAATTGTTCGCAGGCAAGAATTGCAAAAATTTTTTGTTGGACATTGAAATATAGTGGATTTGGTCAAAATATGGCAAGATAAAAATGCAAAATTTAATAATCATTCATGGGTTTAAGAATCGTAAATTTTGTCATTCAATTGTGGGGAAAATAACACGATTATTTCATTACCGGGAAGCAAATAATGCATATAATCCTTCCATTGGTGACAGAAAACATTGTAAAATTTGTCAATCGATCATGTGAAAACCTATAGAGAAATTCGTCAGTAGATTGTAGGAAAAAATCTCAAAATTTTTTGGTCAATCGTTACATACAGCGAGGACACTTTTTCGTCAAACAATCACGAAATCAAGTTGCGATTTTCACTAAGCAATCAGGAAATAAAATGGTGATTGTCGCCAAGCGATCAGGAAATAAAATGGCGATTTTCGCCAAACGCTTGCTGAAGAAAACCGGGATTTTTGTCAAATGATCCTGAAATAAAATCGCGATCTTTGTCAAATGGTAGTGAAATCAGAAAGAAATGATTCCTCAAATGATCGCGAAAATAATGAAAACTACATAAAAGTAAGTTTATTTTTATTTTTTCTACCAACTCTCTTTTTTTCTTACTTTATTATTACTAATACTTATAATATTATTAGTCTTTGTAAAGAAATATATTTTTTCAGTAGTTCATAAAAATACTAATTAAAGTATATAATATACAAGGTTACTTTATATTAATACAGTAGACTCGCGATTTTACAGTCCCCAATTTAGCGACCCCTCGCGATTTAACGACCATTGTATGATGTCCTGACCATTTTTCAAATCTAACAATGTATTTCCTTGCTTGTTTTAATGGCCCTCAAATGACCGAATTTTGATTTAGCAACCTTTTTGCATCCTCCAGGTATTAAAAAAAACAGAACACCGCAGCTTAAGATTCCAATCATCTAACATGCAAACATAATGAAAACAAGTTGTATGACTGGAAATTCTCACATTTGAAGATAATGTTGACGTTGACGATAATTTTAAAACTGAGAAAACATTTCAAAAGATGAATTAATCTGCATCCTTCTCAAATCCTGATTGAACATTCCAAATAATTCTTCCAACAAGGAAATTGATGATGTTCTATAGATACCTCCTACATTAAAAAAAAAAAAAAAAAACAGAGGATATCATCAAGTTGAATGGAAGGAAAGAAGATTCAAACAATCACTTTTAGAAGTTCCCAACTGTGATTTAAAACAAAAATATATAACATGATTATTTAAAAAATTTTAATTAACTAGTGTGTCTTTTGTAAAATTTTTAAATTCTTGTTAAATTATTCCATAAATTTTAGTGTATTAAGATCAATCAATATTAGCAACATTTGATTTAACGACCATTCGATTCTTTTTCCCAGGGTCCCATGAAGGTTGTTAAATCGAGAGTCTACTGTATAGAGAAACATATAATTATGCATAGTAAACTATGCATTTTCTCATATTTTGTATGCTTATATTTTATCAAATAAATTCAAAAGAAATTTAGCATAATTTTAGTATTTTCCCATTTATTTTACAATGAGGATTTTATCAACAAATCGGAAAAAAGAAAAATTCAGGTACAAAAGATTAATTGCAATTTATTTGGAATTGTAAGGATAGAAACTCAAAATTAAGCATGGCTATTACTTTTAGTAACTGAAATTATTAGAAAATTCTTTATAATCAGGAATACAAAATTGTATTCTATAGAGCTAGAAATTTTATATTTGACATGCAGATTTCTATTACACTACGAATAAAACTTTCTACAGATATATATACACTATAATCTGTCTGAAATTCTTAACCTAGTAGCTTAAAATTCAACATAGGGATAACTTTTAAGAATTTTTTAAAATGTGCAAAATAAAAAGTTAAAAGAAAAAAAAAAAGTATAAATTGTAAGCAAAGAGATAAAATGCAAATACCAGTAACTGCTATAAATAAGTGATAAGGCTGAGAGCAAGTTCAGTTTAGCCCTATTGACATCTTTCACAGAATTAAATCTCTTCAAATAATAGTCATCATTCTTAATTATACTTGAGATTATTATGTTTACTTGTGTTTGTACAAATTTAGTCTAAAATAACAAAGTTTTATAATTATAATCATTAAGTGTTGTGCAAAGTTTTCTCTTTTTGTTAATTTTTAAATGTGAAAAATGCTTATTTGAATAATAAAAATAACTTTCATTTTTTATTAACTTTTATCAATTATTTTTCATTTGTGTTTAGAAACTTTACCCGAGCCAATTAAATGTCAAGAATATCTGAGAAAATTTTTTGGCTTATTACAAAACAATAACAGACTTCGTTCTCATATGGACACAATTTTGAAGGGAAGTGTATCATGCTCAGATATTGAATATAGTGTGGTGAGTCAGTCATTTATATTTTAGAGAGTGATTTGTTGTTTTTTATTTTACTAAATGTCCAGTTTATGCAATATTGTATTTTATAAAAAAATTCATATAAACTAACCTGATTTTTTAAAGTATAATGGATTTACATTTATTTTACTTATTTATTTATTCAAATGCATGCTTTTTACCTTTTTCATGATGAATATTAGCCACTACAGTTGACTTCATCAAATCCACAACTCTAAAATCCACACATAATTTATGGATGTAAACAATGAAATATTCACTTCAGATATAAGGACAAAATTTGACATTTTAGTTTTATATCAATTCCAAACATTTTTAATGTGTAATTTTTGTTAATATTACTGAATTTATGTTTTCTCTTCAAGAAAAAATGAATTTATTTCTGAAAAAAAAAAAATAAATAAATAAATAAATCAAGATATTGTTGATATCACCAATAATCACAATTCTCTTACCAAATATATTTATATATTAATCAAGCTTTTTTTGGTTATTAAGTCTGGCTAAACTTGAAATAAAACTTCCTTATTCTATGATTTTGATGTGAATTAGTAATGTAACTTTATGAGGCAATTGTCATTGAATAATTTAGGAAAAAAGCATTTAATCTTTATAATGGATATTTAATAGTACATTATTGAATATTAACTTGACTTTTGCTTTTAATATTTAAATCATTGGTTTAAATCACTTGGTTATTCTGTCAACCAAGAATCTATTGCCAAACTTTAAGATTAAATGCCAATAATAGATGATCATGAATATATATTGTCATTTTGGCAGCCATCTTGAGTCAAACTAAGCGGTGATGTCACAAGAGATATCATGTTTACGGGAGATTGGTTGGTTGCCTGATTTTTGGCAGATGCCTTGGCACACCTTTTTTTAGTTAGCTTTCGTTACAAAAAGTTAAAAGCTACCTATTGCAGCCATTCGGAGGAAAATACTTCCGGAACATTTTGGTATATTTTCACCGATCATGACCCCCCCTTTTTTAGTATAAACATTTATTTTCTTTCTCTTTTCAACTACACTACTGAAAATCAAATGATTATCTTTTATAGTCAATCATTTATGAGATTTCATAAGAACAAAAAATCTGTTGTTGTATCTTATTTTAAGATTATGCTTTTAAATGGTTTTTTTTTTTTTTCTTTCAAATGTAGAAAGAAGTTTTGAAGTCTCTTGGGTTGCCAGTACAAACAAATAGTTTTTATATGATTGTTAAACAAATGTTAGAACGTGTAGCTCCTGTCATGATTGATTTAGCAGGGATCAAACAGATATTAAACTACATTAGAGATTCTCTAACGGGCTCTGGAGACTTGGATATTCAGCTGGGTTTGTTCAATTCAGCTGAACGTGGACTTCACCTTTTGCAGGTAATTATAAACAATACGATTGTGCATGTGTATTTAATGCATTAAATACTTTGAAATATAGTAAACTAGTGGAATCAAAATGGAATAGACCATCATAGAAAAACACTAAGTGTGAGTATTACTCGCACACAGAGAGTTCTATACAAAATATATGCAGGGATGGGAAAATACATCGTTTTGCTCGCCAGTGGCGAATGGATATTCTGGCAAGGTGTTTGCATTTTTAGTTTTCGAAAAACTGTAGGCAATACAGGCATTATCAGAAACACTTTTTTAATCTAGATATTTTAACTTTCCAAATTATTACAGTGTACATATGGTACTTACCTATGTTGTATATATTTCTTAATATTATAGAAAAAGAATTACGAAAATGTATTGTAGTAATAGTAATTTGTCTGTAATCGTGTGCGATTTTATCATAACTATTTTCAGCTGCATGTTTGTTGCATCTTGCGGGCTGGTGAAATAAATCCTTGGCTGAAGATTATTGAAAAATTCCCCATCCCTGAATATATGAATTAGTAATTTGGTGTTGCATTACATAAATATATGATTAAAATTTGTTATCTAGGTTTTAAATGCTGATGGCACTTACAGTACATTACCCGTGTCTTTATATATGTCCAAACCGACGGTTCCTTTAAGGGTTAATATCTTGGCTAATTACTGACTTTTTAAAAAATAATAATTATCAGTAATACTATACTTTTGCAGTGATAGGTACTTCCACCCAGGGGTGCAGAAAATGTTTCTACTCCCAAAATTTCCCCCAATCCACATGAAAATTTTCCCAAAATTGTACTTTATGTTATCTGTAATTGCTATACTATCGTAAATATAGAACATTTTTTTTTTATAACTTAGACTTCGAGTATATATGGTAGAACAGAATCACCCCAAATATATGATTCATATTATTCTGACATCGATTTTCTGGAAGTTGCCATTGCCAAACAGATCTTTTTATTTGCAGTGAAAGTTTTCTATCTCAGGAAATTACGGAAAAAATTCGTTCTTAAAATCTAAATCAATTGTATATGTTTCTGCAGAATTTCCCCCAATCTTAAATTGCCGGATCGGACATATTCTGCACCCATGGGTGCAAGTTTTCCATCCACAGGACGGAATTCCGTCTTTTAAAAGTTCCCGAGGACGGAAGTGGGATGTACAAACTCCAATGACTAAAAATGATTGTGGAAAAAGGCATTATTTCTATCAAAATATATCAGAAAAAAGCATTATTTCATTCAAAAGATCGCAAAAGGACACGTTTTTTGTCAAAAAATTGCGGAATAAACGTGATTCCTGTCAACGGATCTCAAGAAAAACGTTATTTTCATCGAAGAATCGCAAAAATGACGCAGTCTCTGTCAAGGAATCGCAGAAAAGAGGCGATATTCCTCCAGTGATCGTAGGGAAAACGCTATTTCTGTCAGAATTGTAGATAAAATGGGTATTTTTATCAAAAGATCGAGGAAAATATGTTTTTCGTCAAAAAATCGTGAAAAAAAAAGGCAATTTTTTTTTTTTTTTTTTTTCCAAAAGATTGCTGATAACACGTTGTTTTTGTCAAAAGATCGCAAAAAAAAAAAAGACGCGCTTTTCGTCAAAGAATAGCAAAATAAACGTGATTCTTGTCGAAGGATCCTGAAAATGTCGGTCTTTTTCAAAGAATTGCGAAAAAGGTGCTATTTTCGTCAAATGATAGCGGAAAAAATGCTGCTTTTGTCAGAATTGCGAAGAAAATGCCATTTTTGATGAAAGGAGCAAGGAAAAAACGCGAGTTTTGTCAAAAGATCGTCTAAAAAATGCGAGTTTTGTCAAAAGATTGTCTAAAAGACGCAAATTTTGTCAAAGGATTGCAAATTTTTAACAAAGGATCGCAAAAAACGAGATTTTTGGTCAAAGGATCACAATAGAGACGTGATTTCTGTTAAAGGCTGTGGGGAAAAGCGAATTTCGTCAAACGGTCATGGAAAGAATGTGAATCATGCACATGCTGATTTGTTCACTCGGGGCGGGGGGACTCGAAATATGTTCAGTCCTGGCAAAATTTCAAACTTGCAACCATGTCTGCACCCGTGCTTCCACCACTCCTCAGCTTCTTTGCTGTGCTTTTTTTTTTTTTTTTTTTTTTTTTTTTTGCATGTTTACACAAACATGTCGCATTGAACCCCATCAAGAATCTCAAAGCTGATTTAGATATTTCTGGATATTCTGATTCTATGTTCATCCAGAAAAAAAATTAAGGATTTTTCTAAGATTGCCATAATGATTGCACGACTACCAACTTACCTCGTTATGAAGACATAGTATAATATCTACTGACTGTTAGAAAACACTGTCTTCTCACAAAATTTTAATTTATGCTATTAACTTTCATGATTATTGCAGCAGTAAAATATTGCATGTGTTATATATTTTTAAACAGATGAAATAATATATTTTGTGGCAAACCTCCATTGTTCCTTGGACCCATAGTTTGAGAACCGCTGGTCTAGAACTGTGGATGCCGAATTGCCTGTTAGTCATTGATAATGGCAGACGTTCACAAGTTAGATGTCATAGCTTGAAAACTTATGATGTGTTTTCCATATGATCTTGGTTCATAAGCATGGCAACACCTACTACCCGTTTGCCATTTTAGTTAATAGATAAAGATTGCTTATAAACATACTTCGATTCCCATGACTTGCTGCACATTTAGTCTGTGCATAGAAGAAAACAGCATGGAAAGAAGTCACAGTACATGGAGCTTATGTTTGCTTTGCCACATTGGTAACAATGTTTAGCTTCATCCCATACAAAAACAAGCATATGGAAATATATTGCATTGTAACTTCAACTTTTTTTCTTTCGGATATTACATTTTTCTAATGGGATGTTAATTTTTCTGTTACAGTTAGAATGGCAAATATCCTTTTTAATATTACAAGATCTCATGATATTTATGCAGAAACAAATTACAAATTTTGATGTAGATAGTTAACAAAAGCTATAATTGTAAAATTTAAAAAAAGTTAATGGATACAACAGTCAGAAATTTTATATATAAAATTGAAGTGAGTTGGGAAGAATTTGCAATGTTTGTCTGGATTTATAATATTAAGATAAATGATATTTCACCAAAATTTAAATAATAATGATAATAATAAAAAGATTTAAATCAAGGATTTTTTACTATTTATACTTTTTAAAATTTTTGTTTATTTATTCATTTTAATCTAGATTTTATCAATCTTAGTGACTAATGATATTTCACTGACAATTCAGATACATGGTCAAACTGATTTTGACATCTTTTGTTGTCTTTATAATATTTGGAGCACCACTATCTTTGGTAACATGTGCCCTCAATTTTGTTTGATTTTTTACATATTTTACATCATGTAATTATAAAACATTGTTCCAATCTTTTAACATAGACAACAAAACTTTCAACAGAATCATTACACTGTTTCTTGTTTTATTTTTAAGCAAATCTGCAATATATATCTATAATCTGTGCTTGATTTGAGTACAGTTGTAACTGGAATTATGTTTCTGTCATCTGTGGTATAAGATAATCATCATAATCTCAATTTTGAATCATCAGGTAGTTATTAAAGAGAACTTATTAAAAACCATAATGGTATTTTTTTAGTATTGTCTTGTTTACTCATGTATGTATAAATTATATTTGATTCATAATTTTACATGTAACCATTTTTATTGGTGATTTTGTGAAGCTTGTTTTACCTTATTTACAGATTTTATCAGCTATATTTCCTGGGGCATTCTGTAACTCTATAATATTTGAAGAACTACTTAATTTCCTAAGAGTAGAAGAAGAAGTTCCTGTAGATACCACTATTTTAATTTTTACAAATATCGGTCATATGCTTGAAGTACAGTCTCCTCAGATATGTAGGTAAGTATAAATTTTTATTATTATATCACTATACAGTGAGTATTTATTGCTCTGCAATTGGCATAACTATCTTTTGCATAACTAAAATCTTTCCTTTATGGAAAATGTGTACCCCATTAAATCTCTTTCCCTAGCTCAAATTATTTTCATTTTGGTAAGAAGAAAACTTTTGTTTTATTTTGGAATGTCTTATAAATTTCATCCCTTTTTCTGTTCATGCTTTTATCTGAACTGTAGGATTTTTGTCCTCAAGTATAATTTATAAGTCTAAAATTTGTAGATAATTTTTTGCTGTGGGAAATAAATATTTTAGGGAATGATGTATTTTCTATGTTTGTAAAGAAGGCTATTCTCTTAATTCTGTGTATGAACATTAAATTAAATTTGGCAATGATATTTACCTCTTATAAGATCAAAGAATAAAAATGAGAAATTCTCTCCCCTCTTGTCCTATTATATAATTATAACTTCTTGCACCCTTAATTAGACATTGTATTTTTAAAATTTATTATGTAACCAAATGATGATTAGAAAAGCATGAGAAGGAAGATCCTTCTCAACATAAAGTTGCATCCTTTTTTATATTTGTTTTGATTGATACATATCTTCTGCTCTGAATAATGAAATTAGTTATCAGATATCTCTAGCCCATGCTCATGGTTATAATCCCTTGGTGATTGACAAAGTTCTATATAAACTTAATAAGCCTAAATATCCTCTTTATGATTCAAATAATCCATCTAGTTTTAACTCTGTAGTACTCTCTTTTTATTCTTCTGTTTTAAAATTGCTAAAATCCTTTCTTGGTTCAATTTTAAAGTTATCTTCAAACCTATGAATAAAATTAAATTCTCCTCTTTGAAAGATCCTATTCCTGCTGAGAATCAGTGGAGTACTTATTTTATTCCTTGCTCTTGCAATTTGGGTTATATTGGTCAGACTGGGCAAGCATCAGAGGTATATTGAAAAGCAGGAAATCTCTAGATCCTCGATTGCTTCTCAATGTTGGGCTTCCAGTTATTATTTCAGTTTCTCCATGGCCAGAATTATTTCTTGCACTGCCTCTTCTTGTTAATGAAGCTTGTTTTATTTATAAAAATTCTAATAATCTTGTCAATGATCTCTCATCTCCCCCCCCCCTTTCTCCTGCATAGAAGTTCCTTTTGTAGTTTCTTTCCCTCGTCTCTTATCTATTTTCTTTTTATGTAACAAAATAATAATAAAAATAAAAATGGTATTTTTATTTATTTATTATTCTTTCTTTCTTTCTTTTATTTTATTTTAATAAATTTTTATTATTTTTTTCCATTTTTTTTTTTTTTTCTCTTCGATTATTTTGGCATTACTTTTGTCTTCTGCCTGTCACTAGTGCCACCAGTCACACTCTTTATAATCTCCACCCACTTTCTTTCAATTCATCTCTGACATTGTCCTCTTATGGACATGTGTTTGCTTCAGCTGATGATGAGCTGTTATTATTTTTGCTCGAAACATGTTTTGCTTTGTTTTTTATTTTATGGTAATTTATACAAAGTGTATTATTTAATTATTAATTGTCGCCAGTGTATTTGGTGTTTTTTCGCTAAAACAAATTCTGTTAAATCATAGTTCTTTTCTTTAATGTTGATCTTATATTCTTTTCTTTTTATTTCTTTTTTACTTTGCTCTATCTTTACAAGAAGAAGGTATTGTTTTCATGAAAACTTTCAACTTCCGGTTTTCAATAGATTTACATGTTTTAGGAGTCAGAGGTACCAAGAAACATGTTTTTACAAAATGTCTGTATGATTCTGTCTGTTTGTATATGACACAAATTTTGTGGGAATTATCTCATGAACTAAAGCACGGAATTGAATAAAAATTTATATTCAGTTAGTCTCTGATATAAATTTGTGCTGATTAGTTTTTGGTGTGAATCAATCAACAGGTGGTATTTTTATGTGGCATTTTTCATGATTTCCGCAATAGCTCTATTTCAAGAACTAATTCATAAATTTTCATCAAACTTCAGATTAATTTAGTCCTTGACATGAATTGACGTTTTCTACATTTTGGTGTAAATCACTCAACAGATGGCACTTCTATTCAGCTTTTTTCATGATTTCTGCAATAGCTCAATCTTCCAGATTAATGCACTGATTTTTATCAAACCCCAGATCAGATAGTCTTTGATATGAATTGTCATTCAATCTTCCAGATTAATGCACTGATTTTTATCAAACCCCAGATCAGATAGTCTTTGATATGAATTGTCATTTTCTATATTTTGGTGTAAATCATTCAACATATGGTGCTACTATGTTGCATTTTTTGTGATTTCTGCTATAACTCTTATCTCTAAAATTAATGCATGAATTTTCATTAAACTTCGCATTCAATAGTCTTTAATATAACTTGGTGTTGTGTATACTTTGGTGCAAATTGCATGTAGGTGTTTCTGCTATGCTGCATTTTTTGTGGTTTTCGCAGTTGCCCTATTTCCTGAACTAATGAAAGGATATTCATCAAACTTTAGATTCTGTTATATGTTGATATATGTTATTGCAAATTAATTTTTGGTGTAAATCATCCAACAGATGGTGCCGCTATGCTACATTTTGCATGATCTACATTATTTAGCGTAGTCATACTTCAAGAATTAATACATAGAATTTCATTTTGTTAGAATCCCCATGATGGCTATAGATTGCCATTCAATTTTGGCACTGTGATATCAAATTTTAAAGACTAACATGCATGAAATAAAGAAAGTTTTGGGATTGCCACATCTGACTATTTTTTGAAATAGCATCAAAATTTTGTACATTGAGGCAAAATTGAACATATGCAGTGAAACCTAGCATTATGGTCCCTCTAGTGCATAGTGGATGTGTTATGTACAATGTTTGAATTTCCCAGCCATTCATAAACATACCTTTTTAATCATCTTAACTAAAAAATACACACTATTAACCAGACAATTTTTATGGTCCATACAATATCGTCTTCTTTTGCAAAGATTTTTGTTGTGTTACACAGAGTTCATACACATCAAAGGAAAATTAGGAGATAAATTTTGGTCCTAAAAAATCAGGGAAATCTCAGGACAATGCAAAAAATTCTCTAAAACCTTGGGAAACCTGGCATAATGATTGGCTCTGAGAAATTTAGGGCAATCACTGTTGTCCGCATGCTTTGTGAAGTCATAATGAAATCAAAATAAAACCCTCCTCAGAGCCTAGCCATTCCCTACAGATTTTGGTGTTATTTTTAATATGTGCTCCTTTTAACATCTGATGACATCCACTCAGTCACTACACTTGCCTTCTGAACATTGTGAGATTTGAAAACTGTTAAAGAGAAACCTCAGAAAAATAAAGTGCATTTTTAAATTTATATTAACATGTGTATCTTTCACATTAGTCATAATCAGGGACTGAAAAATGTTGAAAATTCTTAGTTGCCAAGTAAAATTTTTAGAAGCCAGTTTGAAGAATAATTTTTTTCTGGCATTAATGCATTCACTGCAGAATGGAACACTGCCTAATTTGAAGCGCCGGTATGGTGTATTTTCTTCCACTACACATAATTGCACTATTAAAAATAAATATTTTCGCACATGGAATGTTTTTGATTAAAGGAAAGAAATATAATTAATAAGTACGTAAAAAAATTAGTTGACAATTCTTTAGTCCCCCAGATGACCAGAGACCATGATTTGTCAAACCCTGTACATAATGTGTCTCAATGATTTAATAAAATCACAAAGTAGAAATTAAATTCTTACAGCATTTTACTAACTTTTTAAGATTTCCACAAGGCATGCAAACTTCATGTCTGTTGTATACAAATTAATGTTTTTTTCTTTAAAGTTCTGTTACATTGTTTATATGGGTGATGTATAAATCTCATTTTTAACATTATCTTGTTTGTATTTTTTTTTTTTTTGGGGGGGGGGGGGTAAGGGAGTGGGGATGTTCTGTCATTGGTTAAAAAAAAGGGTTAATTGTTGGCATGAAAAAATTATGCATTCTGTAAAGTACATCAGATGATTGTCAGGATTTTTTTTTTTTTTTCTTGGATAAGGAGTATGAACCCTATTCAATAATGTTTGAAGTTTGAAAAAAAAAAAAAATCTAATACATTGATACTGTAGACTCCCTCAAATCCGCACAGCTTCGGACCAGAAGTTGTGCAGATTTTAGAATTTTGCAGATTTCTGGTCATGGCTTTGTTTACATTTTTTAAATAATAATTTGCATGTAATTAATAATGTAATCTAAATTATAATGCATGCTTACAATATTTTAAACATTAAAATAAGTAATAAACTCAAATTATAAAAATTTAGATAATTTTCAAAATATTAAAAACAAAGGTCTAAAATTAATAATGTATATTTCATTATAAAGATCAAATGTATTTTTCCTAAATTATTCAATGAAACTTGCCTCATAAATAATCAGGGTGGCAAGTTTTTGACAGTGTGTGGTTTTATCCGGTTTAAACAGTCATGTCTAAAACCTCTTGTCAGAAACCTCAAATACTACACTGATCTGTAAAATTTCACATTAAATATCTGTCACACATATACAACATTAGAAGTAATATTAAAAATTGTTATTACTGTATTGTAAACTATCATTTCCGGGACGAAAAAAAAAAGAAAAATATGTCATAAATCCAGAAATTTGGTCTGCTGTCTAACGTCCAAACTTGCTCTGCCAATGTTTTTGCTATCAAACCCTGCTAGCTCAGCATCAATTGAGAGAGTATTTTCTAACTTTGGCTTCATACACTCTAAACTCATAAATTGTTTGGGTGTAAATATATGTGTTAAATTGGTTATGTGCTATAGGATGCTGCGGGGTAAAATTGATCCAGATTATTGACATTATAAAATCATATTCTTCTATTTGAACATTCTAAAAAAACAAAAATGTTTTATTGCAATTAAAATAATATTTTTGTAATTATTAAATTACAGTAATTAATGTTAAATAAAAAATTACTTAAATCATTAAGACTTATTCAATGTTTCCCTCTTATTCTTAAAATGTTTTCAGGCGCAATACATGTTTTTGACAGTTTAAGCCAGTTTTTGATGGTTTAAATAAGTTTTTGACGCTTGTCATGTCAAAAACCAGTTTCTGACGCCAGAAACCCAACCCTGTAAATAATGTACAATACTAGTTAACATCAAAATAATAAAATAAAGAAGTTTTATTCCAGATTTAGTCAGACTTAATAACCAAAAAAGCTTGATTAATGCATAAATATATTCAATAAGAAGATTATGATTATTATTGATATCAGCAATATCTTAATTTTTTCAAAAAAAAAAAAAAAAAAAAAAAAATTCTTCCTTCAAGAAAAAAACATGAAATCAGTAATAATAACAAAAATTACAAATTAAAATATGTTTGGAATTGATATAAAGCTAAAAAAGTCAAATTTTGTCCCTATATCTCAACTGAATGTTTCATTGTTTACATTTGTAAAATATGTGCATATTTTAGAGACTTGCAGATTTGAGAGAGTCTACTGTACTTACTTTGAACTTGTCTTGAACAAAATTTTTACTTAAATTTTTCTCTAATTTTCTTTCAGCCGTCTTCAACCTTTGTTGGAACATTTTATCGAAAATGGAACTGTTAAGCAAGCTAAACATGCTGTAGCTTGTCTGAATGTTATAGTTGCCAATAAAGAGCGTACTTTTGGGCAAATTATTGATGTAAATATTTATACACTTATTCTTAAATTTTAAGTTTTTCATAAAACTTCAATGTATTTCCTGTTTGCTTCAAATTTAATATAAATTAATTTTTGTTTTAATTTTATTAATGTTCTATTGTGAATTTTATTTTATAATATATCTATCTGTCTATCTATATATACACTACATAGCCATTGATGACCGTCCACTTGCGATATTAGACATTTTGTTAAATTTCTAGAAAAATACATGAGGAATTATCCTGAAGTGTGTAAACATAATAGTACAGGTCATAGATTTCCGTGAAGATTTTTTCCCCAAAACTCCATAGGGGACGTCAACACATTAAAATAGAATATCTTTTGGATAACCCTGTCAAAACTAATGTAGCAAAAGCACTCAAACTGTAGATTATGATTAAGTGGCTTATTGTAATAAACTGTGTTCATTTTTTTGTCGATAGCATGTATACTCGTTGAATAATTAAGGTTTTTATAATAAAATAATATTCTTTTCTGAAAATATGACAAACAACATTGCACATATAATACCCTGTAATCAGAATTTAAAAATAATAAAAATTGTATGAAAAGTGAGTAGGTTTACTAAATAATTTTTCATTGTGCCTGCGTCAACAATATCAAAATTTCATTTGCATATTATGTTAGCTAAATGTATAGAGCAACTTTTGTGAAAATTGCAAAATCATAGCTTGAAAATTCTGAAAATAATCACCAATGGAATAAGTTGAAAATCTGTTATCCCCAAAATGAAGCAAAAACAAGAGAGGTTGTATCCATATATTCATTGATTAGTGTCAATATAGAATACACAATATGGGACATACTACTACATTTGGATAAAATCCCTCATTTTTTTGCTTCATTTTGTGAACAACGGATTTTGTGCTTTACAGACGATTACTTTCAGAATTTTCAAGCTATGATTTTGAGACTTTCACAAAAGTTGTTCTATACATTTAGCTAACACAATATGCAAATGAAATTTTGATATTGTTGACGCATGCGCAATGAAAAATTATTTAGTAAACCTACTCATTTACTATACAATTTTTATTATTTTTTAATTCTGATTACAGGGTATTGTGTGCTATATTATTTGTCATATTTTCAGAGAAGAATGTTACTTTATATTAAAAACTCTGCAAATTATAAGCAAAAAACGTGGCAAAATTTGAGACCATTTTTAGAAAAACCTTAATTTCTCTACAAATATACATGCTATTCGCATAAAAATGAACACAGTTTATTACAATAAGCCACGTAATCTTAATCTACAGTTTGAGTGCTTTTGCTACACTAGTTTTGACAGGTTTATCCAAAAGATATTCATTCTTTTTTAATTTGTTGACGGTCCCCTATGAAGTTTCGGGTAAAATCTTCACGGAAATGTACGACTTGTACTACTTTATCTAAACAGTAAGAGTTTCGGGATAATTCCTCATGTTTTTTTCTAGATATTTAACAGAATGTCTAAAATCGTAAGTGGACGGTCATCAATGGCCACATAGTGTGTGTGTATATATATATACATTAATGTATCTTTACAGAGGCTCAAAATGAGTCTTACTCTTCAGTCAGAATACTTTCGCACAGCCCTTGTATCATTAGGTCACATAGCTTACCTCTGTCCCGACCTGTTTGGCATGCAAATAAAGAGTATTGTCTCCAAAGTTGTTGTTAAAGATTTATTAATGGTGGATTTTGTAAGTATTTATATATTTATTTTTATTTACCTTTTCTAAGTGCTTTAGGATTAGATGTTTTCTTACTTTCAGAAAATTTCCTTAAATAAAAAAAAATAAAATATATATATATATATATATATATATATATATATATATATATATATATATATAATATATATATATATAAGCTACCTTCCTGAAAAAGTTTAGAAGATATATATGTACACCAATCAAAAATTAGGCTTATGCAATAAATATAAATGGATGTTTTATTCGCTCACATATTGCATGACTTTGTTGATGTTGAATTTTGCTGATGTTGTGATAGTTAATGAAAAAAATGAGGATGGTGTTTATAGTGATTTGAGACCATTCTTCATCAGTTGTTCCAGAGATTGCTAGGATATCTGTTATTCAGTTTTAATTGCTGTTCTAGTAGTTCCACAGACTTTCAAAATTTGAATGCAGCCTTGCTAATTTAGTATCTTACTAAAGTTGATTACGAGATCCATTTTAAAGCATAACTACTCCCATGATATCGTCGGTACCATGTCAAACTATCCAATGTGCAAAAATGCATTTTTCATATTTTGTGCCATTTTGTTTTATTATGCAAGATATGTACTATGCAAAATTGACACGGTCCTAACTCGCTTAGAAACTTAGATAATGTCTGTGTCAAAGTATCCAATGTGCACTTTGTTCTAAAATATACCATGTCAAACTATCCAATGTGCGTATTCGATCGTCTGCCACGAAAATTGTAATAATTTTCTTTTTCTGATCATTTGTACCATGTCAAACTATCCAGTATGAAAACAGTCATTTTTCGAGGTAGCAAAAAGTTTTTGATATTGCTGATTTAAAATCAGCTCCAGACAGAAATAGGAAATTTGCTGTTTTTTATTCCATTTAAGCTGATGTCACTTTATTGTTCTTACTAGCAAAAATAAAATAAAATAAAATAAAAATAACTTTCATTAGTTTGAATTCTTTACTTGTACTTATCTGATGATCATTGCTTCAAATTAGTAAATCTGTCGCATTCAATATTAAGTACTTAATTTCTTTTAATAACTTAAAAAACGAATGTTCAGTAAATTGATTTAAAAAAATTATAAATAAAAACTTGTTTTTAAATGTTATTTAAATTTTATAAAAAATGAGATGAGGAAAAAAAAAAAAACCCTCAAATAGAGAAATGGAGAATAATGGTAGAGTTTACTTATTTATTTATTTTTTATTTGAGTAGTTACCTTTGTCTTATTTAATCAATGAAGTAGTTGGGCCAATGACTATGAAATTCCGAAGAGTAATAATGTTATCATTAACGATTATTGTTATTTCCAAAGTGTAGTCTTGCTTTATTGAATCTCTATGAGTTGGAAAAAATGCCTTCAAAGAATAGTTGAAAATCATAATGCATGATAAGCTCTTATTAGGTGCATTCGTAATTATATAAATACATAGAACTTATAATTGTTGTTCAGTCCGTGCGCCTGTCTGTGTGTCTACACGTCCGTCCGCATATAACAATGGAAAAACCTCCCAAACCGAATTATTGGAAACTTAAAGTAGATAACAGTTGTATATTTTTGTCGTGACATTTCAAGTTTTATGAAAATTGAATGTATAATTTAATTATTGGGACTGTCAAAAGTATTCTGATACATTACGGTCAATTAAAAAAAACAATTTGAAGTGGTTTTAATGTTACACTGTTTCGAACATAATAAGACTTATGTGCATTTATGAGTAACACAAAAATATACATTTTATAGAATCTAAGGTGCAAAGAATATTTATTATTCATTTACAGGGCTACACAAAAGTTTTTCGTTACATAATAGTATAGGGGAAACTTTGTTTGGAGCATAATTTAATTATGGTGAAATATTTCACCATATACTGAAATTGATATTCGTTGCTGAGGTTCACTAGAAGTTATTTCCTGTATAATAGAAAATGCAAAGTATTTACAGAGACACACGAAAGATTTCGGCTGCTGTGTATCCGAAGTACTGTACATTACAGATGATTGTTGGAAGTGCAATTTTATTTGTGATATGAGTTTTTAAGTTTAAAATATTTCGTTGTATGTATAAACACTCCAGATCATATACAGGGCTATGCAAAAAAGTCGAAAGAATTACTACATAAGAACGAAAATACTTTTTTTTTTTTTAAATGAGATGGATTTTTACGCTTAACTGCATATAGTGTACTATAATATAACTTTATATAACATTGAAAAAATGTATAAAATACCACACAAAGAATTGGATAGATGGCCGTCTACGGATGATCTCTGGAAGTTTTATTTTAGAAGTTTTTTAGTGTGTTTTGATCTTTACTAAATTTTAACTGAATAGTTATATAAAGATTGTAGGTATATATAATTTAGGGCTGTACAAAAAAATCGTCTATCGATAATTTCTAAAAGGAAAATTTGAAACTATTATGTATTTATAGCACTTTCCAACACAGTTAAGTAGCGTTTGTGAATTCCGTTTGTCTGTCCATGTGATTGTCTGTCTATCTGCCCGAACTGAAACTTGCATTAGTATATTAATAGGATTGTCTCTGTAATTGACATATGTTATTCAGATTTGCAATGCCATGTTTGGTATCGGAAATAGAGTATGTAGCGTTCACAGTTTATTTACAGAGACAGTCAAAAGTATTCCATTACATTATGGTCTATGGGGAAATGTCTTAATTATTTAAATACGTAGCACCTCAAGTCGTCATTTGATCCATCTGTCTGCTTAAAACAGCACGAAAACAACCCAACCAAATGATTTCAAATTTAATGTATGTAACTGCTGCAGAATTTTGTCGAGTCATTTAACATTTTATGAAAATCGAGTCAAAACATAAAAAGATATTAATTAAAGTTTTCTTTATTCTATTAAATCTTATCATTCATAACTAATTCAATTACATCCCATGATAGGGGATGATTCTAGATTGTTATGGCGCCCTATTTAAGATAGAGACATATTATTTCCGTATTGCTGAATTTATAGAACAAACAAACAAACAAAGAATTAAACAAACAGACAGACAGGCAGGCAAACACACACACACAAACAAAACAGCAGACAGACACACAAACAGACAGCCAGACAGACAAACAGATACACAAACAAACAAACAAACACACAGACAGACAAACAAATAAACAAACAGAAAGACAGATAGACAAACAAGCAAGGAAACAAACAGGCAGACAGACAAATAAACAAACCGACAAACTGACAGACAGACAAACAAACAAACAAATAGACAAAAAACACAGGCAAACAAACCAACAGACAGACGGAGAGACAGACTAACAGACAAACAAACAACCAAACATAAATACAAGCAAACATCAAACCTACAAACAGACAGACAGACATACAAAAAACAAACAAGCCGACAAACAAACAAACAAAACGACAGACAAAGAAAGACAAACAGACAGACAGACAGACAAATAAACAAAAAAAACAGATAAGCAAACAAACAACAGACAAACAGGCAGAAAAACAGACAAACAAAACGACAGACGGACAGACAGGCAAACAACCAGACAGACAGACAAACAAATAAACAACCAACCAAACAATTAAACAAACAAACAGACAGACAAGCAAACAAACAGACAATCAAACAAACAAACCGACAGATGAACAGACAGACATATAGTCACACTAGTAAACAAACAAACAGACAGACAAACAAACAAACCGACAAACAAATAGAAAAACAGGTAAACAAACAAACAGACAAACCATCAGAGGGACAGACAGACAAACAGGCAAACAAACAGACATACAAACAGACAAACAAACAGACAGACCGACAAACAAACAGACAGACAGGCAAACAAACAACTCAACAAACAAACAAACAAACAAAAAACAGACAAGCAAATAAACAAAAAGTCAGAGGAAGACAAACAAAGAAACAGACAAACAAACCGACAGACAGACAGACAACACACAAACTAACAGACGGACAGACAAACAAAAAATCAAACAGACAAATCGATAGACTGACAAACAAACAAACTTACAAACAATCAAGCCGACAAACAAACAAAAAAGCAGACAGACAGACAAACAAACATACTCACGTACGTTCGTCTTTTTAAGGAAACACTAGAGATCCATTTACATCTTATAAGTAATTACCGTGCTAAATTTATGCTTGTAGTCAAACAAACAAACACAAAACATAGTAACACAAACTTAGTAACACAAAAATCGCATTTTAAAAATATTTTTTTCTCCTGCATCTCCTTTGGATTTGTGGCACCGACATAAGATAAATCCTATCTTTGATTCCGGGCAAATGCCATCATTTTAGTACCCTGGCTTTTGAAATCGTTTCGGTAGTTCCAGAGATTACCACCAACAAACAAAAACACAAACTTTTAATATTTATAATACAGAAATAGATTATTCTATAAAATAATTCTTTTTCATGATCATGAAATCAATTTATACATTCACACAATATGCTACAGAACACAAGTGTTAGTGCACTGAATAACAGCATATCAATTTCATTATGTTTGTTAAAATACACTAAATCACATCTTATTGAATGGAATGTAATGTGCTCATTTTGAGAGTCCCTGTAGATGACGTAATTCTATACATTCCATTTTGATCAAAATATGTATCATAGTAAATGATAAAACCCTATAGAAATCCCATATCAATCTGAGTATGGTTACGAGAGTTAGAAAACGATGAGACAGCAGAGAAGCAAAACAAAGTCATTAACAATTTTTAATAATTATGGCGAAGCATTTTTAAAAAGTTCTACAACATTTTAATAATTTATCACGTGAGAGAAACTTTTGAAATTATTGTATTAAAAGATCCTATAAAGATTTGTTCTTTACATTCAAATTTTATTAAAAGGTAAAAAATCCAAGTTGTTTTAAAAGGAATTAAATAAATCGACGATTACTATTCAAAAATACTGGTAAGAAATACCCCATCGATTCCGCTTATTAGTTAGGCTTTGCATAATATTCAACAAGTTGGAAATTGCACATGAAGCCTAGCAAATGAGTTGCGTTCATACGATAACGAAGTTTTAAAAATATCACTATCATATATCAATCTCATAAAATTGTAAATAGTTAATTACAATTAAAATGCGCACCAAACAATGTTCTCCCTATACCATTATGTAATGGAATACTTTTGTGTGGCCTTGTAAATCAATAACAAATGTTCTTTGCATCACAGATTATGCAAAATGTAGATTATAATATGTACTTTATAGATGCATATTAATTTTATTATGTTGGAATGAGTGTAACACCATCATGCATTTGAAACATTTTTCCCCATTAACCGTAATGTAACGGAATACTTTTGACGGAAGAACTTTTGATTGTCTCTGTAACTGATCTATGCATCCGATTTTCATAAAATTTAAAATAACTCGACAAAATTATGTAATAATTATTTAAAATTTCAAACAGTAAAATCCATTTGAAACATTTTTCCCCATTGACCGTAATGTAATGGAATACTTTTGATTCTCCCTGTAATTGATTTATGTATCCGATTTTAAAAAAAAATGAAATAACTCGAAAAAATTATTTAATAATTATGTATTTTAAATTTCAAACGAGTAAAATGCATTTGAAACATTTTTCCCATTGACCATAATGTAATGGAATACTTTTGATTGTCCCGTAATTGATTTATGCATTCGATTTTCATAAAATTTGAAATAACTCGACAAAATTACATAATAATTATGTATTTTAAATTTCAAACAAGTGAAATGCATTTGAAACATTTTTTCCCATTGGCCATAATGTAATGAAATATTTTTGATTGCCAATGTTATTGATCTATGCGTCCGATTTTCAAAAAATTTGAAATAACTCGACAAAATTATGTAATAATTATGTATTTTAAATTTCGAACGATTTAAATGCACTTGAAACTTTTTCCCCATTGACTGTAATGTAATGGAATACATTTGATTGTCCCTGTAATTGATCTATGCATTCGATTTTCATAAAATTTAAAATAACTCGACAAAATTATGTAATAATTATGCATTTAAAATTTCAAACAAGTAAAATCCATTTGAAACATTTTTACCCATTGACCGTAATGTAATAGAATACTTTTGATTCTCCCTGTAATTGATTTATGGATCTGATTTTCAAAAAAAAAAAAAAAAAATGAAATAACTCGAAAAAATTAGTTAATAATTATGTATTTTAAATTTCAAACAAGTGAAATGCATTTGAAACATTTTTTCCCATTGGCCATAATGTAATGAAATATTTTTGATTGCCAATGTTATTGATCTATGCGTCCGATTTTCAAAAAATTTGAAATAACTCGACAAAATTATGTAATAATTATGTATTTTAAATTTCGAACGATTTAAATGCACTTGAAACTTTTTCCCCATTGACTGTAATGTAATGGAATACATTTGATTGTCCCTGTAATTGATCTATGCATTCGATTTTCATAAAATTTAAAATAACTCGACAAAATTATGTAATAATTATGCATTTAAAATTTCAAACAAGTAAAATCCATTTGAAACATTTTTACCCATTGACCGTAATGTAATAGAATACTTTTGATTCTCCCTGTAATTGATTTATGGATCTGATTTTCAAAAAAAAAAAAAAAAAAATGAAATAACTCGAAAAAATTAGTTAATAATTATGTATTTTAAATTTCAAACGAGTAAAATGCATTTGAAACATTTTTCCCCATTGACCGTAATGTAATGGAATACTTTTGATTGTCCCTGTAATTGATCTATGCATCCGATTTTCATAAAATTTTTAATAACTTGAAAAAATAACATAAAAATTATGTTTTTTAAATTTCAAACGAGTGAAATGCATTTGAAACATTTTTTTCCCATTGTCCGTAATGTAATGAAATAATTTGGCTTGCCCCTGTAATTGATCTATGCATCCGATTTTCAAAAAATTTGAAATAACTCGACAAAATTATGTAATAATTATGTATTTTAAATTTCAAACGATTTAAATGCACTTGAAACTTTTTCCCCATTGACCGTAATGTAACAGAATACTTTTGATTGTCCCTGTAATTGATCTATGCATCCGATTTTCATAAAATGTAAAATAACTCGACAAAATTATTTAATAATTATGTATTTTAAATTTCAAACAAGTAAAATGCATTTGAAACATTTTTCCCCATTGACCGTAATGTAATGGAATACTTTTGATTGTCCCTATAATTGATCTATGCATCCGATCTTCCTAAAATTTGAAATTACTGGAAAAAATTATGAATATTTTTATGAATTATATATTTTAAATTTCAAACGATTCGTTTGGGTAGTTTTTACGTTGTTATGTGCGGACGGACGGACAGACAAACAGACAGACTTAGCGACATCTATAGGTGTTACATATTCACATAATTACGAACGCACCTTAAAACAGGACTGGGAAACCTCTCGTGCTTGCCCGTGTCTTTGTTAGAAAATTGTTTCCGTCTATTCTTACATTTTGTAAAATTACATACCGTCTAAAAACAAACTTTTTCTTTATTAATTCCCTGTATATTTGTTAATAGAATTATTAAAGAAAATTCCAAAATGTTTAAAAATTCAATATGCTAATAACAAAAATTTTACAAAGCAAACTATCGTTTGTGGTACATTCGTTACCATGACGCAGTGAACCTGAGAAATTTACAAAGTCAAACTATCCAATGCGCACATTCGATACTTTGAAACAACTAAAATGGGAAAAGGACAAAATTTGTACCATGTCAAACTATCCAATGTGCGTATTTGGTAGTTTGAAGCTGAAAAAGTAGAGAGAAGCTAAAAACGTACAAATAATTATACCATTTCAAACTATCCAATGTGATTTTTAGAGAAGAAAAATTATTCAAATGATTTATCTCGATAACATGCTTAAAGAGGATATAAAAAAGCAACCGAAAAACGTAATAATTGTTTACTGCTGTTTAGCGCTGATTTTGAATCTCCAATTAAAACTGTTTTTTTGCTCTCCTGAAAAGTGGCTGTTTTCACATTGGATAGTTTGACATGGTACCGACGATATCATCAATGCACCTAGATCTTAGTCATTATGAAAATTTCATTCATCTTGCAATGCTTTCTGTCTTGCATCATTATTCCAAAGACAGAAACATGATTCATCATCCAGATTGCCCATTTCTAATCCTCTACAGTGCAATTTTTACTTAATTTAAACCAACATAGACATGTTTTTTTTGTCTAATATGCTAGGTTATGTGATTCCTGCATATTGTTCTCCATACACCTGTAATATGAAATTTATTTTGCAAAATTTGTTCAGTAAATGTGTGGTCCAGTATTGATGTTTCTTTAACAGTTGGTGCAAATTAGAAATGAAATGGACTCAGACTCAATTTTTGTACCTATCCGGTGGGTGATCTATCGATTCTAGCTGGCAAAAATTATTTTGGGCCTCAATATGCATTGCCATAAAGTTGAAAAATGTTATTGATATTCACTATGGAATATTTGCCATCTCAAATTGTAACATGTAGCAGCCATAATTTCTTTACAGGGACATTCAAATTAATTTCATTACATTATAGCCTATGGGAAAAATCGTTTTCAGTGATTTTTAATCATATTTCATAATTTCAAACACATTAAAATTATTATAAATATATGAAGTGCATTACAAAATTATTCCTATAGAATATGGTATGGATAACATTTATCAATGATTTACTGGGACAGTAAAAAGTAAATTTTACATTACAGTCTGTGGAGAAAAATAATTTGTTGTATATTTTGTTCATGTTACATTATTTCAAATGTATTTAAAATGATCTATATCTCTAAAGTACGCTATAAGATGCTTACTAAAAAATATCATATGCACTCATCTTTCATACACAGAGGTACCTAAAATAAATCAGCTATATTTTTCTCCATGAACAATAATTACTGGAGGTGGTTGTTGAGTCTTTTTTTTTTTTTAATTGAAATGAAATTGTATAGTATTTAGTGTGTATGAATTTCATAAATCAAATACTAGGCTGCACAAAACATCTGAAGTAGATTTCCATCTATTGCTGGAAATTGCTGTCGCGGAATTTTCAACCCTGTGCATTCCTTAGCTGTTAAAAATTTTAGCATATTCTATAATAAGTTTATAATTCATATACTGGTATATATGAAATCTTCATTTATTTTTCATACTTTTATTGAAACTGAATCTTCAAGCGTGTTATGCTTTTTACAGATTATTAATTGGACATCGTTTTTCACATTATTAAACAATGAAGTTTTATTACAGTAGTCTGAATGCATTGAAAAAAAAAATTATAATCTAGTTTGCTCATGATTTTGCATTTTTGTTAATAATTTTAACTATATTTTCTTAAGGGTGTGGAAGCTAAAGTGATAAAATTATTTTTGCATTATTATAAATAACAAATCATAAATAAATAAATTTATATATTAAACTCTATCGAATTTAAAATATGAGACAAACATTCAGCAGCTTTAATGAGAATTAATGTGTTGTATATTCTTTTGAATATTTCTCTGCACAGCAAAATTTTTTTCTATCTGATCAAAATTTGCAGCCAAATAACACATTTAACATCTATTTGTTCTGAGATATATATATATATCTGCAATTTTGTTCAAATTTGGTCATAAATTTAAACATTTTGCTATTACCAACTCCATGTGCCCTTTGAATTTTCTTTCCCATTAGCTGACCAGCCCGGCGTTGCTCGGGACCCATTGTGATAACCTGAAACACTTAACACTACAATTATTATCTACAATTAGTCAGAATTAATTATAGGCTATGAATTATTTGTTAGAATAATATTTTTTATTATTTCAATAATATTTTTTATTATTTTTATTATTTTTGTATTACTTCAAGGGGCCCTGTACCGGGACCCAAGGGACCAGCAACATATTTTGCATGCAGTTGGATATAAAATATTTTTTGTTGTTATTAGGATGATGCTAAAACTAAGAAAATTGTAAGCAATTCGGATCATTTTTAAGTAAAGTGCGCCAACGACTCTATTAATATTCAAAATTGGTAGTAGCTAAACTGAGTTTTTAGTGGATTTAAGAAGTTGTTTAAAAAAAAAGGTGAATGAATTGGACCATTTTTAAGAGATTTGTAATAAGGGCCCCAAAAAGGCCAACTGACAGTTAAAAAGAGGGCCCTAACAGAAAAACATGTTAAAATGTCTTAGTACTTAGCGCTTTAGATCTACAATTAGTTAAAATTAATCATAGAGTTATTCGTTTGAACAATATTTTAAAGCAATGCACAAAACAATTCAGTAAATGTTTTAAAAAAACGGGCCCTAGTCGTGGATAAAAATATGAAGATGTTGGTCCTGAAAGAAGAGTCCAAGACTCAAATTTTAAAATTTTGCACTGAGAAGCCCAGAAATTTAAGGCGTGAACTATGTTTGTCTCACATAATGTTCATAGGCCCTGGACTGGGCCCCATCTTTCCATAGGAGGTCATAGTGTCTTATATGGAATGTCAAATATCTGAATGAATAAAGAATCTTAAAAATGAAAATCGGATTAAAAGAAAGCAATTTATTAATGATTTATTATTACAAAAACTAATAAACTAATAAAATTAATAACTATAAACCTATACCAGGCCCCAAGGGTCCAAGAATGTATTTTGCATGTAGTTGAGAAGAAAAATATTTTTTGTACCTATTAAAATGATGGGAGGCTAAAACTATGTTAAATAAAATTAAGCAATTTAGATAACCTTTCAAGAAGCTGCACCAAGGGCCCCGAGACAGCTATTAATGTTCAAAATTAGTGGTAGCTGAAGTCTGGGAAATTTTTTTGTCACTCTTGTAGTAGCTGGAGGACCTAAAAAGTTTTTAGGAAAAAGAAAGCTAGTGAGTCGGACCATACATAGCGCTTTAGATTTTTAATTAGTCAAAATTAAGCATACATTATGAACTATTCATTGGAATAACATTTTTAAAAAAATGCATCAATCGATTGGGCAAATGTTTAAAAAAGAGCCTGAATAAAAATATCAGGAGAAGAGTTCCAGGCAACTTTAAAATTTTGCACTGATAAGATGAGAAATATAGAAAGTAAAATATGTTTGTCTCACAAAATGTTTGGGGCCTTGAGCTGGGCCTTATGATTCCACAGGGGGCCATAGTGTCTTATATGGAATTTTAAAATCTTTAAAATATCTAAATGTATAAAAAAAATCCCTAAAAAGGAAGCAATTTATTAAAAATTTATTATTACAAAAACTTCAAGGGGTCCTGTACCAGGCCCCAAGGAGCCAGAAATTTATTTTGCATGTACTTGGATATAAAAATATTTTTGTAGTTATTAAAATAATGGGAGGATGCTAAAACTATGTCAAATAAAATTAAAAGCAATTTGGATCACCTTTAAAGAAGCTGCACCAAGGGCTCCAAGACAGCGATTAATGTTCAAAATTAGTGGTAGCTGAAATCTGAGAAATTTTTTTGTTGCTCGTGTAGTAGCTGGAGGAACTAAAAAGTTGTTAGGAAAAAAAAAAAAAAAAGCTAGTGAATCGGACAATTTTTAAAGGAACCATGATAAGGGGCACTGTAGGGGCCAACTGACAGTTAAATATAGAGCCCTAACATGAAAACATGTTTAAATGTTTTAGTACATAGCGCTTTAGATCTTTAATTGGTCAAAATTAAGCATAGAGTATGAATTATTCGTAAGAATAATATATTTTTTTAATGCACAAATTGATTGGGTAAATGTTTTTAAAAAGGCCCCAGGGCCCAAATAAAAATGTCAGGGTGTTGGTCCTGAGATGAGTCCAAGATTCAACTTTAAATTCTTGCACTGAGAAGGTGAAATCTAGGGAGTGAAAAATGTTTGGTGCACAAAAAAATCAAGGGGCCCTGGACCAGGCCCTATGATTACCTAGGGAGCTGCGGTGTTTTATATGGAATGTAAAAAATTGAAATATCTAAATGGAACAGGTATCCCAAAAGTAAAGACCAAATTAAAGGAAGCAATTTATTAATAATTTATTATCAAAAAAATTTAAAGGGGCCCTGTACGGGCCCCAAGGGTCCAGGGTCATAACTGAAAAATAAAAAGGCGAGAATAGCTAAATGGAGAAATGTTTGTCAAAACGAAGAAGATTAGATAAAAGGGGGTCAAGTTACTAACAATTTGGTGCATAAAAATTGTCAGGGGCCCCTTACCATTAAAATATTAAAAATCTAAGCATCAGTGTGACCTTGCTTGTTCATTTTCTCCTATTCAAATTTGTATAGGAAGCATTTTCATCTGGTGCAAATCGTATGACAGTTCTCGATTTATATCAAGCAGAATTTTCAGGGCCAAGTTTATTTTTCTCTGTCAAAACTAATTTTCTTAAATTTGTGACCTAGCTAAATCCTTTTCTCATGCTCTATCTATAGGAGGCATATTTTGTGAAAATCTTCTCAGCTATTCAGAATATCATTCATAATCAAGAAAATTACTTGCTTGTTTACCTCTATTCATGATTCAAATCATATATATTAGAGTTTCATATGCATTTAGGCATTTATACATATTTTTCTTAAGTCAGACAGAACTTTCTAGTTCTGTACAATTCCTGTATTATTAAAAGTTTGTACTGCACACTCATATATATACATTACAAACATTAAATTTATTCCATAAAAATTTCTTTTTCAAAATAACTCTGCAATCTCAGTTTATTAAATTATACTCTGTCTTAAATAATATTCTATTTATTACATTTATTTAAATTCATGTCTATTTAAAATGCTTATTATAGTGCTTTATTTTCTTTCAATGTCTTTCTTAGGAAGCCTAGAATTTTTGTACCACCAGTTATCTTAAAAAATAAAATACTATGTCTGCAGTTAAGAAGCAAGTCCTGCAAACAAGCTGATTTAATATATTTACTTCAGTATTTATCTTCTAGATAAGTTGTAGAATTGTGTTGATTAAAATTTCTGAATTTGTAATTTGTAAGTGACTTTCGATTAGTATTCTGGGAGAATTACAGAAAGTGATTTATTGTTATGACGTCATTTTCATCTGAATGTTACAAATAATCGTATCATATATATAAAGTGAAGAAGTCTAGGGGTAATATCACATAACTTTAATACTCTTGATTAATATAAACTATTTACAAGGGAAAAATAAGTAAAATGTTAAGATTAAGGGGCATCTTTGGTCTTTTTGACCAGAGCTCGGCTAAGTACGTCTTCATCAGGCTGGATCCGGCATCATTCTAACTCCTCTGTACTTGTTGCTGAGGCCCTTTCGTGTGAAAGTGCTAACTATGCAACATTTAATTCACATGTGGCTGTAAAAAGGTCGTACACGTGTTGTACTTTGCTATGGGGCGGATGTCGAGTCGGCCAAATGCATCTGAAGCGAGCCTGTTGCTATGGGCTCGCTATATCGACATATATGTATATAAAATAGATCGTTTTGTTAAGTAGTAAAGTGAACAATGCTTATTATATTTCTGTACAGTTTGATTATTGATTTTTTTGTAGGAGATAACAAGAGGTGATAATGAGAATTGGATAGACTTTGAAATGCTTCCTGAAGAAACAAAAGTTAAGGTTTGTATATAATTAATATTTTTAATTTTTTTCGACACTGCATTTGAGTAAAGATAGTTTGGATGCATTTCATTAAAAGCAGCACTGACTCTTAAAAACTTTTTTAAAAATGCTGTTGATAAAACAGGGTTCAATAAAAAAATCATTCACTTTCAAAAACCAATTTATTCAAAAGTATTATACTTACAAATAATGATTGATACATGAAAATAACCACAAAATATCCAAATTTGTACACCGGGGAGGCATGGCAATGCTAGCTCAGTATCCATAATGAATTCATTCAGTCTCTCTGGAAATGGAGCCAAAGCGAGAAAAGAGTTTCTGTGTCCTAGAATATGCAAAATGTTCATCTGTCATAGCAGTGTAATGTTCTTTCAGAAGACAGGACGAAAAAGCATCGCCTTGTAGACAAAGCATTTTGCAGTGAAATTGAATTGAACTACTGCCTGGACATGTGTCATGTCACCAAGGGGACATACATAGAACATTTGTTGAGTAAGGACTAGATGAGTATATAAACTTGGATATTTTGTGATTATTTTCATATATCAATCGTATTTGTAAGCATAGTACTTTTGAATAAATCAAATTTTGAAAATAAATGATTATTTTTCTTATATTTTAAGTGTACCTTACTTTCAGGCATTCATTTTCTAAACACAAAAAGCAAATTTTATATTTATACTCTATATTATAAACCACAATAGGGTTTGTTTTATTTTACAATACAACTATTTCATTAAAAAAAAACTTTACATTTAGATATCCATCTAAAAAAACAATTCTCCTCTTTATATAAAAGAAATGCATGATTAGTTCCAATTAATATAGAGCCTTTACTGTCCACAAAGTTCAATATTTAAAAGCATTGATTAAAAATCACTTTTAAACCAGTTTTATCAACTGTCACAAAATAGCTCTAGAATAATATTTATTCGATTCCAAAGTTTACTTTTTCTGTCAGCTTGTGCTATCTTTATCTTGTAGTTTTTCCATTGTCCCTTTTTAAAATTTTTGATCTCACTTCATGGAGGCGTCTTCAGTTTCAAATGACAGCAATTCCTCTAAGGAGGATATCTATCTGAGATTGTCTGGCTTTTCCCTTTCTTTTCTCTCCCCCCCCCCCCCCAAACTTTTCCTTCTCATCTACAGTTGAACACCAATGGCTATCCAAAGTAGAGTGTGCAATGTTATTACACACCTCTTCTCTGTTTAAATTTATTTCAATGGTTTCCCTCATCAAGGTATTGTGTTGATTTTCATAATTTGCTATCTTTGATATTGTCATTGATTGCGGCTTTAAGGAGTTTTTATATTTTGTCATGAAAGGGCCATACTCCTAAAATATATAGTAATTCTTAAAATGTAGAATTCTTTTCTAAATAAGTGATTCTTTTATAAGATTTTATATATTTTTTTTTACTTTCTTTTTTAAGATTTCCCCTGTACAATGGAAATCTTGGATTTAAATTTTTACTTGACATGTCACAGGTTTATATTATCTTAAAGAAATTTATGATTATATATTGTTTGTGACATAAAATGACTGTATGAAAAAATTACTGTCATATGACTCAGGTGAGTATATTTTTTACTTTCTTCTAGCTATAATAGAAGAAAACATTCTAATCAGATTTTATTTTGATGGATTTACACATTAAAGGTCTAATATCGCAAAAAAAAAAAAAAAAAAAAAAGAAAAAAAAAAAGAAAAGAAAAGAAAAGAAAAATAAATTATAAATATCTGTGTGTTAGAATGCTCTCATCGTAACATTGAAAAGTATGTGTATGCGAAGTTATCAATAGAAATGAACCAAATTTCATATCAGGGCTTAAAATTATATTTTCTAGAGGAGGGGAGTTTCCCTCCCAACATTTATAAATGGAGGGGAGTTTAGCTGTTTGGGAGGGAGAAAAAAAAATCTTTAAAAACCTACTGTTATTTTATGAGCTATTTAAAGAATTACACAAATACAGACATGACAAAATACCACTGAAGCAATTTTTATCAACAACTCAGAATAATTATGCAAAATGTGTTTTTTATTTTAAAAAAAGAGTAAGTCAAGATTTTATATAGTCGTTTTAGTTTTCAAAGGGATAAATTCCCTTCCTGTGCTAATTACTTTTGTTTCAGGTCTAATAAACTCTGTTTTTGGTTCAGGATGCATATTCTGACAATATTGACATCTTTTTTGTGATTCTGTGATGAAATTTGCATTTTTTTAGCAGCCTTTTGACTAGATTTGCATTTATTCAGCAACCTTCTGACAAAATTCACATCTTTTTTGCAATTCTTCAATGATATTTGTGTTTTTTAGCAGCCTTTTGACTAAATTAGTGTAACTCTTTGACAAAATACACATTTTTTTCCCGCGATGCATTGTTGAAATTTGCATGCTTTACACGATTTCTGCGACAATCCGTATCCTTTGACGAATTTTGCATTTATTAAGTAATCCAAAGACAATTCTGTTCTGTATTTTTCGACCGAAAATCATAAGTTTTCGGTAAAAAAAAAAAAAGCTATTAATTTGGAAATTTAGACAAACAACATACAACAAATTTCGACAAATCGTCACCCCCAAAAAATCAATTTCTCAAATCGTTCGCAGAAAAATCATAAATATCATAAGAGGTTTGAGGAAAAAACGCGAATTTCGTTAGATAATTGTGAAAAAACTCAAATTTCGTCTGAAGATCGTGAAAAAAAAAAAAAAAAAGTGAATTTTGTGAAACAATAGTGAAAGAAAAACAAATTGGGATTTGCAAAAAAACGCAAATTTCAGGTAGGGATCACAGAAAAAATGAAAATATCATCAAAAAACCTGCGGGAAAACAAAAATCTCAAAAAAAATTTTAAAAAATTGTCGCGCAAATGTTATCTAAGGATTGCGAAAACACAGTCAAAAGTATATCTCCCCCCTCCACACAATCTACTGTAAATTTGCATTTATTTCACGATCCTTTCAGAAAATTCGTGTTTATTCTGTGATTTTTTTAAGAAATTTGTGTTTTATCGAGATCTTTTAAAGAAAGTCGAGTTTTTTTTTTGGGGGGGGGGGGGGGGCGGCGATTCTTTGGGAAATTTGCTGTTTTTATCATGATAATCTAACAAAAATTTCTGCGACTAATTGATGAAATTGATTATGAAAATATGCAATTCAGCTTGGTTCAAAAGCTATGAAAAATCGGTAACTATCCTGGAAATTCGAACATAATTATTCAAATTTTGGGGTTGATAAATGATGTTTCATAACTTTTGGAATCGAATGCATTAATTATTTGGAAAATTTGAAACAGAATTGCTTCATTCTCGCGATGGTAAATCGCACACAACTTGTCAATCGATCATGGGGGGAAAAATGCGAAATTTGAAGATTGGTTGCCGAAAAATAACGAGAATTCCAACAATTTTTTGCAGCAAAAAACTCGCAAAATATGTCATTCAATCGCACAAAATTTTTTTTAAAAAAGAAAAAAGAAAAAAAAAAAAAAACATGGGAGTTAAATTGTAGTTTTAAAATGCAAAATTTTTCGGAAAATTTGTGTTTTTTTTTTTTTTTTTTTGGATGGGATTTCAAAATTTCGGGCACGAATCCCGTCATCTTGCCCTGAAATTCAAGCCCTGCATATATAAGGTTTTGACTGTGTCCAATGGCTCCCAGTTGAGCTTGGCGATATTCTGCTAGAAGGGCTGTAATATAAAAATAATTAGATGTAGTAACAATTTTCAACAACATTCCAACATTCAGAAAACTTAATGCAATTGCACTAGACTTAAATTGCATATGTTGTGAATTAATGGGAATATAATACTAAAGTTTTCCTTAGATACTCATTTGTTATTGCTATTATAAAACATAATATTTGTTGTAAATGCACTATTTTAATTTTAGATCGAAGGCATGAAGATGATTGTTCGTTGGTTACTTGGTTTAAAAAATGCTACACAGTCAGCTGTTTCAACCTTGCGATTGCTAACTACCGTCATTCTTCATAGAGGTGATTTAATGGAAAAAGGACATGTATCGTAAGTTTCTGTTGTATTTGTGGTATATTTTTCTGCACCTAATTAAAAATTGTATTGAAGTACTTTATAACAGGGTTGGCAAGTTTTTGACACGTGGCAGTTTTTGACGGTTTAAACCATGGTTTAAACTGTCATGTCAAAAACCTATATTTATATGTAAATAAAGAAATTTATTTACATATGTATATGTATATATCTACCTATGTTGATATTTAATAAATAGAATTTATTTGCTTTTAATAAAGAAAATGTTTCTAAATATGTTGTAGAAAAATAAATTAAAATTTTTGAAGAATCATATTTTGAATAGTAAACAAAAACTTAGACATTGGAAAACTTATCTTTTGTAATATTATTATTTATTAAATTTTAATGTGTTATTCAAAATCTGCAGGAATATTATATTATTAAAAATTTTATTTATAATCAAACTTAGTGTATCCTTCTATAGTAAAAAAAAACTAGCCTTAAAATGAATGACTCCTGAATAATGTTGATCTGTAAGATTTCCGGAAATAACGAATCCGGTTGGACCACTCCTTCCATGAGTCGAACGGCTCCGTCTATGCATCGCAAAGCGATTCCAACCGGGATTGCAAAGCAATACTGAACGGAATCGCGATGCGATTACGCGGGGGGTTGGCGAGCATAGCGAGCAGGGTTGCGGAGCCCCCCTATAGTTTAAAACAACTGTAACTGCTCATTACAATTATGCATGTTTGGGGTGCCCCCCCCCCCCCCAAAGAGAACTTTTTTAATTTTTATCCACAGCACTCGTGTTGCAAAGCTTTAGAAAGGTTTGAAACTGCATTTTCCTATTATGGATGTCTTGTGTGTCCCCCACTACTCTGCCCCCCAGGGGGGGACAAATTTTTAATTTCTTTACAACACCAGTCGTATGACACATCATTTGAAAGGTCTGCAACTGCTTATTCATATTATGGATGTGTCACCCCCCACTCTGCCCCCCAGGGGGGGGGGCACATTTTTAATTTCTTTACACCAGCAACCGTGTGACACATTATTTGAGAGGTCTGCAACTGCTTATTCATATTATGGATGTCTTGTGTGTCAACCCCTACTCTGCCCCCCAGGGGGGCACATTTTTAATTTCTTTACAACACCAGTCGTGTGACACATTATTTGAGAGGTCTGCAACTGCTTATTCATATTATGGATGTCTTGTGTGTCACCCCCCACTCTGCCCCCCCAGGGGAACACATTTTTAATTTCTTTACAACACCAGTCGTGTGGTACATCATTTGAAATGTCTGCAACTGCTTATTCATAGTACGGATGTCTTGTGTGTCACCTTCACATTGTGCTTCCCCCGGGGGGGGGCATATTTTTAATTTCTTTACAACACAAGCAGGGATGTAAGACCTGCGCCGAAACCGCTTTTCTGCGCCAAATTGCTACAAAACAGCTATTTTTTTCAATTTTACGCCAAACGTGCGCCAAAAGGCACTTAGTGCCAAAACGAAATTTAGCGCGATTTCGTCGATCCAGGAAACAACAACAAATATTTTTTTAGGCTAATAATTTCGTCGAAAAACAAAGAAACAATGCAAAAAATCTCGAAAAACGCCCAAATTTCGCCGAAAAATTGCCAAAAACATGCGCATTCGGTCATGAAAAACGCGATGTTTTGTGGAGTTTTATCGTGACTCCACAAACGACCGTAAGTTGTTTTTCCCGCGAGTATCCTACGTTCATTTTCATCGCAGCCGACGTAGGGCTACTAGATTTACGAGCTGAAGCATCCGCCATTGATATGCCTTTGGGTTTGCCATATGTACCCAGCGCCCATTCGCATCTATGTAAACAGAGAGCAACGGTGCTGCATTTTGACAGTTATTTTCTATTAAATACACGTTATAATGAAATACGAAATTTATGGTAAGATGTTGCTCTGCTATGAATTGTTCAAACTATTTTAAAAAAGGACAGAAGGCGTTCCAATTTCTGGAAGAAAACACAAGACGAACAAAGTAAATAACCAACTGTCGTCGAAATAATTGGCGCGGTTTTTGAAAGCGCCAAATTTAAAAGTCGGTCAAAACTTGTAAAAATAAATGATGATTACGATTCTTTTAGATTTAATTTTTTATATCTGTATTTATATAATTCTCGTATGATAGCGATTCTCAATCAAGGGTACGTATGCTCTTGGGGATACGTTACGGGTTTTCTGAGGGCATGTCCTAAATAAATAATGGTTTAAATCACAAAAATGTTAGAAATGATAATGTATTTTTTATCGATTTATTATATGATTGAGAAAAGATAATTACTAATAAGAAAAATTGCACACTTATTATTATTATTATAATTTATTTATTATTATTATATAGTATTAGATATTTTTATTATATAAATTATTTTATTATATTAATGTATTATATTATATTATAATTATATAATTTTTTTGTAGCTATAAATATAATATATAGCGTAATAACATATTAATACATAACTTTATAATTAAAAAAACAATAATAACATATAAATTGTTATATATAATTAAAATTATAAATAATTTTAAAATATAAATTTAAAAAATAAAAATATAAATAACGTAAATATAATTATATTATGCATATTATCCCAATATATATACATATTATGTTATTTTGTATAATTATATTGCATTATACAATATAATAAATAATATATATATATATAATAAAATAATATAAAACTATATAAATATAATAAATAAATCATATTTAATTTAATAATTGTAATTTAACAATAACAATAGTAATAATAATAGTTTAATAAATGACTAATTTATAATTTAATACATAATAAAATATATTAACTATAATTATAATAAATGCATTATGTAAACAATATATTTAAATAATATATAAAGTATTATGTATAATTATTATGCATTGCATTAATGTATTAATTATTACATTATTTATTTGTTTGTTTGTTTATAATTTATTATTTAATAATATATTTATCTTTTTGATTTACTACGAGTTGATAGAATATCATTTTTTAAATATATATTTGTCAATGAGTAGATTTTTTAATATCTAATTTTAATTAGTTATAGATTTAATTTTTTATTGATTTACTATGAGTTAATAGAATATTACCATTTTTTAAATTAATTCTTGCCAGTGAAATTAATTTTTAATATTTAATTTTATTTATTTATACAATTATGTTTATTAATTTACTATCAATTATTACTATCAAATATTATTTTTTATGAACTCTTGTTAGTGAAACTAATTTTAATTTAATTTTATTTATTTTTACAATTATTTCTATTAATTTACTATCAGTTAATAAAATATATTATATATATTTTTATTTTTTAATAATTTATTAGAACAGAAAAAATACATTCTTCATTACTACTTTATTTTTAGCACATATTTATTGAGTTGAATATGTATCAGTTCCTTGTCACTTTTTTGCTGCGTCACATTTTTTCAGCATTTGTTTTTTCTGTCACTTTTTTTCCGTTTATCACATAGATGATGCATTAGTTCAAGTAATATATGATAAACAAATTTTTTGAGATCGCCAATAAGGCGCTAAAGTCGCCTCTGTGGTCGCCAAGAAGCAGGGATGTACCCACAGTGTACCTAAATATGGCGGTGATGCTCCGGCCCATAATTCTAGAGGCTCTAGCCGACGCAGAGTTCGGAGCGGAACGTCATGCGACGTACAGTGCGCGCGTTGGGGGAGACGAATGAGAGCAGCCGTAATGTGTTTATTCCATTGACTTTCCAATTAATGGGAGTTCGCCTCTTATTTCAGGGGTTATTCTCGTCCGAAATTTCCGAATATTTAAGGCATCCTCTTCCGAAAATTTGAAATTGGGTTATCAGTTCCACATAGTTGCCAACTTGTGCGGTTTTGCGCGCGGAGAAATGCAAATTTCGTGAAAGGATCGCCAAAAAGCAAACATTTCGTTACTATTTCGTGGAAAAACGCCGATTTTGTCAATGAACTTTGTCAAAAGATCGCTGAAAAAAATTCGAATTTCCTCTGCGGATCGCGAAAAACGGCAATTTCACCAAATATCGCAGATAAAACGCAGATTTTGTCTGAAGACTGCAGGAAAACGTTGATTTCGTCTAAATATTGCGCGTATACTCCGATTTCGTTAAAAGATCGCGGAAAAAAAACGCCGTTTTCGATAAAATATCGCTTAAAAATATTTTGTCAGAAGATCATTGGGGGGGGGGGGGGATGCTGATTCATCAAAAGATCACGGAAAAAACGCCGATTTCGTCAAAAGATCGCGGGGATAAAACACAGTTTTCGAGGGAAGATCGGTTAAAAACGTAAATTTCCCTAAAGATCGTCGAAAAAAACGCTGATTACATTAAAAAAAACACGGAAAAACGCCGATTTCGTCAAAAGGTCGCGGAAAAATTGCTGATTTCAACAAAAGATCGCAATAAATCGCCGATTTTGTTAAAATATCGCAGATACCCACTTCGCCCGGGGGGGGGGGGGGGGCGGGGGCCGTAGCTAAGGAGGCGCTATGGGCGGCTCAGCCCCCCTAAAATATTTTGAGCCCCCCCCTGGAAAAGATTCCAAGGTCATTAAATATATTTCTGTTTCGAAAATTCAAATGAAATTCTGTTCAAAAATCTAATTTTGTTTTGTGATCCTTTTACAGTTTTGTAGAATTACGAAATTGTATCTAAAATAAGTAATTCAACACTCCATCATCCTATTTGTACATAGGAAGCTAACATGATGTTTAATTTTGCACCAGTTATTCACTCAAAATTTTCATCATCCTATACTTTTCTTAGTATAAAATGAAGTTATTACAACAGTTTAATAAAAAACATAGTACCTATACAGTGTAAATTTGCGCTAATTTATCTTTCTGTGTCAGAAAAAAAAGAAAAATTATGAGCCCCCCTACAATCTCTTGAGCCCCCCCCCCCCTTATAGATCACTTCTATCTACGGCCTTGGGGGGGAGGTAACCTGCGGACCCTTCCCCGCCACCGATTTCCGAAAATGCGATGTGAATTTAGGAAAAAAAATTTCCACCCAGAATAGCCATTGTCTTTTGTATTGTATATATTTTCTGTAAATTAAGTATCTTCCTGTTCTGTATCTTTCCCGTGTTTGTGGTAAATTATTTCGCTCCTCGACGAATCCTGCCGATAGACGACAAAACCGAAAGCAGAATGAAAGCGCGTACGAAAATCTGCTACATGTTTGTCAAACAATCGAAAAAAAAAAAAAAAAAAATTGCTATTTTGTCAAAAAATGAAAAAAATGCAGTCAAAGGAAAACAGTATGTAATTCACTTTTCTCCGGGAGGGACTTCTGTCGCTCTGCGGGAGACATGATAGTTTTTTTTGGGGGGGGGACATTTCATTGCTCCGGGGGGGGGGGGGGATGTCCCTCCCCGGGCCACCACCTGAATTCAACACTGAAGGAAAAAAAACGTAAATCTGCATAAAAATCGGGAAAAATGCTCGAATTTCATCAAAAAATCATGGAAAACACGCAAATTTTGTCAAAGGATTTCGAAAAAATAAAACATGAATTTTGTCCAAGGATTGCTAATTTTGTCATTTGAATTTAACCAGTAGATCGGGAAAAACACTCGAATTTCATTAATAGATCATGAAAAATTTGTCTATTGATCGCGAAAAACATGCACATTTTATTGAAAAATCATGAAAAACACTTGAATTTCATCAAAGAATCTCGAAAAAAACATGAGTTTTGCTAAAGGATCGTTATTATCATCAAAAAAAGAATGAACAAAACACAGCCAAAAGATCGTGGGGAAAAAAAACGTTAGTTTCTGGAAAAGATCGAAAAAAAAAAAAAAAAAAAAAAAAAAACTTCTTTAAAGGATCCTGACAAACAAGCGTATTTCATCAAAAGATCACAAAAAAAAACCATGCAAATTTTGTCAAAAATTGCAATAAACACGCAAAATTTTATCGAAAGATCGCAAAAAATACTTGAATTTCGTCAATATATTGCATAAAACACTCGAATTTCACCAATAGATCGTGAAAAGCACTCGAATTTCATCAATAGATCGCGAAAAAGACGCGAGTTTCGACAAAAGATAATGTAAATTTTGACTATAGATCGCAGAGACACACAAATTTTATCAAAAAATCACGAAAAACACTCTAATTTCATCAAAGGATTGCGAGAAAAATGTGAGTTTTGTTAAAGAATCGTTAATATCATAAAAAAAAAAGAGAGAATAAAACACAGTCAAAAGATCAGGAAAAAACATTCATTTCTGTAATAAAATGCGAAAAAAACTTGCAAATTTTTTTAAAAGATTCCGAAAAACAAGCGTATTTTGTCAAAAAAAAAATCCCCAAAAACATGCGAATTTTGTCAAATGATATTTAACTTCGTCATAAAAAGACCACAGTATGATCAAAAAATGATCAAAAGATTTTGGAAAAAAAAAAGTTTATTTCTTTAAAAAATCGAGTGGGAATAAAAAAAAAAAAAAAGAAAAAAAGAAAGAAAATTTCATCAAAAGGATTGTAAAATCCATAAATTTCGTCAAAAGATCTCAGAAAACGTACAAATTTCATCAAAAGGTCGTAAAAAACCCACAAATCTAGTTTTTAAAAAAACCGCCCAGACAGGGTCAAAAGTTTGTGAATTATGTTAAAAGATCACAAAAAACTGCAAATTTTATTAAAAGGTCTGAGACGTGTGGAGAAATTTAATCTGAGTATTTATTCTTTCAAATGTAAAAATATTTTTCAAGATAGCAATTATTCTAATTGTTAAGAGTTTATTAGCATTAGAATATTTCAATCTGCTCCTTAAACAGCTTTTATTGCTAAAATGTTATTATTATTTCTATTATTATATATATATATATTTCTTTTTTTGCTGCTACAAAATCCGATATTTACTGCTACAAAATCTGATTTTTGCTGCTACAAAAACAGATTTTACTGCTCCAAAATTCGATTTTTGCTGCTCCAAAGCAGCTGCAAAATGGCTTTAGCGCACTTTCATCCCTGCACAAGTTATGTGACACATCATTTGAAAGGTCTGCAACTGCTTATTCATATTATGGATGTCTTGTGTGTTAACCCCCCACTCTGCCCCCCAGGGGGCGACAAATTTTTTAACACCAGTCGTGTGACACATCATTTGAAAGTTCTGCAACTGCTTATTACGCGGGGGGGGGGGGGGGGGGGCAGCGTAGCAAGCAGGGGGGGGCAAAGCCCCCTAGTAGTTAAAAAAAATATTAAATATCAGACACTTTTAAGGATAAACATTAACATTTTCTGAACATTAGACAAATTGACAACAATTCTTTTAATCAGGTTGAGTATTCATCAGTTGTTCCCAATCTGAGAACTTCTATTTTTTAACTTCTCTAAAATAAACTGGAGAGGGGGGGGGGGGTTAAGTGAATTGCTTTTAACATAGTTTTAAGGTGAGGGAGTACAGGGTTGCCACGCCACCTAGAGAACCGGGAAAACACAGGGAATTTTAAATCTCCTCCCAAAACAGGGAAAATCCAGGGAATTTTTTTAAAAATCCTAAAAAATCTGGAAAACACAGGGAATTTGGTAATGGCAAATTATAACATTTCTAATTAGCCTTCATACATGCATATATTTTTTCGCATTCAATATGGAATAAATGCGTTGCAGTACAGGGAAAATACAGAGAATTTTTTTTCAAGATTAGAGTGGCAACCCTGGAGTAGGAAATGCCCCAAGGTGTTGCTTTTGCATTCCTCGAATGCAAATCTCCTTTATGCTTCACTAAAATTGGATGGTTTCCCTGTTATCAGAAAACAAAGATCCTGAATGGTCCATTTTTCGAGATCAGATCTTGTAAAAGACAGAACACTGACAATGTACAATAATGTAGTATAATATACTATAACAATGCAGCAGTAATGTATTTTATTATGCATTGAAATAATGTTCTTATCACAGTTTTTTTTTTTTTAATATATAAAAATGGAAAATTATGTTAATATTAAAATTTCATATAAATACATAAAAATGTGTTGCTTTATATTTTAAAATGAGGAAGATGAATAATCCTATGTAATTAAAGCCCTCTATTATGAGTGAAAATGATTAATTGCAACTAGAATGAAATGAAAAGATTCTTTTTTTTTTTTTTTTTTTTTTTATTAGATTTACAAATGAGTTAAAAGGATGTCTCGAAAGAAAACAAAATTTTTTTTCTTTTAGAAGATAATGCAAAATCAGCTATTTCATATGTATACTATATTTCCCTTTAATAGATCATAAAAAATACCTGAAACTCGTTAAATAATAATAGTACACTGCATATACTAATGATGCTGCTGGACTTGAAAAATCCTGGTTCCTTGGGACCCTGGACTTCTAAAATTTTAGGTCCTTTTTTTACAAAAGTAGGTCCCTCATTAATAATAAGTCATATTTTTAGACACAAAAATTAAATTTGCTCATTTGCAAAAGAAAAAGGAAATGCAATAATTATTGTTTTAATAAATAATTAAAACCAATATTATTTTTTTAAACTATTAAGAGAAAATTACCTTATCAAAAATAAATGTGCAAGATAAAAATTTAACTATAAAATAATGCTTATTTGAGTGTAGAAGATAACAAGCATCACTATTGTTCAAATTTTTTTTAGAAAGGGGCAAAACTGATTTATTGAAAAAGACATTTTAGCTGAAAAAAGGAATACTTTTGTTGAGTGTAGGGGGCACTTTTTGTTTAATGAATGGGTGCTTACAGGAGTCGCATACACTGAGAAAGATTTGGAGCAGTGAAAAACGGATTATGAAGCAAGAAAAACCTGTTTTTGGAGCAGCATAATAAAAAAAAAGAAGCAAGAAAATTAGTTTTTAGGAGCAGAAAAATTCACTCCCAGCATTCTTTTTTTTTTCGCTATCTTTTGATGGAATCTGTCATTTTATTCTGATTTTTTGACGAAAATTGTCGTTTTTTCACGATCTATTGGCGAAATTTGCCGTTTTTTTTGCGATCTTTTGGCAAAATTTGTCATTTTTGTGATCTTTTGACAAAATTGCCATTTTATGAGAATTTTTTGATGAAATTTTTCGTTTTTTCGCGATTTTTTTACGAAATTTGCCACTTTTTCGCGATTATTTGAGAAATCTGCCGTTTTATTGCAATATTTTGACAAAATTTGTCATATTTTGCGATCTTTTGACGAAATCTGCCATTTTATGAGAATTTTTTGATGAAATTTGTCGTTTTTTCGTGATTTATTTACGAAATTTGCCATTTTTTGACGGAAACTGCCGTTTTATCGCAATATTTTGACGAAAGTTTCTTTTTTCCGCAAAACTTTTAAAGAAATTTTCCGCTTTATCGTGCATTTTTTTTTTAATGAAATTGGTCTGTTCGCAATCCTTTGAGGAAATCTGCCGTTTTTTTTCCTGATTTTGTGACGAAATTAGCCATTTCTATGCGAATTTTTGATGAAATTTGCCAGAAATTAATCATCATTTGTAATTTTTTAGTGTCCTGTAGGACATGTAAGAGCTATTTTTTGCTTCCCGTCGCCGATTTTTTGCGTAATTTATTTAAAAAATCCGCGCTATAGCGTCCGCGGCATCACCGTTACTATTATTACTAAAATTGAAAAAATAATGATAATAGTTGTTCTTGAATCGCTTCTTTGCGAGTCTGAAAACAACAGCAGGAATGTCAAAATATTATGGGATCGAAATGCGCGAGTCTTTTTTCCCCCATCATGTTTTTGAGCTAAATGCATGCGCACCTTGCTGTGCTTCATCCCTGTAAAGTTTGTTTCATAGTACTGTTCAACGCATTGTTTCACACTTCATCCTGTAATGTTTGCTATTCTTTTATGTTGGATGCTATGCCAGCTTACAGAGTAGTCAGTAGATGGGGCTAGTTACATGTTTTCAAAGCTGTGGTTCTTTTTCTTACGCAATGTTCTTTTAGAAAAACAGTTCTTTTACATATTTTTATTTGTGTGATTTATCTCTATAATCTTTTCTGTTGGTCAAATTAAGGTTCTAGACCCCTTTTTTTTCTATTTCATTTAAAGAAGAAAAAATTATATTTCATATTAAAAAGAAAACATGAATTGTGGTGGCAGACCTATAGATTTAGTTTGGCAGCATTTCCATAAAATTAAAATTGATGGAAAATACTATGTCAATTGCAAAAATTGTGGAAATGTTAGATCAAATCATGTAGATAGAATGAAAAATCATGTTGCTCAGTGTTTAAAGAAAAAATCAGCTACTTTGGATTTGGACTGTACAGATGATAAGGTTGATATTGATGAACCTGAACTTAACATTCCAAGCAAGAAAGCAAAGCCTAACCCTTTCTTTATAAGAACAAGTACAGATGAAGCACATAAATTGGATATCCTAGCTGCAAAATTTTTCTATGCCAATAACATTCCTTTCAGTGCTGTGGAACATCCAACATTCCAAAGTTTTGTTTCCGCACTAAGACCTGACTATTCTCCTCCTACTAGAAGAGCATTATTGAATTCATTTGCTGGATGAAGTTTCAACTGAGATTCAAGAAACAACTAGAGAGAAACTGAAGGAGAAAAAAGTTGTATTAGTAGAAGCTGGCTGGAGCAACATACACAATGATTCAGTCATAGCAACTTGTATTCATAGTGATGGAAAGTCTTACTTTGTTGATGCCATTGAGGCTCGTGCAACAATAAAAAACACAGATTTTCATAAGCAGATAATTGAGAATGCAATTAAAAAAGCTAAAGATACATATTCCTATGATGTAAAAGCAGTTGTTACAGATAACGCAAAAGTTATGGAAAAGATAAGAGAACTTTTGAGAGATAATGAAAATGAATTATTGTTATATGGATGTTCAGCTCACTGGTTAAATTTAGTTGGTCAAGCTCTTACTCCAGAATCAGTAATGAAACAAGTTGTAAAGATTCAAAAGTACTTTAGAAATTGCCACTTTCCAGCAGGTTTGCTTAAAGAATTTCCCGAATCTTTAAAACCTCAATTACCTGGACAAACAAGGTGAAACAGTCAACTTACATGCATTGATACTTTTTTTAAAGAACAGGCCATTTTACATACAGATTGCAGAAAAATATGAAGAGAAAATTGATGCTTACATTTGTAGATTGGTAAATGACTACAATTTGTTTAAACAATGCAAGGATTTGTTCTTAATGCTTCAACCAGTTGCTATTGGTCTAAAAACCTCACAAAAAGATACTTGTTCACTAGCTGATACATGTTCAATCTGGTTGTCTCTTATGAAGGAAATTTCATTGCAACCACATATCAATATAATTCAGAATAGAATGAAGGAAATACTTCAGCCCTTCCATTTTTTTGGCCTATATGTTACATTCAATGTATAAGGGCAATGGTTTATCAGATGAACAACGTGAAAGTGCTCATATTTGGGCAGAAGAAAAAGTTCCTTGGTTGTTTATCAATTTTAATAACATACGAAGGTGAAGCATCACCGTTTCCTAAATCTTACTTTTTACCAACTGTGATAAATATGGATCCTGTAACATGGTGGAAGGCTATAAGCAAATGTGAATTTTTCAAGTCTGTTCCAGCTTCTGGTTTGGTAGAATTAGCCATACAACTTTTATCATGCCCTGCAAGTTCTGCTGCAATAGATCGAATGTTTTCCAATTTTGGACTAATTCATCCAAAACTCCGTAATCAATTAGAAAAATGTTCAAAACTGGTTATGTGTTACCATATGCTGTATGGAGCAAATGAATTGGATTATTGAACTAAATTTCTACTTTGATAATTTTCATTTGGATTGATTTTGATTATGTAATTAAATTAATTGGAATTATTTAATGAATGTTTTATTTTTTTAAATTATGTATTTAATTAGATAATATTAAAAAAAAACTACATAATATTTTGTATTTTAGAAGTATTTCATAAATCAGTGTAATTTTTTCTATTTTGACTTTTACAATTGTTAGTTAGTTTTTCAGAAAAATCAGTAAGTCTGAATTTTAATCGTTAGTCATTTTTTTGAATTTATAACTAATATAAAAATAATAAAAAAATTAATTCCTTTCTATAAATATCTGAGTATCTACTTACAATATTCAGCTATTTATTTATTATATTGAAAAATTAGCTTATACAAATACTTATTTTATTTATTTTTTTTTTTCCAGTGGATATTGTAAAATTTTGTTAAATATCTTAAGCATTCAGTTGTTGAATAATTAGTTCTTGTCTTACCTTGCTTTCAAGTAAACATTATCTTTATTCTTAATACTATTAGTGTGTGTGTTGGTGGGGGGGGGGGGATAAAAATGGTTTATAATGATGTGTAATAATCATAAATGTAATAAATAATATGCTTTATATTTAAATTCAAATTAACCTACTGGATATTATGTACATAATGTGCATAGCATAAAATATATATAGATATTAAACACATGTATCAAGTTCAAAACTTTTGAAAATCCAGCATTTATAACACTTAACTCGTTCCTTATAAATATTAGCTATGTCAAAATGCATACTAAATAACTTTATATATTTTTTTTTAATATTAAAATAATAGTAATAAATAAACAAGATATTTAAACGGAATTTTTGTGCAAATATTTCTGTTTGAAATCTGTCATTTTTACTTTATTTTTTTATTAATTAAAAATATTTTAAGACCTGCTAATTACCCATAATATAATTAAATTTCAACATAATGTATGGCAACTGTTGCTAGTTTTAAGATTTGTTTCCTAAACAAACTGGTGCACTGCTGCAGATTGCGACTCTAGATGGGTTTTTGATGGTTTAAACCTTTGTCATGTCAAAAACCCCTTTTTGACGTCAAAAACCCAACCCTGCTTTATAATAATAATAATAATAAAATGTAAAACTTGAAATTTAATAAATTTTCAATATTAACAGGTTGGTATGAATTACAAATTTAAATAAAAAAAATTCCTAGAATATACTGAATAACAATAAATATCCTTGATTTTTATTGAAATAATGTCACAAAAACTAATAATTTCTTCTTTATAATGAAAGTCCAAATTGTTTTCTATTTATAGCTTAAAAAATTCAGCTGTGGATTAAAGAATATTTAATAGTGTATAAAATTATAAGTGAAAAAAAATTTACGTGTGACTCTAATTTTGGCGCCCCTGATCTGCAGATTTACTAGTTTGTTTTGCATAATTGAAAATGCATATGAGATGGAGGGAAAAAATAAAAATTTTGGATTTATTCAGAACTGCAAACTTGTACTTCCTTTATGTTAGTTGCACTGTTCATTTGTTATTTTATTTATTTATTATTATATATATATATTTTTCATTTTTCAAGGAATGCTGAAAAATCTTGGCTGCGCTTAACTGCTGCTTGTTGTATGTTGAAACTGTGTCAAGAGCCTAGCTATTCTGAAGTAATTAGTTTAGAACAGTTTCAAGTACTCTCTCTTGTAATAAATGTAAGTATTATTATATTATTTTAAAAATTACAGTATTTTTATATATTGGAACATTTTTTTTTATATGAATGCTAGATGAAACCTTATCTATATCTACTTAGAATAAGAATTGTGATTCTTTATTTAGTTGGTATGTATAAGTCCTGAAACATTATATTTTCTTATGATGATAAATAAATGACATACCTCACAAATAGTGGGCCATGGTAGCATAGTGGTCATAGCTAGTGCTTTAAAAATAACGACAAAATGAATACCCATATGATAACGTTGGTTTCAAATTCTTTACCCGTTAAAAAGTATTCGTTTTGTTACTCGTTGCTGTTCAGAAATTGAGTATTTGCAGTCATCAAGCATATGGCATACATCGTATAGAATAATCTTTGGAAGAATTCGTATTAGTTAGTGCTACCATCTATCCATAAAAGTTACATTTATTGAAGTTTTATTTTAAAAATGCAAATAGAATAGTAAAACCAGGACCGTAGCGAGAAGTCAATAATTAGGGATTGGGGGGGGGATCAAGAAAATGTAGGGGGGTGGCTCATATATTTTTTTCTCTCTCTTTCTGTGATGCTGAAAGATAAATTACTGCATATTTACACTGTAGTTACCAGTGATGTAGTCGTAAAAAAGCAAAGGGCACACACTCTAAGCAGGGGTATACTCTAGAGTGTATGTACTATAGCTTTCTTAAGAAACAGCGGGTATACGGTGTTGTGCTTCATTAAAAAGTCCAGAAGGTATACGGCATATACCTTCCGGCTCAAAATGTTTTAGGGGGACCGAGCCGTCTGTAACACTCCCTTAGCTATGGCTCTGATTAAAATGCAATGCGTAATTGTACACAGGGCTATAATTAGAAATATAATTAAAAATGAGTAATAGGAGGGGGGGGGAGCACTCAAAAAAATGCACGGTGGAGCTCGTATTGTCATATACGTATTTCAATAGTGGGTTTAACAGTGAGGCCACAGATTCATGATGCCCCCCCCCCCTCCCCCCACGCTTTGTACTGCAGAAATATTCTGAAAATTACTTTCAAAATTAAACATACCTTAAATCCTTATCCCCCCACCCCCCACCCCTTGTTCAATAATGCGAATTTTTCTGATTCTGAAAAAGGTCTACTCAAATCAAAATTCGATAACATCTGACACATTTGTGAAAACAATTTTAATCTCGAGAAATTTGCAAGTGTACTTATTCGAAAATATTTTCCATTTTTAAATAAAAGTAGATTAAAAAATAACAAAAAAGAAAAAGACTTTAAAACATTCCATGAAATTCGGCATTTTAAACTAAATTTCCATACGCAACTGCTATTTTCTCCCTCATAGCGACATTTCTGTGTTGTCAAGTCTTAAAAATTATTGTAAAATGCTAACTCAACAACATTTCTAAATCATTTTATGTATTTATAAGAAAATGAGAAACATTTCAATTTCTTCATATCTGAATAAAATCTGTGTGACATATATTTTTAGAAATACCAATGCAAATTTTCCAATATTTCATTTCATTTATTTATTTATTTCAATTCTTTATTGAACTTCTTTTTAACTGAATTCTTCACTTGGCACAAGTATGAATCACATTTTGATTTATCATTTGATTATCATTTGCTTTATCAAAAATATATCCACTTCTTATTTCTTTTTCCTGTTATAATAAAATAAATAAATGAATTAACAAGCCATATGAAATCCCAATCATTTGAGATTCGAGAATAACTAATACAAAAAGAATGATAGATATTAGAGTTTTTGATACATATTAGAGCTTTTGCAAACCGAATGGTATTCGTTAATAAATTATTGAAATAACACGACTGATACTAATACTAACTCTAATACAAAATACTGAATCGTTTCTTTTGAATATTTGTTGCTGCATCGATGTACTGAAAAACTGAATGAAACAAATTTCAAACACTACCTTCAGTTTGGGATTTATACGAAGTCCTAGTGTCTGCAAGATGAGAGTTTGTGTCCGGACTTTAGACTCAGAATAAGTTATTCTCGTATTAGTATCATATACGGGTATTTCATTTAGTTGTTTGGGTATTCAGAAGAAGAAAGATAGAAGGGTGTTTAGTTATTTCAGCATTCGTTCTTTTGCCGAATATGTAAGTGTGAATTTGGAGAGAGTTTTTGAAGCAGAAAAATGCTTTTAGAAGAACGATTGTTTTGAGATCGTTTAGGGATTGTACTATTTACCTTACTGATATGAAGTCTTATATGCATTTTTAAAACTTAAACAAAATAATTGCGTTTTTGAGATTACATATTATGTATTAATATTTCGATTTAAAAAAGAGCCAACGATCTAAACAATAAAAGAACAATGCATGTTTATCATTTAAGAGTTTAATTAGACTAATTATGTGTTAATTATGCATTTAATCTATTAAAATTTCCTCATAATTTCACTGTAAAAAGAATGGAATCTCATAGTAGAATAAAATATTCGTTATAGCTGTATTTAAGAAATGATGAAGTATTTCTGGAAAGATTTATGTTTTTAGGGTCACCATCAGCGCCGTGCGAAAGGGGGGGGGGGGGGGCAAAGGAGGTGGCAGAGATTTAGGGGGTGCAAAATTTATAATACTAACGTCATTTTTGGCATATTACAAAAAAAAATTTGGGAGGGGAATGCCAAATTCTAAATTCGCCCCAGGTGCAATTTTCTCTTTGCACTCCCCTGGTCACCATATAAAAGTATTAGATTATAACTTGATTTTCAATACAAAATGCTATTCGATTTGATATCACTGCTATTGCCACCAGTACACATTTTATGATTTCATATATTAGATTGAGTCTGCGAATATGAAATTAGATGAGTCTAAGAAAATTTTGCGATGTTAAGTGGGAGAAAACATTTTTGAGAACTCGCTTAATGCTACTTTCCGCTATCGACAGGTTTCATTATCGCATGTTTCACTGGTTTCACTATGTAGTGGACATTTCTATTCAAATACGCAATTAATAGTTTTCTCTTTAATATGTACCTTAATATACTTGTTGAGGCGGACTTGCGAGAAACCATGAATTATACAAACGTAAGCAGTGTTTGAAGTTAGTTCCACTTTGTTCGGTTGCATATGGACTCCGGTAATGGCTAACGAGTCGTATTTCTAAATTACGATTCGGTATTTCGTATCTTAGAGAATATCCGTTTCTTAGTAACAAATACGTAAGGTTTGCAACAGCTCTAGGTCATAGCATTGAACTTCGGACTGAAAGGTCCCAGGTTCGGTGCTCAGCATCACCAAAAACCCACCGATGTATGCGCTCGTTAAATAAAGGGTTTCTGGAAGTCCTAAGGTCGTTCTTAGCAGTTACCATGGGTATTGATCTTTGGAGAAACCTTCCCTCCCCTTCAGAGACATATCAAAATTGAGGAAATGCCAATGTTTCGTGTTGCCATCTATTAGGGCTTTGCCGAACATTCTCTGCTGCAAAAGTCTGACTTCCAGCCTCCTGGGTGCAGTCCAATGAAAGCTTCAGCACCCCTCTTGCCCAGGGGTGTAATTGTAAAATAGCAAAGGATGTATGTTCTAAGCAGAAGGTATACTCTCAAGGCAGAGTGTGTACTGTAGCTTTCTTGAGAAATAGAGGGTATGCGGTGCTCCTTGAAAAAATCCAAAAGTATACGGAATATAACCCTATATACTTACCACTACATCCTTGCTCTTACTTTTCGGGCACATGCCAACAACAACTTCACTAATAGTAATGAATATGGGTGCAAGTTTTCCATTCACAGGACGCTTCCATCTTTTGAAAAGGCACACAAGATGAAAAAAATGTCCAAGGGACGGGGGAGGGAAGAATGCATTAGTGTGTCTGTTAAAAAAAAACTGAGAATTTTGCCAGTCATTTTATTGTTAAAATTGCCAATTTTGGTTGATCTCTCCAGGAAAAATTGCAACTTTTGTCAAATAGTCGCAGAAGAATGCACAAATTTCATTAATTTAATTATTTATTTTGTGAATTTCATCAATTGGTCATGGGAAAACGAGTTTACATTTCATCAATCATTTGCCAAATCAAATCACAAATTTTATCAGTATGCATTCAAGCTGCATATGCAGTTCTGTGCATCTATTTACTGTATACCATGTTATATAAATTGGTATGTATTCTAAACGTGATAAGTGTGAGAACAAAGTTGGAAATTATGCAGCAACTAGACTTAATCACCACTTGAAATTTTCAGAAGTCTGTCATTCTCATTTTCATCAATTCTTTCTCCTTAATATTCAAACTATATTGCAGCCATATAGCTGAATGTACAGGGTGTTTCAAAAATGACCGGTATATTTGAAAAATCAATAAAAATTAAACGGGCAGTGTTAGAAATACACCGTTTGTTGCAACATTTTTGGGACAACAGTAAATTTTCAGGCATACAACTTTCAAAATTAGTTAAAATTTTCAACAACAGATGGCGCTACAGGCAATCTGAAAGCTACAGTAGAAAATGCAATCTATGAGTTTGCCATTCTGTAAAACCTCTGTCCGTGCCCTCGAAGGCACTCGCGAGCTAATGCTACTCTAACGGGGAGGCATTTTTGTAATAACTCTTTCGCATTTTGACTTTTTTTTTTTTTTTGCATTGCATAGCTGAGGTCCCTCTCAAAATCGCTCCGTTTTTTTAATTTGGTCGCAGGTATTTTCTAGAAAGTACTTTTATTTCCAAAACTGATTTTGAAAGTGAAAGTAACTTTATAAAAAATATCTGCGACAAAAATCGAAAATGCAATCAAGGAGCGATCTTGAGAGGGACCTCATCAATGCAATGCAAAAAAAATTATTTAAAAATGTCAAAATGCGAAAGAGTTATTACAAAAATGCCTCCCCATAGGAATAGCTTTAGCTCGCGAGTGTCTTCGCGGGTAGGGACAGAGGCTTTACAGAATGGCAAATTCACAGATTGTGTTTTCTACTATAGCTTTCAAATTGCCTGCAACGCCATCTGTTGTTGAAAATTTTAACTAATTTTGAAAGTTATATGCCTGAAAATTTACTGTTGTCCCAAACATAATGCAACAAGCAGTGTATTTCTAACGCTGCCCATTTAATTTTTATTGATATTTCAAATATACCGGTCATTTTTGAAACACCCTGTATTCATAGCATGGAGAGTCCTCTGGGAGTTAAGTATTTGATTTCTCTATTTATATAGCTGTTATCAGTTTGATAGTATTTTAAACATTGAGGGGTTTTTTTATTCTTCTGGTTTTTAGTATCTTTATAATACTGAAATTTTTACCTGAGTATTTTAAGTTTATTTTAATGGCTGTGTATGTATGATATATTTTAATTCAATTATTTTCTTTTATAATGTTTTAATTTGTATTTTTTGTCTTAATGACATATTTTCTTTTTAGGATGAATGTTATCATGTAAGGGATAGGTTTGCACAAAAATTACACAAAGCACTCATGCTGCTCAAACTTCCTCTTGACTTCATGGCCATCTTTTCTTTGGGTGGTCTTGAGAGAACCAAAGAACTTAAAGCACAATTTAAACAATATCTTCATTCCAATATAAATAAAAGAAGAGACTATCTAAAGCAGAACCCATTAACTACTGGTGAGTTTATTTATAAATAATTTTGTATTTTTATTAAAAAATGATAATAAATAAATAAATAAATAAATAAAAATGCATGATATCATGGGTTAAAGACTTGCCAAAGTGAAAATAGCTGTTATAATCTGCTACAAATGATTTATTTTGACTGTTTCTGTACTGAAACAGCCATTTTGTTTCCTTCTCTGCTGAAATTCCATTGCATAGTGCCATTTTGTTTCCTCTAAAGAATTTTCTTTTTCATCTTTTAATGCATGTTTAGGGATGATTCTGTTTTGAATTTTACAAAATTTATGAAAAATTAAGGCAGTTATTTCTGAAAAATAAAAATTAATCTCAAAAATTCAGATGTAAAATATACTGCAAATTCTTTAAAATATCATAAGAAAGAAAAAAAAAAAGATCATGAAAAAACAGCACATTTCGTCAAAAAATCATAAAAAGACAAAATTTTATCAAAGGGGCAGCATTTGTTAGCCTCTTTTTAACTTAATATAAAATATTTTCCTTTAATTACAGTTTTTAAGATTATTTGATAGCGTAAACCATGCATATTTTAAAATTTTTTGTTGCAGTAATTTTTCAAAAATTGCAAGTAGAAGATATATCAAACTTTGTTGTTGAAGAGATATTAATTTATGATCTATGGATAATATATTTACGGCTAAATTTTACAAGATTTCACTTCTATTTATATTATTATAATTTTGTATTGAATCTAAGATTTTTATGACTGCTAAGTTTTTTTTTTTTTTTTTTTTTTTAAACTACAGTTGAGTCTCTCTACAACGAAACTCCATACATCGAATTTCTCTATGTAGCGGATTTTTAGTAGGAAGTTTTTAAAAAATATTACTTCTCTCCTTGTTCTTTAAATTCAACGAGTTCATCCCACCTCCCACACACTTTTTAACATCCTTCTCAAACAGAGTCAAATGGATTGTTACACATATAAGAGAGGAATCAATGAGAGGCACATAAGAGAGGTTTTCAAATGGAGGAAGATGCCAACTACAATTTTTCATTCCTTGCTAAAATTTGAGCTTTTTTTTTTGAGAGCGTAACAATTTTAAAATCAAAACAACAACAACAAAATACAGATTTCTTCGTCTGAAATTAATGAAAGTCTTCCTCATTTCATTTTCATTTAGCTTTCAAATAAGTGTTTGTTCTCTTTTTTGAAACTGCTTAAATAATTAAGAAATAAAATGTTAGGTTAATATTTACTTTTAAACATTTCAAATTCTTAATTAAAAAGATAAAAAATAATATTTGTTCAAAATTTACACATTAAATACGATTTTTAATGTCATTCTCTATACATCGAATTTCTCTATATGACGAATTTTTTACTGGAACAATGGATTTCGTTATATAGAGACTCGACTGTATTTTGCTTTCAAACCTTTCAAAATACACAACTTTTTTTTATTCATTAAATTCCAGCAAAGCTTAAGAGCTTCATTTGAAGTCTTTTAATTTATTTAAATTTTTTGGTGACAAAATATTAATCAGTGTCTACAAAAATGTGCAATTGCAATTTTTAGAAATAGATATATATTTGTTAGAGTTTTAACCTACTTTGCAATTTTATCTATTTGCAAAAATCCAATTTTTTTTCTTTTATCGTTCATTATTATACTTTTTGGTTTGTAAGACATACCCTAAAATTTAACTTTTGTGTGTGTGTGTGGCTGGGAGGGGAGTGTGGAAGGCTGTTGTTGCTTAGGAAAAAATACAAAAGTAAAAGATTGACAATATTTACTTAAAAATTATATTTTGGAAATTTACATTTTAAATTATTTTATATTAAAGCTTCATTAGCCCATAAATATATAATTAGTACAATTAATCTACAAAAGTATATATTTAGTTGACAGAAAAACATATACAAAATTAAAAAGGATTCTTCATGTATCGTCATCAGCATAGACAATTATTATTACAGTACAAAGTCCAAAATCCAGGGTCCCCCAGACCTTAGTAATTCGAAGTTTTGAACTTTTCCGAATTTTAGATAATTTGTTGGTTTTTATTTGTGTGTATATATGGGGGGGGGGGGGCAAATATTCTCACACACACTCCTTTTTCTTCATATCACAAATTATTTACAGATAGAAAACATTTTAATGCTGGGAAAAAAATAGTAATAAAGCAGATATTGTAATAGAGGAATATATATTCTTTTAAAAGGTAAAAAATTAAACTCAGTTATAACACTTTTTCTTAATTTTGTAGGGTTTTCTCGATTGTGTTGATTATTTACCACTAGTGAAGTTTTTCTGGTTGCTGAAAAATTATTTATAAATGCTATTATTTTTCAATTTTATTGTTTTAAATCCAATAAAATTTAATATTTTTAGAATAAGGAGTAAGAGTATGTTATTTTTTTAATATTCCAGGTATTTATTTATTTCATGTATTTTTTCATATGAATAAGCAGCCATTCTTTAATTTAACTTCAGAATCTTTTTTGCGTGTTTGATGATTGTGTTCTTTTTTATAGTGTCTGTTTTGTCAACTAAAATTTCCTTAATGTCATTTCAGCAAAATTGTACAATTACTTACCTGACTATGTCCTGCCTTATGCTGTTCATCTATTAGCTCATGATCCTGCTTACAAAAAATTTGATGATGTTCAGTCTCTTTTGAAGTTAAAAGAGTAAGTAATTTGAGATGTTTGACTGATGCACATAAGTACTATATTTCATTGATTTAGTATAATTATTCTATTACATATGAATAAAGATTTTAAATATTAAATGTCTATTTTTATAAAGCTATCAATTCAAATGACAATAAATTAACTGTAAAATTTATGTTAAATTGGAAAATATTATTAAATATTCCCTCTTCCCTAGGAATCTTTTGAATCTCCCTCGATACATATGCTTGTTCTTTTGTGATAAAACTATACAATAAACACTTGGATGGGGTAGACTTACTAGGTAATTTTATAGGAAAATATAAAAATAAATTGAGATTGAAAAAGTATTACTTTCGAGTTTCCTACCATCTACTGGATGTTGTTTTAATAAATTCACAGATCTTATTTTGAAAAGTCAACGAAAATAATTCCTTGGCAAAAATGCCTTTGGCTAAATGCAGAAAAGAAGTTGCAATATGCCTTTGTAAAATTGGAAGCAAAACACCAAATGCTAAAGAGGACATCCAAGAATGTCTGAAATTGAAAAGGGAATTATAACCTAGAAACATATAGGCCCTTCATCTGCAATCCCAGTCAAAGATATAAGATTGAATGAAGTATGCTATTGGCCAGTTTTTATAAAAGGCAGACACTGATGCAAGCTTCCAAACTGTGTACTGAAAACACTCATAATGTTGAGTATTTTTATGTATAAATTGTGACTTAAAATGTTTTTTGCTTTTTTGTATTTTTTAACCCATTAAGGACAGTAGGATATATTATATACTACCTGATTTGAATCTAGATTCACAGCGGAAAGTTTTTCTTAAATTTTGTATTTCCAACTTAGGAGGGAAAAAGTTACAAAATTGATTTCTTTATTTAAATTTTTTTTTCGAATATTCCGTTGGTAATTGTACATTATAGAGACACACTTGCTTGCCCCTCAGAGGATTAAATACCTGCTATAAAATTTTAATACATGTTATATTCTTTTTTGTATATATAAGACAGTTTCATGCAACATATGGAATATACCATAAAAGTCCATATTAAAAAAATATATATGAAGTCAGAATTTTTTTTTTCCTGTATTTGTGACTATTTAAAGTAATTAAAAAAAAAAAAAAATCATAAAAAAAAAGAAAAATCATACATTGAAGGGTTAATGTGTGTTAAAGTTGAACACAATGAATAGGAGAAATTACATTACATTTGAAATGCCTATGTAATTATATTCACAAACTGTTTAAATTTTAAAATATTTTTACATGAGAGATTTATTTCATATTTTTAGCGATCCTTTTAACAAATATTGCCAATTCTAAGACAGTACAAATAATAATTCCTTTCTTACAACAAAAATATTAAAGAGACAAATAAAATTTTGGAGAAAATTACTCAGATTTAAAGCAATATATTTAAAATGTGTTTATTTAAGACAATTTTCGTAAAAATGGTAAAAAAATTCAGAAAGCCAATGTCTTCTTATAAGCTGATTTTCAAATGCTATATAACTATCTTATTTAATCAATCACAAGAACAGCCATTAAATGTCTCAACAGCAACCAATTTTACCTTAAAATTCCTCAATGCAATGGGTGTGAGGGGAAATCTGTTTATAGGGAGATCATCATTGGTTGTTTAATTATTATTAAATCTTCCATAATTTCTTAAAAGTAAATTGATGTGTTTTTAGTCTGTGGTGTTCGAATGGAATTTAGATCATACGGGACAGTGCCCTCCAGTTTATCAGAAGAATGCATTGGGATCATGAAAACAGCTTCCTTTTTTTATGGATTGATTTATTGATTTTGATCATTTCCCAGGGGGTTTTGTTATACCCTGCTTTTTCCTGTGAACATAGCTTATTCTAGCTTCTATTGTATAAAAAGAAATTAAATTTTATGTTTGGGGTTAATAATTAACAATTATATTAATCTAATTTTAAATTTTAATATTCAACAGGAGTCGTTATTATGCTGTACTTTTTATAATTCAATACTCACTGTTATTCTTTACTTTTAAGCAGAATTATCAAGGTGAAAGCTGATGTTGATTACTTTCTATACGCTTGCAGTATGATATTTAAATGTGTTCAAAAATACTGTTTACATTGTTTAATGATAACTTCTAACAATAGCTAATTATAACAATAATAATATTAGAATCTAAAATATTTTTCTGGGGTATTAAAAAAATTTACTTGCATGTCTAGGATAATTGGTGAAATGTTTTTACACTGACTATTCTTTTTTTTTTTTTTTTTTTTTTTAAATCTCTGTTTTTAATAAAAATGATCCCCAAAAGTCCCCTTTTAAAATTAAAATGGTCCCCCAAAGTCCCCTTCTTAAATAAAAATGGTCCTCCAAAGTTCGTTTTTTAAATAAAAATGGCCCCATGTCTCCCTTTTTGAAGACTAGAATGTGTTTGGAGTCCTGAAGTTACAGCATTTCAAACATGATAAAATTTATGTGCATTGCATTTGTCATTCATTAATACACATTAAAGATTTTGGATGCAAAACTGTATCTGAAGTGTTGTTTTTTAGAGATAATAACATAATTTTGTATCTTTGAATATTCCAGGTGCCTCTGGTTTCTAATGGAACCATTGATGAAACATGAAAACTACAGCTTCAGTTTTTTCAAGCGTATCCTTGAATCAGTGAAGCAGACTAAAGATAAACAATGTCCGCATGATGATATTGCGAATTTGGTCAGTAATGAATTTTTTTTCTCTTATTTAAAAACTTCTTTACAGTTAGAGATTAGTAAATCTTATTTCAGAAGTAGTATTGATTTCTCTCATTACTGTACATTTTGATCAAAGTTTTTGAATTTTCAATTTTGTAGTCTTCTCAATACTATCAAATATATTTGATTTAGTTAAGTTTGCATTTAAAGTTTTTTCCAAATGTTTCCTTCAAATCACGAGTAAAATTTAAACTAAGTGTGGGAATCGCAGATATTAGTAGAAACAGACATTTTACTTGTTACCAAATAACAATGTGAAACATCTATAATATTTTTAACAAATGTTAAAAAATAATTGTTTGTAATTATTTCTGTAAATGCATTGTTTATATGCTGCATAAGAATTAAAAACAAGGCAGGTACTAAATTAATTTTGCAAGTTGGGAAAATGCTTATTTACACTAGTGCTCAAAATTGTTTTGACAAAGACAATAATTGACTTAGGGGCTATCCATAAATGATGTAACGCTTGGTGGTGGAGGGGGGTGAAATTGTGACAAGTGAATGGAAAAGGATAAAAAGAAATGGGACATAACGCATTTTGGTTAAAGTAAAACATTAAAAATCAGAATATTAAATTTTGAAATTAAAGTACTTTGTTTTCATGAAAAAATAAAATTTAAAGCCAAATATACAATGAAATTCCATTTCAAAATCCAATATACTACTTATGTTTTATACTATATGCAATATACTATACTGTTTTTAATTGTTCTTTCATATTAATATTGTACTACTATTGCACATTAATTGTAATTTTTGTTGTAAACTTGAATCTTGTTGCATACAAAATAAATACACAAATAATTTTTATTGGTATTCTCACGAAAGTCATTAAAACACACAATAAAAGTTTAAATATAAAATTTGAAATATGATTTATAACATAGTGCTTTGTTTCTGAACTGCAAGTATATGCATATGTAATATAGTGTGACATGTGACAAGGGAAGGAAGGAGTATGGTGGGGAAGTGTGATACTTTGTCTCAAAGAGGCAGAGGGGAATCAAAAATATAATACAAAAATAAATCATTCAGAATTTTAGTTTACAAAATTTTAGTAAAAAAACTGCCATTTGATAAGAATATTGCCTAAGAAAAATCAGAAAAATGATAAATCAAAAGTATTTCAACATCAAAAAAAAAAAAAAAAAAAATTGAACACAGTAACTATCAAATGTAGCAATGAGTCAATTTATATTTTGTGGCATATCCTGTTGCCTTTATGACAGCCTCACAATGCATGGGCATTGAATCAACTAATTCTTGTATTCAATCAAAAAAAGATTCGGTCCCACTTCATATAAAAAGCCGCCTTATTTGAATAGTTATGTACATTATAACATTGTTATGTACGATTTAACTCCTTCAAAGATGCTCTATGTGGTTGAAATCTGGACTTCCACTTTGCCACTCTAGAACTTTAATTTTTTGGTGTTTTGTAAAATCCCTTAAACACTTGGATTAAGATTTTGAGTCACTATCTTGCTGAAAAGGCCACTAACAGGCATGTTTTTGTTTTGTTTAGCGTATGGTGGCATATGAGTTTAATGTATCAGCATTCATAAATCAATCAATATTTCTATTAATTCAAACTAAAGGTCCAACTGTGCTGAGTGAAAAACTACTCCAAACCATCACATTGCCACCTTATTGTTTGACGGCAGGTATTTGGTATCAAACATCATATCTTTTGTTTTTAGGACGTTAAATGTTCTTGACTCCTCAGATGTCACTAAATTAACCTTCTCATGCATAAATTATTTTTCATTATTCACTAAAAAAAGTTTTTGTGATAAATGAGAACCCATTATAAAATAATTTTATTTTTCTGCTGCATGATACCGATCATCTGTCCACCAGTCACATTTCCATAAATAAATGCTCAAAATTTTTTTGTTTAATAATGCAATAATCATCTGTCCTCATAAGAAGCCCATATGCATAAGAGGGTTAAATTCCTTTTATCACTCCATAAAACAATAGATCATTCTCCCTTCTTTACAATTTATTCTGCTTTTCAAATGCAAGTCTAGCCTACCTATTCTTAATAGGTACCAAATGTTTTTTTGCTGGCCTTCTGCCATGTAAACCATAGAGATTTAGGCTTCGTTTGACACTTGAAACAAGTATGTATATGCTATAATTTTCTTTCATTTCATTTTTTATTACTGCAGCTGATTTATGACAATCACTTATAGATGTCATTTTTATAATACAATCAACATTGCAATTTTTAGATTTATTTTTATTGCATTTCCATTTATTGAAAATTTGATTCCATTTAATTAGTTATTGATACACATTAAAAGAACGATCAACTTATGCTTACAGTCTTCCTTTCTTAAGTGCGTTTAAACTTTTTTCTTTAAATCACTGGAATATTCTTTGCATTTTTGGCTTTAAAAATATTTACAATAAGTCAATATAAATGTCAATCAAAGCTATAGCGCAACTGAAGCCTTAAACTTTAAAATGCAAACTAAATATCAAAATAGTTTTGAGCTAAGGAAGAGTCATATTTCTTTGGTGGTGCCAAATATAGACAAAAAAATTGAAACTTTATGCATTTGAATGACTGCTGTCAAATTTTTCTCAAGACTAGGGAATATATTTACTTTTTCTATTTTTCTATTAAATAAAATAAGAGACAATATAAGGTTGTCAAAATATTTCTGGGTAATACTGTATTACTTTGTAACATTTATTTTTGAGTAGTTCATTAAAAGAGTTTTAGTGGTACATTTAAATCATTTAATAATTTTTTTTATTTTATTTTTTTATTTAGAAACTGTATGCTGTTGCTGATCTGGCCCTTAGTATTGTGATATCCAAAACAACCAATTTTGTAGTCAAAGAGTATCCTGTTGAACCATCTCTGCCTCCAAAGCTTTACACTGAACCTGATAAGGTATGTGATGCATTTAAAAATAAATCAATTGAAATACTTGAAATATGCTTTTCTTATATTAATCCTTACTATTAGATGTGCAAAGTTCTATCCATTTATTTATTTATTTATTTATTTTTTCTTATTAGTAAAAATCAAATGAAATACAAATTTCTCAGTACAGTCAACAACTTTAACTAGATTTTACAAATGCTGAAACAGTTAAGGGTGTACTTCGATTCAAACTGCGTTTTTTCCGATTTATTTTTAAATACATTTTTGTTCTCAAATGCACCAAACTTTCAAATTCACTTATTTAGAAGGTACACATGGTTCTGTAATTATCAATTCTCTGATAAATGCAGAAAATATTGCAAAAAAAGCAATCAAAAACAGCATTTTTAACTGAATTTTCCGAAGCGGGAGGTCTGTAAACAAAAAAAGGGTGATACTGAGAAGATAAATGTTTATAAATCAAATTCTAATGAATTGAGCGTAAAAAGACATCACACGGCACCTTATACGTCTCTTCAAAAATCCACTCAGCAAGGTTCATTTTTATACTTTTAAAAATGTGTCTGAAATTGTATCAGAAAATTTCGAGCTTTTGAAGATGGAAAACCGTTTTTTTCGAATACACCCTTAAAGTACTTTGTGGCAGATAAAAAAGCTTATGAATTCATCAGTTGCCTTTTGCTCCTCATGATCATTCTGACATTTCAACTTTGTTGTGCTATTTTGTAGTTGTAAAATATGATAATTGCATACTGCAATGTCATGTGATTAAGCTGAATGGGATATAATTTCCCATTTCAAATATGATTTCTTATGATTTTTTTTAGTTATGGAACTTTTGAGTATCATAGTGTTGTTTTGCTAGTAATATTGCGCCCAAGTCTACGGTAAGATGTCTTTTCTTGGATATTTTACTCTATCAAATTATTTGCTTGAAGAGTTTAACATTGATTAACCAGAAATGGAAAATGTGCTCCAATTTTGATTTCCTCATACACTTTGCTGCAAAAATGGCAAATTCTTTAAATTTTGCTCCAGAAACGGAAATTTTGTAATCTGCAGAATTAGAATTTAAAAAGAAAGTTTTAAAGGTCTTTGTTAGGCTTGTCAATATACTGCTATTATGATACATCTAGCTAAGATAAGCAACATAAAAGTTTAAAATTAATCTCTAACTGAATAATAGATTATGCTAAAAATACATTGCTTTAAATTTCAGTTTTTAGGTGCTTTCGTAATTATGTAAATACGTAGCACCTATTGTTGTCGCTCAGTCCGTCCGTCTGTCTGTCTGTCCGTCTGTCTGTCTGTCTGTCCGTCTGTCTGTCTGTCTGTCCGTCCGCATATAACAGCGCAAAAACTACCCAACCGAATCGTTTGAAATTTAAAATACATAATTATTACATAATTTTGTCGAGTCATTTCAAATTTTATGAAAATCGGATGCATAGATCAATTACAGGGGCAATCAAAAGTATTCCGTTACATTATGGTCAATGGGAAAAAAAGTTTCAAATGCATTTTAATCGTTTGAAATTTAAAATACATAGTTATTACATAATTTTGTCGAGTTATTTCAAATTTTTTGATAATCGGGTGCATAGATCAATTACAGGGGCAATCAAAAGTATTCAATTACATTATAGTCAATGGGGAAAAAGTTTCAAATGTATTTTATACGTTTGAAATTTAAAATACATAGTTATTACATAATTTTGTCGAGTTACTTCAAATTTTATGAAAATCGGATGCATAGATCAATTACAGGGACAATCAAAAGTATTCCGTTACATTACGGTCAATGGGGGAAAATGTTTCAAATGCATTTTAATCGTTTGAAATTTAAAATACATAGTTATTACATAATTTTGTCGAGTTATTTCAAATTTTTTGATAATCGGGTGCATAGATCAATTACAGGGGCAATCAAAAGTATTCAATTACATTATAGTCAATGGGGAAAAAGTTTCAAATGTATTTTATACGTTTGAAATTTAAAATACATAGTTATTAAATAATTTTGTCGAGTTATTTCAAATTTTATGAAAATCGGATGCATAGATCAATTACAGGGACAATCAAAAGTATTCCGTTACATTACGGTCAATGGGGGAAAATGTTTCAAATGCATTTTAATGGTGTTGCACTCATTCGAACTTAATAAAATTTATATGCAACTATAAAGTACATATTATAATATACATTTTACATAATCTGTGATGCAAAGAACATTTGTTATTGATTTACAAGGCCACACAAAAGTATTCCATTACATAATGGTATAGAGAGAACATTGCTTGATGAGCGTTTTAATTGTAATTCAGTATTTACAATTTTATGAGATTGAGATATAAGAGTAATATTTTTAAAACTTCGTTATCGTACGAACGCACCTCGTTTGCTACGCTTCACGTGCAATTTCCAACTTGTTATTATTGTTGCTGTCCGAGATTCACGAAGCAGTTCTTTTGTGTCTTTAATTGTAAATAAATTCACACTAACATATCTTTTTTGTGTTATATTAACAACTTAAAGAAACATTTAGTAAATTGAGAAAACAAGATACAGGAATGCAGTTTCCTGCTGCGGTTACTGGATTAACATATTATCCAAGTATGCGAAACCGTAAGAGAAATATAAGCACCGTGTGTGCTTTACAAAAACATAAGAGAAACTGAAGTAAGTTCATTCACAGTAAAATATTGTCCTTGAAGTAATCAACAAAAATGATTTCACAATCATGTGCAATCAACTACTTATGAATTGCTTTAAATAAACAATGATATTAAATATATTTCATTAATGTCACTTTTGAATTATGGATCAATTTATAGTTTATAAATATTATAGTTTTAAAATAAACAGTTAAGGTGATTAATGTCACTTCTGAAATATGAAGTTATTTGATGTTTATCAATATTACTGTTTTAGAATAAACACTCTAAGCATTCGAACACACTCCCACCCTTTCAGGCCTTAGTCCTGATATATAGGAAGGAGAGCTAATTTGTGGACTGGTCGTCTCAAAAAAGATCCTCTACACTGTATGGTCACAACACGGACATGTCCGTCTTTTCCTGGATGCACCTCTTTTACCCGGCCCAATGGCCAAGAGTCTGGTGGCTGGGCATCATCAAGGAGTAGCACAACTTGTCCAGGTTGAAGATTACGTTGCTCGACTCTCCATTTGCCTCTTTTTTGGAGCGAGCTCAAATATTCCTTCTTAAATCGATGATAGAATCCTCTTTTTAAATTTTGCAGCAGCTCCCAGCGATTTCTAGGGTTGCTCGTAATAGATGAGGTCTCCTCAGGTAGCGAGAAAATTACATCACCTGTAAGAAAATGTGAGGGTGTGAGAACATTTATGCAGTCACTATCATTGTCATTTAAATGTATAAGAGGTCGCGAATTCAGTAAGCCTTCGACTTGGCTAAGTAGGGTGGCGAGCTCTTCGAAAGTTAGAAGTGTCGCTCCTATTACTCTTTTGAGATGGTATTTCGCGGATTTTATTGCAGCCTCCCAAATTCCGCCAAAGTGGGGGGAAGAAGGAGGGATAAAATGCCATTCAATGGATTTTTCAGTTAAATATTGAGACATGATTTCATTTTTAGGAAATGACAACCATGCCCTCTGTATTTGGTCGATTTTTCTTGATGCCCCGACAAAGTTCTTCCCGTTGTCACTATAAAGGTGACGTGGGGTATCTCTTCTTGCACTAAAACGTCGAAGAGCTGCTATAAATGCTTCAGTTGTTAGGTCACTTACAGCTTCTATATGGACCGCTTTCGTAGCAAGACAAATAAATAAGGCAATGTAACCCTTAGTTGTTTTTGCACCCCTACCCTTGCTAAATTTAATGGATATGGGGCCTGCATAATCAATTCCGCTGGCGAAAAAGGGGCGTTCAAGATTTACTCGAGGTTTAGGTAAATTCCCCATTAATGGAGGAGTTGTAATAGTTTTCTTATATCTGAAACATTTTAAACATCTATTAATGCATTTGTTGATGAGCTTTTTTCCACCAACTATCCAAAAAGATTGTTTTATGATGTGCGATAGTAGAGAAGGTCCAGCATGTAAAGTGGCAATATGCTGTTGTATTATCAATAGTTCACTCATTTTATGTTGTGATGGAAGTATTACCGGATGCTTCTGATTAAATGCTAACTGTGAATTTTGCAGGTGTCCTCCCACCCGTAAGATACCCTTAGCATCAATAAACGGATATAGGGAGTGTAATTTGCTTTTCTTAGCTAGAGGTTTTTGTTCTTTGATGCATTTTAACTCTTCTTTAAAGTAAGAATTTTGAATCCAAAGAACGATAATTTCTTCAGCAGATTTTGTTTCGTTAGATGTAAGTACTGTTGAAGGGATTTGATATTCATTAGAATTTTTGCATTTTTTAATGAATCTTAGGCAATATGCCAGAGTGCGGATAATTTTTGAAAGTGAAGAATGCTTTTGAAACAAATTATCTAGTACATCATTTGAAGCATGCATGTGACCTGAAAAAATGGGATCCGACCTTTGCTCGGATTTGATTTGTTCATCGAATTCATCAACATTTAAGTCGTCTTTCAGCCAATTAGATGGGTCTAGAAGTAGCCAGCTTGGCCCTTTCCACCATAGCTCGCATTCTGGCAAACACTTTGGGTCAATACAGCGAGAAGCGATATCTGCGGGATTTTCTTTTGAGGGAACGTGTCCCCAGTGCTTCATAGGTAAAACTTCTGTTATTTGAGAGGTTCTGTTCGCGACAAATGTTTTCCACTTGCGGGGGTGTGCGGATAACCATGAAAGGACTACTTTAGAATCAGTCCATGCAAAAATATTGAACTTGTAATTATTTAGTGTGTCCATAACTGTGCGGAATAATTTAGATAACAAGTGAGCACCACAAAGTTCTAATTTAGGGACAGAAATTTGCTTGATTGGTGCAACTTTTGTTTTAGAAACCAAAAGAAAAGCATTGGTTTTTCCATTGCCAGTTTGTCGGCAATAAATTGCGGCAGCATAAGCTAGTGTTGATGCATCGGAGAATCCGTGTAATTCGAAGGCATTCTCGGATGAAAGCGTAACACATCTTATTATCGAAAATTGATTGATTTCATTGAATGAATTTTGAAATTTGAATAATTCCTCGGTTAGATGTTCTGGAATAATAGTGTCCCAGTTCCCTTTTGTCAACCACAGTTTTTGATAAAATATTTTTAAAGTTACAGTGCATGGTGAAATTAGACCCAGTGGGTCAAAGATTCTAGCAGATTCTGCTAAAATTTGCCTCTTTGTAAGAGGTGGAGTGAGATTTAGTGAAACCTTGAAAATAAAAGTATCTGAAGAAGAGTTCCAGCTTAATCCTAGAACTTTAGAGCTTCCGTTATCACTAGGAATTATTTCAAAATTCGATTCGGTATTGGAATCATCTTCAAACTCTTTAAGAAATTCCTTTGAATTTTAATTCCATTTTCTTAAGTGGAAACCATGCACGTGCAAAACATCGGTAATTTCTTTACAAGTTTCTATTGCCTCGCTAACAGTGTTTGAGCCTGAAAGTAGATCATCCATATAGAAATCTTTCTCTAATGTTTGAGAAATAATAGCATTTTTTGTATAATCATCAGCAATTTGTTTGAGACATTTAGTGGCTAGATAAGACGCTGGAGCTAACCCATAAGTAACCGTTTTTAATTTGAAATTTTTTATTTCCTCATTAGAGTTAAACCTCCAAACTATTTTCTGATAATTTTGATCTTCTTCAGAAACTAAAATCTGGCGGTACATCTTTTCTATGTCAGCGCAAAAAACAATTTTCGGAACTCGAAAATTAAGTAAAATTTCAAATATGTCCCGTTGTAATTTAGGACCTACTCCCAATATTGAATTCAAGGAGTTTCCTTTTGAAATATTACATGATGCATCAAACACAATTCTCAACTTGGTAGTAGTACTAGAAGGCTTAATAACCGCATGATGAGGAAGAAAATATTGTTCATTTTCAGAATCGTTAATGTCATTTTGTGTTATTAATTCCATATGGCCTAACTGTATATATTCGCGCATAAAATCCTTGTATTGCTTTTCGAATTCTGGATTTTCTTTAAATTTCCTTTCCATTGCCAACAAGCGAAAAATTGCAGCAGGTCTAGAATTACCTAATTCTGTCGTAGGTTTAACAAAAGGTAATTTTACCACAAAACGACCCTCGGAATTGATTGAGTAAGTTTTCTCAAAATGTGATTCAACAAATTGTTCTTCTGGAGACAGAATTTGAGCATTATTATTGAATACTTCTTCTGTTTCCCAAAATCGTTTTAATTCATTATCAATATTAAGTTCATAAATATGTTAATTATGCATTGAATTAGGAGTTGTGTTAAGATGCGGCATTTTTCCCGATACGAGAAAGCCAAAGACGGAATTTTGCGCAATTAAACTGCTCTGAGCACATGTTATTTGACCAGGAAGCAAAATAGAAAAAAAGTAATCTGATCCTAAAATAACATCGATTTTATTTGGAGTCCCAAAATGTGGATCTGCCAAGTTTACATTTTTTAAGTGTGAATAATGCTCTTCACTTATTTTCTCAGAAGGTAATGGAGCTGCTAATTCGTCTAAAATAAAAGCTTTCACTGACAACTTACTGTCATCATTATGAATTGATATAAGATCAATCATTACGTAACCCTTTGTTACTGCAATTTTTGAATTAGAAAGACCTTTCACAGGAAATCTGGCATTTTTCCTTTTGAATCCTAACACTTTCATGCATGATTCTGAAACGAACGTAGATTCTGAGCCACTGTCACACATAATTCTTAACGTGTGCTTTTGACCCATGCAATCATAAATATATACTGTAGCAGTGGGCAAAAGTGCGAAAGATGTTTGAACAGAATTTATTGAAGGAGAAACTTCCTTTTTATTATCATCAGGAATCGAAAGGTCCTCTGAATCAGATTTGCTTTTCCGACTCTGTTTTTCATTCGAACGTGAAGTTGACATCGCATAATTTTGTAGTTTATTCTCGCATAACAGCGTATGGTATATAAGCTGACAATGATGACAGCTAAATGTAGAATTACATTGATATGTGTAGTGTTTGTCAGACAAACAGTTGCTACATAATTTGTTTTTTCTCACAAATTGTTTTCTATCTCTTACATTTAATTCCTTAAATTTAATACATTTGTACAATAAGTGATTAGCTTTACAAAATAAACATTTGATAACGTTATTGGCAGGAGCTTTGTGAAAATTAAATTGTTTCTCTTTTTTATGTAACCCTGTATAATCATTATTATACAATTCTAAAGATAAACATCTGTCATTAATGAACTGAATAAATTGATCAAAAGAAGGAAAATCATCCTTTGATGAATATTGAGCCCATTCTTCATGTGTTTTATTATCAACCTTTTGAAGAAGAATATGAATTAACCAAATGTCTCTCTCTGATGCTTTAACATTGATTGATTTGAGAGCACGAATTACCTCGTCAGAGATATCTGATATATTGCGTAAGTTAAGTGCATTAGCGTGAATAATGGGAGGTATATCCATAAATGTTTTGATAAGAGCTGCGACAATTTTTTTTTTTTTTTTTTTTTTTTTTTTTTTTTTTTTGTCGTATCTTGACAATAATTTTTCCCATGCTTCTGCATAACTGGTTTCAGAAATGGGAATATGTTTTATAATTGAAGATGGCTCTTCACCGAGCAAACCTCTTAAGTATTGAAATTTTTGAATATTTGTTATACTAGCATTATTATGCACTAACGATAAATATAAGTCTTTAAATGACATCCAGTTTTTGAAATTACCATCAAATTGCTCAATATTCAATCTGGGTAATTTAAAATTATTAGTTGTATTAACTATAGGTTCATTAACAACTTGAGAATGTGCATTCATACTATTTATAGAAAATTTTTCAAGTTCTGATTGCAGTTTGGCTTTGGTTTCATAATATTTTGTTTCAAATTCCTCCATTTCCGAGGATTCTTCTGGTAATTGTGCATCATATTTATCAAAATCGAAATAAGCTGTTTCTAATTTTTCTAATTTATTCAATAAATCATTCTTTTGAAAAACTTGATCAGCGTCAATGAAGTTCGTGATACGTGTTAATGCAGATTTAGCTCTGCCACGTAAATTTATGGCTGTCTTTTCTAAATCTTCTTGACTCATTATTAAAATAATGAGGGAACCAAGTTAAAAACAAAGCCAAACTGATAATAAACCAAAATGTACTTATCTGAAACAACTGGGCTGAAGGGTACTCCTTTATGGCGACTTTGAAACGAAGTAATCCATAAAAAGCGATGTGTGCAGGTTATCTCGCCGGTGCCTCCATAATGTTGCTGTCCGAGATTCACGAAGCAGTTCTTTTGTGTCTTTAATTGTAAATAAATTCACACTAACATATCTTTTTTGTGCTATATTAACAACTTAAAGAAACATTTAGTAAATTGAGAAAACAAGATACAGGAATGCAGTTTCCTGCTGCGGTTACTGGATTAACATATTATCCAAGTATGCGAAACCGTAAGAGAAATATAAGCACCGTGTGTGCTTTACAAAAACATAAGAGAAACTGAAGTAAGTTCGTTCACAGTAAAATATTGTCCTTGAAGTAATCAACAAAAATGATTTCACAATCATGTGCAATCAACTACTTATGAATTGCTTTAAATAAACAATGATATTAAATATATTTCATTAATGTCACTTTTGAATTATGGATCAATTTATAGTTTATAAATATTATAGTTTTAAAATAAACAGTTAAGGTGATTAATGTCACTTCTGAAATATGAAGTTATTTGATGTTTATCAATATTACTGTTTTAGAATAAACACTCTAAGCATTCGAACAATTATAAAATTTTAATCCAAATGAGGATGATTATTATTCCAAATCATAATTGATGTACCTCTGAAAAATAAGCATCATTGAAAAGATATTCAGCCTTAAGGTTGTTCTCAAACAGTATAATGTTTTTACTTCCTGAATAGCAGTACTAGCAAGTTTCTACCAGTAAGTGGCAAAAACTGCCGAAACTAAGAAGGTATACTAATAAGAATTTCAACCTACAATGATTCTCAATTCACACATGCATTTAATATACAAAAAATTTAGTTAACAAATTAAATTACATTACAAAATACATTCAAATAAAGATTATGAATGTTATTCAAAGTAACAAAAAGTTTCAAAAGAATTATATAAACATACTTTGTTTGTATAATGTAATTTTCTATCATTTGAAAAACAGAAATTTTCATAATGGTAATCTGATGCTGTACAAGTTTAACTATTAGTATTGTTTACAGTTGAATTTCTATTTAAAAGTTCACAAAAAATAAATTTCAAAAAATTCTATTACATTTTAACAGAGTGATGACATTTTATTAGAGATTTTAAATAAATAATACACTGCAATGAGTTAAAAATTATCTACATACAAAGAAAAATGTTTCTTGTGAAAACATATACATAAATAATTGTAGCACAAAAATTACAGAAAAAAAATATATATAATGAAATATCTTGTACAATTATTTTACAATATTGAAAGAATAAATTTATTTTTGTGGAAAAAAATAATAATATACTAAGAGCATTCAATAATGTAGGGTTAATTTTGCTAACCTTAGACTGCTTTTTAATTTGTTTTGAATGAAAGAAAACTCTGAAAATATTCTTTAAAGATCAGCATTACTTGCTGGTAATGTCATTATTGAAGATGTAAAATTTGAAAAATTTCATTTGCACCGATATTTTTTTTTTTTTTTTTAGAAACACAGAAGGCAAGACAATTTCTAGGACTTCATTTGGGAAATGTATTTTTGGGGAAGGGGTCAATTTTGCTATAAGGGATTATTATATGCGGCACAGAATTTAGATTAATATCAAAAAGCAATTTCCTAGCCCCCCCTTTTTTTTTCTTACTCAAATGTCAATTTTGATTTCATATATTTAAGATGAAGTTAATAAGCTAACATAAAAGATAGCACTGCCATTAAACGAGGTTTGAATCTTGTATTTGTAAGTTTCCATGATATTTCCATCATTATATAAATTTGAACAAATTTTATGAGTCACTGCAATAAATTTTAACAATTGCTATGTCCTTAATATCATTTTCATGATTTTCAATTATCTACTGATAATATGGTTGATTATTTGTAAAAAATTCAAAACTATCAAATCATAGTACAAATTTATTTATTTTTTAATTAAAACTATTCACAATATTTTATTTGTTATTTATCCTGAATGAAATTTATATAAGCAATTTAATATTACTAAAGTCTCAGATTATGTCTTGAAATGAGTTTGTGCCAGTTGTTGCCAATTTCTGCCAGTTAAAACCACTTTCTATCTCTGGCACAGCAGAAACCATTTTCTGCCAGCAAAAACCCAGCCCTGCTTAACAGTGCAGAACTTTCTGACTTACCCGAAAACTTTTTCTTAGATATATAAGCATGAAATTGGTAAGGCATGACTATTGAAATAATTTGGAATGGAATAGCATTTTTTAATAATTGTCACATTCTGAATTATAAGTCATATTTTGAAGAATAGATATCTCAAATTGAAGCTTTTTCTTTTTTTTCCTTTACTGAAAAATAGAAAATGCTGTTTAATTTCAATGTTAAAACATAATTATAAAACTTAAATTTGGTATAAAACTCCAATGTATCATACTACAAAATCAAATTTTTTTTCACCCCTGTATTATGAAACACCAAATCAGAAGATTTGTTGATTACAATAAAGTCATTTTTAGCCAATTATCTAAAAGATTGGTTGCTAATGTTCTTTAGTGATGGTCTAAATGTCATAAAAAGTGTTAAAAACAAATTACATGAAATCAGCATTAATTCAGTTGATATTGATGCATGCACTCTTCATAAAGTTCATATGCATGTGGGTTTGGAGTTGATGTTTTCATTCCTAGTTACGAAATGCTTCTTATTTAACTTATAATAGTTTTTTAAAAGGAAATCCGCTGGTTTGGATTGTTAAATTTACTATAAAAGATTTTGTCATTTCCAAAAAAGTATAACAATAACTACTGTAAATAAATGTATTTAATTTGTTACTTTCTGTTTTTAATTTAAATCCACACAACTTTTTTAAAAAGTCTTGAAATGTATACATAAATCACATCATTTAAGTTCTAAAAGATTATAAAACATTTCTTCTCAGAATAGTATTTAAATTCTAAAAGGCTGTAAAACATTTCTTGTCAGAATATCATATATTTATTATGCATCATTGGAATGTGGAAAGTTAGCTTATCTGTCAAATTCTAAAATTCCCATATAAAGTATATAGTATTTTTCAGTATTTTAAGCTTATTTCATTTTATATTGTTGAAATTGTAAATATGCACAATGGTAAAGAAAAGTTATTTAACAAAACATATTTATTTTTAATTTGTAGCCATTACAAAATGTATCCATTCCAAAACTGTAATTGACCTACTTCAAAATTGGCATTTAGTGCTCCAAAAATGGATGTTTGATTTTCAACCTCTTAAGTTATGACTATATGTTAAAAATCATTTAAAATCCTGAATAGACAGTTTATTTTTTTTCTCTTTTCTGTTACCATAAAAATGCATAATTCTTAAAGAAATAAAGTAAAAATTATAGTTTTTAATAATAAATTCATTAATTTGCAAATTCTACATTGCATAAATCAAAATGGTGAATTTTCCATAATCAAGGGTCCTGCCGAAATAATATAATGTAGTGCAATTATTTTGGATTTGCATGAATCGCAATCAAGAAATCAGGCATGAGTTTTATGATAAATAATTAAATTATTATAAGAGAATTTAAAAAATAAAACTATTTTTATTTTTATTATTTATTTGAAATATTCTTATTAATTTTTGTAGTATATAATTTTCTGTCTGTTTTAAATGTTTTATATACATTTTTTTCTCTCTCTCATTATAGAGTTATTGCAACTTAAAAACTTATTTGCCTCCCGAACTCACTGTAAATCCACCAAAGGTAATTTTATTCTTATAAAATTATTCAATATATGTTTTAAATTATTTTTTAATTTATTAGCTTTTTATAAGTTTAAAATGGGCATCAATGACATGTTATTCTAGAATCATTCATGTTCTTTCACTTAAAAATATTGCAACTTAAAAACTTATTTGCCTCCCGAACTTACTGTAAATCCACCAAAGGTAATTTTATTCTTATAAAAGTATTCAATATATGTTTTAAATTATTTTTTAATTTATTAGCTTTTTATAAGTTTAAAATGGACATCAATGACATGTTATTCTAGAATCATTCATGTTCTTTCACTTAAAAATAGATTTTTGAAGAAAATTTGTGTTAGTTATAAAAAATGTTAATTCTCATGCATAAAAATACATTTCGGATATTTCATCCAGATACAAAAGAAAAACTGTTTTTCATCGCACACATATGCAATACATTATTTTATTATACTTGTTTGCCACTTTATTGTTGTTTTTCTATGAGTTTAATGATCAAAAATACATATAAATTTAGTTTTATTTTTCAGACCTTCCCTGATATGCCTTGCATATTGAAAAATTCAGTTTAAGCAATTGTTAATTTTCATTATCTCTTGACTAGTATATTTTCTTACTCTCGGAAGCTTCCTGATTGTACTCTGTTTTTGATCAATTACTAGTGCAGTCACCTTTTGTTGGGACATCTGAAACTTTTCTATTATTTTGTCTTAAACTTAAAATTTAATATATTCTTAGCTTAAAAACAAAATTTTAATGCAAATAATACATCTGAAATCAAAAAAAAAAAAAAAAAAAAAAAACTTGTAAAGAATTTGCTTTTATTAAATGAGATTTTCTGAAGGGGTCCCAAATAGGATTGAAATTTTGCCTAGATTGACTCTTGCTTACTACATATCTGAGTATAAATTTTTATTCAATTATTTGGTAGATTCAATAACCTTTACAGAAAGCGATTTTGATAAGGACAAACATTACTTCCAGAAGATCCTTTTGATTTGAGAAATAAATAAAACTTTGTGGAGATGATGCAGCAGTTTCCATGTAAAGTTGCTTATCCAGCCAGTAACTATGACCATAATAATTTAGCTTGTAATTTGCAGGAGACTTAGGTAGTTAACTTATTACAATTACAAATAGAACTAAAAACTAAGATAATGTTTTTTGTTAAAGAAAGTATTTTTTTACAACCTATGTCATTTTAGCATCTTTCATTCCTCATAACTTCTTTAGTTAACTATTTAAGGTTATAAGCTAACTTATTTTGATTGAATAATGCAAACTTTATCACATACAGCCAAGCATGTATTATCATGCACTGAGAGCAGGTCATTCTTGAGTAAATTAAATTGAGTAGTATACTAATTTTTGAGCATCTGCTACATAAAACTTTATCAGTCTTCTTCTTCTTCTTTTTTTTTTGGCAATCAATAAATAAATATCATTACTAGCTCTTTATTATGCCTAAATAATGTCATTGCCTTTTGAGAAATTTCCTCAACACCTGTCAATTAAAACAGAATACATTTAGCAAATAACAAAAATACTTGATATATATATATGTATATATATACAGGGTGAGTCATAAATATTGAAACAATAGGCTATCTCCTTAAATATTGCCCTTAGACCCATACTTCCAATTATAAAAATTTATAAAAAAAAAAAGGTGAAATTTTTGATCAGATAAGTTGTAACTCCATGGGGCGGGGGGGGGGGGGGGGTTCTATTTGAAAAAATACAAAAATTAAGTTTTTATACATCTCCTGTAGGGCAAAATTCCCAATTAAGAAGTTATTCCTTATTCATTCCTAAATTAAACATTTAAAAAAAAAAAAAAAAAAATCTCCATATCTAAAGACTCCACAGAGATATTATAATAAAAAATTCTCCAAAATTCCTGATTTACACCGTTTTTCCCTGTCTCTAAACGGTGATTTCTTGACTCAATTTCAAGATAGGGAACATTCACAAATTGCACTTTTAATAAAAATTGGTTTAACACTTTAATCGATTTAGCACTTTTTCTTTGGACATAACATAGCAGCATATAGATTTTAAGCTAAATTTTTATGAAAATATGCTGGTGGCATCTGCACTAGAGGTCTGCATGGGTCGAAATACCTAGGTCCGGTCCCAAACAAATCCATGGGGAAAAAATTTGATCCAGCCTGGAAAAATATTTAAATCATACCCCAGCTCAGCCGTGAATTTCTACATAGATTTTTGCTTTGGTGCGGTTAAAAATTGTTTTGTATGGAGGAGTTCTGACCAAAAATACTTATTATAGCTTTTTGTTTTTCACATTTATACTTTATATCAGAGGTTCCCAAAGTGTGCTCTGCGGAGCCCTTGGGGCTCTGCCTGAACTTTTAGGGGCTCCACGGCATTCCAGGAAAATAAACGAAACATGAAAGAAATTAACATATCGTAGTTAAAAGATTTTCAAAAGTATGTAGAAATTTGTGTGTGTGTTTATCAAAAATAAGTGCATCTATAACTGGGTTGAAAAATACAATGATACGCTTCAAAGCCAATTTAGTATTGGCATTGTGAATGTATGTACTTTCTGCATAATATTTTTGGTTTGAATTGCTTTATTTTATAATTCTGCTCTAAATGTATTTTAAGAATTCGATTCGATAAGCTACAAGAAATAGTGTTCCGAATTGAATGCACAACGTGAATCGAAACAGAAAAAGCCCTACAGTGCTGTTAATTCTGCTTGCCGAACAAAAGGGAGAACAATTTAGTTCTTTGGAGCTCCGACTATTTATACGTTTATTCTTAATTCTTATTAAATACCTAACTCTGACTAAAATGTTTTTAAATGACCATAATATTGAGTTTGAAAAAAATTATATCAGAAAGTATTCAAGATCATCTCAAAGCTCTGATAAATTCATCTATGCATGACTTTCCAGCTGCTCAAAATAACATGTTGAACGATTTTAAATGGATACTAAATCCATTCAGTGCAAAAACAAAACCACACAGTTTAAAGGTAGAAAACCAACGATTATAAATGCACAAATAAAGTATGAAAAGGGGAGCAAACAGCTGTTTCGAATCTACTAACGAGATTCTTCTTCAGTGCAAAAACTCAGCGAGCTAGACATAGCAAAACTGAGCAAAGAGACAGAGAGACACAGTTTTATATACCCGCGAACGATCCTGCCTAAAAGAAAATCAACCAATGAGAAGAAAGCTGCTGGAACAACTGGGTGGACAAGTAGCGACATCTACTGGAGAACAAACAAAACAAAAACTAAAAAGCGAGGGAGGGAAAAAAAGTAGAGAATTAAAGATTTCCAAATGCTAGGAAAATAAAGAGTACTTGATAAGTCATCAACTAAGGAGTGAGAATTTTTAATGATGTGGTAAGCTTCCCAAAAATCAAGATCAAGAATGGAAGGACACTTATGGATGATGGTGGCTGAAGAAAAGTTAAACTTATGTTGTGAGGACCAACAATGTTGAGCAATAGAAGAGCTTTTAAGTTCTTGATTTTTGACATATCTTTTATGTTCAGTTAAACGAAATCTTAGAGCACATTTAGTCTGGCCGATATAAGAAAGACCACATTGGCAAGAAATTTGGTAAATACCCCAGTTATCTAAACGATCAATGGGGTGCTTAAAATTTGAAAAAGCAATTTTATTAAATGGAGAAAAAATAACATTGAAATCATACCTTTTTAAAATTTTAGCAACTTGCTGACTGATTTTGGAGGAAAAAGAGCAAAACAACCAATGTATTGGAGTTTGAATTAAAGTTTTTTCTTTCAGAATGGGTGGATTTTGTCAATTTTCTATGAATTGAATCGATAATATTAGGGGAATAACCATGATCAACAGCAATAGCTTTCAGATAATTAAGTTCATCACTGAGTAACTGAGGAGTAGAACAAATATTGGAAGCCCGGAAAACAAAAGTTTTAAAAGCTGCAACTTTCTGGTTAGGAGGATGAGAAGAATATCTGTGAGGTGGAAGACTGACCGCAAAAGGTTTGCGAAAGACACTAGTCTGAAAATTATCTTCATTGCGAATAACAAGAACATCAAGAAAAGAAAGGCAATTGTTCGATTCAACTACAAAAGTAAATTGAATGCAAGAATCAATAGAATTCATGACAGAAAGAATATGATTTATATCTGAATTCACTTCAACTAAAGCATAGATATCATCTACGTAACGAACATAAAACTGAAATTTTAAGTCTTCAAACAATTTTATTTCAAAATAGTGCATATACAAATCACATAAAATCGGACTAAGAGGATTACCCATAGCCAAACTGTCAGTCATACGAAAGAAATTCCCGTTAAATACAAAAGTGTTTTGAGATAAGAAAGTACGAGTGAGATGAATGAGCTCCTCTATTTCGAAAAAAGAAAAATGAAATTCACAGAGCCTTTTCTTCAGGCAATCTAAAACCCCTTCGACAGGAACATTAGTAAATAATGATGAAACATCAAAAGAAACCATCATGTGGCCTTGTGGCTTAAAACTGTGAAGTTTCTTAACAAATTCAAAAGAATTCTTAACAGTGAAAGAATTACTGCTTGAGATAGGAGAAAATATGGAAACAAGATATTTTACAAGTTTATAAGAAGCCGTACCGATACTGGATACAATAGGTCTAAAAGGAATGTCAGGTTTATGGACCTTAGGTAAAGCATAAAACCTGGCACAATGAGCAATTGAAGGAATAAGAGACCTCTTTAATTTAGCAGGAATAATGTGTGAAGACTTAATGGCAGATTTGATAGTATTAATTTCACTAGAGGAAGGGTCTTTGTGAATATCTACATAGGGACCATCATTAATTAATTTATGGGAATTTTCCAAATATGTAGACTTGTCAAGAACAACAATCTGACCACCTTTGTCAGCCTTAATTATGATCAAATTCGGATCAGAACACAAACTTTTTAGACAATTTTTAACTGAACTATTAAGATTTGGCTTATAAACATTAGAGCTGAAATCGACAGTATTGGCAATGACTAATAGACTCTTTTTGAGAAGGAGAAATAGCGCTATGCTTAAAGGCTCTTTCAATAGGGGCAATCAAACAAGGTAATGAAGGAGTGGCAGAAACAGAGAAATTGTTGTTTAATTTGAGAGCATTAAGAATTTCATGGAATAGAGTCCTCAAAGCTTCTTCGATTCATTGCTCAGTTCTTAAAAAGAAATTTAGTATGCTTTGTAATAATTCTTTCATTAACAACTCCAGCAATTTACGTACTGTTAATCAAAATGCTGTTGTCAATCTTTCTAGTGTCGCTTTAAATAATAATCAGCTTAATGCTATTATTTAATTATTAATGCTTTATTTGCTTAAAACCACACAGCTTAAGCTCTGAGGAATACGAATCTCTCATTGATTTAACATCTCAAAGCGATCTGGAAATCTCTTTTCAAAGTAAGTGTATCACTGAATTTCGGTGTCATTTGACAGATGAATACAAAATCTTGCCAGACAGAGCAAAATTAATTTTACTCCCATTTTCAAAGACATATCTGTGTGAAGCTTGAATCTCCACTTACACAAGTATCAAAACAAAATACAGACACCTGTTAAATGCAGAACCAGACATTCACTTACTATTATCGAAAATTGCACCAGATAATAAAATAACTGTCCAAAATAATTCAAGCACGTTTATCACACTAAACTTTTATATATTATTGTTCGTCAAACTTATGCAGAATAATAATTTAAAAAAAAAAAAACTACAGACATTTAATATTTGTATATGTTGCATATTGTATTATTTTTATTTTTGGCATTTTAATTTCCTTAAATATTTATTATTTTTAATTTTTACTTATTTAAATCTTCTATCCAAGTTTTTAAAATTGTATTTAATTTTAAAACAATATCTGTCACTTAAAAAGTCTTTTTAAAAAAGATCTTGTATAATTTAAAGTCCCTCTCTAGATTCATTTGTGTGTAATGTGTGTATATATTTCTTTTTATTTTTATATGTTTAATTTTTTAAAAATCTGTTTATGTTACTTGCATTAATTTTTAGTTATTTAATTTTTTATACTGTTTTTACCATTAAATAATGTTTGTCGGAGAAAACATATTTTTATTGCATCTTCTATCATTTAAAGACCTTTATTAGATCCATATTATATTTGTGTACATTGTATATATGTATTTCTTTTTATATATATATTTAAATTATTTAATCTGTTTATATTATTTGCATATTTAAATTTTCTAAACTGTTTTTCTCTGTACAACAATGTTTGTCGATTAAAATGCCCATTTCATGTAATATTTTGTATTATTTTAGAAACCCCTCATTAGATTTATTTAATATTTATGTACGTTGTGCACATAGTTCTTTTCTTTTCGTAACTTTAATTGCTTTAATCTGTTTATTATATTTTTATAATTACTTAGTTATTTAAATTTTCTATGCTGTTTTTCATAATTGTACTTAATTTTAAAAGCAATGTATATTGCTGAAACTGTCTTTTTTAAGTATCTTGTATCTTTTTACAATCCTTCTTTAAATTTTCTTTTAATTTACAATTCCTTCTTTAAAATTTTCTTTTAATTGGAAATGTGGTCTCTGCCACATTTCCAATCAGAAATAAGTCTGTAGCAATTTAAAAAATATATATTGGTTCTTTACATTTTATTTATCCCATTTTATTAGAAAAGTTTTTCTGTTAGTTGCAGTTTGTTTAAACCCTTGAAGGGCTGTGGTATATCCTCCTCAGCCCTGAGGCAAATATTTCAAGTTATACAAAAACCTGTTTAAAATTGCTATACAACATCTCCAAAGTTATATCAGTCTACATATCGATTCTTACGATATCCACTCATATAATAAAAAAATCTAGAAGTAATTTGAATAATTCTAGAAATGTTTAAATTAATTTAAATGCTGTCATTTAGTGTCGCCTTCAGGCGACATCAGGACTGAGAAGAATATATTTTATCCCACCTAATTTAAACGAGATTCTCACAAGAAACTTTTAACAAAATTTTATATTTTTAACTTTGACGGTAATCTGTTTAAAAAAAATTTCTTATTTTAAAACAAAACTTTACAACTTTTCTGGTGAGAATCCAATGTTACAGAGACATTATTGCTTGCCCCTCAAGGGGTTAACATGTGTAGTTTTTAACTGCATATCTGTTTTGAGGAAAAAACAATGACAAAAGAAAGTTTCTTTCAAAACTGTAATTAATAGCCATATACTTTAAATAAAATGCCCCAAAAAGTGAACAATGCTGCACCAAACTATATTATAAAAATAGCTTATAGATTTTGCCCTGTCCACTTAAACACTAAAACAATGACTTAATTCTAATTTTTTTTTTTTTTTTTTTTTTTTTTTTTTTTTTTTTTTTTTTTAATTTGCTCAATAAATAAATAAATAAATAAAAGATGAGAGATGATTCATTTTCATTGCATGTTTAGAAATATTAGAAACTTAAGGATGAACGAGAAAAATATTCCATAATCGCTTGATTCTATTACGGATAGGTGGGACTAGCGAAAACGTGTTACATAATTACTCATGCATGACTGGAACTAGACATTTCCTTTTTTTTCGAGAGTAACCTATTGGAATTATACAGAAGTATTTCTCTGCTAACGAAAACTGTACAACTTACCTTTTTTTTCTGTGTCTCTGTGGTTTTCACCATAAATAATAATAGTTTTACATAAGCTTTAGTGCAACGCATAATCCAAACATGGTTACCATTTTGATCTTTAATTCCAAGTTCATACTGGAAATCCCAAAAGAATTTTTTTTTATTTTAAAATTGGGTGTCATTAACCCCTTAACAGTATTGCTTGAACATCGCTTGGATAAAAAAGAGTTTGCTTTCCTCGTTACTAAGCGCTTTCAGAAATCAGAAATTTTTAACTATAATTTTTGCTGTGTTTGAAGAAAATATCTCAATTATACAAGGTTGATAATTTAATACAAAAAAGAGTGTTTTAATCCTTATTTTTATTTTATTGTGTCAAATAATAGTAAAAGTAAATAAAACTGTTAAAAGGTTATACAACGAAAAAATTAATTTTTAAAATTTCTAGTATGAATTCAGAATTTCTGTATCAACAAAGGTCCAAACTGAAAACCTTGGTCCAATGTTAGAAATTACTGGCACGGATTTTTATTCAACAGATTTTTCTCTGCTCCACAGGCATAAAAAACATTCTGTAAACCACAGAGTATAGTTGGGTTCAGGGGCTCCGCCTTAAAATTTTCCCCCAAAAAAGGCTCCGCGAGCCCAAAAGTTTGGGAACCGCTGCTTTATATTAATAAAGATTATCTATATTTATTTCATGAATGAATCTCTTTTTATATGTAAATGTTTCACTTACATTTTAATATCGCTAATCCATATTCGATGCATTGGAGACTTTGAAAAATGTTATACAGTAAAACCTTTTCAGACGGAATCACATAGGAAAAAAAAAATGCATTATAGACAAAAGCCCTACTTAGAAGGTGTCTAAATGGTTTTTTTTTTTTTTTTTTTTTTTTTTCCTCACGTATTATTATATTTATTTTTCATGGATCAACAAATTTTCTGTTTTAGACAGGATTCTGTCATAGACAAATTTTTTACATTGGATTTATTGTATTTAATTTGCCTCTGATTATGCTATTCCTTACAAAAAATTTATTTAATTTTTTTTTTCTTTTTTTTTTGTAAAATAAAAGTGATTTTAAAATGCGTTTTTCGTAAAAATTTTGACTAAGCCAAATCTTACTTAATTTATGCAAGTATAAGGTCAGTCAGAGACAGTAATTTTAATACAGATTGTGTCGAGACCGTGATTTAAAATTTTGTCCAGTGCAGATCTAGGAAGAAGGAAGCAGTCTCCTACCGTATGAAAAATACATTAGGCCCGGCCTGGGTCCAGAATACAGATTTTTTAACAGTCTCTCCAGGACGATAAAAAGCCTGAAGTTGTGAGAATTAAATTTATAAAAAAAGATTTAATCCGCATCTTAGAAAAAGCATTGTTTTAAAAAACTAACAGACATTTAAACAGTACTGAAAGGAGATGGAAACGAGAAAAGTTAAACTCGATCGGAAGTTTGAGCTACAGAAAGGAGTTACTTTACACTTTCAATTTTTTAAAAAAGCTTTAAATTTTTTTATTAGGAGCCAAACTTTATTTAAAACTTTAAATTTGTTTTTCTGCATGAAGAGTTTTTTCCCCACTATTTATAATCTTTAAATCATGAAAAGTCTAGAAATTTTGAAGAAAAAAAAAAAGTGCAAAAACATAAAACATATCATTTTTGATTATTTTACATTAGTTTTGTTTTGACAAATTTGAAAAAAATATTTACTTTTGAAAATATGATTTATTTAATTATATCATTTTTTAAATAAATTTTAATAATTTAAAAATTAATATTGAAAAAAAAAACAACCCTGGAACAAAACTAAAATTAGATTTTCACCTTTAATCGAATGAAAAAAAAAAATTTAATTCGATAAATAACGTTTCGAGTGATAATGATTTCAAACTATCCCATTTAAATTAGTTTTTTAAATTAGTTTTAGAAACTTTTACAAATTTTATGAGAAATTTTAAGAAGTGATTTTCTTAGAAAGTTATATGACTAATCATCACAAAAAAGAAAAAATAATCAAAATTCTACCTCAAAAGATAGATTTTTTTACATGTTTCCTAGAACTGTTAAAGTAACATTGTTTCTTGAATTGTGTACATTTCAATTCGTGTCTAATCCCTTAAAACCTGATGAATTATTTAAAGGGCTATAACTCTGTGTGTTTTGAAGATATGAAGATGCAATTTTTTGTGTCTATTTCAGGACTAGATAAGGAAATTTTATCCTACAGGGGCCGTATAAAAATTTAATTTTCATAATTTTTCAAATAGACACCCCCCCATGGAGTTGCAACTTATGTTATAAAAAATTTTATCTTTTTTATGAATTTTTGAAATATATGTAAAACTTTTATTTCAACTAGATAATTAATTTGAATTACGTTGTTTGGGAATTATCACATTCCACATTAAAGAAGTAATTTTTATAAAAATAAGACATAAATTATTAAAATTTAGAAATTAAACACAAAACTTGTTAATTTTTGTTTTTGTTCTTTTCTTTAATGTGCTTTATTATTTATGAAAATAATTTTCCTTTTTCTGTCTTTTTAGAAATCTGGTTTAGAACTGGAAATGTTATTTGCTAATGCTCGAAGTAATGCTAAACGAGTCGAAGTTAGCCTTGAAGGGAATTTTCCTCAAGGCAGCAGCCAACAAGTTGATGGAGTTATTGATGATCCTACTGAGGCCATGGATATCAACAGCATTGATAATCCAGATCTTCGAGAACTTAGTAATAGTGTCTTAAAGTAAGTTTTTAGCTCTAAATATTTATAGAATTATTGATAATATTTAAATACTGTTGTATTTACTTGATTATTTATTTAATAACATTATGAATCATGGAATATATGTAGTGTGTTCATGTTTACTGAATGAAAGTTTTACACACAATGAAAACTTTAATTTCTAATTAAGAACATTCTTTTAAAAATATTTTTTGTGAGTTGACTACCTTTATTTTCAGCATTTTTTTTTTTTTTTTTTTTTTTTTTTTTTGTACTAAGAATTTGTTTTTAATGCCAGAAAGCACTGAAAATTAATAAAATTCAAAATACCATAATTGATAAAGTTTTTTGCTTGAGAAGAATAGAATTTTTATTGTTTTAGTTGTTAGAGCATAAAGAGTTTTTGTAAATATAGCAAACATATAGGGATTAGTGTCTGTATAAAAATTTAAAGTTCATAATTTTAAAGAAAATATCTTTATTGATGTGATGAAGAATATTTGAAACACTTGTAATTTGAACCTTAGTACTGTTTTATTTAAAAAGCAATTGTTGTTTTGCATATTGTTTTCTTTAACAGGAACAAATAGAAAATATTATTATATTACCCTCTACTATCTCTGGAAAATGATTACATTTGTTAGAGATCAGTTTCTAATATAGACCACTCTTTTGTAATAGTGATTTTAAGATAATCATATAAATCATTTTAAGATTATCGTACGTATTTTATAATAGTCATTTTGTTACATATGTTTTTCTATTTACATAAAAACTCAAATAGATTGTTGTTATATGCAAATCTGAAAACACAGCGATAGTGCACTTCTTTAAATACTAAAAGATTTTAATTAATAGTAATCAGTGATGCCTATGATGATTTGAAAAATACCAGTTCCCCAGGATTCAGGACTTCTAAAATTCTGGGTCCGTTATTTAGAAATGCGGGTCCCCACTAATAAATAAGTCTTATTCTTTTTATCCAAAAATTGAACTTGAAACAGTCATTAAAAATTCACTATCTTTAACATTGTTCTTATTTCCTTGGTCCTGTAGTTTCAAGTGGAATATTTTTTATTTTATTTTTATGTAAGTAATATGTTTAAGAGAATGTCATATTTTTAGCTGGATTTTTGTACATCACATTCAACTTTCTCCAAAAATCCACTATGCAGTTAGTAAAAATTGGTGTAACATAACTGTCTATCTGATTATTCAATCATTGATATTTCAATTCAGTAAAAATTTTCACTATTACGGATTCTTTCAAAATTTTTGTGACTGCGAGAGGTATTTTGCAAATGTTACAGTGACCCATATACAAAGAAGTAGATTATCCCATGTTATTGAAAAAAGTAAAAGCTTCTGATACTAGTTGGATATGTCAATCCCAAAACTTTCTTCTATTTCATATATTTTAATATTTCAAAAAAGTAATTACAGATGTTAGTACTGCAGTATTATTAGTTCCATACTATACCAACTTTGGCTTTCATCTTAAAATTCTGCTTCAGTCAATTAATCTGAGTAAAAAAAAAAAAAAAAAAAAAAAAAATTTCAATCATAATATTTATTAAAATCAATAGTTTTTGGTTATTCTGTTACATATCAACTGTTTGTGAATAGCCAGCTTAGCAACACATGGGTTCTCGTCGTTGCATGAGATACCAATGGAGATCAAAACTTTAAAAAAAACCTGAGAAATTCATTCAAAAATTGCTATCACAGCATCCCTTTCTGGCAGAATATTTCCAAATTCTATGTAGTCTTGCTATTCATAACCAAAAACATATGCAAAATATTTGTTTTAATTCTAATCACGACTTCATACATTTTTCAAGAATAAAATAAAGAAAATGCACAAAAAGTCCCTATTACAGCAACCCTTTCCAGCAGAATATTTTCAAATTCAAAGAGAAACTGCTGGTCATAATCAAATACATACAGTGGAAAAAAAAAATCAATTCCATGCATAACTTCATATGCTTGTTGCTGGTACAGTAGGGTCATTCCACATGAATTCAACCAATGGGTGTTGCATCATAGTCACAGATTTTTTTTTAAATTTTATCATAGATAGACATAGTAGTGAAACCCTCAAATCTGAAATTTAAAAGTAATTTTCACAATATTGGCCGAGATATGGCCATTTGAAAACTGGCCATTTTTACGAAATGGCGTTCATCTTGGAATTGTATCACTGTCTAAATATGGCCATAACTTGACAACTAATGGCTCAAATTTTATATATCTGGTACCAATTTGAAGCTATTTGTACAAAGAAAGAATATTTCACATCAAAACAATAATAAATTTTAATTTTTTTACTTTTTATTATGTGCAAAGTGAAAATTTCACCGCAAAAAAGGGCAGATTGTAATGGCTCATAAAAAAAATGAATCATCATGAATTTTTCTGAAACTTGGTAAAAACGTTGCTCCATCTGTGTGCTTTAAATAAAAAAAAATTGGAAAGGTAAAATTTGTTGTTTTAAAATAAATGGTTTTTTACACATAAGGTGTCATTAACCAAATAATATTTTTAGAATCTGTAAGCATTCCTGATTCAAAAAATAATGGTTAAAATAAAATTTTCTAACATCTAAATTAATGTAAAAGTATAATCAAAACCTCATTTGTACTAATTTTGTAGAAATCTGCCCCCCCCCCACCCCCCCCCCCAAAAAAAAAAAAAAAAAAAAAAAAAAATTAGACAATTCAAAAAATTTTACACTGAAAAAGATAAGAAAATAATTAAGGAATATAATGTATAATTATAAAATACCTATAAATGTAGTGCATATATATATGATAATTTACTTCACATATAGGGGCGAGTGGGATGGAATGGGACAGTAGGTTTTTCTCTTTAAGTATCATTCTAAATATTTCATCAATCACACATTAGGTGAAGTAATGGTACCCCAATCTTCAGTTGAAAAAAGTAGCTGATTTACATAAGCTTGCAATTATATAAAGAAAAAGATTATTTCAAAAATGAAAAGTAAATTTAGTTCATATACTTTTTACGCTTTCTGTATAATGATTTGATTATGCATAGATGTAACAGTTTCTCTATATATGGAACATTATACTGTAAAATTAGAGAGGTAAAATTTGTTGTTTTAAAAATGGTTTTCTACATATAAGATGTCATTGACCCAAATAATGATTATTTTAAAATCTGTAAGTATTCTTAATTTAAGAAATATTGGTTAAAATGAAATTTTCTAGCATCTAAATTAAAGTATTGTGTTTATATTATATAATTCAATAAAGAAATATCAATTTGCAGTTATTTACACTAAATATTTATTTTTACAGTACTTTTTATTTCATTTCATTCAAAATTTTTGTAACTTTTGTCTGCAAATAACCAAGTTTCCTCTTTGAGCTACGCCTATTCATTTTTATTGGCGATAACTCTAACATTTCACAGCTTTTGTTTAATTGTTCCATTACTACTGTGGGTTCACTAAATTCTAGATCAGAGATGCTTTTCATGTCAACAATAGAAATCATCTTATTTATTGATGAATAGCAGGAAGTACATAATTTTTTTCCTGGAATGAGGATGTCTGGATTTGTCATAGACATATCTAATGAAATTGTTTTCAGTGATTTTGCTCTGTTACTATTTGGATGTTTATTAAATGGATCACAACACTGTCTCTGATTTAAACTATAAAATTTTAGAAATTTATCCTTGTGAACCTTGCATATATTCGCATGCAAAAAACTTTTTTCATCTGGGATTATATAATGTAACCTTTTTTTAATAAATGTAAATCCCGTGGGGATAATTGAAGAACAGAAATAACATCAGTACTCAGAGAAACATTGAGTTTTTTACATACAAAACACTCCATCTCCACTGTATAATAAGTACAAAATAATTATTGTATGTCTAAATACACTTCATTGAAAACTTTAGAAGTGGTATATGGTATTTAAAAGGAATTACTCAAGTTTCTTGGACATTATGATGCAAGATTACATCATACTTTAATTATAGCCAATTAAGAAGCAGATGAAGTAAAGCAGCAATCTTTTCTTTAAATTGCATCAGCTCATATAGAACATGATGCAAGATAGCATCATACTTTGATTATAGCCAATTAAGAAGCAGATGAAGGTACAGTAGCAATCTTTTCTTTAAATTGCATCAGCTTATATAGAATATGATGCAATATTACATCAGCTTATAGAAACATAATGAAATTTTTACATCATGTTTTGAATTCAAAATTTAAAATTTTGAATTCATGTTTTGATTCTTGAAATAATCTTTTTCTTTATATAATTGCAAGCTTGTGTAAATTAGCTACTTTTTTCAACTGAAGATTGGGGTACCATTACTTCATCTAATATGTGATTGATGAAATATTTAGAATGATACATAAACAGAAAAACCTACTGTCCCATTCTACCCCACTTGCCCCTATATGTGAAGTAAATCACCATATGTATGCATTGCATTTATAGGTATTTTATAATTATACATTATATTCCTTAATTATTATCTTATCTTTTTCAGTGTAAAATTTTTTGAATTGTCTAATTTTTTTTTTTTTTTTTTTGGGGGGGGGTGGGGGGTGGGGGGGGGAGGGGGGCTGGAGGCAGATTTCTACAAAATTAGTACAAATGAGGTTTTGATTATACTTTTACATTAATTTAGATGTTAGAAAATTTTATTTTAACCATTATTTTTTGAATCAGGAATGCTCACAGATTCTAAAAATATCATTATTTGGTTAATGACACCTTATCTGTAAAAAACCATTTATTTTAAAACAACAAATTTTACCTTTCCAATTTTTTATTTATTTAAAGCACACAGATGGAGCAACGTTTTTACCAAGTTTCAGAAAAATTCATGATGATTCATTTTTTTTTTATGAGCCATTACAATCTGCCTTTTTTTGGGGTGAAATTTTCACTTTGCACATAATAAAAAGTAAAAAAATGAAAATTTATTATTGTTTTGATGTGAAATATTTATTCTTTGTACAAATAGCTTCAAATTGGTACCAGATATATAAAATTTGAGCCATTAGTTGTCAAGTTATGGCCATATTTATACAGTGATACAATTCCAAGATGGCCGCCATTTCGTAAAAATGGCCAGTTTTCAAATGGCCATATCTCGGCCAATATTGTGAAAATTACTTTTAAATTTCAGATTTGAGGGTTTCAGTACTATGTCTGTCTATGATAAAAATAAAAAAAAAAATCTGTGACTATGATGCAACAAGTTTTCCTTAAATTGGTTGATTTCACGTGGAATGACCCAGTAATGAAAATTAAACAAACATTACTATTACAGTACCCTCTTCCAGCAGAATACTTCCTAATCGAAAGAGGATCTGCTGGCTATAGCCAAAAACATACACAAAAAATTTTATTCAATTCTATGCATAAATTCAAACATTTTTCGATGGTACAATAGTGAAAATGGCACATTTTATTGCACCTCCTTCCAGCAGAAAATGTCTAAATGGAAAGGAGACTTACTTGCCACGTGTACAAATATGTACACAAAATATTTGTACAATTCTAAACATAATTTCATACACTTTTCAATGGTGCAGTATTGAAAATGGCATATACAGCACATTCCTCTCGCGAATTTTTTTTATAATCCAAGAAGAAACAACTGGCAATAGCTAAAAACATTATAGATGCATCGGATGTGGATTTTTGCCGGATTCCGGATATCCAGTACAAAATTTTACCGAATATCCGGTATCTGGGTGTATAATTTCTCATTTTTTATTTTAATAATATTTCAATTTTATGCTTGTTTAAAGAAAAAAAAAAATTATTATAATTTTACATTATGCGAGTATTAATAGATTTTTAACTCACTTATTAAGTTAAAGTTACTCAAAAACAAATGCATAGTAATAATTAAATATTGAAATTTAATATTATTTTGCCTTTTCAATTTTACTTATAAAACTTTACATGCATATTTTTTTCTACCTTTTCTTTAGTCTCTATCACCAGATGTAGGTGATGTTTTTTAGATGCATTGTATCAATTAACTAACAGAAAAAGAAATGTTTTTACCCTGTTGACAATTGACACATAATTAACAAAAATGGGATAATGGGATAGTTTTGTTTGTTACTACTCACGATTTTGAGTGAGAGTTACAGTTTTCCTATTAAGCTTTTTTTTTTTTTTTTTTTTTTTTTCATTGTAGAGCAAGTCTCAGAATGAACTTTATTTAAAAGGTCACTTGCAATTTTAACATGACTGGTGACTTATAACAAGACATAATTCTATTGCTTTGGAAATTTTTACTAAAATGTGTTTAAAAAAATGCAATTTGTATGTTTAATGATTTTTCTTCTGTTTTTACTACAATTTTTTCTATTGTTGACTGCTTAACTTGTGCAATGGATGTTCCAGCAAAATTTGTATAGTTTCTTTAATATCAGCACCATTTTGTTCTTGATTTTCTAAACAAACACACTTTGAATCTGGAGTATGAATATTCATAAATAAACTATTTAGTTTGCTGGAGACTGTTTTTCTACATGGTTTTTAATCCTCAATACTTAAGCACTGACAAGATGACCCCATTCTACATTTTTCTGACTCGGAATTTTTGATGTATTAGCAGCAACTTCATAAAACTTTCAGATCAGATATTTATACCTTCCTGTTTTGTTGATATTCATAATTCAAATTAATAATAAGGTTATTCACAAAACACTTGAGAAGAACTATAAAAAGTCAACTACATCATTATTTTTAAAAAAACTGAAAGCAAAACAGAGCTGAAATTGTAGTTTTCTAGTTTTGGTTTTACAATTACAGTTATGACAGAACAATTGAACACTGCTGTTAAATTTTGACTAGTGAAAATTACAATAAAACTTTTGAGAGGTGTAAAATTACTTCATTACTGAAATTTAAGAACAATTAAGAAAAATAAAAAAAATTGAAATTGTAGTACATATTCTAGTTTTGGTTTTACAATTGCTGTTATAGGTTATGGCAAAATATTGTCATATTTTAAATATATCTTCATTTACATTACTTCATTTATATCTTCATAAACATTAAAATTTCATAATTGTGAAAATATACGAGTATTTATTTTTGTTAACATTGCTTTTTAATAAGATAAAGTTGGCAAAAAGCAAATTAATTTTACATAAAAAACAAAAAAAAAAAAAAATGCAAAATACAGAATTTAAAAAATGTTTCACTATCCGGCAACTAGATATTAAAATATTCGGCCGGAACGAATATCCGGTTTGAGTGCCGAATAAGCAAGATATCCGATGCATCCCTAAAAAACATACACAAAGAATTTGGTTAACTTCTATGTATAACTTCATATATTTTTGGATGGTACAACATTGAAAATGGAATAAAAATTACTATCATAGCGCTGCCTTCTGGCAGAATATTTCAAAATTGAAGGAGGATCTGCCGGTCATAGCTAAAAACATGCACAAAAAATTTGGTTCAATTATATACATATCTTCATACACTTTTCAATGATACAATGGGCACATAGACATTTTGTATAAACATGGTTTTATTATTATTATAATCCCTGACCCTTTAAATGCATAAATTTATTGAAAACCAGAAGTTGAACAAAATTTTGATTACAATACTTCCTTCTATTGAAGACAGAAGAAAGTAAAAAAGGAAAAAACATTTCTTTTTCTTAATGGTTTTTTTCTTGTTCATTTTTTCAGAAGTAAAATTTGTGATACTTTAAGTGATAGGATACAGCCATTTTGCACCGGATTGGTAAAACCTGTAATTAGTTTGAGTTTTTGTTGTTGTATTTCATTTTCGTGATCTGGTCGTTAAAATTTCACTTCTATTGCAGAAATAATAAATTTATACTCCTTACTCTCTTTAAATGTTCATAGTTTATTTTTTAAATATTTTAACAGTAATACTCTGTGTGCCCAATAGGCCACTTTACAGTCCTCTAGTTCTTTTCTTTACAAGTTAGGCACATAATATGTATAAAATAATTGTAAAATGCTTGTTTTTTATTCTTGTGACTGCGTTTAAAAACTCATGCAAAAATAAATTTAGGTATCCTTTAATATTTTTTCAAATCATAACTCCAGTATTAGAGTAGAATACTGCAAGTCTGATCTACAGCATTTTATTTCACCTTCAGGAATCTCCACTATTAGGTAATGCACTTTTCAACCATGCAGTTATTATTCACATTGGTTAAAATTAATATTCACCTATTAATAACTATTACTAGTTATCATTTTGTTATAAAATATAAGCATCATATGCCTACAAAAACTTTAGTGCATACTAATGAGATGGAAAAATATTGAAACTTGGAATTATCCTAGTGGATTAAAAATTTGAATTATCTAATTATGCTTTTAACTTTGTGTTCAAGCTTCAATGGAAATGCACTCAATTTTGAATTATTCAAGAATTTAAAGTATCAAAGTTTGAATTAAACAAAATGTACTGTATCTGAAAACCAAATATCAAGTTTGCACATCAATCTTATTTCTTTAATTATTATATATTTCATTAATCGGATAGTGTATACTTAAAAGGTGGGGAAAGAAATGTGTGATTTCCTTTACTGCAAAAATCATTGTTTTATAAGTATCATTTCTCTTACAACTCATTCATTTATTTATTTTTAAGCTCTGATGCAGAGGACAGTCAGAATTCAAGCAGCTTCCGAAACGTTGCAAACAATGCAGCTGCCCCGCCACCTGTCAAACGACCTCGTGGTCGACCCAGACGACAGCCTTTATCTGAAACACCCTCCGCAAGTCAAAGTGAAATGTGTGAAAATACCCCACCAAATAGTGCTGATAAAAGGAAAATACAATCTGAAAATGACTCTCAATCCGAAACTGAAACTGAATCCAAAAAACAAAAAATTGAAGAAGGTAACAGCGAAGAAATGCGCTCGAAATATCAGCAGTACTGGAATAAGCATTGTTCTACCCGGTTACAGACAAAAATAGTAGACGCTTCCAAAAACTCTCCATGTAGCCAGAACAATGATAATTCTAACAAATCCGACGAACAAGGCTCACGGTAGACCTTCTGTAATTCAGATGTTAAATGTTTATAAACCATATATTTAAAGTCTGAAATCAATTAATTTTCTATTGATTTCAAACTGTACTTTTCTTTTAATAAAATTCAATTTTCTTTACAGAATTGTGTTTTTTCCTTTGTTTATTATTTCTCACTAGCATGATATTATAAAACAATGTTGTATTTATTAAGCAGATTATTGGTTTATTTGCTATTAGTCAATATATAGTTTAAGTCATTCAGAAACTTGAGTTAGCTTGTGATTTTTTATTTTTCCAAATTCACTTTTTCATTTTTTCTCCCAAGCCTTAGTTAAAATATAAATTGACTAATTTATTTTATTATTCCTAAGGTGAAATGATGTACACTTTAACAACTGTATGTTTTGCATGTACTTTGATATATATATATATATATATTTTTTTTTTTTTTTTTTTTTTTTTTTAAATAATTGTTTTCTAATGAAATTTCTATATTAATTGTTTTTGAAAATATTTTATTGGCTGTCTGTATAATTGATATTGTTTGTTTGGTATGGTATGTTTTAGGGGGGAAAAAATCATTTAACTACTGAAATAAATTGATTTTGTCAAAAGCATGACTTTAAATTGTTGGCAGAAGTTTAAAAATTATCTGTCACAATTTCTGAGAAACAGCTATAGTAAAATTTCTGTTATTCACAACTCCTTTATCGTTAGTTATTGTTTATATTTAGTATATCTACAAAAAGAAATAAATTGTTTGTCAGTTTTTGCCTGGTGTTTGTGAAATGAAACGTGACTATAAAGGAACCAATGAAATTCATGAATGAAAGCAAAAAACTACCAAATGATGCTGAAGTTATGATTTCTAATAGTCCAAGAGCCATATCCTGCCATTAAGCGGCCAAAATTTCTATCTCTTGTGGAAAAGCAAGGCTTGTGAAGCCTAAGTGAAAATACTTCAGATGGAAATAACTCAATTTAATATTCATTAACTTATGATTAGAAGATAAAACAATTGGAAATTTTGAGTTAAGGGGGGGATGTTTTGAGCAAATCAGCATGACTTAAACCACCAACTTTAATTAATCCATCATCTCCTACAAGTACATTTAAGAGTCCTTTTTTTGAAATTCAGACAAAAAAGTGATGTTTTGATTGTTGTATTTTCTAATTGCCTTGATATTTTTTTTATGTTGAAGTAAATCATATTTAATGATTAATCTGCAATTTTGAAGCCCTGAAAAAATTTTCTCTTCCTTATAGAAAATATAAAAGTTTACGTTTGTGAATGCAATTTTTATGAAAAATGAAATCCCAATATGTTTGGAGTTGTATATCTCTGGCAAGCAACAATATCCCAAAATTCTTTTGGCATAAACTTATAGTATAACACTACCTGCTTACTAAAATTTATTTGTTTCCATGGGGCATTGTTATTTTACATTGTTATGTTGCCACAAAGTACAGTCAAAATGACGTTTTTGTCCATTTTCTGCCCGTAATATTTTATTTAAGCTATAATACCTCAAAGTTTTTCTTATAGAATATGAAAATGCACTACTAGGACAAGCTAAATAATATAGTACTGCATACAGATGTTGTTGCTGTTAGTAGTTAAAACCTGTTAAATATTCAAAATTTCCAAAATCTGCAATATTTAAAGTAGTTTATTTCAAAAAAGCGCTACAGTTGGATGAAAAAATATATGTCACGCAATAGTTGAACATATGTACAAAAGCATCGAAAAGAAAAAGAAGTGGGGCCTTGTGATATTTTTTAGTAAAAAAATGACAAAATTTATAAGAAAAGCAATGTCCATCATCACATTTTTTCCCTAAGAGAAAATGAAACATCCCGTTTCTCTTTCTGAAGAGGCGACATAAAAAGGATTTTCATTTACTCATAAGGAAAAATCATAGAAAGACGGGAAAAAAAAAAAAAACGGGATGTTTTATTTTCTCTTAGGGAAAAAATATGATGGACACTGCTTTTTTATAAATTTTGTCATTTTTTTACTAAAAAATATCATGAGGCCCCACTTCTTTTTCTTTTCCATGTTTTTGTATATATGTTCGACTCTTGCGTGACATATATATATTTTTTCATCTAACTGTGGTGCTTTTTTGAAATAAACTACTTTAAATATTGTAGATTTTGAAAATTTTGAATATTTAATAGGTTATAGCTACTAACAGCAACAATATCTGCATGCAGTACTATATTGTTTTGTTTGTCCTAATAGTGCACTTTCATATTCCTTAAGAAAAACTTTGGGATATTATAGCTTAAATAAAATATTAAGAGCGGAAAATGAACAAAAACATCATTTTCACGGTATTTTGTGGCAACATAACTATGTAAAATAACAATGCCCCATGGAAACAAATAAACTTTAATAAGCAGGTAGCGTTATACTTTAAGTTTATGCAAAAAAGCTTGAGATGTTGCTTGCCAGAGATATACCACTCCAAAGATATTGAGATTTCATTTTTTATAAAAATGGTATTCACAGCCTCGAATTTTGATATTTTCTATAGGAAAGAGGAAATTTTTTCACGGCTTCAAAATTGCACACTATACATTAAATAAGATCCACTTCAACATATAAAAAAAACCAAGCAAATCTAAAAATACAACTATCATACTTTTTCTGATTTTCAAAATAAGGGCTCTTAATGAAGAGAGTCTACTTTTATTCTGAACTGGCTTACTTTTTTTGAGGCATTTTATCTCTTCATGAAACTCATTTCTTTGTGTTAATTGAATTAGGAACAATTCAGCATGTTTTACCTTGTCAAGGGATAATAATCCATTTCTCTTCTCGGGATTACTACAATTAAAACTGAATCTAAAAATAAAAAGATGAAAAAGTCATCATTAATAATGTTGTGTGTCTTTTTTTAGTTCTGTTATGTTCATCTCTTGATCTGACATCACTAAGGATTGGTTGCTGTTACACATATCTAAGTCTTTCAGAACTCTTGTTCAGTCCACCATATAGGATACTGAATAAGACTTTCAATTTTGATATCTTGAATCAACAAATCTGCCGGATTCTTGGACCCTGAACAGTGAAACCACTTCATTGAGTCTATCAGTTATTGGATTTCCTTAACATGATTCGCATTGAACAATTTCCACTTATTTGCAGATCCTTAAGACCAAATATAAGACCAAAAGGGTAAAAAATTCTGCCTATTACTTGTAGGAAAAAATTTTTAATATTTTTTGCCTTGCGCATAAGTTTTAATAAATTATCAGTTTCCATCATAAGCATATCCTGTTAAATTGCCATGAAAACTTTGTGTAATTTATTCTCAAAGGGCTGAGGTAGTGTACTAATTCCATACTTTTCCCATGTTTTCAGTACTAATTTGTTCTTTGAAATCCATTTACGGAATTTCATACTAGCTTCATTCGTAATTTTGTGGGATTGTTGCAAAATGGTCAATGCATCTTAAGCAGTGTCCATATTGGTTATCAAATCATCCACTTAAATACAATTGTTGAGTATTTCTGTACTCAATATTCATTTAGTACTGGATATTCCCTTTCAAATTTACTAAGATAAATTTTTAATAGTTGCAGATAGCAAAAATGGGCTTGAGTTCAACTGAAATGTTGGTCAAAATCTGTAAATAATAATTTGAAATGCATCACCTGTGACAAGATTGTCTTCTGTAAACAGGAATTTTAAAACATCTCTTTCTCATTGGTAGAAATCTTTAAAAACAACTTTTCTAAATCGGCCAAAACAGTTATTTTGTTTAATCGAAAAAAAAATCAATAAATGGAGGCTTTAAATTAATTCCTGCATCCAAACAATCATTTAGCAATAATTGACCCTTTTCATGTAAACTTGCATTGAAAACGATGCAACGTTTTGTGTGTACACTGTCTTGTTTAACCCTTTATTTACGGAATTATGAATTTCTGAAAATTTTACATTCTTAAACATTTTACATAAATTGTTTAAACTAAATTAAAAGATTTACATAATCATTTAATAAATTTTTGAAAGAGTGAAGGATTTAGAAAGGTTAATTAAATTTGAATTTACTGGGATTTTGTGCAATATTCATAACCCCACTCAAATCTTTTATTTTAAATTGTTTTTTTAGTATTGTGTAGACTTATAAAATGTACAAATATGATGTTCTTACAATATAAATATAGAATTATTTTCAAATTGAAAAATTCCCATCCCCCTCTCTCAGCGCCAATAAAGCTGAAACGATACAAAGGCAAAAGAAGTCATCCTTTTAAAAATATTTTTGTTTTGTGTAACCAATAATGCTTTTGGGACAAAATAATGTATCTGCAACTCATTCTAAACAATATTAAAACTGATTGATGTATTAAAAGAATTTTATAATAAGTAATTTTAATGGATCTTAAAAGTACTGTCAGTAGATAAATGGTTAAACACTGTGTTTGTGGTAAATAGAAAATCAGGGGTGTTTGAAAATTCATCTGACTTAGAAACACTTTCAATAATTTTCATTTCTAAACGTTCATCTAAAATTTTACAATAATTGTCATATAAACTTGGGTCGCGTTTCATTCTTTTTGTGAGAATAGCAAATCATATTTCAGGTATCTTATAATTATTCTCAAGTTTTTTTCCAGTCCCGTTTCCATGGGAGACTAATTTTGCATCTCAAGTTACTGAATCACCACATTTCCTTAATTTTTCCATTATTTCTCTTTTTTTTTTTTTTTTTTTTTTACATTATTTGGTTTATTTTTAATTTCTAACTCCCTTAATTCCCCAATAATTTTCAAATCTAAATATTCTCCCCCCCCCCCCCCCCCCCAATAAACACTTCTTTTTGTTTTATTTATATCGTGTATTCCGCCTGCAATCTATCCTAATTTAGAATTTTGCAGAATTATTGAACTATTTGGAATTTAATTTGACTGGATAGTAAAAATTCATAATATAAATATCTGTTCTCGGTAACACTTGATTTCATTGAAAAATCATAGGTTAACATAATTTAAATTCTCATGAAATGCAAATTAGAAATGTCTATGGCACTGTTTATATATATATATATAAATAAAAATTATGTGACTATAGCGGAATTTTATAAACAGCAAAACCTGCTTAGACGGAATTGTCTATAAAAAACTTTTTAATGTACCTGTATTCTAATGGAATTTTCATAACAAAATTTTAAAATGGAAAAAAAAAAACTCTTGATCCGGGGACAAGAATACAAATCAGTTGACGATTTTGTGTACCAGCTAAAACAAAAACCTATCTGAAAAAAAAAAAAAAAATCTTATTCCACATGGGCAGGGATGCGTATGGGGAAATATACGTTTGGATTTTTTGAAGAAGCTCTGTATACATTTTCAAATGAAATCATAGCACATAATCTCTAGCAATGCCCTTTACCTAGCGTATACCCTGTGATTTTGTTACGATTACATCACTGCCACGAGAGTTTGCTTTAACAGGTTTTTACTGTATACTCAAAGCCTATTACTGTTTTGGCTTTACTGAATATATTTTGGAAAATGTATGTAAAAATATTTCTGATTACATTCGCAATTAATTATAATAATTAAGAATTATTAATTTGTCTTAAAACAAGTTTTATACAATTGATTACTTAACAAAAGTTGAACGAAGAAAAATAATTCACTGAACACTAATTTAAGTTTATAATTTATCACATTATTGTGTCACCTTAAAATAAATCTATTCAGAAGTAATTTATACAGGTTGATCCGAAATATTCTTATTTTTCTTTGATTGTTTTGTTGGTTCCCAAATTATCCTCCTTAATCAAATCGATGTTATAAATATAAGGTAAAACACATGCTATAAGGTAAAACACATTTTTTCTAATCCTAAAGTTCCAGAACAGTCCAAGAACAATCCAACAAGTTTGTTTATAAATATTCGACTAAAGGTTTAAATTCTAAAGTATCCAGTGAGTAATGTATCATCAGTAATGTTCGTCATAACTTTCGTGAAAGAGCTATTTCATCATAATGTTATAATAAATTTTCACCATTGAAATCTTATCTGAAGAAAATCGTAAATGACAAATAAAGAAACTAGTCGTTGGGGTCTACTGTAATACTTACTCATTATGGATATTTGGATCGAATCGGATATTTGGAAGTGAGTTAAAATTTGAATAGAAATTTTGAACTAGGGAAACATACATAAGAACGTTTTAAACAAAATAAAAGCTTATCAAAATAACACACCTTTTTAAAATAAAATCGCGATTTCCCAAAATATGATTTACCTAGATAAAGAGAATTTTAAAACTTATGTCTTCAACTATTTTAACCAATCTAGAAGTTAATTAATAAAAATTAAAACTATTGTAAAACTTATACGGTGTAGCACCTTTAGTTAAATTGCTTTAAAAATATTCTTTTATCTCATTTAAAACATTTTTGTAATTGGAACTATATGTCTGTGGCAAATGGTTTAGGAATTAGTTATTGGGCAGCGTTAGAAATAGACACCCTTTATAATAATTTAAGCATTTAGTATACGTTCCCTGAACCTTTTTTGTATTGCTTGATTGGGTGATGGAAATTTTTTACTAAATATCACTAATAGGACCGGGGTACCGTATAAAAAGTTAATTTTCGTAATTTTTTAATAATTTTTTTTTTTTACCTAAATCACTTGAAAAACAATTACTTCCCTTTTAAAGCATTTTTGCAGTTGGAACTATATGCCTATGACTAACTGTTTAGAAATTAGCCATTGGCCACCGTTAGAAATTAGCCACCGTTAAGAGTGGACACCCTCTAGAAATAAATGATCTTTGTACATTTCCTAATATACTTTCTTGATTCAGAATGAAAACGCCGTGTTTTGCTTCTTGCAGTATCTAGTTATGGTACAAATTGAATGAAATTAATCTCTCTGAAAAATCTGAAATCTTAAAAATTAGCAAAAGTATTAAATGAATTGAATATTTCCAACTGAGCGAAAAATTGTCCAAGCCGGGAATTGAACCCAAGTTGTTGGCTCACAGGCCCAATGCTTTATCGTTTAAGCTAACTGGGCCGAGAACCAGCGAGCACTTTTTAGCTCTGATAATCTTAATGGTAATAAATCTGGTCCGTCATTTAAAAAGCTCAACAGAATAAACAGCAAGTAAAGGAACTCCATATAAACGATTGGTACGTAGATATACTATCATTTTAACACAATCAAACTAATTGGTAAAGGTATTATACGAATTAAATATTTCCAATTGAACGAAAAATTGCCCAGGCCGAGAATCAAATTCAGATCCTTGGCTTACAGGGCTAATGCTTTTTCTTGCTCTCTGTAAGCCAAAAATCTGGGTTATTCCGGCCTGAGCACTTTTTTACTCAATTGTAAATATTCAATTCTTATGATACCGTTACCAATCAGTTTGATTGTGTTAAAATAATAGTATAAAAGTATTAAAACTTGCTATATCTTTAAAATTGTCAGATCCATTGATAAAAAACTATAAGGAAATGTTTAAACAACAATTCTCTTTAAAATTTTTATTTTTAAGAATTAAAAATATTTAAGTGTTATTTAATTTTAACACTTAGAATGCCAATTTTTACACTGATTGGTACAGGTTTAAATCATGTGGCTATATTTTTATTATTTTATCTATTGCTGTTTTATAATATTGCTATTTTATAATTTTGTATAATTTGCGCCGTAGAGATTAATAATTCTCTACTTCGTGATCTTCCATCATGATATATTTGTAGTAGAAATTTATCATGAAAATTATTATTTGGAAATAGTGGTAGAAAGAAAAAAAAGCAGTTGCCTTTGATTGCTAAAAGTAGTATACATGTGTACCTTTGACACTTAAGAAATCAGTTCAACTTATACAGTCAGTTACATTAAAACAGTAAAATTTCTCAATTTCTTAGAAAACAAATTTTAAAACATTTATTATTATTATCATTTCTTATGTAGTTTTTTTTCCTACTTAAAAAAAGTTTTAAGTTAATTTGCAGTAGAGGTATTATAAAAATTACAAATATTACGACAGATTATTTTAATAAATTTAATATTTTTCAGAAAACATTGTCAAAGTGGGTATTTTGAACCGAATTTCCGCGCGAAAGAACACTCAAGGATGGGTGGAAAACGTTTTTGTCACGTTATCAAAATTGCTTATAACTCAATAAGTAATTTATTTATCAAAAAATGGAAAACACAGTTCTATTCCAAATTGATTCCATATAATAAGGCCTTCTAATTTTATATCTTTCCGTTAAACATTGAAATTGTAATTGTGTCAAAGCCTTTTGCGCTTGTTGAACAGAGTGTTTGAGAACAGCCTAAAAGAACATAATTTTATTTTCAATTTTAATTCTTTTTATTGAGCTTAAGCTTTTCTTGGATAACCCCTAGAACGAACTATTCAGTGATTAAAAAAAAAAAAAAAAAAAAAAAAAAAATCAAAATCAAAGCAATTGTTCCAAATCTTCTTATTGATATTCATTAAGTACTAACTTTTTCGTAAAGCTCAGTTAATAAAAAATGACAATTTGTGAAAAATCGCCTATCCCTTAAATATTCGATATTAATTCCTTAAATATTATAAAAAAAATGTCTAAAATCGACAAAATGTCTAAAATTGAAAGTGTCCGGTGTTTAATAGCCATATAGTGTATGCGCTCTGCTTTCTCACTTCACAAACTGGACTGCGATCTTGGCGAATTTGAATGCTACTTGGCACAATTGCAAAATCTGTATCAGTATCAAGGTTTTTAAAAAAAAAAAAAAAAAAAAAAAAAGCGTCACTATTTTTTAAAATTTTACAAGTCTCAGCTGTTCTGTATTCAGGACGATGGTAAAATGTGGGTTAAAAATTATAAAGTATTTATTAATCGTTAGTACTCTTTGTCATATTTAAAATCCGACAATAAGACAGTTTTCCTCATTCTGTTTATCTAATAAGACTTTTTAACACTTTTGACTATACAGTCGGCTCTCGTTAATTCGAATCTTCGCTCGATTCGAACTAAACATGAACTCCCGAAATTTTCAATAGCAGAATAACATTAAAAATTTTCGTTTATTCGAACTCATTTTCTGTTGACTTCGTTTAATTCGAATTAACGAGATTCCGATTTTTCATTTTTCCTTACTTTCTCCCGTATTTCGGATCCTTTAAATAACTTTCTTTCTTCGATTTTTGTCAGAATTGTTCTGAAAATATATAGATATAGTTCCATGCATTGGATATCCACTTTTTTTTTAGTGGCCAGTCTGTCCATCAATAACACCTCCAACCTTTCTTCCACTCTGTTTGTTCCTAATCCCTTAATTAGTTTATGTATTTATATCCTTTAACTTAATATTAAATCATATTCTAATGATATCAGCCGAAATATATTTAAAGATTACTATAACATCAATTTATTTGTAATAGTACGCCTTTAACCACGTTTTCCTCTCATACATTCCATAATTCGAACATTTCTTGTGGTTCTGGCGAGTTCGATTTAACGAGAGCCGACTGTAATTGAAAAGCGTTTATGAATTTGGTTTGGGTGGCGATCTATCCATCTATCCATACTCTAACTCACGTAAATATACTCATCATTGCTTTTTCTAGCACGTTAATTTCTGCACCGAAGAAAAATCTCGGCAGTAGATTCGAAACGACTGTTTGTTACTTTTTCATGCATTATTTGTGCATTTCTAAACGTTGGTTTTTTACCTTTATATACATTTTTGCCCAAAGGCTTTATTTGCTGTTTTGCATATGCTCAGATTTTTATGAATTTGATATATGCTAACGATGTTTACTCCGGCACATTTGATACTGAATGTTATGAACTATTAATGTTTAGCATTAATAGCTCATTTACAAAGGCACTCAAAAGATATCTGTTACTTTAGGGTAAATAGGAAAAAATCATTTGAAGAATATTTTAATGACTTTGTGCTATTTCAAATGTATTGAAATTAATATAAATCACTGAATTTTACAACAAGATGATGACTATAGTATAGACATTTATAGCATTTATCGTTCATTTAAAGGAATACATAAGAGAAATCGATTACATCACTGTCGTCGAGCAATAATTGCTAGAAGTGCATTTTAAATTTTAGTATGCGCTTTTAAATTTATCTACTTTTTTTACTGTTACTCATTTTGTATAAATTCTATGTCTCGTATACAGGACTACACGAAAGAATTCACGTACTATTTTTCTTATTAGCGGAAATTGCTGGAGCGAACTATTCTGCTGTGGTGAGTATTTCTTAACCGAACTATTTTTTTGCATGCATAAGTTTATAGATAAAAATCTATGTATCATATACAATGCTGCTCAACAAAATCTGATATTTTTCGGACTGCAGGTGGAAATTGCTGAAATTCGATTATCAAGTTTGTTAGGCAATTCCAAATGGTTCAATTATACATCATCTTTAAACTTATTAAGCGGTGAAGTTTTGTTACATTTGTTGCGCAACCTAAAACATTTATCAAAATCAACATAATTTCCATAGCTTCAATTATAACATAAATCATTACTATAATTAAGGAGAAACAATATTTAATTTGTTTATTGAAATAACTTTGTATTAAAAACAACTTTCATCCTGTAATGTAGTCGTAATGAAGAAAAAAAAAAAAACATGCGTCAAGCATAAATTACGAAGCACATTCCAACATATTCAGAATAATGTAAAAAAAAAACTGCACCGGTTAAAAAATTAAAATATTACGTCAAATCTCTACATATGGAAATGTATACCTCATTTAAAAACCGAATTTCAGCTGTTCCCATCTGTAATTGGAAAATTATCCGATTTTTTTAGCAGCCCTGTATATGATATAGAGATTTGTATCTATTAACAACACGTATTCCAAAATTTAGTTCGCGATACATATATTTCAGAAAATAGCCTTCAGCAATTTTTTCTAATAAGGAGAATGTTATGCGAATACTTTTTGTGCAGCCCTGTAATATAGATTTTATAGGCATAGAATTTATATATAAAGAGTAATATGCAAATAATAATAATAATAAAATTTAAAAGCGGATACCGAATTTTAAAACGTACTCTCCAGCAATTATTACGCAAAGGCAGTACTGTAAGCGATTTCTTTTGTGTGCCCCTGTACATTAATAAAAAATTATATGAATGCTCTGTTTTAACATAATCGTACTGAAATTCAATGATTTATATCAGTTTCAATACATTTGACATAGCGTAATGTCATTAAAATACTCTCCAAACGATTTTCCCCATTTACCATAATGTAATCGAATTCTTTTGAGTGTCCCTGTAAATGAACCATTAATCGTACATGCTTCATATGCAATATCAAACATACTTTAGTGACCCTAAATAAGTTTTATCAGTTGCATGAAAATCCTAATATATTTACGGAATTAGAGCGGGGACGGATGGACAGACAAACTAAACGCATAAGCACTTTTCAACTTTGTTGGAAAGTGCTAAAATCAGAGGGTATACGTTCTATGCAGAGGATATACGCTAGAGTGTATATACTATAAGGGTACATCATGCAAGGGTACAACTACAAAAATATACTACAAGGGCTGTGTATACTATAGCTGTCTTAGGAAACAGAGGGTATACGGTGTTCCTTAAATGAATTCAGAAGGTATACGGCGTATGTCCAAGTATATCCTTTACTACATCCCTGCTTTCATCTGTTTATTGCAATATCAAGAAAACCCAAAGGTTACTTCCTTTTTGAGTTATTTTTAGTTTTACCAATCGTATCTACCCATCCAGGCCACTTTTATTTGCCACACCCTCTATAATTCATTTATAATATATTCACTAATTTCTTTTATAAATTTAAAAATAGAATATCATATATATTATAAAGCAGAAGTTCTGAAATTTCCAAACGAGTGTTTTCAAAAACTACCCGATGGATTTTTTTGCCGATTGTATCATTCGATAGGAAATATTTTCCCGAAGGTTTATGATTCAAATTTACAGGGATAACTCTGATAGTAAATTTCGTATTTTTCGGTTATTTTTGGCAAAAGGGTTGCCAGTAGCTGTTTTTGGCGAAAATTATAATTGCTAAAAGAATTAAAATGGCTATATCTATTAGAAATATTACAAATATCTTGCAAATAACAGCAGAAAATAACTACTGATAATATTAATAAAAATAAAGACAAAACCGCTTAAATGAGGCATAATATTATAAAATATATATTTATCTTTAAAATGAAAAAATATTTGTAATGCTTAAAAAATAAATTAACGCGAAATATAACAATTGGTTCAACTTTTGGCGACTTATCCCTGGTGTTAGAGTAAAAACATGTATTTCAGAAGTAGATTAAATGAATTTTGAATGACAGTTATTTTCCTTTTTATTATTTTCTTTCTCTTTTTATCGAATTTCCGTATAATATAACTTACAGCAGAAAAAAAGCAGATCTGATTGTAAAAGACACTGTAAGTTGTGAGTTACAGTTCGTTTCTATACCATTTTCATCTTGCTTTTGTCGCCAAAGAATGTGTTTTTGAGCCGAAAATGCACTACTGACTTAATGCCTGACTTAGGTTCTTAATGGTCGCAATAATGTTTTTTTTTTCAAGTGAAGATAATTTTTAAAGTATATTTTAATATTCAAACGTAAATTTTATAGATATGAGTATAACTCTTTTATTTCTTTTTGCAAATGTTTTCATTGTTAATTTAATTTTTCTTGTGCTATTTCGTCAATTTCACTTACAGGAAAAATTTCAGTTTTAAAATTTAAAAACTGAAGAAGGAAAGATTACCCCATCGATTAAAAATCTACCCCCAAATTCCAAGATTAAATGTCAATAATGGATGATCGTAAATGTCACATTCACCTGACATTAAGCATAATATAAATACTAATTATGTCATCAAGTGATTTTTAATTCGACATTTTATTTCTACTTTTATATACGTTCTGCTAATTTGTTTTTCGTTTTTTAAATGAAAATTTATGCTAATCTATATAATCTGGCTAATAGTTTGGCAATAATTTAGCGAAATTGGTCGACGGTATAACCAAGTAGTACTGAAGGAAAAATTTTGCAATTCAAAGTAAATTTATGAAATTATGCGTTATTGCAATAGATAAATTCAACATTTTGAAATGAAAAATTCCCGCTGAATAAAATTTCAAGTCTTTTTCAATTGACCATTTCCTCTTAAATATTTCTTCAATCAAACTTTCGCTATTCTTTTTCGCGCAGGCTAACAAAAATGTATTTTAAATATTTTATTAGATAAAACGTAAATAACATTCTTCTATTTTTTAAAAAAATATTTTTAAAATCTAATTCTTCCATTATGTGTCTTACAGGACAAAATAGCAGAATTACTTTTAAAAATGGTTTTATCTGTTAATTGTATGTTATTTGTTTATTTGAGTGTTTGAATTTACTTGTGTCATCAAAAAATGCGATTTTATACTAAGAAGGCATAAGCTGGAGCGATGTTCATAAGTACTAAATTCTCTCACTCTCTTTTAAATGTGTAAGAGCATTTTTAGGATTTTTTTTTTTTTTTTTTTTTAATGTTTAATTGTAAATATATAAATAGCAGGTATAGCAAAAAAAAAAAAAAAAAAAAAAAAAAAAAAAAAAAAAAAAAAATGCGTATAATGTTTAAATTTTAGTATAAATGTCTTCCTCATCCAAACTGTAAAATAATTTAATTGCAACTTTTTAAAGTTTTGGCGCAGATGTCATATACGCACCACATTCGCACGATTGCAACAAAATGGCGATTTTATGCCACACATGGTAAACCGACCATGGTTGTTTATTTATTAATAATTTATTAACTTTCATTTTGTTTTTTAAAATAATATAAATCATTTTGTTCTATAGCTATTAATTAAACTTTTTTATTTATTATTTTTTTTTCAAATAATACAAAATAATTAAAAAATATTTATGAAATTGGTAATTAAAAACCAAGGTCTCCAAATTGGCGCCAGAAAAAAATTGCGCCAATGTGGTGCATACATGACATCTGTGTCAAAGTTTTTTCTTATACATAAGTAGGGAAAATGCAGTATAAATACCGATTAAAGTTTTTTCCAAATGGAAATTTTGTCACGGATTTGGTCATATACTCATCGAGGTATCTCACTGGCGCCAAAATGGCATTATTTGCCTCATATGGTAACCCAGCTATAGTTGTTTATCTGAGGATAAGTTGTTTACTTACTTTCATTTTTTTCTTTTTTGAAATGATATTTGTTGTTTTGTTTTACAGTTGCTTTTTATTTATTGTTAATTGCTGTTTAAAATGATAGAAAATAATAAAATATACATAAATTTCTTTGGTATTCTAAAACGAGGATTTTGCCACATTGTAGTTGCAAGATAATCGTGCTAAACCTATTGCGTATATGATGTCTGTGTAAGAAACTTTTGTGAAATATGAAAAGTGTAAATTGGCTACTACTTGATTATCATGTCAACCAATTTCGCCAAATCGTTCGCCAAATTATACAAATTTACATAATTTTATCTTAAATAACTAAAGAGAAAATGCTTAAATACGAAAGAGCAAATGATTTTGTTTTCATTTTTCAAGAGGAAATTTTGCAATAATAAAGTAATTGTTGTAGTGAGAATTTTAATGTTTTTTTTTTTTTTTTTAATTGTTGGCAACTTGCTGTAACGAAAAATGTTTATTTTTTTTCCTGCTATTGTTTTGTAAGAGCTGGTTTTGTGAAAGCCATGTTAAGATGGTATTCAAATTTTTGAACCCTTCCCATTTACCACCCCCTTGGGCCGATTTTGCTCATTTGCAATTCCCACTGAGATATTAACCATCTCAATGTACTTGACGAGTTTGAAGATGATTCTTGCATAATTGTGCCTTTTATCGCGCGGACAAAATTTAATACATATATAAACTGTTCAGGTGGGAGTAGCTTTGGGTTCCTAGCTTCACATAATGAAAAGTTGTGAAGAAATTTTTCAGAAGTTGTACCATTGTAACGACTGTAATAATTAATATTTCTTCAGATAAGGGAAAATTTTTAATCCTGTTGCCCTAATAGTCTCAACTCGCTTCCAAATGTGCACTGTTAGTAATATACTAAAATAGTTACTTCTAAATAGCTGGTTTTTGCCCAACGTTTAAGATAATGTGTCTAAATCGTTTTCAGCAATGAGCAAGGTGCTGCTGGAGATCCAAATTATTTAAAATACAAATTTAATTTCACCAGTTCGTTTCATCCACGGTTGATTTTGAAATATTGACCAGCGCAGCGGGCATAGCCAGCTAGTTCATACATAAAAACGAGTCTTATTAGAAATTTTACAAATAATTTTTGAAATGACAGTAACTTGTTAAACTTAAGTTGTTTAAGCTTAACTTGTTAAATTCACCTAAGTGAACTTAGTAATTTTACTTAAGTGAACTTACTAAAGTGAAGTTTACTTTAAGTGAAATGTTTTCAATCTCACCTTCTTTTAGTGCTAATGCTTTTATTAAATTTACTTTACATACTTAAAGCATATATTTTCAGAAAATTCACACTCTAAGCTTTAAAAAACGTATTACTTAACTTGTTTTATAAATTCCAAAAAATTAGTACTTCGGTTTAACTTCTCATGGAATGACCCTTTTACAATCACCCAATACGAATTCCTGATATAATAAATCACGTTATAAGGAATGTTAATTGTTCCATCAGAATTCTGCTTTAAAGACGACCAGCAGTTAAAAATAAAGTGAATATTGCCCAGTTAAACTGATGGCTTTGAGCTCACAGGCTATGCACACTAATTTTATATTACAGCCATATTTTTTTTTCATGGAATAATGGCTTTCGAAAAACAAATTAACGCGTCATATCTTCCCCATTTTCCTTCTTTATATTTAATCATTGAACTCCCAAAACTAATCATGGATACGCTTTATTATATAATAAATCTATATCCAAAATTCGAAGCAAGTCACACAGTTCAGCATAAAAACTTATTTGTGTAATTTAAAAGGCGTTATCCCCCATTTCCTCATACTTAACTATTAAACCCAACAAACTATTCAGAGATGCACCGTATCAGAAAGAATCTATATCCAAAATTTAAAGCAAATTGGATAATTTTGCATAAATATCCATTTATATAATTTAAGAGGGGTTATCCCCTGTTCCTTTCTTTATACTTAATCATTAAACCTCCAAAACTATTCAGAGATACGCATTATCAGAAAGAACTTATATCCAAAATTTAAAGCAAATCGGATAATTTTCCAAAAAAACCCATTTATCTAATTTAAGAAGGGTGCGCTCTAATCGCCCATTTCCCCTATATACTTAACAAAAGAACTCCACAACTAATCAGGGACGCGTATTATCAGTATGAACCTATATCCAAAAACTGAAGCAACTACATGAAAAACCATTTATCTAAATTAAGAGGGTCAGTTCCCTCTTGATATCCAATTCATACTTATCCAATGAATCTCCAAAACAAATCAGGAAAGAGCCTTATCAGAATGAACCTATATCTAAAATGCGAAGCAAATCGGTAAATTCTGCTTGAAAAATCCATTTACATACATTAACGGGGTTACCCCCCCCCATTTCCTCCTTTATACTTAAACCAATGTACACCTAATACTGATCATGGAGGCGCCTCATCAGAGTGATCCTACATCTAAAATTTGAATGATATCTGATAATTCTGCATGAAGAACCCATTTATCTAAATAAAGGGGTAGATAGCTCCCCGTTCCCCCTGTGTGTACTTAGAACTCCCAAAACTGATCCTGAAGGCGCCTCATTATAAAGATCCTATATCTAAAATTTGAATTAAATCTGATAATTCTACACGAAAAACCCATTTATCTAAATTAAAGGTGGAAACGGATTAGTGCCCATTATACATATCCAGTGAACTCCCAAAATTAATCATGGAGGTAAGACATCTTAATGATCCTATACCTAAAATTGGATGAAATCTGATAATTCTGCATGAAAAACCCATTTATATAAATTAAAGAGGAGATTAGCCTCCGTTCCCACCTTATATTTATCGAATGAACTTCCAAAACTAAGCACTTTATCAGAATAAACCTGTGTCCAAAATTTGAAATAAATTGGATATTTTTATCTTGAGTTATCGCGTTACATACATACGTACACACATACATACAGAACAGGCGGACTCATAAGCTCTGAGGCTTTGATAGCCTGTGAATTAACAAGTGGGTAAGTGTGATTGAAGACTGCAAAGAGGGTATCGTTTAATATTTCTTTCAAAACAACTTATGCTTTAATTGATAAATCCAAATTATTAATTTACAATGATTAATTTCTTACATAGACGGTAGCACCAATAAATTTAATTTTTAAATAATTATAAAAGGAAGCTATTTATTTTAATCAAACTAAAAATGTTAAGAAACTTACATGAACGCATTCTTTTTCATCGAATAAAAATAAAACATAAGCTTGATATTCTATACGCCAAAAATTTCATACTGTATTTAGATAATATAGTTTTCATGAACTAAGATAAACGTAAACATTGTACAAAAGTTGTTTTATAGATCTTGAATTTCTTTTAACAACCTGGCAATTGATATAGAAATAAACCTGATTAAAACAAAAATCCAATGATAACTACTTAAGACACTTCCCTAGGGTATAGAAGAAAATGCCTCTTCAGTGAACATGTTTTTTTCTAAATAGTTTGAAGGGATTACAGAAATCAAACACACTAAATAGATCTGAAAAGAAAATGTCTAAGTAGCCTTTTATCGAATAATTCTAATTAAAAAGAAAAAATAATGTTATAGTTTTTTGCTTCAAAATAATGGATAAGATGGGATAAAATCCTCATAGTTTTGCTGCTTATTTTATGTATGTAATATTAGTAATATACACGATCTCTGCAAAAGAAACAAGAAAGAAAAAATCATGCGTCAAGCACAGATTATGAAACACTTTCCAATACAATCAGAATAATGCAACAAAACTGCGCCGTTTTAAAAAATTAAAATATTACGTCTCATTTCATCATATGGAAATATAGAACAAACATTTCAAAAACCGAATTTCAGCTGTTGCCATCTACAATCGGAAAATTATCCGATTTTTTTAGCAGCCCTGTGTATGATATAGAGATTTGTATCTATTAACATGCATTTCAAAATTTATTTCATTTAAGAGACACATATATTTCAATTGAAAATTCCGCTTCAGCAATTTCCTCTAATAAGGAGAATGGCATGCTAATGCTTTTGTGCAGCCTTGTCAATGAGGCATAGAATTTATATATAAAGAGTAATATTCAAAAAACTAATTAATTTTAATAGCGCATACCGAATTTTAAAACTTAGTCTAAAGCAATTATTACACAAAGACAGTATTGTAACCGATTTCTTTTGTGTGTCCCTGTAAATTAACACAAAATGCTATGAATGCTTCGTTTTAACGTGATCATTGTGAAATTCATTGATTTATATCAGTTACAATACATTTGAAGTAGTGTAATGTCATTAAAATATCTTCCAAACGATTTTTCCCTCTATACCGTAATGTAATCGAATTCCTTTGAGTGTCCCTGTAAATAAACCATTAATCGTACATATATTTCATATGCAATACCATGGTGACCCTAAGCTTTATCAATTGCATGAAAATCTGAGTATATTTACAGGAGTTAGAGCGTGGACAAACTGCCAGACGGTAAGACAAACCGAATGCATAAGCACTTTTCAACTTTGTTGGAAAAAGCTAAAAAAAGTCATGCAAAAAGCATAAATTCTGAAACACTTCTCAAAATCAGGTTTTTAGGTGTTTCCACCAAAATATGACTTAGGCAGATCGATTGCGTTTTAATATGCGAATCAAGATTTAACTAATCGTAGATTTTCATCCCTGAATTTGATGAGGTGATTGTCTGTGCTGTCACCAACCGGTCTAAACAGCTCGAAATTTTTATTGAACAATTTTTTTCAATAAGAAACCTATAGAAAGTAGAGTGTATTAAAAAACACTTTTCAAAAGTAAAAAAAAACCAAGCCAAAAAAAAAAAAAAAAAAAAAAAAAAAAAACGAAAGTTGTGTTTAAAAAATGGTCTGATATCAAATTTCTAAGGTTATATTATGGTATTTATTTAACATTTTCCATAGAAAAAAATTATTATTTGTGAGTCAATGCCTTTGTATATGTTGATACAAATCCCTTTCTCTTGTACTAAATACATCGTAATGTGTTTTGAAAATTCAAATGTTTTGAAATTATGCATGATGGGCTTGGCGGCCATCTTTTCATATTTTACACTAATTTCTATATACCCAAATGCGTAGTTAAAATTTAAAACTCAAAATTGTTACTCAAGCAGACATTTCCGTACTTAAATATTGGTGTTGAAATTTAAAAGTTTTGTTTAGTTGTAGGTAATCTATAAATAGATCGCTAGCTGGTAATGAGTTAAATACACTATATTGCCATTGATTATTGGACACTTGCGATTTTAGACATTTTACTAAATATCTAGAAAAATACATGAGGAATCATCTCGAAACTCTTAGTATATAAATATAATTGTATACGCCATACATCGCCGTGAAGATTTTTTACCGAAACTCCATAGGGGACCGTCAACAAATTAAAAAAGAATGAATATCTTTTAAATAACCCTGTCAAAACTAATGTAGCAAAAGTGCTCAAACTCTAGATTATGATTGAATGCCTTATTGTAATACACTGTGTTCATTTTTATGCAAATAGCATGCATACTCGCAGAGTAATTAAGGTTTTTATAAAATGGTCCCGAATTTTTCCAAGTTTTTTCCTTATAATTTTCAGAGTTCTTAATGTAAAATAATATTTTTTTCCAGAAAATAGGACAAACAACATTGCAGACAGTACCCTGTAATCAGAATTAAAAAATAATAAAAATTGTATGAAAAATGAGTAGGTTTACTAAATAATTTTTTACTGCGCATGCGTCAAAGATATCAAAATTTAATTTGCATATTATGTTAGCTAAATGTATAGAGCAACTTTTGTAAAAGTCTCAAAATCATAGCTTGAAAATTCTGAAAATAATCGTCTATAGAAAAAGGACAAAATCCGTTGTTTCCAAAATGAAGCAAAAAAATGAGGGATTTTATCCAAATGTAGTAGTACATCCCGTATTGTGTATTCTGTATTGACACTAATCAATGAATATATGGATACAACCTCTCTTGTTTTTGCTTCATTTTGAGAATAACGGATTTTCAACTAATTCAATTGACGATTATTTTCAGAATTTTCAAGTTATCATTTTGTGACTTTCACAAAAGTTGCTCTATACATTTAACTAACATAATATGCAAATGAAATTTTGATATCGTTGACGCATGCGCAGTAAAAAATTATTTAGTAAACCTACTCATTTTGTACAAAATTTTCATTATTTTTAATTCTGATTACAAGGTACTGTGTGCAATGTTGTTTGTCATATTTTCTGAAAAAAATATTATTTTATATTAAGAACTCTGAAAATTATAAGGAAAAAACGTGGAAAAATTTGGGACCATTTTTATAAAAACCTTAATTACTCTGCGAGTATGCATGCTATTTGCATAAAAATGAACAAGGCGTATTACAATAAAGCATTCAATCATAATCTAGAGTTTGAGCGCTTTTGCTACATTAGTTTTGACAGGGTTATTCAAAAGATATTCATTCTTTTTTAATTTGTTGACGGTCCCCTATAGAGTTTCGGTAAAAAATATTCACGGCGATGTATGGCGTATACTATTATATTTATACTCTAAGAGTTTCGAGATGATTCCTCATGTATTTTTCTAGATATTTAGTAAAATGTCTAAAATCGCAAGTGTCCAATAATCAATGGCAATATAGTGTATATCTGTCGTAGTTAAAATCAGAAGTTCTAAATTGTACTTAATGCAACATATTACGCTTTTCTTTATAAACTTGGGTGCTTAGAAATTTGTGTAAAATACGGAAAGATGGCCGCCAAGCCCATCATGCATAATTTTAAAACATTTGAATTTTCAAAATACGTTACGATGTATTTAGTACAAGAGAAAAGGATTTATATCAACATATGCAAAGGCATTGACTTACAAATATTAATTCTTTTAATGGAAAATGTTAAATAAATACCATAATTATAAGCTTGGAAATTTGATATCAGATCATTTTTTAAACACAACTTTCATCCTTTTTTTTCTTTTCTTTCTTTCTTTCTTTTTTTTTTTTTTTTTTTTTTTTGCTTGGTTTTTTGTACTTTTGAAAAGTGTTTTTTAGTAGATATTATTATTTTTATTTTTTTCATTTTTTTTTTTTTAAGAGATTATATAAAATTTAAATAATCTGCTCACTCAAACTAAAATGAATTCTCGTAGAACCTCTGTAAGTAGGAAGTAAAAAATATAAGTGCATCTTAGAATAATTAATCATTTAAAAGCAGCGAGAATCAACTTCTTTTCTTAAAGTATCATTCTTCTTCAATTTATATGATATTTAATTTTGATGAAGACTGAAAATTTTGTAAAAAACTGATAGAATCGAAATAAAATATAAATCTATAGGTGGTATTTTAGTTAGATATAATACGGAAATCTAGTTTAGCATGCAAACGAATAATATACATTGAAATTTCTCTTTCAGAAATTTGTACCAATACACGGACACTTGCTTGAATGCATTTGTACAGCCCTGTAATTTATCTGCTACCTTTAAATTCACATTACTATTTAGCTTAAATTTAGTCAGACTAAAATATTGTTAGAACTAGTAAAATTACTCTTCCAAAAATTATCATCCATTGACGGCCATATGTCTAATTTTTTGCGTGGTCCTGTAAATCGTTTTATTTGTTATTCAGTAAGCTTCATTTAGTATGCTAAATGTAATTCTGCATAAAAATGCATAACTAATTTAAAAACAGGAATTAATTTATTCCTCCTAAGGAAATGTAACCAAAGATATTTTGTGATTTATTTGTTTGTTCGCGAACGAAATGCCTGACTTTTATTGTTGAGCTGAAATTTAACTCAGACTAAAATACTCTTAAAATTAGTAAAATCACACTTTCAGAAATTGTCATTCGTTAACGGCCATACATCTATTTTTATTTATTTATTTATTTATTTTTTGGGTGGTCTTGTAAATCGTTTTATCTGTATTCAGTAAAAATCTTTTAGCATGCTAAATATGAGTCAGCATAAAATTGAGTAACTAATTTAAAAACACAAATTCATTTTTTCCTAGAAAAATAAAGTTAAAGATACTTTTTGATTTGTTTGTCTTTCCGCGAACGCAATGTCTGACTTTTACTGTTCAGCTAAAATTTAACTCAGACTAAAATATTCTTAAAATTAGTGATATCACACTTTCAGAAATTGTCATTCGTTGACGGCCATGTATCTATTTTTTCGCTTGGTCCTATAAATCGTTTTATTTGTATTCAGCAAACATCTTTTAGAATTCTAAATATAATTCAGAATAAAAAATGCGTAACTAATTTGAAAACACGAATTCATTTTTTCTTAAGAAAGTGAAGCCAAAGATGTTTTCTGATTTGTTTGCCTTTCCGCGAACGAAATGCCAATCGTTTATTACTGATTAATATAATTGGTAAATATTGGTCTGGAGACCATCTTTTCGTATTTGACACTAATTTCTATGTACCGAAATTCGTTGTTAGAATCCAAAATTGTTACTTATTCAGACATTTAGATAGCAGACACGGTACTTACGTATTAACGCCACCGCAGCGGAAGTTGCGCTAACGCGCCAAAAAAGAACTATCTTGCTGGTCGCACGCACACAAAAATGACGTCAAAAAGGAGCAAAACAAAGCACAAAAGAAGTACTAAAGCAGTAAAAAAGACAAAAGATAACTGCGTGTGCCTGCGAATAACAAGATTGCTCTTTATATGTGTATTAACCCAACTTCTGCTGCTGTGGCGTTAATACGTAAGTACCGCAGACACTTCCGTACTTAAGGGGTCAGGTACCTTTGATCGATTAAAATAGAAGCAAAATTTGCATACAGTATTGATCTCAATATCTTTAAATCTATCGCTTTTAAGAACTTCAAATTTTTAACACATATTTAAATAATCTTCCTGTAACTGTTACAGGTCATGGAATATTTTTATACCTTCACCATAAAATTAAATTAAAAAATTACAAAAGGTCTTTTTTTCTCGAAGAAAAATCATACATAGTCTTGCGCGCAGCTTGACATGCATAAAAAATATCATAAAGACCTAAAATCACTTTTTATATAAAGAAAAATAGTCAATAATCAAAATGACGAACCCTAGTTACTTTAAATTCTGTCTTTGTATAAAAAATACATAAAAATATGAAAAATAACAAAATTTAGCACTTTTTTTTGTAAATAATAATTCATAACTTAAAAAATTCATACACAAAAGTGATAGTAGTTCGTCATTTTAAGCATTTATATGTTATGTAACTTCTGTAAAAATTTCATCAAATTCTACCCAACCATTTTCGAGCAATCATGCGCGCAAGTTGAAAAAATAGCATTTTGAGAAAATCCAATTTAAAGATAAAATTTCTTTTTAAAACATATTATGCAAAATATCTTTAGATATTTAAGTATACATATATTTATTTACTTACCTATTTATATAAAAACATAAATTCAATAAGTTTCATTATAAAAAAATAGTAAATAGTGTGCTATAAAACATGCAAAATGAATATAAATACACAAATAACATATACTGATACAACATTTTTCTATATATTTATTCATTATTTACAAAATTTTTACATGAAACTGGTAATACTTCATCATTTTCAACATTTATATGCTATGTAAGAGATGTTAATTTTTTATGACATTTTAGACAACCATTTCGGAGAAATCATGCGCGCAGTTGAATCGTAAACGTAAAAACGAAAATAATTTTTCATCATATCGTTCTTCTAAGTAACCATTCATTATCTAATAAATCCTTACATGACACTGATAACAATTCGTCATTTTCAACATTTGAATGTTTTGTATGAGCTGTTAATTTTTTATAAAATTTTAGCCAACAATTTCAAAGAAATCATGCGCGCTATTGAATCGTAAACGGAAAAACGAAGAAAATTTTTCCTCATATCATTCTTCTGAATAACCATTCATTATTTAATAAATCCTTACATGACACTGATAATACTTCGTCATTTTCAACATTTGAATGTTTTGTAAGAGCTGTTAATTTTTTATAAAATTTTAGACAACCATTTCGGAGAAATCATGCGCGCTATTGAATCGTAAACGTAAAAACGAAAATAATTTTTCCTCATATCATTCTTCTAAATAACCATTCATTATTTAATAAATCCTTACATGACACTGATAACAATTCGTCATTTTCAACATTTGAATGTTTTGTATGAGCTGTTAATTTTTTATAAAATTTTAGCCAACAATTTCAAAGAAATCATGCGCGCTATTGAATCGTAAACATAAAAACGAAAATTTTTTTCCTCATATCATTCTTCTAAATAACCATTCATTATTTAATAAATCCTTACATGACACTGATAATACTTCGTCATTTTCAACATTTGAATGTTTTGTAAGAGCTGTTAATTTTTTATAAAATTTTAGCCAACAATTTCAAAGAAATCATGCGCGCTATTGAATCGTAAACGGAAAAACGAAAAAAAATTTTCCTCATATCATTCTTCTGAATAACCATTCATTATTTAATAAATCCTTACATGACACTGATAATACTTCGTCATTTTCAACATTTGAATGTTTTGTAAGAGCTGTTAATTTTTTATAAAATTTTAGACAACCATTTCGGAGAAATCATGCGTGCTATTGAATCGTAAACGAAAAAACGAAAAAAATTTTTCCTCATATCATTCTTCTAAATAACCATTCATTATTTAATAAATCCTTACATGACACTGATAACAATTCGTCATTTTCAACATTTGAATGTTTTGTATGAGCTGTTAATTTTTTATAAAATTTTAGCCAACAATTTCAAAGAAATCATGCGCACTATTGAATCGTAAACGTAAAAACGAAAATAATTTTTCCTCATATCATTCTTCTAAATAACCATTCATTATTTAATAAATCCTTACATGACACTGATAACAATTCGTCATTTTCAACATTTGAATGTTTTGTATGAGCTGTTAATTTTTTATAAAATTTTAGCCAACAATTTCAAAGAAATCATGCGCGCTATTGAATCGTAAACATAAAAACGAAAAATTTTTTCCTCATATCATTCTTCTAAATAACCATTCATTATTTAATAAATCCTTACATGACACTGATAACAATTCGTCATTTTCAACATTTGAATGTTTTGTATGAGCTGTTAATTTTTTATAAAATTTTAGCCAACAGTTTCGGAGAAATCATGTGCGCTATTGAATCCTAAGCGTAAAAACGAAAATTATTTTTGTGAAAATTCAATTGAAAGAAAAGATTGACTTAGAAACTTATTATGAAACATTATTTTTAAGTATTGCAGTAATTTATATAATTATTTACTTATCTTATTTATACACATGAATTTAATAACTATTAAATAATAAATATTGTGTACTAAATCAAGAAAAATAAAAGTAGAAATAAAAATAAATTTACCTTTACAAGAACAATACTACATCATCTGTTTACTTAGATTATTAGGTTGATAAACTTTTTAGAAGACTTGTGAAACAAAAATCTATAAATTCATTCTGATGTTTTCTATTGCATGACATAAATAAACCTTTTAGAAATTTGAACACTAATTTACATACATATACTTTGATAAGTATCATCGCATGGGATAACAGATGGAAAAAAACTTTGCTCAAAGATTTTCACAAAACTTAACACATTTAAAAAGCACCGGCACTGTAAATTTCACCTTCCTGCAAGAGAAATTTATCTTTCTGAGCAATTTCTTTCATTCGCTTACTTTTTCTTGCTTCTTTTGTGTTTTGAAGAAAGCGTAAATTAGAAGTTGCAATCCTTTGGTCGTCTAACTGTTTCAAACATCCTCGAGCATGTGCACCAACTGTCAAGCCAAATTCTTGCATTACATTCATTTTTCCTTGATTGCCATCATTAAACAAAATAACTGCTTCATTTGTAGCAATTTCCACAATCCTTTTACCTACTCCTTGTGTTTTTGGACATAATTTCCATATTAAAGAATTTATCGATTCATTGTTGTTCTGGGTCTTACCTCCTAAGCACCTAGACAGAAGTTTTGGCTGCGATAAGTCATTAAAAATTGGTTTTATAGTATCCATTACACTAGTCGGGACTGTGTTCTTGTGTTTAAATGTTTTAATGGTACCACAAGCAACTGCTTTATTATATTTGCACCAAGATTCACTTCCAGTAGGGCAAAATGAATGTAGAGGCTCGGCATCCGTTGAACGAGTATGAAAATATGCAGCCCAGATAGCTTTACGCATTTCATGTAAATTGTTTTTATTCTGTCGAATTGCATTTCCATAATAATCTGTTAGCTTAGCAATGATGTTGTCCGTAAGTCTACCTTTTCCTCCAAGTGCTTTACCTTCACTACATTTTACTTTGTTTTGTTTAAGTTTTCGTAAGCGTGTGCCCATTCTCTTTTGAATGTGACCCACGCATTCAATTTTTTCAACTTTTGTATCAGAACCATATGGGCTGGCCTCTGATATGGCTTGAAAAGTTTTGGCATCACCATCACCTATATATCCAATGTACTTTACATTTCTTGTGGCTTCTGAACGTTGAAATATTCGAACCATACCACTTAGTTCCATTTTTCCAGCAGATCCATCGTGGTTATTGAGGCAATCATTTTCATGGGTTTTTTTCCATGAATTATATTCATGCGTCCCTTTTTTTAGTTTCCATGTATCACATGACTTGCAAAATGAGGAAAGGACTTCAGTATCAATAACTTTGCCGCTTTTGTCACCAATGACAGTGCACACACCTATTCGTGAAGTATGACCCCGAGTTTTCCATGTACCGTCACCACTGATGTTTAAGCATGAAGAATCAGTCAGAGTTACTTCTTCTGAAGCTGCAGATATCATAGATCTTTCTGCGACAGATGCAGAGCATTTCTGTAGCACCTTTATCGCAGCATTGTAAGATTTTTTGGAAACCGGTTGAGGCAGATCCATGATTCCACAAAACAGTTTCATTGCTGCATACCCCAGTCCAATTGATCTAATGGCATAAATAAATCTGTTGTTAATTTCTGAAATTTTGTTATTTTCGCCGATCTTCTTAGAATTCTTAAATTTAATAACTTCAGCACAATTTTCACATAAAATCGAAATTTTAGATGATAAGCCACATTCAATTTCTTCTGTTATACTTACTTCACCACCACAAGCTTTACAGCATAAAAATTTTTCCAGAATGGAAAACATGTGACTGACATCCATAATACGATATCCATCAAAGCTAGAATTATATTCAAACTCCTTGTTTACAGAAAGTTTTCTCTGTGAAGCACTGTTATTCAGTGAATCATTTTCACTTTTCGCCAACTTTCTGGTATATATATTACCAGTAAATTTCCTTTTTTTCGGTCGTATCCCAGAAGCTCTTTTAGGTGTGTTTTCGCTAAGAACTTCACTCATTGTAGCAGAAGATTATTAACGAAATAAATAAAATTAATTTAAAGCTAAAATAAAACTTATTCGCAAACAAATCACTATAAAAAAATCAGAAATTCAGCATCGAAAGAGTTAACAACACAACGTGCATAGATTTATTTCTAAATCAAGCTATAAAGGCCGTGTTCAGCTGTTACGCGCGCTGCACGCGCACGCTAGGAGCCACGGACATGGAGTGGATACTTATACTTGGTGGGATGTGCGTTCAGTCCTCGCTACTGTGCCACCAGTTACTGTAACTGTTCGCTCAGTAACAGATGGAGAACAGATCAAGGATGTAATTACTTGTAGTGCCAATTATAAAGATAATCTGTTACAAATGAAAGTGAGCTGGCTGGTCGAATGGTCAGAGTGCTGAGCTTGAACCCAGACGATACGGGGTCGAAACCTGCGCGGGCCAAAAGTTGGTTTGTGTTTTTTTTTTTTTTTTTGGTTGCTTTTTATTAATAAATAAGACATTTTTATTAAAGGTAAAATTTATATTAATAATACAGAAGCACATGTATTTCTATTATAATAATAAAATACTTATTTAAATATGAGATTTTTGCGGAGAAAGTTTTAATATTCCAAATTTAGAATATTAAAAGGATAATTAGAACGATATTAATATAGTTCCAAAGTGATTTATATATATATTAAGAAAATGAAAAAAAAAGTTTTCTGCGAAAATATCCGTATACGCATAAAATAATTATTAATGTTCTTCTTTTTTTTTTTTTTTTGAAAATTTTAGAAGTAATTTTTTATTGAGATTAGGATGCAAATATAATGCGTGGATATTTTATGGTGTTAAAATCAAAATGGAAAATATTATAAAAGCAAAATGTAAAAGATATACATTTTTTAAAATTAAGAATATCTGCATACATATATTTTAAAGAAGTGAAATATTTGGAGTTTGCCTTCTAGTTTTATAATGAATAAAGTATGATTAGAATGTTTATAATTTTTCTATTAAAAGTATAAATAAGTGTTTTGCTTATACTAACATAATTTCGGATGTCGTTTGTTTTTCATATTTTATGACATATTTTGGCCTGTTATCCACACGGTATTAAAATATACAATCATTAAATAAGAAATATATACATACTAAAACTTCTTCTGAAAAATTATCTAACTAACAATGCAAATTCCATTGAAATCAATCCAATATTGTAGATTACAAATCAATCTTGTAATATGTGGATACAGGGCCATCGCTAAGACTTTTTATTGGTGGGGGAGAAAACCTTAATATTGTCAAGTCAAATTTTTATATTCGCCAACTCGTTTTATAATTTTGCCAAGTTAACGCACTTTGAAAATGTAATACAATTCTTATTTGTAAAAAAATGAATAATATTCCCAATTAGAGTTGTAACTTTTGCAAATTCTATCAAAAATAGAAAATGTATTGCAGTTTTTATTAAAATTTTAATTAAATTTGACATAAAAGTTTTAAATTTGCAAAGTGTAACAACATTTGTCAATGTTTTGGGAGGGTACCCCCACCCCTTAGCTAGTCCCCCGTGTGGATATCTCAACCTTGGTTTATCAACAGCATTCTATTAATTACAACAATAGAATCAACAGTATTCTATTATTTAATACGAAAAGTATAAAGCAACTGATAAATGATTTTTAAATAAATAAAAATAAAATTATTAAAAAAATTAAATCACCAATTGTTAAATTGTATCAGTCAACCTACCAACTTTGACAACAAACAACGTGCAACCAATAAGAGATAAGCACAAAACGCACAATCACGTGATCAAATCGCCCATCATTTTTTTTGCGTCGCGCGCGTCAAGGTTTGAGCAGGGTTGATTGTCATTTTTTAAATGCTAATCGGGCTTAATTACATGAAATAGGTCACGTGATACTTTTCCGGAATACTTTTAATTTTATTTGAGTGGTCACAGGTATGTATTTCTGTTACGAAAATCATATTTTGAAAGGATAAAGAGATATGGTATTTGTATTTACCAATTCTGAACCATAAAAATAATACAATAATTGAATAAGTTTAAAATTCTCTTCTTCGATAGTACCTACTCCAAGCAGAATCTTCTGAGCGCGCGCGCACAAAAAAAGCCGCTTTTGAACACGGCCAAAATAGCTTGAATCTAAAGTTGAAGTAGCAGTTGCTAATTTCTGCTTGATTTCCTGAAAGGAAAGGGAAAATAAATAACCACAGAGTAAAGAAAAATAAGAGTAGAAATCCTTGAATCTTATCAGCTACGGCCGGCGCCTGCTGCGTGCAAAATGTAAACAAACAGTCTAGCCCTTTAAATATCGCTGTTTCATGAAAAGAGGCCTTACTATTTTGCCCATAACTTCGTTTCTAATGCGAATTTTTTTATGGGGTTTGTTTTAATATGAATCTAAAAGATTATACTTTCATATAAAGCAATAAAAAAAAAATCGAAATTTTGACCATTTGAAAGGTACCTGACCCCTTAACAACACAACGTGCATAGATTTATTTCTAAATCAAGCTATAAAGGCCGTGTTCAGCTGTTACGCGCGCTGCACGCGCACGCTAGGAGCCACGGACATGGAGTGGATACTTATACTTGGTGGGATGTGCGTTCAGTCCTCGCTACTGTGCCACCAGTTACTGTAACTGTTCGCTCAGTAACAGATGGAGAACAGATCAAGGATGTAATTACTTGTAGTGCCAATTATAAAGATAATCTGTTACAAATGAAAGTGAGCTGGCTGGTCGAATGGTCAGAGTGCTGAGCTTGAACCCAGACGATACGGGGTCGAAACCTGCGCGGGCCAAAAGTTGGTTTGTGTTTTTTTTTTTTTTTTGGTTGCTTTTTATTAATAAATAAGACATTTTTATTAAAGGTAAAATTTATATTAATAATACAGAAGCACATGTATTTCTATTATAATAATAAAATACTTATTTAAATATGAGATTTTTGCGGAGAAAGTTTTAATATTCCAAATTTAGAATATTAAAAGGATAATTAGAACGATATTAATATAGTTCCAAAGTGATTTATATATATATTAAGAAAATGAAAAAAAAAGTTTTCTGCGAAAATATCCGTATACGCATAAAATAATTATTAATGTTCTTCTTTTTTTTTTTTTTTTGAAAATTTTAGAAGTAATTTTTTATTGAGATTAGGATGCAAATATAATGCGTGGATATTTTATGGTGTTAAAATCAAAATGGAAAATATTATAAAAGCAAAATGTAAAAGATATACATTTTTTAAAATTAAGAATATCTGCATACATATATTTTAAAGAAGTGAAATATTTGGAGTTTGCCTTCTAGTTTTATAATGAATAAAGTATGATTAGAATGTTTATAATTTTTCTATTAAAAGTATAAATAAGTGTTTTGCTTATACTAACATAATTTCGGATGTCGTTTGTTTTTCATATTTTATGACATATTTTGGCCTGTTATCCACACGGTATTAAAATATACAATCATTAAATAAGAAATATATACATACTAAAACTTCTTCTGAAAAATTATCTAACTAACAATGCAAATTCCATTGAAATCAATCCAATATTGTAGATTACAAATCAATCTTGTAATATGTGGATACAGGGCCATCGCTAAGACTTTTTATTGGTGGGGGAGAAAACCTTAATATTGTCAAGTCAAATTTTTATATTCGCCAACTCGTTTTATAATTTTGCCAAGTTAACGCACTTTGAAAATGTAATACAATTCTTATTTGTAAAAAAATGAATAATATTCCCAATTAGAGTTGTAACTTTTGCAAATTCTATCAAAAATAGAAAATGTATTGCAGTTTTTATTAAAATTTTAATTAAATTTGACATAAAAGTTTTAAATTTGCAAAGTGTAACAACATTTGTCAATGTTTTGGGAGGGTACCCCCACCCCTTAGCTAGTCCCCCGTGTGGATATCTCAACCTTGGTTTATCAACAGCATTCTATTAATTACAACAATAGAATCAACAGTATTCTATTATTTAATACGAAAAGTATAAAGCAACTGATAAATGATTTTTAAATAAATAAAAATAAAATTATTAAAAAAATTAAATCACCAATTGTTAAATTGTATCAGTCAACCTACCAACTTTGACAACAAACAACGTGCAACCAATAAGAGATAAGCACAAAACGCACAATCACGTGATCAAATCGCCCATCATTTTTTTTGCGTCGCGCGCGTCAAGGTTTGAGCAGGGTTGATTGTCATTTTTTAAATGCTAATCGGGCTTAATTACATGAAATAGGTCACGTGATACTTTTCCGGAATACTTTTAATTTTATTTGAGTGGTCACAGGTATGTATTTCTGTTACGAAAATCATATTTTGAAAGGATAAAGAGATATGGTATTTGTATTTACCAATTCTGAACCATAAAAATAATACAATAATTGAATAAGTTTAAAATTCTCTTCTTCGATAGTACCTACTCCAAGCAGAATCTTCTGAGCGCGCGCGCACAAAAAAAGCCGCTTTTGAACACGGCCAAAATAGCTTGAATCTAAAGTTGAAGTAGCAGTTGCTAATTTCTGCTTGATTTCCTGAAAGGAAAGGGAAAATAAATAACCACAGAGTAAAGAAAAATAAGAGTAGAAATCCTTGAATCTTATCAGCTACGGCCGGCGCCTGCTGCGTGCAAAATGTAAACAAACAGTCTAGCCCTTTAAATATCGCTGTTTCATGAAAAGAGGCCTTACTATTTTGCCCATAACTTCGTTTCTAATGCGAATTTTTTTATGGGGTTTGTTTTAATATGAATCTAAAAGATTATACTTTCATATAAAGCAATAAAAAAAAAATCGAAATTTTGACCATTTGAAAGGTACCTGACCCCTTAAATACTGGTATTCAAATTTAAGGGAGGCCACACACCTGTGAAACATTGAGCGAAAAAACATGAGACATGCGACAATTTCACCCTGATAACAAAGAAAAAACCGGTTTGACTGCGACATGTTGCACGATTTTTGACGCATGTCTCGCTAGTGTGTGGCGTGCCTAAAAGTTTTGTCCAGTTGTAGGTAATCTATAAATAAATCGCTGGATGGTTATGGGGTAAATATTGCTTAGAAATTTGGGTAAAATATGGAAAGATTGCCGTAAATCGATATGATATAAAATATTATTAGTTAATATAATTGTACAAATTGGTTCAGCAGTTCCAGAGATTACCCCCTTTAAATAAACATTTTATGGTAAAATCGTATTTTATCATACATTGACGTCAAAGTTGTTATCTATGTTGATTCTCTGCTCACACACAAAGCGAATATCGTTTACCATGGTTCTCTTTTTATATAAAAATCACACTCAACTCAATGTTTTTCAAACTTTTGTTTACATTAGGAATGAAACTTTAAATGCTAATAATTTTAAATGACTACACTTTAGATGCTGATATCTTCTCTCTCAAAAATTAATTTTATTTTAGAGATCTTTCTAAAAATGAACTTTTACACCGTTTTATTCGAAAAAATAATTGAAACTTGAAGTGGCAGCACCTAAAATGATTTGCTCTACTATAATGTAGCTAGTACACGATTGGCAGGTTTATCGTACTTTTGCATAATTTGTTAATTAATTTGCAGTTTTTTGCTTATTAAGGATATAAATTTTATTTTTTTTTAACTGAATTTTACAAAAGCACGTAGCTTGAATAATTACCTGTCCGAAAATGCACTCTATAGCTTTTTCTGTCCCTTATTTAAGTCTGTACCTTGATTGAAAAAAAAAATTTTGACGAAGAAAAAAGTGATCATTTTCAGTATCTCGACGTTTTTAAAAAAAATCTTGTATCTTTCTTTATAATTATTTTATAAACATGGGTTTGATCTCAAATTAAAGCTTTTCTTTATTAGATTCTTCTACCTTCCGTTTTATCTCTCTATGATATTCGATTTCTTTAATATCTGAAAATTTAAAATGCCATGTTTGGTCGATTTAACATGTAGAAGTTGTCTCGAGTATAATAAGCAGTTAAGCGGTCATTATGTTCTTGGCGTTTTTTGTTTGGCGGGCATATATATTTTTTTTTCTCACTTGGCTTGGCATAACGAACGTCCTGCTTGATTACAGACTTTTTTTCTGGAATACTGAAAAAAAAAAAAAAAAAAAAAAAAAATGTACGATACACTCCATTTTTTGTTTACCTCACATTATAATATGATTTTTAAAATATTTTTTCTAAATAAATTTTTCTCATATGGGCATATTGAATTTAAAAAAATTACTTAAAAATTAAAATACATTTTCCTAATATTTCCATTTTATTTGTATTTTTCATATTATGCATGAGTATTTTATTATATAAATTTCATTAATTTCAGATTACTTCCATTTAATGATTTTTCTTCATAATGAATTGTTTAGGTATAACGATGAGACGAATATAACGAAGTTTCACTCTACTTTCTTTTTACAACATGCTATTTATACATTTTACTTTTTTATGAATGAAAACAGGCTATTTTTAGGATACACTTCCAAAATGTTTCCTAAATTTGGAAATTTTGATATATTTTATGATAGTTCTCGTCAGTATTTTAAACAGCGTCTTACATTACGCAACATTACTTATCTATCTATATTATAAAGGTCAAACGTATCTGTGCGTAACGCATACGTCATTTTGCGAATGGCGACACTTTTCCGTGCAATTTCGGTTTTGCAATTTTCACTACTGCAAATTAGTACTGCATTTTTAAACATCGCATATTTTAAATTTTTACACTGTCGTCTAGAAAAAAATTGTACTTTTAAATGCAATTTGTTTGTAAGCTGTATGTCAATTTATTTCTGAGATTTTTTTTTTTTTTTTTTTTTTACAGTTTTTAGTACCAATTTTGTAATTGTGGCAACAGAATCACCCCATTTTCTCTCAAAATTGAAAAAAAAAAAAAAAAAAAAAAAAAACGCATTTGTTAAAAAATCTGGTGAATTTCGGTTTTATTTCTTTTAAATTTGAATAATTGAGTTTTATAGTATTTTCTTAAATTTAGTTTAAAATAATATTTGCTTGAGAATTAGAATGACCAATATAAGATGTATTTTTTACTGTAACTAATTTTGTAGATTTCCTTCTATAGTAAAAAAAAAACTAGCCTTAAAAGAATGACTCCTGGAATGATGCTGATGTGGAAGACTTCCGGAACTAACGAATCCGGGTTGTCCACTCCTTCCATGAGTCGAATAGACCAATCAGGAAAGGGCTCCGTCTATGCATCGCCATATGGGTTACCATAAAGAGAGGAAAAGTTACCATCGCCAACAATCGCCAAGTTTGTCGCCAACTTGGCGATATATCGCCAAATTTGGCGACCAAAATTAGTTGTTAAAAGTTACGCCAACTTGGCGATAACTGTAATATTTCGCCAAATTTTTAATTTCTTTACAACACCAGTCTTTTGATACATCATTTGAGAGGTTTGCAACTGCTGATTCATGTAATGGATGTCTTGTGTGTTATCCCCCATTCTGCTTCCCAGGGGGGGGGACACATTTTTAATTTCTTTACAATACCAGTCGTGTTGCACAAGATTTGAAAGGTCTGCAACTGCTTATTCATATCATGGATGTGTTGTGTGTCATCCCCCACTCTGCCCCCCAGGGGGCACATTTTTAATTTCTTTACAACACCAATTGTGTGACACATCATTTGAGAGGTCTGCAACTGCTTATTCATATTATGGATATCTTGTGTGTAACCCCCCCCCCTCTGCCCTCAGAGGGGGCGCATTTTGTAATTTCTTTACAACACTAATTGTGTGACACATCATTTGAAAGGTCTGGAACTGTTTATTCATTTTATAGATGTCTTGTGTGTCACCCCCACTCTGCCCCCCAGGGGGGCACATTTTTAATTTCGTTACAACACCAGTCATGTGACACATCATTTGAGAGGTCTGCGGCTGCTTATTCATATTACGGATGTCTTTTGTGCCGCCTCCCACTCTGCCCTCCAGGGGGGCACATTTTTAATTTCTTTACAACACCAGTCGTGTGACACATCATTTGAAAGGTCTGCAACTGCTTATTCATACCATGGGGTATTGGCGAGCGCAGCAAGCAGGGGTAGCCAATAATTTGGAATCGCGAAGCGCTTACGCGGGGGGTTGGCGAGCATAGCGAGCAGGGGGGCGGAGCCCCCCCTAGTATTATAAATAAATAAAAAGTTCTTTTTCAAAGATTTGCTTTCGTCGAATTTCGACGGGTTCCATCTCGTGGTATTAATGACCCTAAAGCCTTGATTTTGAATTAGATTTTTCTTTTCACATAACATAGAAAAAGAGCAGTAGATGGTCTAATGTAAAATCTATAGGCATTTGATGAATTCGTACATTAAAAATATCTCTTCTGGAAATTAAGACTTTAAACTTCTATTTTTTGTATGCACTTCTTATAAGATGTCTCTTTTTTTCTTAGTTTTCGAAAAATTTATAAAGTATATACTTAGTTTTATATGAAGTGCTAAAATTTTACTCGCAGTTCTTCAGCTTTAAACGCATAAAATATTAAATTAACCACAAACTTTAGAAATAGTTTGAGAAGTAAGAAAAAAAAGAGACATTTTTGAAGAATTGTATACAAAAAATAGAAGTTGAAAATACTCCCGAAAAGGTATTTTAAATATATGAATCCATCAAACGCCCATAAACTTTAGACTAGTGAGGGGAATTCCGAAGTTGAGTGTTCAGCCATCTTAAACTTTTGTGCATGATGCAAAATCCTTTGTTGATTGCGCACAGCCCATCACAGAAAAGGTCATGTACACTAATACATATGCACTAATATATGTTGATGATCACGAAATTCAGCACTATATTGATTACTTATAAAAGATATGGGAATATATCAATGCCCTCACATGACATTCATTGTGTGCATACTTTTGCAAAAAGTATTGTTGAGTATGTAAATATTTCAAAAAAGAGGGGAGAACAGTCCTTTACAAAGAACAGAAATGCATATTAAAGCAAACCCTGAAATAATCTAAAATGTCATTATCAGTTATGTTTGGGAATTAAATACAAGGGAAATTTCTGCAAATATGCAAGTGATCAATTCTGCAATACCAAATTCTTCAAAGTGACGAGGCAATAACACCCTTAACCTTAGCTCCCCAAAATGACGCTTCGGATATAATAGGCAGGTTTATGATGAGGTACTTGGTCTATGGTAATATCCAAATACTTGAAAGGTAACAAATTGAGAAGTGTCTACACAAATTATCATCTCATCGAGTTGACCGTTGAAATTCCAGGATTAGTTAAAACTCGATTTTCATATTAAAATGCAACTGGTCTGCAAGTCATACTTTAAAGGAAAACACCTGCAAATCCAATTTTATTGACTGGTAGATTCATTGTTGTGTTTTCCTATGTTTAGTCCTCCATGTTTACATACCTTTGGGTGCAGGAAAATACAATGATAAACCTACCAGTCAAACACTAAAATCGGATCTGCAGGTGGTTTTCACAAAGATATGGGAGACCAGTTGCGTTTTAATATGCTAATCAAGTTCTGTGTAATTCTGGAATTTCAATCGTTCTTTCAAATCCTGGAATATAATCCACCAACTCGATGGGCCTGTTAAACCGCCTCCTTGTCTATCATAGATACATTTTATTTTCCTGTTTATGGTCACAATTATTTTGGTAGGGCACACACTTTACATGTTCTATTCCGAAGATTGTGAAATGCGTTTATTTTTCACATGCTTGTTCATCTTTAAAAATTTCTTCACGATTCTCGACAAGTTGACAAATCCGATAACTTCCCTTGTTAATAAAACCTTTTTATGGCTGAAAATCCACTCATAAACATAGTATCATTTTCACATTCCGCTCACCAGGGATATAGTAGAACGGCGAAATATTTTCATCCATGAAAAAGGATATCATAAACGTACATTTCAGTTCATAACACTAAACAAACTAGCACAATTTCTTTTAAAAAAAACGCAATTTTTAAATATTTTTCGTTCCGCTAATTCTGAGTTTGAAGCTTTAGATAGTAGGAACGTAGAGAACCTAAACTCAGATCAGAAGAACGCTTCCAATGAAAAATGACATCATAAAACATGTATTTTCGTTCCATAAAACTAAAAAAAAAAAAACTCCTATTGCGCCAGAATGACGCAATTTCTCACTGTCGTTTTGCTCTGTAATATTGAAATTCAGCTTGAGCCCTTTTACTTTTTTTCTCACACGTGAATGGAAAAAAATGTTCAAGAAGCAAATAAGAATTAACTCCTGAAATGCAAAAGTAAAGGTGGCAATATGTCTTTAAACTGCTAATTCTAATCTCTGATTGCCTTAGTTTAATTTCTTTCTTTTCATCATTTTAAGATCGATATATTTTGACGCATTTTTTCATTGTTATATTTATTTAACGGCGAATTTTGGAAATATTTTCTGACATAAGATGCGTCAACTGACTTATTTATCGAAGATAAAATACATTTCCAATTGGAGAGGACCAATTCTAACGCATTGCATCGAATCAGGAGTTGTTTCTGTTTTAACCAGTAGAGGATCAGAACCACTCAAATTTTGGAGCAAAAATGTCTCCGAGGGTTGTATAAGACGTAAGACATCTGAAAACATAGCAGGTTTAGTAATCGAAATAACATCTCCAGCATTTTGCAAGACGTATATCTCGCTTCCTCAACATCCCATGCAAAAAATTGGAACATCTTTGCCAGTTTTAACTCTAGTTGTTGAATACTTGAACATGCCCTTTTGTTTTGAAATCCAGGTGAGAGACAATCGAAACATGAAAAGAAGGTTTAGATTCAGTACTTGCAAAAATCATAACAAGTTAGATCCTATGTTTTGTCACATACCTTTAAACCTAAATCATGGATGGAACAAGATTCAAGTTGATATGATGTCACTGACAAAATTCGCGTATAATATTTCTTACGCTGAGCTTCTAGGACTTCAAATCTATGCCAACTGCCGCCTAAGATGGGTGTACTTCTCAGATAGAAGATATCCGGAAACGGAGTTGCCCGAAGAGTATAGACTTAAAGTTCCTCACAGTAAATATTTCCCAAAGAAATTAGGTCAAGATATTCCTTGAATAGCTTCATTTACGAAGATAATAATTGTGTCACCTCTTCTATCACGATAACATTTAAATTGTTCAAGAATGTCTCCAATATTTCATCACTCTATTTGAAACAATCATTTCTTAATAGCTAACGCAACGGCCTTTTAAATCACAAATGTATGTGCTGTAATTTGTTTTATTAATTAAAACATCTCCCATGCTCACATGTAATGTCACACAAATTGAATTCTTAAAACAGGAATCATTATAAACTAATAGTAAAAAGAAAACCATTTAAAATATATGATATTTTATGTTTTTTGAAAATTCAGATACTGCTTGATTGGCTTGTCGACCAAAAACTATCGCTAAACTATAAGATTAAATACCAATAATGGATCGTAAATTGTCACATTCATTTGGCATTAAACGCGATACACGTATTTTTTACGTAATCAAGTGATTTTTAATCCGACTTTTCATTTGTATTTTTATTAATGTTTTACTAAATTATTTGTTCTTTTGTTATTTAAAATCAAAATTACATAAATTTGTGTAATTTGGCGAATATTTTTGGAGATTTATAAAATTTGGCGAAATTGATAGATGGGATCAAGTAGTACCTACTGAAATCCATAATCGCACTAAATATGACAACTTTTATGAAAATTCTCCGAAAAGAAGCTTGTAAAATTTTTTTAAGCTGAGGCGGAGAGAATAATAAAAAAATTTAAGCATGCAGGTAAGCGCATTTTCTTCTTCTTTTTATGAAATGTTCTTTTTAAAAAGTCTTATTTTTCTGTTTTGTTCGATATCTTGAATAATGGTACGCATTTGCATAGTATTGGAGGGTTCCAGCAAATGGAAATGGGAATTTTCTACCTTGGTCCCCCGTTCTGATGTTCAATTTTGAATACTGGAATGGTCTTTATCCATTACTAGTAGATCGAACCCGGGCTTTCCGGGTTACATAGCAAAGATAAAATCCATTTTTTTTTTTAATTGAAAACTTTTATGAGTTTCCTACATGTGATATGCGTTTTAAATTGCTAACTCCAAAAAAGTATTGGTGCTACTTTGATATACCCCCCCCCCCCAAAAAAAAAAAAATTACGCGCCAAATCTGGCACTCCCTACGCACTTTTTCTACGGACCTTTTAGGTTTGCTGTTACTCAGCTTCATTCCTTCATTTGTATTTTTTATGTATTCATTGTATTTTTTAGGTATTCCTTTTTTGTATTTAACTTAATTTTAATTAATGTATTTTTAATTAATTAATTATTTTTAATTAATGTATTTTTAATTAATGTATTTAACTTAATTTTAATTAATTTTATTTTTTGTATTTAACTTAATTTAATTTAATGGGTATTTTGCTTGGCGAGAAAAAAAAAAGTCGCCAAATTTACGATTTGGGGGGTATATTAAAGTAGTTCCAAAGTATTTTTAACCCTTTAACCCCTTGAAGGGGGCGGGATAAAATATATTCTACTTAATTTTAATTGCAAAACGCCACATTGACGCCATTAATTTGAAACAGCATTTTTATTTTTATCAAATACGTGAAGAAACGCTTTTAAGTATTTTGAAACAAATTTGTTTTTAAATTCTGATGTCAATCAATTATTTCAGGACTTTAAGAATTGGAGTGCTTTAAAGGGTTAAGTGTCTTGGGGATTTTTTCATTCATGTTTCATTCATAAAATAATGACTATGAAAAGTATTGGTATGATTATTTGTATTTGATAACTTTACATACTTTTTTATCTTATACAATTCAAAAAATTAACAATAATCTCAATATTATATTAAATCAATCTTTGAATTAAAATATTACATAGCGGAAAAACATGGTTAGGTTAACATGGTTAGGTTAAAGGATTAAATGAAAAATATTAATTATGAAATCAAATAAAGCTATGAAGTTTATCAAAAGTCACATACTATATGTATTAGACGCATGCGAGAAGTTATTAGCCAAAGATTTCGTTACGGCAGCAATTTTGTTTCTGGTCATTTCAGTGCTTCGAGCACGTAATTCAATTACATGTTTGTTAAATTTGTATTTATTTATTTTATTTTATTTTATTATTTATAAATAAAATTTTTATTTTGTTATAGTATATTAGACGGAAACCGATCTCGAACTCTTTATACTTTTCTAAGGACAAATAGATTTTAATAATTTAATCTGCGTTTTTAACCATTCTTTTAGGTAGCTTTCATTACAAAATGTAAAAAGCTACCTATTATTTTATTACTCATGCAATTTTAATTTTATAGTGGAAAATTATCAGGAACAATATTTATAGATTTCTGAGTAAATTAATGGAGATACGTGATAGAGATTAAAAGAAAAAAATGCTTGAAAAATATAAGATCGTAATAAATGAGTCAAACGAGATACAGTTTTCAATCAAATTGCATTTGAAAGTAGATTTCTTTTTCTATGTGACGAAATAAAAATTGAAAATGTGCGACGTTTAAAAGAATTAAAAAATTGCAGTAACAAAAATTTCAAAAAGTCATTTTATCCTGAAATGTTGTCATTCACAAAATAACGTCAGTGCTACACACGGACACATTTGTTCGTTACAATATAGATTTTGCGCATATGAAAAGTCGGTAATACATAATTATCCCGTCGACCATTTTCGCCAAATTAAAAAAATCGCCAAACTAACAGCCAAGCTATATATGTTGACATAATTTTTATTTTAAATAACTAAAAAAAAAAAATAAATAAATAAAATAAAATAAATAAAAACAAATAAATTAGTAAAACATGAATAAAAATAAAAAGTAAAAAGTGGTATTAAAAACCACTTGATGACATTTTAAACATGTGTATCGTATTTAATATCATTGAATATGACATTCACAATCATCCATAACTGGCATTTAATCTTACAATTTGGTGATAATTTTTTAGTTGACAGGATAACCAAGTAGTACCGAAAAATCTTACGCACATAGTAAAATGTTAAAAGTAAAGAAATGACTGCACGTACATTTTTTCAAAAAAGTTTGCTTCAAAGTTAACTTTATGACAAATTTAAAATTCGTTTTATAAATTAAAATACACAATACAAATTAAAAGAATAAACAGTAAAATATACAATCATTGCACTCCGTCACTCCAACGTGCAAAGAAGATGCCGTATTTTTCGTAAATTACGCAAACCTTAATTTTTACAAATCATGCCAAATCAAATTTTCAATAAATTTACAATTGAAACATTTTAAACATTGGATATTGGAGAATTATGAAATATCTCATTTCGTCATTTACATAGTTCTTTTTCTATTTCAGATCAATTTTCTATGTGAAAAATATTCTTTTTTTTTCTTCTCTGAAAATACATTTGGAAAATAAAAATGGTTCTAAAAATAAAGTAAAAAATAAATAACATAAAAAATATAATTATTCCAAAAACAAAGAAAAATTAAATAATTTTTTTTGCCCTTTTCCTTCTGGTAAAATAACAGGTAACAAAAAAGAACTAAAAAAATCGTCTGCTCTAGCAAGTTTAACTGAAATTTATAAAAAATTACATTAAGCTAATAATGTTATTTTAATATAATTACAATTAAATGTCTTAAACAAATGGTCAAAAATTTGGCGAACCGGCATTACTTTAAACCTGAAATTATTGCCAAGATCATCTTTGCTTGTCTAACTCGGCGAAAAAAAGTTCAACCCGGAGCGAAAAAAAGAATCACACTAAATCCTTTGGCATCAGCCGTGCATTTTTTTCTCTAAATAAAAATGATCTGCTTAAATTTAAGCATTCTAAAATACCATTTTATTTAATTATAAGCTAAAAACTATAGTACTAAAAGTTTTCACAGACTTGTCATTGAAAGTTTCCTTCATTTTTGCGAAAACACGTGGCAATGTTTGGCTTAATTTAGCAGATTTCAGAGTTAAATTTTTTGCACCACTCCCAGCTATTATAAGTCCTCTCTATTTCTCCTTTTTACTTTATGGCTATTTTTACTTTATTTTGCACAGAAATGGAGTATTCAAGTTGCCACCTCCAGAAAAATTAAATAAAAAAACTACAAAAAAAATTAATATCTCAAAAACAAATTAAGATACAGTTTTCAAACAAATTGCATTTAAAAGTACATATTTTTCCCTACACAACAGTGTAAAGATTGAAAATGTGCGATGTCTAGTAGTTAAAAAATTTGCAGTAATGAAAATTGCAAAAGTGAAATTTCATCAGAAAATGTTGCCATTCGAAAAATGACGTATGCGTTACGCACAGATACGTTTGGCCTTTATAATATAGATAGATATATACAGTTATAACTGTTTATTTATTGTTTACTTTTTTATTAAATTCATGTTTATTTACTGTAATTTTTTATTTTAATTCTTTAAATTATTTTTATTATATACTAGCTGTCCTGCCTGGCGTTTCCCGGGTTCGTCACAAAACAGCAAGAATTGCGAAAAAACTTTTAAAATCATAACAAAAACTTCGAAAGATTTAAAATCCCTTTCGGCATGGCCTATAGGCGGAGGTAGATTTCGAAAAGTTTTCATCTCAACAAAAAAGAAAAAAAAATAATTAGAGATAAACCCAGTTTAACTACTTTATTCAGCCGCTTTTAAAAAATTTTTAATTTCATTTTTCTGTAAGAACTGGTTTTATCAATATCGTCTTAAACGAAATTCTACTCAAATGCCCATTTTGGCAACATATTTTGAATTATATTCTTACTTTATTTAAAAAAATTGACCAATATGCTCATTATATAGTTCCTAAATAACAAAAAACTGTTAATTAAATTCGTTTGACAGCAAAATTGAATTTAAAAATGAGTCATAAGTCATGAAATAACCAATTTATTATTTTAATACATCCACAATTCTTTAATCAAGATCGCTTTGAGAAATTTTATGCGAAGTGCCCACTTTGACAGATTTTTTTAAAATATATATTTAGCCTTTATCAAAAATCTGACCAATACGGCACATTACACAGTTCCTAAATAACAAATAACTGTCAATTGAATACGTTTGAGAGCAAAATTGAATTTAAAAATGAGTCATAAAATAAACAATTTGTTATTTGAATACAACCTCAATTCTTTTATCATGATCGCTTTGGGAAATTTTTTTGCGAAGTGATTACTTTGACAGCTTTTAAAAAATATATATTCACCCTTTATCAAAAAATCGACGAATACGCACATTATATAGTTCCTAAGTAATAAAAAACTGTCAAATGAATGCGTTTCAGAGCAAAATTGGATTTAAAAATTAGTCATAAAATAACCAATTTGTTATTTGAATACCCACAGTTCATTAATGGTGATCGTTTTGGGAAATTTTGTGCGAAGTGCCCATTTTGGCAGCCTTTTTTGAAATATATTCTGCCTTTATCAAAAAACTGGCCACTCCGTCACATTATATAGTTCCTAAATAAGAGAACCTGTAAATTGGATGCGTTTGAGAACAAAAAAAAAAAAAAAAAAAAAAAAAAAAAAAAAAAAGATTTAAAAATGACTCGGTAAAAACGCAATTTCTTAAATTTCCTCAAATTTCAATCACTATAACTTCGTGAAATTCTGTTCAAAATACCCTTTTTGGCAGCCTTTTTAAAAATATATTCTGCCTTTATCAAAAAATTGGCCAATACGTCAAGTTATATAGTTCCTAAATAATAGGACCTGTAAATTGGATGGGTTTGAGAACAAAAATGAATTTAAAAATTACTCAGAAAAAACGCAATTTGTTATACTTAATCAATATTTTAATGACGATAACTTCGGGAAATCTGTTCAAAATACCTTTTTTGGCAGCCTTTTTAAAAATATATTTTGCCTTTATCAAAAAATTGCCCAATACGTCTCATAATATATTTCCTAAATAAGAGGATCTGTCATTTAGATGCGTTTAAATCAAAAATGAATTTTAAAATGAGTCAGAATATAAGCAGTTTGGATTTGAGGTTTTTTCTCCAACTCCTATTTTTGTTTAATTTATTTTTGCTATAAGAATTGGTTCTATGAAAAACTTGTCAATATAAAAGTTGTAGATATTATTGTGAAGATGTAAAATATATTTAATTAGATTTGATTGCTTAAGAATTGAGTAAGTTATAGGTTTTTTTTCTTTTTTCTCCCCCCTTTTTCTTTTCGTTTTTAATTTTTTTCATCGATAAAAATTGGTCCTATCAAAAACTTGTAAATACAAAAGTTTTAGATAATATTGTGTACATTTATATAAAATTTAGTTGGATTTGATATCTTGAGAATTGACGAAGTTATGAATTTTTTTCTCCCAAAAACCATTTTTTTCGCCCCTTGAGCCCATTTTTAACTTTATCAAAAATCTGTCATGCATAAATTTTTGGCCCATTCTTTAGAAGTAATATAAACTTTAAACTGATTCTATATCTATTTTAATTTAGAAGTTATCGCTTTTTTTCTGTTTTCACAAAACCCCTCCTAACTTCCACCCCCTCGGTCCGATTTTGCCCATTAACGAACTCGACCGAGATTTTAAGCTCCTTGATTTTATGTAAAAGTTTGAAGAAGATCTGAGCATAATTATGAAAGTTATCGTGTCTAGAAGAAAGTGATATACACCGATAGATAGATAGATAGATATTTATATAAACTTTTTTACTGATGGTAGTTTTAGGGTCTAAGAGTCATGATTCGTGTAGATCCGCAAAATTTTTTCAGAAATTCCAACATGGGAGAGAATGCAATAGGTAGTATTTCATACGAAATCTACCTAAAAAATGCTGCACGAATTTCGTCTAAAGTTCGTTGAAAAGAGATGGGCTAGAAAATTGAAACTGGATTATTTTTACTAACGTGGAAAAATCTTACAAAATAGCAAAAACCATTAAAAATCACATAAAAATATAAAATAAAATTCAAAAATTGTGTTACAAAATTCGAATAAACATTCGGCCAAAAATTGAACGTCTAGAAAATCGAAGCGGGTCGCGAAAAAACGTAAACATCGCTTTAAAAATGGCAAAATTTTCAAAAATCATGGAACTCAAAATTTACTCTACTTGGATAAATGTTTTGAATCTAATTAATTTGATAATATAAAAAGCATTAAAATGCGAAAAAAAAAAAAAAAAAAAACGTTAAAAAATCGCAATAAAAACCTTTAATCGCACAGGAGAAAATTTATCATATTAGCAAAGAAATTTAAAACCGAATTCCTTTTCCGTATCTGAAAAAATCGCCGTGAGTCAAACAAACAAAAGAAGCATACTGCATTAAAAATTGCTGTAGATCAAAATAGGAGAGTAAAATACACTGGTGTCCAAAAGTTAAGCATAATTGGTAATTAAGTAATTATTTTTAAGTAATGAAAGAAATATGAATCGGAATGTGCTGAAACTCCAGGTGTGTAAACAAAATAGTACGCGTCACATATTTTCGCGAAGAGTTTTCCCCGAAATCGAACAGGGGACCGTCAACAAATTGAAAAAGAACGAAGATCTTTTGGATAACCCTGTCAAAACTAATGTAGCAAAAGCGTTCAAACTGCACATTATGATTAATTGGCTTATTGTAATGTACTGTTTTAATTTTTACAAGGATAGCATGTATACTCGTAGAGAAATTAAGGTTTTTATAAAAACAGTCCTAAATTTTTCCAAGTTTTTTGTTTATAATTTGCAGAGTTCTTATTATAAAATAAAGTTCTTTTCTGAAAATATGACAAACATCATTGTACACAATACCCTGTCATCAGAATTTAAAAATAATAAAAATTGTATGAAAAATGAGTATGTATAGTAAATAATTTTTCATTGCGCATGCGTCAGCGATATCAAAATGTCATTTACATATTGTGTTAGCTAAATGTATAGAGCAACTTCTGCAAAAGTTTCAAAAACATAGCTTGAAAATTCTGAAAATGGGAGCCTATAGAATCAACTCAAAATCCTTTATTCCCTAAATGAAGCAAAAAGATGGGGGGCTGTATCCATATTCCATTGTTTAGTGCCTACACAATATTGCACGTACAACTATATTTAGGTAAAACCCCTGATTTTTTTGCTTCCTTTAGGAATAACGGATTTTGAGTTGATTCTATAGGCTCCCATTTTCAGAATTTTTAAGCTATATTTTTGAAAATTTTACAGAAGTTGCTCTATACATTTAGCTAACACAATATGCAAATGACATTTTGATATCGTTGACGCATGCGCAATGAAAAATTATTTACTAAACATACTCATTTTTCATACAATTTTTATTATTTTAAAATTCTGATGACAGGGTATTGTGTACAATGATGTTTGTCATATTTTCAGAAAAGAACATTATTTTATAATAAGAACTCTGCAAATTATAAGCAAAAAACTTGGAAAAATTTAGGACTGTTTTTATAAAAACCTTAATTTCTCTACGAGTATACATGCTATCCTTGTAAAAATTAAAACAGTACATTACAATAAGCCAATTAATCATAATGTGCAGTTTGAACGCTTTTGCTACATTAGTTTTGACAGGGTTATCCAAAAGATCTTCGTTCTTTTTCAATTTGTTGACGGTCCCCTGTTCGATTTCGGGGAAAACTCTTCGCGAAAATATGTGACGCGTACTATTTTGTTTACACACCTGGAGTTTCAGCACATTCCGATTCATATTTTTTTCATTACTTAAAAATAATTACTTAATTACCAATTATGCTTAACTTTTGGACACCAGTGTAATTACCGTAAAGGATAAAAGCTTGAAACCAAACTTATTAGTCTAGAAGTTTAAAATCGAATTCCTTTGAAAAATGTAAACAAAAATAAAAATAAAAAAATGACTGAGAAAGCCCAAAAATTGCATTGAAAATTGTAATAAAAGTCGTAAAACATTAAAAAATCTCTAGGGTAAAAATTCACTGTTATAATATAAAATATTGTAATCAAGAAATTAACCATATTAACCAAAAAGTTTGAAATTGATCCGGATGTAAAAAAATCCCTTTCGGCATGGCCTATAGGCGGAGGTAGATTTCGAAAAGTTTTCATCTCAAAAAAAAAAAAAAAAAAAAAAAAAAAAAGCCTATTTTTACTCAAATGCCCATTTTGGCAATATATTTTGAATTATATTCTTACTTTATTTAAAAAATTGAACAATATGCTCATTATATAGTTCCTAAATAACAAAAAACTGTTAATTAAATTCGTTTGACAGCAAAATTGAATTTAAAAATGAGTCATAAAATAACCAATTTATTATTTTAATACATCCACAATTCTTTAATCAAGATCGCTTTGAGAAATTTTGTGCGAAGTGCCAACTTTGACAGATTTTTTTTAAATATATATTTAGCCTTTATCAAAACTCTGACCAATACGGCACATTACACAGTTCCTAAATAACAAATAACTGTCAATTGAATGCGTTTGAGAGCAAAATTGAATTTAAAAATGAGTCATAAAATAAACAATTTGTTATTTGAATACAACCTCAATTCTTTTATCATGATCGCTTTGGGAAATTTTTTTGCGAAGTGCTTACTTTGACAGCTTTTAAAATATATATATTCACCCTTTATCAAAAAATCGACGAATACGCACATTATATAGTTCCTAAGTAACAAAAAACTGTCAATTGAATGTGTGTCAGAGCAAAATTGGATTTAAAAATGAGTCATAAAATAACCAATTTGTTATTTGAATACCCACAGTTCATTAATCATGTCGCTTTGGGAAATTTTGTGCGAAGTGCCCATTTTGGCAGCCTTTTTTTAAATATATTCTGCCTTTATCAAAAAACTGGCCACTCCGTCACATTATATAGTTCCTAAATAAGAGAACCTGTAAATTGGATGCGTTTGAGAACAAAAAAAGATTTAAAAATGACTCGGTAAAAACGCAATTTCTTAAATTTCCGCAAATTTTAATCACGATAACTTCGTGAAATTCTGTTCAAAATACCCTTTTTGGCAGCCTTTTAAAATATATATTCTGCCTTTATCAAAAAACCGCCCAATACGTCAAGTTATATAGTTCCTAAATAATAGGACCTGTAAATTGGATGGGTTTGAGAACAAAAATGAATTTAAAAATGACGCATAAAAAACGCAATTTGTTATACTTAATGAATTTTTTAATGATGAAAACTTCGGGAAATCTGTTCAAAATACCTTTTTTGGCAGCCTTTTTAAAAATATATTCTGCCTTTATCAAAAAATTGGCCAATACGTCGCATTATATAGTTGCTAAATAATAGGATCTGTCATTTGGATGCGTTTAAAATCAAAAATGAATTTTAAAATGAGTCAGAATATAAGCAGTTTGGATTTGAGGTTTTTTCTCCAACTCCTATTTTTGTTTAATTTATTTTTGCTATAAGAATTGGTTCTATGAAAAACTTGTCAATATAAAAATTGTAGATATTATTGTGAAGATGTAAAATAAATTTAATTAGATTTAATTGCTTAAGAATTGAGTAAGTTATGGTTTTTTTTCTTTTTCCTCCCCCCTTTTTCTTTTCGTTTTTAATTTTTTTCATCGGTAAAAATTGGTCCTATCAAAAACTTGTAAATACAAAAGTTTTAGATAATATTGAGTACATTTATATAAAATTTAGTTGGATTTGATATCTTGAGAATTGACGAAGTTATGATTTTTTTTCTCCCAAAAACCATGTTTTTTTCGCCCCTTGAGCCCACTTTTAACTTTATCAAAAATCTGTCACGCATAAACTTTTTCCTCATTTTTTAGAAGTAATATAAACTTTAAACTGATTCGATATCTATTTTAATTAAAAAGTTATCGCGTTTTTTCTGTTTTCACAAAAACCCTCCTAACTTTCACCTCCTTGGTCCGATTTTGCCCATTAACGAACTTAACCGAGATTTTATGCCCTTTGATTTTATGTAAAAGTTTGATGAAGATCTGAGCATAATTATGGAAGTTATCGTGTCTAGAAGAAAGTGATATACACCGATAGATAGATAGATAGATAGATAGATAGATAGATAGATATATATATATATAAACTTTTTTACTGATGGTAGTTTTGGGGTCTAGGAGTCATGATTCGTGTAGATCCGCAAAAATTTTTCAGAAATTCCAACATGGGAGACAATGCAATAGGTAGTATTTCATACGAAATCTACCTAAAAACCGCCACGGAACTTAAAGAATAACTAAAAACCACATAGAAAATTGCATTAAAAAATAGCTAAATATTTGGAAGTCAATGATTAAAAAATTAATATTAAGGAAGGGGCGGGGGATTATGATCGGAAATCACTTATAAATAACAAAACGTAGACATGGAACGCCAAAATCCTATTAAGAGATAAAACATTGCATTCGAAACATAACTACATTAAAGAAAATGTTTGAAATCAAAATTGGTTTCTGAATGGCAGAAAATCGCCAAAGAGCTTAAAAATGGCTAAAAATCGTATTGAAAACTACATTAAAAATCGCTGAATATTTAAAAGTCATGGCTGTAAAAATTTAATATTCAGTCGAAAATATTGTAATCGGAAATCGTTTATGAATAAGGAAAAGTCAACGCGGAACACCTGAAATCACCAAAACTAACTAAAAATTACATTGAATATCGCATTAGAAATTGGCAAAATTCAAAAAGCGTGGAAAACAAATTGTACTATTTATGCTAAAAGTTAGAAACCGAAATTCTTTTACCGATGTCAATAACTGTCGCAGAACTTCAAAATTACTATAAAACAGATTAAAAATCAGTAAAATTCAAAAATCCGGACAAAATTTACTATAGTAAGATAAACATTTATATTAAATTCCTGCGGACAAAATTTACCATAATGGGACAAAACATTGAAATCTGAACTCTTTCATTAGTTAAAAAATATCGACTCAAAACTTTAAAAACCACTAAATATTTTATGAAAATACGCTAAAAATCTGAATCATTGATATCAAAATTTACTACATTAAGCTATAAATTATTCAGAAATTTCTTTTCCAATTGTGAAAAAATCGCCGTGGACTCGAAAACATCTAAAAATTGTATTCAAAAATGCATTACGAATCGTTTCAAATTTAAAAATAGCAGGGGACAACATTTACATTAATAGAGTAAAGTAGTGTAATCTGAATTCTTTCTTAAATACGAATGAAAAAATTGGCGCAAAGCGTGAGAAATAATGAAAAGATTGTTAAAAATTGCATTGAAAATTACATTGAAAAATCACTAAATTTCAAAATTCGTAAATGAAGGGTAAATGTTTGAAATTAATTTCCTTTTCCAAATTTCAACAAATTGCCGTGAAATTCAAAAAACCAATACAAAACCATTGAAAAATTCATTAAAAATCGTTAAATGTAAATACATCCCGTGAATAAAAAATTATTCTAGTCCTGTAAAACATAGCAATCATTCCTTTTTACATGAATTGCTAAAAAATCGACGAAGAACACAAAATATATCAAAAATCACATTGAAAATCGACAAAATTATAAAAAGGTAAATGGTGAAATTTACTATATTAGGCTAAAAGTTTGAAACCAAAATAATTTTTTAATTGTTGAAACACCGCTGTGGTGGGGGTCGAAAAAAAAAGGTACTATAAATCGCATTAAAAAGTTCATTAAAAAACGCATTGAAAAATGCACTAAATATCGCTAGTTATCTTTAAAATCGCAGTAATCAGAATTTCATCAAACGGATAAAACATTCTAATCGGAAATCTGTACTATTTGATTATAAAGTTGACCAAGAAACTATCTAGGTCAAACCATAAGATTAAATGACAATAATGGCAAATCGTAAATTCCATATTCACTTGACATTAAACATGTTACCTATGTTTGTTATGTCATCAAGTGGTTTTTACTTCTTATTTTTATATGTATTTTTATTAATGTTTTTCTAAATTATCTCTCCTTTCATTATTTAACATAAAAATTACATCAATTTGCATAATTTGGCTTGTTTCACGATTGATGTAATTTGGCGAAATTGGTCGACAGGATAATCAAGTAGTAAATGGAAATCCTTTATAGATAATAAAAAGTCAACACGGAACACAAAAAATCTTGAAAAGTCGCGTTAAAAATCTCTAAAATTATATTGGATTAAAAGTTTGAAATCAATTTTTACTTCCGAATATAAAAAAATCACCATAAAACTCAAAAAATCTCTAAAAATTGCATTGAAAAGTGCATTAAAAATCACTAACATTAAAAAATCACAGGGGGTCAAAATTTACTCTAATAGGGTAACACGTTGTAATTGGAAATATCTCATGAATGACAAAAATTCGACATCAAAGGCAAAAAATCTCGAAAAATTGCATTAAAAATCGCTGAAATTCATAAATCTTAGCAGGTAAAATTTAATACATTAGCCTGAAAGTTTTAAGCAAAATTCCTTTTACTAATGTCGAATAATAGCGACAAAATTCGAAAAACATTAAAAATTACATTAAATAATTCACTAAAAATCCAAACATCGTTGCGCGAAATCCAAATAAATTATATTGAAAAGAAAACAAAATTCACTAAATTAGGTCGAAAGAATGAAACCGCTTTCTTTTTGTGTGGAAAAATTGCCTCGAAACCCACTAAAAATCGCATATGAATTAAATTAAAAAAACTTAAAAATCGGCCTTCAAGGTTCATACATAACTTCATACATAACTTCGTGCAGCGGTCTCTCCAGAGCATCGTCAGTACTTTAAAAATTTTAACATGCGTTATAAACTACCTTAAAGTGTAAAACAGATCTCCATGTTACATTTTCCTAATTTTGTTCGCGCCCCTCTTCTCACGCATCCTGAAATATGTCACACAATTCTTTTTTAAAATTTTTTATCATGTATTACAAACCGTTTTAAACTTTAAAACAAAACACATTGTTATATTTCCAAATTTTAACAAAATCTCGTTCTGTTAGTTCCATTTTCCACCACCAGGTAGCGCACTCTATTCTTCAAAAACTTTATCAAAACGATACTCTGTTAAACAACCTATCAGGTGATATATTACTCGAGGGGGTAGCGGTCTTAAGCAAGAATTTAAGATATTTTATGAAATTGCTGTTCGAAAATAGTGGTACCTAAATTTTTGACATTTTAGGTAGATTTCGCAAAAAGATACTATTTATTGCATTCTCAACAGTTCAAGTTTCTGATAGAACAACTATGAAAAAAATAGATGCTAATCGCAAAAAATCTTGAAAAAGCGTAAAAAACGCATTGAAAATCGCATTAAAAATCGTTAAAATCTATAATTCGTACCAAACACAAAATTTAGGTCATTAGGCTAAAAGTTTGAAATGATTTTCTTTTTATCAATCTCAAAAAATAGCCGCAAAATGAGAAAAAACACTAAAAATCGCATTAAAAAATTTGTTAAAAATTCAAAAATCACTGTACAAATTCCGAATAAACTTTGATGAAAAGAGAAAAAAAAATGCTATTAAAAGAATGAAATCGTATTCCTTTCACTAATGGGATAAAACCGCTAAAAGAACGCTAAAAAATCGCCTAAAAAATTATTTATCTATTCAAAAAATCGAAAATCGGGCTTCGAGGTGCAAAACTGCATGTATAAAAGTACCTTCCCTCCACATTTTGTAACTCTACGTACAGCAGACTCTTCAGAACAGCGCTGACTCACACACAAACTTGTCTCTTTATTATTAGATGTAACAAAATCGCGTTCTATTAGTACCATTTTCCAACACCAGGTAGCGCACTCTATTCTTCAAAAACTTTATCAAAACGATACTATGTTAAACAACCTATCAGGTGATATATTACTCGAGGGGGTAGCGGTCTTAAGCAAGAATTTAAGATATTTGATGAAATTGTTATTCGAAAATAGTGGTACCTAAATTTTTGACATTTTAGGTAGATTTCGCAAAAATATACTACTTATTGCATTCTCAACAGTTCAAGTTTTTGATAGAACAACTATGAAAAAAATAGATGCTAAACGCAAAAAATCTTGAAAAAGCGTTAAAAATCGCATTGAAAATCGCATTAAAAATCGCTAAAATCTAAAAATCGTAACAAACACAAAATTTAGGACATTAGGCTAAAAGTTTGAAACGATTTTCTTTTTATCAATCTCAAAAAATAGCCGCAAAATGAGAAAAAACACTAAAAATTGCATTAAAAAATTCGTTAAAAATCAAAAATCGCTGTACAAATTCCGAATAAACTTTGTTGAAAAGAGAAAAAAAAAATTGCTACATTGGGTTAAAAGAATGAAACCGTATTCCTTCACTAATGGGATAGAACCGTAAAAAGAACGCTAAAAATCGCCTAAAAAATTATTTAAAAAAATCTAATTAAAAAATCGAAAATCGGGCTTCGAGGTGCAAAACTACATGTATAAAAGTACCTTCCCTCCAAATTTTATAACTCTACGTGCGGCAGTCTCTTCAGAACAGCGCTGACAGACAAACATACTTGTCTATTCATTATTATAGAAGACTAGATACATATTTTTTATATCAAACTATCATTTATTTATTTTTATTTCCTTTTTTGGGTGCGTTCGTAATTATGTAAATACGTAGCACCTATTGTTGTCGCTCAGTCCGTCCGTCTGTCTGTCTGTCCGCATATAACAACGCAGAAACTACCCAACCGAATCGTTTGAAATTTAAAATACATAATTATAACATAATTTTGTCGACTCATTTCAAATTTTATGAAAAGCGGATGGATAGATCAATTACAGGGACAATCAAAAGGATTCCGTTACATTACGGTCAATGGGGAAAAAAAGTTTCAAATGCGTTTTAATCGTTTGAAATTTAAAGCATATAATTACAGTAGAACCCCGATAATTCGGATTAACTGAGACCAGACCCAATCCGGATTATCGAAAATCCGGATTATCCGGAGAATAAGAAAAAATGGAATAAAATAAAACATACTTACAGAAATCAGATTTATATTAAACTTATTGAATAAATACAGACAGTAAAAATGTTTACTTTGCTTAATTCTTCCGAAAAGGTTTCAGAAAAAGTTTTTTTTTAATTCAGAATATGATGATGAAACAAATTAATGTTATGGAAATTAGCCAATCGCTTCTCAAACTTGAAAAAAAAAATGACAAAATCAATCCGGATTATCCGGAGATCCGGATTAACGGGGTCCGAATTTACGGGGTTCTACTGTATTGCGTAATTTTGTCGAGTCATTTCAATTGTTATGAAAATCGGATGCATAGATCAATTACAGGGACAATCAAAATGATTCTGTTATATTATGGTCAATGGGGGAAAAATTTTAAATTCATTTTAATCGTTTGAAAATTAAAACATATAATTATTACGAAATTTTGTCGAGTCATTTCAAATGTTATGAAAGTCGGATGCATAGATCATTTACAGGGACAATCAAAAGTATTCCATTACATTACGGTCAATTGGAAAAAAGTTTCAAATGCATTTTAATAATGTTACACTCATTCGAACATAATAGAATTGGCAGGAATCTATGAAATATATACTTAAATATGCATTCTGTACGATCTGTGATGCAAAGAATTTTTGTTATTAAATTAGAGGGCCACACAAAAGTATTCCACTACATAATGCTATGCGGGGAAACATTGTTTGGGGGCGTGTTTTAATTATATTCAACTATTTCACATTTTATAAATAAGATATACGTTACTGAGGTGTAATAAAAATTACTTCCTGCATATTTACAGAAACACAAAGATTTCGACTACTATACTGTATCCGAAGTACGCTCTACTATATCAGCAAGATCTGAATATTTTAAAAACTTCGTTATGGTACGAACGCACCTCATTTGCTACTTTCACGTGCAATTTCGAACTTGTTAAAATATTAGAATCTCTTTCATTTTTTCACGTTATTTTATTTTTATATTGCAATAAAAAATCACGTGCTGTTATTGCATGTAATTTGAAATTTATATTCAAAAACAAAAACAAACAAAATTTTTGCCAAATTGGCGGGAGAAAAAAACACGTGCAATGTGGTGCGTATATGACATCTGTGCCACATGGTCTTTAAATATTTATAAACAATACTACTTTGTTATCCGTGTACCAAAAAACGATCGCCAAATTATAAGATTAAATGCCAGTAATAGATGATTGTGAATGTCACATTCAATGATATTAAATACGATACCCGTGTTTAAAACGTCATTAAGTTATTTTTATTTCGATTTTTAATTTGCATTTTTTTAAAAATATTCTACTAATTATTTGTTTTTTCATTATTTAAAATGAAAATTATGTCAATATGTATAATTTGGCTATTAGTATGGCGATTTGTATAATTTGGCGAAATCGGTCGACGGGATAACCAAGTAGTACCTTAATTTTTTTTTTTTTTTTTAAGTATGACTTGCATGTTTTGAAGTTAGTTAATGTTACAGTAAATAGAGTTCGATATACAGGAATCTCAAAGAAAAAAAATTGTTAATTTTGGAAAATGTAAAATAAACAAAAAGTTGTAAATGTTTTTGTAAATTCCACAAATATCATGGTGTATGGAAGTTCCACGTATAGAAACTCCATGACACCTGCCAAAGCATCTCACTAAAATACCATTAAGTATGAAATATTATTCTAATAGGTTAAGAAACAGCGAATAAAAATATATATCTAGCGCTTCCATCCGATTTTTTTTTTTTTTTTTTTTTTTTTTTGTAGTTTTGATAAAAAGAATCATGTGACAATGATTTCTAACAGTAAATTATACGTTACAAATCATAAGTCAATACAACAATATGTATCGCTTCACATCGCAAGAACATCTGAAATATAATTTTCTGGGTTGAAAGACTGGAATTTACTTTGCTTCCGCATTTTGTCATTTATTGACAAAATATTGCAGTTAGTTGTGATAAGTTCATGTTTGTTTTGGAGAACTGCCAATATATAGTTCGTAAGAAACGACAAGAAAATACTGTTAAGAAATTTTGTTCAGATGCGATTAAGCAATTTATTTTCTGATAGAATAATGAACATTTAATGCAGTTAAAAAATGTATCACTGACACAGTCATATAGAGGAAAAACCTACTTTCAAATGCAATTTGTTTTAAAACTATATCGCAATTCGTATGAAAGCTGTATTGCAATTTACTCAATTATTGTTATTTTTAAAACAAATTTCAAGATAGTTTTTTCAAATTTATTTTTATCGTTTGCAGATGATTACGATTTGAGAAAGATAAATCGCTTGTACTTAAATTACCATAAAAAGCTCAGCATTTGTTTCCTGTTTATATTCCATAATGAAAGTAAAACATTCGCTAATTAAGAAATAACGAAGCAGGTTGTTTCGACGCCGACGGTTCGACGCCAACGATTCGACGCCAACGTTTCGACGCGTGGTCAGTTCGACGTCGTACTTTTCGACGCCGGGGCAGTTCGACGCCATATATTTTTTTCCGTATTTTTATTTATTTTTAGAATAAATATGCAATATGCCTGATATAATATATATATATTTTTGTTATGTATATGAAGCGTGATTCAAATAAATAAGCAATATGACTGATTTTTATTTATTGAATTATCGATTGTTTGCATGCATATTTGAAATAAATATATGTGTGAAAGTGTTCTAGATTTTTTTTTTTTTGTCCCAGATTAGTGAGAAGCCCCCTCGCCAACGTCAAGGCCCTGGGACATGAGGGAGGTTGTTTTTTTTTTATTTATTTATTTCACAAAACAGCATCAAAAAGGCAAAATACAGAAATGGTAAATAAACATATGGTTACAAAAAAGTTATATTGCAGACAAATTTAATTACAGAGTAACAAGATTACACATAAATAAGATTACATCACAAAACTGTTATTATACTAATCCATTGCAAAATTATGCGCCACACCTTTCAGGTATTCCATTATTTCTCGATTTTCAAAATCTTCAACTATTACTTTAATTCTCATATCAGCTCGCAGATACTTATTCCGCTTGTGCGGCGGTTCATCTCCACGTACAAATTGCTCATAACATTGGTCAATTGTTTTTTGAACACGTCTGAGACCATCTATGAATTTCCATAATGTGGGGTGTGAAACACCAAATTCGGACTGTAAACGTCTGTGTGCTGCTTCCGCGAAATTATTGGTGCGTCCTTCGTTATTTAAGGTTCTAGCATAACATGACCACATTTCTGGTTTAAAAATAGGACGACGGCGACGATTATTTCTCTGAATCCTTCCAACATAATAATCTTCAAAGTAATCTAAAATTGGGGTTAACTGATTAGGTAAATTCTCACTCAAAAGTCTTTAAAATTTACACAACTATTCAAGGATTAAAAATTACAAAACAGGTCTTTATTAAAGAGTTTCATTTAATTAGTACTTTTAAAATGTGGATATTTGTGAATTATATTCCTATAGCAAAAAATAGAATAAAATACATTGTAAAGGAATTTAAAAGTTTTGAAGAAAATAGCTCATTAGCAATTAATTTAAATAAGAATGGGTGTTTTTTAGTAAGAACATAAAAATAAAGATATTTTACATTGTAAACATTTTTTCTTTTCTTTTTTTAACACAGAAAAGTAAAAAAAAAAAAAAAAAAAAAAAAAAAAAAAAAAAAAATATATATATATATATATATATATATATATATATATATATATATATATATATATATATATGCTGTTAGAAAGTCTAAATAAGCTGTGCAAACGTAAATAAAATCGGAAGTTCCTAAGTTTCATAAAAAATATATGGCGTCGAACTGCCCCGGCGTCGAAAAGTACGGCGTCGAACTGACCACGCGTCGAAACGTTGGCGTCGAACAGTTGGCGTCGAAACGTTGGCGTCGAACTGACCTGTACCGAAGAAATAAAACAATGAAATATAAATGATATACAAATCTAAGACATCTAATACCAAAGTACTGAAATTAATGGAATAAAAAAAATCCGATTGTGAGTAGTGATTTTTGGCGATTTCTTAGGATTTTAATCTAGCGTGACGCCAGTGCAAAAATATCACTTTTAAGAATTTTTTTAAATTTTGTTTTAAGACGTTTTGTTGCTATTTTTATATAAATATGATTTTTAGTATTATTTGTGAGTTCTAAAAAGAAATATTAAACGTAAAAAATCTATTAGAATTATCATATCATATATAAAGCATAAGTTCTGAAAATTCCAAACGAGTGTTTTCAAAAACTACCCGATAGATCATTTTGCAGATTATATCATTTGATAGGAAATATTTTTCCGAAGGTTTGTGATTCAAATTTACATGGACAACTCTGATTTTTTGTAGTAAATTTCGTATTTTTCGGTTATTTTTGACGAAAGGGTTGCCAGTAGCAGTTTTTGGCGAAAATTATAATTGCTAAAAGAATTAAAATGACTATATCTATTAGAAATATTACAAATATCTTGCAAATAATAGCAGAAAATAACTACTGATAATATTAATAATAATAAAGAAAGACCGCTTAAATGAGGCGTAATATTATAAAAATATATTTATCTTGAAAATGAAAAAAATATTTGTAATGCTTAAAAAATAAATTAACGCGAAATATAACAATTGGTTCAACTTTTGGCGACTTATCCCTGGCGTTAGAATAAAAACATGAATTTCAGAAATTGATTAAATGAATTTTGAATGATAGTTATTTCCCTTTTTATTATTTTCTTTCTCTTTTTTATCGAATTTCCGTGTAATATAACTTACAGCAGAAAAAAGCAGATCTGATTGTAAAAGACACTGTAAGTTGTGAGTTACTATTCGTTTCTATACCATTTTCATCTTGCTTTTGTCGCCAAAGAATGTGTTTTTAAGCCGAAAATGCACTACTGACATAATGCCTGACTTAGGTTTTTAATGGTCGCAATAATGTTTTTTTTTTTTTTTCAAGTGAAGATAATTTTTAGAGTATGTTCCGTTCCGGAAGTGTTTTTGGCTCCACCTGGCGAGCGCTTGTAAAAAATGGACAGTTGAGCTGTTGATCATCAAAGCATCAGCACGTATACTCGGAATTGATAATCACCCATACATCCTTTAAGCTATGGAAATCAATTTGAATTTTATAATTGCATATTAGTTCATCATTTGTCGTTTTGTGTTTTTATATGTGTGTGTATTTGTGCAAGTGACATTAAAAAACTTTAAAAAGACTATCAAGAATACAGTCCATCTATTCGACATTGTGGCCCTCTCGGCCGGAGTGAACCATGGAAAAACTAAATAGATTAAAAGGCACGTCAAAGGCTGCCATAACAAGACTAGAGCAGTTTATATCGGAAACTACTGATATTAAAATGACTAATATAAGTATTTTAGAAGTGAAGTTAAAAAAGACGGAATGTCTACAAAACAAGCTCGAAGAGCTCAGAGAGCAGTATTTCGAAATTCAGGATATCACATCGCAACAAGTTCAAGAAATTGATCAAGATATTAATAGTGCTCTCGAGAGATTAGAACAAGTGGAGGTAAGCTTAAAACTTTTATTGCTTCATTCGAAAATAAATCTCATACTGTCAATGATTATGTATGTGAAACCAAAACAAAAGTTCGCCTCCCAGAAATACCTTTACCTTCTTTCGGAGGTGCTTATTGTGATTTTGCTAATTTTAAAACGCAATTCACTAACTTAATTGTTAATAATGAACAACTTGATGACAATCAGAAATTATTTTATTTAAAGGCTTCTTTAAAAAACGAAGCTAAGCAATTAGAGTCACCTGATGACGATTTTAATTCATTGTTTCAAGCTTTAATACATAGATACGAAAACAAGAGATTATTAATCGATTCGCATATTTCTGCAATTTTAAATTATGAAAAAATGCAAAATGAATCTCCGAAAGAGTTGCGTAATTTTATTGATATTATTAATAAAAACATCAGAGCTCTAAAGGTCTTGGAATATACACAAAATAAATTGTCAGAAAGTGTATTTATAAATATCATTTTGAAGAAATTAGACACCGAATCTCAAAAACAATTCGAATTGTCATTGGAAACAACAAATGTTCCAAGTTTTGATTATTTAATTTCTTTTTTAGAAAAACGTTGTGTTACTTTAGAAGCCATAACGAATGCATCTGGCGCCAACCAGACTTCGAAATCCAAATTCTCGAAGGCGAATCTATACATATAATAAAACAGTAGGACCCGGTGTGTCTGTACATTGAAGATAATTGACAAAAATGGAGTCAGGGCGATAAAAGAAAACCAATGAAACACAAAAAAAAAATTTTTGAATTTTTTGTCTGTCTGTCTGTCTGTCTGTCTGTCTGTTTGTTCGAGGTTATCTTCGTAACTACTGAATGGATTTTATGCGGTTTTCACTAATGAAGAATGCACACTCCCGGGCAGTGTATAGGCTTTGTTTCATCAAAATCGGACAACAGACAAAAAAGTAACAAAAAGAAACAAAAGAAACTATTAGGTGCGCTGCTCACGTTTTTTAGTACATAACGTTTTTTAGTACATATAAAATCCAATAGATGTCACTGTGCGATTTTAAAACGCGCTATCGTTATGTTTTCGCCAGTCTACTTAAGTATGAGAAAGTTTCAAGCTGGCTGTCGTTCCATGTGGTTTAGTCGGTAGAACGTCAGTGCGCCATACTGATGGCCCGGGTTCGATTCCCAGCATGGAATTTTTTTCACTATGTTGGCATTAACGCCTATAAGCAATTGAAAGAATTTGAAATATTGTATTCAAGGCGAATTTTCTCTCTGGGAAAATTTCCTTGCATTAATATGTCAGTGTAATTTTTTTTTCGATTTAATTTTTTTTTTCGAAACTTTGTTTTTCTTAAAAAATTACAGTAAATATTTGATATTTCCCAACGTTTTTTGAATGATCGACTTGCTTTTTTTTTTTTAATGTATGTCTGAACCTTATCTAACTACTTCTTCAAGATTTCTTTAGATAAACCGACCAGCGTAGCGGGCGAAGGCCGCTAGTTACGCAATAAATAAATCAAAATCATTTCTCATCAATGACAATAAAAATAGAAATAATTTAAAGACCTGCTTTTGTTGCAAATTTGCGTTTCACCCACTTTATAAATGCAATGTTTTTTTAAACAAAAATGTTCAAGAAAGAAAAAGTATTGTAAATAAGAACAAATTATGTTTGAATTGCTTAAGATTTCACCAAGGAAAATGTAATTCTAAATTCGCTTGCAAATTCTGCTCGCAATTACATAATAGCTTATTATGTGAAGAACATGAGATGTTAAAGGGGGTGGAAATAAATAAAAACAAAAATAATGACATGCTGAGAGATAAACAAATAAGTGATTTCGATTCCGAAAAAAGGGAAGCAGCAATAATCGGTACAAATTTGTTTACAGATAACAGAAAAAATTGTGCATTATTAAATACGGCTATAATTTTAGTAAGTGATGTGTTTGGAAATAAAGTTAGATTGCGTGCGGTGATTGACAGCGGATCGTCGATTAACATTTTAAGTAATAGTGCATGCAAGAGATTAAATTTACGACCAAAACCATTCAAGGGAATGATTTCGGGTATTAATGAAACACATCAAGAAATAAGGAAAATAGTCAATGCAGAAATATCAAATGAACAAGGAACATTTTCCAAAGAAATAGAATTCGCTGTTTTGCCAAAAATTACAAACGACATTCCAGTTTCAAAATTAGATATTTCTAATTTATGTATTCCACAACAAATTAATCTAGCAGATGACAATTTTTATACACCTGGACCAATCGACGCACTGATCGGTAGTCAATTGTTTTTTTTAATTTTAAAGAGTGAACAAATTCGTTTAGCAGATGCTAACTGTATTTTACAAAACACTGAATTTGGATATTTAGTGACAGGGTCGCTCCCACAAAGTAAAATTCAGTCCCATTGTTATCTTTTAACTGAAAATAGTCTAGACAACACTTTACAAAGATTTTTTGAAATAGAATCCTTACCGGGTGATGACAGTAATTCTATTAGAAGCGATGAAGAAAGGTTTTGTGAGGAACACTTTAAAAGCACTTATAAACGAGATCAAACAGGTAGATTTACCGTACAATTACCCATAAAGGAAAATGCTGAAGCATTGTTGGGATTTTCTAAAGAAATTGCAGCGAAAAGATTAACTAATTTATGGAATAAATTAGATAGAAATAAAATTATGTCTGATCTATATATAGAATTTATGAACGAGTATGAAGCTTTGGGTCATATGACTCAAATTGAATCTGAAAGCGAAAAGGGGGTGTCTTACTATATTCCTCACCATGCGATTTATAAACCAGAAAAATTATCCACCCCCCTGAGAGTGGTATTCAACGCTAGTTCAAATACATCTAGCGGTTATTCACTTAATTCAATATTGTTAAATGGGGGAACGGTTCAGCAAGATTTATTTTCTATTATAACTAGATTTCGTACGCACAAGTATGCATTCTGCGCAGACATTAAGAAAATGTACAGACAGATAATGATAGAACCGTTGCAGAGAAATTTACAAAGAATTCTTTGGAAGGTCAGTAAGGACGCTCCGATAAAAGTCTTTGAGCTAAACACGATTACCTATGGGACAGTTTCAGCCCCTTTTTTAGCCACGCGAACGTTAAAGGCTCTTGCTGATGAGGAAAAGACAGATTTCCCTAAAGCCTCCGAAGTCATACTTAACGACATGTATGTCGATGATTGTTTATCTGGTGCCAGTTCCTTACAAGCTGCAAAGGAACTACAATCAGAGTTAATTCAGATCTTGAAAAGGGGAGGGATGGACCTTCACAAATGGGTCGCTAACCATCCTGAATTACTACAAGATGCCGCCATATCAGAATACGCATTTGAGGAACACTCTCAGCAGATTTCGGTAAAAACTTTGGGAATGCTTTGGAAACCTCAGATGGACCATTTCATTTTTGAGATTAATATAGAGCCTAAAGATGTTTATACCAAGAGAGATGTTTTGGTTCAAATAGCTAAAATATATGATCCCCTTGGCCTAATTGGCCCAATTATAACCAAAGCTAAGATATTTATGCAACATTTATGGCAATTAAAAATTAATTGGCATGAACAATTGCCTTCTAGCTCACTTCGAGAATGGAAGAATTTTCTTGACAAGCTAAGTAAAATAAATAATCTTACAATTCCACGGTATGTTTTGTCAGACAACATTGCAAGTCTAGATTTACATGCATTCTCAGACGCCTCTGGAAAGGCCTATGGAGCAGCTATCTACTTGAGATCTTTCTCCTCAAGTGGGCAATTCAGATCTAATCTTCTATGCAGCAAGTCCCGGGTAGCCCCACTAAAGCCAATGACAATCCCAAGACTTGAACTGTCTGCAGCTCTACTTTTGACAAGGCTAGTTCAGAAAGTGATTGCCACTCTAAAATTAAATCTTGAAAGAGTATGGTTCTGGACAGATTCTACAATTGTCCTATTTTGGATTAATACATCACCCCAAAAGCTGAAAACCTTCGTCGCAAACAGGGTTTCCGCGATCCAATCTCTTTCCGAAACTCATCAGTGGAACCATGTTGCCTCAAAATCTAATCCGGCAGACATCATCTCCAGAGGTGCAACAGCAAAGGATCTCATTGACAATGATTTGTGGTGGTTTGGACCAACATTTCTTCAAAGAGAAATTACAGTTCCCAGCCAACTTCCCACTCCCACTGCCTTTGAATGTGAACAAGAAATGAAAGCAGACTTTTCCCTATCCTTACTAACTGTGGAAAAAGATCCGAACATTTTAAATGATTTATTCAAATTGAACAATTTTTTAAAACTAATTAAAATATGTAGTTTTATTTTCAGGTTCATCAACAATTGTAAGAGAAAGGAGAAAACCAAAGGCTTCCTAACATCGGAAGAACTGAAATGCAGTACTTTTTTTTTAATAAGGAAAGCCCAGGAAAGTAAGTTCTCTCCTGAATTGTCAGCATTAAGAAAGGGGCAACCTGTTCCTTCCTGCAGTAAGTTAAAAAGTTTGGACCCATTCATTGATGAAAGTGGAGTCCTTCGCGTTGGTGGTAGATTAATCAACTCTCTCTTGCCCTTTGATGCAAAGCACCAAGTAATTTTACCCAGTGACCACAAGATCACTAAATTAATTTTTGAGTACTTTCATAAAAAGTACTTCCATATAGGTGCTCAGGGACTAGTTCATCAAGTACGCATGAAATATTGGCCCATAAAGGCTAAAAGCATTGCCCGGAAAACAGTGCACAATTGTGTCACATGTTTCAGGCACAATCCCAAGATGTTAGATCAATTGATGGGAGACCTCCCTTCGCAACGCGTAACACCTAATTGCACATTTTTCAATTCAGGCGTAGATTTTTGCGGTCCCTTTCAAATCAAATACAAAAATCAGAGGAAAGGTAATTATTCCAAAAGTTATGTGGCTATATTTATATGTATGGCTACCAAAGCCGTTCATTTAGAAATAGTAAGCGATTTGTCCGCTGCTGCATTCATTGCTGCGCTTAAAAGATTTTGTGCCCGGCGAGGCAAAGTAAATACTCTAACTTCGGATAATGCCACTAATTTTAAAGGTGCGTCAACTGAATTAAATAATTTTAAAAAATTATTGGAAAAACCTAACGAGGAATTATCAAATTTCTTTGCCGAAGAATTCATAACCTGGAAATTTATCCCTCCTCGATCCCCTAATTTTGGTGGTCTTTGGGAAGCTGGTGTTAAGTCCTTCAAACATCACTTGCTCAGAGCAGTAGGTAATAATAAAATCACTTTAGAGGACTTTGAAACTCTAGTGGTCCAAATCGAAGGGATCTTAAACTCTCGGCCTTTATTTCCTCTTTCTGATGACATAAATGAGTTTGAGGTACTTACACCAGGCCATTTTTTAATTGGCAGGCCTATCAGCAGTATTCCAGAGCCTAATGTTATGAATATTTCTGATAATAGATTAACCCATTGGCAGTTAATTTCTAAATATGTTCAATGCATTTGGAAACGTTGGTCGGTTGACTACCTAAATCACTTGCAGCAGCGAGGTAAATGGCAATTTAAAAAGGAAAACATTAAGCTAGGCTCCCTAGTATTACTAAAGGAGGAAAATCTACCACCATGTAAATGGGCTCTTGCCCGGATTATTGAAATAATTCCAGGCAAGGACCACAAGGTTCGAGCAGTGAAGGTAAAAACTGCTACTGGTATTTTTTCACGAGGCATTTCTAAAATATACCTATTGCCCACTAGAGACT